>JAJNCF010000039.1:125000-2547759 GCA_022457085.1 Saccharomycotina sp. CBS 16003 | reverse complement strand
TCTGACCCTCTCTGACCCTGTCCAAACACTGCTTTACTGTGGTGTTCATTCTTTGCGCATAGTGTAATTTATTATGTATTAATGAAACAGATATCATTTGGCTTCTCCATTTCTTTTCTTCTCAAAAATTTATAAATAGCTAGATAAAAATCATACATCTTCAAGTACTATTGTCTGATGAAAGTGAAGGATTCTCTGGTTTTAAGCCTTAATTAGATTACGCTATGCGCTAGGGGTGAACACCACTGTAAAGCATACCGAGTGTTCACACAAAAGGCTTGCTGATGACAGACTGTCAGGTGTAGCCGCTGGAAGGTTATTGGTGAAGGCACGCTCTGGCTGGAAATGTAGGCAAAAGAGCTTGGAGGGAGTTGTGTGCTGGATTCGGATTGGTCTTCTTCTCCAGGTGAATCCAAAACAACCGGAAGGGCTCACTCTTTTATGCTCCGGCAAATCGTCAGTATCAGCTGTCTGTGAAACAGTTCTCAACATCCATAGGGTGAATGAGAAACGTGGCTGTTAAGGGCTCCAGCGTGATGACGAGATTTGGAAGTGATAGACACGTTGCTCGTTGGCTGGTTCTCTAGAGGATTTGGCTATCTGGAAATTTTGGTACATCTAGTGTTTGGTAAGTAGTACACACTGTCAGCTCTCGGATGGTTGTGGAACGTGGCAATCGAGTGTATCCGCGCGACGATGCTACTGGAAGGCATAGACACATTGCACGTTGGAAGGCTTCCAAGAAAGTTGGCTATGGATCCATCTGGAACATCAGAATGCTGGAATGTGCCCACCAAGTTATCAGTGCAATGATGCCATAGGAGGTCATAGACGCGTTCTCGTTGGAAGACTTCCAAGAGAGTTGGCTATGGATTCTTCTGGGACACTGAGCTACTGGGACGAGGCTGTATGTGGATCAGTGTGGCGTTGTGTGTTGTAATATGATAGGCACATTGTTCGTTGAATGGAATTCAAGAAGGAGTTGGCTATCAGAAAGAGTAGGCAGAAGCTTTGCAATAGAAGTAGACGAAGTAGAGTTTTGTATATATTGGTAGTTGGTTCTTACATAACAGGATGTTATGGCAGTGGAAACCAAAACAGGATAAAGCCTCAATCAGGGATTGAAAAAAGCATATGCGGATCTCAGGGTTATGCCTGACTGGTATGGTGACGGTGACACATACTAAAATATTTTTCATCCCCGAACTCCTATTCTGTGTATTCCCGTGACAACACATCATAATGACTTGTCTGGAACTCCCAAGCCCGGGGGACAGCACTGTATTTGGAAATGGGGCAGTTTACAGTCGTTACCCCAGAATACTTTAAATTCAGAAAATAATCAAATCCTATTCTTGTCTCTTTTTTCTCATTTGTTTCAGTTTTTTCTAGACCGTGTTTTCGGCCATTTGCTCTTTCAATCAAATATCATGAGTATTATTATACAATATAGCGATCTTACAAATGAAGAAATGGTAGCTCTTACCGAACATCTGTCTCTGGAAGAAATTGAAATTGAACCTGCTCCTCAAGATTTGCCTGAAAACGATCAAAAAGCTCAACAATCTGAAAACTCCAGAGTCACAAAGAAATACGAGTTTTCGCATCCATTTTGGTTCTTAGAATGGCAGTTGCCGCGTTCAGACCTCTATAAACCGGTGCAAACCGCTCGGTGCCTCGACGAAAAGACTATCGTAAATGTGTCTTGGTCGATTCGAAGCAAGCCTGAATGGTGGAGTAAATACAAAAACCCTGAAATTGTGGCCAAGTGGAAGAACGAACTGAAGGATCAGGAAGTTTCTGATGAAATTATAGATTTTGTTATGAACGAGCTTGAGTACTATGATGAACTTCGTGCTGAGACAGGAAACAAGTTCCAGATCGGCCCCTATAGCTATGTCTGTCTCGGTGATAATTTGGTCACGCCCGGACTCAAGGACAAGTTTAAAGAAAATGCCATTAAACTCGAAGACGTCCCAGCAGCAAACAGAGATTGGCACCCCGGTTCGGACAACAAGGTATTAGATCTTGTACATCCTTCTTTGTATCCACTTCTTTATGAAGTTACGCCCGTTACCCCCAAAGAAGTATCTGTTGGATTGTTGGACAAGCCTTTAAGCAATGTGAAGTTACACCGTGCTGCAAAGTTCAACCATGACACACACACAATCAAACAAGTATCTGATTATGATTATCTTGTTTCTCATCGATTCCAATGGCTGCCTTCTATTTTCGACATTTCGCAGGATGGAAAAGTTACAATTGAGTCGTATATCAACAACCTTCACCCTGTATGGCATAAAGAGCTGTATCAGCCTATAGCCGACATTTTCGCTTCAGCAATTCCTGGAATCAATCTCGCTCTCTCCGAGTACTGCTCTCCGGAGTATGTTAGACTTGATCCATTTGATAATGAATATGGTCTCTATGCCGAAAAAGAGCCTTTGCTTTCTGATTTTTCTGATAGACATCAGTATGATGATTACAAAGATAACAGACTCCCCGCACCTGTCAAGATCAAATGGACTGGACCACCAGAGGGCCGAATCAACTACGATATACGTGGACAAAAGCTCAAAGTAATTACCAAGCTTGCCAACATTTGTTTGAATCCCGAAAATCCTGAATACGCAGGTGGTACATGGCATGTTGAAGGCATGATTAATGAGGATATTGTTTGCACTGTGATCTATTACTATGACTCTGAGAACATAACAGAGTCTAGACTGGCCTTTCGCACCGCGGTGAATGATCCAACCGATGTAGAAGGTGACCATCGTGGTATTGCAACTGTATTTTATTTGGAGCATAGGGACCCAATGACATACAACTTTGGTGAGTTGAATTGTATAGAGGATCGGATGATTGTGTTTCCTAATATCATTCAGCATAAAGTTGCACCGTTCAGTCTTAAAGACAAAACCAAGCCGGGCCATCGAAAAATTTTGTGTTTTTTCATTGTTGATCCTAATAATGACAAGGTTGTCACAACAGATCGTGTCCCGCCTCAACAGTTCAACTGGTTTACAAGCGAGTTGACTAACATGGAAAACAGCCTTACACATAAGCTGCCTGTCGAGTTGCTTCACAAAGTGATGGACGAGTTGGCATGGCCAATGAGTATAGAAAAAGCAAAAGAGGTCAGGCTTGACCTAATGGCCGAGCGGTCGCAAGAGGACGATCTTGAAGACACTAATTATGCTTTTGGTCGGTTGTTTAATTTATGTGAACATTGATTTCCGCATCTTACATGAGAGCCGCAGGAACGAAATCACAGCTTTTGAATGTATTCTTTAAGAGAAAATCATTTTTAAAGGTTTTTCTCCCAAAATTGGATCCTCGTGTCAGTGTGGTGCTATTTTGCGGGCTAAAATTACAATAGAGAACTATATTATAATCAGCTATGTAGCCAAGTTCTCACCACAGTTCATACGTATATATAGCCATAAAATATCTGAATTTATAAATCGTTATGTAGCCTGAAACTATCTGTTTAACTTCAACTAGGTACAAAACCAAACTGCTCACTTCAGAAGTCAGAGCTGCTATTCCCCAGCGTCATCTACATTGACACGGTAAATAAAGTACAACACATAATCACTGACAAACAGCTTAATGTTGACAGTGCAGAGTAACAATACTTATGTCTAGCTGCAGTTACATTCAAAGCATTTGAAAATACAATAGGGCTCATACAAAATTGACTATAACTTTTACGTTTAAATCAATTAGTTGTTTACTGGAATCTTTTTGATTTAAGCAAGCTTACTCGTTTGATTAGCTGGAAATATATTTGTGTAGTATATAAGATCACATGATAGCTTACCTAATTTTTATTTTGTATCGTAACCTCCAAAACTCAATGCGGTTTACATCAAGACTCCAACCTTTAATCAACAATTGATTAACTATTTTGGTGTGTTCACAAATTGGTATTTTCTACTACTGTTTTGCTAAATTCTGGACCAGCAGTCTCGAATTTTATTATTGTCTGATTTTTTAAACGCTATCAATTCCATCAAACACAATGACTTCTGTACAGCACTCTCAACGCAAAAGCAAATCCAAAAAGGCTTCTGCAGAGCAGGCAATAGAGCAGATGAAGATCAAACTCAATCATCAGGTACTCTCGTATCATGATCCTAAACTGGCGCATATTTTCAGCACGTCGTGTATTTGCAACGTATATAAGTTCGACGTTGAGGAAGAAAAATGGGAAAAGCTGGACTGTCAAGGAACTTTGTTTGTGTATTCTAGACAGCAGCAGGTTGACGAGAAAGGAGAGGTTGAGACGGATCCATTTCCTTATGGAGTTGTGGTACTGAACAGAACGAGTCTAGAGAACTTTTCTTTAGGGATCACTCCGACAAGCATTGCCAATAAACTTGGACTTGAGCATATGGAGGTTACACTTGATGATCCATTTATTATGATTGCGACTAGCTCTGGCGAAATGTATGGACTCTGGTTGTTTCACGAGCCTGATCGCGAACCAGTGGAACAAATGATTCAATGGTGCTTGAATGCCAATATTTAGTCTAATTCTTATTTATTTTTTATTTTGTTGGCAAAACGTTTTCATTGATATCTTGTTGTTTTTTGAACTATGTACGAATTTAACCTTTTAATTGACGCGCTCTTCGTCTTCGTCATTTAAACCAGAGTCATCCTCGGAATCTCTGCTATTGTGGCCGTTGTCCAAAGATCTCAAGGACAAGACACATTTGTTAAGCAGAGTTGCTGATTGGACTTGGGCGTCTGTCTGACCTTTCACCTTTCTTTCGATTGATTCAATCAGCAAACGATTTAGTTCAGCGTTTTGTTCCATTTTCTTGTGTAAAAATTCAATGAAGAGATCTTGTGGTGATTTTCCCTGAATGATAATAAATTATTAGTTGTTCTGCCCCAATAATTCACTTTCTCTACCAAGTTCGTGCGCATAAGCGTCTTCATTTTGTCTACTTTCAGATTTCCGGACCTTGTGTTTACTATGGAATGTTCAAGAATATTGTTAGTACTAGTTCCCAGGACCTATCGTATCATCAGCGTCCATCTTGAGATTCGAGTGCTTATTGAGTCATTGACAGGCTCCATAGAAGTAGACGCTATGTATTCAGTAAAGTATGTTTGAATGTTTGAATGCCGCACGCATATTGCAAATCATTCCAAATAAATGTTTGAGCGTAACTTTGGCTTCGTCTGGAAACACATCACGTATAATGTAGAAACAACTTGAGACCAGGTGAGGTGGCATATTCAATAAGACTTTTAAGTTATTTCAATAGCTACTTCATCTGCAATTCTTTCTGATAAATATATTTTTCGCTGCGGTGCTGCCCAAAACTACAATGCAAGTTTTGATTTTAATTTGTACTTGTCATGTCAATCATCTTAGCTAGTTAGTTGATTCTTTCATTTGTGTTTTAAATGTAAAGAGTGCCAAATACACTTATCAATTTAATGTTTCTGTAGTCTATTCAATATGCCCAATACAATTCCAATTGTACTTTTTGTGCTCATTTTGTGATATACGTTTGTTTAAAAGATGTGTTAAAATGGAGGTGTCTACACATGACAAGACAAGACGTCTGATAGAATATGGCAATTGATACACAAAAAACCTAATTAGATCTTTCGAGAAATCATCACCTCCCAACACCCAAATGAATAAAATGCACACAAAAATAAACATCAACACAAGTTGCTCAATTATTCATTTTTAACTATCAGAATTTTTGGTAACTCTACACTATGTCAACACAGAATGGTTCTCCGCGAACCCCGGACTCGACTCCTGCTCGTTTACAGTCGTCCGAGCATGGCAGCTCTATTTACTCGGTTTTGCAGGTCCCTTTGACGCCTTACGCGCGTGTGCGTAAAGCGCGTCAAATAACGAGTACTATTCGTCGGCGAAGAGAGCAAAGCAATATGCCGCAAGTCGAAATGACGCCATTCTCCAAACGAGCAAGGCTCAGTTTAGCAGCGTCCACAGCAGCTACGGGGACCCCTTGGCGAACTCCGAGCAGAAAAAGAGAGTTGAAATTTGATTTGAGAAAAGATTTGAGAGCTTTGAGTAGAGCATTAATGAGAGAAAGGATCGCGAAAGAAAAAGAAAGCGTGTCTGATTTTGAATCAGGATTTGAAATATCAAAGACTTTGGAAACACCAAACAAGAAGATACAAAGAAATACAACAACAGCAATGACTCCGGAGGTTATAGATAGTCCAGTCCATATTGGCAAAGAGGACGAAAGTGAAAAAGATGATTCTGACGACACGACTCCAACAAGAAGAAAATCTAGTTCATCTGTAGCCAGTCGGCCAAGTGGGGATAAATCAGCAAATGCGCCTGAGAAGCTGTTAAGTGCAACACGGCTGTCAATTAACAACCATGAAAGTTCAATTTCACTAAGCGATAGGTTGACCCATCTTTCAACGACTCCCTCTCATGAAATCAACGACAACAGGCTGTATGTATCCAACGACAATCAAAATCGTACTCCGTTACGTACTCCTTCCTCTCAACAGTCAGGTGTGACACCATCAATGCTTCAGATGACCGATACCCACAATCCGCGTACACCTTTTCAAAAGTTTGATACTTCTCCATTGGAAGACAAATACAACCGCTCATACGCGGAGATCAACCGCCGAAAAGATAAAAATCGAAATAGTTCCGATCATGTCCAACTCAGCGATACCTCTGAAGTGTTCGATCTACTAGATCATACAACTCCTGTGAAACAGTCTGTTGTGGTTGATTCGTACATTGAATATCCGGCTTCAATAGCTCGTGCTCGACGGAAATCAACATACAAACCAAGAGAGAACAATTTTCTTGTCATTGAAATTGACGATGACGATGTAAATGAAGTAATTGATAATAACATCAAGTCAAACGGGATGAAAGACAACGATTCAAAGTCTACACCTACTGTCTCATCCCCAACAACAACCACTGTTTCCCCAAACAAGTACAGTTCTAGAAAACGAAGGTTCAGTGGAAAATTCGAAATCAAGGACAGCTGGCAAAACGAGGAAGACTACGATACAAATCAAAGCGACAAAGTAGAACATAAGCCATTACAGAAATACACTGAAAACAATGTTTATACCCTAGAAGAAAGTATAACGGCTTTGTATTGTCAGAAAGATGCTCCTCTAGAATTGCACGAAGATTTTCAAGATGTATATGCAGAAGCAGAAGAACAAAAAAATGATGAGTTATTGTCAGACGAAAACGATAAAGCACATGTAACTCCTGTCAATTTCATCTCTACAAAAGAAGAAGAGCAAGAAGCCGTATCAGTGCGAAAAGATAAGAGTTTGCTGATAGATGAAGAACAAAGAGTCCTCATTTCTTCTGGCAATCCCGCATTTGAAGTCGAAGATGAAACTGAAGACGATTATCCTGTGCACACAGCTGAATTGCATCATACTACTTCTGAACCCGATATCGATCCGGCTTTGCATTCTTGTATAATTGAGCAGTTGCCTGAAGCGAAATCCACAATCACCTTGTCTTTTCATGATACAACACCATCTCAAGTTTTGCAAAATCCAACTACAACCAATGAAACAAGTCAATTTTCTCACGAAATCTTACCCAAAGCACAAGAATTGGCTTTTGAACAAGCAGAGAATCAGTTGGTACTATATAATCAGAACGATGACGAAAATGCTATTGAGTCTTCGGGAGATATGATGTTGGTTAAGCAAGAAACTGATGATGCTATTCAAAGAGGTGCAACAGAATCGCCTCGCGAGTTGGTTGATACGATTATTAAGGCCTCAATTCCCACCGAAGAATAGGGCCTGGACAAAAGCAATGCATGACTCTGGTTATGTGTAATGATTTATGAATAAAATGAATGAATACTCTAAGCATTTCAGGTTGTGTTCTTCAAAATTGATTTTCAAACTGTAGGTAATGATAACTTGCCAAGTACTAACATTTATATACTACATTATGCGAAATTGCGACAATTCCATTAAAATTGACGGCAATGAATTTGTCTATTAAATACAATGAATTATATTTGCGTCGCGCTTACTTCTTAATGTATTTGGGCAAGCCCTCTCTCAACCTCTTAACAGCCTCAATCAAAAGGTCATCATCTTTGCACACAGCAAATCTTAGGTAGTCTTGTCCGATATGTTCATTAGCCTTGGTGTAGAATTCAGTAGGGGGAATACCGACTACGCCGAACTCTTTGATGAAAAAGTAGGCCAATTTGAAGTCTCTGGCACGGCCATCAACAACATCATTAGGGAAAACGTAGTTTTCTGGAATTTCTAATGTTTTGAAATTAACAAGCACAAAATATCCACCTTGGGGAACTGTGTAAGGGATGTTGAGGTCATCAAATAATTGAAGGAAAATCTTGTATTTGTGTTCAAAAGACTTGATTTGTTCTTCGTAGTATCCGTTGTTTTCGGCAACATCAAATGCTACGGCAACAGCCTTTTGCAATGGTGTGTTAGTAGTGAAACAGATACGAGTGTGAGCGAGAGCAGTATATTTGATCAAATGCTCGGGTCCAATCAGCCAACCGACACGCCATCCAGTAGCAGCAAAAGTTTTACCAGCAGAGCCCACTGTCAGTGTGCGGTTTTTCAAATCTTCAGAAAGTGTAGCAATTCTGGTGAAACCTCCATAATGTAGTCTATCGTAGACTTCATCCGAAAGAAGAATCAAGTTGTATTTTTCGGCAAGAGCTCCAATCTTCAACAACTCGTCTTTTGAGAAAACTTTTCCAACAGGGTTGTGAGGAGTGTTAAGAACAATCATTTTGGTTGTTCCAGGGGTGATAGCGGCCTCTAGTTCTGCAAAATCAATAGCCCATTCCTCGGCACCATGCTTTCTCTCAGAGTCATCTTTGGGAGGGTGCAAAGGTACATATTTGACTTTTCCTCCGGGCAACTCAATGTTGGAAATATATTGATCGAAGAATGGCTCAAATACAATGACTTCCTCTCCGTTTTCAATGAATGCAGTGAAGGCGCTGTACATTCCTTCATTAGCGCCAGCAGTCACGACGACTTCGGTAGCAGGATCAATCTCCCAATTGAGCAACGGCGAGTAAGCTTTTGCAATTGCTTCTTTGAGGACAGGCAGGCCGCGAGTGTGAGCGTACTGATTCAATCCTGGAGTAACCAAAGCTTCTTGAGCAGCTTTAATTGCGAAATCTGGAGGCTGGTACGAAAAGAATCCCTGCCCCAGGTTGACGACAGGCTTGCCGGTTTCGGCTTGAACCGAGGCAGCGGTTTCGTTAATGATAGACCAGACGTCTTTCTTTGAACCTTGGAATCTGGAAGAGGGTTTAATTGACATAGCGGTAAAAGACAAACTAATATTGTAAAAATGAAAGAAGGTGAGTAAAGATGATTATAAAGAAGAAAAGAAGAAGAAGAAGGATGTGGAGGAAGAAAAAAGAGTCGACAGAATGAATCGGTGAATCGAAGCTATTGGCTCAGAGCAGGTGAAATTGCGTTGGGCGGCGAAATGAATTGGTGACCAAGTGTGCATATGGTCGGAGATAAGAGTAGGGCGCAATTCCGCGGTCGGCAGCGACCCCGGATCGAGTGCTTATGAGCATATGTTTCTAGTCGTATACCAGGTGACTGACACTTTTATAACATTTGACTTCTGGCTTGATACTTCAGACAAGTAGAAAACTGCTTTTAAATTACCCTGATCAAAAACACATGGGCTTTGATCATGATTTCCGCGACAGCGACAATTGAGACAACGTCAACAGCAATGAATTGTGTACTCATACGGGGCATCGGCGATCGTATCAAACATATGGAGTAGAGTTGCCGGTAAGTCTTCAGTATTGTCGCTATCAACCAACAGCATATGTATTAATACCAAATGACCTTGTTTTATGGAGGTTGGCACTACGAATTAGATACCATAAGCCAAGGCATTTTTCTGTCTCCTTCCTTCACATGAAACGAAATCAATTGAGCTAGAGACAAAGAGAAAGAACGAGGTAGGGTTCATGTACTTGCATCCATAGATGGGTGCTTGAACTGAACTTTGGGGTCTGTACCATACTAAGCTCATCTCGTAGCAATGTAAATATGTGTAGTACATTATACACACTAGTGCTAGCTGTACATTGTTTATTTGCAAATCGTATAAATCACCAGTACCCTTGCGTGTCTCAACTGGAATGGTCCATTACGCACAAAATGCGTGCTTCTTTGACCATTGCCTCAGCCAATCAGTTTGCCCACTCTATGATCCACCGACTACAGATACAATATCACCCCTGTCTGACCAAAATGTCTCTGAGTTTACCAGGTTAGGGTCCCACCACACACCATTTTGAATCATGTCGAATTCTTGATCACATAGACATAACGCCTTCTTCCTCTATTTCATTTAAAACTTTGCATTTTGTCTTGTTTCAACCTCAATTCCAATTTTAATTTTGCTTCTTGACCTCCTGCTTATCCTCATCGTTACATCCCTCTCTTGTCCTAATTGCTACTTTATAGAACAATGTCAATTCACGCGCTAAACCTCAAGTATCCCATTTACGACAGTACCTTCATATCTAGATCGCAAGCCCTCGTCGGCGGAGGCGGCGGAGAAGGTAAACACGGTGTTCCTAACAAGCTGACTCTTTTGGACATTGATAACATGAAGTCCTCAGGTAATTTGATTGAAAAGGAAATCAAGTTCGAGGGTACTACTGACAATCCCACATGTTTTGATTTCAACCCCAGAACCAAGGAGGTCATTGTCTCCATTAATAAGGACCTGAAAAGTGTCAAATCTAAGCAGAACTCTGGTCACCTAAAAGTCCTTCCGTTTCTCACCAACTCCCCCAAGAAAGAGATTACTCTTTTCAATAATGGCGATATCGATATTTACACAAAGACCGTTATTTCAGGTGTTGGTTCCAAGCAATACACAATCGTTGCAAATAACACAAACACCATTATCCTTTTAGACTCAGACTACAAAATTGTGTACACACACATCACTAATAATTCTTCAGATATCATCAACAATATCGACTACCTTGATGAACTGATTCTTTACACTACTTCGAGTGGTTCTTTGGTTTTGCTTGAAATGGAAAGTGGCATTGAATTGCTCCACCTTGATGTTACAAGAATCAAATTTGGCAAACTCTTACCCAAGCACCAAATTCTCATGGTCACAGACGACGGCAACAACTTCGTATTCAGAAAACTCAAGTTTTCCTTTAACGAAAAGACAAACAAAATCACAATTGACAAGTCTAATACTGAGACTTTAAGATCAATCAAAAAGTCAAAGATCACTGAAAAAATTATCAACTTTGATTATGCCAAATACGGACACTCTGAAATTGTTATTTTTTCCAACAATTCTAACGACTTGTCTATCGTTGACCTCACCTCTGACTCTAATGAATACATTAAGGTTCCTCACCACCACTCATTCCCAATCACCACTATCTGTACAAACGCCGAATTTGTCGATAAACAAGATCTGCAAATTGTCACCGGCGCCTTTGATCATGAAACAAAAATTATCAACTATGATTCACTTTTGCAAGACGAAAAGTTCAACAAAAAGTACACTGTGTCCAACAGCAGTCTTGATTTTAAGTCAATGTTATTGATATTGACTGTTCTGATCTTGGCATTGGCCGTTCTTCTCCGCTTCATCTACAGTGCTCAAGCCTCTTCGGATTCAAAAGCAATTATCCATGAAGATAGTTCGGAAACACAAACGTTGATTGAAGTTGTTGAAACAATCTACTCGTTAAATGCCGAAGGTGTCAAGGTATCAGTTTCTGAGCACACCGCTTACAACACCGTTTAATTTTTAGTTGCTTTTGATAATGGCATTTGCTGCCATTGATATTGGTTTTAGAGAAGTAGAATTATTTAAGAAATTTTAACTCCGATTGTTATTGTACTTTGTTCATGAAAACAATAGTCTGGTGTACCAGGTCTGTGTATGTATATCCATGCTTCCCAGCCCCACGGCCACGTGATCGTATTGTGCTACTGACGCATGTCTAAAATTTTGTGTGAAAAATTCCTATCAATTATATTTCTACTTGATGCTCATTGACAGGTTCAAGTCATTTGTTTCCAACTTGTTTGATTAGTGACATGTATAAACAAGTATTAACGATTCAATCTTATGTCGTTCATGGCCATGTGGGCAACAAATCTAGTTCTTTCCCACTTCAGCTTCTAGGATGGAACGTCGACGGTTTTAATACACTCCAATTTGCAACTCATACAGGGTACGGCACGCCAAAGGGAGTGTGTCTTGATGCTGATGATATTTGGAAGACATACGAGGGACTCCCTGACGATGTCAAAAAGAACTATTCTGCAATGATATCTGGATATCTTACAAAGGGACAAGTCGGTGTTGTCAGCAAAATTGTTTCAGATATCAAAACCAACTACTCTGAAAAGGCCATTTGGTTGCTTGATCCAGTTCTTGGAGATAACGGCAAACTCTATGTTGATCCAGCAGAGATCGACTATTATCGTGATATTCTTGAATCAGGGTTGGCCGACTTAATCACCCCCAACTGGTACGAGCTTGAGCTTTTGACTGGAACTTCATTAAAAGACTGGGCCAGCGTTTCCGCTGCTCTGGAAAAGACCAAGACCTGGACTACAGAGGGAGTTGTCGTATCCAGTTTATCGCCTGGATCTCATCCTGGTGGAGGTCAAAGCCAAGTTACAGAAACACCTACTGAGGAAAACAAATGGATATATACTTTATCGCTTGACAAGAAAGGTATTGTGCAAGTTTTCAAATATCCAAAGTTAGTTCGATACTACACTGGAACTGGTGATCTTTTTGCTTCCATGCTTCTGGATCGCTACTTGGCAACTAGTTCGTCTCTTGGAGAGGCTGTCTCGCAAACTCTAGTTATTGTGCAGAAAGTATTAAAATTGACCGACGATCTAAGCCAAAATACAGCGAATCCTGAGTACATAGGAAACCGAGAACTACGAATTATTGAATCAAGGGATCTTTTCTTGGAAATGTGTCAAATTTCCAATAGTAGCAATACAGGTACTATCTATTCTGGCAAGGAGTATTTAGTCTGGGAAGGAGATATTAGTGGACTTAAAAGTTTTCAAGGTTGAGTATGACAAGTAGAAATATTTGATTCAATAGCACATTATAGACAAAAAGAATTTGAGCAACCCCATGATTGGCTTCTGCAACTGACCGTAGCCTGTACAAAAAAAATTCATGCTTGAACCAACAAAGCTGTGAAAGTATTAACTTGATTGTACGGTTTGTCTTGAATCTATTTCTGATCGATCCCTAAAACAGTTGAGTCCCCGATTATGTAATTATCTTGAATTGGTAAAGGTGAATCAAGATTTGCGCACACTAGTTCTCCGCATATAATATATCAACTAATACAAGAAATGAATCACAATGCACAATGATACTACTCCTAGCGCTTACGCTACCCTCAGAGCGCATGCTTTTCCTGTGACATCTACAAGCTTTGATCCATTTGGAAAGTATCTCGCCTCAGGAGACGAAGGTGGTTGGTGCTATGTTTGGAAAGTCTCAACCCGTCGTCCCGTAATGATATTCAAACCTCATTCAAAATCGATAATATCTGTTCAATTTCTTGTGCTTGGTGATAATATGGCACTTGTCACTCATGGAAGAGATCACAAAGTCAATGTATTCGAGTTTTGCGAGGATCGGTTCGAATTATTTAAGGTGGATTTACCTCACGAGAAGTCCAATGGTGAATTATGGCCTCAGCCAAAATCTATTTACCAACAAGATGTTAACGCTTTGAACTTTTGTTCCATATCATTTGCAAAACAACAAATGAAAGAAAAGAGCAATGGTTTAATTGCTTTTGCTATACCTAGTACCATGGCATCTGAAAACATTGATGTCTACACGATTGAAGCAAATAATAATTATCAATTGTCTAGAATCGTCACTGCTTTAAAACCACCGGTACCACCAAACCAGCCCAAGATCAAGCATGCTGAAACTAACAGACAGAGCGGAATTGTGATGACATTATTGCTCATCAGACTATCAAATACTACGGATTATTTACTCGTTGTGGGTTATGAATCAGGACTTGTTGCATGTTTCAAATTATCAAAAGGAACAGATGGCGTGTATTCTTCATCTCTTGTATATGGAGTAAAATGCCATGTACAGCCTGTACTCTCACTGGATTACGACCGGGTTAATTTCGAGTGGTTTCTTTCGACATCTGCTGATTCTAAAGTGATTCAGCATAACCTTCTTTCTCTATCAGACGAAATCAACCCTTGGTTGTCTCAACCTCGTATAATCTACGACACCAAGCACACTGGACTTGCGTATCTTAATGTAAGATCTGACGCCAAACTATTTGCAATCGCTGGCTGGGATGGCATGATACGTATATATGACGCAAAAGGAAACGTGGAGAAGCAAAGGTTTAAGCCCCTCGCTGTTTTCAAAGGGGGTCGGGAAAACGGTGTCACCAGTGTAATTTTCGCGCCGTTGAGTTCGCAAATATTTTCAAATTCTAATAATGCTGGTCGAACGAATACACTTAGAGATCGACTAGATCAACTCAAAGATTCACATTCCAACATTGTTGCTGTTGGAGGTAAAGACGGCAGAATTGCGCTTTATACGTTGTTTTAGATAATGTGTATTATACATTTTGATTTAGAAATATGACTTGAAGTGTATTTTACAACATGATACCTGATTTTTCAATTTATTATTCAAAATTTTTGATTCTATACAAAAATATACTACATTCTAACAGAAAAATCTTTCTCAAAGAATTCCAAAACCTTTTTTGCTGCAGCTTCGCCAATCATTTCGCCTAATTCTACTTGGCTCACATTAGACAACTCTCTCAAGCTCTTGAAATTATAAATAATCTTTTGGAAGTTCTCTTCACTAACACCAGGTACAGACCGTAAAAAGTCAATAGCTGAGTGATTATAATGTCTATCGTTTTCAGAAATGAGACTGTCATGTAATCCATATGATACTGAAAGCTCCAAGTCTGGCTCTTCTGATTTGGGTGTAAGCTTCAATTGATAAAAAATTTCAGCAGTCTCTTCTGGGGAAGAAGACCAAAGAATCCTAAGACGGGGGAAATGAAACAACAGAATAACCAGTTTGGATTGAATATCGTTTCGAAGAAGTTTTGATCGTTCAGCATTATTCATATCTGAAGTGCCTCCACCACCTGCTCCTGGAAGATCACTAAAAGTTTCAAAAGAAAACAATTTAGATTCGTCAAATTCAATGAGCAAACAAGGACTATCATAATATCGAAACATTGCTTCGCACTGAGTGAACAGTCTTCCAGACGCCATACTTCCAATTAAATCCGGAATTGACTTTCTCTCAACACAGATTTTTGATGAAATAATGTAATCTCCAACTGTCAAAGTAAGAGGAACAACTTTGATATGCTTCCGATGAATCATACTGGGCAAAGGTGACCTAAATTCACGATGGTCCACAATGATCCTCATCTGTTCACGGCCGACACGACCGACAATTTGACCTCCAGCAATGCGTGTGTTATTGTTGTTGGTGCTTGAATTTCCTGTCACAGCAAGACGTCGATATACAGCCTCCGGAACCTCTTCGTCTATTTCATTAATGATGGTAACTGGTAACGAAGCTCTTTCCCTAATAAGTCTTGTGAATGAGTCTTTTTCTTTTCTCACTGATGCCAAAAATCGTTGTTCTTCAACCGAAAGACCGTAGTACATAAAGTATACTTTAACCTCCCGATAAGGATTGCAAGATCGGTATATCTCTACCTGACGAACGAAAGTTGTATCAGGTTCATACATGATGATGTAAGATGGTGATAACTCTTGCAACATGTCATCATAATGCTGTTGATCGTAAGTTTGAATCAATACTAAATCACCAGAATCCATTGTGTATGTTGTATCTTGCACTTTGACAATTTCGACATCTCCTTCATCATCAATAAATTCATTTTCATCGTCTTGACCTAGCTGTTGTAGTGCTATGTCAAGATCTTTTATATCCTGATCTACAGCACTATTGTTTGTGCTTAACCTAGAAGATTCAGAATTAGCGGCAACTGCGGAGTCTCCTCTTACTCTTCTTCTTTTGTTCAATGGCCTAGCTGATCCTGAAAGCTGATTTCCATTGTTTTGAGTATTCGAACTGCTACTAGGAGCAAATGTACTCCGATTTTGTGCGGCAACGTTTTCTTTTTCTTTTTGAAGCTCGTTGCGGACATTGACAAGATTTTTTCTCCATTCCTTGTATTCTTTCAATGACTGATGAAGAAACTTTTGAGACGAATGATGTTTAAATCCGGACGATTCAATGATTTCTGACTTGCGTAAAATCATGGATAGTTGACGTGCCACTTTACGTTCGGAACACATGATGAGAACTGGACCAACGCTATCAGACCTGTTGCCCAGAGTTGATTGTTCTGTACCAATTTCCTCTAAAACGCCACATAACTGATTCCACTTAGGTAACTCTTCGATATGATGATCAGGGTCCGGCAACTGTCCTTTTTTTAATTTTGGTCCAAAAATCCTCTGACGGGCCACACTTAGTAAAGTATCGAACGAATCGGAAAAAAACAATCGAGAATCAGGATCGTGTAATGAACCAGCTTTTGGCAAACCTTGAAAATATATTGTATCAATAGCTTTGTAAAAATCAATTGGATCGTAAATAGTCAAGTTGTTAAGCCACTTTCTCAATGTTGTGAGATCAAAAACGTCTCTTTTTGTCTTGCTTGATAATCTATGCCAAATAGGATCTAATTGACGTCTAATGATTTGGTCAAAGTTTTGCGACATTGCATTGTCAATATTCCAAAAATCAATGTCAATTTGAGTATACAGCTTTTTGATTCTGGCTAAACACTCTTCTATGCAAGTCATAATAGCCGTTTGAATTGTACTCATCGATTCGGTCAGTTCAACTTCGATTTCTACCACCTTGCTTACGTCGGCGGTTTGAGGTTTTCTCAGTAGTCCTGATTTTGAACTGTAGTATTCCAAGTGTCGCAATGCAAGCGAATCCGCAACTTCAACATGAAACCGTGGCCATAACAGAACATGATTTACTCTCAGGTTTTTCATTATACTTCCTAATGGGGAAAACCCGGTGAAGTTTTCAGGTACATCTGATAGCGCTTTGATAAATCCCAGTTTATTCTTTTGCCTGTAGACTCTCAAAATAAAAGCCTCTGTAGAATTTGAATTGACACGGTCTGCGTGCATTACCACAATTCCTGTTATTTTTGATGGATCGACTAACTCCGACAAAATATCCACAATGAATATACGAGATGTGACTACAAAAATACCGCCATTACTGTATAACTGACGTCTTTTTTCACTGGTGTTGGCTGAATCTGATTTGATTATGGTGATGCCTCTTTGACGTCTCTTTGGTTGTTGCGGGTTCGTATTAGGTTCAGGTTCAATTTCGTTCTCATCTGGAAAAACGGTTGACATTCCGTCAATAACCGCAAGCTCTCTGAAATCCTCCTTTAATGTGTCAAGTTCCTTGTCGTTTGTACCCAACACGATAACTAAACTATTCATGGATTCAGCATTCACCCTATTGTCTTTGGGTTTTGACAGGTCTAATGCGCTAATGCCATTACCTGCTATATCAATAGCGTGGATCAGATTTGATGCTATTTTAGTTAAGCCTAATCCTCTTCCAAGGATGAGAAGACTGTCTTTTGTCAACATTCTTACAACAATCTCTTTTTGAAACGGTAAAACTGTCGATAAAGTGATGGGATGTGTTTTAAAGAACCGGTAAGTTTCAATTTGTAGCCTCTTCGACTGTTGAGCCAATTCGCGAGCCTTGTCCTTTACAATTACTGCGTTTGACTCGTTTTGCTCCTGTTTCGCTTGTTTCGTGTCAGACTGTTCGTTCTCTGCTAGCATCAGCAATTGATCCATCTCCATGACCTCTAAACCCCCGCTGGGGTCAGCAGATTGCACGAAAAGCGACTCTTCTTCAGCATCATCGGCAGGACCTATAGGATCAACTTCTCTATCCTCTCGCATGGTTACCAAATTTAAAGTGATGTGTATGATGTTAGATTGCTTTTTCTGTTTGAGATGGCGAAATCTGAGTAAAAATCACGTGTATCGGTAGTAGACGCAAGGCTGGAAACGGAAATAAACAATTCAAAGAAGTCTGGACCTCAAAATATTTCCTTCCTTTTCTTCTCCCACGACAATACATACACTCTCTAATTCACAACGTTTTTTGGACTCTAATAAGCACTTTAAATCTTATTTGAGCTACATTTGATTTGCGATAAAAAATGTCCACAATTAAAGAACTGATTAGTTCACTTAAACCCGATGAGACGTTTTTCTCGTTAGAATTCTTCCCTCCCAAAACTAATAAAGTGAGTCTTAGTTTATGTCGAATTTTGATCTGTGAACTAACAACAATATTGATAGGGACTAGAAAACCTAAAAGCCCGTATACAGCGTATGACATGCTTAGGATCGTTATTTGTTTCTATTACTTGGGGTGCTGGCGGATCTACAGCTGAAAAATCAATGGACCTTGCAAAATATGTTCAGCAACAAGGAATTCCAACCTGCATTCATTTGACTTGCACGAACATGGATCAGAATATTTTAGATGCTGCTCTCTGCAAGGCCAAGGAGGCTGGAATTCGCAATATTCTCGCATTAAGAGGTGATCCCCCTAGAGGAGAAGAATATTGGGAGGGTAACGCAGATTCTCAATTCAACCATGCTGTTGATTTGGTTAAATACATCAAGAAGTCTCATGGTGACTACTTTTCAGTTGGTGTGGCTGCTTATCCTGAGGGTCATGTTGAGGGTGCCGATGATTCAAAGCAAGATCCCAAAACCGATTTGCCATATCTTGTTGAAAAAGTAGAAGCCGGTGCCGATTTTATTATCACTCAAATGGTCTATGATGCTAGCAAGTTGATCGAATTTGAAGCAATGATTAGATCTCACTCGTCTGAAGCATTAAGATCGATCCCTATTATTCCAGGTATTATGCCTATTAACACCTTCCAGTCTTTTGTTCGGGCTGCTAGACTGAGTCATGCTTCGATACCCAGCAAGCTACTAGATGCTTTCAACGAAATCCCCAAGGGAAACGATGAAGCGGTTAAATCTTTGGGTGTTGAGGCTTTGAGTAATCTCATTAGTGAGGTTCATCAAAAAACAGAAGGTCGCATTAGAGGTGTTCATTTTTACACCCTCAACTTAGAAAAGTCAGTTGCTCGTATTATTGAGCAATGTCCTGTTATTTCCATTCCTTCAAGTACAACAAACGACGAAAAGACTAAGGCTCGTGCATCCTTTTCAAGTGTAAATAGTTCAGGCTCTGTTGCTGTTTCCGATGGAGGAGACTCTGAATTTATCATTACCCCACCCTTGACCACAGCCCGCAAGCACAGACGCTCAAGTGTCAACGCACATAACAGATTGATTGTTGACGACTCTTCAGCAACTGGAAACAGTGCTTTTCTTACCGTTGCCGAGCAAAATGCTGGTTCTGCTTCCCTTTTTAATAATCGTTCTTCAGATAATATTCTGGCTATTTCTACAGGTGAGGGTGCCCTAGGAAGAGAGGCTAACTGGGATGATTTCCCCAATGGTAGATTTGGTGATTCCAGATCCCCTGCATATGGTGAAATTGATGGATATGGACCTAGTTTACATGTTGACAACAAAAAAGCACTGGAACTTTGGGGTCACCCAAAAAGCAGGGCTGACATTGCTAAGTTGTTTGAAAAGTATTTAACTGGGAAATTGGATGCACTTCCTTGGTCGGATCAACCTCTTGATGCAGAGACTATGCTGATTCAAGAGTACCTTATCAAACTCAACAACAAGGGTATGTTTACCATTGCATCTCAACCCGCGTGTAACGCGGCAAGGTCAAGCGATAAGATTTTCGGATGGGGTCCTGAGAGCGGCCGTGTGTTCCAAAAGCCATTTGTAGAGTTATTCATGAATGAAAGCACCTTTGCGAAATTGCAAGAAATCATTGCTCAGAAAAATCAAGAGTTTGAAGCATTGACGTTTTACGCTAGAAAGGTTACAGGAGAACTTTGTTGTAATCTCCCTGCAGAATCATCAAATGCTGTCACTTGGGGTGTTTTCCCCAACAGAGAAATTCTCCAGAGTACCATTATTGAAGAAGAGTCATTTAAAGCATGGTCTGATGAAGTCTTTAGCATATTGAAGGAGTGGAAGATGATATATCCTAAGGGTGATGCATCTTACTCTCTTCTTGAAGAGATCCACGACTCTGACTATTTTGTTACGGTTCTTTCCCACGATTACATTGACGAATACAGCTTGTGGGATGCCTTATTAAGACTTTAATTCAACATATTGGCATTTGAAAAATCTTGTGTTTATACATGAACGTAAATAGAAATAATAATTGCAATTTCAATGTTCAATCTACTGGTGATCTACACTTGCTGGAGAACATAATAATTTTATGTACATATTGATCAAGCCGCCCAAAAACTTATTTGGCTATTCTGGGCAAGGGTGTGCCGTTGCAGTACTTACTGGCTATATTTGCGGTTCGAAACTTTCCTATCTGTTCGTTTTCTTGATAAGACCATCAACACTAGCACTCAAAGCTTCTTAATATCTCAGAAATGGCATCTATCAATGAACTCAAATCACAATACACCATTGGTGTAGTTGCCTGTGGCACTATGGGTACTGCAGTGCTCAGTGCTATTCTCTCTGCTTTAGACAAACCCGAGGTCTCCTCTACCTCTGCTCCTCTACCTGGAAAATTTCTAGCTACAGTTAACAGCCAAGGTTCTGTTGACAGACTGGACAAACTGTTTAACTCTAAGGTCACAGTAACTATTGGAAACAACGAGGAAGTTGTCAGAAACTCGGATTTGATCATTCTTGCATGCAAGCCTTTCTTGGCCAACACTATTCTTTCTTCTATCAACAAAGAGAGCTTTGCTGGAAAGGTTGTGATCAGCTTGCTAGCTGGTAAGACAATTGAGCAACTTTCCGACCTCACAGGTACAGCGGTTGCTAGAGCCATGACAAACACTCCTAGTAAGATTGGTGCTGGTATGACTGTTATTTCTCTTCCTCCCGCTGGTGTTCCTGAATCAATCAAAGAAACCATTTCTTGGATTTTTAACAACACTGGTCGCTGTTTGTTCATGGATGAGAAGTATATGGATGTTGCTACCGCTCTTTGTGGTAGCGGCCCTGCCTTCTGCTTCCTGATGATTGAAGCCCTTTCTGACGGTGCTGTGAAGATGGGAATGCCTTATAGTGTTGCTCAAGAATGCGCAGCTCAAGTTTTACATGGGGCTGCGCAAATGGTCCTAGATGGAAACCACCCTGCAGTTCTTAGAAATGCCGTTTGTACCCCCGCCGGTACAACAATTGGTGGCTTGTCTGTTCTCGAGAAAGAAGGCGTCAGAGGGTCTATCGCTGGTGCTGTTGTTGAAGCAACTAACATTGCCAATGCTCTTAGTAAGTAACTTGTTTAAATTTCCTGAATGTAGATATCTATCGCCCGGAAAATTAGTGCTTGCAGGTACCATCATGCATAATCATTAGTAAAATTTTGCTCGTGTAAGTACCGACTCCATGATATTATAAAAGTTGGTGAATTTTTTTCGATTTTAATGTCAGTTTAAATGCGCATTTTGGTCTCTAAAGGAGTTTTCATAGAAAGCTGAATTGATTGGGTTATACATGCAAGATTAGTTCGTTTGAATCTTGAAACACCAATTCATATCACTTGGTGGCATTGCGAACGAGCTAGTGGTTGGGACTGTATGTAATTGATTTCTATCGACAACCTTTTGTGTACGTACAAGTCCCAGAAGGCCGAATATTTCCAGTGCCTCTGTTGCCATGATTTTTCTTTGTTGGCTGGCTTTGAATTAGAGAACTTGGGACTAGAAATGATAGCATCAACGAGAGCTAATTTGGGTTGTTTGATTTTGTGTAGTTACATGAGAAGTACTAGAGCACTCGGCTATCGCAATCAAAAAAATTAGAATATTTATTGGTTTGTGAGGTCTGTCGCACCAGCTAGATCTTATATTATGAAGTGTTACTTTGAGCAATATTAGTGCTAATACAATCTGACGTTGTTGAGTTAAATTGCATTTCGAGATATGAAAGCAATGCAGTTGTTTGCAGATTCTACTTTTTGGAGTGTTAAATGGTGTAATAATTAGACTTCGTATATTGCAAAAAATATATTCATGACTTCAAGTCGCATTTGCCGAAGAAACTTCGAAGCACGTTTCGCATAGCTGAGTATTTATTTTTACAGAACTCACGATACAAGTATTGTCCAAATCAAAGTATAATATTATTGTAATGCTCATAACAATACATGAAATGAAATTTTTAATTCTGATCAGTTTTTTTCAAAATATACTTTGTTTTGAAGCAGTTACATTTTTTTTTGTTAAATTTGCACCCTTTTTTATTTGGCCTCGAGATTTACCTACTATTCAGTACATGCATACCTGATGATGTCCATCTTACTTAGATATCTAGTGATCTACACATTATTTACAAGTGTTTCAATTATAGACCAGTCATAGTTTGATTTTTGTTAGCCTTTATGGCTATGTCTAACATTTGACCAATCACCGTATTTAGTTTTGAATTCATAGGAAATTTATTTCTAGCAGCATTTTATATAATGACAGATTGAATATATAATCAGCTTTTAAATTATTGCATGTGCTTTTTTGGACCATTTGCTAAAATGCCTGCTTTATTGGTTCAAAAGGCATAGGAAAACTTTGTAAGAACTACACACAAGCAGTTTGTAAGATACAATAAGACTTGATTTGGTAAAATATTATCAATCGATATTGATATCGGTACTCATGAAGTCTCGTTACTTGTAATTATACAGCTGAATATTTAGTCAAAAATGGTTAAATTGCGCCTTACAGTTAAATGATCTAAACAATATAATTGTACTCAATGAGACTTGGCCAGAAAATGTTTGAGCAATGAAAGTACAAGAATGAACACATTCTCTAAATTTTCAAGCGAGTAATTCAACTGATACTTTGTTCTTCGATAAAGGCCATACCGCGTCATGAAATTTCAGTTTAAAAAATCTGGCTTCTGACATATCACTAAATCGGACCAACCATCGATCGCCTTCTTGCTCGTTTATTCTTGGTAGCTTCATAAATGCTCTGTCTTCGTTTGAAACCGTTGAATAGTTCCACAAAATCTGGGAAATCACATCGCGTTGAGTATTTGGAGGAAGATTATGCAATATTGCCGAAGAACTCATATAGAGAAACTCGTCTGCAGTCAGAGGCACTTGGTCTGTTGGAACAAACTTGAATCGAACGATAGTTCCGTTCAACTCGCTCCGAATCGTCTCACGATAGTAATGGAGCGCATCTTGAGAAGTGGGAAATATCAGGAAGTAACCAATACTTGGGACAAGAGTCTTGGGATCGCGGTTGCGGATGACATAGAAGTTGTACGGGTTGGTCTTGTGTAACTGGGCATCGGACTGGGGAAGCAAGCGCTGAAAGTCCGTGTGTAAAAACTCCATTTCGCCACACGGCCAGTAAAGAACATTTGATGTTGCCTCAACGTTTTTGCATGCTTCATCTATACCATGAGTTTTGCGGTAGTATTTTGTGAAATTGTCGATCACTTTATCATCAAATAGAAATATACTGGCTAAAAGCTCTGGAGTTTGTGTTGGTATACTCGGAGCATCTGGTCTTGTGCGACGAGTGGTATTAAGCATTGGCTTTTCCAGCACACGAATGCATTCATGACGTGTTGAAGAAAATTGTCGAATGTTTGGCTTGCAAGGACAAATTAGTCGTTTCATGGCGCTTAAAGGTCAGATCATGGCAATAGTGAATGTTCCAATGTTGGAGTAGTAAAGCCTAACCCTTAGGTTTTGTCTCCACGAATTTGTCCCAAGGTGGGACGAAAAGCTTTCTTTGTGTCGGCAATTGGAATAGAAAGCAATCGTCATGTCTATTGAACAAAAAAATGATGCTAATGTGAAAGAAGAAGGGGCCGAGACGATTGTTGAAAGCGTGGATGATGGTGCAATTAAGATGTCAGCTACGATAATCGAAGCGCCAGTTGAAATTATGGCTGAAGTCGGAAATCAGGCTGAAAAGCCTGATGATTCAACCGAGACACGCAAGAGATCAAGAGAAGAGAGCGAGCCAGTCAAACCAAGTTCTGGCAAAAAGTTCAGGATTCCATCGCTATCTTTTGTACCTAACAACATCAAGACACAATTACATGTCAAGGACCTACGAGATCTTATCACATATGTGATTGCAGATGGCCGGGCGCCTAGCTGGTTGGCAATTGAAAATAGGACTTCTATCAAACGGGTCGTGAGTGTTTGGGTTCCGTCTATATACCCACATGAAATGGGAGTTAGAGATTTGAAAGATGTTCGGCCGGTCAAAATCAAGGCTGACGCAGACACACCAGCTGCCCAGCTTTCGTTTTTAAAAGAACGGTTTGAATATGTTTTCCCGGTCAAGGCGCCAGGCACCAGAGCAGCATTACATTCCCCATTTGCAGAGTTCACAGAAGTTCCATTGACGAAGGACGAACGAAAAAAGGTTGAAAAGGCTGCAAAGACACCGAAACCCGCACTGCCTATAGAGTGTATTCTGAGTCCAGATCAGTTTGTGGAAAACAATTATCCATTACATCCCCTGACTCTAGAGCTTTTACAGAAACCAAAGACAGAGCCAAAGGAGGGATGGGTGGACACGATAGAGCCTTCCGAGTCAGATTACAAAGGCAGATTGTTTGGAATGGACTGTGAAATGTGTGAGAGCGCTAAGGGACAGGTTGTGACTCGAGTGACGGTTGTCGGGTTTGATAACAAAACTCTATACGACGAGCTTGTAAAGCCCAGTGAGCCAATCACGAACTACGTTACACAGTTTTCTGGTATTACGGCAGAAATGCTTGAAGGGGTGACTCGGACACTAGCCGACGTGCAGACTAAGTTGTTGGAGCTGATCAGTGCCAGAGATTTTTTGGTCGGACATTCTTTAGAAAACGATTTAAACGTGCTACAAATGCGACATCCATTGGTGATTGATACAGCCGTGCTATATGGGTCGCGGGGCGCACGTTGGAAGCCTTCGTTACGATCGTTGACAAGTGCGCATTTGAGCCGAGATATTCAAAAGGGCAGTGGAGGTCATGATTCAGTTGAAGACTCAATCGCGTGCTTAGACTTGGTCAAGTTGAAGTTGGATAATGGATTGGATTTTGGAAACAAGAAAGAGACTAAAAACATCGTTGACAAGTTATACAATTCTTTGCAGGGGCGGAAGACGTCGCTAATTATTGACCAGCAGTTGGGAAAATGGACAGAGACCTCGGCATCATTGATTCAATGCTCGACTGACGCCGAAGTTGTCGAAAAGACAATTAGCAATTCCAGCAGCGCCAACTTTATTTGGGCACGATTGACCCATTTACATAATCTCCGGTCACCTAATTCTATCAAGAATTTGACCGAGGAAGAATTGTCCAGCTCCGCTATTGACGCCGAATTCCGCACAATCGATGCCAGCCTTCGCCGAATATACGACAGTCTTCCCGAGTACACGTTGATGCTTGTCTGGACGGGTCATGGTGACCAGGTTCAAATGCGGGAGCTTCATGCGCGCAAGCGTCAGTTTCAATTGGAGGCTAACGAGAATAAAGATTGGAAGGAATACACTGTAAGCTGGAGTGACAAAGAGAACCAAGCACTGCTGCGGGCTACGGAACGTGCAAGGTTGGGAGCAGCATTTGTGGCGTTGAAAGGAAGCGATACTGCGGTTGCTAGCAGAAGTGGTGGTAGTGCATCGGGTGAGAGAGAGCTGAAGAAGGTGAAGAAGTCGAAGCGTGATAAGGGGGGACGGAAGTAAAATAGAGCCGTTAGGACCGTTATTTAAGCCGTGCAGGGAAAGACATGTGTAAATTCATAGATTAATTTTGCTTCTTCTTTGATGCTTTTTTTTTTTTTTTGCTTTCAATTGCAGTATAAACAAGATATTACAATACATCAAATGGACGTTTCTCTGTATCCTATTCCAGTCCATCCGATACCTGTGGATGACGACGAGGAGAAACATACGGAACTAGGGTGGGTAGCGTATGCCAAATTAGCGTTTAATGGGGTCGAGATGATGGAGGTGGTTGTTGACCATTTTGCGAGGTGGCCGTGGGGCGGATCTACGGCGATGATGAGAAAGATGATGCATTCTGGATGGGTTCACGATGCTGTTCGGTGGATGGACAGTTATGTGGTTCTTGGAGAATGTGCGGAGGAAGTTGTTGCTAGAAGTTCTAGTCAACACGGGCATGGCAAAAAGGAGAAGATTTGTGATAAGGACAGACAAGGATTGGCACGAATTTTGAGGGTTCTCAGGCGTGACCTCAATACGATTTTATTTCTTGCAACATGGCTGGTTCCATATCACACTGTTGTCAAGCGCTTAGACATGCTGATCATTGCCCGCACCATTGTGTCTGGGTGTCTGAGAGTGGTGAGCCTTTTGATGAACCAGCGTGATAGGCACTGCGGAAGGCACGGAGCAGGAGTGGAAGTTATGGAATTTGTGTACGATATGGCGGAGCTGATGCTGATATTGAAGAGAGTGGGTGGTCGGACCAAGATGAGAGTGGAGCTGGTGAAGTGCATGTCTGGGATTTTGGTGAGTTTACTTGAGATGCGAGCACATGGTCATTGAGGGCGTGGCTACAGAGACCGAAGCGTATATAGGATACATTGTTGAGAATTTTAGAGTACTATATGCAGAGCTATAGAACAAGGATTGCTGAAACAGTGCGTTTAAGTAACAAAAGAACAATAGTATTTTTGACGAGGACAATTGATAATGAGGTATAGACATGTGCGAGCGGGACCAATTCTGTGATTGGATTTGGACCGAAGAACATATGTTGGGCTTCATTGATGAGAAGAGTCGGTATTTTGGATTTTGAAGCGCATGAAAATACCATAAACATGGTCCATCTCTAATAAAGACGTAAATAATGGATGAGTGGTGAAATTTATGAATAAAGAGTTGTGATATCGAGTGACAAGGCGCAATGGCTATAAAAAGGCATGAATAGTAATGATGATAAGTTACAGCCAAGTAGCAAGAAATCGTGAAGTATTGACCAGTAAGGATTCAATGACTACCGAGAACAGTTTAATCAGTATTTCAAAAAACATGTCGAAATTAAATAGATTATCAAGAGAAATTGTACAATACGAATATTAATGAACCAAAAACTTGATACTGTAATCATGAGAAAAGTAACACGGCCTGTAAAGACACCATCTTATTGAATCATTTCTAAATCGTAGAATGTTACGGGAGAAAAGAAACCTTTGTATATAAGTAATCACGTCAAGAAAGTGTAAATAGGGATACCAAAGAGCACAAGGAAATATTATAGGATACTGACGGAATTCGCGTAAAGCCAATATAATCGCTTAAACCCACATCAAGATCTGAATACTTTCGAAGTACTTTTGTGATTGAATGAATGTCGCACAATCTAGTCAAGGTTTCACAATAATCTTGAAGATTGTAGACCTGAGTTACACTTAGCATCAAGACGTGCGATGTTACTAGCACAGCACTGCTTCGGGGCCTGCCCAACCACCCCGTCTGTCTTAACTTTAAGCTTGGACGTACTTTGAAAAGAGTTGAAAGATTGATGTTTCATGGTGTTTTTGGTCAGCTACCTGTTTTTGTTGATTGACGATTTGTTTGTCCTGTTAGGAACTCAATGTTTACATTTTTCCAAAACTTCAACTTGTTGACAGATCAAGCATGGCCCTCGGTTATCAGTGTCATTCAAAACGGTGACAACTTTTTATTCAAAAGCCAACCCGTCACCACTTCAAGTCTAATAAACCTGCCATTCTCTTTTTGTTGTCTCTTGCACTGTAAAAAAGGGTTGTGCGTACCTGTTTCAAACCCCATTCCACTGCCCAATTGGGCTTCTGTATAGGCACCAACGGCTACAAACATCGCCGTTATGTCTCTACACAGTGTTGATCTTCACTGGTTGGTTATAGTACACTGAAACAAGAACACTGCTTCAGGTACATGACGAGCCAGATCAGCCACTGGAAATAAAAAAGACATTGTTTGAGTTTCATTGTTCGGAGATGCTACATACCAATCTAAATCTCAAATTACCAACCATACAAAACTACATAAACCAATATCCACTTTGCAAACAATAAACACACGAATCTTCTGTAAATACTTGCCTGATCATGCATTAACCATACCAGCAACCTCCATTCTTGAATCGCAAGATTGAATTGCGACTTCCATCGGTTGTTTATCTGCTTTTCAAGGCAAAAAAGGGGCTTTCCCCAGGTATACAGGGCTTGTACCCGACACGCGGCTGACACAAAAAAAAGATTTTCTTGGTGTTCTTATCATCGCCACCCGAAATGCATGAATCAAGAACAGATCGCCAATCTGGATAACCGTAGCGTATAAACGACAGGTCTGATTGTATCAGAGTCTAGAAAATGATTGTGATGAGTAAAATTTGGCTAAGAGACATTATTATAAATGTGTACATGAAAATACGTGGATGTTTGCTTAGTATCCAAGAACCAATTGGCCCAAGACACCGACAAGACTGATGGTGAACGCAGCACTGACCAGACCAATTTCTCTCCAGCTGGCGGGAAGAGCCTCTTGCTGTTGTTGCTTTGGTTCTGGCTCAGGGGTCTCAGCTTCTGGCTCGGTTTCTGGCTCATCTGACTCGTCAGACTCTTTTTGGTCGACTAGATCCTTTTCGCTAATGTTGTAGACGCTGTCCTCCATTTCCTTTTGGACCGGTGTGGACTTGATCTCTTTTTCCTCGTCCGAAACGGGGCTGCTGGGTTTGCATTTGCGGGATCTGCAGCAGCGGCCAGAAGATGGTTTGGAAAGAGTGCCCCATACGCCGGAGACAAGCAGGACGAGAGAGTAGCCCAGGTAGGGTTGGTGATCAACAGCCATTGGAGCGCCCAAAAGCAGTGTTGCGAGACCGACAAAGTGTTTACGGTGTGCTGCAACGAACGCGCCCAGCTTGGTCTGAACAGCGCAGTGCTGGAACTCGGCGACACGCGGGGATGGAGCCGGAGTGGAGGTTGTTGCGGCGAGCAGACCAAGAGAAGCGACGCCGAGCAGTTTCGAGGTCAGAAAGATGGGAGCTGACATTGTGAGGTGTTGAAGGATGGATTTGGTGAATGGATGAATGGATGATTGCCTGATGGAGGTGTGATTGGGAAAGAAGAGTGAAGTTTGTACAGGGGAAAAAAAGATAGCGATTCCGTGGTGGATTTAAATGTGTCTTTGCACTCTAGTTAATAGCAAGCTAAGGCGTGGACCGGTCTTACAATAGGAGCATGATCATGGTCATTATCATCATCGTCAGATCAAGAAGGGCATGTCTTTGTCAGATGAGAAGGTGTTCTAACTCATATCCACGTTCGAGTAACGGCCTATGCTTAAAATCCGAGTCCGAGTCCGAGAAGCCATTTTTTTTTTTTTTGAGTGAGGGAAGACCGGAACGCGCAGGAACTATTTCTGCGTGTTTCCAAGAACAGCTCAAATGTGATACACCCTCACACGTCTGATGTGGTGTTTGTGAATTAAAATATAAGTGTTATAGCTTAAAGTACAAAGTGTATATAGCAGTGACTAAGCACTGCTAAGAATATAACATAAACAAAAGAAATGGTTGTTTTTGTTGTTGTTGTTTTTGTTGTTGTTGACTTCCAAAGCCTAAAAATGGTAGATTCCGAAACGTTCGTGAACATTCCAGCAGACCCCAGGTCCAACAACACAAGGTTTATCAGTGGTTTATCAGTGGTTTGTGTCCTGGCTTTGATGAACAAGTGCTCACTCTGTTGAGATCATATCCAGCTTGAATTATGTGATTCATTCAGTCGTTCATTCAATCATTCAGTCATTCAGTTGATCATTCAGTCATTCAGTCATTCAGTCATTCAATCACTCAGTCGATCGCTCAATCACTCAATTATTCAACCATTTAACCATTCAATCACTCAGTCGATCGCTCAATCACTCAATTATTCAACCATTTAACCATTCAATCACCACCAAATCACGCCTTTTCCACACTAACCACACTCATACTAACCTTACCCAACCACCGCTCCATCCGGTTAGTCTGAGCAGTGCGGTGCAAGCAAATGACTGCAAACTCACCTTCTTTCCCCAGAGCCATAAATACTCTCCCAAAACCCCAAGGTTTGCATCTCCAATTATCACTCTCAATACCAACCATCGCATCTCCTTCTCTCTCTCTGCATCTTCCTCTGGGGTCTCCGGGCACATTTCCATACTTACCTTTTTGTCTATTTCATATTCATATCCACTATGCACCTCCTCCTCAACAGATACAAGGTTCTCTGCCCCATCGGAACAGGGTCATTTGGCGTCCGCATCTTCAAAGCCAAAGACACCATCACCGACTCCATCGTGGCCCTCAAATGCATCCCTGCCCCTTCAAAGCATCACTCGTTTGATGAGGCCGCTACAGAAATCAGTGTCCACCGCAAGCTCAGCGCACATCACTCCAACCCAGCACTGAACAAGCCATCGCCGTACATTGCCCATCTGCTCGACAGCTTCACCATCGCTCAACAAGGCACCTACTTGGTCTTTGAATACTGCGCCAACGGCGACTTGTTCGAGGTCCTTCGCCGCGACGAGTTCCACATCCACTTCTCCTCAGTCAACGAGTTTGCCCGCCAGCTTCTCATGGCTCTTGACTACTCGCATAAAAAGGGCGTTTTCCATCGTGACATCAAGCCCGAAAACATTCTCATTGCCGACGACGGGTCGTTGCGCTTGGCCGACTTTGGTCTGGCCACTACAAAGAGACATCGCAGCACCGAGCGCGAGATCGGAACCGTCCGTTACATGGCACCAGAGCTCATTGGCAGAGGCTCGCACAAGCTCGATGCCGCTAAACTCGATGTCTGGGCTACTGGAATTGTACTGCTCAACGTCTTGTTTCGCACAAACCCATTCCAAGTGGCCTCTAAGACTCACTGTCCCAACTACGCCGACTTTGTCAGTGATCCTCTCTCGTTGTACGATATGTTCCCGGCAATGTCCATGCAGGCCTATGAGTTTATTGTGCGAAGATGTCTTGTGACCTCTGCTGCGCGCAGATCGCACGTCTCTTCGCTGTTGACAGCACTCAACGAAGTGCAATACTGGACCGTCGACGATGAGTACTACAATGACGACAGCGAGTACTACGAGCAAGAGCAAGCCGGCTCGATCTACTCTCAGACCACAGTCGACTCCTGGGAGCCCTCGCTCTCCGACAAGCTTGTTTCCGAATGGGCTTGTTCTACTCCTGTCTGCTTTGACGACGATGACGAGTTCTACACCAAACCCACTACCGCATCTCACCTTTCTAATTCCTCTCCTTTTATGACTGATTACGACGATTATGACCACCACCATCATGCCCAAGCTCTATACCAGACCGGGCTCACTGCTAATACAAACATTGCAGTATGCTAATGACCATCTCCACTCTCTGCTTTTAACGAATTGTTTATAAAATTTATATAACTAGTTTTAATACATTTTAATTACGTGCTTTTGTTCTTTATTGTGATTTTATTTTTTTTTTAACAACAAATGGTGGATTCTGTTGGGGAGAACAGTGGCGGAATGTGCCGAGATCTAGCGTAAACAAGACGGATACACTTGAGCCAAAACATGACAATACAAGCCGAAGGTCACAAGAACAGCAATAATAACAAAGAAACCGGGAATGCTAAGCAAGTGTTTTGAACCCGGGGGCGGAATCTATAAAAACGGTTGTTCCTGGAAAACTTATTCCATCTCCATAATATTGTAAAACGGGATTGGAACTGAATGTAATCAAGATGATGCTCAGTGTATCAGCAAGAAACTAAAGTGGTGATTAGCCAACGCATGAACAGCACTGCTGAAAGATCTCCAACTGTCACCACATCTTCAAATACACAACGGTCTTTTTTATGCAACAGAAAAGAAGCGCTTTATCTGAAGTCTTTTAAAATACGGCAAAAGATTGAAAAGCCTAAGTGATTTCTGATACTTTTAGACTACGGAGCTATGTATGAACGAGATGGTTATTGAACCTACCTTTTGAGTCATGAACTCTCGCCAGCTGGTCTGTTCACGCATTTCGGGCAAGAAGATTCAGAGAAATCAACCATTTTCGAATCAGTCACAATCATACAGCCAGTTTTAGTCTTTATTATGATGCACTTGTCGCAATTTGCACCTCTTGAATGCCGACCCAGTGCTATAATCACCATAAACATCATCATCTCAAATCACCACTTTTGACTTGCACTTGTGTATCACAAAGTCCCCTTTCCGGCCACCTAATCGGACACATCACTGTTTTTTGCGGTAGTGGACCCTCTTTCTTTTCCCCCTTTCAACAATAATATGTACACACCCACACATGTGTACACACTGCCCTGGCCCGGCCCCATTGTATACAAAATCTTTGTGCTGTTCTTTTTTTTCTTTCTTTCCTTTGGGTGCCCTTTTTTTCCCTCTTCTCTCTCTCTCTCCCCTTCTTCTTTCTCTCCTTCTTTTCTGCAATCACCACTTTTCCTCTTTTTTATCTTCACCCGTCATCTCCTCAACCTGCATACACAAAATGGATAAGCTAAGAGAAGTAAGTGCCATTCTACACCAATCCCCTTTTAGTCTCTTCGTTTAACTTGTACTGGAATTTATAAAACTAACCACATTTTTCTTTCTTTTCCCACAGAAAATCAACTCCCTCAAACTCGAGACCGAGTCCGCTAACGAAAAGGCCGACGAGGCCTTTTCCCAGATCAAAAAACTCGAATCTGAAAACCTCCAAAAAGACCAGGAAATCTCCTCCCTGACCCACAAAAACTCGCTCCTTGAAGCCGACGTAGAAGACCTCGAATCAAAGCTCTCAGACGCAAAAGGAGCTGCTGAAGAAGGCGCCGCTCATGGATCCGCCAACGACGCCTTGTCCAAGAAAATCGCACTCCTCGAAGAGGACTTGGAAGAGTCCGACAACAATCTTCGCAAAGCTACTGAAAATCTCAGACTCACCGACGTCAAGGCTGAACACTTTGAGAAGAAGGTTTCTTCTTTGGAAACCTCTGTAGACGAGTGGGAGAGAAAGTACGAAGAATTGCAGGCAAAATACACCTCTGCAAAGGCAGAGTTGGACGAAATTACCCAACAATTGGAGGCCATCTAATCACCAAGCATCCATCATGTATCTCTATATCAATACATATACATGTGAACCCATCATGCAAATTATCACACTTTTTTTTTTTTTTAGAAAACTTGTTAAAGATAGATTTATTCACTTACAGGAAAAGATTGTGTTTACAATAATTTATTTAGCCTTGGCAAGACCAACGGCAGAGTGACCGTAGTCGTAGACAGAGTAGTACTTTCTAAGGAAAGCATCGCCAACAATGGCCAAAGGTCCAACGGGTTCAGGGAAGTCCATAGGAGTAATGGCAGAAATACAAGATCCAGACATCTCCAAAGTGTAGTCATAAGCATCAATAGTAAAGTTGTAGCCATCAAGAGTGAAAGTAAGCTCAGGAAGACTATCACGAGTGCTACAGTCAACAGTGTATTGACCGTTCCATCCCTTGGTGGCACCAATTTGAGCATTGATGATCTCAGCAAGACCGGAGGGAAGAGTAATAAGAGAAGTACCAGTGTCAACAACAGCACCAGTGTTCTCAAGCTCGGCAGTCTCCTTACCCAAGGTCAAAGCGTCAAATTTGACCTCCCAGTAAGCCTTACGGCGAACAGGCAAGTAGGTGAGCTCACCAGTGAAGGCGTCCTCATCGTATCCACCAAGAATAAACGAGCTTTCGCCACCCTTGTTGTTGTCACCGAGCTTGAATGAGAAAACAGGCGCGTCTAACAGACCAGCGTTCATGGCATTGTAGAAAGGAGGAACAATGTGGTTGACAGAGATGGTGTCGTAACCGAGACCAAGAATACCGTCAAACTTACCGAAAGCAAAAGCCAAACCAGGCTCCTTGGTAGTCTCACCAAAGTCTTGGTGGGGAATGACCAAGTCACCAATGGTAAGAGTGTCTTGGGAGATATATCCTTCAACGGCACCAGAACCGTATCTGATTTCAAAAGAAGAACCATTGGCCTTGTAAGAGCTAGAGGCTTCGGGGTTGTACTTGGTGTGCAAGAAACACGCAATGGAGTTACACTCAGATCCGGGGACCCAAAGATTAGAAGAACCGGTATCAAGGACAACCTTGAAGGTTTGGTGGGGAGTACCAAGAGAGATCTCGGCAAAGTATTGGGCATTCAAGTAGTTCTCAACGGGGATCTCTGTATTACCTTCGGCAACGTATTGTGCCTCAGGGAAAGATTGTTTGCGAGCGCCACCAAGAACCTTTTGGCCAATGTTCATGTACTTTTGGCCCAAAGAACGGACATGATCTTGGAAGTTATCCTAAAATAGACACAAGGTTAGTGCTGAATTCCGGGGGAGGGTTGACAAACAATAGCCATTGCAGGCCACCAGACGTCATTGCTGCAAAGCGATACGGTACAAACAAACAAAGCCTGGGTAAAAATGCTTGTTTTGAGTGCACCGCACCACCGCGAACTCCCAGTCTGGGGTTAGCACATTCCAGACAGAATCGCCACCGACGTATAAGGTTGGGGAAAAGAGGGTCGGGGAATTGCGTGGATTACAGTGCGCGGGGTCCAGCATCGACTGAGGCACGTAGCCATGAAAAACAGAGATCATGGTGTACTTACGATTGAAATGGCATCTTCGGTGGGAATCTTGTTAAGAGGGACTCTAAAAACAGGTCTGTTAGTGATATGGTGATAACAAATGAAGCACGACAGACACGTACTTGTGAACAGCGGCGGTAGCAGAGCAGGCCATGAATGCCGCAGCAGAGGCAATTGAAAACTTCATGTTTAGTATATGTGTTTGAGAGTGGCGATTGGGGAAGAAGCGGTTTGGATGGAGGTATCAGCGATGAAGGAAGAAGATGTGAGGAGGAGGAAGAAAGAGAGAAGAGAACCGGAAACAAAGAAGAAGTGCAACAAGAACAAGCCGTAGGCTAAATATCCGAGCCTCACATTGTACAATCAAGCACACAAACACAAACACCCCATTCTACAGCACCACCACTAAGCAAGTTGTCCTATTTAGGTCACATCCTATTCCCGTTTAGGAACTTGCTGTATTGCCCCGTCAACCACTGCTTTTGGCACAACTACGTTAGATCACTATTACTATCTCGGGCTAGACCTATTACCCCAAATAGCAAGAAGCGAGCTGCCTCTGTCAGGCTCGGCCTATTTAGGAAGTCGGGGTTAGAGCTCAAACTTATGGCTTATGACATAAACCACGTAGTACGTCTTCAGGCTCATATCTCATGTGCGATATGTGCTTATCAATTGGCTCGAACATCCCTGGCACTAAGACAAAGATCACCAGTTAAAAAACATGAATACACGCTTAAATAACTATAGGACATTCAGTATACTCCGTCTAAGTCTAACTGCCACTTGCCTCTGGAACGTCCGCCTCGGGCAACGCAGTCTCTGCGTACCGCGTGTTGATCGAAGCCTGCGGGGCCCGTACAATCTGCGTAGCCCGCTTCTGGTCCTCGTCTAACCCACTCTCTGCCATCTCCTTCATCTTGCGTAGATCTTCTTCGCTGGGCTCGTACAAGTGCCAAATTGTGTAATTGGGCAAACCGTTCACCTGAAATCCCATGCGCTTGCACATCTTGCCAAACCCTTCTGTCTCGGCATGGTTCATGAACGTGAACCCAGGGAAGTGCGAGCCATGACGAAACACCTTAGCCTTGGCCATGATCGAAACACCTCCAATTCCGTCCAAATCGTACATCAGATCGGGATCTCCATCAGCTTCGCGGAAATACGCCAGATGTGGCCGCCATGTTGTGTACTCCGCGTATCCTTCTACAATCACATCGTCTTCGTTCAGCGTTGCGGCCAGCTCGAGTCCAGGACCGCTTTCCTGCCACGAGTTCAGATCGTATGGTTGCTCAGACCCAAGCCATTCAGGCAGTGGTCGCCACACGTTCGGGACAATCACGTCTCGGTCATGGCGCGCAAGATCCTGGATGATACTCACCGGCGAGGTCTCGATATCGGCATCTCGCCAGTATACCCAGCTGTGGTAGGGCTTAAGCGCCATGGATGTCAGCCAGTTGCGCGCCCGACCCATCAGTTTGCGTCGCATACCTTGTACATGCACTGAGTGTCGGTCGTCAAAGCCCTGACCGATGATCGCGCCAAAGTCCTTTTCAAACACACTGATGTCGTGGAAGTCCGTCAGTTTCTGTAGTCCGGCATCTAAACTAGCCTGTGTCTCGTCGGTCGAGTCTGAAACCAAAAACGCCAAATCAATTCTTTCATGTGGATAGGTCAGGTTTTGCAGATGCGAAATCATCATGGGAATGACTGGTTCGGCGTTTCGTAGTGGAATACAAACCAGAACAAACTCGCCGGCATCCATACTCGCGGCCGTCGCGTCGTATTTGGCCAGATCATAAAACACGATATTCTCGGTATCTGATGGCATATGTGATCCTCCCAATAACGGCCCGAGTACTAGCTTCCATAACCCAAGCACTGACAAAATCACCAGAGTTAAGGTCTGCAGCTTCTTGATGTGTCGCGAAGACAACCGAAATGACGTCTTCTTGCCCGGTTTGAATCGCGGGTCGTCGTCATAATGCGGCAGCTGGCTTTTGCGCTTGAAGCTGTCGAAAACCATAGTGTATCTGTGTGTGTGTCCAGTGTTGAAGATGGAACAAAAAACAAAGTAGAAAGGGGGAATGGCAAGGAATGGCTGGTTTAAAACAGACAAAAAAATATACGTGTTGAATGTCTTGAAGCAGCTGAACAGAATATCTGAACAAAGCTTATCAACACAAGCTTCAAAAGCCGGTGACTCGATTGAGCAGAGTCTACTTGAATCGTGTACATATTTACAATCACTTACAAACTATACTATAATCGGGCCTTTTCCTGATCCTATTGCTTAAGATACTTTGCAGCATGCTCAACATGGTCTTTAGCAAAAGTGGAAATGAAAAAGTACGAATGATCGTAACCGTCTTGAAGACGCAGTTGGATCTTACTATCGTAAGCAGTTCCCTTAGAAGCATCAACTAGATTTTCGGGAAGCAATTGCTTGCCAGTGTAAAAGTTGTCGCCAGTTCCAACGTCGATAAGAATCTCTGGAGTAGGACCGGTGTACTTCTTGATCAGCTCTGTGGCATCATGCTCTTTCCACTTGCCGTCCTTTTCGCCTTCGCCAAAATAACCGGTGAACGCTTTTTCACCCCAGGGTGCATTAATTGGGTTACTGATGGGAGCAAACGCAGAAACGGACTTGTACTTGCCTGGGTTTCTCAAGAACAAGGTAAGTGCACCGTGGCCGCCCATTGAGTGACCTGTAATGGAAACACGCTCAGAGTCCAGCTCTTTGTACTCGTCAAATACCAGCTTGGGCATTTCTTCTGTAATGTACGAGTACATCTTGTAGTGCTTGTTGTAGTGTTCAGTGGTAGCATCAATGTAGAAGCCCGCGCCAGAGCCAAAGTCGTAAGCGTCATGCTCGCCAGGAAGCTCCAATCCACGAGGAGAAGTGTCTGGATACACAATTGCAATACCGTGCTGAGCAGCCCATCCATGAAGAAATCCCTTTTCAGTAGCATTCTGAGGGGTGCATGTGAGACCAGAAAGATAGATAAGCACGGGTGCCTTTTTTTGCTCTGAAATCTGTGGAGGCAGGAAAATGTTCAAGTCAATAGAGGCATCAAGAACCTTAGAAGTGTGTGTAAGCTTGAGCAGCTTGCCACCGAAAGTGCAAATAGTGGAATTGACTGTGAAAGACATTGTTTACTTGAGAATATTGAAAAACTGGGATGGCGAAAAGATTAAGAAGAAAGGAGAGAAAGTGGAATCGACGAGAGGATTTTAAACATTTTGCTTTCAAGTACGAGAGGGTATAGAGTGTACAAGGAAATTATGTAAGACTGTTGTCACAATAGAAAAATGAGAGCAAAATAGTCCCTTGGCGATGATGGAGATTCGAGAGCAGCGGCAGAAGCGATAGCAGCGATAGCAGCAGAGACGAGTGTGGCGATCACGATAAGGCCAGCAATTGATGGTGATGGCGATGGATGGCAAACGTATCATAATTGTGGCATATGCGGCTGGCGCAGTTGTCAACGTTGCTAACTTTGGCAGGGACCGACAACCAGTTCCGAGCGCTTTTACAGATGATACACATAAATACTGATCGTTACTCAGTGTTTGAGTTCGCCAAAGTTCGCCGGCTTCCCACCCCTTTGCGCGTTCTGGAGCGTTTTTTTCGCATTCAGCGAAAACAGAGTTGATACGTACACAATCAGCACATTTAGAAGCCATGAAAGCCTCATGCTCAGTGGCTGCGAATCGACAACTTTGCCCTTGGAGACGAATTTCTTGGGTTTTGGCGCAATGTTGGACATGTTTGGATCAAGAGAGTGTTTGTGTTTGTGCTCAGGCTTGTGTCTGTATGTTTGTTGAAGAAGGTGTAAAAGGAGAAGCACATTCCGAAAAGTGACACGACGATGGGGCCAAAATTAAAACGGAAATGGACCCTTAACCTTATCAAATTGGGCAATTCACAAGTGTCGATACTTGAAACGTTTTGGCAACGAAAGCATCGTTGATGTCACTGGCTACAGAACGCAAATTGCCCAGATTATAGTCAGTGACAAAAATATAATCTCTTGCACCTACGATCTAGAGCATCATTCGAATCAAACTATTAAATATGGAGGTTTGACGTGCTAAATACATTGCATATCAAAACCGTGATGAACTGGACGCATTCAAACACATATGGTGCAAACAAATTAGTAGATTTCATTCTTGTTTCAATCTGGAGCAAAATGATTCAATACTCAATACATAAAAAGTTAAAACACACAGATAATTCGATGTGCACAGCATTGGCTGCATTAAGACCAACCACTCTGTATGTACACCTTAACACCATGTCATTGAGGGCGAGATTTGACGTGCTCAAACCATTTGGGTCTCTTGAAATCGTAACTTTTTTGTATCATATCCATTTAGAGTACCTCACATTAAAAGATCTGATCAAACACATTATTTTAAAACTTTTGAAATTGAGGATTTAAGATATCGTAATATAGAAAGGCCATATAATGGAATTGAATGCTATTACTACAGCCGAGCAATATAGGTCCTAATCGCTTCTGGTGGAGCAAAATCTTTCAAACTTGAGTTTGTGATAATCACAATGTAATTCGGTAAATTTCAAAACAGAATCTCAAAGTGCATGTTTACAAATATAATTTGTTGTGTATATTTAATAGTCACTTAGCTCGCAATATGAATTCTTGATATTGTCTGTTTTGAATGAAAAATGTGTCATAGTTAGTACAATCGTAGTTATTTTTGTTCAATTGCGTTAGATATTAAAAAAATCGACCCTAACGTAATGAATCAAAACACGTCAACTTGAAGTCTACACAATAGTTATGTGTACCCTTCAGTAATCAAGGCTGTTTAGAAACTGAATTGATTTCGACAAAATTTGGGAAGTCCATAAGACTTGTAAAATTCTCAGCGGCATTTTTGTAATCTTGTCCATGTAACTCAGTCTGTACTATTGGAAAAATAGAGCTTTCAAAGTTGTCTAAAACATTTGACAAAATTAACAGAACAAGGTGCTCATTTTAATGTTGTGTGTGAAATAATGTTAGCAGATCACGAAAGCCGATATCAAGTATTGACGGCCAGCCCCACTAAAGGATATTGAAAAACTCAATTCTATAGAAATACTGATATCAGCATGTTATCATCAAAATCACTTTCAAATTGCCTAAGTCAGTGGTATTATGCCTTCCTCACAAATGCTACCTATACCTTAGCAGTTGGCACCATCAGGGTCGATGCTACAAGCTTTTGGCTTAGATACAGCACTCGAGTTGAGCCAGTAGATTTAAGTTTATTATTGGTTTAAATCATACGCCTAGGCCAATATAAGCTGTTTCAATGACCCAATCGTCCACATTTTGCTGTCAGTATTCAGAAATTTACTCGGTAGATTTATTGCCTCAGCTTGCCCACTCACTGTCTTTTGAAAAATTAAAAACAAACCAGCAAAGGTATGTCACCGCATTAGCTAACTTGCACTGTTTCACAGCCAGCATTGCGTGATCCTATCCACACAAGATATTTTGTAATATTGCCAACGAATTACCAATAAAGATATGTATAATTGGCATATTCATTTACGAAATAAATGAAAGACACGTTTCATTAACAGAAGCAGAACAAATGAAGATGGTGGTGATAGATGAATAATTATAAAAAACACACATAAACAGCATTACATAGATAATAATAAAAAATTATTTCATAACAAAAAACAAACTGTGACATGTTCGTTTCAAATCAAGAAGTTGGTTTAGTTGGCATCGGGAAGCTCAACGTCTCCATCGGCATCCTTCTTGGCCTCCTTGCTCTCACGAGCGGCCTTGTCGGCAGCAAGCTTCTCGGCAAACTTGCGTTGAAGCTCGGCCTCACGGGCAGCTTGCTTGGCTTGCTTCTCCTCCTCGATCTTGGACAAGTAACGACCTCTGATCAAGTTACCAGTAGAAGTCAACTCTTCGTACTTGGCAATGTATTGAGCCTTGGTGGCATCGTAGCCATCATCGTAAAGCCAGTTCTCGGCAGCAGTGAGCTTCTTTTGGAGACGGGCCTTCTCGTCATCGCTGGCGAAAGGAGCGTACTCACCGTCGAGCTTACCTCTGATCTCGTAGATGTACTCTTCAAGAGCGTTCTTGCGCTCCTCAGTATCGGCAACCAACTTGTCCTCGGCGCTCATCTCGTTCTCCTTCTCAATAAGAGTGTTTCTAGAAGCATCGTCGTAACCAAGATGGCTGTGAACAATGGTCAAGTCGTCCTTCTTGAACCACTTCTTAACGGTTTGGTACTTGGGTTCAGGTTCGTCCTCACCCTCCTTCTTCTCTTGAGGAATCTCTTCCTCAACCTCCTTCTCCTCAGCGGTGTAGGCGGATTCGACAGTGTAAAGACTGCTGGGATCTTGTCTCAACTTAATCTTAACAGCAACAGGTTCACCGTTGTCGCTGGGAGTGACACCCTTAATGGACCACTTACCGATCCAGGCGTTAACACCCTTCTCGAGGGTCTCGGGGTGAGTGTACTTGGCTTCCAGATCAAAGTCAGCAGATCTGAAAAGAGTGATGACCTTAGTGTTGGGGAAAGCACCGCCCTTGGGGAAAACCTCAAGCTCGGAGAACTCTTCACCCTCAACGGGGGCCCAAGTGAAGGTGACGCTGTGGGGGTTGACATCCTCAAACTTGAAAGGTCTGACACGAAGAGTGGGAGAGTGGATGGCACAGATGAAAGCAGCACCACGGGCAACGGCCTCTTCTTGGTTAAGAGTGTAGGAAAGAGGTCTGCCAAAAAGCTCAGCAAGCTTCTCCTTGATCATGGGGATACGGGAAGTACCACCGATGACCTCAACGGAGTCAAGATCAGCGGGGGCAACACCAGCCTCAGTGAAAGCTCTCTCAATGGTGGATTGCAAGTTGTTGACAAAGTCGACAATGTAAACCTCAAGCTCCTCACGCTTCATGGAAGAAGAGACATCGATGTCGTCCATAACGGACTCGACGTTGAAAGGAGCGGTGGTGTTGGCAGAGAGAATCTTCTTGAGCTTCTCAGCTTGGGTCATGACACGGGAGAAAGCCTTGGGGTTGGTTCTGATGTCAATCTTGTACTTCTCAAGGAAAACCTCGGCGAAGTGGTTGGCAATGGCGAAGTCGACATCACGGCCACCGAAGTTTCTCTCGTAAGAGGTACCCAAGATCTTGAGCTCACCCTTCTTGAAGGCACCAATGGAGACGGTGAAGTCGGAGTGACCAACATCAACAAAGGCAACAAGTTTGGGCTTGTCCTCAGGAAGCTCACTATTCTTGAAAACACCGTAACCGACAGCAGCGGCGGTGACGTCGTTGACGATTCTGACAGGCTTGAGGCCAGCAATGAGAGCGGCATCAGCGGCAGCGCGACGTTGGACATCGGAGTACCAAACGGGGACAGCAAGACAAACATCGACAACGTTACCGCCCTTGAGCTCAGTCTGAGTGATGGCCTTGAGCTTGTTCAAGTACATGGCGGCCAATTGAACAGAGTTGAACTCTTGTTGCTTACCTTGGAATCTGACCTTGACACCAGCCTCGCCATTGACAGCGACAAGAGGAGCGGTGACAAACTTCTTCTCAGTCTCAAAGTTAGGATCGTCGGCCTTAAGACCGAGAATGCGTTTCAGCGAACCGACGGTGTTCTTAAGGTTGGAGATTTCTTGACTCTTAGCGGACTCACCGATGAATCTGTTCTTTTGGCCGAAACTGACGAGGGAAGGTGTAGCTCTGTTGGAGACCTCGTTGACAATAACGTCAATGCCGCGGTTACGGGCAACACCAATGACAGAGTTGTAGTTACCGAAATCAATACCGAATGGGACACTCATTGTTGTAAATGTGATGATGTATAGTGGATGGACTGTGAGTCGATATTAATGCTTTGAAGTGAATATAACGTAAAACGTGGAAATTTTATGCACAAATAAATAGGGAAAAATTTTTAGGGAGAATATCTAAGAATGGTATACTTTTCAGAACCCAGCATTGATCCGACGCCGACGAAGAGGCCCTTTATATACCTTGGCGCATCCGCTAGGCACATCGCAAGGCTGAGGTAGAGGCCCTAGCCCTGCCGCACTCGACTTGCGTGGATGGAATGTTCCAGCAGGTTCCGGCCGGTTCCTCAGCCATTTCGTCACTTCTGGTCGGGTTCTGGAGCGCAAGTGTTGGGTAGAGTTGCATCGCAATCTCAGGGACATTTGATGGTAGGCAACTGGAGCGAGCCGAGCGAGTACAGATGAGGTGATGGCGATTACGGTGAGGCTACGGCTGGTTGTCACAGCTGTGATCTTGACTATGATGAATACATAAGGAAGTTACAATGGTGATTGCTTGAATGCGATATTTCAATATTTGCGCAGGTATACATTTGACCAAGGTGTAAAACAGACTCAACGAGTGCCTTTCTTGCTATCACAATGTACTCGATTGCAATGGCAGGCTTCGGATGGACGTTCAGTAGCCACAAGATACAGGCCAAACGCTTCTGTTTGGACATGTACACCAGCGGCATATCTAGTTGATGATCTCGCGATGAAGTCTTACTATCCAAATTGTACTCGCTTGTCATGAGTAAACACCAGCTACATTTGAATATATTGATTGGACTATTTATATTGACAGACGTATAGATGTACATAAGAAGCTTACAGACTTGTGGAGTTACTAAATCGAGCTTTGGACAATCGTGATCAGTGTGTTCCAGCCTGGAGAATTCAGCAGCAATGCAGCATCTTTCGACGCTGGTTTCGTAGCAATCTCCGCAAGCACCCGCATTTCTTGCTCTGACAGCACATCCATGTTCTTGATGTGATTCAGCAGATGGAAATCAGAAACTGCAGACTGAATCTGCTCAGCGGAGCTTGGCGCAGACCCTCTGGTGATTCCAAGCTGCTTAGCCAGGCTCTGCATATCCTGCGAAACGCCAATATGACCACGGTTTTCAATAGGATAACTGCTGTTAGAAGTGAACGTTGGAGTCTCCTTTTCGGGGAATCCATGGGTAAGTGTAAGCAGCAGGTACTCTACTGGGAACGCGGGTTTGGCGTTTTCTTGGACCTTGCGCTTGTACTCGTTGATCTTGGAGTAAAAGATCTCAGGCACATATCGCGTCTTGCTGGGTTCCTTGATTCGCATTACCGCTGGATTGGTAGACGGTTCAACCAAGTCAGCTTCCACCATGGCCTCTGCAGACGTGGAAACTTGGTAACTGGAAATATCAATCTCCTTTTGTACATTGCCCGAAATCACGCAAGTTACAAACTTGGACGAAAACTTACCGCTGATGCTCCACTTGGAAGGATTAGGATTTCTTCTTTGGAGCTCAGCAGCAAATCCAATCTCCAAAGAAGAAAGAAAGTATGAGTCAACATGGCGCTTGCATACAACACTTCCATTTCCTTCTCCAGCATCAATCAAATCTGTAAAGATCACACCTACCTTTTCGAGTCCACAGTCTTTAGCTACAGCGTCCACGCTCTTCTCTTCGTCCCAAGGCAGAGTCAGCGTGACACCATCCTGCTCGTCTTGTTGAGGGGGCTCGTAAATTGCCTCTACAACGGCCTTAATACCCAATGGAACAACTTCGTAAGGCATGTAGCGACCATACATGTAGCCTATCCGCTGAGTTCCGGTTTGTCTCCATGAATCAATGAAACTGTTAATAATTGAGGATTTACTGAACTCAACATGATCCACCATTCTAAAGCTCTGCTGCTGTAACGTAATAGCTGACGGCTGGCACTTAGAACAGATTCCATTTGGCCAGGGAGCATGGCCGCTAGGACAATTCTTGTTCACAGTATAATTGGGTTCGTCCAAAGGAGCCATGTACGATGATCCCTGATTTTTGTTGGCCTGTGTATTGAGTTTGCGAAGGTATGCATGAAAAGAAAGATGCTTGATCTTGTGTTGTTCCTGATACTCTAGATCAAAGGGCTCCAAAGGCATACAGTAGTCGCACATTCCCTTCTCGCCATGCTTGCACATTTTTGGATCTCTCTGTCGCTTGATCTTGCCATCCATTTTGTCCAATACGTTATCGATCTCTGGTTGCTTAACTGAATCAAAAACTGCTTTAGCAGAAGAAGTGCTGCTAATCTCTACTGACTGTCCATTGTCTGCAGATGCTCCTACAGGATCGCCAATAGTGGCAAATAGCAAGCTACCATGTTCCAATCCTAGCTCTTTGATAGTTTTACCCAGTAGGTCTGAAACAGGAAGGCCTTTAGCTGTTGGATTATCACCAATAAAGAAATTTTTAGAACTGTATTCGGGGATGTTTTTCTCAAACTTATTTTCGCGTTAGCAAACTCATCGTCAACAATGTGGATTTCATAGACATACCTGTTGCAAAGCCACGGAGAAGTCGTCGGAAGGCTCGACGTTGACCTTGAATGTGCCTTCTTTACATCTAAACCTCAATATCTGCTGGTCAGGTTAGCAATTGACACCGATTGTAATGTTGAAGTGATACTCACCATTGTAAATTACTAGTTAATAAGAATTGAAGAGCGGCTGATGATGGTGATGAAAAGAAAGTGGGTTTACAAATGGAGCAGAAAAAGATTGGGAAGTGTTGCCCCCAAACAACCAATATTTTTATAGACCTGCTCTCCCTATATCTAACTATGAATTTGTGGACTTGAAATCACCATTGAAAAACAGCAACCCATTGGTTTTCAAATCTGTCTGGCCAAACAATCAAGATCAATTGCTAAGCGCACTTTGTATTAAACTCTCAAGTACATAACAGCCATAGTCGCGTCGCTTGCGATACACCACTGCCAGGACCATACAATCCAGAGATTTATATCACGTGATTTAGTACTGCTCAAATTCCAGAGCTGGAAAATTTCTGGTCAAACGTGTCAATCAACTTTTTTCTCTCCTTCATACGATCCGCAGGTTCTCCATTGTCTCAAGAAAAACACCATCGTCACACATATATCTGAGCTGTAACAATGTCCCAATCTGTGTCTATTTGGACGCCGTTGATCTACGTGTTTGTAGTTATATCATCGCTCATAATCTTCTCTTCCGTGTACCGCCGACGGAAGATCAGTATGTATTTCCTCATTAAACGCAGACCTTTAGCCAGGCACGCAACCATACCTGTGCGCACGTTGAAGCAAGTAACTAACATTCAACTTCCAAAGGCCAATTATCCAGCATGGAACCCATCTACTCCACAAACTTTGCTCGCGACAACTATTATGAATTAAAATCCATGGAGAAGCCACCACCAGAGAGACTCATCAACGCTGCTTTGGTTCGATGGGCTAGTGAGAGCGTCCGCAAGCTCTTGAAATTGAAGACCAACAAGGAAGTCATCACTGCTCTTCACCAACGTGGATCCATTGGTGACAACACTTTTACAAAGTTTTTGGTTCAAGAAAAGCAAATTGAGCTCGAACTCAACTTGATCGGTCAAGAGGCCAACACGATTAAGCCAGAATGGGCCAATACCATTTTCCGATCCGCTCAAGATGTTGCTCTCAGTCAAGGATTGAGAAAGAGATTGGAGGATTCGAAGACAATTGTGTCCGAGTATCAACAACAGTTGGATCTCGTACAAGAGCAGACTTTAAAAGAGCTCACCGAGTAATTACATCAAGAAAAAAGTAGTAAAAAATCAAAAACGACGCAAATGGAATTTGTAAATTTTCAACTCAAAAACATCTCTATATTAAATTTATTTACATGAATCTCAATATTAGTATGATGCCTTGACCAGCTAGGCTAAGGGACCTGTTTTTTAAAAAATGAATATGTTTACTTGCGAATTGATTCAATCAATGTATCAAAGATTAAATCAAACAGAGTATCATAATTATTCTGGAAGGGAAATAGTAAATTATTTCAAATGCAATAAGTAGAATCTTAGTCTCTTCTACCCTTCTTCTTGCTCACCACCTTGAAGGAACCGCCCCAGCCATCATTAACAGGTTTCGGTGTGGTTTGAGCCTTTTGAATAATATCAGTCCAAGTGTTTCCTGATACCTCGTTTTCAGCGGCCTTGCGTCTCTTGAGGAATTCCTCAGCAAATCTACGGCCATCCATAGTAGTAGAACTGGAGTAAATAGTCTCAGAGATGATTTCTCTGGATTCGGGAGATACAGGCAGCGAGAAGAGCATAGAAAGAAGTTCAGTTTGATTAACCCCTGCTATAAGATCAACAAGGGAAAGCATACACCATTTCAAAAAGTCTTCGCTAGCAGCAGAGATCTTCATGTCATTGGGGTTTGAGATGGATGACTTCACCGGTTCATTTTTAGTGACAACTGGAGTCGATGTCTGAATGGATGCAGGAGCAGGGGTAGCAGCAGAAGCACCACTGTTAGAAACTTTTTTGCCACCAGGTCCTACGGTAGTCCAAGCACCACCAGAAGAAGCAGTTGAGGGGGCGGGAGAGCTGACAGAAGAAACGATTTGAGGACGTTGAAGACTTGAAGATGTAGAAAGAGTCGCAAGCTCAGAGTATTTTTTAGTAGTACTTTTAGAAGCTGGTGCACGTTTACGAGCGGCTTCTTCCTCTTCCTTTTGAATTTGGGCCAAAGTCTTTTTGGGAGTAGACGAAGATACACCAACTGTAGCCCATGTAGCACCAGAAGGAAGGGCAGGACTAGCATTCAAAGCAGTAGGATTAGATCTAGCAGCTTGTATAATAGCAGCATTGACCGCTGCTTGGTGTTGAAGTTGGTGAGCCTTGCGAGTCTTTCTTTCGGCGGCTTCCATCTCTTGAATCTCCTTGAGAGAGGGAGTCTTGGGCTTGGAAGACTCCTTGTTGGCCCATGGAGCCAAAGGAGGAGAACTGGGCTTTTCAACAGTGGGGCTTTCGACGGCAGGAGCTTCAATCTCAAAAGGTTCAGTAATTTGAACGTTTTCTAACGAGGCAGTCAATTCCTCAGTTGCAATGGGAATGTTCTTAGACTCGCGAGGTGTAGATGGAGTAGAAGATTGAGCAGATTTCTTCGACTTGGACTTTGAACCCTTGGTCTTCTTAGGAACAGGCTCAGCATTAATTGTCAACTCCTTTTCTTTTACAGCAGGCGGCTCTTCTACTGGATCAGGTTTAACTTCTGGTTGTTGTTCTTCAGTAGTTTCAGCTTGGACTGGTGAAGTGGGAGCTGCTTTAGAGGGAGGCTGAATAGCGGCCACAGAAGGTGCAGTCTTCAAAGTGAGAATTTCGTCATCATTGTCCAAATCCTTCAAAATAAGAGATTCTATGTTTTCACTGTCTTCTAGTTCATTCAAAATTGATCTGTTAATGCTTGAAGGCTCAAATGTTTGATTGAGATCAGTAACACTGGGGATTCTTTTTGGTGTTTGGGGAATAGATCCGGGGGCTCTTGGTTGCCATACATCATTGTTTAAATGGGTCAAGTTGACCTGGGATCCAGTCAATCCGCCAAAGTCAAAAGGGTTTTGGCCGCCCCCGGCAGATAGAGGTTGAGGCTGGGCCCAGTGTGATATAGGAGACATGGGCGTTGTAATGGGTGACATTGGTCCCCAATTGCTGTTGGAAGATTGCATCTGCAAGCCAGGAAACTGCATCTGCTGGCGTCTCTGACGAGCAAAGATCTCCTCCTGAAGTCTCGGTGGCTGACTATTCTCAAACAACCCATTGGTTCTTACGGGAGGCAATGAGACAAGAAAAGGTTCAGTAAAATTATTGGTTCTGATCATGAACTCTTTCAGCGAGTAGTAGTCCGACTCATCAGCTCTACGAATGTAAAGTGATTCCTGCAGCCAGTTGCTAGCATACCATTCTTGCATTCTCAGACCATTAAAAGGGCCTTGTTCTTGTCCAGTAGGATCTTTGTAAATCCAGTTGATGTTCTCGGGACTAATAAACATAGGAGATGGGCTTGAAATGCCGGGAGGGGGCGGTGTGCTGGTATGAAAACCAAGTCCGCTGCCACTGCCACCACTTATCAAATCAGGTTTTGGTAGAATACCACTCGTTTTGAAAACTGATTCTGTATTGCTGGATAAAACAGCAGATGCCCCAAAGGGGCTCCACGTACTTGAAGAAGCAGCCCCCGGAAGAATATGCGAAGCAGATGGTGAGTTCATGTGGCCATCATTGCTCGGAAGTTGTTTGTGTTGAGCGTAAGTAGATTCTTTATGCAAATCTGTCATCGAGGGTTTAGCAGAGAGAAGTCGATCCGCAAATGGCGTAGAAGTTCCATTGTTGAGGCTGGCTAAACTTGCAGTGCTTTGATTGGCGTGTGACAGGTTGTACAGGCTGTCACCGTTGGACATAGAGTCGTGCTGAGAATGCGTGTCGTTTGTTGTTGTATGCGGAGGTGCAGGATCGATAATAGCTGGTTGGTTAGGAAGCACCGAATGGAACAAATCATTTTTCTGGTCAGACGAAGGTTTGATGACATTATTGTGCTTCATCTCCTCCCATATAGATAGCATTTCGTCGACTGTATAGCTTCTACCACCGGTGTTTTCTTGTAGTACTTGATCAATATCTTGCTTTTCAGAGTTTAAGGGATCTTGTAGGTTTTCCTTGACATCGTCAAACTTGGCTCTGGATGGTGCGGAGGCAAAGTGAGACGACCCTCTACCAAAGGTAGAGGCGTTGGTTGGTGTGGAACGGCCGTGACTACCTATAGCTCTTCCAGGCGCGTTTGTGCCTATGCTAGATCCGGCTGCAATTCCTGCCCAGTGCATTTCGTTGGTTTTCGTCAAATTGGAGGGCATATCTGAAAGTACATGACTTTGGCGAGAATTTTCAGGCTGTTTATTAGAGGGTTTCGAGCGCATCCTTACGATTAGTGTTAGCCAAACAATCTAAAAAGAACAAGACAACAGAGAACGCCGTCAGACACACAAAGTATACCGCGTCAAGGCATTGCCATACGTAAGTTAAGCAAACAGGCCCTGCTGATACCAGGAAAGGCACAGACGGCGGATCAGGCACACATTACGCATAAACAATAGGCCCCTACGCGGCATTCTAGGATGGCAGTGGTTGGAGGCAAATCAGACAATGACGTACCATTCGGGGCCAAAAGACATTGAGGTAGAATTAGACATTGTTGGAATAGAAATAGAATTAGACTGAAACGGATATTTACAGTTGCCGGTGAAGCAGTTCTCAAGTGAAAAAATTTGTTTAGGTTGGGGCTGGAAGGCTAGCTGGAGGTTTTGGTTATTTGCAGAGACAGGAAAAAAAGAGAAGAAACTTTAGTTTTCCAGCGTAAAATCTGGGGGACACTCAAAATTTTTCCTTTAAATCAGGGTAACTGGCCACAATGCTCCAGCTAGCAAACTCGTCGTCTACTACACATGAACCAGCAGAATGCTTAATGAGCACATGTGCGCGCAGTTACGCCACAACAGCAACGCATCGCAACAAAGTAACAATTGGTGATATGAGAGTATCATTAAACAGTATTTAAAATGTATATGCAGAGACTATCCTAAATGCCCATGCGCTTCTCAAGCTCGGCGTGGAAGTTGAGGTTCATGTCTGAGGCGGAGGATCCAGGATACACCTCCTCCCACGATACAGTGGTATCTTTGTTTCTCAAAATGTCGTTGTGAATAGACGAGGGTCCGCCAAGAACCATTGGCTTCAAATCAGTGGACTTCACGGCCTCCAACTCCATAGCACGTCGGATCGGTTCACCTGGGCCAAAGTTTCTTCTGTAGCCCTCCATCTTCAAATCGAATTGGGTCTCTTCCCACATTTCTAAACGGGATTCTAGCGGATGTCTGCCGTTGACCTTCGATGATAACGACATAGGGCCATTGTTTCTAAGACTATCGTGGAGCGAGGGAACACTGGGTGCACCAGTGCTGTAACTGACAGAGTTGATCTTGGAAGGTGCTGCGTTTTCAGGAACAATACGAAGAGACTATATCAGGTCAGTTAGCATGAATTGCAAGTCTGTACATGAAAATTCTATATTTTGGCTTACCATTGTGAGATTTATGGAGTTTTGATGAGCTTTTGATAAGAATAGGCACAATGAAAAGATGTGGATACAGGAAGAAAATAGCGATGAACTTGGAGGCAAAATAGCCATCATAACAAAGCAATTGATCACGTGTTTTGACATCCAACGTCTTGCTATTATGAATTGGCCCCGAAAGCTTGCTAAAAAAACCGCTTACTCCTCGTTTTTCTCTCAACTTGGATTTATAGTCTTGATCCGCAACAGATATTGCTGTCATGAAAATTGCATTCGTACATCCGGACTTGGGCCTCGGTATGTCTTTGTTTGAATGAACTCTCAGCTGGCACAAGCTAACACTGAACTCCAGGAGGCGCTGAAAGACTTGTGGTTGATGCTGCCGTGGGCTTGCAGAATCGCAACAATTTTGTCAAGATTTACACTTCTTCTTTTGATAAGCGCAGAGCTTTTGATGAAGTAAAAAATGGACAAATCAAGGTACAGGTATACGGAGACAGTCTGATTCCTCGGAATATCAGCGGAAAATTCTCGATTATCTGTGCGATGCTGAGGCAATTACATCTCGTGTACAGTCTGTACCACTCCGAAGAAGGGCAAGCCTATGATGTGTTCATTGTAGACCAGCTCTCAATTTGTGTGCCATTTATTCGACATTACTTTCCCAACTCCAAAATCCTTTTCTATGGACATTTCCCTGACCAGCTTCTTGCTGATCATGAAAGCACTACAAAGAAAATATACAGAGCTCCTTTTGACTGGCTTGAGCAATGGTCGACTGGGCTATCTGATGTGATCGTTGTCAACAGTAAGTTTACCAAGGGAGTTTATAGACGTACCTTCCCGTCTATCACTGTTGAGCCCGATGTACTTTACCCCTGCGTATCCACCAAAAATGTCGAAAGCGAAATCCAACTTACTGGACCATTCAAAAAAAACTCCTATGTGCTATCAGTCAACCGTTTTGAACCTTACAAAAATATCCGGTTAGCACTTGATGCTTTCATGAAAGTTTTGGAAAACATCCCACCTACTGAAGCTGCTCTGGGAAAGTACAAATTGGTGTTGGCCGGTGGCTACGACACTAGATTGGAATGGAATGTTGAGTATCTTGCTTTACTGAGAAGCATCTGTGATACAGCCAACATCAAAAACATCACCATTTGGCCTGATGATGGAGAAAGCGCTTTGATGACCGCGGAAGCACAAAAGGCTACTGTGATCTTCCTTCCTTCTGTCTCGGAACAATTAAAGAAAAAGTTGATCACTAACGCTGCTGTTTTGGCATACACGCCCACAAACGAGCATTTTGGTATCGTTCCTTTGGAGGCCATGCTTGTTGGAACACCCGTTCTTGCAACCAATACTGGCGGTCCTCTAGAAACTATTGTTCACGGTAAGACTGGATGGAACTATCCTCCTACTATTGAAAGCTGGGCATCAGCTATTTATCACGCTCTTTTTGAGCTTACAGATAACGAACGCGAGGAGATGTCACAAGCCGCTAGACAAAGAGTTTTACATAGCTTTTCAGAGACACAGATGGCTGCCCAGTTTGAGGCTTATTGTCATGAAGCCATATCGTCTCGGAGAGATCCTAATAAGGGGGATTTGAGACTTCTTGAAGGAGCATTTGTTATTGCTGTGGTGCTAATTTTCCTTTTGATGTTTGTTGGATACCGATTGCTATTCCTAAAATAGGGAATTGTAAAGATTTATGCTGTGTTAGTGAATCACAGTGTCCTTGACCAATCATTTTTTTGGCTTAACCGGTTTTTTTAAAATAGCAAATAATTTTTGTATGCAGCTTGGTTTCTTCCAAAAGCTGAGAACGGATGCATAGGGTTATCTGCTTTCGTTTAGTTTGTTTTTAAACTTCTATATATTTGTATATTTCAGATACTTAATAATAGAACGTTGGAAAGTTTGTTCAGATCTTCAAGTATTTTGGTACATACCCACACTGATTTCAGAGAACTTTTGTGTAAATACATAAACTGAGATCGTCTCCAAATCACGCAGAGGGGCAACATACGTTTTGCGTATAAAAATGAAATTTTAAACAATTCTTCGTACAAAATACGACTTGAAAGTTAACAATAGCCATTTCTTGAGTCATTTTAGTCTGCTTCTTATAAAATATCCATGGGCAAGATCTATATTACAGCCGAGTATAAGCACGGATCTACTTTTATAGTCAATCACGCCCAGTTTGGCTTTTCTAATGGAATTGTTTAAATTTATAGTTAATCTAGCACATGTACGCCTTGGGGGTTTTGAATCTGTAAATGAGGCTCAACTTTGTATTGAATATGGTGTATTATTAGCATCAAAAATTGAATATTCTGCATCACGGTGCGGTTTTCTCAGTGTGCGTTGACGTTGTTCGAGGTTGGCAGTTTTTATTTTTAGTAGTAGTTCTTCCCATGCTCATTTCTTTTACAAAATTAATTTGAATTATGAACTCATTTAATCCAGCTTTTACATTTCAAGCAGTAGATAAATGACTTCATTTTACTACTGCGGATTGTTCTTGTCAGTAATACTATATTATGCAAGTAGTAATAACATTTTAAGCTGTTCAGCTTTTTCAATTAGGGCAAAGCAGCTCATATTTAATGTTGAGGTGCAAATTCTTAGATAAATATTTGATATTCATGTGTTGAGCCCACTAAATTACTGAGTGTATGAGAATTACAATGCTTCGCAGCTTGTTGATACTAATTAAAAATTCAGTTTGAACAGATTCAAAAAGGATTAATTGTATACAAGAAACTTAATAACTAAACAGTTTAGTCTGAACAATATTTTACTAAAAATAAAAATAGACAACCTTAAACAATGTGAATACGCCTGTTTCTGTTCCTGAAAAATCAATCCCAGACATACACAATAACTCTAGCAACACTTGATTGAATCTTTTACAGAGCCTCTGAAACGGTTGAGATGAAAACATGAGTACTAGACAGCTATGTGACGATACTGTGTAATTTAACAAATTTGTTTAAATCCAACAGCCAACCGACCCACAAATTACCCGAACCCCAGATATTCTTATTTGGGAAATTACAAACAGCTACAAGCATTTTTGTAACTAAAAGCTTTCTAAATGCAAAGGTCGTCGTATACCAAACTGGTTTACACACCCAGCGCCCAAGACAATATCAAGCTGAAATACATACTCAGTGAGGATTCAAAGGGGTTTCTGGGCACAATATTGCTTTGTAAGCCACTGTGCCTTTACTATCAATTTGACGCAACCAAAACCAGCTTTTAAAGAGACGAAAATTGCGAGACACGCATAAAAGCTCAAGGCACACATCTCGGCACTATAATAATATATAATATTACTCCTCCCACGCTGTAAGCTTTCAAAGCTGGATCTCATGTTTCAAGGTTTTTGCTGCTACAATATGTATATTTTGAAAGTATAGAGTCAAACCGCTTTCATAATATATGGCGTTGTCCTCATGACCTTTTTCTAAGGCCTATGTTGACAATTTCATATGTGAGTTTGGCAAGCTCTGGAACTCAGTATAGTACTGTAATATGCGAAAGCAAGTGTACGTATATGCAAATCAAATTTGAAAATAGACTCTTGTCTATCTTTGAGGAAATTTAGTAATTGTTAGATTTTTATTTGAGAACAGTCTTAAATCAATTGCCATAGAAAGAGCATAATCAATCGTTCTCAGTGAGTTGTCTTACAATATCTTGAAAAATTAAAAAAAAATTATGTATGTACCGTTAAGTCACAAAAACGGATGGCAAATTCAAACTCAATAGCATTTCTTTCTGAACTTGTTACATCTTCCAGTTTTCATCAATAATGATGGTGTTGTGTTAAGTAAGTACAAATTTTCTATTTTTGTCAAAGCTATTATTTCAAATCCAAGTATGGTAAGATATAGATGGCGTTTGAAAAATAGAATTATTATTTCAGACGGATTTTTGAGTTCTGTTTGTTTTGCGTCTAAGTGCAATCTATAATAAAAAGTCTTTACCGTTTAGATTCAAACCCCTATTTTCATTTTATGCTTTTGTTTTTAAGAGCATTTGTACTGTATAAAAATCTCCACCATGCACACTCAAAGCCACTTTATTACATATAGACATTGAAAAACACACTTCTAGTGCATAAATCATAGTGTTGAGAATCCACAGCATTCAAGCCATTCATCAAAAGCAAACATAGTTTTGCAGCTGTTGACTAGCCTACTAGTGTACAGGGAACCACTTGGCTGTACACGTAATGTATCAGCGTCTAATCATGAAGTACATATTGCCCAAATATCATAATACAATTTTTTACTATTTTACTCATGGAAAGTAAGACTTGCGCAAGTCATTGTTGTTATCATAATTACTTTCATAACTACGATCAACTGGAAATTTCAACTCACTAGTAGCAAAAACAGTAATTATATTCTCTAATATACTTTGCAAATATTCTACAAGCTGCTTGTAAAAGAGATTTATACTAGTATTTCTACCCGTTCTGATAGTCAGACGCACGGAAATTAATGGTATTTAATTAAAAATTGCAATACTTCAGCTGATAAAACTATTCTTTTGAAAATTGGCTAACCCAATAGCAGTACGGTTTCAGCAATGTAGATCAATGTATTATTTTAATTGTTTTCTTTCTTGTTTAAAATTTTTACAAGTCAAACCTGGGGAGTTGATAAACTAGAGTCAAGCTATTGATGCCCAATTATTCATAAATTTTACAAAACCCGAATTTAATGTCCTAATTCTATCTATCTACATCCTAGAGCCTCCTGGGTGCATTATTTTGGAATCCCGGAACAACTTTCAATTATTTTAAGGTTGATAGAAGAGCCACAGATGTCTGAAGACTGTTCCGATTTTTTTAATACACATGTAAAGTCAACCCTATGCGCACATTGAATCACTCATCCCACAAACTCAAACTATAATCAAATCAATATTTTTGTGCATCTAAATACTCAAATACGTATGTTAATCTTGAACATTTTTGAATACAGAGTTTAAATTACAGTATGAGCTTGAAACTAGACGTCCCCATTCATTTGGAAGCGCTCTGTACGGTGCACAGCAATTTGTACTCACTTAAGTATACTGTATGTCCGTCTAGCGATAGCCAGCTTAGTCAAACGTGATTTCTGAGAAACCAAATGAAAAGACATAGCCTAATGGCGTAGCAAATAATTATTTAAAATTTCCTAGAAATACTCTTCATGCAACATGGTTACGTGTAATGCTATTTGCAGAACACAAAAAGATAGGTACTCAAGTAATCATGTATTTCAATATCAACTAATGGTGTTCACAATAGATGACAAACGGCCCAACTTTTTCTATCAGATAGGTCCCATGGCAATGATTACATAGATGTCTAGTATATATTGTACTATCGTTTGAATATTTTTATTGTCAATCTTTCAAACCTTGAATATGGACGTCGTCTGTTACTCTTGTTAAAATTTATATTTTGTGAAATACAATTATTTGCATCACTCTCGTGGAATACAAGTCAATTAATTCAATAGAAGTTCTTCAGCCTCCAGTTCACCTAATCTTATTTGCCATCAAAACGTTAGATTTTGGTGCCGGAAACCGAATGATATTTTTACTTGCCCATGTATGGTTTTGTCAGTTCTCATATTTTTCCGACTTGAACATTGCTCTAAATTTAATTTCAGGTCCTGCAGGAAGCACGTATCGTACAGATACTTTGATTCACAACGACCAGTTTCTAGTATGATAATGTTCAGTCATGTATTTGCAAAATCTATAAAAAGCACATTTGTTCTTAGGTATTAGTATTCAGTGGGAGAAATAATAATTTTTCGTCTACAAAGGACTTAGATAGTAAGTCTTGACACTGGTAAGTTATCGACTTTGGCTGTTTAATTCTTTAGCCTGTTTCAAGAGCGCATGAGTGCACATGGGCGCTTTTACAGAAACACGCAGTTTTGTGTCTGTGATACCTTGATAATAATTCTAGCGTCCAGTTATTTAATGTGCTTCTTTTTACTCTCTGTCTATAATATTATGTATAAATACTGTCCCGAAAGGAGGCGGCAGACAGCAAGTAATTGGAAGACGTAGAACTGGATACTAAACATCAGGTAAATATTTAGAGTTGAGTTCTATGTCTTTTGCTGTCCAAGTTTTTAAACGTCACAATTTCAAGAACTGCTATTGAAATCACTTCTGCTGAAGATTCGGAAAACTTCCGTGCCACTGGCCATTTTTGTATAAAGAAATGAATCAAAAAGTTGAGTTTATCAAGATCCGCTTTCACAGATAAGTAGTCAATTGATGAATTTAAGTGCCATTATTTCTTATGATGCGAACTAAAAAAATACAAAAAAAGACATCACGGATTACAAGCGTACGATTTGTCTACACAATATGCAATAGAAATAATAGGACAGTTGGATATCAGCGGCTATGAGGGCTGAATAAAAAAAACATCCAAAAACATAGAAATTACTCTTGTTGCTTTTGTTATTAATACTACTATTTCTATTGTTGCTTTTGTGGTTGCTTTTGTGGTTGCTTTTGTTGCTGCTTTTGTTGCTGCTTTTGTTGCTGCTTTTGTTGCTGCTGTGATTGAAGCTGTAATCTTTGCTGATGCAAGTTAATGTTTTGCAACTCCTGTAGTCTGGTCAGGTTGACAGGCTGAATAAATTGAAACCCCGTTTTGTGCTGCGATTTCTTATTGAAGCCAATCATTCTGCCAAAAAGGCTACTTGTAAGTTGTTGCTGAATTGGAGTGCTTGTAGGACTTGAAGGAACCAGCGCTCCTGTAAGCATCTCGCGCATTTTGACGAATTGAGTTCTAATTTTCATTGGAAAAAGAATCTTTTGCTCTAGAGGAACTGGTTGGGTATGTAAAACCCCTGTCATTACCTGTTTAACTTCTTGCTCAGGATTCTGGTTTGCCCCACCAAAAGCTTCGTTTTCATGAGCCAACTGTTGACTGTTACTTAAAGATGCAAGTTTGATCTGATTCTTTTTTTGATAGTTAGCCAATAATACATCATAAGGGGCAGATCTGCCTTGTACAGAGCGTTTTGCACTCATTGAGTGTGTCTTACAAGTCAGAGATCTTGCGCATAGCAATCCGTTAGGCAGGGATACACCACACTGCTTTTCGACATTGACCGGCTCCTTGGGCTTGGCTTGTGATTTTTTCTCCTTTTTTGGCTTTTTGGGTTTACGTGGGGATAACTCTTCCTTGATATCCTCTAATGTAGGAGGTTTTTCACCCCTTGCAATAGCCGCTGCAGTTGCAGCTTCAAGGGCCAGTCTTCTCTTTTTCGTCATAGAAATCTTTCGCACCTTTTTTGGAGGTTCCTCGTCCATTGCGTCTGGTTCTTTTTTCTTTTTAAATTTGTAATTTTCTGAAAGTTGTGGTCCAGTGGGGTTTGCAGGATTATTGTCTTCGGGGAATGCGGGTTTTTGTGGCGGAGCGGACATGCAAGAAATTTCTAAGTGAAATACCAAAGCCGTTTTCCAAAATGGTCTTGAGCAATAGGGACACAAGCGTAGATCCAGTTTAGATCTCAAAGGGTTGAGTGTGTTTAGCAGAACTCGATCCTCACTTGTAATGACAGGAGCAGAAGGATGGCTTATTTGGCGCTTCGAATGATCTTCGGTATCTAAAATAATCTGTATTAGCCAGTCCGTTGTAAATATCAAGCAAAGTCCTATACCTACCTAGTTTTTCTAAATTGTGAGCGTATTCTAGCCAACTGTTAGTAGCATTTTTACAATCACTGTCTTCAGTATCTTCCAAATTTTTAAATTTATTGTTACCATCATTTTGTGATGGCTTGACTCGGATTACAATCTTGGATACATCGTTAGGCTCGCCAGCAAAGGCTTTGGCAAGCAGGTGACTTGAGGTACTCATTTAGCGCGTCTGTCTATTGAATAATACACTGAATCGCTAAAATGTAAGCCTTTCAAAGTGCTGTTAGCAGCCTAAGTGGAACACCCGCTAAAGGACTCAAAAGCTGCGAGAGACTTATATTGACAAAGTTGACAAATATTGTCCTTCAAAATTGTGCGATCAGAATTCGGTTTTCTTTACGGCAGGAAGTAGAGTAAATATCATAAAGTAAAGACTTTGATGTACTGAACAAATAAATATCAAGGGCAATCTTAGTATACGATCTAGAATCTTGTAATAGGGTCAACAAAAAATTTATGGGGTTAGGACTATATTAAGTGTTAAGTTTATATCGTAAGTGTCATACGTAAGCATCTGCACTTGATCTTAGCCAAAAGGCAAAGAGATTGTTTAAGCATCTGTAACATCGCGAAACAAAATTGATATTTGACAGTGAATAACTGGCAATCCTGTGCTGAAGAGCATACACATGTATACAAAACGCTGTGTATTAATCTCAAAAGCAAAGCACACGTAAATTGTTTGATAAATGATCTCACTTTCTTTAGTCTGTTTCTCCGATAGTAGCAGAGTATTATTTAGGTATGCATGGTGAATCTCGCTAAAATTATTAGTTACTTTGACCAGTGGAATCAGGCACTAGACAACGATTGCAAACGACTAGAATTCCACGAATTCTGTACAAAAATTCTACAAAAATAAATACATTATTGATTCACTTTTTGGATGTTTTAGATCTCTCACCCTCATGGTTCACAACCAGTATCAGAGTGACTCCCATTGAATACCTAATATGTACTTGTGTTACCGCCAACTTAAATTATTCCATCTCAAATGTGCTGCTTGATAATCAAATAAAAAGAATGTGATTGTTAGATATGTTTAGCTATTTGATTTATCCGAAAACAGCAAGATAGAAATACTTCTTTAATGAACGGTCAGCAAATAATGATCTGTCTCCGACTATTTACGTCCAGTCTCTCGATGCCAAAATCAATTTATAATGTTAGACCACTGATATTATCAATTTCTATGTTCAACGCTAAATTACTTATATTTTGGTCTAAACAAATAAAGCTGCTTCACAGAAACACCTTAACTGAAAACTTCAAGTTTCGAAATAATTCACAATTGTAGAAGATAGTAGCAATAATTCGTTTTGTATCTCGGATTGATAAATTCTAAATGCTTTGCTAGTTGTTGTTTATGAAAGCATCATTTTTCCACAATCGGTTATAGTCGGTCTCAAAATATAAGGTTCAAGACTGGTTTAATTGTACTTGGAAACCTCCAGAATTGTCACGTATTACTTTGCTACTCAAGCAGAACTGGCAAACGAGATCTAATTTACTTTCAGCTAATACTTTAACACAAATACAAGCTGCAATATATTGTTGGCTCTCGATTTTCTTGAGGCAAGACTCTACAAAACGGTTTGTGTCACTTCAACTTCTAAAATATATTCCTTCCAGGTATTTCTTGCTTGAGCATGAATAACGTAATGTTTTTAACGGCTTAGTCCCGGACTGAACCAAGTTTAGGAAATGCTTCAGTTAAGAATATGTTGATTTCATAGATTAAATTCTATGGCAGATATCAGCGCCCGTGAAGAAATATGATATCAGCTACCGATGATAAATACCAATAACACACGAACAAATATAGCATTTGTGATGTTCAAACCTCCATCCGCCGACTGAGACATCATTAATATTCCAGTTTGGATCATCATATTGAATTTGGAAACATATTTTAGCTGATTTTTCCGTTTCATACACAGATTTCAAAAGACTGGACACCTGCCATATTTGAGTCATCTTTTTGGGCTGATCAAAAAAAGTATAATATTATTATGTATAGTTTTGAACCGGTAATATCATTCTAATCAGTAATTTTAATCAGTTTGAAATTGGCGCTTATTACCATATTCATTAAGTAATATAGTTTAGAAAAAAACATTTGTATTTAATATACTAACGGTGGACTATGTGTCAAAGGTCTACAATTGTCCTTGAGACCAACGTTTGAGGATCCAACATCCAATATGTCCGAAAAAAATCAGATTCCACCAAATTTGAATTCCCATGTAATCAACACAGCAATATAATACATAATGGTGGACAAACCTGCGATATCGGATTTATAACGATTGCATTTTGCTCAAATGGAAAGGCATGTAATTGTGAACAAAAGGTGAAAATAGTGTCACATCGCCGTTTTGGGAAGAATTCTATTCAGGTTACCCAATACGGAAAGTATCATCTTTTGGTCTACATCAACACATGAAATATATTATACACGACCACCAATAATTTTTGTCGATCAAGATTGATTTTTGATTATGATATTTTGTCAAACACGCATCTGCTTGTTTCTGTATTTTTGGAAGACAACCTCCTTAAATGATGTAGAATTTTATTGGAAGTTGTGATAAAGTGCATGTGGCCTTTGCATTTACTCTACATAATAGCGAAAACTATTACAAAAGTGTACCTGATTATTGAGAACTAAAATTTGTTTATTCACCAAGGATATTTCTGAATCACCTGGGTTTTCTGACCTTGCATCAGTGTCTCTACAAATAGACTCACTCGAATGCTCACATATGGTTTTGGCCACTTGAATCTTGTTGGACTACTAGGACACGATATTTTTCATCTGCGTACTTTCTATCAAATTGCCGTAACGCAATATTACTATGCCATTTTTAGCTACTATTGCATTTAAGTTAATGTACTGTTCTTGGAATAACCCTTTGAAAATTGCACTTTTAGTATAGAAAATCTGACAAATTGTTATAATTGATTAAACTATTTTATAGAGATGATTTAATCCATAGATTTCTGAAAATATAGACAATATGAAAAGACTTTACATCAAGTAAAGAAAACTATTGTGTATTTGAAAAAAATAAATAATATAATAATGCGATTGATAAGTCCGTGATACAACAATTCACTAGAGCTCTCTGTGGTCTGTTTAATATGAAATTCATAGCTTGGCCTGTATGCTCTACCGTGTATCGCTCTAAGTTTGTGCTTTTGTGAATTCGGAAGCCTGAGCAGGTACGGGGTTAGCAGCGGTATGAATTGATTGAACATTGTCTTGAGCCCGACCGTATCAACAGTAGCCTGAGCGTAAACTGTAACCTAAACGTCAAATGCCAATGCTTTTGAAAGCCCCTCAGCTTTAGTATGTAAAAACCAAGATAAAATGTTGTTGAGGTATATTAGTAAATTCAAAGCCGAATCACAGGAATAACAAAAGTGAAAAGAAATAAAAAGAAATCAAGGCCAGGGGCCAAAAAAAGAAAAAAAGAAAAATCTAATGCTTAAATAAGGTTAAAACTTTTTGTATTGAAAAAAGGTACAGTTTGTTAAAAGTTTGAGTATATTTAAGTTTTATATGATTTGGATTTGAATCGTCAGTTAGGCGAACACATTGTATTGACAGCATCTAAATTTATCATCATAGTATAAGCCCGGAGTTGCAAAAAGTGCTTTTTCAATAGTACCAGTGGCGTAACCTAATTGTCTTAATCACATTTCGCCCAGAAATGAGTCGAATAAGAGAATATAAATCGTAATTCTCAAAAAATATAAATACCAAGCAAAGCTCTTGGTTTCGTCTAGTTTTCACATCAAAGAATCGTTGGACATTCACACTACAATACCCTTTGACTGCCTTTCGTTCTACATTTTAATTGTCTTAATCGCAACTACTTCTCTCGCTTCTTATGTTCTCTCGACTTGCTCTATCAGCCGTAGCTGCAAGTATCATATCATCAGGGACTTTCCCTTTTGTTAACGGTGCTGCGGTTGCACTTCCTGTGGCAGTTCCAGATGCTTATCCTTTCGCTTATGCCGATGCTGCTTTGTTTGAAAGACAAAACTCAGGTATTTCTGGTAACAGTGGCGGTTCTGGCAACAACAATCAAAATGCTGGTAATTCTGATGGATCTGGAAACAACTCCAACAACTCTGGAGACAACTCTGGAAATTCCAATCAAGAGAAAGCTGCCTCCTCTTCAAAAGAGCCTGCTCCACCACTTAGCCCTGCTGCCACCCCTGAGGCAGCATCCGCAATCTCCGTGAGTTTGCCCTCTCCTTCTCCTTCTCCTGCTGGAAACTCTGGAATTTCCGGTAACTCTGGAGATTCTGCCAACAACAATGCAAATGCTGGTAATTCTGGTGGATCCGGAAACAACTCCAATAACTCTGGCAACAACTCTGGCAATTCCGAAAACTCTGGCAACTCCAACGCCCAAGGTGGCTCAAATCCTGGATCTCAAAATGCCGGCGGTAATTCTGGGATTTCTGGAAATTCTGGAGGTTCTGCTAATGACAATAGCAATGCTGGTAATTCTGGTGGATCCGGAAACAACTCCAACAACTCTGGCGACAACTCTGGTAACTCTGGTGATAACTCAAAGAAGCCTGAGCCTTCCTCGTCTACTTCCTCTTCTACATCTGTAGGACCTACCACGACTATCAACCCCACCACTACCATTCCTACCACTTCTGTCGGACCTACTACTACCATTAACCCCACAACTACCATTCCTACTTCATCCTCAGAACCTACCACAATCACCCCCACCACTACAGTTCCCACCACTTCTGTAGGACCTACCACTATCACCCCCACCACTACAGTTCCTACTACTTCTGTAGAACCTACCACTATCACACCCACTACTACAGCTCCTACTACTTCTGTAGAACCTACCACTATCACCCCCACCACTACAGTTCCTACTACTTCTGTAGGACCTACCACGACTATTATTCCTACAACTACCGTTCCTACCACTTCTGTAGGACCTACTACAATCACCCCCACCACTACAGTTCCTACCACTTCTGTAGGACCTACCACTATCACCCCTACTACCACAGTCCCTACCACTTCTGTAGGACCTACCACGACTATTATTCCTACAACTACCGTTCCTACCACTTCTGTAGGACCTACTACAATCACCCCCACCACTACAGTTCCTACTACTTCTGTAGGACCTACCACGACTATTATTCCTACAACTACCGTTCCTACCACTTCTGTAGGACCTACTACAATCACCCCCACCACTACAGTTCCTACTACTTCTGTAGGACCTACTACTACTATTATTCCTACAACTACCGTTCCTACCACTTCTGTAGGACCTACCACTATCACCCCTACTACCACAGTCCCTACCACTTCTGTAGGACCTACCACTATCACCCCTACTACCACAGTCCCTACCACTTCTGTAGGACCTACTACTACTATTATTCCTACAACTACCGTTCCTACCACTTCTGTAGGACCTACCACGACTATCAACCCCACTACTTACATTCCTCCTACTTCCAAGAGCACTATCACCTTCACTCAAACTACCACTGAAAGCGGCAAGACTGTTACCCAAACTGTTACATACTGTCCTGATGATGGTATCACTGTCCCTCCCACTCATTTAGTTCCTGGTAAGACTACTACAGTTACGGTCACCTCAGCTATTCCCACAGTTACAGGTACTGTCACCAAGTTGATTACCGTGACTAGTGTGATTGTTACTTGTCCTCCTACCGACTACAAGCCTCCTAGTCCCCCTACTCCAAGCCCTGTGTTCCCCTCTACTACTACTGTTGCTCCTGCTCCAATCACTCCTCCATCCAACTCTACTACTGGTATTCCCCTTCCCAACCCTTTCACCAAGACAACTATCACCTACACTGAGACTAAAACTCAAACTGGCAAAACCATGACTACTGTCTACACCTACTGTCCCGATGATGGTATAACTGTTGATCCTACTCACCTCGTCCCTGGTAAGACTACAACTGTCACTTTAACCAGTGTAATTCCCACTGTTACAAGTTCTACTACCAAGTTGACAACGGTTACTTCTACAGTTATTACTTGTCCTCCCACAAACTACACTCCTACACCCGCTCCTGCTCCAACTACATCGAAGCCTACTATTACTACTCCTACTACTATGATCGCTCCCACGACTTACACTCCTCCTACCTCGAAGCCTACTATTACTACTCCTACTACTATGATCGTTCCTACGACTTACACTCCTCCTACCTCGACTCTTCCTAAGCCTTCGACTTCTCCTGAGCCCTGTACTATGCCAGTCTGCACAAACCCTGCTCCCAACCCCATGGTGAGCTCTTCGACTACATCTAGTACTGTTCCCAAGCCTTCGCCTTCTTCTACTTCTCCTACTTCGTCTGCTGGACCTACCACTACTCAAATTCTCCCCACAACCGTTCCTACTTCTGCTGTAGGACCTACTACTACTCAGATCCTTCCTACAACCATTCCTACTTCTGCTCCTGCTCCTGCTCCTGCTCCTACTAATGGAGGTACTGGTGGTTCTGGCACTGGTGGTGCTGGTGGCTCTGGTGCCGGTGGTGCCGGTGGCCAAGGCGCCGGTGCTGGTTCTGGCGGTTCTGGTGCTGGTGGTTCCGGTGGTTCTGGTGCTGGTGGTGCCAGTGGTGATGGTCCTAATGCCGGTTCTGGTGGCGATGCAGCTGGTGGTTCCGGCGGTGATGCTGCTGGTGGCTCCGGTGGTAACGGCAATGCTGGTGGTAACGGCGGCAATGCTGCTGCCGGTTCTGGTGGTGATGCTGCTGGCGGATCTGGTGGTAACAACAATGGCGGAAAAGGTGGTAATGCTGCTGCTGGTTCTGGTGGTGATGCTGCTGGCGGTGCTGGTGGTAACGATCACGGCGGAAAGGGTGGCAATGCTGCTGCTGGTTCTGGTGGTGATGCTGCTGGTGGCTCCGGTGGTAACAACAACGGTGGCAAAGGCGGCGATGCTGCTGCTGGTTCCGGTGGTGATGCTGCCGGTGGTGCTGGTGGAAATAACAACGGCGGTAACGGCGGTGGCGCAGCTGGTGGTGCTGGCGGTAGCGGAGCTGGTGGTGCTGGCGGTAACAACAACGGCGGTAATGGCGGAGCTGGTGCCGGTGGCGGCGGCGGTTCTGCTGCTGGTGGCGCTGGTGGTGATAACGGTGGTGCCAAGGGTGGTTCCGGTGCTGGCGGCGGTGGCGGTTCTGGTGCTGGTGGTGCCGGTGGTGACAACAATGGTGGCTCCGGTGGTTCTGGTGCTGGTGGTGCTGGTGGCTCTGGCTCTGGCGGTGCTGGCGGCTCTGGTCCCAATGCTGGTGCCGGTGGTGCTGGTGTTGGCGGCGGCGGTGGCTCTGGTGCTGGCGGTGCCGGTGGTTCTGGACCTGGTGCTGGTGCTGGTGGCTCTGGCTCCGGTGGTGCTGGCGGTTCTGGTACCGGTGGTGCTGGAGGCTCTGGTTCTGGTGGCAAAGGTTCCGGTGGTGCTGGTGGTTCTGGTACTGGCGGTGCTGGTGGTTCTGGATCCGGTGGTGCTGGTGGCTCTGGCTCTGGTGGTGCTGGTGGTTCTGGTACTGGCGGTGCTGGCGGTTCTGGCTCCGGCGGCAAAGCTCACCACAAGCGTGATACCACACCTACCACTCTCATTGCAGCCTCTCCTTCTGACTCTCAAGCCTCCAAGCCATCTGCTGCTTCTCCTGCCTCGTCAGGCTCCCCCATTCCCCAAGTCAACGGTGCTAGCATTTTGAGCGGTGCCAATGCTGCTTTCGTTGCTCTTGCTGTTACTTTCTTGCTTTAAATTCATCATCACTCATTATGAACCTCTAAATACCCAACTCTTTCCTTATTCTTACTATTTATTATTCTTACCTTATTATTCTGTATTATCATGTTTATAAACATTTTATTGTTAGATTTTGAATTGAATTCAAATATATCTTACATTTAATATATTATTATTAATTGTCCTTTTTTTTTTTTTGTTCCTTGAAGTACATTATGATTGGTTCAACTTTTTGAAGTTGTGATTTTCCCAAAATGGCCTGGGTATGGAAACGGAATTTTCACCAAGCCACAACTGTACTATGGAAACAATGCTGTTACCCAACGGTTTACATCAGTAGACGTCTGTACCAGTCTAAAACGCCAAACTGTGGAGCGCAAATATTCCATGATTCAAATCGACAACCCACGGAGTTTTTTTTCATCGTCTCAAGATTGAAACAGCTCACTCGGTGTAACATTTGAAGCCATTTGCGAGCTCATGTCGCACAATACGGGCCGGTAAGACATTTGGTTTAGTTGTGCCACATGAGAAATTAAAGTTATAGTTTGTCGCAGACTCGAACCAGTGTTCTCTCTCCAACACCTTTGTGGCAATGACATCGCGCTTCTTCAGTTCAACAACAACTCTTGTGGCTTGGCTTGGCTCGAGCAAGCAGGTACACATGGAAAAAGAAATAGAAACGGACCCTCTTTTCCCGTGATCGGTATCGAGTTCCGCCCCATTGCGGAGCGGATTGCGCATTGCACTTAAGCGGCCTCGTCGAGACCCAATTTCTCGCAGCACAGCTCCCATGGCCCCTTTCAGGGCCTGATTTCTGATGATGCCGCTCCACGCTTCAGCGTGGCTCTCTCACGAGATTTGGTAAATTGAGAAATGTGATACACCGAATTTCCCACCTGCTTGTGTGTTGCGACAACTCAGGAAAGCCGTCTTGTGTGTGCAGGTAAGCGCGATTAGGAAAAGAGGACTGCATAAACCGGGTGGTTAACCACTCAGCCATACATGTTTCTTAAAATTTGTAGGAAATCACATCCAAATTAGGCATTTTGTAATGTTCCTACTCTTTACGCTCAGAAACCTAACGCTGTCTTTTCAACTCCTTCTTCCTCAGAAACTCAACGCTGTCTCTTCGACTCCTTCTTCCTCAGAAACTCAACGCTGTCTCTTCGACTCCTTCTATCTCAGAAACTCAACGCTGTCTCTTCGACTCCTTCACTCTCGGAAACTTAACGATGTCTCTTCAACTCCTTCACGGAAACTATCTTCATACGAATCCAATCTTGTTATTTTTAGTTATTTTATTTCTTTTTATTATCTAAACAAATATCTATATATTGCCCCCTAGAAGACCAACTTCAAGAAAACCAACAATCATCTAAAAGGTTATCTTCTACTTATCAAGCTTCCTCTGAATTCAAGTCTTCTTTCTAAAGATAGTCTTTGATTAATACATTTTCATTCTAAAAGTATATCAAAGGCCGGACCAAACGTTAACGTCCGTTAGGTGCTTTTCCATATTTCACCTAACTCTTCATTTTCATCTTAACACTTCGAACTCACACCTCTCTTCTTCCAATCGAGGTCTGATCTCTTATAAAATTATGATGTCTACTCGTCCAAGTGGTTTCTGGAATTTGGAAATGTTTACGTTGATGTACATATCTATATTGACAGTTGATCTGCTAACGAAACACACAACTCTCGCACAGTACGATCTTGAATATCGTCTACAGACGCTAGCAAGGTAAGACGCACCTGCTCTATAGCACCGTCAATGGCCTGTATAGCCTCCTCACCAGGCTGTTTTTGAAGTGCCAATACTGTTTCCAAAACGTTACCAACATCTCTAGACACCGCAGCAAGTCCCGGCGTCAAAAAATAGCACATCGCCATTTCACCGGCAACTCTATTATGTCGCTCTACCAGATTCTGCAGAGAAACCAATGATTGTCTGGCGCTGTTTAAGCATAATTCTGAAAACACAGTGTCCTTTAAAAATGAAATCCATGGCTGCCATATGGCTTGGTCTACCTCGAAACTCCAATAGGTCATGATAGTGTTCAAAAACTGTGAAGTTTTACTCAAAATTGCAGTGTACGTTGGAGAATCACGAGCAAGCTCGGCGCGGTAAAAGCGCTTTGCGACATGCCGCACATGTATCACTTGAAGTGTACGTGCAAATATCCGCTGATATGTCTTGACTATTTTCAGAGAGAATATTATGGCTAATGGCGGAGGAGGTGAGTATACTATTGTGAAAACTGTAGTAGCAGAAAGAGACTCGTTGTCCGAAGACAAATTTTTTCTTAGGCCAATATTGAGATGCTCCAAGTCAAAAACAGCAAAGTGTTTATTATCGACCGTGGTGCGGATCGCGTTGCTGATACAAGAAGACAAAGCTGTATCGACTTCCACCAAAGATGGCGGCCACTGCCGTGGGCCCGATCCCATTTCCAGACTTCCGGCTATCTTTTCTACATTAGCAGACCCAAACAGCATTTCTTCAAGTTCCACTACCAAGTTTCCTGAACGTAGAAACATAATGTCAGATACCAACCGCATGTTTTCTAAAAGTTTCCGGGCCTCTCGGTTGAACACCAGGTTGTATGTGAACTTGGAGATCATCTGCGATTGAATATTGATTATGGTTCGACTAAATCCACCAAAACAGATGTTGAGTGGTGGCCGAATCACAAATTTCTCTGATTGACTAGGCGTTGAAAACAGAGCCTGACATGCATTTCGAATCTCCTGGTCAGAAGTGTATGTAAACTCTTCATCAAAGTCAACATGGGAGAAATAGACTGACGAATCCGGAATGGAATCCGCATCAACCATCTCTTCGTCATGAATGCTTATTTGATCTTCCTCATTTGCCAGTAGGCCACCTGTAGTTTCAGCACCGAAAAATCGTTGATACAACATTATCAGATCCGTTTTATATCTATCCACTTCTTCCATCGACTCGCAGTTCAACTTTATTTTCTTGAGTTCCTCAAATGCAATCATGAACTCTTCTTCAGTATAATTAATCAAAAGCAGTAGACAGTTCATGATATCAAGCGACTTTTCCGCCAACTCTTTGGAGAAAAACTTTGGAATTTGCGAATCCACTAGCGAAAACAGCTTTACACCAAGATCGCTGTTGGAACTCATAAACAGCTCAGAGAATGTGGATTTGTCGCTCAACCCAATCCAAAACTGATTAAACTGCTCTCCCAATCCCACAAAGTCGCCTAACTGGTTAAACCACTGGTCGGCTGTATATTTTAAGACCAAAAATGTCAAGTTGAATATTTTTTCATTTGACTTTTCGTAAAGAAGACATTTGTCATATAAAGCGTTCAGAAGCTTCCATGGAGAAGGAAGGTGATTGAGAACTAAAGCTTTGGATAGGTTCTCACAGCCTAATAGCTCAGCAAGCATATTGATAATTTGTACAGGCTGCTGAAGCATGTTGTAAAACGATAATACGGTTTCTTCTTTGCGTTCAGAAATGTGAGAAATTATTGAATCCAAAATGCCATCTATACTATGTGCGAAAGCTATCAGCACAGGGCCGGCTGTTGACGCTCTTTCGTAAATAACGTTAACTGTATATTGTAGTCGCTTTAACCGGCTTCCTGCAAAAAGACTATAATCAATGATTGGTTTGATGCTTTTCACAGTCACACCAGACACTCTGTATGCAACGTTTTCACTTGACGGTTTAAACACTTTTTTGGTTTCGTCGTAGTCAAACAAATTCGACGGATATCCACACACTGCTGACGATAGACAGGATATAAGAAACTTTGTAGGAACCACTGATCCGGACTCACTATTCCCATACACATGGTTCAACCTGTGCTCAATGTATTTGTCCATAAACTTGTCGCCTTTTTCTAAGAATAAACGCGAAATGCAGGTCGGGTTAGATGCTTTCTCAGAATCTGATTGTGGTGTAATTCGATCCAGATATTCTCTAAATGATGAGTTCAGAGTATCCCAAGTTGTAGATGCTGGGTCGGGCTTGTCGTCATCTTCAGGGAAATCGTATAAAAGCTCAAGGTTCTGTAGTCTCTTCTGTGGTGAATGGAAGTCGTGGTGACTAGAGACCGAATTTGTTGGCCGTGCTGGAACCGGAAACGGAGGTGGGTTTTCTGATTGTATATTCACGCGTCGTTTTCCAAAATTGAGGCCCGATACCGTAAAAAGAGCGTCGTCATTGCTTTGTGTATCGTTATCTAGAAATCAGTCAGAATGAGTTTTTGGTGCCAGTTTGATATCACGTACCATTGTCGCCCAAATCAATAGATCCAAATAAGCTGTTTTCTACATCCAATTTACGCCTGGAGTAGTCATTCAACGACGGGATCGAGAATGGTCTTTCATGATCTTCCTCAATCATGCTAGCGAGTCATGGGGTCGCAAGGGTATAAAAATAGTGTGGGAGGAATCTTTTTTGAAAGGGGATTTTTGATGTTTTGACATTAACTGTGCGGGACACAAAACCTACAAATGAGTGCTTCGGCCCAAACTAGACCTCCGAAGCTGAACAGCTTGTTGGAAGAATTGTGAGTAACTGACTGAATGCCATGATAGCTATCTATTGAAGTCTAACCTTGCGCAGCCAGTATGTCCAAGCCAAGTGCTGGCCAGGACTATACTTGATACCCTCCACCGACTATGGCACATACGACAGCAGCATAAGCCCCAACGCTCTACCGTTCTCCAAGTATCGTGAAATGATTGTCGACTCACGGTTTCCGTCCTGGGAATGCGTCTACTTTGTCAAAGGCGGGTACCCAGGAACCAAGTGCAAGAACTACGGGAAGCCTATCAAGTTCCAGATGTACTTTGTTGATGGACGTCGGTATCGCGAGCAGATTGGGCAAACAGTATCCTTTGCGGACTGTCTGAATGACGTGTATCCAGTGTTTTCCCTCAGACACCGGGACTGCGTCGAGCTTTCTGAAAACATCACAGCCGGCTGCTTGGAGAAGCTGCGGAGCTACGAAACAAACAGTCAAGCGTCAGGGTCTTCGTCAACGACGGCACCAGTCAGCAGGATAGAACAAGGCCTCGACGTGATGTGTTTCATTCTAGACACGATCCCTTTAGCTATAGCTGCTCTGCCGCAGATTGAAAACCACGGTGAGGCATTATCCGTAGACCTGATTAATTTCACACTTGACTCTGATACAGAAATGGACGGCGAGGACGAAAACGTACTTGATATTGTACGGCGACTTGTTGCACGGCAGGACGAGTGTTTTTAGCGCAGAGACTTTTCAAAACTTCTTTTTTTACAGTCCTATAGCTATTCCTACAGAACATCGTCGAGTTTTGGCGTTTGAATTGTGCTGTTGATTCGGATGCATTGGCCAGTCAATGGTGGGTGGTGTTCATTTAGGTACATAAATTAGACAGACTAAGTACTAAATAGTCTTATTTTGGGTACCTGGACAGCGTAAATGCGTACCTAATTGATGTAATAAGGGCGCACTTTGTCAGCAAAGATTCTGGATGTGCCGATTTGGCTGGGCTGTTCTTTTTTTGTTTCTCCAACATTGTCTTCTTCTTCCCCCACCGTCACTGTTTCTACCATCTAATCAACATCAAACACTGAGACCTACTAGGCGTTCCTCAATTTGCTTTGCATTCACTCTTTTTGCACCTTTTCTACTTGCATTTGCATCACCAACTAAACCGCGCCGGCAACACGCTCTTATAGACACCGTCAGCTTTCATTCGAAATGAATCATACAGAACACGATAACAAGCCCGACCACGCTGCGTCGCCGAGACCAGAGCCGCCTGTAGACTTTTCAAAGTCGCGATCAGTGTCGTCGAACGCAGTCAATCTTCGAGGCAAGACCTCTTTTGACTTCACGGAGCCGTCGTCTGCGCCATTAGCTGACCCGCAAGCCCCGACGAGCGCCGCGACTGCTGCTCCAGTTTCTGCGCCGCTTCCTCTGAAGTTTGGCAAGCAAACTGGCTCGAACTCGACATCGTCGTCCAATTTCCCCCAGAAACTCAAGAACCTGTTTCGGTTTTCATCGTTTTCGTCGTCGACCTCGTCGTTGACTAATAACAATCACAGTGCTGTAGGCAGCCATAACACTTACAATTACAGCAACAACAGCAACAACAACAACAACAACAGTAATCCTAATAACAGCACCACTTCTACTCCACCAATTGTTGTTGTGAATGAGACTACTGAGGCAACCGCAATTCTTCCTCAGCCCAATGCCCAAGAGTCAATCACCACTTCGACTGGACCGTCCAGTCCCAGCTACTCAGGCTCGTTCTACAACACTCTACGCAAGCCTTCGGCTACTACAAATAGTGCACCGCTATCGCCTATTGTTCCTCCCCATGATCCGCCGACGGGATCGCCTCTGCAACAATCCTCAGGGTCTCAGATTCTAGAGAATGACATAATTGGATTTCCGTCGTATGTCCCCCCACCTACTCCGCCACAACCACCCCCACAGTCGTCTCATCAGCAGTCCAACTCGCTGTCGGTTCGGACCCGACGGCTCCTTCGACTTCGGTCGCCGTCAAGCCCGGTCACGACGAGGCCTGGAAATAACAACAACACCAACTCAGACGAGAGTAAACACAACAAGCACACTGCTAATGATAAACCGAGTTCGACTCCAGTACTAGCATCCGAGCCAGCATCTGATGCAGAAGCCGCTCCCAAACCGCCATCCTCGCCGTCATTCACAAGTAAGCTGCACCAGCTTGCGTTTCATTCTAGTAAACACGAAACACCACAAGCAGAAGACAAAACCGCGTTGCCGCCTATTCTTGCAGATGACGATGAGAAAAAAGATGAGCAGGACGACAAACCCCTTGAGAACGAGGATCTGGCACCGCCGACAAGGGGGATTTTTTCACGGCAGATCAGGCGTGTTGCGTCGGCGCCTAATGGCATTAAAAACATGATTTCTAATGCATCTTCGACCACAACAACGCCTTTGCAGAATGCAAGAGAGCCTAATGGAGTTGGCGAAGTTGGGCTGGACGAGATCACCGAGGTTGATTTGTTTGAGACCAAAAAGTACAGTCCTCCTGTCAGCAAATACCGACGTGACACTGGTACTAATAACGACTTGGCCTTGCCCAACAAGTCGCGGGGTGGATCAGGTAGCGGCGAGAGATCGCGGGCGAACTCAAAGAGCTACGATCGGTCGTATTCCAGCAACTCTGTCAAGGTCAAGGATGTAGAAGTGTCGCCGAATTCATTTGACAAGATCAAACTGCTTGGCCGAGGCGATGTGGGCAAGGTGTACTTGGTGCGCGAGAAGAGATCAGGCAAACTTTACGCCATGAAGATATTAAACAAGCGAGAGATTATTGAGCGCAACAAGATCAAACGAGCCTTGGCCGAGCAGGAGATTTTGACTACAAGTAATCATCCGTTCATTGTTACACTGTACCACTCTTTCCAGTCAGAGAACCACCTGTACTTGTGCATGGAGTACTGTATGGGCGGCGAGTTTTTCCGAGCGCTTCAAACGCGAAAGCGGCGAAGCATCAAAGAGGACGATGCACGGTTCTACGCTGCCGAGGTGACTGCAGCGCTCGAGTATTTACATCTCATGGGATACATTTACCGAGACTTGAAGCCGGAGAATATTCTACTGCATCAGTCGGGACATATCATGTTGTCGGACTTTGATTTGTCAAAGCAGAGCAGCGCGCTGGCAGCGCCTACGATTGTGAGCGGGAAAATGGGATCGTCATCGAGCAACTTGCCTGCCATTGATACAAAGGCGTGTATTGCTGATTTCCGGACCAACTCGTTTGTGGGAACTGAAGAGTATATTGCGCCCGAGGTGATTCGTGGCGACGGCCACACGAGTGCTGTTGATTGGTGGACACTGGGCATTTTGATCTACGAGATGCTGTATGGACTGACTCCATTCAAGGGCAAGACCCGGAATGCTACCTTCGGCAATGTTTTGATGCAGGATGTAGTGTTTCCCGATGGCAATGGGTTCCAAACGATTTCTAGCCGGTGCAAATCGATTATCCGGAAGCTGTTAATCAAAGACGAGAACAAGCGGCTTGGATCGCGAGCCGGAGCGTCTGACGTCAAAGCACATCCGTTTTTCAAGGACACGCGGTGGGCACTGCTTCGTAACCGGACGCCGCCGATGGTGCCTGTTCAGACCAAGAGTCGAGACGAGTCAGGGAAAGTGAATGTGCAGGCCATACCACCTAAGGAGCAGAGCAGCAGCGCCAACAGCATTGATTTCTCGAGTGCAGGGGAACGGCTGGTGAGCCCGCGCGAGTGCGGGGACGGATCAGGGGTGGAGGAGGACCCGTTTGTCAAGTTCAATTCGATCACGATTCATCATGAAGGAATCGACGGCGAGGATTACGAGGACCCGCAGCAGCAGGGCATTGAACCGTTTGATATGGGCCCGATTGAGTACAGCATGACGAGTGCGGGCAGTGGCAGTGGCGGCGGCAGCAATGGCGGGTCGTCTAAGCACTTTGGCATCAAGTCTGGCAAATAGAGTATGTACAAGAGAACGAGATGTCATGTAGTAGCCGAGTAGCAAAATGGTAGTCTTAGAGTACATATACTTGAATTTGAACAGAAAGTCGTTCCAAAGAAAAAAAGGCAGTGTATTGTGGTTTATATCTATGGGCAAAGAGGTGATTTTATGGATGATAATGGGTTTTTTGTAGGAGGTGGCTAGATGCCAATTGATAAAGTGTACAGAGTGTGCATGTTTACATGACAAGCATGACACCGGTGACCAAACTGGCGATGATCAAGAGCAGGAACACCAGAGTCGACAAGAACCCTCTTTCTCTCTTTCTGGGGTCACCGGTCGAGTACCCAACATGGTACAGCACTCTTCCAAACACAAACACGACGATAGCGGCGGCCGCTGTGCGCGGGAACACGACGCCGGTGACGGCGGCAGTCAAGGCAAACGGGAACAAGTGCTCTTGCAGGTTCATGCCCGATTTCTGGACACAGTTGAATCTGAGCTTCTCGGGGTTGGCGGCGGCCTCGGCGTCGGAGGCAAACAGGGCCGGCAGCGCGACGTTGGCGCGTTTGCGGGCGGCCATCACGGTGTTGGCGACGTAGATGTGGAGCGCGGGCAGCAGCGCCATGGCGGCAATGACGTACTTGTAGTCGGCGGGGATCTCGAGGGACATTGTAGTTGATGTTGGTGAAGTAGTCAATTGAAGAAGGAGTAGATGATGCACAGAAGAAGTGGAGCAACAGTTGATGAGAGAAGAGAGTAAGGAGAGAAAGAAAAAGAAGTACTTTCGTGGCACTCTTTATACCCTTTTTTTTAGGCTAGTCAGTCGTAGCCTGCGATGTGGAAAATGCCATTTGTCAATCCACTGAAAGCAGCGGGACAAACTACACTACACTCGCTGGAATAGATTCTCCGCTGTCTTACAGTGTATGGGAAAGAGACCAACGCGAGGCTGAGCTGTGGAGAATCCGCGAGCGGCCTAAAGTGTGTCCGTAACAGTGGAAGACCATGAAAATGTTATGATGTAAGTGACAAGTCTGTTGTTGGAGATCACAGGAACAGGAGGTGCTTGAAGAGTCGAAGATGAGTGGGTTCTTCGGAGCGGAACAACGAGTACCGAGACCACTGCGGACTTAGTGAGCTGACAGCAGCAGCACCTGGAAATGTGTATTATCTGAGTTGTACATACACTTTGTGATTTTGGTTTCGGTGACTCGAGCAAACAAAGGCTGAACAGACGACTGCCTGAGCTAGATCTCGGTGATAATGATGAGGCTCCATCGTTTACAATCATCAACACTATTCATCACACGTTTCTACGCACGACTATACTTTTCAAAAATAAATATTCATGACGGGTCTTAAAACATTGATTACGTCGGTCTCTACTTTACACACACTGGAAAATAAAAAGTCATTACAGAAAACAACAAAATGCAATTTGTTTAGGCCTCAGCAAGGTCACGGAGACGCTTGATAGTAGATCTGACAGTGGTAGCGGCAGCAGTGCTATATAAACAGTTAGTATAACGTGAACAGACAAATAGTCACAAAAAGAGAATACTCACTTCAAAGTGTAAGCACCACCAGCAATTCCCTTCTTACAGGAGTTGCAGTTCCAGACACCGGTGGCAGCACGTCTGACAGCGCTCTTACCGCAGAAGGGGCAGAGGTATCTGGCGTGTGATTGCGACTCGAGCTTCTTACATTGACGACGCAAGGATGAACCGTAACGAACACCGTATTTACCGGTGATTCCGACCTTCTTAGTACGCTTAGTCCTAAAGCACAGGGTGTTAGCAGATGGTCGTTGAGGCAGAGGTCAAGCACATCGTTGATTCGCAGCACCAGGGCGGGAGATGATCCGTTCCAAGAGTACAAGTATATTATTATTCCAATGGTCAAAGGTCGGGCATGGTTTTGAAAATAAAAATAATCGTAATGACGATGGCGATGGTGATGGTGACGGCGATAACGATGGCGACAACAGCAGTCAAGACTTACATTTTTGATATGTATGATGTATGCGGATGCCAAACGAGGGGTGTAAAGAGAGGACAAGAGAAGGAGAGAAATTTTTCACTCGCCGCGACGCAATAGTGCTTCTGTGTAAGGCGTAAAAATTTTTTTTTTCTACTACTGCTTCTAAGCAAGCAAGGAAAAGAGTACGGCTTCTACTCGTATCTCTGTGTTCCAGCAGTTACCCGGTGAGAGCATAATGCCTATGGCCAGTGAGTCCACAGTGAAAAACGTGCAGACAAGAGTTACTAAGATATGTGTCATGATTACATAGGAGAGCATCAATGCTAGCAAGAGTTGAGTTATAAATTGGTATGATAAATACGCACTTAATAGTAAACCATGTCCTGTTGTACTTCACCAAAGCACACATGCTTATGTCATGAACAAGCCCTAGAGCCCTACTCTACACATTAGGCCTAGTATCGTTTTGAAGCTGTCATTGACTGTATGAAGACAACGGTGATTGAATGAAGCGGCGCCATGCCCCGGTTGCAGTGGTGGTCTTTTCAAGGTTACAAGTCCAAGTCCAAGTCCAAGTCCAAGTCCAAGTGGTGGCTTGTTATGCTGTATCGTGCCAGTCTGAGCCGGGTCTGTTTTGTGTATTTTTGTGCTCGGACCGTTTGAAAGACGTGCGATCCGCCGGGTTCCGGTGCCTGCTTTGACGCCTTTGGCCTTGGAAACGGGGGTTTCCCGACCTGGGCCAACCGGGTTTCTACGGGTTTTACACAATGCAAAAAGGGCCTCGGTAACTGACCCGGTCTCTTTTGGCACCCGGACCCGAGATGTGCGCCGAGACCATAAACAAACCCGAGTATAGACCGGTGCTTCTCAGACACGCCGGGTTCGTCACCGGGCACGCTCAGCCTCCTACCCGGCCGGTTCCGTAGAATTCATTTCACTTCACTTCATTTCATTTCACTTCACTTCATTTCATTTCATCTCCGTGGAACACTGCCCCTGGCTGCAGCTAAGTTTAGAATCCAGTTTTCCCTCCTCCCTCGAAAACGCCCTTTTTCTTCCCAGGTCATCAGTATCAGTATCATCATCATCATCATTATCATCGCCATCCATTCTTCCCAATAACAAGCACCAGTGCACAAACCCTAATCACACTGCCATTCCTCTTTCTTTCGTTCTCTTCGACCAAATAGTCCCCAGCCGTCATCGTCGCAATCGCAATCGCCATCGTCTTTGCACAATTGCCGACTGTGTTTCCCAGATACTTTATTCGCGTGCCATTTGCATCTACACTCATACATCCACCACTCAACCATATCCTCAGCCAAAGCTGTAAGTCAAACGTAGCCTCTTTGCCCTTCCTCGATCCCAGAACCATATTAACCCCCTAATTTCCTTTCTAAAGAACACACGCTCTCCTCGCTACTCCCGTAGGCAGCGACACCGTGTACTCCAAACCAACCCCGTGAATGCGTTCATAGATGTCGAACCGCAACAACAACAACAATAACATCAACCTCATAGATCACCCGTCAACGGGTGACTCGGAAAACCCCTTCTCCGACAACAACTCCAGCGCTCGGTACGGCCACGACGACCTCATCTCGGACACAAACGTGCACAACAACAGGATATCCGTGCCAAACAAATATGACAACACATCAACAGATCCCTACGAGTACTCAGCCACCACAGAAAGCCGCGCCAAAAACACGTTTGCCTCGGACTTTGACGACCCCGTGCATCCCATCGAGTCGATCGACTACGACAACTATCTCGGAGGCGATGGCCGCAATCCTCGGTCAAACACCACGCGTCAGGACAGCAGAACAAGATACAACAACATCGAGGACCAAGACTACATGGCCCCCGCTGGCTCCACGCGTGTCCCGTCCAGCAACCAGGGCTATCCCCCCTACGGAGGCAGCACTCGCAAGTCGGGCTTCGCTGGCGTCTACAACAACATCAAATCAAAATTAGGCCTGGGCAACGCCTACAGCGAAATGGACTTCCCCCTGACAGAACAAGGCCGCGCTACAGGCCGCCACCGCGACAACGGCATTGGGAGCGGCGCACGTGCCGATGACACAGACTTTGGCTCGGAAAAATCGCCCTCGCAAGACTTTGATATCAGAAAGATCTTTAGAAAGATCACCGGCAAGAAAGAAATCGACCCAAGCACCCTGGGCCCCCGTGTCATCCACATCAACAACCACATTGTAAATAGCGAGCAAGACTACAAAGACAATCACATTAGTACAACAAAATACAACATTGCAACCTTTATTCCGAAATTCCTTTTCGAGCAGTTTTCTAAATACGCTAATCTGTTCTTCTTATTCACATCGGCTATCCAGCAGATCCCCAACATCTCCCCTACAAACAGATACACAACCATCGGTACTCTGGCTGTTGTTTTGCTAGTTTCGGCCATCAAAGAGCTCGTAGAAGATTTCAAGCGTTTGAACGCAGACAAGGAATTGAACAATTCGAGAGCCGAAGTGCTGATCGACGGTCAATTTCAAGAAAGGCGATGGATCAAGGTTTCCGTTGGAGACATCATTAGAGTAAAATCAGAGGAGCCGATCCCGGCCGATTTGGTGTTGCTGGCGTCTTCTGAGCCTGAAGGACTGTGTTATATTGAAACCGCCAATCTCGACGGTGAAACTAATTTGAAAATCAAACAGGCGTGCCCTGATACTTCTGAGCTTGTTTCTCCCGGTGATCTGGGTAGGATCTCTGGTAGACTGCTTTCCGAACAGCCAAATAGCAGTTTGTACACTTACGAAGCGACTTTGGAACTAGAAGACGGTGGTTCTGTTAGAAAGATTCCCCTCTCCCCCGATCAGCTTTTGCTGAGAGGAGCTACACTGAGAAACACCCAATGGGTTCATGGTCTTGTTGTTTTCACCGGTCACGAAACCAAACTAATGAGAAACGCCACCGCTGCCCCTATCAAGAGAACTGCTGTCGAACACATGCTAAACCTGCAAATCATCTTTTTGTTTACAATTCTGATCATCCTTGCGCTTATTTCCAGTGCCGGTAATGTCATCAAAAACAAGGTCAGTGCTGATGGACTGGGATATTTGATGCTCAACAATGAAAGCGGCGCCAAAGTCTTTTTCTCAGATATCCTTACTTTCTGGGTCCTGTTTTCGAATTTGGTTCCTATTTCATTGTTTGTCACTGTTGAAATTGTCAAGTTCTACCAAGCCTTTTTGATCAGTTCGGACTTGGACATGTACCACAAAGAAACCGATACTCCTGCCGTTTGCCGAACTTCTTCATTAGTCGAGGAACTAGGTCAAATTGAGTACATTTTTTCCGACAAAACTGGAACCTTAACACGGAACATTATGGAGTTCAAGTGTTGTTCAATTGCCGGCCACTGCTACGCTGACGAGGTCCCAGAAGACAAGAGAGTCACTGAAATCGACGGTGTCGAGGTTGGTCTTCACGACTTTGATACTTTGAGAGATAGAATGGAGACTCACGAAAGTCAAGTTTACATTAAAGAGTTTTTTACTTTGTTGGCTTCATGCCATACTGTTATTCCGGAAGTCAATCAGAAGGATGGAAGCATCAAGTACCAAGCTGCTTCTCCCGACGAAGGTGCTTTGGTAGAAGGTGCTGCGCAATTAGGATACAAGTTTATTATCAGACGGCCCAAAACCATTACAATTTCCATCTCTGGTGAAGATTATGAGTACGAGCTTTTGAATATTTGTGAGTTCAACTCTACTCGTAAGAGAATGTCTGCTATTTTCAGATGTCCTGATGGTAAGATCAGATTGTACTGTAAGGGTGCTGATACCGTTATTATTGAGCGTCTTAGTCCTGAAAGTGAATTCCTGACCGAGACAACTACTCATTTGGAAGAATTTGCAGCTGATGGATTGCGTACTTTGTGTTTGGCTACTAGAGTGATTCCTGATGAAGAGTATGCTCAATGGTACTCGGTGTTTGAAAAGGCGTCTACTACTCTTGTGAACAGAAGCCAAGAGCTTGACAATGCCGCTGAGCTTATTGAAAAAGACATGTATCTTCTTGGTGCCACTGCTATTGAAGACAAACTTCAAGAAGGTGTTCCTGAGACTATTCACACTTTGCAAAATGCAGGCATCAAGATCTGGGTTCTTACTGGTGATCGTCAAGAAACTGCCATTAACATTGGTATGAGTTGTAAACTCCTGAGTGAAGACATGTCACTTCTCACCATCAACAAAACTACTTTTGAAGAGACGCGTGCTTGTATTGAAGACTACTTGGACCAAATTGGTACTGGTCATGACTCTGAGATTCTGGCGCTGGTCATTGATGGTAAATCGCTTGAGTATGCACTCGACAGACGCTTGGAAAAAGCGTTTTTGGATTTGGCTGTTCAATGTAAAGCCGTCATCTGTTGCCGTGTGTCTCCTTTGCAAAAGGCATTGGTAGTCAAATTAGTCAAAAGACACAAGAAGGCTTTGTTGCTTGCTATTGGTGACGGTGCCAACGATGTCAGTATGATTCAGGCGGCGCATGTTGGTGTTGGTATCAGTGGTATGGAAGGTATGCAAGCTGCGCGAAGTGCTGACGTATCTATTGGACAGTTCAGATTCCTGCGGAAACTTCTTTTGGTCCATGGAGCTTGGAGTTATCATCGTCTGAGTAAAGCCATTCTTTACTCTTTTTACAAGAACATTGCATTATACATGACGCAGTTTTGGTATGTTTTCCAAAACGGTTTCTCAGGTCAGTCGATTTTCGAGTCTTGGACGATTACTTTCTACAATGTTTTCTTCACTGTTGCGCCTCCGTTTGTCATTGGTGTGTTTGACCAGTTCTTGTCCGCCAGATTGCTCGACAGGTACCCTCAATTGTACAGATTAGGCCAAAGCGGTGCCTTTTTCAACGTTCGACACTTTTGGGAATGGATCATTAACGGATTTTACCACTCGCTGCTCCTGTATATTGGATCCAACTACGCGTACCGCTATGGCAACAGTTTGCAAAACGGCCTTATTGCCGACCACTGGACCTGGGGTACTGCTCTTTACTCGGCGTGTATTTTGACTGCACTGGGCAAAGCTGCGTTGATCACCAATATGTGGAACAAGTTTACAATTATCGCGATCCCGGGCTCGTTTTTGCTCTGGATTGGATTTTTCCCGGCCTATGCCACGATTGCGCCCATGGTCCATGTGTCGCCCGAATACAAAGGTATTCTTGTGCACTTGTACCCCACGCTGGTGTTCTGGGCGATTTTGTTTGTTTTGCCCATCATGTGTCTGACTCGTGATTTCGCGTTCAAGTACTACAAGCGCATGTACCGGCCGTTGTCGTACCACTACGTGCAAGAGATTCAAAAGTACAATATTGCGGACTACCGGCCGCGAATGGAACAATTCCAAAAGGCGATTCGCAAGGTGCGTCAAGTGCAAAGAATGCGGAAGCAGCGTGGGTTTGCGTTTTCGCAAGCGGATGAAGGTCAAACCCGTATTATTGAAGCTTATGATACAACGGTAGCGAGAGGCCAGTATGGTGAGATGAAGTCGTTGCATCATCATAATACTGTTAATGTTCGATAGAGAGTGGGAATGTTGGTGATGATATATCTTATAGTATATATTTACAAGGTAAAAATAATGAATGGTATTATTTAATATGTACAAGCGACCGCTGACCGGACGTAGAAGAAGAAGAAGGGGACTACTTGTTGGAGGGTGTAGATGGCGGAGCGGCCTTACGTTGAATCAAAGGTTTGTTGTCCTCGGGGAGACCCAAATTTTTCCATTCTTCTCTATCCATCAAGCCACTATTACCCAAGTTAGTAATTTTCCCAGAACCCAATGACTCCATCGTCATCGTCAATCAATCAATCAACGACAGAAAAAATAATATAATACTCACTGGTCCATTCTACACTTGAGATAGCTCTTCGCCAGCAGTCTGCATCCGTTCGCGTTATTGCCGTCGACCATCTTGATGCATGCCAAGTAGTCCTTCATGATGTGGGAGCAGTCGTGGTCGTGGTCGAGCGGGAACGAGCCGCGGTCGGGAGGGGTGGGCGTCCATGACGCGATGCCGGAACCGGGCGAGCCTGCTGCCATTGTTTATTCGTGATGTGGTGGGGTGGATTCGAAGAGGGGAGGGGGGAGTAGGTGGAAGAGAGAGAAGTGTACAGGAGAGGGAGTGAAGATGTGTGGAACGGAAGTGGGAGAGGACAGAAACGGAGATGTCGGAGGAGTTGGGTGTACACATGCTCGGAAAGACTAGAGATGGGGTTTGAGAAAAAAATTAGAGCTAAGATCCAGTGAATCATCATCATGTGACTCGAGGTCTATATAGCAAGTATGTTCACATATATCGTAAGTTCTAGCATTCAAAGTGTGTTGCTTGGATTTGGGTACGGTTACAAACAAGAACGAGGTCTGAAAGGATTCGAGTTTTAATCAAGACAGTTTTGGATTATATCTTGGTGAACAGGAGCAGTATCTCACTAGTTCAAAGCTTTGAATAGAAATATGAATTAACAAATAAAAAAACAATATCATAAAAAACGTATAAATAAAATAAATAAGCACATCTTTTGAATGCTGGACCAGCACTTGGTATTTCATTGCTCAATCCAATATCCATAGGGCAACGACAAAAGAGAACAATCAAAAAACCAGATTGTACAGTGTCCAAGAGCACACAGATCAGAAGTGTGTCGTGCTGGACGGAAGTTGAGATTCAAGGTACGAGACTCGGGACTCAGTGCTGTGGAGTCGTTCTTCCAAAGCCTTGATTCTGGACTCCATGATTTTGATCAGCAGGCTTTGCTGTTGGGTAAGTCCTTCTTGTTGTGGTTGTTGTGGACGAGGCTGCGGTGGCTGCGGTGGTGCTTGTTGCTGTCGTTGTGGTGATGGAAGTTGTTGCTGCTGCGACTGTTGCTGTTGCTGTTGTTGCTGCTGTTGCGACTGTTGTTGCGGTTTTGGCAGAAGCTGAGGAAGAGGTCTTTGCACTACGTCTCTTACGGAACCCTGCTGTACAAGTTGATAGTCCGAAGGAGGAGTTGGGCCTCGGGGCTGCTGTGGCGTTTGTGTCGATGAATGAAGAACAGCAGAAACCTGATTTTGAAGAGCACCCGAATTGGTATCGTTCAAAAGGTCCGAAATAGAAGTCCGTTTACCAAAAGAACTCGGCACAACAGCGGATGGTGGTGGTGGTGGTGGTGGTGACGACGCAATGACAGCCGAAGGAGAAGGCGAGGTTCTCTCCGTAGACGCTACTGGCGCATCCGGGGCGGCCTCGGCGTCTGCCGTCCCGCTCTTCAAATGCGTTTGATTGAACTTGCCCGAGCACCCTACCAGTGCTTTGCTATGCCTCAAAAGCGCGTCGTTTCGGGCGAATTTGCGTCCACAGTTGCGGCAAAAATACGGCTTTTCGCCAGAGTGCAGTTTCAGGTGCCTTTTCAAATCGTGGATTCTCTTGAATTTCGATAAACACACCTGGCACACAAACTTTTTATTTTCATTTGTGTCTGTGTCCATAGCTTCTTCGGACTCACCGGTATTGCCTTGAAGCGCTGAACCTGGCCTTGACTCGGGTAATGCTATCTCTTCATTGTGAACTTGTTGCATGTGCATTCGATAGTAGTTGAGTTTGCGAAAGGTCTCTTTACAGTGTGGACAGGTCCGTTTCTTCATTTTCTGGGTAGCAGAAGTAGTAGTTGTACTGGCAGCCACTGTGGGCTCCTGTGGCGTAGATGGGACCATAATCATTCTCTAGTAGTTACTCGAAATATATTAGTATACAGATGTTTGTTGCTATTCCATGCCAAGTATACGGAACAACAAATGAGAAGAAGAAGAAGAAAAAGAAGAAGCTAAAGATATAATTGCTCGAGAGCATCTCTTCCGGGCGTATTTATATATCTGAATAAACGCATGCACTACCAAATCGCCGCTTGAGCCTCTTTTTTTTTTTTTCTCTCTCTCTCTGTGTGGGCCAAGAATTGTGGCTTAAAGTCACGTGTGTTTACGCCACCGTTCAGTTAGGCGATTTGCCAACTCGCGCCATCGCAAGGCATTTCAAAATGCAGGGTAAGGGGCCGCATGGCATGCTAATCTAACGGATGTTTTGAAGCGTTTTGTGGCTGGGTTTTGTGGCGCAAGTCGCAAGACGCGCACGGCTGTGTCGGGTTCCCGTACCTGTATTTTCCCGAGCAAACAATGTAAAAAGGAGGCATACGCAGAATGATTAAAAAAGACTGATAGGTTGATTTAATGATCAAGTACACACTGTGATTCTGGGACAGTATCGATTTTATAAAGATCACGTAGCGAAGTATGTAGAACGCAATAGTGTGAACACAAACGGAGAGGTGGTACTGCGTATGGTCCACTGTTGTTTTGTCCAGTACAACTCCGTGATGCAATATTGCGACATTTGCAATACAAAAAGTTTTCAGCTTGTACCGTCCAAAGTTATCAATCGCGCAAACCCTTTCTGAAGAGACTGTGACTTTGAGGTGAAATAAAAAATATGTGTAGCCATGATTAGTATATCAAAGTTATTCTTCAGCAACTGCCTCCTTCAGGTTTGACTTGTTGATGATGACGATAATCTATCATTATACCAGTTTTGAAGTTATGAAACAATATCCATTCATATGAAATATCAATATAAAAAATAAGTTTGTTCGTTCGCTTGTCTCATAGAAATCGACAAAGTAACTCTTCATGGCGAGCGTTCGACGACATCTAGAGTTTTATGGTGCCAGAATTCTCCACGGTCATGACAATGTGCAGAGAGATACCCGAGAAGGCATAATGCTGTTAATTTAGAACCGGTCTTTGATACATCCAAGAGTTTTGGCAAGCTCTTGATAGTTAAAAATCATAAACCTTTGTGTGGTATTGTGTTTAAAACCTCAATTACCGCTTTTAATCTTTTATTAGTATCAAGTTCGTAGCGATTTCTCTCAGTATCTTGCGTACCATTGGATGTAGAGTGTTTTTCCATAAAATCTGTAGCACTGTATGTACATATTCAGTGAACATGATGTTGTCTTACCAGCTTACTTGGGATATCTGTAGCCTAGAGAAACCTGATTGCTTATTGGGACAAGAAACTCCCAAAAGTCGTACCTCCCATTTAGGACCCAAATTTATGTTAGATATTTGGGAGGTGTGGCTTGATCATCATCACAACTGATTCCTTGTTCAAACCCAATCCATTTGCAAACAACCCAAGAGTTTTGTCCAATTCTCTCTGACAGAATAGCCCTCGTTACATATTCACACTCTCGCCTTGATACCCCTATTTTGTATCCATTTTCTTTGCTACTTTGCGTGTATTTCCCCAGAAAGTTTAATTAAAATCTTATATAATCTCGTCTTTGTGGCAAACGCATTCTCAGCTCATTTCTTCTTCTCATCACCATCAATTACCTCGTATATTTAAATCAGTATTTATTTACAACAATGTCAGCCAAAGAATTGTTTGATACTGTTAGAGTTGCATTCGACAACAAAGAGGAAAACCATGCCAAAACAGATGCTGCTATAATACAGTCCTTGAAATCGGCCAATGATGCACTAGTCTTGTTATTCCACGCTTGGGCAGTAAAATCAGACTTTAAGCTAGTGTCGGTCCACGGCGAAAAGGTATCAGACAACCGTGAGTATCTAAACTTGAAATGGTTTCTCAATCAATTGATTAGCATTGACCTCTAACTTTTTTCAATAGATCTCCGCAAGTGCAAACAATGGAACGCCAACGGACCCAACTTCTACGTTTTGGAGTACGAGTTTGAGCCCAGCCCGTCGGATCAGGTACGCACGCTAGAAGTGGAAATATCGAAACGGTTTTCAACAGAAGTCCAATTCAACATACTACAACCCCAGACTTCTAAAGAACTGTCGTTTCGCCTCAGGCTGGGCTCATATATCAACATGGACTACTTTTCTTCAGAAGCATCGTTTTCTGCAAGCCAGTCTTCTCTTGACAATATTTACATCTCTTCGAATGATATCGATTCTCTTTACGCACTTTTGGATACTGAAGTATTATATCCGACTACATCTCACCCGAAATCTCCCAAAGGCGATAATAGTACCACCGCTAGTTCGGCTCCAAAACAGCCTTCGCTCTTGTCGTCATCCCGGGTGCTTCGTGAGTCTGTAGACCGCCCCGCAGCTGATTCAAGTCCTAGCCCAGCGTCACGTGGTCCGGGATCACCCTACGGAACACCTCCGCCAATGCCGGAGATTCCTCATCATCATAACCCTCGCCGTAGCAGCAGTAGTGGCAGCGGTGGCCCAGGAGTAGAGCTTCCACCCGGGTTTGATGATGAGCTGGAGGTCCATGGAAAGCTGAGAATGCCTGGACGACGAGAGCCATCATCAGGGTTGGGACCAGGAATTAGACCACCAGTCATTGGTGACCGGGATCTAAACCCACCCGGAATAGGCGGGAGCAATCCTCTGGGTGGAGGGCTCGGCGGATCTGGTGGAATGTTTCCAACGTTAGAAGAGTTGCAACAACAACAGCAAGGAAGAGGCCAGAGACGAAGAGACGAAGATGACGAGAACCCGTTCACCAGGCCTCCGGGATCAAGATGGGATCCATTAGGCCCTGGCAGCGGAAAGGGATTTGGAGGAGGAGGATTCATGTAATTTTGTAGAGGTTGAAAATTGTCAAATTGTTCAAGCAAGGCACACATAGTTCCAGACGTATTTGAAAGTAAAATATTTATAAAATGAATTTGTTCAATTACACAATATGAATACTCATGTTTCAACTGGAGCTACAAGACGCCCGATATACTCAGATGGGATAGGGCGTGATCTGTTTACACATGAATGTATGCTGAAGGATGCGTTTCATTGCTTAGATTCACAGATGTAGCTCGGTTAAATCTACATTGAACACACTTCTTATGTAAAGAGAAGCAGCCCCTGAGAAATACATTGTTTTAAAGTTTGTTTCATGCTTAGTTTCCTGGTATTCAAAATTGTCAAAACTGTTGAAAGAAGGATTCACTATTCCAATTCAAATTGAATTTCTTGTTCATATTTGTTGTAAGCCACTCCTGACAAAACCGGCCTATTGTTTGACTGCTTTGTCTTGATTTTCCCCTTTGTAAAAGCATATCCGGCATGTGTAGATGTCTAGACCAGGAAGCGAGTTGAACATTTTAGCCGAGTAAAGAACCAATCTGTAAGAGACATTCATGTGGGTCTGGGCACTATCATTGGTTTCGATTCAGGTCTCAATTCTACTTAGTTTGCCTTTGGTCGCTGTACTCTCACAATGCATTTGCTGAATACCAATTCATTCAAATCTTGCAGCGAGAAACTGTGTATTAATCGCAAATAAACCTGGATCAACGCAAGTCTCAGCTCCAGTGGCTTTGTTTATCGACAAAGTGTTCACATGAAATTGCAAAAGCTTTCACTAAAAAAGTTGTGTATTTTGACTAGGCGTGGTGTACACAATCTCGTTATTTCCCAAATCGGATTGTAACGCTGTGAGCACCACATTCCCACCGTGATGCACGCAGCAGACCTCGTTTCGTAGTGCCAACTAGTGTCAATGATGATTTTTTCTTACCTTTTCGAAACAAGTATAAGAACATTGTAATCCCCTGTTCTTTCTGTTCAACTCTTCCAAAGAACCCAGTGAAGTGTGTGTACTATATTGCGGATCATATCTAGAACTATCTGAGTCGTAAGTAAACCCTCCCAGATCAAAGTGTCAAGTGCAGTGCGGTTTCCGATACTAACATGTTCATCTGTGGGTTTTGAATACCAGTAGAACATAGTCACAAAACAGTCTTGCGTCGTCTTGAATAAAAACGACCTTTTTGAAGCATCATTCTTTGAAATTTGACCACGATTCAAGTGCGCAAAACAGTGGTATTTGATATACTGAGGTTCATACAAATCTCGCTACACAGCCAGACAAGCATTGTCCAATCCTGGTGATATCACTTAACAAAGAAATCTGCAAGCTCACAGACCACCAAGGAAACCTACTAGAAATCGAGCTTGGACGCCCGCTAAAGACACCACAAAAAAGCATCATCAAAGACACACGCCTCTCACAGCGCTTGCGTTAGAAACCTTCTCTCGTCCGATTTCACGCAGTCAAAGTTTTTCTTCTTTTGAATCCTGATACTTGGGTGTTGTTCAATTGATTCTGTCAAACCCATCGATCCAGTAGCAACTGCGTGCTTTGAAGCCTGCAAACGCAAAAAGCAACCGCCTTATCTGCGTCATTCGCTAAAATCCATTGCTGCACATTCCAAAACCGTTGAGTTTCTGTAACCGAGCCGAAGCCATGTCAACCGCAACGACAAACACGGCCTCAGCCGCCCGGGTTGGAATTCGCACCGACCCGAGCCCAAACCCTGTTTCGCACTCGGCAAACACCACGTCTAATTATAGCGTTCTCAGCAGTCCAAATATAGACAGGGTCTCTACTTATACCGATATTTATGCCAGTAACCGCGGCAACGTCTCGGATATCACAGAGTTTTTAGGCCCAAACGCAGTGAACAACAACACCAACTTTGACGATAGTAATAATTTTAACAACAACAACATCACCCGTAGAGGCAGCAGCAGCAGCGGCAGCAGCAGCACCGGCGGCAGCGGTAACAACAAGAAAGGGAAAACAAAAACATCTTCGCCAAATAATATCACTCTTTTGAAAAAAACTTCCAACTCTTTTTTAAAATTAAAACGAAAAACATCGGACAGAATTTCTCCGCTCAAGTACAAGCAACCTGTTCTTGCTCCTGTTTCAGCGCCTTCTCTAGCTTTAGAACTCCCTCCAATCAACGTCGATCATAACGATCAGGACCTCACGCATATTTTCGACGATCCAAACACGTTTGAACCACAAAATCAAGCAATGGAAGGATTTGGCATCAAAGACACTTTTGACGAGGAAAAGGACAAAATCTCAAACCTTGGCCAGATCCAGACCAAGAATCTCGAGGCACCAGGCAATAACACCAGTAATCTCGGTTCTACAAACAACAACGGTCCTAACGGGAGTGGCTCATCTGACTACAAGTATCACAAAAACGTTGCTCGAACTCAATACAATGACAACGATTTAAACAACTTTCATGTTAGCCCTAATCACTTGACGAAAAGGATGGAAACGCCCAATACTATCATTAATAACAACAATCACTACTCTAATAATATCAAACAGCCATCCACCACAGCCATTACTACGCCTTCTCCCCAAAACACATACGCGGAAGCAAATGTAAACATGTCTCCTGTATCCTCGGAGAACGGATACACTCCTCATCCATACAGCAATCACCCTTACAACGCCGTCAACAGTTCCCCTAGCATGCCCAACCCAACAACACTATCGCATAACAACAGTCAGACCAAAGGAAACCTGGCTTCAAAAGTCCGCAGCATGTTTCCAGGAGTTGGTTATAAATCATTGAACAAACCCAGACAGTCTTCTGACGCCGGGAGCGACGGAGGATCCCCTTACGCATTGTCTAACGACAGCACATTGTCATTTAACGAAAGGGATTCAAGTGACCAGCTCACTTCGGGTCCTACTCCTCGCTACAGAAATGAGACTTTGGACCCTTCTGTAAGAGGCCCTGCCCCTAACTTCACTCCTATCAGCTTGGATCCTTCCTATAAGGCACAGGTTGTCCCGTCGAGAAGACCCTCTGATAGGCTTCCCAATAGGAACAGTAGCATCAACAGGGCCGCGCCTTCTTATTTAAGTTCTCGCCAATCTGAAGATGATTTCAACGACAGGCTTTTGCAAAACAGAAATCAACAAGAGTCACTGGACTTTGTACCCAACTTGCGGCCAACAATCGACAACATGGGCTTGAGGTTGAGATCAACCGGTGCTCCCTCGCCTGCAACACTGATGATGACCAAGAGCCAATACGACAAGTATCGTCAATCTGCTAAGGGAAGTGGTGCCAAGGAGGGTGATGACGATGATGATGATGATGACGACGACGACGATGATGATAGCGATGATGATGATGAAGACGGCAACACTGGCAAACGCAAGAGCCGCAGTAGGGTTTTGGATGATGATGACGTTCAAAAGCAGGATATGCGCATGCGTATGAAGCAAGACGCACACCTTTCTGTGTATCGACAAAAAATGACAAAGCTTACTGGGTCTCAAATTGGCTTGTCTGGCCATTCTTCGCCTAATCTTGGTAGTATTGGATCTGTTCCTCAGTTAGGTGATTTTGATTCTGGCTCCGAAGAAGACTATGACGATGTGCCTTTGGGAATTTTAAAGGCACATGGGTTCCCCACCTCTGGAAGGTTAAAAACCATGAAGTCGACTATTCGTGACGACATCCTTAGACCCCCTTCGGGATTCGGCAAGCCTGCTTTAGCTGCAGATGTAATGTCGCTGAGATCGTACCAAACAACTCCTACAGGCCATGCACTGCCGAGAATCAACACTCCTGAGCTGGAAGAAGGCTATTTGGCAATGCGAAACCATACTTCTACCACTATTCCCGGCTTCAATGCTAGCATTCAAATGAACAAAGGTCTTGTAGGCGAGATTGCCAAAGAGGAAGAAGCCAAGATCAGACGTAAGTCTGTAATGAACAACTTGGCTGTTCAAAGAAACAACACTCTCAGTGGATCAATGATGGAGGGCAGCGAAAACGCATTTTACAACACACCTGGCCCTCAAGGCCAATCGTCAAACGATATTCAACTTCAACTCCAGCAGATGATGCAAATGCAAAGCCAGATTCTCCATCACATGTCTACTCCCATAGGTGGTCCCCGTATGACAATGATGTCCAACATGGCGCCTATGAATCACCTTGCCAACCCCTCAAAGTCCCACTGGAGTAGTTTCGATGTCATGAACACTTCTCGAGGTGGATTGGCATCTTCTAGCAGATCTATCGCGCCATCCGAACACAGTGTCAACTCATATTCTGGACCACAAACCAACAGATACGATCAATCACGCATGTCACATAGCAGTATGCCATTTTTGGAAGCAAACCAAAACGGGTATAAATTTCCTTCTTCCAATCAACCCATTGTTCCTTCGTATAGTCCTCAACCTGAATTGAAGCTGGTTGAAGTTGATGAAGATGATGAAGACGACGATGATGAAGCTGGATGGAAGGAGACAGAGCAGCGCCGTGAAAGATTACGGCAAATGTGGAAATCGCAACCAGAAATGGTTTTATAATAATAATAACATTGAATCAAAAATCAAAAATTAAAACAAACAAATAATTATTGGATTATAGATACATGAACTTTTTTTTTCTGTGTATTGATAATATTGTAAATCAATTCTTTCTAGATCTTTTACCAACACTCACATCTGAAATTCTTGATGAAGAGATCAAATTAAAAGGACATCTATAACAGGGCTTTGTGAACGTAACTACCTGAAAAATTTAAAAGATGAATATTCTGAGTTTGTTTAATGCCAAAACCACAAAACCAATACGCAAAATATAGCTCCAAAGCCTCGAAAGTAAGCAGAATTGTGAGTGATCTATGCTATACTAACTTGAACAACTTCAACGCATCCTTTGAGTGAGTTTACTCAGTTTTCAATATCAACCAACACTGGCTATGCATTTATTGTGTTTTGAAGTGCAAAAACACCGTATTGCTCTTCTTTGATAGAAGAGCAGCGAGAGAGTTCTCAAAACATATGAAACTTGTCACTATTGAGCTATCGCGAGATTTTGCGTCATAGTTTAACTATACATAATACTATTCCTGTGAATTAATATAAGCGGCATTGATGCTTTGATATAACAGCGTATTAATATTGATTGAAGATATAGTCTGCCTGTATAAATTCAAACAAACTGCTAAGGCTTCGACAAGTTGGATATATCTTGTGGCCTTGCCATGTCTATTGTTGTCAGACTAATATATGAAGCACAGCCAGATTCAATTACCCGTTCAGAAATGACTGTCTGTAAAGAAACACATCACGAATCAGAGTACATAATAATTCAAATGTGTTACACTATTTTGTAAATATTCCTCTACAAGTAACAATCAACACTGTCTTTTAGTATTGTTTACATTGTTTTCTAGCCCAAAGCCGTACAGGCTATCGTATTAACAGGTCCAAACGGATTGTGTACACTTGTGAAAATGGTTTTTCCCAATCAAATCATTTTGGGTTTTGATAGCATCCGTAAATCAATGAATTTTGTGCTCTGCTACAAAAAATATCAACATTGATATTACTGCGGTGCTAATACTCCAGGAAATATCATGATACACGTTACTCAGTCTTAAAACTTTTCAGGTGACTCTGTTGTTATTGCATTAGAGATCCGCGAAAATATGCAGTTGGAATGGATCAATGGTCTTTTTTCTTGTTTTCGGTCATTTGCATAAACTCGTGACTTCAAACATGTTCATAATAAATAATCCTGACACTCTCCCCACCACATACTCCTGATCCCACTCTACATTGCTTTCAACACATGGACACTCAGATATATTGAATAGATTATCTGTACACAATAATGGTAAGCCTGTGTTTTTTTTGATCTGATGAACAAGCGTCAATTGTTTAACGAGAACAGCTTTCGAATTCCAAATGGGCAGACTCAGACTCTGAGGACGAAAAACCAACGCCAGTGCCTACCACTAAGCAAAACTCTAAACCTCAATCCTCTGGACTAATCGCTTCACGATGGGCTAGCGCTGTTGATTCAGACTCCGAAGAAGAGACACAGAAAGAAGATGTCAAGAAAGTGACACAGGAATCCCGTGAAAGTAGACAGTCTACTCATCAGAAACGCTTACAAAAAGGCTCACAGCAACAGAAGCGTGAAGACCAGGAAGAACTAGATCTTGCGAGACGAATTGATTTATCATTGCGACTAGAAAACGACAAGATTGTAAGGGTTCCCAAGGGACCCAAACACAACGGCGATTCTTCCGAAGAACATTACAATGAAAGCAATAGAAACGGAGGAGCGCAACAACCTCGACGTCGTCCATCTGCCGCAGAGAAATGGAGCGAATCTGAAAAGCCAGTTGAAAGAAAGGAAAACGGCAAGAGTCCTGTCGTGAGCTCTGGGAATGATTTGCAGAGCGTTATTGAAAAGGCAAAGAAGAAGTTTAATGAGAATTACGACGCTCACAAGTGGGGCAATGAGCGAGAACGAGCGCGCCATGCAAAGATGACTGCGTCTGGATCGCTTGATTGGAACCGCGAACATGAGAGCAATGATCGCCGACACAACGAACGCCGTAACAACGATAGCTGGGGACACGGAAACCGCAACAATGAAAACCATCGTACTAACGAACACCGCAACGTTGAACACGGCGCCAGGAATGAACGCCGGCCAAGCAACGATCATCGCGACAATTCAAGATCATTTGGCCACACCAACGAGAACTTTGACGCTTCACATCAATTGAAACGAACAGTTGACAGCTCTGTATTTGCCAATAAAAATACACGCGAAGCCCGGGCAGAGCGAGGAGCACTGAAGCCAAAGCCGGTCCAGGAGGTGGTTGAGACAACGTCTAAACAAGATGAGAACCCCATGGCTTCGCTGACGCACGAGGAGAAGCTCAAGAGAATGAACGCACTTTTTGAATCGATCGAGGATGATGCCGAGGACTGGGCTGATGTCTAAAGCCATACCCCAGGGCAATCATCAGCCAGTTAAGCTACAAAGTGCCCATGAAAATCGAAATTTCGACAGGGATTAATTTTTTTTTTAAATGTAATACGACTTTGTTTTCTATCCAAATTCGAGGCTCAATTGTATTAATTGATTGACATTACCAATGAAGGATATATAACAGTGTTTTATGAATTATTATTATTAAGTTTTGGAATAAATTGAAAGCGACACAAGGGGAGAGCAGCAGCGTTGTAGTAATAGAAATATTAATGACAGAAATAGGATAAAGTTATAAATTAATTGAACTTACACTTAGTACACTATTTTAAATTGATTTTATTGGATTTTAATAGGTGTGTGGTAAGAATTAGGGGACCTAGACCGTATACGGGGATGCCATAAAGGTCTTTAGAATTGAAAAAAAAAAAAAAAAAAGACAAAACAAAAGCTGGTAATTGAGAAAATATGAAAAAAGATCAGACAACATGAAAGTGATTTGCGTTGTCTGGTGAATCTACAACTACACTTACTGGCTTCAATTCAAAAGGTCGAAATGCAGGGTACCAAACAATGCGCAGCCAAACACTGCACGAACAAGGTAAATAATACTATCGACCAATGGATAAACCCAACAGGATTGTATAAAAACAAAAACAAAAATCAAATCTAAATGATTAAAAACATAAATTACAAAAAAATAAATCACATCATCTTTTATTCGTTAAGGTATGTCCCTTCAGAAATAGTGCTTTTCCTTCTGTTTGAAAGCTTTATTCCCTGCTGCGAGAACTTTTTGGACAGCGCCGTGGGACCAACCACTCCTGGGAACGTGCTGGCGCTGTACGATCGGATCGGGTCCGAAAATACCGAGGTGAGGAATGGCGAGATGCCGTCTATTGTAGTTGCTGAGAGGTCCAGCAGCGAGAACTTGAGTCTGTATTCACCTTCGGTCCGAATGCTCAGTTGGCGGAATATGAAAAACACGCCTAGTTCGTTAGACAGATCGCGCAATGTGTAGGCCTGGCTGGATACTGAGCCGATCAGGTTGAACGTTATGCCCTGTTTCGGATGTGGCGCGGCCAGCTGAACAATGTGCTTGTTGGTCATGCCGTCGACACTCCAGAGCTCTACAGCAACAACGAGATTGGAGGTGTCGATGGTGCCGAGCAGTTCGGGGCTGGATGCGTGAACCATTAGTTTGATGATGGGTGGAGGGGTAATTTGGCGCTTGTCTTTGTCGCTGAATCCACATACTCTTACGCGCATAGGCTGTTGCACGACTTCGAGATGATAGTATAATTGGTTTGGGTTCATTTTGAGTATGTGGCTTTTGATATGTGAATTGACTTAACAACTACTGCTTGAATTGGTTGTTTGATGATTGGAAGACCAAATAGTGTGATTTCTTCGGTGTTTGGTTTGGCAATTCAAATAATCTTTAGCCAATCGATAATTTGGAAATTGTATAGTTCGGTTAGTCGAGAATCCTGAATGAATAAACAGCTGTGTAGATGAAAAATTCCCGGAAAATTTTAGTGTAATTCGACAATTTAATGAATTAATGATAAAAATGATGAGATGTGTTGAAATCAGCGATATTGGACGGTTAGAACTAATTTGCCGGACGTATTGTGTAATGTATGACTCGCTGACTCTAGATTTGAGATGGTCAATATAAATGTTTTGTTCTCTTTAAACAATTGAATGAAAACAAGCAGTGAAAATATGTTAAAGTTGAAATGGTCGATCGATTAGTTTATGATCTTGAGGTTGAGATTTGGTAGCTATATGTCGGTGTTGTATACTGTCGATGAATGCGCAAACCGATCCACTAGTTATTTTGTTTTCGCAATAGAGTTGTTTTTGTGAATTCCGACTTTCTTTGTAATTACTTTTCAATACTTGATGCGTTTGAAAATCTGGATATAGATAAATGTACAGTTGATCATGTGTATAAATCTATAGATCCATTGATCAATGTTGACCCCTTCGTCTGTCTAAGAGATTATTTTTATGAATACAAATGAGCATATGGACAAGTCTTTGAAAGACTGGTGATGGTGAACTTCAAAGAAAAGGTAAAGCTAGGAAACAGGATCTTTTTATAGTTATTCAGGTACAGTCACCGTTTCTTTTTTCCATCAGATTCATGGCCATTTTTTTGTTTTTTTTTTTTCCTATTTTGATCTTTCTACAAGCACAAAAATATTTGTTTCTTGTTTGCACAATTACTATTGTTGGTCTAGTCGGCGCCCGCCGCCTAAAGTACTTTGGTTGTCGTAGTTGTGTCTGGATCTTGCTGTTGCTCTCTCCTTTTATGTGTATAGGCCTTAACCACCTACTCAACACTGGCGAAACTCTTGTTTTTGCCGTTTTTTTTTTTTTTTTTGTTTCTCTCCCTGAAATCTCTTTTGGTCCGCTTGAGAAAGGACCTGGAAATGGCTCGCAGGAAAAGAAATAATCTGCAATTGAGTACAAACGGACTTGTGCAATGATTCAAGGAAAAGAAATGTATAAAGCCGAACTAACAAGAACCAAGAAATGTGTCCAGTAAAAAATTTCACATACAAATGTAATACAGATAAGCCAGGGTCAAAAAAAAGAAATAACAACTATAAATCTAAAAGCAGCATTTTTTTCAGTCAATCGATTGCAATTTCCATAAAGGTGCTAGTTATAAGAGCAGCTTCAATCAAGCTTTTCAATCGAGTGACCGAGTAAATCGATTGTGGAGTCAAGACCTAAACCCCAATAATGGCAATTTGTGCACACCCAGCACAAATACTTTGAACTGTCACAAGAACTTCATCAAAAATTAATCATTGTTACTATATTTGCAATTATATCTGTAAAGTCTTTATTCAATTGTTTGTTTAGACAGCGCTGCTACGAACGTTGTTTTCTTGGAGCAAAGGAGCAGTCTCGTTGCTGCTGGTCTCGTTTTCAATGACAGAAGGAGTCCATCTGGGAATCATGACAGCCATGCTCATAATGAAGGTCAAGATGGCAATGGTAAAGGCAAAGATCCATTGAAGAGCAACGACTTGAGTAAAGAATTGAGCCACACCAATACCCCAGGTCAGGAAACAGGTAGTCAAACCAATAGCCCAGTCCTTGTAAAGAGCCAAAAACAAGAAGGGAACAATGAGGAACTCCCAGATCAATACGTTACAGAGAATGCGGGCAAGAAGCGAAAAGTGCTTGTCGGAGTGGTGAAGCAAAATGGCACCGTTCCAGTACACGGCATAGAGCAACCAGGAGAAGGGGAATGCGGCAACGGGGACGTGGGTAGTGAGGTAGGTACTGATGGGCTTGACAGCATAAGATCTGTGGGAGACGTAGAGGGTGAGGATGTTGAAGAAGTTGAGAATGAGAACGAGCTCGGACAAAAAGAAGCGGTCATTGATGAACAACCAGGCCCAGAGCGAGTGGAACAGGTTGAACAGGGTGAAGTGCCAAGCCAAGCCATTGACTTTGTCAAAGGTGTCGTTGCGAATTGTAGACTTGCTGGCTCCGTAGAATTGCAACAGGAATATCAGTTGAAACGCGATAAAGACCACCCAGTAGGTAAACACAAAGAAAATGTTGGCAGTGAAAGGAGTGTTTCCCACGTGGAACGAGTGGTGATTGTCGTGGCCGGCTCTTCCGCCGAGGTAGAAGATGGAGTAGTAGGCAGATACCAAGAAGGAGACTGCGGTGACCACACGGTGAGTCAGGATCTTGGATTCCAAGTGGTTTTCGTCGGACATGTTGGCTATGTTAGGCTATGATGGTATTTTAGTGGTTGGTGATGCAGGTGGCGGTTGAGTCAGTGCAGCGGCAGATTAGGATCGAGTGTTTCTATGGGTCTAATGAAACAAAAATGCAACTGGAAAGAAGATTTATTCGCGAGGAGAAGAAGAGGGAAAAGATGTTGAATATGACGGCGAATTCAATGGGTTTTATATAAAATCCGCGTCAAGTGTATCTATATTTATTATGGGTGCAATAGGCGCTTTTGTTGACGGGGTCTCAGCTGGGAGGACTAGTTAAAGGTACGAATTTTCTGCTAGGTTCACATGAGTCGTTTAATTTAAACAATGAACACCAAAAAACAAAACCTCCATTCGCTTGAAAACACTGCAAAAGCGCTCGAGCACACGAGAGCTGTCTCATTGACAGGCGAATGAACCGATCCCTCTGAATATATAGACATGAAGGGGACCGATGAGTTCCATTTGGATCTGAAGTTTGGTCGGAACTTGGCTGGACTTTGAGTCGGTGCAAACGGTGATCTACCTGGTTTCTTTCCTCTTTTGTAGCTATAGATTTTGATTAGTGTGCTTTGATTTGTAGGGTGTTGGGCACAAAGACAAGACGCGTAACAGATGAAGGACTTTGCTAGTAGTTGCTAGTTATCAACGATGATCATGATATCCATCCGCGCAGACCACAAATGATGTCTTCGTCTTATTCGTGAGCATCAGATGCCGGCTGAGTGGACATGCTTCCGAGAGCTCGCAAAACGGCTGTAGCTGGGTTGTGGCTTGGAAACAACATCCCAAACCGGTCTTTTGTGTACCAGTTTCTCGAACAATGTCCCAATAGATGTGTACACGGCTGATGTGTCTTGAGCATCACGTGCTACAAGACATAATCAGCCCTTTTTCATTTTTTGCTGATTTCATGTACACATTTTCCAACTTTGAGAACGCAGTATGGGAAAAGTCCATCGAACAATCGAAAGCATTGGCGTAGGAAAATTATGGTAGAGGCAAACAAGTGTACACCGCGGAATGGGTAATAACAAAGTGAAATAAAATAAATATGAGTTATAAGAATGATTTCCAAGTATATAGCATCAACGTCTGAATGAAGATTGATATCGGGAATGAAAGTAAGCAGTACTTTTCATGGTTCAAGGACCAAATTGAAATTTGAATGCGTCATCTAAAAAGTACCAAAGATCTAGTTAGTAGAGTTGATTAAAATGTTTCGAGGAATGAGAGACAATACATACCTTGTTTGTTGACAGAGTATATGAAATCGACAATGACTTCGCTTTCCCGTACCGTTTGCTGGTTAAAATGTTTCTTGACGGCCGCGGCAAGCTCTTGTTTTGAGACGCGATTGGTGTTTTTCCCGGTAAATGTCTTGATGCCCAAGGGTTTGTTGTTCTTGAGTAGATAGCCGTTGTGCGATAGCGCGGACGGCACTACCGAAGCCAGATTGTGTACTTGGCGGTATTTGCGAAGCACGGAGATTGGCATCGAGTCGAAACCGACCAAATCGTTGGACGAGCCGGTCGAGGAAGACGCAGCAGCAGCAGTAGAAGATGACATCGAGGACGCAGTGTTGGTAGCACCAGCGACAGAGTTGGAAAGCAGCGATGCAGACGAGTAGTTGTTGTTACCGTTGAAGCCAGCAGCACCACCGGCAGAGGTACCGCCAGCGGTACCTGCTGATGATGTCTGAGCCATGGCACTGCTGCCACTGGGATACGAGTTTGTTCCAGACTCCGATGCTGATTCGGCAGCGTTGGGCTTTCCCGGGACTTGGGCTTATCGCCGTTAGTTCTGTTGGATCGTGAACTGGCCATTTTGCTTTTTGGTTAGATAAATAAGACGATGTTGGAAATTGTATAAGAAATATGAATGAATGAATAAACGAGCGAAAACGAAATGAAATGAACGAGGAAAGACAAATAAAAAATATTGACAAAAGGATGTCCTCGCGATTTTATACGGGGCCGTTCTTTTCTGTACCAGCGTTTTCCCCATTCCCAAGTATTAATTTTCCTACACCGCTAGACCAATCTCTCCATACCCTTTCCACATTCATCATCCATAAAACTAAGCGCTTGTGTGTGTGTGTTCTCTTTGTGCGTATCTGTATACCTGCACTCCCATACAAACACACTTGAGTTGGTTTCGTTTTCCACTGCCTTTTTCCTACTTCCCACGAAATGGCATTTGGTTTAAACAGCAATAGATCAATGCTTGATTCAAACACTTTGACTTTCTTGTTCACGGTCGTCGTGGCCTTTGCCGTTCTCAGATGGTTCATCAACACTCCAGAAGACGACGAAGATCCTCCTGCCAACAACTCCACCAATCCCGCTGGTAGTGAAGATGCCAATGCCGATGCTGCCGATGCCACTGGCGCAAATGCTGGTACTGCTGGCCGCACGCTCCGTCCAGTCCGCTTTGCGCGTCGCCAAATCACCCCAGACATGATCGAGGTCGTCCAAACCATGGCTCCACAACTCACAACAGCCCAAATTCGCTACGACCTCGAGCGCTCGGGCAGTGTCGAAATCACCGTTGAGCGGTTCCTGGCAGAAGGCACTCTTCCCTTTCCTCCTGACTACGTCGCTCCCGCTCCCGCCTCCGCCGGACCTTCTAACGCCAGTGGCTCCGGCAAGAATTCTGGTATCAACTTGATCAAGCAATACAACCTTGAAAACCGCATCAATTCTTCTGACCTCGACGATTCAGACGATTCGAATTCTTCCAAAATGAAGTGGAGCCAGGACAAACAACAACGCCAACAAATGCTCAAAAAGCAAAAGGAAGAGATGATCCTAAAGGCCAGAAGAAAGATGGAGGCAAAGCAACAGCAGAAACAATAAACTAGATGCTCTTCATTATACGTCCCTTAGTCTTGAGCCAAAAATCTGTATTAAAACATACTCTGTAGAAGCCTATAGATTCAACATACACAAAATTTTCCATTCACCTTCGCGGGCATAGCAAAATTCTTTCCAGACATAACTTAACTGTAAACACACAACTCCATAGACCATTCCAAGATAGTCAACAGTATACATGTATTTATGATATTTCGTATTGTTTTCTTACTTTATTTAGTTACTACATTTCGTTTAATTCTCAATCTAAAGCGCATTCTTCTTGGTCAGGTAATCAAACCTGCTGTAAGTGTATCCAATAAACGGAAGATCAACTCTTGCATCATTAGAGTTGGCATCCGATGAGCCTGCCTTTGCCGCCATGGGCGGAGGTCCATCCGGAATTTGGTCCAGCTCTTCCGTAGAGAAGTAAGAAGTATCTGTGATTGATGAAAGTTTGGGCACAAATGGTGCACTGAAATCGCGGATACTGTCCCAGTCAACTCCACGGAAAAAGGGATGGTTTTTAATTTCCTCAGCACCGTTGTTGCGGCCAATACGATGATCGGCAGATGTAAGCAGACGCCGAATCAAATCTTCACTCTCTGCTGAAAGATGAATATCATCTGGGAACTGCAGCGTATCTTGCCAGTTGAGAATCTTTCTGTAAGTTTCCTGAGGAGTCTCAGAGCAGAATGGCGGCCAGCCAACCAGACACTCAAACATGATGGCACCAAGAGACCACCAATCACACTCTTGACCGTATCCTTGATGAACAAAAATTTCGGGTGCAATGTAGTCTGGTGTACCAACGGTAGAATATGCCATCATACGTCTGGACTTTCTCCATGTCGAGATCTGCTGTCTGTTGGAAATTGTCAAATTAATGGTGTCTACCATACTATTGCGCTGATTGGGCTGGGGATCCTTGTCAAGCAATTTCCGGTAATAGTTAGAATCATGCTGTTTGTGCAATCCAGTGGAGAGACCAAAATCAGACATTTTGATGTGTCCTGTTTTATCAATAAGAATGTTATCAGGCTTGATATCACGATGAATGAATCCCAGTTTGTGAATGGCCTCAATTGCCAGCACACACTCAGCAATATAGAACCGCGTGATATCTTCTGAGAAAACATCGTACTTAATCAGCATGGTCATCAAATCTCCACCGGGCAAGAACTCCATAATCAAATATAAGTATTGCGGGTCTTGGAAAGAGTAGTAAAGCCCCACAACCCAGGGCGAGTCGGCACCAGCCAATACATCTCTTTCAGCCTTCACATGGGCCAGCTGGTCCTTTTTATACATTTCGGACTTCAAAAGCGTCTTCATGGCGTAAATCTTACCAGTATCTCGCTTTTGGACCAATCTAACTTCACCAAAAGCACCCTTACCAATAACCTTAACTGTAATGAAATCTTCCAAACTAAGCTTTGTTCTTCGCAATCGCAAGAACGAGCTTTCCTTTTTGCCCAAGGATGCCAGAGTTCGGTTTTTGCGTTCTTCAGATCCTCGTTCTTGGGCTAAACTCTGTTCAGCCATTACTCGTCTTTGATTACGCTCCACGGCGTGTGCTACATTAACCTGGAAAAAATGTTCAATTTTAGCCTTTACAGCGTTAGCTTTTTCCAATGTGACTCTAGGAAACTGCTCAGGGTGACGCTCAAAATTGACCTCTGGTGCAGGCGTAGATCCTGGAGGAGGATCCACTTTGATTGATGGACCCTGACCTGACTGCTGCTGTTGCTGTTGCTGTTGTTGCTGCTGCTGTTGAGCCTGCTGCTGCTGAGCCTGCTGCTGAGCTTGTTGTTGCGCCTGTTGAGCCTGCTGGGCTTGCTGGGCCTGTTGCTGATACTGAAGCTGTTGCTGTTGCTGCTGCTGCTGGTATTGGAGCTGCTGCTGCTGTTGCTGCTGTTGAATCAACATTTGCTGTTCCTGGAGATGCTGGGGAGTATAATACATTTGTTGAGTATTGTAACCCTGGGCAATTCTCTGGTTGGTCAAAACAGCAGCCTGGGAAGGGGTGGGTAATTGAAGGAACGGAGGTTGATATGGCTGCTTTGAATTATTGCCTGTGTTCTTGTAATAAGAGTTGTATTGATTCATGCCAGCATTGCTGTTGCTGCTGTTGCTACTGGTGCTATTGTAGTACTGGTTGTTCTGCTGCTGCTGCAGTTGCTGCTGCTGCTGGTAGAAGAACCCCGAAGAGTTTGCACCTTGCTGCTGCGAATACATGCTGATCCGGTTCTCTTAAAGTCGGAGTTGGCGTGCTAGAAGGTGGCGAAAGCGCTTGTCAGGACAAAAGAGAGAAAGACAAGGAAGAAAAGAGAAAGATGATAAGAAAGTGGTGGATAGGAGAGAGAAAGTGTCTGGCGAAAAATTAAAGGAGGTGCAAGAAAGGAAAAGAAAAAACTACCCCCCGAAAGAAGGGGAAACTAGGCAATTTGGGTCGTTTTTGTCAGTGACGTTTTTAAAATTACTCCTTTGTGTGGACGTTTGGCCACCTCGTTGCCATCGCCATCGCCATCGCCATTGCCATCGCCATTGACGCCAGCCTGTAGTGTACATATAATCCTGGTGGTATTCGGGTGCTGGCGCTGCTAGCACTGTAGAGCTCCGGTCAATACTTGTAGCCCAGGGAATCTAAACGGGTCCTGCAAACCTGGACCCGAAGGACCCGAAGGACTCGGTTAGCTGCTTACAGGTGTCCTGATCCTACCCATCTTTGCCTCACCGGTCGCCTCTTCGGTTCGATGACCGGTACCGGCCTCGCCACAGCCCCAGCAGAAAACCGCACACGCTGGCACGAAAACACGTGACCGAATATCGCCAATCAGCAGAACCGAGATCGGGCGCGACGGGTGTCCCTGAAATACCGAACAACCAGCAGAGATCAATATCACCACTTGATCGGGTCTCTATCTACAACACGGCTCGTCAGATCATCAGACAGACATACGTTTACAAGTAAAGGTCTATAATATTATGAAATAAGTTCAGCTAGTCAGTTCCTTCTCTTACAATTCGGTCATAGTACTGATACTCGCCAGGCTCCGGCAGCGCTTTGACAAGCTCCATGATTTGCGCTGAGATCGCGTCCAAGCTCTGGTCAGCATTGATCAAGTGGAACCCAGACGAGCCTTTTTCGGGCAGGATTCTGTGGAATACGTCGGCTACGCGTCGTTGGAAGTCCAACTTTTCGTACCGTTCTTCGCCAAATCCTTGTCTTTCTCGCTGAACAGACTCAGACACATCCAGAAACAAGAACAAGTCCGGTTTCAGTAGCCCCAAGTCACAGGCTTCAAGCCATTTTAAAGATAATGGCGGCCGTGGCAAAGCGTCATCTTTGACGGTTCTAGAAGCAACGTATGAATACGCGATTCCAGAATACACATATCGATCCAAAATCACGGTTTGGCCCGAGTCAAGATACGATTTGATGGCTGGCAGCGTTTCCCAGCGGTTGGCAGAAAACAGCAGATGCATGCTCTCGAGCGGCGCGTTGGATGTTTTTGAAGACAGATACGCGTCGATTTGCTGTCCTATTGGTGTAGTTCGGTCGGGGAACCTGACCAAATGAGAATTCGGCATCTGCGACTGCAGTCTTTGGCATTGTGTAGTCTTTCCGGATCTGTCCAGGCCCTCAATCAGAATCAGGACTCCTCGCACCATTGTAACTAAGATGTATCTTTGGGCTTGAATACTAATCTTCCAACGGAAAGAAACAGAGTGGTTTTGGATGTGTGATTTTGGCTCTACACTTGATCCACGCGCCTCGCGTCATTCTCGTGTTTCATGTTGCAGTCCCCTCATTATGGGTCTGCAGAGCGCGTTTGTGACACACCCCTGCTTGTGCGTACCTTGAACGAAAATTTGTATTCCTGAACATTACATGCAATTGTGTATTACTTTGCTCAACAGACAACGCGTTTCAAGCTTGTCTCTTTGACTACGTATTTTTTGCCTTCAACGATCACGGGCTTGTCTAGCCAAGATGTACACGCAGGGAGAACCCTGAGACACTGAAAAGCGTACTTCAAAAGCGCTTGCGTAGATTGAGCTGGGTGTCGCGGTTCCCACATATCGCATTTATCCACCAGGTCATCGTCCTCCTTGAAGACACTCGGAGAAGGCGATGGGCTTCGGGGGATTTTGCTTTCGCATCCAACAAATGCTGGTCGGGGACGTGTTGCATTTGCCTCCACCTGCATCGGTGGAGCTGCTCCTCGGCGACGACGTCTTGGAATCATGTGGTATTTGGGCAAACGACGATCATCTATAGGGAGTGAAATGTCAATTCCAATTTGGAGAGAGTTGACCCATCCAATTTGGTCTTCGGCGGAGCTAGTTTGTAACAGAAATTGTTCGCCCTCTGCTCGGATTCTGAAGACATTCGGACGCTTTTTATAGTCAGTAGCAAGACCGACTTCGGCGTACTGGAGGGTATAGCTGCGAACTAACTTCCCAATTCTACACGCGCCAGAGTTGAGAATTGTTCCGGTAAGGTTGGAAGGAATCATACTGGGAGATATCAGCTCAGGACTATGTTTAACCCCAGCAAGCTCCAGTACATCTGGTTGTTTGCCTAGTATGCTACCTTGAATAAACAATGGCTTGGAAGGCGATGTAATGATCAGTTCGTAAACATTGAGCTGAGTATTGTTCAAATGAACATAGACCGGGCGCCATGCGCGGTGGATGGTGCACAAATGCGGCGAGTCAAGCTCGGGCTTGTGCTTCATAATGCAATGTTTGTTGATTGATGGTGCGTATTTAGGGGGCTTTTCAAGACGTTTTTCGGCCAGGACTCCTGTGTAAGAAGGACTGTCACTGATGTATTTAGGGGGTTCATTTGAAAATGATTCAAGCAGCATAGATAGACGTTTGATAATAGCCATTATGATTATTGTGATTTTAACGAATGTTTATGATAACTTGACTGGTGATCTTAACAAATGGTTATAGTGATTTAACGATAGACGATAAAAGTTGTAATTTGTAGGGTATAACGAGCGACGAGTGTAATATAGCGAAGGACTAGAGTGAGCGAACTTGACGAGATTGATAGTTGGTAATTAACAATAATAGAGCATTTGGTAACGAAAGACTAAAAACGAAGGACTAGTGGATGATTGGAAAAAATTGTCAAAAAGATGTCAAGAGACAAACAAAATTAGAAGACAAAGCTAGTTCAAGGACAGTGGATTCAAGAATTAATTCAAATCCAAGGCTATCCCTGATTTTATATATTGCAAGCTTACAGCACCCAGAATATAGTTAATGACATTAATTAATCATGACCCCATTGGCGTCCAACTTCCCGGTATCAGTTGTTGCAGAGGTTGGTTCTTTATACAACACTGTTTTCAAACTTGTTTCACTCTGAAAACCACCTTGAAGACTTTTATGCTCAATGTTTTGTTGGTTTAATGCTACAGGTTCAAAGGTTTTCGTCAGCCCAGATGGGATGAAAACATTCAGAACATACGGCGGCTTAGTGGCGGGTCTCGAAGAACACGATGGACTCCAAATGTACATTACCATGTTAGTACACTGTCTTTCATCGTATAAAATATGTATTTGTATGGGCCGTACCTACACATATTTAAATACACTATGTTAACCTGCATCTTCTTTCTTTGATACCGAAATCGGTAAACTCTACCTGCACATTACTCTAAAATGTGGGTACTGTCCAAGCTCAGCACTGCTATACGTCCTGTTTCTGCCAAAATGCCACGATATCAGGTCTAGTCTGAAAGCTTTGGTATGCGAGCCTTAGCCATAAAATGTCGTCATCCAGTACAGACAGCGATTTTCAAATGCACTTTTAATTTCGACTTTAAATGCGCTTGAGATTCAAACAAAAAACGGATTAGAACTCACCGGCAACTGAAAGACAAATTTGAATCACAAACAGAGCTATCGTCACCCATTTTATATCTACACCGACCTAGTAATCGCAAGTCAGAGTTCAGTTTAATTGTCCTGCTCATGTTGTCTGCAACTCGGAAATTATAGTAGACTGTAATTACGTTGAGCTTTTGAATTTGTAAATTGGTTGAGCTTCCGCAGCACAAAATTGGAACTATAATGTTTCTGTGTAGTTTGCCAACATTGTAACGACGATGCCCTTCGAGCCTGTCCGAATATTCTGGCTAGCCATGTAGTTTAAACAAAACCTTTCACCTTGCATAGGATTTTTGGAGTATTTCGGGTGCAGTGTATGTTACTGATATCATGCTTTGGGTCTGTTCATTTGTACTCGTTCAACAAAAGTTTCGGCAGTTTCTAGCTTTATCCGAGCTGAATGAAAACCAAATGCCCATCCCATCTGGTTACCTATAATTCACAATAGGTCTCACGCAACAATGTCCCAATAATCGGAACATCTACACCACGTCTAGATCATTGCCTACTAATGTTTTGAGATGTTTCTGAAAAACATGCTGCTGAATGACATAACCAACGGTAAAAGCAGCAGCCAGCATCATTCCTACGATCAAGCTAATTGGCACATTTTCGCTTCAGTGTTGATTTTAAACTTTTATACTATGCGGCAACCGACAATTTCTCATGGCCTTTGGTTACTATTTTCACCCAAATCTGCCAGATCCGCCCCAGCCCATAAACTCCGAGATGCAATTTCTTGAACCGAACCCCATCGTTTCTGGGCGAAATCAAGGTGAGAATCCCGCAAAATGCCCTAACCATGAGCAAAACTCTCACACATCAGACACACAATAGAACAGAAACAGGTACGGTGATTTCCTATATTAAAATCGCTCTTTCTAAAGTTTCTTCTTCGTTCTAAAACCAATTGTATAAATATACTTGAGTGTGCACTCAGTTTTCCCAAAAGCTTCGATTCTCTCTAACCGAAACTAAACATATCATTTTATCAACAAAATGGCTGGTCCAGTTATCATCGTTACAGGCGCTTCCAGAGGTATGCTATTAATTAACAATTGATTGATTAAGTTGTACTAACTTTAGTTGCTTCGCAGGCATTGGCTCGGCCATTGTCGACCTTCTCTTGAAGGATCCTTCTCAACCAAGAATTGTTGGTGTCTCCAGATCCGAGGGACCTTTGAAGGAACTTGAGGAAAAGAACCCCGGTCGTTTCACTTACGTTGCTGGCGATTTGGCCAGTGAAAAAACTTCTGATGCCGCTATCAAGAAGGCCATCGACACTTACGGTCATCTTAACGGCGTTATTCTCAACGCTGGTGTTCTTGAACCCGTCGCTAGCATTGCCGACGCCAAGGTTGCTGACTGGAAAAAGCTTTACGATGTCAATGTCTTTTCTCCTTTGTACATGGCCTCTCGTGCCATTCCTCATTTGAGAAGCAACAAGGGTCGTATTGTCTTTGTGTCCAGTAGTGCTTCTGTTGATATTTACCACGGTTGGGCTGCTTACGGCTCTTCCAAGGCCGCAATCAACCACATTGCTTCTGCAATTGCCGATGAAGAAAAGGATGTTTTCGCCATTGCTCTTGATCCTGGTGTTGTTGATACCAGCATGCAAACCAGAATCAGAGAAGAATGTGAGTAGTCGCACTGAAATCGTTGTATATATTGCAATCCTGGTACTAACTCATTCACAGATAAGGAAGGTATGTCTCAATCCAATCATGAGGTCTTTGTTGACCTCAAGTCCTCGGGTAGCCTGCTTGCTCCTGAGGTTCCTGGTGCTGTTATTGCCAATCTCGCCATCCGTGGTCAAGGCGACGATATCAACGGTAAGTACATTGCATACAATGCCACTGCTCTTGACGCCTATAAATTGTAGATTCGCGTATGTACACATTAAGCATAAAGAAACAAGGAATTTTCTCATTATTGGGTTTACAGTTACTGTTCCTGCTTTGATCTGTATATAGACTCACAGATGAAATGTGCGTTTGTAGCCGTTTCTCATATTTTTACACTTTATCCTCAACTTGATTGATTTACTTCGAAATTTCGGGTTTCTTACTCCTTATTACTCGTTAAACTACAACCACCGCCATCTAAAATGACTTGTTTCCTCGTTCTGCGCTTTTTGTGCGTGCTTCGTCGTCCCTTCTGAGATCGTCGCATCGTCTATCAGTTGGTACGCCTCGACTATTTCACACTTCGTTCAGCTTGTTCATATCAAGCCTGAAAGTGACAAATTTTTGAGCAATTCGATCCGTGCTAGACAGCAAACCTTCTCAAGAGAATCTCGAGGCTTAGCGTAAAAATTACGAGGAAGATCATAAACGTGTAGCTTCCAATAAATGAATCAATATTCTCGTCAGTTTCGTCACTTTGGCTGCTGCCAATACCCTTGGCTGTAAGCTCTTGACAAGTGAAAAGCATAAGTCATAATATTCAAACAAAGTTTGACAACAGCAAATGCCAACACCTGGAGTCCCCTGTTTTTCATACTTTCTCTATTCTTTTTTCTTCTTCTTTGATTTCCTTTGAATAACTATAGTTCCCGAAGTATCAATTGACTCAAAAATCATGGCTACTAAGCAACCTGCATTTTCGAAAGACGAGGCCACCGTCATCTTTGTTCTGGGAGGACCTGGATCTGGTAAAGGAACACAGTGTGCTAAACTGGTTAAGGATTATGGCTTCACCCACCTGTCTGCCGGAGACTTGCTAAGAGCTGAACAAGCACGACCTGGATCCAGATATGGACAACTGATTGCCGACTACATCAAGGCCGGCGACATTGTTCCTCAAGAGGTTACTTTGGCTTTGCTTGAGCAGGCTATGAAGGAGTCCAAGTCCAAGAAGTTTTTGATTGACGGCTTCCCTCGTAAGATGGATCAAGCCATTAAGTTTGAAGAAGATGTGAGTCCAACATATCTAATGCCCTAATCGATTTATACTAACTGTATGCGTTTGATGCTGATAGATTGCGGTTTCCAAATTTACTTTGTTCCTGGATTGTCCTGAAGAAGTCATGGAGAGAAGACTTTTGGAACGTGGAAAAACCAGCGGTAGAACAGACGACAACATCGAATCTATCAAAAAGAGATTCAAGACATTTATCGAAACTAGCATGCCTGTTGTTGATCGATTCGAACAGCAAGATCGGCTGGTCAAGGTTAACACAGACCAATCTGTTGACGCTGTTTTTGAGGACATCAAGAAGGCTCTTGAGGTATGATTTCCATCTAAATACAATTTGTGCGTAATGGTTCGAATCCTAATTTAACACTTTTGATCTAGAAATATGACATCTGAGCTACAAAGCACTCTAGCTGATGCCTGATAAACACTTGAGAGTAAAATAGACGCTGACGATAAGGGTACCCAGATACAATATAGCTCAATAAATGTGTTTTCAGTAAAAACCAACATGGTAGAAAAAAGGATAATTATATACTGAGTAATGAATATTTGGTCAATATTGCTGAATCAACGTCATTGAAGACCGCATATTGATTTATAGAGCCTAAAAGTAACACAATTATTATCACATGTATTTCATTGTTTTCATCGTAGTCTCTCGTGATGGGCAGGCACATTAATAAGGCAGTGTAATTAGAATCGATTTCTTGCAGGCCCAACCTTTTGACATATTTAGTCAGATCTTTAACTACATGCATTATAAAAGTGCAGGAAAGTCATCATTTACGGCGTTGGTAACAAAGGCCAAAGATCTTAATCTTGCTTTAAGTATTGACTGAATTGTAATAAACGGTTAGGGCGGAATAGAAAGAATTGTGATCAAAATCTACAGTCAAGATAAATCAATTGTTTTTAATTCATCAGGGAAGTATTTTAAATCACTAAACACAAATTTTGCAGGTGATATCAATAACATAATAATATTTAAGATCATGATATCAATTTTTGCTCAATTTTGATTTCATACAGTATGTTTCCTCTTGCAAGGTGCTGTTTATACGAGCCGTATTAGCATATCTGAATAAACCACTATGTGCACCTATAGGACAAAAGGTAACACTCACTGTATCGTAAATCTGGCGTGAACTATCAATACGGCGAGGATCAGCTCTTGTTATGTAGGTACACACATACGAGATATGTGTACAACTGTGTACTGATAAAGCAGGGCTTTACAGGAAAACCTTGACGCAATCTATAAACATGAGTTATGAAAAGGATGAGCTATTGATTGACTCCAAAGTTGATTGCAAATAATTGATTGCGTAGCTAACCACGTAACTGATCTGAAGACTGATTACACAGTTAATTTACAGATTTATCTAGATTGAAGAACTATAGAAAACACTGAACGAACTAAACAAATAGTTGTATAATTATCCAGTAATCATTTATTCGATCAAATGGTTGATCGGCAGGAAACCAGCAACCTGAGCAGTTGAACGATCAACCATCTGATCAAACTATTTACTAACTGAAGGCCTACGAATTGCTCAATCGGATAGTCGCACCAAGGCAATGCGATTTAAAAAATACAGCAGTTATGCTCTTCAAAATCCTGATTGTTTCCAAGAACTTTGGTGTGGAAACTAGTTGTCAATTGCTTTCTTCCCCTCCTTCTTGCTCTTGTCCACCGTTCTTTCTCTCACTTTAAACTTCTCTTTATTTCAAGGTTCAAGCTAGACCAATATATGGTGACCTACCACATTTGCGCCTTTGCTCAAAGCGAAGGATCCAGTTGTACAATTGGTGCGTCTTTGAAGACCAAAAGTGCAGTGTAGACGACAGATGGGCAAGTGCCCATTTCTTGGAGTGTACACAGTTCCGCGCAGAGTTTAGTCTTGAGTAAGTATAGTCAAGATACGACTCTCTGTGTACACATGTAAATTTGGCGAAATCTTGGATATTATCTTTGCGTTTCTTGCTACACATTATTGTTTTGTTGCTTCGTTGCCTTATTGTTCTATTTAAAAGCTAGCACTAATGTACACTTGGTGATTCGGTGGGTTGATGATACACTTGTGTTTGAACATCACTAACGAGTTATTAAGACGATCTGAACAATTTCAGCTTAAGGCTCGCATAGATCAATAATATGGAAATATTATGGGCTTGACCTAAGGCTACTATTTTCCAATTTTCTTTTCCGTGTAGGAGACGTTCCTACCTGATCACAAGAGTTTGAAGGCTCTTTGAGGCGGGGGTTTGTTCATTCATCGAGCCAAACTCGGACATGCCTCACTTTTTTGACCACCTCCACCATCATATACTTGCTACATGTGTTCTAAAGTCACTTGCGGATCCAGATCATCTTTAGATGGATGTTTTTTTTCCAGCTATGCGCGTCTTGATTGGCTATATTGTAAACCTCTTTGGTGCTTCGCTTTGTTAGAAACGAGCTGAATCTGCAAAGTTTTCAATTCCATCAATTTTGAATCTGCGTCAGATCCTGCGTTTGATTTTTCTTGAAAATGACACATGGAAGTAGGCCAAATCCGAAGGAACCCATTTTGAATCCATTATTTCCAAGCATTCGCAACAGAGCTTAAAGTTATATCCACTTCCATGTAAATTTGTTGTTGCAATTATATTGTGTACTCATTCTGTCAACTAATGCACCATAGTTCATGTACATACAATACAGGACAATCGCAAATAAGCTCCCTACATCCTTTGCTGACACTGGATTGAGCAACTAGCTTTCTATCGGATCATTCCCATCGAGCTACGCCTCTTTTGTTTAAAGGCGCACGTTTGACTGTAATATTTTTGGGAGCCTCATATTGCAAGTGGATGTAGAGGGCACATACTGGTTTTGACATTCTCTAGGCAACTACCTAAATTTCTGTAAATGGATCAAGGCAAGCCAAAACAGATGTTTTCCCGGTTTCCGAGCAGCATAGCACTTATTACGAATTGCAGCAGTCAACAAAAGCAATTGCATTTCAAAAATTTCAAATAACAGTAGCAGAAACTATTGGTCTACTGGCCCTAGATTTTAGCAGCCTTGATTCGCAATATTTTACGTGTATCGGCATTTTCAAAGGCTAGGAATTTTAGTCAAAGTGGGAAAATTATTTACAAAAAATCCAAGCATAAGAAAAAATGTTATGAGTGTGTACTTAAGAGACACAATGATGTTTGCGAGTGATTCCGTGTTGAATTTTTGGAATCCATTGAGGTCTTCAATCATGGTATTGATACACATTTAGTGACATAAATTAAAGTTTATTTTCATATATTTAATGCGCAAAATTGATTGTAGAACAGATCGAACCCTACTGGTATCGATTACATATCAATCAATTATGATTGATTTTACTAATTCGGTAAAATACACAATCCCTGAGCAAATTTATGAATGTTCAGAAATTATTTACTTTGAAAAAAGTTGATCTTTGATTCAGCTCAGGATTCAGACTCCATTAGAATACTAGTATTGAGTGTGTTGAATAATCTGCTGTTTCTGGTGTTGCTCACAGACTCTCAATCCTCAACTCAAGTGTTTTCCAGACGCTATTTATACACCTTACACTTTACGCTACAGTTTGTCAACATTATTTAAGTCAAATAACGAAATATCGTCGTGGATAGAGATGGTAGGCTCATAAATTGCGATCCAATCAAATGCGAGTTTCTTCTTTTATTGCAGCTGTATGTTATTGGAGTTAGTCCCGCTTTATCAGCTTGCTAAGCCTTTGATACAGAGCACAAAATGGTAGGTACATATTTAAGCATAGAATCCCCAGAAAAAGAACGAAAATATATTTCCATCATCATTGGCCTTATTGTATTGTGTGGAATTAGTGCTATTAACATTAGGAATTGGGCAATTGATTATTTAAAATATTGCGGTTAAAGTATGTAGAATGCGACGGATGTGTAGGCCGCTGCCTTTATGAAGTACAAACGGGCAATGCACAAACAAACTTAAGAGTATAGTACACACAGTGACAGAAAAGGCTACACGCTCTCTGTCACTGGGTGTAATGGTTATCCGTTAAATGGCTTTTCTTTCGAAACCTGTCATGCCTCAGAAAAACAACAAAACATAAACACAAAGTAAAAATATCTGGGTATCGGAAGCGTCCATTCCACATAAGTGGCAAAGTAAGCTGTAAGTACACTAACTAGCAGAGCATTTGAAGAGTGAAAGTGGTAATTGCAGAATTGACTCAACTATTGAGGTATGATACATTCACATTAGCATCTATTAAGATTTGTTATTAAAATTTATACATCTTTCAAGCTAATGACTCTAATATCAACGTAAACAATAGAATTCTATAACAGCCAAATTTTCTAATTGAGTTAAGAACTAAGTGAGTGTGCTCTGCGTTATCACGTTCAAATTCCTTCATTTGCCATATTCTTGTATTCATTTTACTACTCGATTGCCAAAAGAAAAAAAACAATAAAAAAACAATGCAGAACATGAGAAATTCCGAATAGCAGTCTTAGAAATGGTTTCAATATGCTATGATTAGATTAATCATTTGTATGTACTATTGCTGTTGAGATTTAAAAAAAAACAGCTGAATAGTATCTCGTAGATATCATCAAGATTCATTTTTATATAAATTTTGTTTGGCAACCTATTGTCCTGCTACAAGGATAATTGAATGTTAATGCCAATTTGGACACATTTATAGCGGCGCTTAGGGATGCCATTTAAAAACTGTAGTCTTGTTGCAGGGTTTGTGTACATATGCTTCAGTTATTTTTACATGTATTGCTCTCTGTTTGCAATGATATTCTTTGCTAGTCTACATATTATTAATGAAAAATGTATATTCTTGCTTGCTTATGACTAGGGCATGATCACAAGAGGCAAGCGTTTGGTTTTTTTGTTCAATATTTTGCTTTTAGCTAATTTAATAAATCACAATATCTTATAATTCTCTCCTATTGCTAACACACGGAATGTTAAAGAATACCGCCATTTACGTTGTGATTGTACATAATAGTATATACGATTACAGCATGATTAGTCATATTGCAGTCTTCATCTAATGTACAGCATTATTAGGCTTCTAAAATCCATTTGTACAGCATCTCAGCGAAAGAGGCGTTAGAGAATTTCTACTATACATTAACAAAGAAAAAAAAAGATTGTCAACTGGGGACTGTTATTTGTATCTTGGTCAAGTACTTTATGGAAATAATGGTAAGAGGTATAAAACTTAGTTAAGTATTGTAGGCCTTAATTATATATCGGAAAATGGTTTCAAAAATTATATTTGTTTTGTGAAAACGTTTAGCTTCTTTGTAGGTCACTGTTTTCAACTCTTTTTTCGATAATGCGTAAATTTTTGTTCTGGCTGGCTGGTGCTTTTATACCAATTTGATTTTTGTAGCAAAATATACACTCAGTGCAGACCCATGAATAAATGAACGTCATATAGACGGATTTAATTGTCGTTCTGAGGTTCTGTGGCACACAGCAAATATTACTGAACACAATTGTCTATCATGTATCTGAGTTTGTTATAGGCTCCTTTACATCTCGAAAAACTCTTTAGCAAATGAGTAGTACAGTCAACAAAATATAAGAATAAAGAGTAGAAATGATGGAGTTATCCAAAAAGCAAAGATTAGTTCTTTTGTCTCTTTAACTTGCCAAACTTTTGTGGCAGTGTGGTAGAAATTTCATCAAAGTGATCATCAACATCCAATTATTCGTCTGATTTTCAATTTTGGTCTTCAAGATTCAACTGAATTTTGCTTTGTGACTTTTATAATTAGTGAATTTTGTGCTGTATGGCTCTCTATGGTTTTGAGTTCTTCGTCTAAACGTTTGTACTCGTACCGTTGGGATGGTATTCAACATTGATACATTTTTAGTAGAGTTTCAATTATAGATGTTTGGGTAAAATCAAAATTTACAAACAAACAATTTTGTTGTTCTTTCGTCATTTGTGAAACTAATTTATAGCATTGGTGTACACAAAATTTCGAAAAGAAAAACACCATGTTTCAATTCTCTTTTAATCCATAAATATTTATATTTTGATTGAAAAAAAATTATCAACTTCTCTGTGCCAACTCACATATATCAAAGCAAGTATCCACAATCAACAATTAAACAAGCACAGAAGAAAGAAAAAAGAAAGAAAGGTGTATTGAAACGTACTTAAAACTACTCACTTGAGAAATTCTGTGGTATCAGACTTGCATATATGGCGTCAGTTAAACATACGATTGGAATAATACTATTCATACATTGGGAATTTAAATTATTTCTCAGAACACTGAAAACATGCGAGTGCCGATTCAGCTTTTTGTTTTGTTGTCAGAAGCTTCTAAATGCGTAAAAGGGGTTTGGGAAATAACGAGGATCAAATTACGTAGATTTATAATCAGTAATGAATACATGCATTCTTTAAGAAAGCATATTTGAGTATATGGTAGTCTTTTACTCGTTTTTGATTATTATCGTATTGCCTTTGTTTATTCTTTACCAGTTTCCATTTCAGAATCTTGATTCAATTACTTCATTTTTTTGGATACTCTAATCATGCAAATGAGTTTCTTTCAGATAATTCAATATGTTGCAATTTCTAATTGATATAAATAATTGACTTTGTATGCTCAATTTTTGCTGCGTATGATTTTTTATGTTGCTTGTATTGTATTTACACCACAGAAATCTACACTTTTTTATCTAATACTTGTCAGTTTTTGACATTCCTTGCAAATTTAACAAAAAAATATCACCAAAACGAAAAGTTGATAAAAAAAAGTGCATTCAAATTGTTACTCACAGACATAAGAGCGATTTGCACAAAAATTGAACTTTTAGTTAATTTCGTGTTTTAATAGTTCCCAACATGTTTATTTTTGCAAAAGAGCGCTTTTGAAATTGTTGTATTTGACTCGAGAACTCCAGTTGTCTGCGCAAAATCTTCAGGTCAAATACTGTAAACCTCAGGGAAGGTGTTATTAGATCATGACCTTTCCCTGACATTTATACAGATCCAAGTATTTTACTTTTTTTACGAGTTTGTCAATTTCCAAAAGCTTTCTTCAGTATTAGCCTTATAACACTAAGAGCAATATCCGTAGATAAACTGACTGTAAAGAATCTAAAATGTAATCAACAACATTTAAATAGCTTTTTGAGCAATAATATTTATGTATCTTTGTATTCAAATGCTTTGATCACGTTTCTACATTTGTTCCCGAGACCAAACTAGCAGTATAAACATTTAACTAAAGATCAGCAGCCATATACAGTTGTACTCGAAGCAAATTTAGAGCATTGGGCTTTAGAGATAAACACATATCAAAGCCTGATAGACACATGTCTGCATAGAAAAAGTAGTTCAATCAAATTTTATTACAATGAATTTTACACAAAAACTCAGCAAAACGAACAAAATCACACCTTCAGATTAATCAAATATTTACAATGCTTTAGGTTAACTACACAAGTGATTAGAACTCATATGACTGCGCCTTGTAGTACCTTCCTCTGGTATTATTTCAATGCTCAAAACATTTTTTCGTCGACTACTCTCATAGAAAATCTTGCTAGCAACCGGTGCAGATTATTTGATTATTCGATCAATGTTCACAGTGTAATTAAAGGCGTCTTTTTCATCATGGTTTTTCTTGATGGGTTTTGGTTTAATATTTTCACGAATGTTGGTTGTAAGTTGATTAAGTATTCACTTTGCTCTTCAGCTTGCCTGCTGCAATACATCGCAACTGATACACAACATATACCCACATCACAATGGTAAATCGAAAGATTTGGAAATTAGTTTGAGACAGTAAGCAATTCATTGGCTGTATCAACATCAATATCCGCAAAGCTTGAATTACATGCCTTTTGCGAAACAAAAAATACTTCAAGACGAAAAACACTAGCAAAAATAGCTTTCTTTTCTTTTTCCATATCCCACTATTTTCGTGATTTCTCTCTTCAATCCATTTTACAAAAGTAAACTTTCAGTAACAAGAGTTTTGTGAAGTTTTTACCAACGTCGATGTGATAAAATTATGACCATTTTTGCAAGCAGTGCTGTGACTGTGTTGCACTTTCGTGTACTGCTAAGGCAATAGCCCAACTATCGCCTAACCGTATTTTTAATTGATGTTAACACTCATACATGAGCAGATAAAGTAGTTTATGATTGTTCCTGCCCGTATCCTGGTTAGGGTTACATATATGTAGACCTAAAGGTACGCCGATCTTCCCCACTGTTCGAATAACAACACTCCTTACGTAATAGTTTCTACATAAGTATGAGAGGCATTTGTGATGCAAATTTATATTCTCATTTGTACACAATTTTTTTTTTCAGGATCCAGGTATTTTCAACATGAGCTTAAAATGTTATGAATTTGGACTAGATAATAAGTGGTACATTTTAAGGCACTGATGTATTTGTCTAAAATGAGGTAAAGCTTTTTTTTTTTTTTTTTTTTTTTTTTTTTTTTTGACAAGGTTCGTGTTAGGTTTGTCTTGTTACCAATCGAGTAAATTCAAGGAATAATGCTTGCAAATAAAACCCACCAACAAGAGCACCCCTAGTGTAAGTGTTTTTTAACCACATGTTTCTTTATTGAATAATATTTTGTGAAGTGATTGCGAGAGACCTATCAACAGATGTAATAGAATATACAAGAATATGTATAAAAAACCCATATTCATAATCTTTCAGAGAATATCAAACCTTTTAATAATACACTAGCTTTGTCCTGAACGTTTTGCGTAAGTGTAGCAAGCATTTCTAAAACTGCTCACGTACGCTGAAATGCCATTAATACATACCCATAGAAATCAAAGTGGACAATCTGCGTCTCGCATCAAGTGTAAGAACCAAACAGTTGAACATGTTCTACATATTAGTCAAGATTATTGTGGATTGGAATCATCGTGATCTTAGATAGAATTCTAATGGGAAACTTCATCCAAAGTCTGGCTGATTCATTTCTTGCAGTTTCAAGTTTTTGGATATTCTTCATGATATTGCATTCCAAAACACAATTGTCAAAATGTTGGATCACATAAACGTTGAAAGTTGGTTTTTTGTCCTGATAGTCATATAGTCATGAGATTCTGTCTTGCGCTGAATTCTTCTTGAACGGCGAGTTTTGCTCGAGTTTGAGAGACGCTTCTGTTATACTAGAGCACGTATACACGACAGCCAGCCCTTCATTTTGAATACAAAACAACGAGATGGATTTCTCGTAGAACAATCAGGCTTTTAGTCCGTTCCTGTTTACTGAAAACAGGTCTGGTAGAGGCGAAATTTTTTTCTCTTGTGTCATAAAAATTAAATTGTCCCAAAAATGCTATGTGTGTTTTTTTAATGGCATTTAGACATCTTTCTGTTTTCTTTCAGCATACCTTGGTGTTTCATCTTATATTTTTTATACGATTCTATCTACCTCCAAAATCTCATGATTGTGACCAACCGGCTTTCAGTATTACTTTGATCATAATCTGAGTGTGGCTAATTGTAATGCTTGAACTGTCACATGGATCATGAAAGAAATTGTCGAATATTCAGTATAAAGATGAAACAAAGTGAGAATCTACTCACTTGAGGTACGTTACAAAGTCTTTTTTGACTGCACATCATGATTATGAGTATAGAGATGCATTTATCGACAAAGCAACGATTTTCCAACGTTTAGGTGAATATGATACAGCAAATCTCCAGGACAATACATTCACAGAACGAGAATTCATTCATCAGCAAATGCGATCGTACTGAATTAATGCAAGTACATTCTGAACTACAAACTTTCAATTTTTATCAAGATCCAGATTTCAAATATGTTTTATGAGTTTTGTCAATAACTTGATCAGATACAGGATGGATATGAAACGACCTTTCCATATAAATACTGATTGAATTGGATCAAATCAGCAGCAATATCAAGTGACACTTCATTAGAGAAATTTAGCTTTACCCTTCACATTTTTCCACGGTTTGAACAAATTATACATTTGTGGCTCAGTGTCCATGTTTCTTTTTAAAATACTATGAATAATGAGGTCAAATAAATAATCTGTATATGGTTCGAACCGAACACGTTGAGTTGCAAAATGCTATATGTTTGCAAGGTTCTGGCTGCAACGCGTTTGAAAGACTGAATTGCGATACGGTTGCATTTGAACAGTTGGGCATTACAGATTGTAATGTGCTTGTTTGATGAACCACAACTAATGCAATCAGATATCAGTCAAGCTATGCAGACTCAAAATACAATCAGAGTGAACAATTTAAAAATTAATTCACAATATTGAGCTGTTTTTTTAGACGATCAGCTGCATACCGTTCCATTCACAAAACAGATTTTTTTCAAGAAGCTAAGCATTTTTTGCTTTACTTCTTTTCTTATGGTGGACTAAAGGCAATTAATATAAAATACAGCAATCAATGTCTTTTACCATACTGCTTGATGATAATTGCTTGCTGGTTGCTGCTGGGTTGTTCGAATCAATACGTTCTAGATATAGGAGCTTTCACATATTTATTGATGAGCAAAAGTGAAAGTGCTGCTAGTATTGTTGTCGCGTACTTGTACATCCAGGAAATGTATCCGTCAAAATTCAAAAATCGGAAGACATACTTCTTGCTGCAATGTCTTTCACACTTTAACACAACTTCGGTCTTGTTCAAACCGCTGCCTATTTAATACTCATATTGTCTATCAAGATTTTATGACTGCTGCTCCTATCCTTCTCAATCCCGATTCTATAAACTACGGGCCGTTGCAAAGCTTTGTCTTGAGTAAACTTTTCTTTTTGTGTCGGCAAACCTTTCTTTTTGTATTTACATCTAAGCCCGCTTTCATGTGGACACCTATTTTTAAACCTTAAGCCTTAGGAAGGTTCGCAATTGCATAAATAAACCAGTCATCAGCATTTAATAGCAGAAATTAGCACAAATATATTATAAAATGCGATAACTGGTTTCAACCTGAGTTGGTCGATTTTGCAGTTGGTTTAATCCTTTCTCTTTCCCCAAAGCCCCATATTGTGCCAAAAGCCATAGATACACACGGTTTTGACCGCTTTCCAACTTTGTTGGATACTGGTAAAGTCAGAAAGTATGTGATGATCCAAATACACTAAAACCTATTCTTTTTTAGAATTCATCCTTGAGTGTGTATATGCCAGAACATCATAGTTGGGACTTTCAGTCAAAATTTCCTCAAAACTACTTATTATTTTACTAAAACACCTAGTATTGCTACTCTTGTGTCTATCTAAACTAATTTGATATATGTCCAGCAAATTGCTTTCGGAGAATACAATACTCAGAGACATATTGTTTTCATCGAGGCAGCATTAGATCTTATAAAGTAGTTTATTTGACACAAGACAAAGAGAATTACCAAGTGCAAATTGGCATAAGGTCTTTTATGTAACGGGTCATGCTTTGTACTTCGTGGCGATGAAATAGTCTGTATCAAAAAGACTTTTGACCAACGTTTGCAGTTGCTCTGTTAGTCAGTTAACTATCTAGACAACTACTGGCTTTTGAAAAGTCATGTATATTTTCGTAGTATAATCTCGTAGAAAAGTCTCTCAAGGCCTCTCCACAATGATATACTGGCTTAAACGAAGAATCAAGGGGTGATGGGGTCCATAGCAGTCTTGAAATACGGAGTCTAAATGCAAATCCTTGTCATTGTAGATCATGAGTCTTTGAAATGGTCATTGGGTTTGACCAACCGATGTGTACAAGGTTGTTTTATCGTACACTTGATGTAAATGAGTTTAGCTTTATTTGTGGGTTGATTTTGTCTGTATTAGCGTCCCAGGATACATTCCAAAATTAATGGTAGTTTAGCGGGGTCTTTCTACCCACCAACAGTTTCGATCAGTACAGCTAACTGTGAATTTTTGCACGCTCACTATAAGGGCTCACATACAAATCTATCTGTAGATTCGTATTATTTTTGTCTCAACAATTTTTAATGTTACTAAAAGGTTTACTCTTATAGTGAGCGTGCAAAAATTCACAGTTAGCTGTATATACAGTTACATGTAAATTTTTGCATTGTCATTATAAGGGCTCTCATATAAATCTAGTAATATATTTGCACGAAAACTTTTATAGTGATCCCAAAAAATGTCAAGACAAAAGTCACACAAAAATCCTACGGGGTTTGTATGAAAATCTTTCTAATAGCGTATAAAAATTTACATCTCGCTGTACATTTGTCATAAATAGTGTATGTGGCTCTGTTAAAGTGTTGTTTGATTCTATAGAACTTCTCTCAAGAATTTTAATTGTCTGTCTTGTGTATCTACTTAATGCATTTATGAGAAGATTGACATTTGTCTCTCCATGGATATCTCTACTCCTTTACATATGACCAGTCACTTTCAATTGCAACCCGTCCTGTCATGCAACGCCAATATTGTCCACCCCCTTTTATCATACACAGGAGCATTGACCTTTCGAATCCGCCAGATTTTTTAGTGATGTTAATAGCATTCTACCGCTCAGCAGGAATCTCTTGAAGCTCGACTCAGACGGAAATGTATACAGAATTGGTTGTATCCTAAACTGTGAGTTAATAAATTCATTCTGCCGAGTCTTCGCAACGAGAGAAACGTCATGTTTTGATTGCAAAGTACATCTCAAAAGCTGTCAAGTGTGCAAACCTACAGTCAAACTTTGGTTTTGACTTCTGATAGGCATTGCTCAAACACAGATACCTTGAACCCAATACATTTTCAAGTTGATTCTACTAGATGCTACCTTTTGGGCTAAAATGCTTTCGAATTTGCGATTCCCGTTAATTCAATATATTCAGGATTTAGATTGTTTCTATACACTGTGAAAGGTGTCTAAACATCCAAATTGAGCACTGGTTACTTTCAGAAAAGCCGTTTGTACGAAAACCTAGAACAAATTTTGCACGATAGACTGACACAATCGTGATGTTTCTTGAATAGACCAAGTGGCACTTACTATGGTAGTTATCGGTATTGGAAAAGGAGACAAATTAAGTAGCCAAAAAAGCAAAATGCAATTTTTATGTCTTCCCAACTTCACTTTTTTTGTACATACGCCATCTTGATAATTGTCATATTGATATCTAGATTCAGAACTGTATATTTGACGGATCTACTCAATATGAAACCAGGCTGTTGAGTGCTTTTACTGAGCTACGAGATTGGCTAGCTCAAAATATACTGGTCAGATTTAGGAGGCGTGTACCGTGAAGTGGAGATGATATTTTTCACGCCTTTTCAGCATCGATGGCCTTCAAGAAGCCCAACATTATGCTCTATGCACAAACAAGTATCTCACGAATCTTTAGATGTGTTGGAAAGAATTACGATGCTTCTAATGCAAAAAATGAGAAAGCAATACACTGTAATTTAAGCATCGAGACTGGAGGAAGCTGAAAAAATGTCGGACTTGTGAATCATAAAACGTATTCAAACAGCACGCTTATATTTTATTCAAGCAAGAGCTATCATTACTTTTGAGTTGATCTGCTTCTTTGACTAAACACCATTTCTTCAGTTGAGTATCACTTTCAGCTCACATGAAAGGAACAATGGAATGTTTAGCAACCTAGCCAACAAGACAACTAAAGAGTGTATTCAGTCAAAACAAGACAGAGGTACTTAGGAAAGCCTTCTTGCCAAGTGCAGTTCTATGGAGTACGATGCTTAGTACTGGTTCAGCATTTCAACATGCACATAGCTGCTGGCCGAGAAAAACATAATGAGGTGATTGGTTTTGTTTTTGAAGAATAGACATTGTTGTCTATTTGACATGGCAGTAGTCTCATGGTTGAATTCTACAAACAACTCATCCGGGCTATGTGAAATACACGGTCATCTACACATTATCCTGGTACAGATGGAAATAAGCGCTTTTTACAGAGTTGGCTCATAATATTTTTCAGAGGTATAAAGGAGGGGGCTGTTTTCTCAAGTGACTGACATGTATACTGCAAAGGTACCCGTACGTCCCGCGGCTCTTGGTATTATTTGTCCCATCTCGTTCTGTATGGTGCTGTTCAAAATTTCATTGGCTTAAATTCTATCGCTCTTAAACTCTATAACGTTTTAATCAAAAATGGTGGTTTGGACGTTCCCAACTGCCATCTTCGTCATAGCTATGCATAGTATATGCGCTGACACGCGTTTGTGTAGACCAAAACATTCTTAACGACGATGCATCCACTGCCACCAAGTGTACACCCATAGAAACTTCTTTCAACTAGGCAGTTTCACCGCCTTTCTGGCAATGCGCATGTATTAGTGTGACTACACAGTGAACAAGAGATTTTCACATCCTGCTATCGAGAACAGTTCATACAGGTCCCAACTGCTTCTCATAAGCAGGGAGTGAAAAATCTATTGTTTACTGTGTTTCGTGCGGATCTTGGTTGTCTTGCTGCAATGTTGATTATGTCAGACTCACTTAATTGTGTATGTTCGCTGATTTAGTTCTCGAACAAGTCTTTCCAGGACATCATCAGCTTCGATTACTCACACTTCAACAACACAGAAAAACATTGCCTTCAGCTACAAAAGATCTTCACTGAAGGGTAATTCTTTTTTGTCTCGAATGCGGCCTCCAATTCTGCTGTACTATGAAATTTTATACGCTTCCGGAATGCGTGTACTATGCGGTTGTACGCATAATGGCTATCTGCTCTCTGCTCAAATGAGTAAAAACGTTTGAGAACACTTTGAGCCCTTTGCAGTATGAACAATAGGCCAGAAATTCCTTTATTCAGACTTCTTGATACATATACTTATAAGCGCATCATTGACATTCTACACATGTTATGGACATTCAACGTGCTAGAAGTATTGAGTATTTGGCTGATTCTCTGCGAAATCAATACAGTGGCGTTTCTATTCAAAAGTCAATGGCAGATGCCAAATATTAAATTCACGGGGTATGAGCCTGCTGGACGGGTAGAATGAATGTTTTAGTCCAAACAAAGACGATATCTAACATCAATCTTCACTTTGGATCGATCAAAAAGACACCAACTCCAGAAAAACGCTCAACATACTAATGATATCGATTCTCAACTTTTATATCATATGTGCAATTCCTGACCACAACATTTTCAAAGACTGTCGAAGATGGAACAATTGCGTTTTGTGAAAGCATTATCCCAATCATATCTTAAATGTTTTTCAATCAATTAAATTTATTCTCATGGGCGAACGCTAGAACCCCTCAAAGACTTTTCTGGATATGTATCTGGCGTCATAATTTTGAAAAACCTATTCTATTGTTTCAAAATTAGATAGGGCACCTGTGTAAAGAAGAAAGATTTTTGACAGAACATTCACTTCTAGTTACATTACAATACGCTTACAATAGCAAAGCTGATCAAACGCATGTCTTTGGTGATGATGCACACAATACAGCTGTTCTACATGTTGCATTTGCCTCCAAGGCATCGATACAAGTACATTTGCTGCATTGATGCCGTCTGAGTCTTTCTCTATGATGTTGACATACAGCTTCAACAAGTGCAATTTGTTTTTTGAAGAAACTGACTGTTTACACACGCATAGCTCCGATTGAACAACAAGAGAAAACTACACTCTGGCTGCTCAGCGTTTCTGGCAACCATATTGTGGAAAATTCCCGGCAATTATTCTATTGGTAGATGTGCAATCGACAGCTCGAAATCGAGACTGATAGCTAGATCGGTTGGAACAACAACTATGTTTGTACAACTCAGTCTTGCTGATATGTGTATCGTGGAATGGGTTATGAGTCAAATAAAGATCAAGTCTCTAGTAAAGCGGTTAAATAACCGTTTTTGTCAAAATTCACACAAAGGCTCTCTCGTGGCTTTTGTAACCTGAAAATCCACTGGACAAATTTGAATGAAGACCGGCGGCCTTTAAACCAAAAACAGATGTTTGACTTCAGCGACGATGGGGCATATATTATACAGGTGAAGATCATAATGCTTAAAATATCAGTGATATTACCTCAACATTGTCCAAATCATTATCAAAACGTAGTAATGATGCCAGGCTACGAGATCACTCCTGAAATTATCAGGATTTGAGACATTAGGTAGTATTGATATTTATAGAAAGTGTACTCAAAGTAGACACAAACGTTCAAGTTGTAGACTTTATTTGGGTCCGGAACTATTCATCATAATTTAAAGCAACATAACGCAAATCTGCTTGTTTGTTTTTTTTTTTTTTTTTTTTTTTTTTTTTTTTTTTTTTTTTTTTTTTTTTTTTTGCTCATTACGGTCAATTGTTGTTCTGGGTACTTAGCTCAAATATCTCAGGAGAGTCTGTGGATAAAGTGCTTCATTTTATATCAAATGGAGCTTCTGATCATAGCAGTGTATATTGACATTTCTATCCTTTATCTTTCAACGAAATGCTTACAATTCAAATACAGCTGTATACGTATAAACCTGTAGTTATGCTTTGAGACCCAAAAGTTCCTAGTAGTGACCAGCCATCGACGTATGTACATGCATAGGCTTTCATCAAAAGAATTTCCATGGTTGACTGGAAGTTTTATTAACACACGTCAGTTGTCTTATGTTACACCAGAAGATATCGCCAAACAAATGAGATTGACCAGTTTTAAATCTTGTGACTCTTGCAACGCAGCAGTAACATTTTAAATACTATGTTCCATGGGTATCAAAAATTAATAGTTCTGTCAATAAAAGTAGCAAAATATGACTGCAATCAGATACAGAAACGTTCTAAACAGTATTGCAACGCAAACGTCAGTTCTTTTCCAACGTTGAGATTTTTCTCCTCTCAATCGTTATAAATAATTAAGACCCGTTTACAATGATATGTAAACTTTTGCACGCTCGCTGTACTGGTTTTATACGAATCTACGAGTAGATTTGTATGAAACTTTAATAATACTTTTGAGTACTATTGAGACAAAACTCACACAAATTCATGAATAGATTTGCATTAAGATCTTTATAACAGCTTGCAAAATTTTACATATCGTTGTGGTTCTGTAATTTTAGTTCCGCACAAAATGATTCCATCAATGTATTACGAAGAGTGCTATACTGGAGCTTTTTGTAATTTTGACCCTACACAAACATGATTTGCGTTAATTACAGTCAGGATTCAGTTTCAGTCTAGTATTGTAACAATGCAAACTGAAAAACCAGCTACTTCCTAAAGCCTCTTCTGCCGAATTTGTTTTTTCGGGAGATTTTCAAAGAGAAAAGCGGAGAACCAGATAAAACAAACAGATCAAAGGTGCTATTTCAATAAGGGTTGTGTAAATATTCAGGAGAAAGTAAGTTGTAGATGGAAATTTTTTTAGAAATAAGTTTAGTATGTTAAATTTGACTTCCTTGCTCTAATAAAAACTTTGAACTTTCTAGACCTTCTCTGTAACGTTCAAAAAAATTCTTCAAGTCCCCAGAATGTATATCCATCTATAAAAGCTCTGCTTGCAATACGAATTCTTGCAAAACTAAAGTTCAGCTTTCAGCAATGTCAACAATCGAGGGGAGGCTTCACCAATAAACAAAAAACAATGAATAAGCAGCAGTACTTTGGACGCTAAAAGTATACAACGCTGTTTGAAATTTTTGATATAATATCTACGGTTTCGATCACGATACTGACTTGGTTTTGCCTTTTCAAATTTGACAGAAATTAAAGAAACAATATCAGAATCTTTTACGATATATTTCAGCAACGTACAGCGGCTTTATACAAGAAATAAACAAGAAAAAGGTGATCAAGTATACAATCAGCCAAACGAAACTGTATGGAAAGGCCTAGAGTGTTATACACTCCCAAACAGTTGTGTTCAAAACTTGTCATGATTTTTCTTTCAACCTCTGTATCTTTCTTCAAATATAACTTGGATGAGCATGCTAGACATCATTACAAAGCTGGTTCAATTCTCATTTATACAATATATATATTGACCAATGATTTACATGTTTAGTGGAAAGTAGATCGCGAAGAAATTCTTATCACGTTTTGAACAGTAGTGTACCCTTTTTTTTCAAATTCATCAATACTTCATTAATGCTTCATTAATACTTTGTGTTACCTCCTTTTGCTGCTATGAGAGCTTCAACTCTTCTAGGCATGCTCTCGATCAACCCCCTGCAAAATGAGACAGGAACTTGGTACCATTCCTCCGATACTAGCTTTTCCAAATCAGCCAACGTAGGGACCTCGATCAAACGATTCCGTACCTCTGATTTGAGACGACTCCATATGTTTTCAATTGGATTGAGGTCTGGAGATTGTGCAGGCCATTTCATAACGGTATATCCATTGTCTTCGAACCATTTCTTCGCCATTTTGGAGGTGTGTTTGGGATCATTGTCCTGCTGGTAAATCATGTTATCAACATTCAAACCGAGTTTACTCAACGATTTTGGCAGACATTCATTCAGAATTTGCACGTACTGAGTGGCATTCATTGGCTTTTGGATCTTCATACAAAGTCCGACACCGTTCCAACCCATGCAACCCCATATCATCACGTTTCTGCCGCCGCCCTGACCTGTGGGGATGATGTGATGACCCTCGAGATCTGTTTCACTCAAGTCTATCCACTCAATAGTACATCCATCATTTCCAAAACGACACATCTTGGTCTCGTCTGACCATATTACCCGTACCTAGTCGATAACAGTCCAATCCTTGTGTGCAAGAGCCCATTTGTAACGAGCTTTTTTGTGTGGCGGTTTGATGTATGGTGCTTTCTTTGGTTTGATAGCTCGTAAACCGGATTTTATCAACGCCCTTCGCACGGTCCAGGGTCCTATCTTCCTCTTATTAATCTTAGAAAGATATTTAGCAACTTGAGTGGCATATCGAAAGGTTTTGCTCTTGATGAGACGGCGTGCAAGATGCACATCTGCTTCTGAAAGAAATTTTGGGTGGCCACCTTTGTCGTCTTCTCGTTCCAGAACAACAGATTTTCGTACATTGCTGACGGTACCAATAGAGACACCTTGCTACTTTGCTATATCTCTGTATTTCTTACCAGATTTGAGGTCTGTGATCAGATTACGGTGTTTGTTGTTACTGACTTGCCCCATGTTGTTTGATGCTGCTATAACTTGATGAAAACGGCCAAGGATACGTTCAAACTTATATAGATGGTTTCTTGAGAAGTAGCACTTTTGTTTGGTATATATTCACCCGGATTATGGTATGCTAATGGGTACAAGATACGTTTGATGACATGTTGAAGTTTTTGAAATAGCCGGGTACTGAACTGTTCAAAAGTGAAGTAGCAGTACTATCACGTCTCAACACTCCAATATAGGTCCGACTGTACCCATGCTGATATCAGGAGATAGAGAATCAAAAGACCTATCTGGTGATCATAAAACTTCTGAAATTAAATCTAAGGGGAAGCTGTGAGCAATGCTTGAAAGCTTTTTCTTGAAAATTTTGAACACAACTGTTTGGGAGTGTATGACTACATCAGTCAATTCAATCAAAACGCAAAATTTAAAAGTCAACAACAAATATTGCTTCAGATGTATATATAAATCACAACAAAAATAAATAATTGGTCCTAGAAATGACTATCTATTTGGACAAATAAGATCGTACTTGATCAAATTATGGATCTAGAAAATTGCAAGTTAGTTTTTTTGGAACCCATCAAAGGAGAAAAGCGAATGATACTTACATCTTCAATTGAAGCATTGATAAATTGTCTGGTCTCTAATGTAACCCAAACCTTGGCCATAGATAGGAAGTCATCGTTCAATAGTAGTTTCTTGTCCGAGGCTCCAAGTTGTCGTAAAATCGGAATAGAACTAAATTTCAGTTAGTCGTTGGCAATTCTCAAACACACACACACAATAAGGACTACTCACCTCTTGAATAGATCCATTCCTGGATCTAGCGTTCTTCCTATTCCCTCTAGTAGCAATACACTCAACACAATTGTAATGAAGTCAGACTCCATTCTCACATGATGCTGACGCACCATGCCCAGCATTTGTGACAACAGATCGCCCACCTTCACATTACCCAGAGCAAACGTTCGGCTCTTGATATTACTGACGAGTTTCTGAACCTTTAGCTCAAAGATCTCAGGATCAATAGCGGTTTCCGGCGTACGCGAACGCTCAATCATCAATTGACCGACTCGATACCCGTCAAACGCCGCCAATCCTTTGAACAGATCAATAAAGTTACGTCGGTTTTCAGCGTTCAGTTCCGTAACCAGTCCAGCATCAATAAAACAGATTTGTGGATAGTACCCTTCTTTGTTCAATTTGTCAATCTCTTGGTTCCACTCTTCTTTATCCGTGATCTTATTCAGATGCTGTGTTACCTTTTCAATTTCTTCAGAAGTAACAGAATCTTCGGGATGACCTTTGACAAAATCCTCCAAATTGTGCAATCCCTTTTTGTATAGTCGAACATAAATATTTCCTGGGTGCAAATCAGCATGGATAAAGTTATCCAACAGCAACATCTTCAAAAACGCATCTAAACCTTTACTGGAGACACGTTTGTCCATACCAAACGATGAATATCCCTTCCTGTTGGCTCCACCAGTGTTGTTCAAAAACTTGGGCATGGGGATAGCACTGATGAACTCTTCAACTAGTACGTGTTTAGAGCAGTACTTGGTGTATGGTTTGGGGAATTTGATATCAGCGTTTTTGGCAAAGTTCTGTCTGAAAATGACTAGGTTTCCGGCTTCAATCCGAAGATCCATTTGCTGTCTCATAATCCCAGCAAACGCCTCTACTTCTCCAGGCAAGGACAGCCATTCCATGTTGGGCAAAGCATTGATGATGTTAGCAAAGATCCGCATAATTGACAGATCCCGCTCGACAATACGGTCAACACGTGGATGAACAACTTTGATAGCGACCCAATCAGAATTAGGTGCTACGTCTTTGATTCTTGACTGGATTTTTTCAGGAATCAAACTGATGATTTCCTGTGCTTGCGACTTGTACTCCGGATCGTTGTTATCTTCCTTCAATTCTTTCGACAGCTTCGCCTTGTATACTTGAGCAATTGCGCCAACACCAATAGGTTCCTCTATAAACTCTTCAAAAATCGAATCAAACGGCTTGCCGTCAAAAGCCTTTTCTATAATTCGTTTTGTCGCTCTGAATGAATGCTCCTTTGCGTTTGAGTGTAGTTTTGAAAGCTCGTTACAAAGAACTTGAGGAAAGATGTCTCGTCTTGAGGCGGCCCATTGACCTAACTGTATTTTGAAAAAATTAATAAATGAACAGAGACAATATCACTTTGAGATCTTGAATTAAAAAGATGTAACCATGCTGTAAATACAACCAAATGTTGTAAAGTTAAATAGCAGGTAGGAACACCATCCAAAGCAATGCAAAAACTCGTCGTCGTCATCATCACATACCTTGATAAACGAAGGGCCGGCTTGCTCAATTGTCCATGTCAAGTATCTAAACCATAATATGGCACCATATCGTTCTTTGAGCTTTGAATCTGTGTCTTCGTCGATAATTTCGGTTTGCATATCGTAAGGTACGTAAGGTCCAAACACCACTGAGGGAAAACTCAATATAACTGGACCAAACAACGCCAACAAATGCAAGAATCTAATACCAGTGGCAATTGGATCTATAAAGTACTTTAGAATCAACCGTTTGGTGTTTTTGAACAGCAAGTATAATTTGGACGCGTCTTCTTTGTCTAACCCACGCGCACTCAGATCATCAGCTTTTTGAGCCGCCAATCGCATGAGTTCCTCGCGTGTCTCCAGTTCTGTGTCTGATCCATTTTCTGGCTCCGAGTCTGCGGGTGCATCGTCGCCTGGGCTCAGCGCCGCGATCGCAGTAGCTGAAGAAAGAATCAAGTTGTTGGCAGTCGACCAAGAATGATGTCTGTTTCTGGACGACCCATTGAACTTTGGGCTTTTGAAAACAATGTGCGATATGCGAGGTTTGGCTCTTTCAGCTGCTACTGAAGCGACCGGACGGGTGATTGAGGATAACTGACGAAATAAGCCCGATGTCCGAGTGAGATTAGACAGACTAGAAGCAGCCACCTTTGGGCATTTGCCCAAAGAGAAAACAGTTCTGACCAACATAATTTACATTGATCTATTCACCGAGTCTCTCTTTTTATTGTTTCCGCGTAGATTTATCCTGTTTTGAGTGTATTTCCAAAGGCCTCGAACAGTGTATGCGCAAGAAGAGAGATTGGAAAGAAGAGATTATGGTTTCATATGCACATGCGCGTAGATAGTGGGAAGGCTTAGGGTTGGGTGCAGTTCGGTTTTTAGGATGGTTTGATGTCAACTGGAAAAGGAGCCTTTCTAAGTCAGACCTTAATGTTTTTGGTTTCTTGCGTGATGCAAAACAAAACATTGGTGCTTACGGAGTGGTGTACAAATGGTTCAATTGGCGATTTGAGATAAGGAGCCAGGCTGATGATAATAATCAAATTAAATGTGCGAATAGTGGATTACAATTATTTTCAAGTTACAATTATTATGATGAGATTTAACATGTATGAGAACTACACGGTATTTACTTTTGAGCAGCCTTCTTGAAACCAGCTTCAAGACGAGTGCCGATTTCAGGTGAAACGTTTGTGAACATTTCAACAACCTTTGCTTGCATCTCGGGCTTGGCAGCAGAGGCATGGGCCACAATGTTGTGAACAAGAGCGTCTTGCTGGCCGGTCTTGCCAAAGACCTTCCACAGATCAGCGGGTTGCTTGTAATCCTCGGGCAGCATCTTGGACTCGAAGTTGGTAGCAGTGCCTACCCACTTTTCGTGCGATTCAGGGCCAGTGGTCTTGGTGCTGAATTTGGTAGGTTGCATACTGGAAGGATAGTTGGGAAGAGCACCGTAGTTACCGTTCACGGTGGCGAAACCATCACGTTGGTAAACGCTGTGAACGTGGTAGGGACAGTTGACAGGGATCTGTTGGTAGTTGACACCGAGACGGTATCTCTGGGTATCGGGGTAGGAAAACAAACGGGATTGCAAAACGGGGTCTGCAGAGGGCTCAATACCAGGGACCAAGTGAGAAGGCGAGAAAGCAACTTGCTCGACTTCGGCAAAGTAGTTTTGCACATTCTTGTTCAAGGTCAACTTTCCGAACTTTTTAAGAGGATAGTCCTTGTGGGGCCAGACCTTGGTCAAGTCAAAGATGCTGAAAGGAGCCTTTTCTGCTTGTTCGGGGGTCATGGTTTGGACGTAGACGGTCCACGAAGGGTATTTTCCCTCTTCGATTTTTTCAAACAAATCTTGTCCAGTGTGATCAGGGTTAGAACCAGCCAGCTCTCCAGCTTCTTCGTTGTTCCAGTTCTCGACACCTTGGTCGGTAAGAAGATGAATTTGGACATAGACAAACTTGCCCTCTGCGTTAACCCACTTGTAAGTATGTCCAGAGTAACCGTTCATGTTTGCATAAGACTTGGGAGTACCACGATCGGAGAAGAGCTGCATGACTTGGTGAACAGACTCTTGGTTCTGGGTCAAGTAGTCCCAGAACATGTCGGCATCCTTGAGGTTGGTTTGAGGATTTCTCTTTTGGGTGTGGATGAACAGAGGAAACTTTGTGGGGTCTCTGATGAAGAAGATGGGTGTGTTGTTGTAAACCCAGTCCATGTTACCATCCTCAGTGTAGAACTTTGTGGAGAAACCACGGGGATCACGAGCAGTGTCGGCAGAACCCTTTTCACCGCCAACAGTGGAGAATCTGGTAAAGGTTTTGGTCTTTTGGCCTACTTTTTGGAGGAATTTGGCGCAGGTGAGGTCAGAGACGTCGTGAGTGACTTCGAATTCACCGTAGGCACCAGAACCTTTGGCGTGGACAACACGTTCAGGGATTCTTTCACGGTCAAAGTGGGCAATGAGGTCCAGATGGTGGAAGTCTTGCAAAAGCATGGGACCGTTGGTGCCAATTCTCTGACTGGCCAAAGGGTTGGTGACGGGACATCCGTTAGAGGTAGTGTAGACGGGTTGGTTGCTCATTGTTGTTTGTTGAATTGAATTGAATTAAATTAAATTATGGTTATGGACCTGAAATGAAATATTATACCAGGATATGATTGCATTTATATATTTTTTCTTCGTTGTTTGTAGACAATTATCAATAAGAGAAGAGTCGGTATAGTATCATACATTGATTACGGGATATTGTGTGCTACATGAGACTAACGTGTATACAGCTTTGTGGGTGCTGCCTAACAGGGGAAATCTCGAAAGAAAAAGGTTTATCCGATTTGGGATGGTTGAGAGCGGGAGGAGCAGAAACATTGCAAGTGAACGCAGCGAGGAGAAGGAAAATCAGTGTACATGTTTGTCAATGTGCAAGTGTAAACAGGAAATAAATCGCTCACAAAAATGATTCAAACCGATTGCAAATTGGCGGGGATGTGATCACCAAGTTGATTACGGACCCCTTACGGCCAAGACGATGGATGGCCTGGAAGGCTTTGACTCAGGCTCTGCTGCTCATTATTTGAAATGAAAACAAAATAATCTGGTTTTACTCCAGGATTTAAATCAGGATCACAGACAAAAACAAAAGGTCTGGGCTTATGGTCTAACAGTCAGCCGTACGTGGGAGGATGAGTGCATTTTAACGTTTTGGAACTGAGTTTCAAGAGAAAAATGACAATTGAACAGCTGGCGATTGGTTGATTTGAAGATAAACATGGACTCGACCTTGGATTTCAAATGACGCCAGTGTAAAAAGAGGATAGTTGATTGGTGAATATGATGATGTTGAAGATGAAGATGATGGGACATGTGGGGGGACATGCCAATACTGACGGCAGCTCAAAGCTGGGTACTACAGTGAATCGTTGGCCGTGTTTTCTCATGTACATGAACACAAGTAATTATCGGTCTGTTCTTGGTCAACAACAACAACAGTAACAGTAACAACAAAAGGACCTTGGACATGATCTAGAATCTTTTCTGTTGGTATTTGCTGAACCTCGGTTCTCATGTATGGCCCACCCCGACACAATTGGTATTTGAACAAATACTACAAAACAGTCGACGTCAACGTCATGTCGCAATACTGCAAACAGGAATTTGTTGACCCACAAGCCAATTGATGATGCTGAATCAAATCGTGAACCATAAAAGTGTCGATCAAAACTCAGTTCTCTGGTTTTTCTGGAAAGAAGAAATATAGTCGTGCCATACACTTCAGGTTGTTTAATATCCAAAGCGGTGGTTACTAGCTAATCTGTGGTGTCACGAAATCTGTACCTGAATACACAAACGCATAAGAGTATCGAGCGTTGTTTTCGGAAGTTTCAAGTGCACGGCGTTGTTGATTTGGGTTCAAATACAATATAACAAGAGAACTTAGCATTCTGCAGTATCACCCGATGATAAATTACACACAAGAAATCTACTTTAAAGCACAATTTGAAGTCAATTAGTAATATGACTGAACCCAAAGGTCGAGATAGTTTTACACTACAAACACATGAGAAGATGATGATTTTGAGGGGTGATCAAAGAGTGCACTCGGCATTGCTAAAATATAATATTCAGTTGTAGATTTGAAAATAATGATGATGAAAAAGGATTGTCCAATTGAATGAGATTGTTGCTGATACTTGTATACAGCCAAATAATTTCATAACAATCATCTCATAATATCAGAGGTTTCATCGGCTCCTGAATAATGTTGAATTGTGAGCGGTTAGCTGTTTGACCTTGCAACGTTGATAGCCGGTTATTCTTACTCTAGGTAAATTTTGTCAACACTGATCACAATAGGCCAAGAATACATACATCACACCAAATATGAATTTTGGCACACGTGGACACCGACTGGATCAATAAAAGCGAACAGTAGTGAACACTGGCAGTCGATGAAAGCCAGATGGATCATCAAAAATCAAGATCTGTACTAAACACGGTTGAAATTGAAATTAGCGCACAGATGCATGAATCTTGTAGTTAGACCTCATATTGGAGTAAAAAAAAACCACAACGCTATAGATTTTCAGGAGACGCTTGGGAACTTAACAACCCACCAGGCTACGTACTACTATTACAATCCTAGATATTCACCAAATGTACATACACATCCCTTAAACAATAAAACAACAAATTCTCTGTCAAAACCCTCAATTTGAATTGTACACTACACGTATATCGAAACATAACAAAAATAATTACAATCAAATGTAAACTGTTGCACAACTTAAAACCCAATTCGAACATCCAAATCAAGTTTTTCTCGCGTTCTGTGCCATTAAAATCAAGAGCGTGTGCGATACATTCATAATAGTGACTGTACAGTCGTCGAGAACTTGGTCTATTAAACCTAATCACTCTCAGGCCATTGTAAGAGCCTTGGTTCTATAACAATACAAAACTTCAGTGTAGATAAATTGGTTACAAGTTTTGAATAGAAAATAGAATAGTAAAGAATATTATGTTTGTGTTATCATAAAAAAATCCCCTGAATAGTTAATAGTAAACCAACCTGATGCCATTTTTGACCAACAGTAAACTTCCTCCTACAATCATACCCATATACGCCATTCCCAAACTCCATCTCGGAACGTCCAGTACTTTGGAGTACTGCAAAATACTGAGCTTTTCACATTTGACAATGGTGTCGCCGTTGCGATTTGTTGTTGTTTCAACGTTGCTGGATTGAATCACTGGGTATTCGCATACAAACTTGTGTACCAGTCCGCCCAATAGCATAACCTCCAAGGATCGTTGTCCAACCGCTGCCAAACATTCAACAATAGGGAAGGGCAAGTATGCGGTTACGATCTCAGCAATATACCTCTGAGCCACGAACGATCCAGCAGCTAATCCGAAAAACCGAATGTCTGAAGTCCACTTATCTTCAGGAATAGCAGCAGAAACCACAGCTACACCTGCCCCCACTAGACCTGGTACATTTGTGAGCTGATGAGCAAACAGCGATAAACAGAGGTGGCGGAAAAACGATCTAATGCCTTCTGGGTCCTCGTGAGCTCGTCTAGTCATGGGAATAAGCCTGTCAAAATAAGTAAATATTGGCTTGGCCAGAGGAAACAACAAGATAAGAAGCGGTGAGTATGGGTTGGTTGCAAATTTGAGAGGAAGTAGGCTCTGCACCAGTCTTACCAGTGCGGTTCTCTGTAATACTCCAGTTAGCTTCACATGCTGCGGTTTCAGTTCGATGCCGATCTTATCCTCATTCTCTTCAGCGTTCATTTCTTTCTCAATCGCGCTTTCCAACGCTTCATCATCCAGGGCAAACAATGGATCCAGTTCCACAGAGTCTGAAATCAAATGCATTCGATGTTTTTTCTGCTCCTGGATCTCGGACATTCTTCTCACCAACTCGCGCTTGGCAATCCTATTGTGTTTATGTTTCAGAGTCTTGACCACGTCATGGAACGATATTGCCTGTAGTGAGTTGTGTGCTAGCCCAAGACCGATCAATCCCAGCGACCGAGGCTCAAAAGTAGGCAGGTGCGTCGTGGCCGTGAGCAGCGTGAACCCGCCAAGGGGCGCCGCGTAAAGAGGCGATCGGGCAGGAACCCCAAAACACCTAAGAGTTTCCAGCTCCAGTGTAAACAACCCCTGAAGCAGGTCGTGCACTGGATTCATCGAGACATGTAAACTCATCAATCTATCTGTCTATGCGCGAGTGTGCGTTGAAGTGTGTCGAGCTGATTTTGGCCGGTTCCCTAGACCGTAACGGTGGCGGTTGATATGAGCGTGTGTATATAGTTGGTTAAGTGTAGGAAAGGAAAAAAACGAACAACCCCCAACATTCCCTTCAAGAACAGATAAGTGGCCAGTGCTTTTCGCGATAGGAACACTATCAAACCAAGCAGGTGAACCAACGTGTTTCAAACTGCTCGGGTCTCGAAATCGCCTCATGCTTTCGTCTCCCTGTGCTTTCGGGATTTTTTTTGACCGGACCCAATCCGTGTCCTCGGTTCGAGTCCCGCCACTGCTCGGACCACACCGGTCTCTCGAGGGGCACTCAAGGATGGGTCTAGTCACGTGCTTTGAACTTCCCCTTTCGGTGCCCCTCTCCCATCAATCATCATACTGTGGATATGTATGAGCGCGTGTGGAGGACGAAACAAGAAATCAATTGGAGAAATCCACCTGTTTTTGTCTGGTCATTTTTTTTCCCCTTCTCCAACACATTTTCATTATTTGATACCACTGCTTCAAGTGCTTTTGTAGACTCCTTCTGCCATCTTCGTGATGACAGTTCATCCCACATACCTCACACCTACTGATGCATCGTCGCGATTGCGCTGGGCTATTGTCAACGACCATCTGGCACTGGTGACAAGGCTTGTCAAGCGGTACCCGGCATTACTGGAAAACCCGGATCCAGCAAACGGATGGACCAGTTTGCACTATGCGGGGTATCATGGACGATACCTGATCTGCGTGTTTTTGATCAACAGCGGGCACGATCAAACAGAGATCTCACTGGACTTCAATCGCAACACCGCAATGCATCTGGCCGCGGGTCGCAACCAGGAACAAACAGTACACTACTTGGCTCAGCATATTCGACGTTGCATTGACTGGCCAAACTGCGAAATGGACACCGCGCTACTCGTGGCGGTTCGTCAGGGTCATCAGCCCTGTGTCACGCTTCTGCTGGACTTTGGTGCTGACATTGAGTGGGCAGGCACAAACGGCGATCGAGCAATTCATATAGCAGCTGGATACGGACACATCAAGATCATTCGAACTCTGCTGGAGCGCGGTTGTGGGGGCGAAACGGGCAACGACAGAGGTTTCACTCCTGGTCAATGTTCTTTGACTTATGAGGTGAACGAGTACTTGATCCAGCTGTTAGTTGAGCGTAAAAAGCGTGAAGCTGCGACCACCCGAGGACCACCAACTCGACCCGCTGCATTACCATTATCTGGTTCTCCGGCACTTTCATCGACTTCTGTAGCGTTAACAGCAAGTGTGCCGGGTCCGTCACAGCCTCCACCACCACCAATTTCAGAAAGACCACGACCGCCCGCCATACCGCAATCGCCTCCCGTCAGAAACAATCTTCCCATGGTAACGACCAACCGCCCTCGCGCGCCGAGTCAACAGCGTCCCGGTATAGCTATCACGACTATGCAGGCATCAGATCCTCACAATACTTCTCTACCCGCACCAGTACTGATTCCCGCCCCTCGCATGCAAGAACCTCGGCCAATTAAGCAGTCCGTCAACTCGAATTCTCCCCAGTTACAGCCAGGAAACTATCAAGCCTCATCATCATTGCCGTCTCATGTTAAGCAAAGGCCGCAGCCAATCCCTCCGCTGCACCCGCCAAACTTACAGTCATCAAACACACAGCCTCCAATTGCGCAGCATGCTAACTTACAACCTTCAAGCATATTACCGAGCATGCAACCCTCGAACACTCAATCTATTAGCATGCAGTCTTCTAAAATACATCCAAATATACAATCACAATCGCGGCCACCGCCATCCAAGCCTATGGACTCCAATGCATTACAACAGCCACGCCATCCCCCACCACCTATACCTGTGAATCAAGGAGTTTCAAAGCGACAAGATCCCTCCGTTGATTCTAAGCCTATATCGACTTCATCACAAAGCTCTCTCAACCCACAAAATCCACATCCTTCACCGCAACGACCTTCAAATCCTTCACAAAATCAACAAACTCCAATGCATGCACCGCCGCCTCATTTCCGACCTGCGCCGCTCAATTTGCCCAGGCATACTGCGCCGCTTTCAATTCCCTCGGTTACTACTCGACGCCCTACTCAGTCTAACAACAATGGTCCGTATCCTCAGGTTCCCCAGATTGCACCCCCAATGCCGCCACCACCGATTCCGGGATCGTCTTCGCAACCACCATCCTCGTTTTCCTCTCCCACATCACTAGCACCGAGCCAATATGTAGTATCGAATACACCGTCGCGTTCCCACGCCGGAAGCACCACGTCTAGAACCGCAATCCCAGCCATTCCAACTCCCTCATCCTCGTCATCTTCGTCACTAGCGCAAAATGGGCTTAGAATGAACAAAGCCAAAACCCCACCTCCAGAGCTACCAGTTAAACCAGAGCATTTGAGGTACAGAACCCGGGTATTGGATATCAATGTGTCAGCAGGCAGGAAAGGATCAAGAAGCTGAGCATGTACTTTGCTATTGAACACTGCTTTTTTATTCTTTGAAATATACCCTTTCTAATCAAGAAAGACTTTACCGATCGCACTATATTTATTATTTATTTATTTTTCAAATCATGTATTTTCATGTGTTTGGCATAATAGACTCATGATCAATGACAATAAAACGAAGATTTAAGCGCTATTAAATACTCCACAGATTGAATCTGATGAAAGAATCATGATACTAAATATTTTATGATAGATTTCAGAAATCTACTACGCGCTATAGCCGACATGTATAGCTATATTAAAAAAATGATTGGTTTCATCATTTATTGTTGATGCTTCTGATTAATTCATCAATATTTTACATTGGTTATTCCAGTAATAGTTTCGAATTGAATCATTTTATTAAACACTTGAGGATCTCTAAGGATATCTCAAAAACTTTTGATCTCCTCAATCTTCTTCAATTTCATCCCCTTCTGACTCCTCGTCATCTTCTGATTCCTCCCCTGTTTCGAAAATCTGGATGTAATCTGGATACGTTATACAACCAACTTTTCTCGTGTAATTAATTGCAAATCCAGTGGGTGGTTGAGTCGGATCATTAAGACTAACATTTTTCTCATACTCAAGATTCAATTGTGCTTCTGATTTGCCGTTATTTTCAGATTCCAACTGAATTCCGGCAATTAGATGATCATATTTGTAAATTTGAAGATCACCGTTCGGTGATAGTGTCGCCACATGCTCAGCATCTAAAAGATCCCATTGCACTATTTCGTCCCTAATCTCTATGGGAGGAGAAGAAATACGATTGCCCTCATAAAGCCTAACAAAATTTAAATCGTTACTATTGTCAGAAGATTTTCGCATATATCCGTAGTTTTGGTCGCGCTTCCTGAGATTGGGAATACAAAAACCAGATTTGATCGAACAGCCAGCGTGAAAGTGCTTTGACATGCGCCTGGATACAATCATCCATGATTCTTGAAGTTCTTTAAGGCCTATGAATGCATTCCGAGGTTGTTCAGCACGTTCAGTCAAAAAACTGACAATATTGGAAAGTCTAAAAGCTTCACCATCCATAAACCATCCCAAGTCCTTGATTTTAGCATAAGTTGAGTTGAGATTGGACAGCTCTTTGTATGATGCAGAAAGTAAATTTGCTGCATGTCGCTGAACAACTTCTACTTCCGAGGGGTTGATTCCTAATGGCTTTCCCCGTTCATGCCAGAGACCTACTCCATTTAGTGTTGATAACAACAGTACCAACCGCTCGAGATTAGGAATAATCACCTCAATAAGACTCCGTCGTGTCTGATCCAATTGCGTGGTTTGAGTCTTTCTCCACTTTGTTAGCTCTGGAGTGATGCTGGGTGGCATTGGTCTTCCAATCATTATCGTTTCTAATATAGGCAATGGATCTGCTGGAAATGGAAAGAGTAATGGGATCGATGTTACAACCAACTCCAAGTTTCGGATAATATTATTGATACGCTGAGGAGCATTCGTGACATATTTGAGGTAAAGAGAATACTTTTCCACAAATTCAAAGTTAATATGATATGCCGCATGGGTTGTGATCACTGTTCCTTGTGAGTCTATCGATATGGTTTTCTCTTTTTCCGAACCTGGGATAGGATGTTGTAAAGGTAGACTAAGATCAATGTACATTTCAGTGTTGATAAATACACCAACTGAATCTTCAAAACAGATAACAACCATTTCTAGCGTAGATTCCTCATCGTTTCCAATCTTGGGAAGATACTCTTCAACTTCTATCTCTGTACCCAATGCTTTGTTGTGATCCGAACACTCCATACAGTACCAGTTCACTGCTTTGATTTCGCTAACTAATCTATGGTCCGGCAGCCTTAATATTTTCGAACTTCTCGGCGTATTGATATTGACAACTCGAATTGTATTATCGATTGTTGAGCATGATACAAACTGTTTACCGTCTAGAGGGTTAAACGCTATCGGAAATGTATGGTTGTCAAGTGCAAAGACTAGTTGCCCTGAATGGCGAAATGCTTTCACACCACTTTCCACAGGAACAAGAAGCACATCAACTGATGGAGACCATATTGGTGGGTGTATTGCTGAGACCGGAATAATCATTAGTATTCGTTGCAATTGCTAGAAGCTCAGGAGTTTTTTCTGTCCATCTAGGTTCTCCGTAGCTACCACAAGTGCGATCTGAGGAAATGGTGATGCTGTGGAGAGAACTTAAAAAACAACTCAAAACTCTTAGCCATTCTTTTTTCCCATTCTTTTCTATTTTTCTCCAACATTCGTCCTGACCAAACAAACCAACTGTGCAACAGTCACCGATCAATTGCCAATCTCCGCTTGTCATGCTCGACTCAGATTTTGTACCGCGATCCCGTAGCAAGGGCTACCTCACCACTCCGCAGAAAAAGCTGCTTATCTATATCTCGGCTTTGCTGGTCATCGCTGGTCTCGTTTATATCGCAGTTCAAAATGGGCTAGGAAAGCCACCGAAAGAAGAGGTTTTGACAGTCAAGAAGCCATTAAAGAACGCCTAATTCTGATACAAATGCCGACTTTGCTTGCTCTTTCTTTTTTTGTTTTTTTGCTCTGGTGTTTTCATTGTTCAAATCGCACGTTTACATCGTGGTCTTGAGAACTGTGTCCTTTCTTCTCAAGTCTCTTCATGCGTGGCTTCAAACCTCCCATTTAAACTTTACGTCTTACACCCTGTACTTTCTACCCTGTTGGGAGTTTATTGTCTATCTCCACCTTAATATTTATAAACACGTGACCTAATGTAAAAATATTTTTCAACTCTCCCAGTTCTACCCTTTGCCTAGTTCCTCCACACATTCATTCTAATATTCAGGCTCACACACCAGCAACCCAGCACATTATAAACGTCAATATGGAATCTGAAAATCAAGCTACCGTCGAACCCCAAGTTCAAGTAAGTGGTATACTCAATTTGCTGTGTGAAAGTCACGTTTTGAAACAAAATAGCATATTAACCAATAACTAGGAAGAATCCGTCGATGCTATGAAGGCACGTCTTCAACAACTGCAAGAGGAGGCAGACCGGTTACAGCAACTTCAAACTGACCTCCAGAAGGAGTCTGAGACTCTCAAAGATGACAAGAAAGATACAGACGCTCGTTCAATTTACGTAGGAAATGTGGATTACGGCGCCACTCCCGAGGAGCTTCAACAACATTTTCAAGCTTGTGGCACCATCAACCGTATCACTATTGCTGTCAACAAATTTACACAAACACCAATGGGCTACGCATATATCGAGTTTGCTGAGCCCCAGCTTGTCGCTCAAGCCCTTGTACTCAACGGCAGTATGTTCAGAGGAAGACCATTGAAGATTGTGCCAAAAAGAACAAATCTTCCTGGTTACACTAGAGGACGTGGCGGCTCAAGAGGTGGAAGAGGTTTCTACAGAGGTTTCAGAGGCGGATTCAGAGGCAGAGGCGGTAGAGGCGGTGCTCCCTACTAAATTACCGAAAGTTGTTAGTAAAGCCCAAATTGCAACAAATTGATTTGAATTGTTGATCATCACGAGTCAATCAAAGTGATAAGCTATGGTTGGATAAAATCTTGTTTTGACCTATGCGTATTATTTTCCTAAGCAAGGTGTCAAAAAGGAACAAACTATTCAAAAAAAAATCTTTAAAATCAAAAGAGATAAAATCATTTTCAATGTAAAAACATCAAAACAAAAGAATTTATAAAATAACATATATTGAAGCAGTTGAAGCTATACAAAATGAGAAAAAACACTTACAGAATTTTTAGAAAAATACAAAATGAGAAAGTAACTAGAAAGCAGAAAAACATTTACAAACTAACCCCAGGATCTTTGAAAAATCTCACGGCAAGATTTAAGCCAAGACGAGAAGGAAAGAAAATAGTAAAAAGAGGGCATTGGACGTGGTAAACACAACCTTATGAGATTCACCTGTTTTTGGATCGTCTGTTTTGGCATCATCAATTGCAGAAGAATTTTCTGGACTGTGATCAGTTGCTGAAGGGATCAAAGAATCGATAGATTCGGTGGGATGAGGAGATATGAGTTGGGATGTTGGAATCCCTTCTGAAGGTAATTGTCCCGTATTGTATCTGGGACTGCAATCAGTTCCCGAACATTCCACGATAGTATATGTTAACGTACGTGCGTTCGATGCGGTGTAAATGCCAGAAGGGCCGACAATAGTATGGATACTCAACGGATTGTATAGTGGTTGGGATTGGTCTTGAGAAGGACCAAAGATAGGAGAAACATTGGATGCTGTGTAAATACCAGATGGTCCAAGGGCTGGATGGTTAACAGAGGGAGAATAAGGTGTGTTAATATCAGTAGGAATGGTAACAGGGTGTGTACTAGTATGTGTGAAAGCTGTATTAGCACCAGAGAAACTGTCAGAAGGATAGCCAGGAGGACAAGAATCAGAGCAAACTACAGACGGCCAAACAACTTGATAAGTACTGGAAGCTGTGTAGATGCCAGAGGGATTAACAGGAGCTATGGTATTACCCGAAGAAATAGCAATTGGATGAATACTAGAATGTGTCGAGAGAGTATAGATGCCAGATGGGCCGATTGGGAGAATAGTATTATCCGAGGAAATAACAATTGGATGAATGCTGGTGTGTGTCGAGAGAGTGTGGATACCAGAAGGACCAATTGGAGATAGGGTATTACCTGAAGGTGTGGTTTGGAAAGAGTACGTGATAACAGTGGGGGTAAATCTGCTTGTGAAGGCGGGCGAAACAATCGGGTTGGGGTCCAACTTGCTGGTGGTAGGGAGAGGTTTGACTGAATTATAAGAAGTAGACATTCTTGAAGGTGAGGCATTGAAAGAGAAAGTGGGTAAAGTTCTAGGAGATTGACTGGTGCCAGTCGTAGGATTTAAGCGTGATGAAGGATTGAGGATTTGTGATTCGGAAGATGGAATGATACGACGGGTAGTTGCGCCAACATTTGTGTGTGAAATAGTCTTAAAGACGGGGTCAATGAATGTGGGGTTGGTACAATACTCATTGTGAGAAATAAAACATGTTCTGCTGGAGGAGCAAGAAGAAGTTCCAGGAGCAAGCGTAACACATCCAACTACAATACTGCATACTGGAGTAGAACTGCAGCCAGGGATGGCTGGTGTGACAGTGGTTTTGGATCCAGATGTAGTGCTGTAAATGGTGTTGGTGCGAGTCACCCGGGGTCTAGTAATGGACCTATAGATTGTGCTAGTCAGAGTGGAAGAAGAACTAACTGCAGTTCTGGATTCAGACTCAGTCCTGTAGATGGTGTTGGTGCGAGTCACCCGGGGTCTAGTAATGGACCTATAGATTGTGCTAGTCAGAGTGGAAGAAGAACTAACTGCAGTTCTGGATTCAGACTCAGTCCTGTAGATGGTGTTGGTGCGAGTCACCCGGGGTCTAGTAATGGTTCTGTAGATTGTGCTAGTTAGAGTGGAAGAAGAACTAACTGCAGCTCTGGATCTAGACTCAGTACTATAGATGGTGTTGGTGCGAGTCACCCGGGGTCTAGTAATGGTTCTATAGATTGTGCTAGTCAGAGTGGAAGAAGGGTGAGATATGTGAGAATTATCGGAAGATTTGGTTACAGTGATGATATCAGGAACTATTGAGCGGGAGGAAGCCATGGAAATGATAGAGTTAGATGGGACACCAGAAATCTCAGAGGCTGTTGAAGTATTAGAAACAATAGGAGCACTCAAGTCTGATAAACTACTAGAAGCAATAGAGGCACTAGAAGTACTAGAAACTCTGGGGACAATAGAAGCACTGAAAACAGGTGAAATATCGGAAACAATAGGAGAACGAGAAGTACTAGAGACGCTGGAAACAATAGGTGAACGAGAAGCACTAGGGACGTTGGAAACAATAGGTGAACGAGAAGCACTAGGGACGTTGGAAACAATAGGTGAACGAGAAGCACTAGGGACGCTGGAAACAATAGATGAACGAGAAGTACTAGAGACGCTGGAAACAATAGAAACACTAGAAACAATAGGTGAACGAGAAGCACTAGGGACGTTGGAAACAATAGGTGAACGAGAAGCACTAGGGACGCTGGAAACAATAGATGAACGAGAAGTACTAGAGACGCTGGAAACAATAGATGAACGAGAAGCACTAGAGCCGCTGGAAACAATAGATGAACGAGAAGCACTAGGGACGTTGGAAACAATAGATGAACGAGAAGCACTAGGGACGCTGGAAACAATAGATGAACGAGAAGCACTAGAGACGCCTGTAACTGTATGTGATCTAGGAGCACTAGAAACGCCTGGGACAGTAGAAGCACTAGAAATGCTGTGAATAACAGGGACACTGAAGACTGGTAATATACTAGGGGTAGTATTTAAACCAGAAGCGCTAGAAATGCTAGGAACTGAAAAACTGGATACGCCAGGGATAACGGAGGTACTGAAAGTAGCAGGGGTACCAGAAGCAGGCTGAACGCTCGAGCCATCCGGAACAGTAAAGGTCTCAATACTGGAGAGAGTAGAGACAATAGAGTTACCGACAGCAGAAGAAATCTCTGAAGCATTAAATACTGGTGAAATAGTGGAAACAATAGAAACACTAGGGGCAACTGAATTGCTGGAGTTGCTGAAGGTGCTGAAGGTGCCGGAGCTAGTTGAGAAAGCCGAAGTTTTGCGAATGGTAGAACTGACAGAAACACTGATAGAAGAGAAAGCGCTGGACTTGTCAGATATAATGGATATGGGCAAAACGCTAGGAGCAGTAAATGTGCTCAGAGTAGCAGTGGAGGTGGAACTGCTATAAATGCTTAAGTGGGTAGGCGAACTAATAAGGGAAATAGCAGTAGTAGTAGAAGGGCAAACTTCGGGTGTTGAAAGACTACATGATACCCCAGAGAAACAGCTTCTAAAGCCACTCAGAATCTGGCAAGTACTGGTTTCGGCACAGATAGTGACTGGAGAGCATGTGGCGCTAGGACTTCCAGAGATAGTATGGCTTCCTGAAGACAATGCTGTATGTGATATGGATAGAATAGACGAAGAAGTAGCAATAATAGATGTAGATGTGAATGTAGAAGTCTTAGTATCAAATTGAAAAGTAGAAGAGGATTGATGAGAGAACTTAGATGACTTGGCTTGGTACGTGGAGCATCCAGGAAGAAGTTGAGTAGAGCAAGAGGTGTATACTGAACATGTTCTAAGATTTTCCACTCTATTACAAATAGTGGTTTCAGCACATGCAGTAACAATATCGCAACCAGTGGCCGGAGCGGAGTTTAGAGACTTAACACGAGTTTGGGTTTCACCTTCAAATAACTTGGTAGTAGTGTATGTAGAACCTGTAAGAGTAGTAGTTTTAACCACAGAGATTCCTCCAGTGATTTGGGTTCGTGTAACTGTTGAATCTGGAAGAGATATTGTTTCAATGGATGTTGATCTTTGAGTAATAGTTGCCGTAGAAGTATAAACCGTCCCAGGAGCAACTGTTTTATGTGTTATTGAGCTTCCAGGTACATGCTGGGTAATGATAACACTAGAATTTGCACCGGTATAAATACTAAAAAGAGAAGAGCTACCTGAAGAATAAATAGTGGATGTGTAAACGCTTCCAGAAATAGTAGATGTTTTGGTGACAGAAGTTCCAGGGGTATACTCTGTGTCAATTATGGTAGAGCCAGTTCTAGTAGAAACGTTAATGATCGTGGTTTTGCTTGGAGCGTAGATGGTAGATGTATACACTGACCCAGGAGCTATAGACGCAACAGTACTAGAAGGCCCATCAATATTATTGGTGTTTGTCAAAATGGAATTGGAGTAGCTTCTAGATTCATAAACTATGGATTTTGAACCAATGATTGTTTCTGTAGTTACCGAATCAGGATCAATGGAAACATTTGTCTTGGTGTATGTGTGGTCGTCAGTAACAAAAGTGACAGTGGCTATGGAACCGCTCTTTGTAACAGTATTATTGTTCTCAGTATACGTTTGAGTTATAATTTGCTCAGAATTAGAGGCAGCATGGCTAGTATTAGTTTCAAGAACAGTTTCAGTGTAAACGGAACTGAAAGCACCATCAGTTGAAGTGACACTTGTGCTTTCGTTAATTGTACTATGCGTACGAGTAGTTCTAGCCTCAGTTTCAACCGACAAGCTGGTTTGTTTTCTTGTGAAATCAGTTTTAGAAGAAATATCTGTAGTACTTTCAATAGCAGATGTAGATGTGCTTTCCAAAGTCTGGTCCCCAATAATCACTGTTTCCATAGTTGTAGAACCAGAAGTCGAGCCAACAGCAGCAGGCTTGGTTTCAGTGAAACCTTCTGTGCCGCCCGTACTAGATGCTGTGATAAACACTGTAGTTCCAGAAGAAATGATAGTTCCCGTCCCGATTGTACCAAATGAAAGGGCTTTAGTGGATTGTGATCCAGAAAGAACTTTATCGCCTGAGTTAAAGACTGGAGATAAAGAAGTAGTTGGTGCGGGAACTGTGATGACTGTAGAATTAGAGTAATAAGAAGTAGTAGAGAATACACTAGTGCAAGTTGAATAAGAACACAGTTTTCTAGTGTTACAATCTGTAACTGTAACTGTCGTAGTAACGGTAAAAGCAATAGCTGTGGTCCCCGACGAGACAATGACAGTACTAGAAGTGACACCCGATCCTGAAGAATTTAAAGAAACAGGTGCATTTGACATCAGCGCAGAGGTACTAGATACGGAAGCTAAGACAGCAGAAAGAGATGAAGATGAAGATTGTTGCAGTGAGGAAACTGTGGAAATTATAGAGGTCGTGGAACTTTTGGGAGCCGTCGAAGCTGTGGAGACCGTGGACGTTGTATAGACCGAGGCAGTTGTTGAGACTGTAGAAGCTGTGAAAGCCATAGAAACCTTAGAAATGGTCGAAGTTGTGAAAGCCGTGGAAGCTTCAGAAAGCTGGGCAACTGTAGATAACGTGGAAGTCGAGGAAGCCGTGACAGCTGTAGAGTCCGTAAAGGCCCTGGACGTAGTCAAGTCCGTAAAGATTTTAGATCCCGTAGAAGCGGTAGAAGTCGTCGAAACTGTAGAACTCGTGGAAATTGTGGAGACTATGGAGGTTGTAGTGGTTATAGTGGCAATTTCAGACAACTGGGAGACAAAAACCGAGGAAGAGGACAAAGGTGTGAACGGAGTTGCAACGTCTGTTAGTGAAAAAGAGATTGAATTAGATGTGAAGGGAGTAGGCATAGATGAAGAAACAATGGTCAAAGATAAAGGCGCACTTGGAAGACTTGTAGGGGTAGTCAAAAGTGAATATTCTAAGCTTGAGCTAGTGATATCGGCAGTGGGAATGGGCAATGTTGATATGCAAGTTTCATCAACTGTTACCGAACACGAAGTAATAGTTAAGCACGAATTTCTACCATCTTTTTTGGTGCAGGTAATTGCCTCTTCACATTCAGTATAAGGCTCACAAGGTCCAGTTGGTGCTAGAGTAATTACTGTTGCGCTGAAAGCCGGAATTTGACTTGGAGCTGGAGAACTGGACACAATTATTGGTACTGTAGCAGGTGAAGATCCAACTGTAGATGATATTAGATTTGTCAGTACCAACGTTTTTGAAGCTGACCCTGCCGGAACAAAAGGAGATTCTTTTGTACCTGTCGTCGAGACACAGGCGGATACAGTTGTAAGGTAGCAGGTTGTGGAAACAGTAGCACAAGAATTACCCGGTGAGACCGAGCAAGATACGACTCCATGGCAAGTAGTGAATGGACCACATGTCACTCTTGATACTGGAAGAATAGAGGGCGTCAGATCAGGGCTAGTCACAATGCCACAGTCACTATTTGTAGTTGTCGTGCAAGACTTGTAAGTAGCACAACTTCGGGTACTGCTGACTACAGAACACTCTGTTATATTAGCACAAGACCTGGTAGGGCCGCAGCGTTTTGTAGTCTGTTCAGAAGTAATGGTAGGAAACGCCGTCACACTAGACAAATATAACGATGTAGAATTTGTAACGGATGCTGTAATAGACGAAACGATGACAGAAGTGTCGGAGTTAATTGATGACAATGCGGAGATAGTAGATATGGTGCATTCAGAATCACGCAAAGTTGCGCAACTTGAGGTAGTACGACAAACTCTAGTACCGCTTAGTCTTTTACAATTTATAAACTCGTCGCAGGAAGTGATGAAACAACTAGATGTTATTTCAGGGCCAGAGCTAGACAGCGTTGTAGAATCAGGCGTAGTTGTAGGAATAGTCGTCACACTAGAAATTGTGGAAACAACTGATACTGTAGAAGAGGTGAATACTGTTGAAGAAAGGCCTGAAGCAGTACCATATCCAGTAAGATAAGTAATAATTGTGTTGCAAGATGAATTAGTAGTATGTGTGACACATGAAGAAGTTAAAGAACAAGCATTTGTACCCGGTACTGATGTGCACGTAGAGTAGTTGGAGCAAGCCACCACGTCGGTACAAACTCCAGATTTAGTAGTAATTGACATTTGGACTGAGCTTAAAGTGTATTTGGTTTCTGTAGTATAGACATTCGTAGTTTCGCAAGCACCAGATGTAAATGTGTTACAATCTTGAGTAGTGAAACAGTGTGTATTACTATTGCTCCTAGTGCTACAGCTAACATTGTTAACACAAGTAACTCTGCCCAAACAGGATGCTGTAGGCACAATGCTAGTAAGAGGTCCAGAAGCAGATTTGGTAGACACGCTCGGCGTAGAGTTAGTGGTGGTAAGATAAGCCATTGTAGTCCCAGAAGATTCGGCAACTTTAGTGGAAAGTCTTGATGTTGGAGCACCAGTAGTAAGGTATGTAGGAATATCATTGGGGACAGTTGTAATAGAAGTAGTGAGAACAAAAGTGTTACTACTAGAGACTTGGCCAAATGATGCGGTGATGTAGGTGTAAACACTTTCGCATCCATTTGGCACGGTAGTAGCACAAGAAGCGGTGATAGTGGCGCATTTTTTATTTCCTTGGTTGTCGGTATCGCAAGCAATGCTGGTAGCACAAGAGACGGTACCAACGCATGACGTTTGAGTAGAATATGTGCTTCCAACATTTGAGGCGACAGTAGTAGGTGATGCTTCTATAGTCTTGGAAACGGCGGACTGGTCAAATGGCTCAGATTCACTAGAATATGTGTAGGCAGTATTACATACATTGGGTGTAGCAGTGGCACAAGATGTAGATGTACTACATGTGCTACTACCCTTACTGTTGATATTACAAGCAACATCGGTTATACAAGAGATAGTACCAATGCAGGAAGTGATAGGTTTGCTTGAATGTATTGTTTCGGCCTTTGTAGCCACATCAGAAGGCAAGTCGACAATAGTTCTAGTGATATAAGTGTAAACAGGGTTGCAGCCACTAGGAATAGTGGTGGCGCAAGAGGTAGTTGCGTCACATGTGCTACTTCTCCTAATGTCTCTGTTACAAGTAACATCAACAGCACAAGAGATAGTGCCAACGCACGACGGCACAGCCCTACTTGAGTAGGTAGTTGCAAACTGTGTGGTTTTGGTGACATATGTAATAACAGATTCACAGCCACTGAGAGTAGCAGTTGCACAAGAAGTGGTAGCGGTACATGTACTACTGCCCATGCTATTGGTGCTACAAGCGATACCAGCTGTACAGGAGACAATTTCAACACAGCTAGTTTTACTGGGACTTGCATAGCTGGTTTCGGTCAAGTAGTCAATTCCGGAAGATGTGCTAGGCTTGTCTAAAGTTGAATGTTAGAGAAAAGAACTTGGTAAAGAAAGCAAATATAAACTATGATGGACTTACTTGATTGGGAACTGTAATCAACGGTCATAGAACTTGAGGAAAGAGTAGGTTTTGGTGCTGTAAATAAAAGTTAGTAATTGAGCTGTGAGGATTCAAGAAAAAGCAAATTGACATACAAGTCCAAGAAGTAGAAGAGACAATAGTTTTAGTTTCGGTTCCAAAATCAATGGAAGTAAGCCGGTTGACAGCACAAGACGAGATTGAAGCAGTTTTGCAAACTTTTGCAGAAGCACAGTCAGCCGAACCAGCAACATCTGAGCAAGTCTTAACGAGCTCACAAGAGACAGGATATGAACAGGATACGACTTCAAAGCTTTTAGTACGCGAGATTGGGGAAATCATAGTAGGAACTGCAGGAACAGAAGTAGTGGAAGAGCCGCAATTGGAAGTAGTCTTGCAAATTGTACCAGTTTCACACTCTCTGGTGCCATCAACCTTCGAACAAGTAGAAGCAATGTCGCAACTTGAAGAATAGTTGCAGACAATGGTATTGGTAATAGACGCGGCAGGAAGAGCTGAAGTGTAACTAGGCGTTGGACGAGCAGAGTTGACTGGAAAAGTACTGTAATAGTACGATTCAGTTTTGTACACAGAAGTTGAGCAGTCCTGATAGCTAAGTGCAGTACATGATGAAGAGTAGGTGCAGGTCTTCTTGTTGCTGACAGTATTACAAGTAGTCACCTCGCTGCAGGAAGAAGCTGGGGAACAGAGAGTAGCGGTCGTTAAATATGATTGAGTAACTCTCGTGATAGGCGCACTTGAAATGACAATTGTACTGTAGATGGTACTAGCGCCGCTAACTAGAGTTGTATAACAAGACGATTGATCTAGAGTAGAGCACGAATTAGAATAGGTGCAAGTTCTTTTGTCGCTGATAACAGTACATGAAGTCACTTCTTCACATGAGGATTTGGCGCCGCAGGAAGTAGTACTTGTAGCGTAGGGTCTGGTGATGGTAATTATCGAGTGGCCTGTGGGAATACTAGAAACATAGGTTGTGGTAGCAGTCCTAAACTCAGTGGAGCAAGTTCTATCTTCTGTCCAACAAGTTTTTGCAGTTTTACAATCTCTCTTCCCACTCACTTTGGAGCATGATGTGACATAGTCACATTCTATGGGCTCGGTACAGACTTTGGTAAGAGCAACAACAGGATTTGTAATAGTAATAGCAGTATAAGCCATAGAAGGAGTGGGCTTTCCGGTGGTAGCGAAAATTCGAGTGGAAGTATAGACATCTGTGTTGCATGCACGTTTGGTAGTAGTACTGCATTCACGGCAAGTTTCACATTCACGAGTGCCGTCGACCTTAGAACATGTTGACACAAGTTGGCACGAAACGCCTTCATCGTTAGAACACGAAGTGGCAGTGATAGATATGGGGGCTGTAACAGTAAAAACAGTTTCATCAGGCGCACGGCAAGAAGAGGTACTACAAATGGTGGAACTTGAGCATGATGAGGAGGCTCCAACTCTACGGCACCGAGTTATTTCATCACATGCAGTAGCGGGAGTACAACTGCCTCCAACTGGAACAGTATAAATTGAGCTAGGCACATAGTTAGTTGTCATAGGGCAGCTAACAGTTGTTGCCACGCATTGATCGTAAATTGTGCAAATCTTTTCGTTTTCAACTTTGGAGCAGCTAGTAACTTTGTGGCAAGATGTGGAAGGAGTACAAAAGTTAGGATAATGCGAAACGGCACACCTGCCAATGGTGCACACATCTTGAGTCCAACAGCTCTTGGGATTGTCCTTTTTACAGTATGTACTGGGCTGACAAATGGTACTTTGGCTACAGCTGGGATAGAATGACGTGATGGTATGTCTAGACGACGTGGGATAAACTAGAGAGCTGCCAGTACTAGTAGCGCATATCACGGAAGGGTTACATACCTCAGTGGTGTCGCAAGAGTAGATGAGATCATTATCAGGATCATAGCAGGCTACCAAATCTTCACAAGAGTTTGTAGTTTTGCACTTGAGTGTGGGTTCTGGAGAGGGTGAGCCACAGTAGCCAGTTGTTGTGCAATATGAGCTAGTAAAGCAACCCTGTGTATCATCGCACATCACTCGACTTCCGCATTTGGTACCAGTAAAGCAAGAGACTATAGACTCGGGCTGAGCAGATGTGGTGGTGTAAGGGAAATGAGTAACGGTTGCAGGGACTGTCTGGGACGATGAAGAAGTGCTCGCCTCAGGCCAAGAAGCGGATTCCCAAGAGGATGTAGATTTGCTTGTTTTGCTAGGTCGCGGTTTGGAATATTGTGCGCCGTCTTTTTTACCGGGTTTGCATTTAATTGGTTTCTTCTTGAACTCACTAGAACTAATAGAATTTGGGATTCCTTTGACGCCAGTTTCAATGGAAGCAATGTTGGAAGCACTGGTATCGCGAATAGATTTGGCAAAACCGACTTGTAGATTTTCAAGATCGAATACCATGTACGTAGACCGCAATATATTATCTCCAAAACTGCAAAACTTGGGATCGTTGGTACCATAAACGCCGAGGTAGCAGGCAGCAGATCCATCTTCAAGAAACATAGGACGTCCTAGTCTATCAGTGGCGGCGATCATGAGCTCGCGAATGGAGACCAGTACATCAAACCCGCCAATAGTAATAGTAACAAACTTATCATCGTCGTCACTATATGTACATGATCGCATATATTCACCAGTAGCTAAATCCCTTCTTAAATTCAACAGCTTCACAAGGTGCTCAACAACAGGTGTAGGTAGGATAGAGGCGGTGGCACCAATGTCGGCCAGAATAACCATATCGCCCTTAAACAGAGTCTTGGGCTCAGAGCAGCTATTATTGTAAAAGGAAACCAATTCACCAGAGACAGTGAACTCAATAATTTCCTTTGGACCGTTGATAAAATGGTAAGTAGGTATCATGGGAACAGTAACAATAGGGCCTTCAAACTTGGCTTTATCCACGCCTCCAAAAATAAGCTGGCCCAAGCTAGCTGTGGCTGAATTCAGCCAAATAGAGTATGATACAGAGTTAATATATCCAGCTTTTTTCAAGCGCACAGGAAAATTGTCATAAACAAATGGTTGACTTTTGCGATGGGCTGTAGATTCAAGACCCGGAAGACCAATACCGAAAACACCAGAGGTATTAGCAATCTGAGCCACAGCAAATTTCATATCTCGAATAGCAACCTCTGGTTGACCCTTGAGAGTAAGTGTATCTGAAACCAAATCACCCTTTGCAAAAGTATAGTCGCTGTATCGAATGAAAACATCAGAGTCATGATATTTGTAAGTTGAAGATTTGAATTGGTCGTACATGCCTTGATTTATACAAGGAAACTGATTGGTATTGTTAAACTGTACGTTATTCATTCCACTTTCAGAGCAGTAAGGATTAACAAAACTAGAGACCCATAAATCGCTCGAGCCTGTATCAACTTGAAGAGAAAATTTTTGAGGCGGTGTTCCAAGATAAAAATCGACGGAATATAATATGATTTCATTATTTATAGGATGATCAACAGTTTTGGTGGTGACAAGTTTATTTTCGGGACTTCTGATAGATAGGCCTCGTTTGTGGAGATTGAATGAGACAATTTTGTTCTCGGGTTCAAACCTTTGAGCTTTTACCAGAGATGTGGCAGCCAATACCCATAGTATGGCTAAACGTAACATTCCAAATGTTTTTCAAAAGTTCTTTTTAGTTGCAATGATCTTTTGATGTGTTACGATATGAGTTTCGAAATGTTATATCTAGTAGTAACGTATAATTTCACACAATTTTTGCAAAATCAAGAGACAAAAGATACTTAAATAAAAATTAAAGATTTTTCAGTGAGAAGACTACATTAAAGGTGAAAAGAAAAGTAATCATTATTTTAAGAATTTTTTCAATGGCTTTGTAGTTTCTCTAGTAATCTCCGTGTAGTCTAAATAAAAAGGATAGTTAAAGGCCATAGCTAGACAAAAAAATAGAAGCTTAAACTTTGAACTTTGCAACGTTTACTTGCAAATGCCTTAGCATTAGTGAGATGACGTCCTAAAATATTGCGATTAATCAAATGTTAAAACAAGAAAGCTCACTAGCTCGTTGAGTTTTTAATCAGAGCTCAATGACTGTATTACTTTTCAAAAAAATTTATTGCATCTTCAAATATTCAAATTGCTAACATAGACGTTTGTTTACATTGCTAACATATTTTGTGTTAGTTTTCATTGAATTTTAGGTAGTTTCTTGTAACAATTGTGATTTGTCACAAATCCTCTTTCATCTTTGCACTAACAAGTTTTATAATATATATCTTGTATTTTAGAAACTACGCTTTGTGAAGTATGATCATGTCTAAACTGGTTTTTTCTGTTAGTAATAATACTCAAATTACAAATACCAAGAATCATTAAGGGTAGTGAATTAGATTTCTCATATGCAGTTAGAACTAACACACACAATTGCTTGCAGTCCTTCAATTTTTAATAAGTAAGTGTAGTCAAAAAAGATTTAGCTGACAAGTCTTTATTGAAACTTTATGAATTCCATGAAATCACACAACAGAGAAATTGCAGCGCTTAATATTTTGACTGTAATTTATTTAGAGCTAAAACAGTTGGAAGCACATACTTTAGGACTTGTATGGCTCAAGACACTATGAGCCAGATGTGATACACGGCGTATAGCTAAGTCATCTCAAATATAAATATCTCTAGCTTTGTATGTTATTCATTTCATTTGGCGAGTTACCACATCTTGCTTATTGCTGAACTAGGCATCAAATTATACATTTTGCTGGACAAATGTCAGCCGTTTGCGGCCAAATGAAATTTGGTGCGGCAAGGGGTACAAAGCCCATAATATTATAATAATATTATAGATCGCTACTTCGTATTATGTGACATTTGGTATGTTTACAAATTTACAATAATAATAACGTTATAGAAACAGCAATATGTTAACCCCCTGCGTGTTTTTTTATCTATTTTAAAAATTCTACAATATTTTTGATCTAAATTTTTCCAGTTATAGCTATGTATTAACGCTATAATTATGATTTTTTTTCACCCTAAATACAGTTTTTTTAAGGTAACTACAAGAGTTTTAGGTTATTGATTGTTTTATATACAATTTAAGCTAATTTTTATATTTGTACTTACAATCACTAAGTATTGACAGATTTGACTTAGATTGCCAGCTTTTTGAAGGATTTTTGAGGTATTGAATTGTCTTTGTTATAAGTATAGAACGACTTCCTGTTTTCAAAATATCTTTGAATAAGCCTTATTAGATTAGTGTAGAACAAGCTTTAGATGCCGCATAGTCAACATATACATAATACACAAAAAACACATTCCTGGCTCAACTATAGTTCACGCAGTTTTTGAAAGAATTAATGAAGGACTATGTTGTCGTACTTAGCATATTGAAGCTTGATTGATCTAATGAATTGGTATACAGCATTGCAGCTTCATCTACCAAAACTTCCTCTTCCACTCTAGTATGAGACCAATTGCGGGATATGTTATGTCCACATTCTACTGAAGTAGATGAACTGCATGCTTTATTTTCTCTGGACCTCAGATAATACAAAATCACGATAATAATCCACCAAAAAAAGTTGTACGCAAAAACTGACTTATATGTGGGATTGTTCTGCCACCCTATAAAGGCATCAAAAAACTTGCGATATCCGGCTCTCTGCGGATCAGAGCCGTTAAAACGCCATACAGATTGTGAGAGGTCATACAAAGTGGAACCAAACCTTTTTTTGCTAATACTGTGACCTATATGGCTAATGAAAGCCTGCTGTTCTAAGAACCAAACACCTCGCGATATTAGCCCTGCAGCTGCAACGTACGAAACACATGTAGAAGCAACAAGAAAGCGACGTATATGCACTTCATTTCCTTTTCTATGCATTAGCCAACTTATCAAAGTTCCAAGGGTCATAGCCACAAATATTGATAAGGGAAGAGAAGTTGTAGGTTGGCTAACACCGATGATTCCCAAAAACACTACCGCCTCTAAACCTTTGCATAATGTTGTAACAAAAGGTAATATAGCAGCTGCATGTTTTTGTGCAATACACCCATGATCGTGATAAGTGTTGACAATTGATTTTGCAATCTTCAGTCTCCAGCTGTCTTTTGTTTTGTTGATTTGAAGCATTGCAAACCCTATATAGCTAATAATAATACCAGCAGCAAGGGAGAACGTACCTTCCCATATTCTGTCGTTCATAAACCATAAATTATTAACAATATGAAAAAACGCGTAAGTAAGCATCAAGCCAAAGAATAGATACACGATAAATCCCAGGAATGCTCCGACCCATACTTGCAAAATCAGACTTTTATAAATGTGCGATCGTGTATCTTTGCCGTGGTCTAATATTTGTTCCGGGTCCTGTAACTCAAAAGAAGCATTCTTTCGAAATCCGTGATTTATGACAGCTAAAAACCCTGATATTATTTGTGTGGTTTCAATTGCCTCTTTGAATACTAAGAAAAAGATTTGGACTGAAAAGCAGCTTTCTATTTCGTTCTTCATCATTGATTTGTAAGAGCGGCGCTGACATGCATGTATTTTGTAAGTGGTGCCTTGGATTGACGCGGCAATAATCAAAATTCTTTGAAGGGTTCTTGATGGTCTTTGATAGCACACCTGTGGCGAATAGTTCAGTAAGATTGAGAAGAACAAATTGCTACTGGATAGTCAGTTTTGAAATATGTGACTGCACTCTTGAACTTTCGTACGGCTGAGAGTAATTTTACGAATTTGTACACTTGGCACATTTTGCATGTTGCTAATTTCTACAAAGCAAAACAAATATTGGCAAAGACTTACCAATGCAATTCAAGTAGATCTCAGGTTAATACTTATTCTTGGCAAGGCTATGGATGTGAATAAGCTTGATAAAACTTTGTGAACCCAAGAGCAATTATTCAAAAATCATCGATACATGTAGAGAATTTTGGGATACAATCAAATTTAAAAGCTTAAACAGCATTCAAAGCATTGAAAAAAGCGGGCATGTTAGAATCATTTCGTTTCCGAACAAAATGTTGCAAGTCAGACAGCGCAAACTGTTTTTATAGAATTATGTGATTTTCAAAATGCGCACCTATATCTAAGAGATTATTTAGTATCAAAACAATAACTTTGTAAAAACTCTTTCTCAAAACAGAGCCAGCATGGCATAATTGCGCTAGTTTTTTCATATATAGCTTGAAATTTACAATAACTTTCCATCAATATATGATATTGCAAATACACACTAAATAAAAATTTTAAGCTTGTAAAGGTTTTGCTGTGTATAAGAGTCTGGGTCTAAATACCAGCCTTCTATCACTAAGATTCCTCGTTACACAAGATCACAACCATGGGAAATATGACTCTTTCGAACACTGGGACTTCAAAGATAATAGCTAGATTAGAGAGTTATTTCTATCTTCAAATAAGCTGAATTGGGGTAATAAGTAGAACAAAGCCGAAAGGGTGCTAGTTCCAAAAGTTAAAGAACTGAATGTTGATACTTTAGATAAACAATATTCAGTTTGCATGCAAGCAAAATAAAATTGCCAAATTATGTCTGCTATTTCAGTATAATTTTTGAAATTTATGAGCAATTTTGTAGTCTTGAATACTTTGCAAATTAGTACATATTCCAGTGTTGGACGGTTACAATTGAGAATATGTTTATTTTGCCACTTTTGGTATACAATGTCACAACTGTGTGTACACACAAGTCTCAAGTCTCTACCTCTTTTGACTTCTTCTCTAGCGCCACGAATCATTCTTTGGATTTCAAGATCATAGCCTTGTCTTCAACCAGCATGAAATAAGAATAGATTTTGACTCTTCATTTCTTTTTCAAATCAGTCTACGCGAAATCTCTTTGTTACATATATATGATGCTGTGGGGGCTTGATCTTATTATTTGGCTCTAAGAAGCAACAAAATCGCGAGAGGTTTCAAAGGCAACAACAGACTTCTCGTTCCGTGGACACACATCTGCAAGTGAGAAATCAAATGAGATTATGATTAATGCCTTACACCATCTTTTTGGTTTACAAAGCAATAATCCATAGCAACAAATCTATGGCCGATCTGGAAAGGTTTTACACATTGTAATGGAAATAAAAGATGTGATGATCAAAAAATGCACCAACTTGAACAATGTCAAATCAGGCTAAATTTTGGAAACATCAATAGACAATGTATCAAAAGAAAGACTAGGTACAAGAGCATCCTAATTTGATTCTAGTAGATCTGATTTATAGAGCGCCGGATGACAACTCAAAATCCTAGTTGAACGGGATTGGTTTATTAACATATGTACATAATATTGTAAAACTTATCATCAAGCGGATGCTGTTTGTTTCTTTAACTTCTTTTCTAGCTTTCTCATTTCGCGCATGTTTGGTGGCATATCAATGTTGAGTTCTGCTCGTACCTCATCGGCATCGCGCTCGAGAATTTCCTCCCAATAGACATTCATTAAACTTTTTGCCCTGAGTCCATTAGATAATGCCCAAGGTCCAAACACCTCAAGCACACGTTTGCGCTCGCCAGGCTTCAATTTGAACGGCTCGGACATTGCGGCAAGTCCTGTCATTGGAATTCCTGTATTGGCAAATTCAAAGGCCTTAACTGCAACCTCGCCTTCCATGACTACAGGAAGACCAGTGATAGCATGGTAGAAATCATGGCATTCACGATATCGCTGCATCACGTATGCAAGCTCCGGTTCTTCTACGTATCGTACAGGCATTCTGGTATCCGGCGATACGTCTTCTTGGTCAAGCCAGGATAGATAGCTACCTCCAACTGTAGTCGCCGGTAACTTACGCAAATAATCCAGATCAAGCGATTTTGACGTTATACGTGGTCTTTCGCGCAGAATTCTTCGTCCAGTCGGATCTGCTAACATTTGATCTCGTAGGCGCTCTAGGACTGGCGAAATTGCCGAAGTCTCGCCAAACACAGCAATTAGATCAGGGCGCCGCGGATTGACAAATGCAGCAATTCCAGATCCAGTTGTTAAAAAGACCCGCTGAAAAGTATTGAGAGGCACATGCCCAGGATATCGCGATACCATTATGAACTGAGTGTGTAGAGTCGGACAGAATGTGTACTATGAAAAAGTGGAATGAGTGGAAATGCACGAGTTTTAAGTTTCAACGCTTACTCTATATGGATATCATGTGATATACTCTAGCATCCGCTGCTTTTGAAAGACTTCCGATTCTCTGTTTAATCATCGCTGGCGAACAATTTATAACGGCAATAGCATATTGACGATCAAAAACATCAATAGAAAAATGTCCAAAGCACTCTATACGTCCGAGCCAGATGATGTGGTACTACACAAATCTCGAGAGGCGCTCAGCAAAGAAGTCGATTGGTTACTGAAACAGACACAAGCCCAGGCCACTTCGACGATTATATCTGGACTGCTCGAGTGTAAAACCCGGCTAACTGCAGAGTCCGAAACTCGGTTGGTTATGTCTTCTGGGCGCTCAGAAGCAATCAAGGGTATCGTTGTTCGACAAGGAAACAGATTAAAGTCTGGAGAGCTCAAGATCAAGCTTCCAGCATCAAATGCGGAGTACGAATTGGACTTGAAGCAACAGTCCCAGCAGCAACAGCATCGCCAGAACGAACACTACAACGAAGACGGGAGATATGTTCTACGACAAGTGGTGGATACTGTAAATCTGATTGATCAAGCGGTTGAAGGAATTCGCCGCGCTCGGTTCATAAACGTCGATATGGCGCTGTCTGTGCTGACCCGGCTGTTATCGCTATTACGCAACGCAACAAAGTGCATTGAGCACCCTTCAGAAGGACTCATGTTTCCAGTAAGGAATACTGCGCATGAAGATCCCGAATTGTTTGCAAAGGGTATAGCTATCGACTTTTATCTTGAAGACTCAAGCGTGGTAACAGATGTGCACACGTTCACAGTTCTAGAAAATACTCAAGAACTGTCTGACAATGAACCAACTCACAGCGGATCTGGTACAGGATCTGCCAGCAATCATCACGCTTCGGGTAGTACGAGCTCAGCAGCCAACTTTTTCAAAAGCATCGGTCTTCGTACCCGTAAGATAAATTGGGATAACGTGTTGGAATTCAATGGACGCAAGGTACTTGAGACTGAGCGCGTCAAAGTAGAATCGCAAGATCCAAATCTGATATCAGCTATGGCTAAACTAAAAGGTGAGTTTTTATATATGTACAATGGATATGCTATGGAAGACGAATTAAGAACTAACAATGAATTAGCGCTAGAAAACCACGTTGCAGTGCTAAAGCGGCGAATTGAGCTGCTGAATAGCTTGTAGATGAAAACAAGATAGCGTATAAGCTACAACATAAAAAGCAGTTACAGGTATCAACACTATCCGCGGGAGAAAATAGCTCTTTGAACGTTGTAAGCAGCAATTGCATTAAAGACACCCCACTCAGTAACACTCTCAAGTGCATATCTAGCAGTCTCAGCCTCGTACAAACGTCTTTCTAGGAACTCGTAGGTGTCTCTGAACCCAGTAGAGTGGTCTTGTGCCATGAACAACTCTGTCGCTGCGTAAACTGACGAAAGCGCCATGCGTCTGTTGTACCACGAGAAATCGTGGCTATCGTCGCCGGCTAGAAACCAAATATCATCTGAGAGTCTGTGGAGCTCAGGGAGCGAGCTGGTGAGGTTCGTGGGCATAGCGAGAACAGCCAACACGTCTGAGAGTTGGTGAGCAATCGGCTCATTTCCGGTAATTCTGAGCTTAACTAGCTGCGATACAGCGTCGTACACGTTAGACGGGCGCTTGTAGTCGGGGGTTTGAACGTGGGCAAAAAGTTTGCTTCGCTCGCGCACTAGATGTGCAAGAATGAGGTCGAGAGCGCCACCACGGCCATTAGGGAACACCTGGCGGGCAGCATCCGAGTATCCACGCGAGCGAAGCTCAGCTGTAACGGCAGATTCAGAAAACCCGAGACTTGGAACATGTGTGTCAAGCGCGCTAAGAAGAACAGACGCAGCCTTTGTTGGTAGTCCTAGAGAGTCCTGAATCAGCAGCGACGGAGAAGCGGCGGCAATAGAAGAGTCCACTGAGTGGTATGCGCGAGTAAGCAGACGGAATCTGGCCGGTGTAAATACAGATCTCATGGCAGAGCTCATAGTGAAAATATGGTGTGGACAGAGAGTGAATGATGAGGAAGAAAGAATGTTTTTGTGGGATTGTGAAAAGTTGTTTCCCTCCACCACACCCATTCACTCCAACCGCATTGCAAAATGCAGATCAGCATGAACAACGCACACATGTCGTCTGCTTCGACGACGCCAGAGCCAAATCCAGCTACTAGCTCGGCAGTACAGATTGCATCGGATTCAATATCGTCAGCTTCTGTTTCTTCAACGTCCAACCGACGATCTCGGAAGCGACCCCAATACAGTGTTGTTTTGACACTTGTTTCGCTTAATGAAACGTTTGCGACAAAAACGCTATTCATACCTTTCGCGCCCAATAAGTTGCCAATTGGACGACAACCACCTACTTCCAATGCAACATCTTATGGAATGCTATCGGTTGATGATGGTTATTTTGAGTCGCGAGTATTGTCTCGACTACATGCAGAGCTGTGGGCTGACCCAGAAACAAACGCGGTATGGCTGCGAGACAATAACTCTTCAAATGGAACATTTGTAAACGGGGAAAAACTTAAGGACAAAACACAAATTTCGGAGGAGGATATTATAGATTTTGGTATAGACGTGGGGACTCCCGAAAACCCGCGGGTCCGGGCGGTAGTCGAACGTATTCACTTTGTGTCTTTGCAGCATCAAAATACCCCAGGTCAACAGCAACAGCAGCAACAACAACAGCAGCAACAGCAAAAACAACAACAGCAGCAGCAAAAGCAACAACAACAACAGTCACAACAGCCACAACAACAACACCGCGGTGGATCTTTAACAAACGGAAATGCTAACGGAAATGGTGGAAGCACCAAAATGCAACTTGGAAAAACTCGAGTAATGGCACTTGATCCACAGGACATGGCTGCGTTTGAGGCATCGCTATTTGGCGATTTGAGCGGTACACTGGCACAGCTTTCGCGCTCGCCCGATTTGATGGAACGTATCATAAGAAACTTGTACCACGAAGTTCAAATGGCACGAGTTGACATTGCAAAAGTGTGGAGTCTCAAAACGCATCTTGAGGCGATTGGCAAAGCCCAACATGAATCGCGACTAATACATGCTACGCTCCCATCTATTCGAGATCTACGTAGCAAATTGTCGGCTTTGACAGCAAAGCTGAATAGCGCAGAAACTGAAATCAACCTGAAGAACGTTGAGGTGAGAGATCTGAAAAACACTATTATCGGGCTTTCGGCTTCATTTGCCAACACTCAACTTGTACCTAAAGATACTACACAACAGAATAACGAGCATTCAAATTTACAAAAACCAAAGCATAAAACAAAGTCAAAATCAAAGAGTAAAGTGGAACCCACGCCGAGTGTCGAGGTTACCATAGATTCTGATTATACGGCCATCGATGACTTGACATATAATGAATCCATACGTGCATACAATCTTCCGGATATCAGTCTTGAGGTACCTGCAAGTCCAGAACCAGAAAAAGAGAATAGCAAAGCAGATGAAATCTTTCAGGAACTACAAACTCGTACCGACCGAGCTACTTCCCGGTTCAATACATTGGTTTCGGTGAATTTGCTTATAGCCGGTATTGCCGCCGCCAGTCTTTTCTATTCTAAATATCAAACGCGATAAAGACTGGTGCTTTTATTTATTTCAATGTTTTATGTATATAATTCCATGTGATAACTTTGTGTCCAATAAGATTTTAATGGAGTAGATGTGCCTTTGCAATAGAAATCCAGCCTTTTAGCAGAGTTTTGATATTATATGAAAGCGATGTGTCTGGAATTGATTCAAGAAGAGTGGACCATTTTACGGTTTCGGCTTCAAGAATTTTATCGAGAAGCTTTGCGATCTGATCGAGAAATCGGTCTTCACTGATGATTCCAGCTACAAGCTTTTCAACTAGATCAAGCCTTGCACCGGATAAGACTATTAATGCAACTTGTGTCCGGAAAGATGCGCCGGTATCCCGCGACACTGTGTATTCGCCATAGTACCCGATTTTATCGAGAAACTCGCGCTGCTGTTTGTCGAATTCGAGGTCCAACTGAATGTAATCGTGCGGGTTATCGGGAAGCACAAACCCGTATTCGAGAAGAAGCTTGTGATTAGGATGTGGACCATATGTCAAATAGACCTGTTGTCCAGCGGGGATGGTATGAGATGCAGTGATAGACATACCGGATAGCCCAGTATAGGACATGGGATTGGATAACGATGAATCTGGGGTATGGTTAAGCATATCAATGACGGGAGCTAGAGAGAGATTATTCGCCGGGTCTCTTCCCAGAGCTGTATATAGAGTTCGTGTGTTTACGCACAGCCAAGCCCACAAGTATAGGTTTTTTTCGTCAGAATTGCCTGTTGCCGAACTTGACTCTTGGAAATGAGTATAGGCGGTTTCGAACAATGTTTTTTGATTTTCGAAATGCTTTGCAACATGTTTAAACTGCATCAAGATTTCACTGTTTGACTTATCTTCCGTGTTCAGGGAGTACAACCAGCTCAAAGGAACGGATTCAAAGTCGCGCGGTAGCACTCGCGTATACATGTGTCGCGGGTGGTCCGGGTTACGGGCCGCAGACACCAGGAACGTCGCGAGGCAGGTTTGTGCCGGCGCGTTTGTAGAAGGTCTGATCTCGCGCGGGTGGCTTCGCTGGTTGATAAGGCCCTTTGGCGGGACGCGGATCAGCAGCTCGTTAGGCCCGATCTGTTCGCGAGCGTAGATGCATCGGCCCTGGCCTTTTGGGATTTGGAGTTAGCAAAATTGCGCTTGTCGTCGTCTATTTGTATTGGAACGTACCCGGTTGGAAAACAACTTGAAGTTTGGAGTTAATGTACGGGCTGCATTTGGATTTGAAGTCGGACAGGAACTGGTCGTAGTCGGGGTCTGGGACAGATTCCATGCTGGCTATGGTTGAGTGTAGTAATGATACTGAAAATACTTGTTACTGACTTTGGAGGGGGGGAAAACTAGATTGACTAAAAAATTATCGTTCTGTCTCCCCCCCCCCCCTTCCATCTTCTACCCTGCTCATGTTTCTACGTATTCGGCCGTCAATCAGATCCATACTCTCGACGGGCTTGAGGTTCCAATCAACCGCGCCTTCATGTCCTGGATCCGTTCCCACGATCCAGTCAAATTGTGGTCCTGATCTTCATCACTACAATTATACTTTGACCCGGCTTCCTTATGCCAAGGGAACAGAGATCATGGACACTTTGGTGCGCCAGTTCCTCGATTCGAAAAAGTCTGGCGCTGAAGCATCGTCGATTCCACCGCCGCCCACTTTGCTTACATTTCAGTTCAATCCGGTGTATACCTTGGGAAGACGTGAGAAGGGTCGCGGGGCTGTTGAGGCGGACGATTTGTCGGACGGGGGCCGCGCAGATGTCTATGAAACTTTCCGTGGCGGGCAGACGACGTTCCATGGTCCCGGACAGCTCGTGGCATATCCCATTATCGATCTTCGATCATTCACTTCAACTTCAACGTCCGGCACGGTCACCTCGCATATCCCAGTGCGATGCTACGTTTCTCTGCTCGAGCGGACTTTGATCCAAATGCTTTCTAATCGGTACGGCATCACCAGTGCACAAACGACGGAAAACACCGGTGTATGGGTTGATCCCAATCACAAGATTGCGGCGCTCGGGATCCATGTTCGCCGGAGCATCACGTCGCATGGAATCGCGTTGAACTTGAGTACAGATTTACGATGGTTTGAGCGGATCGTGGCATGCGGGCTTCCTGATAAAAAGACCACGACGGTCGAGCAATGGACAAACAAAAGGGCTACTGTGCCCGATGCGGCCGACTGGTTTGCTGAAACCCTGGCTGCAAATCTAGGGCTTTCTGTCAAAACGGAGTATAAACAGGAGAGCTAACAAGGCTAGCGGTGTGTAGATTAGAAATGTATACATGGGAATACATGTGTATGTAAACTTGAATACTAGAAATAAATGTCTTCCACCAATCCAAAAGAGATTTGGGAAGTTGTCTACCGTTGGGACCTGTGGAAACGGCAAGCAGGTGCACTGTGGCTGAAGAGCTCTTTGATGTTTTAAATCATAACCAGTATGATTCTAATTGATTGAGATATTATTGCTCCATCTCTTCTCCACTGGAGGTATGAGAAGAATCTTGTTTAGGTAGCTTGGTGCTTTTTTCGACATTGTTATCTTCGTCCTCGCTGTCCGACGAGTCCGGGTAGATTTCTACCACATCCAGCTTCCAATCCTCAGCGTCTGCGGATGCCCTTTCAGAATGCGATGCGATTCCTGGTAGAGAGCGCGATAGCGTATATGATCCTGACGATGAAGACGACGACGAAGAAGTCATGATGGGTAGATGGCTACTATGTTTGTTTAGAAACGAGCGGCCAACAAAGATCTCTTGGTTCCAGACAAAGCCTTGAGATTGCCAAACGCTCAGCTTGTACTCTTTCCGCGAGATACGGTAATACTTGTGATGAACATCCTGACGCATTGACTTGGAGAGTAGGTTTCGAGAAGCTGGTGCCATTGTGTGTAATTGATTTTATATATTCTGTGGAAGTGGGTATATAATGTGGGTATGTGATGGAGTGTATATGGTGTCTGAAGTGGGAAGAGGGAGAAGAGAGGGAATGGGTCTGTTGGTGTTTAAATAAGGTACGGGTGAAGTGAACGGTTTTGTGGTTTCACGTGAAGAATAGCAGATACATGCATTAGAGGAGAAGCAAGCTAGAAGCTTTTGCACAGTCAGACAGTGATTGAGTCAAAGAGGCAGTTGCGCAAATGCTGGACTTGGAAAGAGCAGAGAAAGAAAGAGGTTTGGGTTGGTAGGGTCCAAGGTGTCGAACAGGGTCCAGAGAGTCTGGGGTAGTTGGACATAAACATCGAGTACTGTGAAAATAGGATATAAACTCTCGATTTTGATGGATTCAGGTACGGCCGTTGGCAAACATGACACGAATTGACACAGTATGTATTCAGCCAAGACTAGCAGATTTGGTACTGGAATCGTCTGTATCATTCAAACTTGAACATCTACAGAACCTCGCTCGAGGCAAGTTTTCCAAACTGCATCTCTGAGCATTGATACCGGAATTAACTGGATCTTCTGTGACTCTCGTTTTGAAATTAGAAAAGGAGGTTTATCGAATAGTCATGACTTAGTATAGTCTTAGTGTTTCTCTTATATCCACCAGTTTGACGAAAGTACATGCTAAGCGTTCATCAACAATGGCCACTTGACTATTTAAACTGTTGCTTTTGCTCCCCAATATCCCGGTGAAATTTCTTACTCAAAGGCTTTCGGAATTCATCTCTAGCTTCAAGCACAGACACGCCAGTAAAATAATTGTACATACTCGACCACTCTACCTTTCGTTTAGAAAAGACAATTTCACATGAAAAAATGTACATTTTTAAGGCATTTCTTGGACAGAATTTGAAACTCTAGAAACCATGGAAATTTGATTGTAGTAAGTAAAGTGTATGTACACTTTCAACTTCAACATCTAAAGCATTTCTATCAGGCATATCCTCATAGTATGGTCTTGAAAAACTATTCATTTTTCTCATACAGCCCTTTTAAAATTACTTCCATGATATTATTGCCAGGCCATGTGTGCATATTGTTTTTACAAACATTGCTTCATGTGTATGATCTGTGTCGATAACGCCTCAAAGACAGTATAAATAGAGTAATTTTACTTAAATGCATCGCTTGAAGCTGAACGGTAGTCGAGTGTCTACCCGACAGAAGATCTGTACTTGACTTACTAGTGGTTTGTACGCTGTGTTTGCGATTGTCAAGTATGGCAGATGGAATTGACGCCATAAGTTGCTGGTTTTACACCATTATACAATTTACCTTGTGAAGCACGCGGTAGCCCAACGATTGTTCTAAGACCTCCCAGGTTTGGGGAAACGTCAAGAACTGTTATTTCCTTTGAGGAGTGTAGATAGCCGGGCTGATCGTAGAAGAGCAAATGCTTTTATATCATGTATTGACAAGCAGAGTGTGTTTGCTGTACACACAACACATTGTGGTTCGAATACACTTTGTGTGATTTTGGAAATGTATTCAGTCGAACCGAACGGGTTCTAACCTGCGGGACGGCGCGCAGAGTGTCTAGACCTTGTGTAGTGGGCAAGTTGATTTTTCAATGACATCAAGGGAAGCATGCCTGATACAGTTGAAGTAAGCACACTGATTGTTGATCATGTTTTGTACCCTGTAGCCCAAGACTCATTGGTCTCTCGAGATCAAGGCAATAGACTATTGCAATGTGCCACTCTCGCAATCCTAACCGTCTCTACATAAGTCTACCACTCAAACATCTTTTGTCGATTCCGGGTCTTCCCCGTGACCATGCTCACGAAATGGGACCTTGTGCTTGAAACACCTGACTACACACAAGAGCTCACCTTGCAAGACCTGCGCGCTTACGAAACTGGCACTACGCGACTCCACACAACACATGGACGCTACACACGACGATTCATAGCCAATACTGACCAAACCCTACCCAGTTCTCGTTGAGTCGGACAGCTCTGCGCGGGTCTTGATTCCGGAACCCGTTTGGGGAACCCGGTTTTGATTTCTCTGTTCCAAATCCACAATCGTATCACGTTGCAAATCCGGGAAAACTACAGTTGAGTTCGAGAAACATACACACTTTTGTATACACAAACTGCGACATGCATGCATTTGTTCAAGACATTGACTGTATTCAAGGATTCCCACGATCCATTCATTCCCAAGACTAGCTCTGATACACAACAAGACGCACTGGGGTTGATTCTCATTCCCATCGAACTATCCCTCAGCAGGATCACTGCCCGGACTGTACAATCAGCGCGTGGTTTTTTTTTTAATGGAATCGAACGAGCTCACGGTTTCCTCGGAACAGTTTGTGCAACTGAGTGTATATACACATTGCGTGTGCACGACGGGATTCAAAACGCAGCATTTCCTAGATTGGTAGTTTGAAAGAACACATTCTGTACACAGATCACAAAAACAACACCATTTGTTGAGCGAATGGCCTGAGATCATGACGTTGGCGCGTATACACACTCAAAACAAGACTGTACCTTTGTTGAGTGTATATTCATCGATGATGAAATGAACATGATATGATGAAATACCTTGTTTTTTTGCTGTTTTAGAGCTAATTTTGTACAAATGAGCGCAAAATAAAAAAAAGGGGGCCAGAGAGTAAATCCGGATCATTATGACGACGATGGACGGAAAAACATGTACACACGCGAGTCTGGGTGCGAGTACTTACACACTTGCAAGACTCAGAGAGGTACTTGTACAGTTTGCAGCGCGAGTGTGTGTATCAGGACAGAAGTGGGCAGGAGTAGCAGTTGGCTGGATCAGACATGAAGAATGGAATATAAGTAATGTGACTTAAATACCTTGAGTACACATGGGGTTTCGAGGACTGGGAAAATGACGAGTGAAGCTGTAGAGTCAGAGACAAACAATCGGAGGGTGGAGTGGAGTGGGCATGACGATGACAGATACATCAGCTCTCATAGTGTGTACAAAAGTGGAACATTCAAAAGTTTCCCCGACGCCGCCGAAAAAGCTGTTGCCGGAGCAGCAGTGTAGCAGCAGCAGCATCTCCTACGTCAGTGCAGGCCCAGACCGCGCGACATTTATTCTTTGAAAAAACTGCACAAATTTGTGCTGCCAATGTTTTGATTTTCCTGATTGAGCATGAGCGTGTACCAAGAATAGATGCAAAACAGACTACTGTGGCCCGTATAGCCCGATCCAACAAAGAATAAGGTAGCAAAAATAAAATAAAAGTAATGTTTTTACAAGTTCTGCAACAATTCATGTCGCGTGAAAAGAAAAAATGATTAACAGTACATTTTGAAAGATAATCGGAGCGACGAAAGAAATAAATACAACACTTCCGAAAAAAGGAATTAGTTGTTCCGGAACAGCGAAACTTTCGATACTTCTGATTATTAAGTGTACATAGAAGACAGCGAGACAATGGAGTGATTTTTGAAAGCTTTTCCATGTGTAGAGACAAAACAAAAAAAAACCAGGAACAACTGTTCTTTTTCTGAGCTGGGAAAGACACAAAAACAAGAAAGAAAACAGAAAACGAGTCAATAGAAGTGTTCTTTGATGACACAATTGAGTGGGTTTTAATTTTGGGGGGAAGAGAGAGAAAATTTCTCCGGAAAAACTACATTATTTTTGCGGGTTGAGAAGCCTGACCGATTTCATCATATATGGAGCAGGAACAACTTGGACGAAACAAGCAATAAAAGATTGGAGAAAAACAAGTAGGAGACGGTCCCGGAGAAACTCTGCGTGCTTAGAAACAAGAAAAAAAAAAACAATAATAATAAAAGTGAGTCGACTGCGTTGTGTGTGTTTGTGCTCCACGTGAAAAAAATAAATCGACGTTTCTGGTGAAACACCAGTGTCTGTTTTTGGAGGGGGTGGTAGACTGGAGTGAGGGAAAACAAAAAAAAGGCGGAGGCACAAAACATGGAGTGCCTAAACATGGAGTGCCTAAACATGGAGTTGAGCCAAGGAGATGGGTGTTTGGAGATCTACATCGCGGAGGTGGCAAACAGTTGATTTCAAAGAACTGTTACAAAGATGAACTGTACAAAAACTGTTCTTCTTCTGCATCCGCAGCCAAGCCCCAGCACTGTCCTGGTCCAACCCCGTTCTCATCCACCAAGCTCGATCCTGATACACAACATCAACCCGTACGGTGTACTCACAAGAAACCCGAAACGCACCGAACCAAACCATCTCCACAAAGCGAGAGACCGGTTTCACGCCTAGTGTGTCCCAGCATCTACAAGATTAAACAGATTCCAATGTACAAAGCCGTTGTAATATGTACACACACAATAATAACACCGCTGTGTTGCGTATCGACAAAAACTAATGCCCGTCTTGAGGAAAAACTCCCCGGAAAAACTATTTTCCTATCTGGAACAATTAATAACATGCTTGTTTTGCTTTCAAAAAAAAGGTGTCCTGATTAGTCAGATAACAATGTCCCATGTTTTATATAATACATCATCGCTGCTGCCCGTCTTCAGGAAACTCTTGCAATCTGGGGAGCGACTCTCTCCAAGTTTTTGCTTCATATCTTTTGCTCAACGCATCTATGTTTGGAGGTAAATTGTTTTGTAGATTACATATTAAAAGATACTTGCGTTGTACATTTGTGGAGGCTTTTTTTTTGAAGAAAGATTTTTGAAAAATTTAAAGTTTACTCTATAGTCCAAGCCTTTTACTTTTTGTTTTTGTTGTTTGTTTTTTTTTTTTTGCAGCTTTCTGGCGATCGCGCACAAAGAAGGTTGCTAATAAAACAAGTCCTTTTCATGAGCACGATAGTTTGTTGGATAAATAAAACTGAAAACGTCCAAGACTTCAATCCAAGACTTCAATCCAAGACTACAGCCCAAGACTACACAGTCCAAGAAAGGGAGGGGGAAGGATCAACAGGTTTTTTTCTCTTTCTCCTGTCTAGAATCTAACTGCCGTTTCATTGGACGGATTTACTTAATTAATCCATGATATCAATACACACACTTTACGCGTATACTTGTAGCAAAGTACTATTTTAAGTAATAAAAAAAATACTTACGCAAAAAAAAAAAAAAAAAATCAGGAAACAAAATAAGTGAGGGGACAGGTGTTGGGTTCCGTGTAGGAGACCTCGCAAGGCTAGAATGAGTGTAGCCACAACTGAGGTCACTGTATGCAAGAGGGCGCAAATGTCTGACTTGAACCAGTGTACACTTGAAATGAGAAACAAAGTGCATTCCAAGGCAGGTTCGGGCAAAAGACTCGCTGCTTTTCTTTCATCTACGCGTAATATGGTGTTTAGGAAAAAGATTGGTTTGCAAATTCAAAATATATTGATTCTCTCAAGAGATGTGTACATATGCAATAATATATATATTTTGGGTGATGGTAAGTGTATATATGCAAAAACGGTTAAACAATAAAATAAAAAGAAGATAAAAAAGAGGAGAATGCAAATATACATTTATCGGTCATTAGAGGAGAGGAAACGTCAGACGAATCTAAGCAACAGACTCGACGTCGGTGTCCAAGTTTTGGCGAACACGGCGAGCGTACTTGGTGGAGGCAATGGCAGAAATGCCCTTGATGTACATGTCGTTGATGTGCTCGAGTCTGATATCCTTGGTCTCGTGGACAAAGAAGTAGACAAAGAACAGAGAGAACAAGATGAAGAAGGAGAAGACGTAACCGTACTTGTAACCAATCTTGTTTGCGACAATGGGTGTGCAGAAAGAAATGACAAAGTTCCAGATCCACAGACCAGTGGTGGCAAGAGACACGGCCTTGGATCTGATACGTTGAGGGAAAATCTCAGAGACGACAACGAAGGCAAGAGGAGCCCAGGTGACGGCGAAGGCAGCAATGAACAGACAGGCAAAGAAAATCATGCACTTACCAATGGCAGTGTTGACGGGCTCAAGAGGACCGTTGGGGTAAAGAGCAAAGGCACCGAGCGAGGCAAAGACAGCAAAGGCAATGAACATGACAATGGAACCTGCAAGCAAAAGAGTACGACGGTTGAACTTGGAGACAATGAACAAACCACAGATGGTGCATCCGACATTGACACCGGACAAAATCATGGAGTTGGCAAAAGAGTCAGAAGAACCAATAGAGGTGAACAGAGAAGTACCGTAGTAGAAGAAGTAGTTGGCACCACAGAGTTGTTGCACGGAAAGCATGAGGAAACCAACAATGACACGGTAAAGAATCTTGGGCTTACCAGTGGCCAGCTCGCCCCAGGAAGCAGAACCCTCGTTACGATCCTCCTCGACGGACTTGATGATATCAGACATCTCGCTCATAATGTAGGTAGAGTCAGGTGACATACGGACAGTCTTACTCAATGCAACACGACCGTCGTCATATCTGTCTCTAGAAGCCAAGTATCTGGGCGATTCGGGGATGACAAGAACACCGAGGAACAAAATAAGGGCAAAGGCAAGGGAGATACCCAGGGGAGCTTGCCAGCAGGCACTGGACTTGACGTTTCTGAAACCATAACAGATAATGTTACCAATCAAGATACCGGCAGTGACCATAAGTTGGAACGAGGAGACACAGGGACCACGAACATCAGAGGGAACAGACTCGGAAATCAACATGGGCACAACAGTGGTGAAGGCACCAATACCGAATCCGGCAATCAAACGGCCAAAGACAATTTGGACATAAGACTTCATGGCAGTGAGTTGGATGACAATGGCAGCAACGTACAGAATGTCGAAACCGGCAATGGTCTTGATACGACCGTACTTGTCAGCAAGCTTGGAAGACATAAGACCGCCAAGAATACAACCAATAGAAAGAATAGACACAATCAAACCGGAACGAGTGACAGGGAAGGCAATGACTCCGTCAGGGCCCAACTTACCGAAACGTTCAACATAAGGAGGCATATTGAGGAAACCAGAAATAGTACCGGTATCGTAGCCCATGATGAAACCACCACAGGCAAGCATAAAGGAAAGGAGCATGGCAATGAACATGTTGGGCTTTTGTCCATCGTCGGTGTCGTGTTGACGAGCAGCGACATCAGACAAGTCCGCAGGGGTATCGGGCTTGTCTTCGAAACTATGGGAATCCATTGTTATTGTTGTTTTGTTTAACCAATAGAAAGATAATCCGTTGGGTTATGTGTAATAAGTCCGTTAGGTTGATCCGATATAAATCCGAAACTTTAACGGGAGAAGATAATGTTTTTAAAGAAAGTTGGATAACAGTCGAAGAATGTTGATCAAACTTGATGATTGATGATTGAATAAATAGAAGATGTTGTTGATAATGATGTAGAAGAAAAAAAAAAGATTGGAGAAGTTGAGAAATTAGAATTCTTATATAGCACTTTTTTTTCTATCAATGATCGTCATTCAGAAAAGGGAAAGTTATCCAAACGGTGATTGGAAAAAGCAATTATAGATGGTGTATGAGCGAGTGAGTGAGTGAGGTGAGCCTATATCGGGCATTTATAGCCATTTATTACGCTATAGTGTGCCTTGTCGAGCCATTGCGCAGAATTTTTTTTTTTTGTTTTCTTTTTTGGCAATAAAACGGTCGAGGTCACAGAGTTTTCCACAGCTGAACATCAACAACAACAACAACAACAACAACTGATGATTCTCTCTCTTTTTCCAAGCAGTTTGAGAACGTCGTAACCGTGAGTACTTGATAACAATTAGCAGAAAGAAGGCACAAATGGAAATTGTTTAAACAAGATACAAAAAAACGCCTTTGGAGCTTATAGAATATACAAAAAAGAGTGTATTTGACAGTACCAAGACCCGAAAGCCTCCGCGACCTGGCTGCAACTGCTAAGGAAGGCTGCTTCTAAGCAAATGCCCCCTTTCTCTGACTCTTGCTAGTTTATCTCCCCAAAGCCATGGGGAAAAGGCAAAAGCAGAAAACAGGGCCTCTTTTTCCTGCTATTAACTGTTTTCCTACCAGACTAAAAAGTAATTTCGTTCGGTGATTGTAGTTTAACATTCAGAACAAATTTTGGGTCTTTTTGCAGTCGCCTTGTGGTGTGTAATTTTGAAAATCTTGAAATCTTTTTTTTTTCTTTAATTTTTCATGAAATTTCTCATCATCTATTTTATGTACGGCATAAATTTAATTAATGCTAATTTGCTTTTTTGCACATGGCCGGAGTCCGTTTCCGGAAGCAGGCCACTGGATCACTCAGCATTAGAATTATCTGGGCCGCGCCAGCATGTGCATTGGATCAGGGCATCTTCCCCGTCCCATACCACAACAAGAGCCGTATGCACGTCCAAGTGTGGCAAACACAATAACAGACTCCATACACTCTGTGTGCAACAACGACAATCAATCAATCAATCAACTGTAGATCTTACGCCAGGGTAACTGCAGACAGAAATCAGAAGGTGCGCAGCCGTTGTTTACAGTCATTGAAGAATGGCTCAGTGAAACTCTAAACAGGTGGGACAAGCTCTCCGATGACAGTTCTTCTTGCTTCTCTTTTCACGATCTGGTTTTTCGAACTGAAGCAGAAGGTCAAACAAAAAAACTCATCAACCGCAGCAGCAACAACGGCTTGTCCTGTTTTTTTTATTTATTTTATTCACTCATTTAGATCCCCTCATATGTACAAACATACCATATCTTTGCCAACATAATGTATTGCCTTCTCCGGACTCGCTCTCGGCATAGCCAACGAGACCAAAACGCGATTATAACCCGTTTCGGGTTTCGTGTGCGGGACATCGACCCCGGAGACCCCGGAACGCCCGTTGGAGAATCGGGTGGTTTCCGGAGTTGGAACCGGTGGCTGTTTGCCTCGGTTAGGCAATGCCTACAAACTCAATGGCCTCGGGCAATAGCAACCATAGAAAAACAGCCTCTTCTCCCCTTGGCGCACGAACGGGTGCCTGGGAGATTGCTACATTGACCCTTAGCCCGAGCAGTATCGTCAACAAGGCCCCCATCGGTCACCTGAACCGCATGGATCGCGATAGGTTTGGATTGATGGGCAGTGGTGGTTCGAGTCACACCAAGCCTAGTCCACGATCGGAGAACCAGAGAAGGCTCTCTTTTTTAGAGGAGTGGGGTCAGTTGACTCTATGTTTTGTTTTTTCGTGATGATCCTGCTCTACAACCTTCTTCGTCATTGTCAAGCAAAGCTCTCGTTGTTTTCTGAAAATGCCCTTTCACGATTTGTCTCAGGCAGTGGGTGTACACACATTTGTCTCTGAACCTTCGTAATGATGATGTGTCTACACACAAACACCGCAATCTTGTTTGTAATCCTTATTCTCGAGCCTTAAATTCGTTTCGTAATTTTAATTCGCTCGTAGACTTCCTATTCTGGACGTTTGTGACAAGCGTTGACCTGATTTCCTCCTACGCCAAAAGACAATGGCACCATTATCACGAAATAGAATAATATAACCACCTGTTTTTTTTTTTAAACTCTTTATAGAATTCGAAAAAGTTGCTCATGGTTTCTTTTTTACACAAAAAAGCCTCGTACTGACGAAATACTCAAATAGTTTATTGCATTTTAACTCAAGTTATCACTATTTTTTGCATATTGTAATGTAAATAGCCAATGGCAAATTCTTTTTTGGGGAGAGCTGGTTCTGTTACAGATTTGTGATTTTGGATTTCCGTTTTTTCTCATAATTTCCGGAAAACGTCATACTACGTATATTCACGATCATGCCAGGGGTATCATCGACTCATCGTAAGCTCTCTGAGTGCATTCGAGATGGCCATATTTTTTTCTATTTACTGGATGATGTTTTGTCTCGCTCAGATCGTGTTGTAACTGTGGAATCCATCGAGACTGTAGCATCAACTATACCTTCTGGATATTGTGGTATCTTTGCAAAACCCTCAAACTTATGCTTGCTTTCTCTGTATTATTATTTTTTTTCTGTAAATTTTAAATACTCAAAAAAATCAAAATGATAAACTGATCGTGGCCTGTTTTTTTTTTCTTGGTTTTTATAATTGTTAAAACGTAAAAAAAAAACTTGAGAAAAGAAATATACTACTACTCGATAATCCTGACCAAAGCCCATGCCGCTCCAGCAGCAACTCCTCCTGTGAGCAACATTTGCAACCCGTTGATCAAGACCTTTTGCTTCGGACAGTTTGTGCCCAGAGACACTAAGGTCTTGCCAACGCCAAACAGGAACAGTGTGATACCCATTATAACAATAGAAAAGACCAGTCCGGACTCAACGGTGTCTGTGAAAAAGTACGGGATCAATGGCACAAACCCGCCCAAAAAATACGACGCGCCGATCGTGAACGCGCTCGTGAACTGACGACTATACTCCGGCTCCTCCAGCCCTTTCCCAAACCGGACCACGAAATCAACGACTTTCGACGTCGACGACGAAGAGTTCATTGACGAAGACGCCTTTTCCATATCGGAAATGACGCTGTTGATGGTCGATCCGGACAGATCGTACTCTGCCAGAATGTCGACTAGCTGCTGTGTGCACGACATGGGCGAGTTGCGGTACAGCGTGCGCTCACGGCGCACCTGGTACTCGTAGTACTCGGCCTCGCTGCGCGCCGCCAGGTACCCGCCGAGCCCCATGGAGATGGCTCCGGAGACCAGCTCGGCCATGCCGCCGGTGATGACGAGCTTGACGTTGCCCAGGCTGCTGAGCCCGGCTGTCAGCGCGAACGGCACAGTGAGACCGTCAGACAGCCCAATGATGATGTCGGACATGACACGGGGGTTGACGAACCCGCCGTCGTCGTTGCCATGGTCGGGATGGTCGAAGGTCGTGATGATTGAGCGCCCGTCTAGTGACTCGTCTTCGTCGTCATCGTTGTCCCGGTTGTCAACGGTTTCATAAGCAGTTGACGTGGGAATAAGCAGTTTTTTGTCGTTCCCATTGAACAGTTTATTTTTGATTTCAACCAAAACCATTATTACTTCTTTTTATTCTCTTTGGTATTTACTCTAGTGCAGTCAGATATAGCTAATTCTATATTTTTTATGGTTCCTCTGAGCGATTCTCTGGATTATTTAAGTATAAATTCCAGCATTGATCTAGTTTAATTTGGTTCATCTACGCCAGCATGGTGTTGTCAGATCTGGGAAAAAACATTAGGCTGCCTGCACTTATATGAAACAACTACAAGAATCAATATGTCTAATTTCATAGCTGATAATAATGTGTGTTCTACATTATCTCTTACAAAATGGGTTTTGCATAAGATTAGAAAAAGGGCATCAATTAAACAAAAAAAAAGATAACAGCAATACGAAAAGTAACAATTTGAGAACCGAGGTTCTGATGAGAAAATATAAAACCAATTAGGAATTGGTTTTATTATTGTTGGAGAAATCTATTTCCCTGTTTTGGACTAAATGTAGCAGTAACAGATTCTCGAAAATGTGGTGACTGACCAACACATATTCTGAGGATCAATTTTGCGACATGACGGAGATGATGATTTTCCGGGGTTGCGGTAATAACCCCGAGGCATCCCTTAATACTACAATCACTTTGTCCTAGCTCAATCTGATAGGGGTCTGATCTGAGACTCATAGTCCTTCATCCTGCATGTCAACAGCTCGACTCAAAAAATGTTTTGCCAGATCAGTCAACCGATTTTCTGGCCAACATCATCAGTGATCTGGACTTGACTCGTTTCTTGACGGGACCTGCGTTCGTTGATTCCTAATTCAGTTACTATTATTTCTTCAAAAGCGACGACAACCCGGATAATTTATGCTTGCATGAGCTCTGACAGAAATTCATCCGGCAACAAACTCCTCCAGGATCTCGGCTCCAGCTTTTTTTTATTTATCGGGATGCAAAACACCACCCTTTGATCACCTTTTAGGACTACAGTCGCCCTTATTCTCCACACTCTAGTCGCCCAGACCAGGCCACATTCTATCTGTTTACAGTCCAGCCGGGCCATCAACGTCGTCGACAAACGTTAATACCGGCGTAACCACCAGACCTACACCGGCATGAATCCCTAATTTAGGCATCTCCAGTTCTGCAACTCAGCCTAGACCTCGCGCGCGCGTGGCCCCCCTCCATTGTTCATCACCGCCAGATCTCGCTTACTCAAAAGCGCGCCACATCCATCGCCGGGCAAATCCCACAAACGGTTGAACTGGCCACCTCAAACAGGATGTGTACAAAACAAAACTTTTTTCAACTCTACCATAATATGTAAACCCATTGTTCGACTTACATTTGGGGGGTCATTCATGAAAATAATAATAAATGTATGGAAACCACAAGGCTTCCCCCGGATTATTTCCTGTTTTGGGGTGGTGACCGGATAAATTGTGTTGTTCAAATGATCAGTGCTCGGAAATACTCGTTTTGCTATTCTTCCAGTTCTCCTTTTGGATTTTTCATGATTGTTGTGTGTAGTTTTAGCGGTTTCTCTCCGGGTGTGCTCTCGGAAATAACGTACCCATAAATGCGACTGCTTTTTTAGTTCACGAGCCAGTGGATTCAACTATTTTTTTTATCATATTAATGGCCCATTAACGCGTTTGAAACAATTTGAAAACAAGCGAAATCAAACGGTTCCCATTTTGTGTATACACTTGCCCTGCGACCCCTTGCTCACTTTGTTATTTCGCTTCCGACTTGAGTTGTCTCTTTGACACAGCCTCTTGTTCAGAAACTTTACGCATGAAAAAGACTTCAGTCAGCACATAGATATATTGCAGTTACTAATTCAGTCGTTCACTTTCAACAATCACTACGTTTTTGAATCACAAGAGCTAGCATCGTCTGTTTTTTTACTCGAAAACAGCGTGTGGCGGAATATCCCCCGACGCCAAAGCATGCACGGCTAATTTTATGTTACCCGGCTTTTATTTGCAACCAATGCGTGTAGTACGTAAGCAGCAGATCTATGGATTTACAGTCCTTTCCCCATACATGTAGGGCTTATTCGGGATCTACCCCGGATTTGTTCGCAACCATCAATACAGCCACTAAGGCAATCCTCTCTAATCATCATCTCTTGAAGAACAGAAATCTCTGCATGTAATAATCAACTACTCGCTATCAGAATAAAAAAACACTGTCTATCTACATAATCTTCTTCGCCTTGTCGCGGTTCTCCGGCTTGAGATCAAGATGGGGAATCAGGTTCATGAACCACTTGAACTCATACATGTCCTGCTTGTGGAGTAAAAATGCACGCAGATACTGCAGATAAACAATGTAATGGTACACGCCGAGACCAGTGCCCAGATGCCACCAACCATGAGCCTCAAGAAGAAAGCCGTAGGGCATGCCGACAATTCTCCTAATGAATCGATAGTACGAGCAAAAGTGGATGTCTGTGTTCCAGAGAAAGTATGCTCCGGCAAGGTACGCCAGGCCTCTGACCAACAGAGTGCGAAACGTAGCCAGTGCCACCTTGTCTGTGACATTGTTGTTCTTGAGGTTGAGCGATTTGAACAGGACCACTGCGTTCAGCAGCCCATACGCGGCCTGGTGGATTGTAGGGTTGCGATACTTGAGGTAGACAGCGGTAATGGCCAGCGCGCCTGCCGCAATCTGGATGCCAATTCTGACAGACTCTGCGCGACTCTTGCCGTGAGCAAAAACAACCCAGACTGGCACACAGGTTGCATAGATCATGGGCAGCTCGTCCAGCAGCTGATACTCGTATAGAAGGGACATGTGGAACAGCCATGAGCCGACGCCGACGGTCAAGAACCCCAACGCCACAAACACAAATCGTCGTTCGTGACCATTGCGCACCACATTGTACAAAGTGTACAGCGCAAGCAAGATGAAGAACGCGTTGGACGTGGTGTTGACGATCTCGGCAAAGTAGTGCGACACGACGTAGTTTTCCTCGCACCAGTCAATGGTCGAGGTCGGTGTCCCCCAGTATCCCTCATCGGGCACGTTGGGGTATGGAATGGACCAAGGAAACGGCATTTTTATGTGTAGATTCCTGTTGGGATGTGTGTTTAAATGGTGTGTTGGTGATGGCAAACCGAGTGTACCGGCTGAAATCAGTGAAATGCTATAATGGACACTTGTTGCAGAGAGTGGTGATCGAGATTCAAGAAGGAGTCAAAAATTGGCAGATTATGATGATGGTAGAAGAAGCAAACAAAGTGTCCGCAAAATGGAGTTTTATACATTCAACCAAGCGCGCTGTCAAATGCAATTTCCAAAGCGTTTTTTTTTTTTTAGCATTTTTCTTTTACAGTGTCCACTGATTCACTTTTCTTCCAACAACTTCTTCTTCTTCTCTGCCACTAGAAACTCAAAAGCTTTTGGTGGTTTCTGCGCGCATTTGACAGACTAAAAAAACGTGTTCTTGCGCGTTGGCCAAATCTTCAAATTGTCTTTTCAATGCTATCGACTCCAAAATAACAAAAACTGCACCAAGATCATCATAGGCTCAACGACATGATGGTTCCAGCGGATCCACAGCGGCTCAAAGCTTTAAAACGAGGCAAAAGCAGGAGTTTTTCATTCAACAACCTTCAGAATGAAAAATACATATTCAACCATACCCGAAATTATATTATACAAATATACCCTTCCTTTGATCAACGATAAAGGAGGATCAACAAACACCCGAGCACTTGACCTAAGCGCTTGTGAACTAGGAGATAGCCATCACATGTTTTCCTTGAAAAATCACTTAAGCAATTTAAGCACGTGATATGGTATTTATGCTTAGGTACTTGAGACTAAACGTCTTAGTCATCTCTCGAGTAAACGCTTAAAGCAGTGGTTCCCAGACCCTTCCCGCACCCTCTTTTCCCTCCAATTCTGGCCACGAAGCAAGTTCACCTCCATCACCACCGCCCATTCCATTCTCTCACACGTCCTCTCTGCGACTGAGGCTGTCTAGCACGCTACTTAAAAACCATTGCTTATCCCGGCTTTTCTCGTCCAATTAGCATTGCTTTGCTCAGCCTGGCCCCAACTACTTTGCATCTCAAAATATAAATGCCCCCGTTCCTGAATCATCATACACAACCAGTCCGCTAATCTTCTCTTCTCTCTTTTTCATCTCTGATAATCTATACACCATGGACAAAGGAGGCTACGGGTTTTTGCTACGATTCATCGAATCACCGCATTTCTCGCTATTTCACTGCGTATCGTATCTTGAGCGGTATTCGGACGAGATCGGAATCCACTTCCACCTCTGCCAGAAACTCAGAAGCTACCCAGAGTACGAAATCGAATTCTTCATTCCGCAGTTGGTTCAGCTACATGTCACGGTTCAGACCGAGTCGGCAGCATTGGAGGATCTCATCATGGATCTCTGCAATCGCTCTACCCATTGCGCAGTCCTCATCTTTTGGCAGGTTCAGGCGCATCTGACAGAACTCTCAAATGAACCTGAATCATACGGGTTTCAGGCTTGCCAGAGACTCATGCCCAAACTTCAGCATATCCTCTTCAACGTGGGCGCGCCGCCAGATCCAAAGATCAGAGAAAACATCCAGCCCTCTTTCATGTTGGCCGCGTCTCTGACTGGCGCTGTCGGCTTGCCTGGTATGGTGCATCACATCAAACCCCTGGTTGTGTCCCAGGGAAGAAAGCGCAGAACCCAAATCTTTCAAATCGCTTCAAAGTTTGTGCAAGAAAAAGTTTCCAGCAGCTTATCCAACCTACGTCTATCCAACACATCGGCACCAAGCATGTCTCTAGAAGAAAACGAAGAGCAAGACTTGAGTCTTAATTCGCCTATTACAGGAAGAACAATGTCTTTCAGTTCTCGGAACCGAAGCCTGTACCATCAAAGCGATTCAGACACTAAATCTCTTCCCAATCTCCCGGCACCGTTTAGACGCGCAGCATCTATGAACTCATTGCGTGTCAGTTCGCGCTCTGACAAAAAGAAAATCAACATTCTCAAGAGTAATTACTTTAAATGCGAAACCCAATTTATGACTGCATTACACACTATTTCGCAGAGACTAGTTTCTGTGCCAAAACAAGCCCGGCTATCTGCACTAAGGGTAGAAATTGCCATGATCAACAAAGATCTGCCTGCTGAGGTAGACATTCCGTTGCTGATACCAACAAACCCACCAATTGCACCTCCCTCTGCCACCGCGATACCGTCGAAAAAGCAGCACCAGCTGTTGAGAATTGTGCCCGGGGAGGCAGTGCTGCTGAACTCTGCAGAAAGAGTTCCGTACTTGCTGCTTGTAGAGTTTCTGCGCAACGAGTTTGACTTTGATCCTTCATCAGCAGCAAACAGGCATCTCCTAACAGAAGATAACAACAGACGACACATTTTTGATACACTGGCTACAGAGCGCACTCGCCACAACATAGAACATGAACACTATAATAACGATTTTGATGACGATGATGACGGTCTCACCGGCCCATTCCCTGCTGAAGAAAAAGATATGGGTGACATTTCCGTCATAAAACTGTACGACAACAAACGAGAAATTACACAGCAAGAAACATTATCGGCATCAGTTACTTCAATTTCCAGATATTCCAACTTATTCAACAACGAAGAAAACTCACCGCGGTCATCAGATCTCTCGTTTTCTCCCGCGTATTCTCTGCCAATCGATACTAATGAAGACATTTCGGATCTGGCTACGCATATGAGAACTGCCGCAGTGATGATTACCCAGCTAGACGGTGCGGGTGCAAACAAGCTTTCTAAAGAAGAAGTTGCCAGAATCAAAGCGAGAATCATCACCAGTATGCAGCAAATGGAAGAGCATACTATTTACAAAGCAGATATCATGACAGGAGAAGCGGGAAATAGAAAGATGGAAAACGATCTGAAAACGACTGGTATCGAGGACTCGGAAGATGCCACGCTTAATCTGGGCGAAGAGTGGCTTGTGAGAAAAGAACGGATCAGAAAAGCGTCACCGTTTGGTCATCTTCCTAATTGGGATCTGTTTTCGGTGATTGTCAAAACGGGAGATGATCTCAGACAAGAAGCGTTTGCTTGTCAACTGATCCAAGCCATGCAGATGTGCTGGGAAAAGGCAAACACTGGCGTGTGGGTGAAAAAGTATAATATTCTTATCACACACAACTCAGCCGGTCTAGTTGAGACTATCACCAATGCTCTCAGTATCCACTCCATCAAAAAAGCAATGACCACAGCTTCCATGAAATCCGGTAAGAATCCCAAAGGAGCAATTCCATCATTGGCTAATTACTTCGAGATGAACTTTGAAAAGGGAAAACGACGTGATGCGGCTATTGATAATTTCGTACGATCCCTTGCGGCTTACTCGATTATAAACTATATTCTCTCGCTAAAGGATAGACATAACGGTAACATTCTTTTGGATAACGATGGTCATGTCAGTCATATCGATTTTGGATTTTTGTTGTCAAATGCACCCGGTGGGTTTGGATTTGAAACCTCACCTTTCAAACTGACTTTCGAATATGTCGAAGTTATGGGTGGTGTGGACTCTGAACCGTTTCATCTGTTCAAAGACCTACTGAAGCAAGCGTTCAAGGATATCAGGAAAGAGGCCGAGAACATTATCATATTAGTTGAAATGATGATGCGCGGATCCTCGCTGCCATGTTTCACCGGCGGCCCTGCGACCTTGACGATGCTGAGACAGCGGTTTCAATTGCATCTGTCTGATCAAGAAGTCGACGCTTACGTGGAGAATGTCTTGGTAGGAAAGAGTCTGGGAAGCATATCTACAAGATTGTATGATCAGTACCAGCTGTTGACCCAAGGTATTTATAGTTAGAAGACTCTTTGATGACAGAGAATGTGGAAGAGTATACATAATATGTACGAAGAGGTGTTGTAATATATCAAGCTTTTTTCTTGTGCGTTGTTCGATGGAATTTGGATTACAGCCGGAAGTAGTTTGAGATATGAAAGTTGGAAAATGTATACAATGAAGATGAAGAAATGTAGAATGCAAAGCCAACTTGGTGTTTGCTATAGTCAGTATTTTATGGAAACATAATTCAATAAAGTGTTCATTATGTAGGCATTCGTACAAGCATTTTTCTTCAGCGCGTGGACTATGTATAAGTAGTCATTTTCATGTGATGCTGGTTGGTCTAGTATTTCTGTGTTTAAAAATTTTATATAAGTTAAGCATGAAGATGATGATGATAATCTGTTTATTGTCCCTATGTCTCGGGATCATACACAATATATCTTTAAATAAAATAACTATATACAAAACAGACATAACAGAAGACATGTAATTCATTTGCTTATCTCATAGAAGATTGACGAAGTAACATCCCAGAGGAAGCGTTTTAGGTTTTCAGTGTTTGATGGCGCCAGATTCTTCATAGTCGTAACTATGTGCAGAGGGATATCTGGGAGTCAGAAGGCTGATGATCAGAACCAACCTTTGATGCACAGCAAAACCTTTGCAGGCTGCAAAATTCTACATATTTCAAGCATGAATAAGGTGTGAATCCAAAAATTGAGTACTTGTGACGATATACTGGCATTGCAGCTCAAATCCGGCTATCAATATCAGTATTCTAGCTATGTATAGTGGAGTCTTTTAGCCAATGATCTGAAGTCAACTGATGGTATGCTTTAATATCAATAAATGTGTCTTGTATGCAAGTTATTCGACTTTGATGAGAATGTCTGATATAATGGAAAAAAAAATAAAGAAGTTGTATCAAAAATCAAAACAAAACGGAATCATTCATTCGAAATAATATCTTTTACTATAGTCAGACTAGGAGATATCTGTGAGTTGTATCTAGTATCAGTTTTGATCGAGTTATATTATCGTGGACAATGTTACAAATTGAAGGACAAATTGGGAAGTAACTTCCTAAATAGGAAATTGATATTTATACATTAAACCATTTCAAATTCAAACTTATGTATTACGTGCAAAACAAATAAGCAGTTTGAAACAATATATTATAACCAGAATAATAAGCCCTAAATTAGGGCACTATGGCCGAGCGGTTAAGGCGAAAGATTAGAAATCTTTTGGGATTTTCCCGCGCAGGTTCGAGTCCTGCTGGTGTCGATTCTTTTTTACTTTTCCTCAAGACAGTTTGATTCAGCCTTATGTTTGTTGTGATTTATTTTTCTATAGTGAGAAGTTGCTTTAAAGGATATTGATGTATGGATTGAAGTTGTGTGCTATTGAAAGATGACTTGGATCGTTTTGTAATTGGACTGTTTGAAAATGTATTAGCTCAATGACTGCTAATTTGCTTTCGATACTGAATCCAGCAGAGTGCTCTTCGCAGAGTGTCCCATAGCCTGGATTTTCGGGCCCTACTAAGCATTAAGAGAGGACTAGCGGCGACAGCTGAATTCACTAGAGTGACGTTGACCGAAGATTAGAATCCTTCTTCTCCCGTTCCTAACACAGGGACCATGAACCCCTTTCTTCAATTTCTACAGATGAAAACAAGGGCCTACTTAAAAAGGCCACTGCTGAATCAAATTGATACAGACGTCTACGAATCCCACCCTACTAGTTGCCCTGGCGCGGGTTGTTCATATAATCTTGTTTGTTCGTTAAATAATTTTCTTTTGTGTAACTAGTACTGAGTGCTAACAATAGGCCACAAAGAACACATCTTGGCACAGTAGATTTAAAGATGAAATAATCGATGGTTTAAAAATTTCTGTTTTCAAATCACGCTCACTTGAAGAGAAAAACCTGATTTTCGATATACAGCTTTAGCTGGCCTTTTTTATGTAGATGTAGTTTTATAACTGTTTGGTAGACCAATAACTATATCGCATTCATTATTGAGTTTTTTTTGAATCGAGTGACCCCACGAGTATCTGTGTATTGTTGCTAATGACCTGTTGGAACTCGATTATAGAAAGAATCACAAAGCAATCTTTGTGAGCAATACCATTCTATTAATCAAACCAGGAAACTCGTCTGCCGCGGATAATTTTTTGGCGCCCAGAGATACTCTTGCAGAACAAAATCACAAGTGAAACCTTATACCGCACTATTTACCGAGATTGAGTTGTGCAATATCAGAAGAGAGAGAAAGATGACTGTGCACATGGAAACAAAGAAAAGCAAACTGTTTGGTATGTGAACTGGCGGTGGCATGATCACGGTGCTCGCATTAACGAACATGAAGTATGAATAGTTGTTAATCAATAAATGCCATTTGAACGGAACCGAATGAATAAAAAAATGGATTCAATGACTCTGACTTTCAGTATTCGCACGTCTATACAAAATTGTTGCTTCAGCGAGATTGAAAGCTACATTATAACTACAGAAGCACGTTTGTATTAGCATTTGTCTAATTGGGATTGTTGCCGAACCAAACATCGGACATGCAATTATCCGCCGTATTTTACGTAGCAACATGCAAGATGCTGAGGATTAACAGTTACAGAAAACCAAAGTCTGTACTTGGTCTCAAATAGCTAGCCAAAACGTCTGTACACTGTTTTCACTCCTTGGCACTGAGATGATAATTTGCTGTACACATACCCATGCGTAAACTCATTTCTGACAGTCTTCTAATCTTCCGCTTGTAAGTACGCACTTGACAATCAAACATTCTTCTTCGTTTGAACCATTTGGCAAGCAATGATGCTTAGTTCATCTTCAGTTATAACACTTTTCCCTTAATTTTGTTTCGCTACATCGGCTATAAAGCTTATCTAGGAAGAAATAATTAGAGTTTTGATACTTATAAGGGTTGAAATTAAATGAAAAAAATCAATACCTGACCAAGTGGATACAGATCTCGAACTGGATAACACGCTGAGCCAGAGCTTTACAAAACGTTATTTCTTAACGAACACGGAAAAATTAAGATGTTCCTGGTTAAAAATATTATGACTGTTCGATAAGAAATTCAAATCCTTCATTTTAGCAGAATCCATGTATCAAGGCAGAGCATAGATTAAGAGACTACAATAAATATTGACCAGTTATAAAAATTTGTTTGTTTTATACATGTAACAAGCTGACAGTTCATTTTGATCTTACGTAGCGCACTGACATTTCCAACTACTATGATTCACACCGTCTTAACAAATGGTCACAGTACAATGTGCCGTCATGATAAGCCATGCCAGTACGATATATCATGGTAAGCTGTCCAAATACGTTACTGTAACCCGCGCATACAAAGCACTTTTCACCGCTTCCAGCGAATCGCCGAGCACATGTAACGTTTTTTTATGTGAGTTTAACAGAAAACTTTGAACAAGGCACATATTGTACTGCGACTTTGCCTTTGTTATCTGTGACACTCCTGCCATCATATACACCCAACACATGCCAAATTCGATTCTATAATATAAAATAACTCTTCACGTTCAATAGCTTCGTACTTTGAAAACAAGTCAGGAGATAGACGCGTTAGTCCATATCTCAATTAAATAAAAAAAAAATCCTTGATGCCCAGCTTATGAAGCCATTTGTTGGAAGATTTGTATCCCGTTGGTACCCAAAGAACATCATTTAAGATAATGTATAAATTCAACAGAGAATCTCAAATATATTTGTAAAATTTTTCTAAATATCAATTTATTAAATCAGAAGATACTACAACAAAATCTAATATACATCATGCATTTCTCAGTTCTTTCGCTACTATCTATCGTGTCTATTGCAAGCGCTCAAAAATGTGCTCCTCTCTGGGGCCAATGTGGAGGTAACTACTTTGAGGGCCCGACTTGTTGCGAACCCGGCACCAAATGCGTTGCTTCTAGTGTATGGTACGCACAATGTGTTGTCGATCCCGACTATGTCGCACCACCTGCTCCTGTCGAGTCACCTAAATACCCTTGTGCCAACTGGTATGGCCAATGTGGTGGAATCGGATTTACTGGTACCAACTGTTGTGCAGTGGGATCCGTATGTGTCAAGAAAAGCGAATACTACTCCCAATGCGATATTGTCCCCAACACTGGCAGCTGCCAGAGTCTGTACAGCAGATGTGGTGGAATTGGATTCACTGGTAATACATGCTGCCAAGAAGGTTCCGAGTGTGTGGCTTCCGATCGCTACTACTCACAGTGTCAGCCAATTGCTGGTGCTGCATATGGTGTAGGCCCTGCCAATAACGGTGAATTGGCTCAATCATCTTCATCAGCTCAACAAGCCTCATCCACAACACTCAAAACATCGAAAACAACTTCAAAAGCTTCAAAAACTACAAAAACTACTAAATCGTCCAAATCTTCTAAAACTTCGACCGGTGTTATCACATCTAGCACATACGTGACACCAACAAACTCATTTACTTACTTCAGCAACTCTACTACTGTCTAAAGTTTGTTTAGATTTGCTATTCATTTATAACTCGCAGCACGTATGTTGTTGCAACTTGCCATGATTTTGATATGTTTGTATCATTTGTAATTCACAACTTTTTTTCTGTTTCCTTGCCATTTATAGATTAGATTTATAGCTTAAAATATTATGTAGTTGAATTTGATGATAGCGTACACTGCAACGTGCTGGGTACGATGTATTTATATTATTATTATCATCATCAGTTTTTCGATTGATCAACATTGGCTATTTAGTGGAAGTATTAGGAAAAAAAGTAATAAAACCAAAATTTCTTTGTCTCGAGTGGTCTACAAGTCTACATTTTTTCTTCCGGATACAGAGACCCAAGCCAAATGCTGTTTTTGCGCGCACCTTGAACCAAAGCTGGCTACATGAAACCGACTCTTATGTATTTTTGGCATTAGTTCCTTTTGAATTCATACCTTTCTGTTTCTTCCGTGAAATGGTAAACAAATCGGTGAGATTTGGGCAAAGTTGTGATCCTTTCAGATGCACTTTTCGCGCAAACAGGGTTCTTTGCCAAGGCGCTTAGCTGATTTTATAATCCTATGAACTGATGCGGCTGCCATATAATTTTGAGGTTCCGCCAAATCGCAGCCCCAAGCGCAAACCTTCCAATAACGACTTTGCACTTACTTGCAAACGCTGTTCTATGTTCCTCCATGATGTTGTAATCTAATCGCAATTTTTCAACTTGGAAAATCATGTTGTTTTCCCGAGACTAAAGGCCAAGGTATATGGCCAACGGCGCATTGTGACCCCCAAATTTACCCCAAAATGCCGTAAATCAGCTAACGTCTAAGTTAGTCTGACTATTTTTTCTCCTATAATTCTTGCTCTATTTCTTCTTCTCTTTCTCCCTCTTTCTCGGGTGCTCTATGCTATTCAGACCAAGAAAAGCATTTCAGATGAAGCCATGAAATTATTAACATTAGGTGATGCTATCTATATTGCAATCAAACCCTTGATCAAAATCTTCCTCAATGGAGGAATGGGCTTTCTTCTTGCAAAGAAAAGTATGCGCTACGTGCTTCAATCTATCATTAATGCTCCTCAACTAACTTTGTTTTTTCATAGATATATTGACTGTCGATACATGTCAAAACCTCTCAGTGATGATTATCAACTACTTACTGCCATGCTTGGTATTTAATAAGATTATCTCATCCATCAACGCTTCTGACCTCAAAAGTATTGGCGTTATGTTGCTTACTGCAACACTCTATCAGGCAATTGGACTCTCATTTAGTTTGCTTATCAGATTGTTTTTTCCCATCCCCAAATATTGGTTTGGAGGCCTTATTGTAGCTGGCATATTTACAAACGCCAGCGATCTTCCTATCGCGTACATCACGACATTTTCGTCAGGAACCCTTTTCACGCAAGCCGATACAAACAAGGGTGTAGCATACTGTGTTTTGTTTTTAGCCATTTTCATCTTTACAATGTTCAATGTGGGTGGGTTCAGATTAGTTCAAAGGGATTTTACACACAAGGTTGCAGACATTCAAAACGGCAAATACGATCCTGATTACGTCTCACCCGCTTTGCTGCATAATACGTTTGCGTCAATTCAGACAAAATTCGGTAAAAAACCAGATCAGAGCAATGACGCGCCATCGGCGCCAGTGGAGCCTGTCAACCATCCCGCCGAAAGCATCCGAGATTCAGATGGATTCAGCGATCAGCTCAGCGCCATTACAGCTCCCAAATCGTTGCACAGAGACCATGATCACCCGGACAACAATGCTGCAGACACAAACACAAACAGCTACAGCACTGGGCTGGCCAGAATTACTACAGATAACAGTTACATGAGTTCCAGAAGCAGCATGTCTAGATTGCGTCCTTCAATGTCAAGAGTCGCCAAAAAGACTATTCCGGGCCTGGGCACAGTAAACGATTGCACCGAATCAGAAAATGAATCAGACGACGAGCCAGAACCGACACAAAGTATGGCTGACATTGTTGATGCTTATACTATTCATGATCCCGATTTGGCTCTGGCACGAACGCAGAGTCGAGTAGACGAGGAACAAAACTCAGGATCATTAGAAAGCGGTATTGTTACAAGATCAAGAAGTAACATTGAAAAGGTGTTGTCAGGAGCTAGTCATACGTCTTCACGTAAGAGCAAAGGCAAAGTGCGTCAATCGCTTTCCAACTTTAACAAGAAGTTTCATAAGTTTGAAACCAAGTATCACTTAACAGTGGTATTCGAATTTTTGAAGAACTTTCGACAAGCTCCCAGTGTTGCGTTGATTATTGCGATTGTCTTTACAATGATTCCCTGGGTTAGACGTTTGTTTTATCTTGATCCTTCTGAACCTTCCCGTGGCATACCGAATGCTCCCGATGGCGGCCCGGTTTTGGGATTTGTTTTAGACTTTACCACTTTTGTTGGTAGTGCCACAGTTCCGTTCGGTCTATTTATGTTGGGGGCTACGTTAGCTCGACTTAAACCCACAAAACTACCCAAAGGGTTTTGGAAGAGTGTTTTGGTAATGGGTGGATTCAAACTGGTGGTCTTGCCCATCATTGCCATTGCTTGGACCAAGTTCATGATTAGACTGGGCTGGATCGGCGCCCACGACCATATGGCTATTTTTGTCATGATCATTTCCAGTGGTGTGCCAACCTCTACCTCACAGGTCTACTTGACTGCCATGTATACCCCACGGGATACCGACATGACCGAGATGGACTGTCTAGCTGCATTTTTGATTTTCCAGTACACATCCCTGCTTATTACTATGACAATTCTTCTTACGTATACTCTGAAGAATTTGCTAATGATGTAGATTATAATATTGTAAACATGATGCCGCTCTTAAAAGCTGTTAAACACTTGGAATAGTAAAATTAATCTTTTGAACACCGAACATTTTCTTTTTGCTATGTATTGTTGTTATTGCTGGAGCTAAAAAGTCATTAATTTGTGTCTGCGGCTATTTGCTTACCAGAAAATTTCAGGTTTTAGTCACAGAAAGCGGAATAAAACAAAAATCAATGAAAACGAAGTCTAATACTGACTTGATTAACAAGACAGCGACTACCAGACCTTTAACGCTGTCCAAAACAATCTGCAAATTAAGGTAGAGCAAAAGCAATTTTAGCAACTTTTGGATGCTTTAATTATTATGACATCTTAAACACTAATGCTTCGCATCTTCATCTGTATACCGCGGAAGTAAAAATATCTCTTGTTGACACCAATCCTCTCAAAGTAGACTTTAAATTACCTCATATCTGTATGAAGCTGAGTGTAAATACTTATAATAGCTTTAGATAATCTAGGTAATAGTAATAAGATGCGTAGTTAATGAGTCGTACATAATATATTTAGCTTTTTTTCGCCATATTGATTTATCAATAATTTACACTGAAATCTTCAGAAAGGGCTTTATGTGTACCATTAATTTCAGCTTGCTCTCAATAGTACCTTTCATTAAAGAGTTCACTACACTTTTGACTCAACTATGATTCTTCTTGCCAACGTATTATCTTGAACTTGGTCAAAATCCGTGATGAAATTGAAGTCGGTTTTCCAAATTGGGCTTGTAATTCTTACTTAATCTTTTTACATTAATTACTAAAGTATGACAAGCTTAAATCCAAACTTGCCCAAACCGAGAATTCCAGCAGCACCACCATTATTGCCCATTGAGTGGCTGCTTTGCTAGCACTTTTTGTTCCACGCCTGTGATTCTTCCTTCTTCTCCTTCTTTACCACACCAACGGCTATCACAAACACCTTCAATACCTCTCCTTCATCTCAACCTAACCTTCTTCCTCTTCGCCATCACCGCTTCCTCCTTTTTCTCGGCCCCTATCCAATCATCGCCGACTCTTCTTCCTTCTACTCTTCCCCCGCCTCCAAATCAACGTTTCTTACCCTTTTTTCTACCTTTTTTCCTCCATCAGCCTTCTCCCTCCCCCCTTTCAGATTTCTGTCCCCTTTTTCTTCCAGTCATAAAATTTTTCACCGCCTAAACCTTCATCATCACATTATCGTTTTCACACACAATGGCCGATTCCGAACACGTCAATAACAGCGCGGCTTCCGACGCCCTTTACAACTCTGGATACCCTGAGCAACAACACCAATTGGACCAAGACAACCTTGCAGGCCAACAACAGTTTGACAGACCTGTGCTCTCCGAAGAAGAGCTCGCTTCTGCCCAACTGACCTTGAGAAGTTTGGTCTCCAGCAAGGAAGCTGGTGTCATCATTGGTAAAGCCGGTAAGAATGTTGCCGACATTCGCGATAAGACCGGCGTTAAGGCTGGTGTCTCCAAGTCTATGGAGGGTGTTCAAGACCGTGTTTTGACCATTACTGGTACCCTTGATGGTGTCTCCGATGCATACTCTATGGCTGCAGAGACTCTTGTAGACAGTGCCGCCAGCCAAGCCGCTGCATACAACTCTCTTCCTTCTACTCCTTCAAGAATCACCACAATTCGTCTTTTGATCTCGCACCTTCAAATGGGTACCATCATTGGTCGTCAAGGTGCTAAGATTAAGTCGATCCAAGAGGCTTACAAGGTGCGCATGGTCGCATCCAAAGAGCGTCTTCCTAACTCCTCGGAGCGTTTTGTCGAGGTTCAAGGTTCGCCAGAGTCTATTCGTTCCGCTGTATGGGAAATCGGAAAGTGCCTTTTGGAGGACTGGGAGCGTGGTGCTAACACTGTGCTGTACACCCCCCAACCTCTTCAACCCAGTGCATTCGCCGGATTCCGTAACCGTTACAACAACAACCACAGTCCCAGCATCATCAATGGCACTACCGGTAATAGCAGTTTTGGCGGTATGTCTGAGAAAGACAATGTCGACGGTCCCGAGACATTTCAAAAGCAAATTCCAATTGCCGGCGACATGGTCGGCTGCATCATTGGCAGAGGTGGCAGCAAGATTGCCGATATTCGCATGACCAGTGGAGCTAAGATCACCATTGCTAAGGAGCCTCACGACAGCACAGGAGACCGCATGTTTACAATCATCGGTACTCAAGAAGCCAACGACGAAGCCCTGAGACTCATGTTCCAACAGCTTGAGCTTGAAAAGCAACGCCGTGCCATGGAGATCGGTGATCAACCTTCTTCCTAGTCACTTTTTATGATTCTTCTCTTATCCCCTCCGTTCATAATAATGTCTCTCCTCTTCCGTTGTACCTATTATTATCCTTATTTCCCTTGCTATAATATGTATTCTATTAAAAAAGCCTCCCAATGCGCCCGGGCGTGTGTTATATTTAATGAATGAGTTCTATATGTGTGTATTTATAAATTACGGAGTATTTAGTGTTTAATTTGATTCGATTTCATGTGTTTTAAATGCAACGCCGTTGAGTGGTAAGTGCGTCTCTGTAGATGATGAGGATTGTTCAACGATTAACGCTTTTGATCTGGACTTCAAACAGGATTTTAAAGACCAAATTTTGGCGAAAACGACTAATTTGACAGTATACTATAATACATTCCAGGATTTTGATCGTCATCGCAGGGTTATCCAGTGTGCCTAGACCCTGACTTTGTTAGCGCGCTGAGACCCAATCCATGCAAGCTAACCGGTTCCTGGCATATGCGAGCATTGACGGATGCGCAAGCAGAGAACAGCTCTACCATGCTAAAAGCAACATCTGCTAGCATTCGTTAGGTAGTCAAGATCATGGAATTTTCTAACATGCCTCTTTTGCTTTTGCTTTTGGTGATCCAGCTTTTGCTAGCAAAGTACAGAGTAAAGCAGTCGTTCCTTGTTCCCAATAAAGTTTATGATGATCAAATTCTTTTTTTTTTAAAAAAAAGCTTCCTACTTGGGCTACCAATATTTTTTGGGGATGTTTTTTTTTTCTTTTCTTTCTCTCTTTACTTCTAATTCAAATACATCATTCTATACTTGTTGTACATTTGCATCGATCATTGTCGCACAACTTCGTTGATCGGATATAAACACACATCTGTGAATAACAGCGTTCAAAGGCATTACCGTCATTTCATACTTGTTTTGACTTCTACATTCATACCTACTGCACAATGGATATCAACGCCGCGTTCACTTTCTCATCACCTTCAAAGTATCCACCAACACGAGATGCGTCCGGTAACAAGTTGGAGTCTTCACACGCGTTCAAGCTCGCTGGTTTCGAGACTGTTAATGATCAAGTTCTGCGCGAGATGAAACAACGCGCCTCTGCGTTGATGGCAAACAAGTCGTCTGCTTCAGGATCTCTAAAAGAGCAACAAAAAGAGCAAAACACATATCCACCAGAGTCATCCGCAAGCGCTGATCTGGCGGCAAGTAGAAAGAAGAGATTTGCTGCAGCGCACAACCAGCGTTTTTCAAAAATGGAGTCTATTTCTTCGCACTACGCAGCCCGACACAGCTACTCAAAAAGTAGCGCAAGTAGGTTGGGACATAGAGAGCGCCAGGTACATGTTGAAGATTATAATAGCACTACAAAAGACAAACACGGAAAGACTGAAAACGAAAACAGACCATCATATCTTCAAGAACCTAAAAGGCCTGTTAGTACCATATTTTCAGCGGCGCCAAAGCGTCTTAAGCCAGACGACAAAGGTAGCAAAATTGAACTTCCTGGAGCCTCAGGTAGGCTTATGTCTACTCGAATCCCCAGCATGGGAAGAGCCCCGTTGCGACTGGAGATCTCGCCCTCTGCGTATTCTAAAACTTCTTTGTCGGCATCATCACATACGGGCAGCACAAAGAGTCCAAGTAAGTATAGTGGTACTGGAACCCGGGTTCTTTCCCCTAGCAAAAGTCTGGGTAGCTTGACTAGCCGGTATGGCGATTCAGGAATTCCGACGCTCAAACCAGGACGCACAAGTACTTTATCTCATGGAGAACCGGTAGAAGCTTCAAGAACACTGAGTGGTGGATCGCAAATGAGATCAATGATCCCAAGGTCGACTTCATTGAGCGCATTGCGAAAAGAACCAAGTTCTGGAAGACGGAGCTCATTGGGTCGATCAAATAGTACCAGACGGGAGTAAAAAAACAATTTGGAATGACAGTACTAGACAACTGATTACAAAAACAACCAGAAGACGTTACATACGAAAATCGTGATACAGATTAAATCGATCTTTTCGAATACCGCTTTCTATTTCCACATTTGTCTTTTGAAAGAAAAAAGATTTTAAATTGTCACCCGTACAATAAACTTTATCAAAGCCAGAGAAAAACCAATCAATCATTTCCACATTCTAGCTTTAAATAAACAAGATCATCATATATTTTTTATCATAAACAAAAAATGCATTCACTATGAGTTTTTAGGCTGACAAAATGCGGTATCAATGGTGGGCTGAATGATAATAGCCATGATTCAACATATTGGCTGATTTTGAAAGTTCAGAGCTTCTGAGTAATAAAACACAAACTAGAATAACACGAAAAATACACAAAAAAAGTTTACAATTATAAGATACGCGATGAGATACAAAACCGAAAAGAGAAATGCCTGCCGAACTGTATCCTCAAAAAAACAAGAATGATCCACTGAATATTATGGTTGGCAAAGAATGGGCTAAATTACGGGTACTAATTCGAAAACAATGAAAAACTAGGAAAAATATTCAGCAAATACCTTAAAACTTAAGAAAAAAAAAGTCATACACAATTCTATTTTGAAATGTCTCGGAATGATGTCTGGAAATAAAAAACGGACTCAGCAGTGACCAAATTAGACAATTACAAGTGAAATTGTCACTAACAAGACGCGATAACACATTTGATTTGTAATAGAAAGCGCAATTGTCACATATTGTATGTGGATCAATTTAAAATAGTTGGATCTATTCATTGCTTAATATCCTATTGGGCAAAAATATCAATACTGGAAGAGTAAAAAAAGATGATTAACATACGAGCACGTGTAGCCCCAAATTAAAAATGATTTGTGATTCAATTGCCATGAGAAGCATGATAATGATATACCAGGTAACAATTCAATAGAGTATAAAATGATTTGAATACAGATAAATGTTTTTACAATGAGTAGTAGAACTGGGGTTTGTAAAAGGCCTTCTTTTTCAAACTTAGAGTAAAACTTAGCTAATTTTTTATTACGCGTTAGTCTTATCTTTGTTTTTATATTCTGCCTTGTTCTTTTTTGCAGTTTTTAAACTACCAGCTTCATTAAATCTGACTATATTGGATGAAGCAATATTGGTGATAATGCCTTTTCAGTTTTCCCATTTTGGGCCTGATCCCAATACTCTGCAAGTTGCACAGATGATATCTTCAGGCAGCATATGCAATAAAATATCATAGTCTAAAAACTGACGCTTCTGTGATAATGATGATTCTTGACGTTTATTTTGTCAAAACCTGAAACAATACAACACTGGAATAAGTATACATAGATTCTAGAAAAAGTTCACATTTTGAACGTATTTACTACTGAAAGCTTGACAAATCAAATTGTTTGTAGCTTCAAATCAGGAAATAAAAATTATGAAAATTCAATGTGTGTATTTTTTCTTTAATTTGGTTGTTGATGCAAAAAGGTTCAAAAATTTAAAGCAATAATCACTTGCAGCTGTCCAAAATGTTTGTAATTTTCTCAGTACTGTTTTCTGATTCTTGATTTTGACCGAGTTCTGCCATATCGGTTATTCGTATGCTTCAGATAACTGTTGTCATTTTGGCAATACCATTGGGTGTTATACCAATTATAGTAATGCTTTGAATGAACACTTGGAGAATACATGCTGGTTTTAACATACCTTCTGCTTGTAAATGCATAGTTGAAATTTGTTGTGTCAAAGGCAAGTTTGCTACAATAATCGTTGCTCTGAGAATCTTCAGTGAAGGAGGCATTGGATCCGGAGGTTGTCGTGACAAATTCATCGGTTTTGCCTATTGACTCTTCAAAAAATTTCCTTTCTGTCTTTGCCGTTTTTTCATCCGATGGAGATATTAGTCCAGAAAACAATTTTACTGTATCGTCTGGCTGAGGTCTACTCAATGTACTTTCTTTTTCATTAGTATTTGAGTTATCAGTTTTAACTTCATCATCAGAAGAATCACTAAGTTCTGCGTCGCTTTTATGCAGTTGATCTAGACTTTTTCCTGAGGTCAAACAGTCATACTTTGTGAAAGAAATAGGACCTTTAACATAAGATTTGAGTGCATGGGGTTCTCTAACTAGCCTAGGAATAGCAATAGCACGATTGAAAAAATCTATTGGAATTGGTTCAGAAGGAATGGGTACATGTTTTTCTTCCACAGCTTCCACAACTTCCACGACTTCCACAGGCTCTGCTGGATATATAGGGGGATTATTCACAGTTTTCTTACTTTATATTAGTTATTTCAATTGCTAAAACCAGATCTAACAATTGATAACTTACCTTTTTTCTGGGCCGTTTTGTGATTGGAGTTAGAGTTCGAAACTTCATTTGCAAAAAAATATTTCAGTCAAGTGCCAAAATAAAGCTATATGTGTATATTGTTATCAAAAAGAATGATGGTTTAGTAAAAAACATGTTTTGATCATGAAGTTTACTATCAAAGAATTCAATACTTTTATTTTGACATTGGCGTGGTAGCAACATTGATTTTGTATACATGATTCATTTACAACCTGGTTGTCTATACTTGAGCAGATTATCTTTGATCTTTTGCTTGGCCCAATAATGACATTGCAGACGTGATACCCAGAAATTAATGATATGAAATCTCGTATATAGACTACAAAACATTAGTATATATTATTATGTTTCAATTTCAATATTATCATTTAAAGACTACACAGAATCTCAGTTGATATGATATGAACTCTACACATTTTTGAAGTTAGGTATCGTTGTCACCCAATTTCAAGCTCAATCTCATAGAAAAATGTGACAAATCAAATAATGCTCTAATTGCTCAAAAGTTTTAGCCTATTTTTGATAAAAAACTTCATAATATGTATATGAATACCAAGTACACTAAATTTCAACTCTTTAGGTTGAGCTAGATTCATGAAATGACTCTGGTATAAAGAGGTGCACAGATTGTTCATGTTTCACCGTAGAATCTTGAATCTTTCGAGCTATTTCAGTGAAATATTGCACAGTCTGACATCTTAACAGTTCAATTACCAAATCCAAACCGTTGTTCATCAATGCTTCAAATTTGTAATAAATCTTAATCAAGACCAATATTTTCAGCGTCGTTGAAAAGCTTGCTTTCTTGCTACGCACTTAGCACGGCGTCTCTAGGAGAGAAATATGCTTGCCTTTAATCAACTCCATATACCGTCCGCTTTCCACTAGGGGATTCCGACTGCTTGTGGGGTAGCTTCCCCTGTCAAATTCATGTACCCTGCCTGGCTAACTGCATCACTAATTGAATCTGAATTGAGCCGCAGTTATTGTCACACAAGACGAATTGATCAAGACAGCATGAAAAAAAATTGTTACTACGCGATCTGAGCTTCATGAAATTCCATAATCTACGCGCTCCCTGGCTCAAGACTAGAACTATAGGATGCTGGAATTCCGACTCTATTTGAATACTCCGGGTATAAAGACGAGCTGCAGCACAAATGCTACTGTTTCTTATCTGAAAACAACAATGATCCCAATTGTGGGACACAAAATATCTGTGCTTCATACTGTGCCGCCAATGACAGTTCTGTTTACAAAGTCGTTGCTACTGAACCAGTTATCTAACATGCGGGAGCAGATCCATGGAATCGTGCCCAGAGCGGCGCCGCTGAACAAGCCACTATGTAGACAGCTCGTCGACCAACTCGAGTGCTGTGCCTGGCAGACTTGATGGCTAGCCAAAATTTGGCCTATCAATACACTGAAATGCTACAATTGAAGAATCTACGATTCGAAAAGCGTGGATTATCTGATGCCATGACTTGAAGCACAGTTAGTGAACAGAGGGGTATAATGTGCCTTATCCTGTAATCCAGGGATCCGTTCACGACACGTGATCCACAACGGTCACGTTAAGAGCCGACATAGAGTAGCTCCGCACCAGTGAGGTACATAGCTGGCAGGGTCTGATGGGTAGCTTTTCATCGCTAATCAAGTCTAAAGAGCATCAGGTACCACTGGCAGAGCTGAAGTCTATCCTACTGAATTCCCAAATACTATTCATACCGCCATGTCGAAAAGCTACTTTAAGAAGGAAGATACTGAGCTGCCATAAGCGTTTGTGGAGTCGCGGCCAGATGTCGATCCTGTCGTAGTGGAAATCTGGTTTGACTCGCGTGTAACCGGTCATAGGCGGCTGTGGAGAAGGACAAACCCAAACTGCAAAGTGATCTAGAGTAACGAAAAATAGGTACAGTGTTTGAGGTTGTTAAAATCTCCGCAATTTTTCATCCTCGGCCTAGTTTAAATAGTCGGGGTTCTTTCCCACTTGGTTCATAGTCTCAATGAAGAAGTCTTGGAGAACGGCGAGGCTCAACCCCTCGTCTGAGTCTATATAAAGAGGGTCTGAAGAGCCTTTGGGTGAATGGTGCACAAGACCATATATTCTACCTCATCCATTGATATGATTCCATACACTAGACAAGAAGGCAACCAAGTTATTCACTACTCTCCGTGGCCTCGAACAGACACCAACTTTTTCAAGGGAAACGTAACTTCGTTTGTGCTTGAATCTCCAGATCTCGCAGAAAATCCAGACAAGCCTATTTACATTGACTCTCACGACTCTGACAACCGCATACATGCCCGGGAACTTGCACCTTTGGTCAAGCGCGCCGCGTATATCCTCAAGCACCAGCACGGAATTAAATACGATGATACCGTTTGTGTGTTTGCGAAAAACTCCATTCGTTGGCCGATTATCGCCCATGCCATCTTTGCAACCGGTGGAGTCATGTCACCGGCCAATATTGCTTATACTCCTCGTGAACTAGCACATCAGTTGGACGTTTCGCAGGCCAAGCTGCTCATCACTACTAAGGAACTGTGGGAAACCGCACAGGCCGCTAGAACTGTTGATGGCGGATTTGAAATACTTGTTGGGAATGTGATTTTGTTGGACGATCTGTTTGAGGCGGCCAAAGTAGGCATCCATGAAATGGAACCGGTCGAGATACCTGCAGAAGAAGCACATCGTAAAGCCGCATGCTACTGTTTCTCATCGGGAACTAGTGGAAATCCAAAGGGCGTTATCAGCACTCATTACAATCTCTCGTCAAACATCGAGCAGCAAGTAGCTGTTACCGACACTTACAAATCTGGTTCAACTTTAGGTGGATTCTTACCACTCTCACACATGTATGGACTAAGTGTGTTTGTTTTGACAGTGCCTTTTACAGGATCCACAGCCGTGATTTTCCCCAAATTTGAATTTGAGCTTGTGCTACAAAAAGTCGAAGAACACAAAATCGCTATTTTGACTATTGTCCCGCCTGTAGCCGTTCTTCTTGCCAAGTCGCCGTTGGTTGACAAGTACCCTGGAGCCGCCAAGTACCTGGAAAAGCTCTATTCCGGTGCAGCACCACTCAGTAAAGCGTTAGCCGACACCGTGACTTCACGCATCAATTGTAAAGTATACCAGGGATATGGGCTCACTGAGACCTCTCCTCAATCACACGCTTTCAGTTGGAATGAAGATAATTACGATATTTCGGGTATTGGCTGGCTTGTTCCCAACATGGAGGCCAGACTGGTAGCGGAAGACGGATCTGATGTGACGGCAATCAACACTCCGGGTGAAATCTACATGCGTGGTCCCAACGTGTTCCCTGGGTATTTGAGAAACAAGGAGTCCACAGACTCGTCATTTGACGGAGACTGGTTCAAAACGGGCGATGTGGGTCAGGTAAACGAGCATGGTAACTGGCGGATCGTCGACCGAGTCAAGGAACTGATCAAATCTCATGGATTCCAAGTAGCCCCCGCCGAACTCGAAGGGTTGTTGTTGGAGCATCCTAATGTTGCAGATGCAGCGGTTACTGCTTTGAATGTAGAGGAAGAAGGAACAGAGTATCCTCGAGCATTTATTGTACTGAAAGATAAGAGCCAGGATCCAATGGATGTGTTTAAGTGGATTAATGGAAAAGTTGCAAAGCACAAAAGGTTGTATGGAGGTGTTATTGTAGTTGACGAAGTCCCCAAGAGCCCGTCCGGAAAGATTCTTAGAAGGTATTTGAAAGACATCAAATATGACAAGGTCTATGGATACTTGCTCAACAAGTCAAAGCTTTAGACTTGGTGCCAGCGAACAGTGGGTGTCAATGTCCAAAAAAGGAAATTACAAAGGATTTTTATTTGCACTCATGCCAACTCTGAAATAAAATATTCTATTGCAAAAGAGTCGTTGAAAATATATAAATGTCTAAATAAAAGGATAGTTATAAAAGTGTACACAAAACAAATGTTTTTATGAATTACAGTAACCATTGAATCAAGTTACAAGCCATGACTACTGTAATGACCATGACAGGAAGAATCATCACGACATAGCTCCAAAACAAGACGCTCGCCATTTCGCGCTCGAAAACGCCGTTGATTTGACATATTTGCGCCACTTGGATAGAGGTGGGCGTGATGGTTAGCATAAAACACACAATCACAAATGCAGGATCGCTGACGACCGGAACAATGTTTTGGAAAAGCCCACAAGCCACAGAGAGAATGGGCAGAACTAGTAACGGTGGAACAACCATTCTTGAAACTACACTGACCAGGATAACAGCACCTGACCGCTTTGTATCCAACAACGCTGAGTCGTCGTGATGGTGTTCTGGCGCGGGTACAAGCGAAGCACCGAGATTTAAAAGAAGCAAAGGAACAGCGGAAGCAGACAACTGCCTCAGAGCGGATGTGACATGATTGGCAATGAAACTGTCGGGATTTGTGATGATGGCAGATTTTAAAAAAGGAATTAGAGCCACAAAAAGAGCGGCAAGAATGGCGTAAAGTGGAGGGTTCATGGCATTTGCAAGCCAGGAAATGCAGCGTTTATAAAAAGGAGGGTATTGGATGCGGCGTTTAGGGTTGATGAGAGGCGTCAGTTCGGTAATGCTGGAAGATGAAGCAGAGTTGGATCTGCCGGATACAGAAAGTCCGCGTTGCGACTCGAGGTCGGGCAAAGTCTTGATCATGACTTCCAAATCGTCTTTGGCAAGAACGGTTTCAGCGACCGGCTCAGTTGCCATTGGAACTGGTTTCGCCAGCAGACGGTTGTACCCCCACGACCAGCGCAGAACCAGAGCCAATTGCTGGTACACAATCAAGTAGAGCAGAATTCTGCCCGGAGCAGCAGCATCGTTTTTCATAAGAGGAAGCGACTTGGACAGCGAAAGCAGGATCGGCATGGGCAGACTAGTAGTGTTCCCAAACACACTCATAGCTGTCACAAACCCAGTCTCTCTTGCGCCGAACCCAAACCATTTGGAAACGGATCGCGCCGTAAACACCGAGACCGCCAGCGCCGCTATGAAAAATACAGGTATGGCCGCCACGTCTGCCAGGTTCTGGAACGAGAGCTGCGAGGCCAGTTCGACAAAAATCAGAAACGGTGTGAATAAATTGACGTTCAGCGTGTTCAAACTGGTTTGCGTGGTCCGGCTCAGAAACCCAGCCCTTGCTGCTAGAAACCCTATAAGAGTTATAACTATCGTCGTCACCGACGCAGAAAGCGTCTGCCATGCCAGTGCGATATACGAAATTTCAGTACCGCTCATTATAAAACCAACTCGACAAAGCAAAAAAAAAAAAAAAAAGGATAAAGAAGATCAAGAAGAAAAGAAGCTCAACTCATGAAATATTTTGAATCAATTGCCAGCTCATACACTTGTACAGCTTAATTTTTTTTCTATCGATATTTCAAATCTGCGCGACAATATCTTCCAAAGAAGGTTTCCATACAGAGTCTCATCATTGCACGTGACAAAGCCAAAATGGGGGGAAAAAATATACAAGTCGAGTTCGAGAAACCTTTCGGAAATGGGCTGGATTGGCCGACGGGGAAGAGCTGGGATTGGAAAATTGTCCAAGCAGCGTTTTGGAAACTGTGTTGAGGACGTGAATTGGTTGGAAATAATCACGAGAAAGCGTAATTAAACTAGGTGATGCAGCATATAGCAATGCCGACAAATCCAAACCAATTTGCTGGTTTATGGTTGCTGGTGAAGGTCTATCACAGAGACTCTAGATGTATTAATACTATCGCCGTTTTCTGTATGGCGTCATCTAAGCGTCAATTGTGTCTTGTTCGTTGACCATGATAAGAATCTGACCAGGTCTCATGATACACTCTGTGGCTCAATTGATACCACTTTGGCTATCGATAACACGAATCGTAACCAAAAAGGCCTGGCAAAATAGACACCTGTGGAAGGGCTACTTGATAATGTCCCGACTAGAAAAACCGTTGAAATGTGGGTGTACTACACAAGAGAGAAAGTTACAGTGTAAGCCAAAGGTTCCACACATAACCAGATGCCGTTTTACAGTGTCGGACGTTTAAACAAGACCGAGACTTTTGTGATCCAACTCCTTCATACATAACGCCCAAACACCCACCGTCTAGTCCTCTCGCTTAGCATCTATAACTTCTCGCTTCCAAGCACCGCAGCCTGCAAAAGTGTGTAGCTTCACACTCGTCTGTATTCCCCCGTGTTATAGATCTTATTTCTCCCCCATAACCTCCGTTTATGCCAAAGCTCTAACACATTCACTACACAAACACGTTGCCCATAAACCCACTACTATCTCTTATCTATACACACTCATACTCTATACACACTCATCTTCTATATTATACACCCACACTTTAGTCTTGCTCTTTGATCCAGTACCAATTTCCACGCCACGACTCTTCTGTTTCAACAACCAAACCAAACCAAACCAACCCAAACCAAACCAAATCAAATCAGAAATAAAAATCAACCATAACCTGTACTCATCTACTCACCATACACTCATACATGAACACCACCTGTTTCCAGAGCCTTGGTTCATTACCAAATCACACAAAACGCACTCCCTTCAGAATCCAATCCCGAACTCCACAATTGACATTATCAAACATCTCAATGTTATTCTCATTTGGTTTTTTCCATAAAGATATATTTATACACAGACCTATTTACACAGACCACCGCTGCTTATTCACTCCAACGCTATCCTCATACTTATACTCACACTCTTTCTTAGGAAATACACCAACTCAACGTCAAGAATAAAAAAGGGACAGTAGAAAACATGAACTCGGTAACATACAGATCAAATAAACAATTTTACATACATAAACCTTGAAAGAAAGAAAGAAAGAAAACACACATACAATAATCCACAATTCACATGCGTCTCTCTATTTACCAACCCATCCAAGCTGCGCGAGCTCCGCTCTGACAGATTTCTCAGTCTTGATCTTCATCAACTGGGTATCTTCCAACTTGTCTCCGTTCGCTTGACGGGTCTTCAGGTCCTCGATCGCTCTCAGCTTCTTTTGCAACCCTCTGATCTTCTTCTCATCGCTTTGAGGATCAGGAGACGATCCAGCATTGGCATCGGCAGTAGCAGTAGCATTACCAGCAGAAGCAGGGACCTCGCCGTCAGGAGAAGCAGCCAACGCAGCCTTCTTCTTCTCTCTGTTTCGCTTATTCTTCAACGCCGTCTTCGACAACGGCTTGTCTCCACCAGCAGCCTCGGCAAACGCCGCAACCTGCGCCTGTCGGAACGAGGTCGTGCCCGGGACCACAGCCGACGCAACACGGCCACGAGCATGCGGAGGCACGTAGGCAGCCTTGGGCTTGGAGCCAGTAAGCAGCTCGCCGTTCTTGTTGGTCTGCGCCTTCGTGGCCGACGGGTGCGCCTCAGGCGCAGGAGGCACCGTGCTGCGCAGCGGGTACGCCGCAGGGTCCTGCGGGCGCCACTCGGCAGACAGCAGCTCCGGGTACTCTTCGTAGTAGACAAGCTTGCCCGTGTAGTGCCACAGCCGGATGCTGTTGTCGACACGCATCCGGGGCGCGGTCGTAGAGGTCATCACAAACTGGCCGTTGGGACACCAGGTGCAGCCCACAGTGTTGGCAGCCTCAAACGACGCAACCTTGCTGAACTGCTTCTGGCGGTCGTAAATGTCAACAGCGCCTTGTAAATTGCCAAACCCGGCAACAAGAATGAACCGGCCGTGGGGCGAAAACATCAGCGTGTTGCGCGGGTTCAAGGGGAACGAGTGCACAATGTTGCCTCTGGCATCGAAGATCGTGGTCTTGGAGGGAATGTATCCGTAAACCACGCCAAACTCGCGAGAGTTGGGCGACCAAGAGAAATCGTGGATCGTGCCTTCTTTGTCCAAATGGATCCGCGAGTCGTAAGACCCGGCAATGCCCAACAAGTACAAGTTGGTCTCACCGTAGTAACTCTTGCCGGAACTGTCGACGTCGGTCGATCCCAGAACCAGCAGCGCAGTGCCCAGCTTGTTCCACTTCATCTCAGCGCGCTCGGCCTTGAAAAACGTCTTTTGCGACACGGGCTGCTTGAAATTGGGGATCTGGTATACCTTGACATTAGCCGGCTGTCCGCCCTTCTCGGGCACAAACACAGCAACACTGTAGTTCTGTCCGGGGCTCAGCGAGAAGCTCGCACAGTTTTCCACTGCCAACTTCATCCAAGTAGTCTTGAAATTGCTCGCCTCGTAGAACTCGACAGCATTAGTAACCATTCTGGCCGCGTACCGCTCATCGAAACTGAACTGCAGCTTCCACCCAGCCTGGCTCTTTTGCGTGAACCCACGAATGTACTCGCCGGTCTCCACGTTCCAAAGACGCAGGTTTGGATCGTAGTTGCCAGACGCCTCGTTCTTCTTGGGCCGTTCCCACGACATGATGAACGATCCGCGCGGCGAAAACGCCATGTCAATCACGCTGGCCACAGCAATGCTTCGGACCATCGCGCCAGTGTCCGGATCCACAATGCAAATCGCATCGCTCGTCGCGTAGGCAAAGTACTTGCCGTCCGGCGAGTACAAAGAGCCCCGAACCGTCTCGCTGGGCACATTGAATCCTTCCAACTTGTCAAAACTGGGCACTGACGTCTCCAGCGTCACTGACTTGGGCACCCGTGCAAAATACTGAGGTTGAGCCATCTTGTTTTTTTTGATGATATTATAATATAAAAAAAATCTTCTAAAAAGAATGAAATATTCGATTTGCGGTCTAGAAATCAACAACAAAAAAAAAAGCTTTCTTTGAGTAGATAGAAAATCGGTTTTCGGGGAAGAATAGACAAAACGCTGCGCACACTCGACGACTGAACAGAAGTTGGAATCTGATGGTGTTTGCCAAAAATTTTGTAGTTCGTACAATGGAAGAGGAAGAAAAGTGAAAAAAAAAAAAATACAACACTGATTTTAAAAAAGGGCCTTGCTGCGGTTTGGTGGTTTGGAAAATTTTTGAAGTATAGTAACATGTTATGTCATCCCCGCAGTGTACAATTCAGTCCTCGAGGTTTTTCATCCAGTCCATGCTTTTTGCTCATCATGACTTGACAATTTCAATAATAATAATAATCTGTATAGTATTGATCTGTATGTATATTTATATATTTTTCATCCTAATTCTAGTATAAAACACTTGTAGTAAATGGTATAATAATGATTTTTTTGGTATATATTCATCTCAACTAAGGCTTGGTAGACCAGTTAGAGATAATGGGAGTGGTGGTGATAATGGTACTGGGGGCATTGGGGCCAGTATCGTTGTTATCTTGACCAACAGGTTGCACCAGGCCCGATGCAAATGAAGGCAAATTCTTGGTAAGACTAGAAGTGTCCATTTGTTTGCCAGCAACAGCAGGAGCAATGATGAGAATGAGGAAAAGGAAGAAAATGGCAAAGTACAACGTGGCGTACTTTCTGACCATTCTCTTACGGAGCTTGTTCTGCTTGAGCGAGAAAATAGGAGGACGGATTTGACGAGAAGGTCGCAGCCAGAACAAAAGCATCGAGTGCCATCTGTCAATTCTGGGGATACACAGCAAGGGAAGTTGCACAAACAGCAAACAGTGTCCAAGAGTGAAATCCGCGGCAAAGTACGACGACTCGACAATCTTACAAACAAACTCACGAAGAGGTTGAGTCATGGTCATCCATCCAAGACCAGCAGAGTACCACTTACCAGACCACCAAGCTCTGTTGGAACTATCATGCTTGAACTCACGAGTAAGGAACAAAATAGTAAACAACTTGAGCAAAAGACGTTGAATGGACATGCAGGTAATCATACCCAACAATGCAGAAGTCCACACCCAGCCTTGGAGGAACCACATGACTTCAAAGAAGATGATGTGAATAACAATGGAGATACCGTGGGCAATACCAGCCATGACAGACGAGGTCTTCTTGCAACAAACGCCCAAAAGAGGACCGGCACAACAAGAAATAAATACAAGCACCATCAAAGCACCGGCATTGATCACAATAGGAGCCAAAGTACAGATGACAATACGCAAAACAGAGTTGACGGGACTAGCATCACGAACACCAGTTTGGGCATTGATAAAAGTGTAGGCTACAAACGAGGCAGCAGCAACAATAACAGGAATCAGAATCTCAGTGAAGAACAAGTTGAGGAAAGGAGCACGAGGAACATCACCAGCACCCTTAGCAGAAGGATCAGTGCTCGACTGTCGCTTGAAACCGGTAATACGGGTTCTGGTCAAACGAACGTAACCAATCCACGAGTTTCTGTGCCACTTGTTGTTACCACGAGACAACCATCTAATGTAGTCACGGTAATCAATGAAGAAATCAGTCCAGGCGTATTGATGAGGGTTGTAAAGGAAGGGAGAGATACACATGGCAAACAGAGTAATGTAGAACCAAAGCAAGGCCGGCTGCCACATACTGACAGTAGCAAACAGCAACATCAGGAATGACCGAGCACCAGAGTAGATCGAGTCGCCAGCGAAACGCGAGAACAAAACACTGAATGGAATACGAGCAGTAGCAAGACCACGACCAGTAGCAATATAACGAGCACCACCAAACGCCAAATCCATCAGCAAAGAGTTGGCGTAGATTTGACACACAAACACTTCAAAGAATGGCGACAAGGAACCGAAATGGCGCGCGAAACGAACAGCAGCTCTCCAAAGACCACGCTCAGTAATTTCTTGAACAACCAAAGGAATGAAGGCAATGAAGAAGACAATAAAAATGGAAAGAATACAACGTCTGACCCAGTCAATGACGGGTTGCAAGTTGTAACAACCAATGGGCAGCTGAGGATCGGTAATAGGCTTGTTTCTGTCGTACATACAGTGGATAGTTTGACTGGCCAAAGCACCAATATTAAGCATGACAATCATGAAAAGCTGGACAGAGGTGATAATAAGCAAGTTATTGATGTGGAAACCAGGATGCGCGTAGAAGAAAGACAAGAAACGATCCAAAGGAAGCTGAGTACCAAGGTAGTAGTATTCACGAGACAAAATCTGTTCACCCATACCAGTACCAATCTTGGTGGTGAAATTCAGAATAGAACCGAAACCCAAATCACGACCTTTACCACACTGGTAGTATTCACAGTGCTTGATACGTCCACCACGGAGGAGCGCAGTCATACCAGCGTAAATATCTTCGTTCAGATGCAATCCCTTTTGAGCCTTGGAAACACCACCACGCGTAGTCATGAAAATAGCATTCAGGAAATCCGGGTGACCGTAATGCAGCTTACCACCGATTTGAGCCAATGTACGAGCAAACAAAGTACCAAACGTTTGTTCCTTACCGGCAGCAACGTCACCAAGAATACCAATGTTTTCAGAGAAAATGTACTCACGGGCACCGAGAATAGCAACGGGGTTCTTGATTTCAGGGGTCTCGCCAGAAGTGGAAGAAGGAAGAGTAGGAACGTAGGGGTTGGTGTGCTCAATGTTGAGCTCTTCGAATTCAGCAAGAACAGAACGGATCTTAAGACATTCTTCAAGATAGTTATCTTGATTAGCATCGACCAATTGAAGGTACTCACCACGAGTGAAAATAATAGCATGATTTTGGTTATCAGATTTACCATCACCAAGAATGGGATTACCAGAGAGTTGAACACGGAATTTAGGACGACGACGACCGTTCTCCATAATTTCACAGTGACCATCAATCAAAGCAGAGTACAAACGGGGTTCTTCGCCTTCATTAAGAGGAGGCTCTTCATCAAGGTAGGCAACTTGCAAATCGGGGTAGGCTCTGAGCAAGAACTCAGTGTTTTCCATTTCATCAGCCTTGAACTTGGTAAGACGTTGCATAGAAACAAGGAACTTGAACTTTCTGCGGGCCATTCTCTCAAGCTCACGCTCAAGCTTCTCAGTGTTGCCGCCGAAAATTTGGACAACCTCAGGGTTTTCAACACGGTAAAGAAGCTTGATGGCACGAGAGTAGTTCATGAAACCAGAAACAGTACGGTAAAGAGTTTGCGAACGAAGAGAAGCCCAGATACGGGTACGAAGAGTGTACTCGGGAGCAGCAGACTTGAAACCAATGCAGTAGAAGGGAAGATCGTCAATCTTGCTCTTCATGTTACCCTTTTCAATCTCAGACTCCTTGTCAACATTCTCAGAAGACTCACCAAGACCGAAAGAAGACTCTTCAGCAAGAATCTTGGTGTCCTTGACGAAACACTCCCATTCAACAGGATACAACTGCTTAAGATACTCCAACATAGTAACACGAGAGAATTGATCATCTTCACGGATAATTTCACGCAAAGACAAAAGAATCTTCTCAGAGTAGTGAGGAACAAAGACAGTGAAAGTAGGCATGTTGTCAACGGGGAGAGGTTCGGGAATAGGAGTAGACAAAGATTGGGCAAAGAAAGAAATACGTCTCTCGGCTTCAGAGTTTTCAGGGAAGAACTCAGACTCAATAGAGTTGTCGTCCTGAGAAACAAAGAAAGTGGGAGCTCTCAAAGTACGCTTGCCTTCAACCTCAGAGGGGACTTGGTGGTACAGCAGTTTTTGAACGTGGTCAATGGCCAAAAGATGTTCACGGTACATGGAAATGACAATGGCGTTCCAGATTTGCGAAATAAGAACCTTGGGCTTGTACTTGATCTCCATATCAGTGGTAGCAAGAATCTTGGAGTAGATACGCTTGGGAAGACGCGAGAAAATATTTCTCCAAGGAGTCAAAATTGAGATACCGAGGTAGAAAGAACGAGCGACGGAGAAAATGGAGTTGATGATAATGTACCAAAGGTAAGTATCCAAGAAGAACAGAACGATATCAAGAGCGTACATCAAACCGAGAGTGATCTTGGCTTGTTGACGACACAAAACATCACCAAACCAAACTTCACCAACACATCTGGTCATGGTCATAGTAGAAAGTTCTCTGACGGGATCACGGACGTTCAAAATAAGGAAGAAGTAGGATTCAACAAGCTTGAGTGCGAAAACAACAACCCAAAGACCGTAAGAAAGCCACATATCGTTACCCTTGAGTTGATGGAAAGATGCAGTAAAGGTTTGAGAAGCAACGTAACGTCTGGTGTTTCTTCCAAGGTAAGAACCGAAAAGACCACCAAGAGGCATGACAGCGAAAAACAAAAAGGTAAAGACAGCGACAAAGAAACCAACGATACTGACAATGTGAGCAGATTGAGAGTAGGTGTCGGTACCAATGTAACCAAAGACGTAGGCGGGGGTGATGAGGTTGAGGATGAGAATGAGAATCAAAAACATGAGTCTTCTGGTGAGATGCTGAGCACCAGACCATTGACGAGGAACGAAAGCCCATTCGGAAAGAGTAGCCAAGATTTGAAGACCGGTAGCAATGCAACCACCAATAGCACAAGCAGCCCATCTACATTGAGCCAAAGGAGGGTTGTTTGCGAGCTGTTGATAGTCAGGAGTGTAAAGAGTGGGAGAGTTGAAAGCAATGTAGAACCAGAACATGGTCAAATGGATAATCCAGATTCTGTTGAAATTTGTAGCCATGTGGAACCAAGAACGGTTTTCTCTGTAAGTCTTGAAAAAAACCTTTGACCATTCAACCTCACCAAGCTTACCCCAACGCTGAGCACCAGGGACGTCTACAAGACGCGAATCATCCTCAAACATGATTCTCTCAATACCTTCAGGGTACCAGAAAAGCTGATTGACATCATCATAACCAATGACTTTGTTGTGGTCGCGCTCACGCTTGACAAAAACGGCGTCACGGATCTCGTAGTTTTGATCACGGATGAACATGTAAATGGGGGTAATGACACGTCTAAGGTAGTCACCTTCCTCGACGGGCTCAGTACGAGCTTGGCATTCAGGTGACAAAAAGTAGTCGTCGGCACACTTGAAGATGAAACAGAGACACTCGGGAGTGAATCTGACCTGGTTGGCTTCACCCCAACAACAGAGGTAAAGGGCGATTTGACGAGCACGCTCGTGGTGGGACATTTGGTTCATGTGATTTTTCCATCTGTACTCGGCAGCCTCTAAAGAGTTGTCACCTTCAAGCTCTTCAAGAGTTCTTTGTGGGTCAGCGTCGGCGGCTTGTTTGCTTCTCTTTCTAGCCTTTCTAGTTCTTCTGTTGGTTTTACCGAGCTTCATGTTGCGGAACCCGATTTGGTCGTCGAGATCGAGCTGGGCGGCAAAGTACCACTTTCTGTAGTTTGCGTGCTCACCACCAATGTAGTCAGCGTGCAGCGAGGTGAGGGCCTGGGAAGGGGTCATTCTCGAGGCACGTGAGTCCAAAAGGGTCATGAAGTAGTCGTACATGTTTCTCATAGAGTCTCTTTGGAAACCAAACTTGTTTGCCAAATCAATGAAAATATCTTCAATTTCTTCTTTTGACAGGGGGAGAACGTTATCAGAGGTCCAGGCAGGGTACGGCTCACGAGAGCGGGTACCGGCGGGGATGTTCGGGTAGTCCATACCGTAAATGGGAGTAGAAGCGCCAGAAGATCTGTTGTTGTAAGACATTTGGGAGGAGGCGGTTGTTCTGTAGGCTTGTCTGGAGTCAGCCGAGGGAATGTATCCGTCCTGGCCCATTTCGCCGGATTGGGGAAGGTACTGATTGCCAGCAGAGTTTCCGTAGTAGTCGACTTCGGCAGCACGACCCATATCTGAACGCATGGTAAAGTCAGAAAAGGTTTCAGAGCCTTGGTCGTTGAGGTTGCTCTTGTTTGGTTGCTGGAATCCACCGTATTGTTGTTGGAGCTGGTGCTGCTGACTGCCGGGGTTTTGGCTGTTTGGGACATTACCGTATGGGTCTTGAGCAGTGCCAGTAGGGTTTCCGTAGGCGTCTACAGGGTAGCCATCTTCATCGACGTAGTGCTGCTGCTGGGAGCCTGCGCCTTGATTTTGCGCGTAGTAGGCACCGTCGTCTCTGTAGTAGTTTTGATCACCAGCTGGGTGGCCGGCTTCGTCGTAGTAAGCCTGAGAGTTGTTGTAGCCGTAGGCCTCTTGGCCGTAAGCTTGCTGGTGGTTTTGAGGGTAGTCATCCGCGTAGTAGGAATCATGTTCAGCTGAGCCTTGAGCAGTAGAGTTGTTGTTGCCACCAGCCGAAGAAGAGTTGTTGTTGTTGTTGTAACGGTTTGAACCGTCGGCGTAGGACCGGTCGTAGTTTGAAGACATCTAATGCTAGAATTAGCAAGGGTGAAAAATTTAGGGGAAAAAGGGGGTGTTTTGGAGTGGATGGAGCTTACCTTTTGTTAAAGAGACCAGGGAACTGGATTTGTTTCAGTGGAGTATTTTTTGTTGTTGAATGGATTAAGGAGGTTTTGTTTTCAGTATAATCTGATGGACATTCGAGGTGAAAACAAAATGTGGTGATTTCTATGATAAAGAATTGAAAAATACAACTACTAAAGTGGTTTTTTTTTCGTTTTTTTTTTTTAAGATTCTTTACTAGATTTCAGAAACCAAGACGATCAATGGAGTTTGATTGTAATGGAATTTAATGATAAAACGAAAGTCGGGAAGGGCGTTTGGTGTAGGTAAAGAAAGAAGGGTATGGTTTGTAATTCTCGAAACAAGACTTGACAAGTCACAAAAACACACACGCTTATAGGGTATATACCGGGAGTATAACTATTAGTATAAGCGAGAGAGAAGGTGTGTGTGTGTGTGTGTGTGAAATCCAAAAATAAAGAAAGAAAGGTAACGGAGGTGGATTAGAAAAGAAAAAAGGAAAGGAAGAAAGAAAGAAGAAGGAAAAGAATTCAAAAAAAAAAATTTATTTGTAAAAAAAAAAAAAAAAAAAAAAAAAAAAAAAAAAATACCTGATACACACAGTCAGACAGAAAGGGAGAATACAAAAATAGAAAAAGGAGTTACAACGAAGGCAGGGAACGATAGGGAAAATACAAAATAAAAAAGGACAAGAATTAAAGAAACCTGATTGAATGATTACAATTTGGCCCGGGCGGATCTGTGTTGTATTTTTTCCCTTTCTCTCTCTCTCTCTCTCTATTTGATGGTTGTAGATGTGTGTATGGTTCTGATACGACGTTTGTTACTATCACAGATTGGTGTGTAGTTGTACAGTTGTTGTTTTTTTTAAAAAAATGGAAACTGCCCATAACGATACACAACACATTTGATGTTGTACTCTATTACATGGTCAATGTTGTGCACCATTACATGGACTCTGTTATATAAACATTATCACATGGACACTGTTGTAAACACCATTACATGTGCATTGTTGTTGTCGTGACAAGTCATTTGTGATGGTGGCAATGACCGTTTATACAGATGTGTGCACTTTCCAAACAATGTATTTTTTTTTTCAACTTTGTGCCCAAACAAACAAACAACAAAAAAAGTCGGCTTTTTTTTAAGGTTTTTTTTTTTTTCCTTTCTCTCTTTCATTCTCTTTTTCCCACTTTTTTTTTTCAAAACATGCTCTAATGTTGTGTGTTGTGTGTACAGTGTGTACACAGTGTGTAGTGTACGCCTTTAAAACATGTATCTGTACATGTGTACACAAACTCGTGCATACTCGCATACTCGCGTAGGCAGTTGCGAAACTGGCCAATGAGTGGGTGGAAAAGAACATGTACAATTCATTGTGTACAGTTTGAGACAAAAAGATGCAATGACAATATTGTGTTTACACTGTGAAAGAAAAAAAAAAGGTCTGGATGCTTTTTGACAAGTCTTGAAAAGAAGATGAGCACAAGCAGCGAATGTTATCTTTTTTCGTTGTTGTCTACGATTGTCAGTTTCCTCTCAGTGTAAACAATAAGAAAAAAAGAAAAGAAAAGCAGACAAATGCATAAACCCATTGTGTATGTAGTAACCACATCTAAACCACACTGTAACCACACTGTAACCACTCTTTAGCCATAGAAGAAAAGGCCAGTGGCAACAACAACAACAACAACAACAATAGAAGCAGCTCCTTCATCTTCATTTTTTCATCTTCATCAACAGCTTTCAGCTCCACAAACGCCACTTCTTTCCTCCTTAAAAAAATGGATCCAACAACAACAACAACAACAACTACACTCTGAAACTTCACTCACTTGAATGTAATAATAATAATAAAAGAGGCTGGGCCACCTTACATCGACAGTGTGTCACAAATCACTAGAGATGTGTGTGTGTGTGTGTGTGTGTGTGTGTGTGTGTATTCTACCATTCCAGATGTTCCAAGATGGCTTGTCAGTCAGTTAGTTCGTTTTGTTTTGTTTTGTTTTGTATCTACGACGCTCTGTGAACACATGTCCATTGCCCTGCTCAGCTTGCGTCTATATGTACACAATGCATTATTGTACACAACGGTCCGCTTAACAGACACGCCTGTCTTGTTTCGTCGTCGTCGTTGTCGTGGCACTACTGAATAATCACTTGGTCATTGTGGTGGTTCATTACAACAACTGCTTTGAAATGAGCAACAAAGTGGTTGTGATTCGTATACAGAGAAATCATTGTAATCATCACTCTGCGTCTGTAATGGCTATAAAAACAAATTATACACACACTCACGGAGAGACACAGATCTCTTTTTTTTTTTTTTTTTTTTTTTTTTTTTTTTCCTCCAAGAAAGAGATGTGTGAACAAGAATTTCGATTGTACCCAAAAGGTGAAAGACAAAAATAAAAAGGGGGGAAGGTGTAGCAGTTGTGTGTGTGTACACATGTGTGTGTGTACACATGTGTGTGTATATACGATGCACATGGCACATTTACAGCAGCAGCTGGGGAATGGACATGATGATGATGATGATGATGATGATGATGATGGTCCGACACTGTACAATGTTTTGGGTGGTTGAAGAGAATGGAGATGGAGAGGGAAATGGCAATACGGGCAATATGTGTGTAATTGTACATGAGAATCTATGGTTTGTGTTTATGTGAAGAAATCAAACGGTCAGTGGGTATCAGACCTATTATCCTTTTATACATTTGACTTTCGTGGATATGAGACTACGAATCCGTTCAGGAAGGTTGCGAAATCTTGATTCAAGAATAGGTTTTTTGGTACAGAGAAAAATGGCTTTTTGGAAACGAAAGCATAATATCTGTCCAGACCAAATTATGTACACATATCTGATTATACACCCATATGTGTATAAACCGTCGTGTATTATGATTGTGTCCATTTGTACAACATTCAAAAGAAGAACTTGATTTGAATGTACACACTGTCTTTCTGCCATGCGATTCTCGTAACTAGGTCAGTAAAGTCCAATATGCTATTCGGGGTTCTGAATGCAGAGCTTTTCTTTCAATGCGTGAAAAACACAATCCCATCGCACGAGTCTACACTGTTCATAGCCAGACCGAACAAAGTCTCCTTTGCGCTTTGACACAAATACACACTTGCAATCGCTTTTCTATTCCTGTTAGGTGCTGGTAACAAAAAGACCATGTTATGGTACAACAATACATCTCAACAAGTACACCAATATTGCTGAAACTATTCCTTTTTTACATAAAACACACACTTTTTCTCCCCATTACGTGTGTATACATGAACATTACACTGTCGCCTATAGCAAAATAGTTTTGGAAAGCGTCTTAGCGTTTGAGTACTATTACTACAAAATCTATCGCATACATATCCCCCTATCAGACATATTTAATAAAGGCTCAACGCAAATACATAATATTATAGGATTTTTGTTAAATATGTCTGATAGAGAGCTGTGTACACACAGAATACGCGGTTAGTTCAGACGTAATGGAATTCTTCTGAGATACGTGCACATTTCAATTGATGACAAGTTTATATGACGGATCAACCCGAATCGTAGAAAAGAAAGAAATCCCAGATACACATCGACCTCTAAAGGCTGTGTACATTGACTTCACAATGAGCTAGACAGACAGCGTTTTAATTTCTTCTTGCATCAGGGTGTGCCCAATCTATATTCTACGATACCCGGCGTCAAACGCGGCATTACTTCCCTAAATACATTACACAAGCATGTCACATAGCCCCGGATACATTAGCAAAGACCTCAATGTACACTAAAAACCCATAACCGTCAAAAAAAGACTTCCAAAATTTCATCTATTGTAAACCTGATGCACATTAAAATCAAATTTTAAAAAAGAGCGACATGGCGCAGAGGAAGCGCATGGGGCTCATAACCCCAGGGTCCTTGGATCGAAACCAAGTGTCGCTATATTTTTTCATTAGTCAATCTGACATGATGACTAACAGTCTCATACTTGTCTTGCCACTCTTTAGTAATCATTAACTAACCGTACATCCGTATATTACTAATATCCACACTGATTGTTCTATGCGGTTCCACTGTCAGCTTCTAAAAGAATTGCCACCACCACCACCACCACAATATAAACGCAGTGTGTGCACACACTAGAGTCTCCAGGTCCTATCACTGCTTACGATTTTCCTATTGAATTTTTTTTTCCTTTCCCTTATCGACCATAAAAAAAAACCCTCCCCTTTTTCATTTTCATTTTCATTTTCATCTACATTACCACCACCAACTAATCACACCAACACCTCATTGTATTCCTTTCCACAAGACACAATGGCATTAAAACGTATCAACAAGGAACTCGCTGATTTGGGAATGGACCCTCCTTCGTCGTGTTCCGCCGGCCCCGTTGGGGACGATCTTTTCCACTGGCAAGCCACGATCATGGGCCCGCAAGACTCGCCCTACGCCAACGGAGTCTTCTTCTTGTCGATCCACTTCCCTACAGACTACCCTTTCAAGCCTCCAAAGGTCGGGTTCACTACCAAGATCTACCACCCCAATATCAACTCGAACGGGTCGATTTGCTTGGACATTCTCAAAGACCAGTGGTCGCCCGCACTGACCATCTCCAAGGTCTTGTTGTCTATTTGCTCGCTGCTCACAGACCCCAACCCCGATGATCCTTTGGTCCCGGAGATTGCTCATTTGTACAAGAGCGATAGGAAAAAGTATGAGACTACGGCTAGAGAGTGGACTAGAAAGTATGCTATTTAGACGGAGATCACCAATTAAATAAATAAATATTATACACAAACTCATTTTTTTTTTTTTTCTTGTTCTTATCGAAATGAATCAATTCAGATCATGTTGATTTCCATTCATTGTCTTGATGTGTTTACATGATAATCCCTCGGTGTCCTGATCACATATTATAAAATTTCCAGTATGTAATAACAATAACCACGTCGAACTACACGCCAATAAGCTGACACACTCCTTACATAATCTGACCTGTATGTAGTACACATTGATATTATTATTATTGAGAAGTGGACCACGTCAACCATAAACGTAAGCAAAATTGGAATCGGAGGCTTTCCAAGAGGGGCGAGGCGAGGCAGGGCAGGGCAGGGCAGGGCAGGGCAAAGCAACAGAAAAAAAGGCCTCGTTTTCTCATTTGACAAAACAAAAATGAGCAGATGGAACAGTAAACATCTTGTGTAATCTTTCAGCACTCACCCACACTCCTTCTTCTCCAATCCAACTACACTTATTATAGAAACCAAAAAAAAACATATACACAACCGCACAAACTCTGTTAAGAAGATTTGAAGAAGAAGAAGAAGAAGAAGAAGAAGAAGAAGAGCAATTGCCAATTGAGAACACCATAGATTATTATCTGAACAACAACAACACGGCCTAGAATGTATAACTACGGCGGCCAGTATCCATATCAGCAGCAGCAGCCGCAGAATGAGTACTACCAACAACAACAACAGCAGCAGCAACAGCAGCAGCAGGCAGCCGGGTACGTTCCGCAGTACCAGACCGGAGCACCAGTCAACGGGTATCCGCAGCAACAGCAACAACAGCAATTTGTCCAGGCCCAGCCTACCGGGTACGTAGGCGGTGCAGGGGGTGTCGGTGCCGGGTACTTGGCAGCGCAGCAGACTGGATATGTCCCCGCGCAGCAGCAGCAGACCGGGTTCCAGTCCACTGGGTATCAATCCACTGGGTATCCTCAGCAAACCGGGTATCAACAACAACAACAACCTGTGTACCCTCAGCAAACAGGGTACCCTCAGCAGCAAACAGGGTTCCAGCAGAACGGATACCAACAACAGCAACAGCCACAACAGATCCAATCGCTTGAACCGGTCCAGACCGAAGCCGCCAAATCGTCCAAAGTCAAGATTCCAAACAGTAAGTCCATTGTCATCATCATCATCACCACCACTTCATAAATACTAACCTCTCTCTACTCAAACCAGTCCGCCTTTCTTTCATCACGGCCGAGGACCAGGACAACTTTGAACAGCTGTTCCGGTCCAAACTGCAGCCCAACGAGCAAGCTCTCTCGGGCGCTGCCGCCAAAGATGTCCTGATGCTGTCCAACCTCCCGGCCAACCTGCTCGGCGACATCTGGCAGCTCGCTGACACAAACAAGTCCGGCTCGCTGCTTTTCCCGGAATTCGCAGTCGCCATGTATCTTTGCTCCATTGCGCTGAAGGGGAATGTGGTGCCGTCAAAGCTGCCGGAGACTATCTACAACGAGGTCACGAGTCTGGTTGATATCATTTCTTTCAATTTGCCAGAGGATAATAATAACGGAGGAGACAGTGGAAGACCTGGAAATGTGCCGGATTTCAGTACAAAGCCTAAACCGCAGCAGGCCAGTAACTACGACGCGTTGGTCTCGTTGCAGACTCAGGCAACCGGGATCCCGGTCATGCCTCAGCAGACTGGGTATATTCAGCCTCAACAGACTGGATATATCCAGCCTCAGCAAACTGGCTACATTCAACCTCAGCAAACTGGTTACATGCAGTCTCAGCCTACTGGGGGCTACATGGCTCCTCTTCAGAGTCAACAGACTGGTGGTTACATGGCGCCTCTCCAAAGCCAACAGACTGGAGGCTACATGGCACCTCTTCAAAGCCAACAAACCGGCGGCTACATGGCGCCACTTCAGCCCATGCCCACCGGCCGACCTGGCGAATGGGGCTTCATCAACACCCCGACTGGCGGTCTCCCCGGCATGGACCTTTTCCAAAACCGGTTCATGCCATCTTCGCAACCGCAATCCTCCTCCAACTACACTCCTCACCAAATCCAGGGCAACGCCACAGTCGAGTGGGCCATCACCAAAGACGAGAAGCGCATCTACGACAAGATCTTCCGGGAATGGGACAAGCTGAGCACCGGGTACTTGACCGGCGACGTGGCGCTGCAGGTGATGGTGCAGAGCGGGCTGGCGCAGAGCGATTTGGAGGCGATCTGGACGCTGAGCGATCCGCATAATCGCGGGAAACTCAATAGCAACGAGTTTGCGGTCGCGATGCATTTGATTTACAGGAAACTGAACGGGTACGAAGTGCCTAACCGGCTCCCGCCAGAGCTGATTCCGCCAAAGGAGAGCGTTGTTTCCAAGCCCTCGTTTATGAATAGTGCTACTAGTAACACCGCGGGTCCGGCTTCGAGCAAGGTGGAATTGAGCAACCACTCGTTCAAGACTGACAAGGAGGCCGGGAAGGAGCCTTCTGTGGATGAATTGCGCAGGCTGGTCAAGGAGCGCGAGGATAAGCTAAACGCGTTGGACACGCGGGACTCTACCGACAAGGCACTAGACGAGCGCGACGAGCAGGCCATTCGCGATTTGAAAGACCGGATCACCAAGATCCAGAAGGAAATCAACACCTACCCAGATGCCCCATCTGTTCTTCATGGCAACACGAAGAAACTCGAGCTCAAACGCGAATTGCAACGACAAAAGGATATTTTGCCGCAGCTGACGCATTCGGTGCGTAATGTGGAGGACGAGATAGCAGGGCTGAAGGTGAGGATTTTCAAAGAGCAGCAGGAGAAAGAGCACCCGGGGAGTACTATTGTTGGCACCGGGCCTAATGGTATGATCACCGAGGCGGATCGTCGCAAAGCGCGCAACAAGGCGTTGCTCAAAGCCCGTATGGCCTCCTTAACCGGCGGCAGCGGCGATTCCGGTTCGTCGTTTGGTGCTGCTGACGAGTTTGAACAGTTTGAAACACGTTTCGTGGAGCACTCGGAAGCGATTCGCAAGGAGCGCGACAGAATCGAGCAGACCGTTAAGGATATCGAGGAGAGCGGCGAGCAGATCTCGCACGAGGTCGAGAGTGCGCTGCGCGAGACGCGTGACGATGTACACCAGGAGCGCGAGAAGAGTCGATGGGAAGAAGCTATTGGTGTTGAAGACGATGTCAAGCAGTTCATCTATGAGCTCAGAAGGGTGCCGACTAAATCCGTCTACAACAACAATAACAATAACAACAACAAGCACCACTCTGCTCAGGCCATTCAGTCAAGCTACTCGGGCCAGTCTACAAGATCAAACAACACTCCAGAACCGGAACCAGTCAAACCGGCCAGCAAACCAAAGGCAAGCGTGCCGAGCCCGGCGGAGCGGTCGGCGCATATCAAGGCCGAGGCCGAGCGCAGAATGAACGAGCGGCTGGCGGCAATGGGAATCAAGCGGCCAAGCGGGTCTTCAGCGATGAGTCCGCCGTCGCCGGCTCCGAGTGAAGGCAAGCAGAAACCGGCGCCTCCTCCTCCTAAACGCAGTTCCAAACCGGTCCCTGTTCAGCCTCCTGTTCAATCTCAGTCTCCTGCTCAACCCTCTACGCCTGCTGGAGGTGACGATGACGACGACGACGACGAACTGGCCAAGTTCAAAGAACAGATGGCAGCCGAGCAGGCGCGTCTTGCCCAACTCAAGGAGGAAAAAGCAGCACGCAAAGCCCAAAAGGCCGCATTGAAGGCCCAGCAAGCTGCTCAACAGCAACAACAACAGCAACAACACGACAATGAGCAACAGGAGCAGATCCGATTGGCAGCCGAACAGGAACGGCAGCGCGCCGAACAAGAGCGTTTACAAGCCGAACAGGAACGGCTCAAGGCGGAGGAAGCGCAGCGCAAGGCTGCGGAGAAGCAGAGGAAGATGGAGGAGTTGCGGAAGCAGATGGAGGCGATGAGGGCCGAGGAGCAGAGACTGGCGGCTGATTCTTCAGATGACGATGATGAGAATGAGAATGAAGTTAAGAAGGAGGAGAGTGTGAAGGATAATAATCCGTTTGCTAAGAACTTGCAACAGCAACAGCAGCAGCAACAGGCTGAACCCGTTACTAAACAAGACAACAATCCGTTCCACAAGCCTCAAGCACCACCCGCTGCTACTACTGCTACTACACCTGCACCTGCCGTCGCAAAGACCCTTGTTCCACCTCCACCAAACACCCAATCCTCTTCCAAACTCTCATTCGATCCAGCACTCGCTGCCTCGCAACGTGCCTCGCAGCGTGGCCACAACACGGACGACGGCTGGGGCGCGTCTTCTTCAGATGACAGCGATGACGACGACGACGAGCGAAGACCGAAGGGCCCGGACCCGTCGCAGTTGGCGTCGATGCTGTTTGGACGCATGGCGCCGCCGGCTAAGGTCATGGCGGCTTCTAATACGGGCAACTCGGGGTCGAGACCGGGTACGCCTCAGCAGTCGGTGAAGAGTGTTGCGGTGGCAGCGGAGCCGTTGGTTCTGGCTAAGGAACCTGTGGCGCAGGAGTCGACTGGTCAGTCAACTGGAGGACAAGTTCCTCCTGCTCCTCCATTGCCCACCGGTGCTCCTCCTGTTCCTTCTGGAATCCCTCCTGCTCCTCCGTTGCCTCCTTCAAGTGCTCCTTCTGGAATCCCGCCTGCTCCGCCGCTTCCCTGTACTGCACCACCGCCAATTCCGTCTGGTATTCCTCCACCTCCTCCATTGCCTACAAGTGCACCTTCTGGAATCCCTCCTCCACCTCCTCTTCCCACTGGCGCACCTCCACCTCCATCCACTGGAATCCCGCCTCCTCCACCACTTCCTACCGGCGCAGCACCTCCTCCACCTCCTCCACCTCCTCCACCCTCAGGAATCCCTCCACCTCCACCACCACCCTCAGGAATTCCTCCACCTCCACCCATGCCTATAATGGGCGGTCCACCTCCACCTCCACCGGCCCCAGCACTGGGCGGCGGCGGTGCAGCCGATGATAGATCAGACATGCTAGTTCCTGATCGCAGCGCGCTGTTTGCACAGATCCATGCTGGCACAAAGCTGAAAAAGGTGAGCCGCGATTAGAGCAGTGGTTTTCATCATGTTTTCTTGGTGTGAGATTTGATTTGGTACACATGAGGGAATTTTTAAGTGTATAGCTTTTTTTTGTTTCTTTGAAAGTGTATGTTCTTTTTCGTATAGAATTTTTCAGTAAGTTTTATCTTTATTTTTGTTTTATTATTTTGTTTTGTTGTTCTGTTTTGATATTCTGTGTTGATATTTTGTTTTGATAGTTTGTTTTGATAGTTTGTAGTCTCGTTTACTCTGTAAGTTCATTGTAAATTGTAAACATTATTAGACTTTTGTCAAGATCAATCGAGTCAATGAATCCAGCTTTGTGATTCTTGGGGAACTTGGAATGTATTGTGTTGTTTAGAGATTACGCTGCTCAAGTTTATGTGTATTCAGTCAAGGGAAAAAGGTGTGAAGAGTCGGTGCTGACGTTTGGACATGGTTGTGTAGTGTGAATAATGTATATTTGGTATAATGTGCTTGGGTTGACAGTCTAGAGACGTACAGGCAACTGGGGGAACCGGCTTGATTCAATTGCTTGGTTCACATATAGTCTTTGGATCAACGGTCGAGCAAAAGATTGAGCAGGGACTTGGTACAGGTACAAATGACAGTCGGGGTACTGGAGACGGTCCGGGTTCCGGTTGTTGTTAATGTTTACATGTTATACGGGAAGACAATAGAGGTTCCGGAAGACATGTCGGTGATGTGTAAGGACTCCTGCGATACACCAACAGGTGTCAAAACTGCGGAAATTAGTGCATCTATTATGTGCGCGGATTGAGCAAAGGGACAGAAGGAATCATTGAGTGTGCAGTATCGAGCTCGATACGAGTCAACATTGAGAATGTTTACACAAGACCGTTATTTATATTAGTTGATTTTTTTATTTTTTCAAAAGTTATAAAGCATGTCATTAATGGACTATAATGATTTCAAAAAAAAAAGTTCCAAAGCAATCCTCTCTACTTGTCCTTACACCAAATTGTATTATAAATTTTATAATTAATAAATAGAATTGATGATTATCGATTTTCTGATATCAACATGAGCACGATTGAGAATACTTTGGACTGGTGAGGCGTGACAAATGCTGTTACCTCCACAGTTTAGAAGAATAAAGTAACCGGTCTTTTTCAAAAACCTTTCAACAAGCCTTCAAGTACGTCATGAACCTATTGAAATTTCAAGACCTAGGCAAACATGTGTTGGACGAAAAGAACTGTGTTTAGAAATCATGTAAATAGGTTTGAACATGTTTCTGGGTTTAAATATTGAGATGTATCAACATTCAACATAAAGAAAGTTAGTAACAAAAAAATACCTTGGTGTATGATCTTAAGCCTAATACCTGATCAGAAATACAAAAATATAGCAAAGAAGCAAGATATTTAGACCATCACTGTCAGCAATTTGCGGAAATCTGTTTTGATTTGGGGCGAGAGAAAACCAGCAAATGTAGTTGCTTGAAATATCTCCCAGATGTACGCATCTTGCATGCCATCTTATCAAGAACAAAACCTGTCGTCGGTATACAGCTTAAGCTACTAGACGTTTTTTTTTCTGATGACGGGATGTAAGACCAAACTCTGGAGTTTGCAAAGAGAATTGGAAATACTCTGGTTTGTTTGGCTATCAAGCAAAAAAACAATTTATATTATCATCTAGAAAAATCAAAGTCTCGCAAAAGAGCTCGTCATCTGCAGTCGCGGATAAAATTACTATTAACAGGTAAAAGGTAGTATGACTAGATGAGACAAAGATTTGACGTTTTAGAAATGATGAACTCGGCATTCACTGGATAGACATGAACAAAACGGATCTCGAGAGTCGTAGCTTTGTTATCACAAATCGAAGGGAGGCGGAAACGTTATGATACGGACTGCATGAATTGGAGCAGTGTCGGGCTCTGTAAGATGGTTGACAAGTCAATGAATGTCAAACAGTACGTACAAATCCTGAGTGAGTATCTACCAGAAGCATTGAGTAAACTCGAGTTGAGTGTTGAAGGCGTTACTTTTCTGCAAGACAACGATTTCAAACACAATTGCAAAATGGCAAAGACATGGCTAAAGAAAAATGGAGACACATTGTTATAAGATGACCTGCACTATCTCCAGTTCTCAATTCAAATGAAATGGTGTTGATTTGTCTTAAAGGAGCGGTACAGACTATAATGATAAAAAAATAGCATCCTTTTTTCTTTAAAAGTCGTGATGCAACTTTTTCACAATCTACTGCTCATGGATCGTGAGCACTGCTAACCATGGCATGTACCGTACAAATAAGAACTGGATTAGCCTTGTAGCCATGTATTCTATGTCATTCCAAGTTACAGTGTGTCGAGAAACTATAGAGACTTAGATTTTTTTTTTACTTCAGCACTGTATGTTTGAAGAAAGATAATAATATAATTATGAAAATGAAAATGAAATCGTTTATTAAAATAAAGTGTAGCTTTGTGTAAACCCTGGTCAACTCGTGAACTCCAGTCTGATCTCGGCAGCAATGCGAAACCCGCAGACGGTTTTGCAGTTAGTGTAAAGCTACTCAATATATTGCTGGCTGCTACTCTTTTCCAACGACAGGGCTCTCATTGAATCAAAGGGACGACAGTCTATAAAAGAAGCCGGCCGGCCTCCCGCCGGGACCGCGGACATATTTCCCGATCCGACGGCTTACTCCGTGTTCACCTCGCCAGAAGACGTTTTACACCACTGTTGTTACAAAAACTGAAAGCACACAATTATTGCAATTACTAAGAACTCATTGGTTCAGATGTGATTCGTTGGTCGATGGATTCTTGAAATTTAAATTTTTATTGATACTTGAATAGTTTGACTGGTGATGGGTTCATGATATACACCTGGATCTTCAAAAGTTGTCCGGATTCCGGATGGAGCCAAGCTGAAACAACCTTGACTGGAATACAGTGATGTGTGGTGACGAAACAGCCATACTTCTGTATATTCCAAGTTCAATTAATCCAAGCATCCTCGAGCGGTTACTTAGGAAGCGCGAGATCTTGCAGTGTGGTAAAGCAGCAGACATTGGGTTGAAGGATTGACAATCGTAAACCAGGAATGTGGTGGAATGGTTCATCATTTCAACAACCTGTTGAACCAAATATCCAAACATTACCGGTTGAATTATTATCCAAGCACCAGTTCACCTTCAGCCTATTCAATCACCATTTCCGTAGCACTGTTTCCAAAACCTATTTCAACAATGATTTTCTTTCCAAACAAACGTCCCGTCCTCATACACTTCTTTTTTCCAAATCTCCGTTTTATGCTTGACTTCTTCCAACACCCATTCCGCCGCGCGCCAGCCCTCTTTCCGGTGCTTAGCAGCCACGCCCACCATGACGCTTTCCTGGCCGACGCCCACGATCCCGAGCCGATGGCTGATCCAGACTTTTTCGACCTCGCCGTCAAACTTGGCAATCGTGGCTTTGGCAATGGATTCCAAAGTAGACAGAGCCATGGGGATGTAGCACTGGAACTCGAGGTGCTTGACGCCGTTGTCGACCCGCGTGGTTCCGCCAAAGTAAATCAGCGCGCCGGAGGAAGATGATTTGATGGCGTCGAGCACCTGTGTGGAGCAAAGCGGCTCGGACGTGATCAGCACTGTGTATTGCGGTGTTGTGATTTGAGAAGGAGCCGACATTATGGTATGGAAAGAAGGGTTGCTGAAGATGTGGTTGGAGTAAAGTTGAGAAAGAGAGAACAGTTGAAATTTTCAATTCTTGGGGGAGATATGGCGGATAAAGATTAGGGTTGGATAGTCATAGCCGTGCGCTTTTGTCAATGTGGCTTTTGAATCTCCAGTCTCGGCCATTCACGATTCTATGAAATTTCAAATACACTATTAAGTTAATTCGGCATTTTTTTCATGTCTCAGTAATTTTCTTATTTGATTTCATGCATTTCGTCTTTTGTTGGTCGTGCCGATGGTTCAATTGTGAATGATTTTGACCTCATTCCGTATTAGGAAGTGGTTGCCTAATCCGGACACATTGTGAATGAGCATTGATCAAAAAGCTCGAAACAGATTCAAATCAATTAGATTGATTTTTCTCAATACAGATTCTCGTCGGATAGCAAAAGCATCTTTAAAGCAGTCTTATGTCGCTAGAAATCAAATTCGTCATCATATATCCACATAGAAAGTGGCATCAAGCTATCTTGACTAGAAACTTATTGTCAACATATTTATGATCAATAATTTAGCTTCCTACTTCTCCCCACTTGAAATATCTATAACTTCATGCATTCAAATCACTATACACAAAACTAAAAAAAAACTACAAATCAATCAACTGTGGTGGCACACTTCGTGATTTTGGAGGAACAGGCAGCGGTCGCGCTTGATTACTTTCAGTACTAATAATCTCAAACTTGTCTAATTTTGTAGTCGAGTTCGACGCAGAGTTTGGCGCAGACGCTGCATTAGGCAACCTTCTCTTTGGCCCCTTTGCCCTGCCCTTGGTCATATGCTTCAAAGACCCAGCCGATTCTGACGACTCCGACTTAGATGTCTTCAAACAATTATCATCAAAAGTCTTTGCCTTTTTCAACCCAGACATGCGCTCAAACCCAGGCGAAAGACTCGTGTTTGTGTTTTCAAGCGGAACCAACGGCTTGCCGCGCTGCAGAACAGCTGACAGATTGGACGCAAACGATTTGGCAGTGCGTTTGGAAAGCGAGTCCGGCAGGTGCGCCAAGTCCATCTCATCGCGGTCAGGGTGGTACTTCATAACGGCTGGCCCGTTTTGAGTGGGGACAATGGCAGACTCCGGGGCTTCTGGAAACGTCGATCTTACCGCAAACTTCGGCACATACCGAACCCTAGGTTTATCCGCATCGGCCATTTCTTGCTGTAACTGTTCCGGCGTTTTGTCCTTTGGCTCAGGCTTTGATCTGGGTGCTGGAACAGGCTTGGGAGTGGACGCTTCTGCTTTGCTGGCTCGTAACTGCCGCAGCTTTTCAAGTGCATCCATGTTGACTTTCTCGGATCTGGGTTGAACTGAGGGCTTGACTGTTGCCGAGCGGCCCAAACCCGCCGATCTGGGCTGAACAATAGGCGGCTTGGATTGAGCAGCTGGCGGTGTATCGGGTTGAATTTTGGACTGCACAGTAGGTGGAACCGGTTTGGGCTTGGGTGTAGGAAGTGATTTAGGTTGCGTTGTAGGCGCCTTGTCTTCTACCACGCTCTTATCATCAAGCTTGGGTTTTGGTGCAACAGCTGGTGGTTTTGGAGTATACCGACTTGAAGCAGGCAGTGGGCTTTGAAAGCCAGAATCAAGACTTGCCACAGCCCTGGTGTGTGATCTACCGATAGCAGCTGGCGAGGCCCCAAGCACCGAAACGGGTCTTGTGTAAGACCGATTGAGTTCGTTAGTCGTTGACAGAGTGTTGTTTCTTGGAGGTGAGCGGGCCAAAGACGCCTGGGATGAACCCTTTTGGATCGCACTGCCTAACCAAGTCGAGCGGCCAGGAGACCATCTTCTCGGGCTTCGTGACGTTTCGTCTTCATTATCACGCAACGCTCCGATATTATCCGAGCTGTCAGGTCTAGGAAGGCTGACCTCTGTCAAGCTTACTTTAGAGCCGGCAGTAGTACTGGTTCTTGTAGGTGATGCATCCTTTGGCGAAAAATAATTGCCTTCTGGGCTTCTTCCTCTGTAGTGACCTCTTTGCGGAGAAGGTGTTCTGGGAATAGGATGTGCGATCGAAATGCTGTTGAAATCTGTGATAGAGTCAACAGAGTTGGATCGTTCGCTGATTGCACTGTCGCGACGCAGCAACGCACTTTGAACAAACCCGCCGCCGCCGCCGTTTCGAATAGGAGATGGCGATCTGTTGAGCTGTGTACCCCCAGATCTCGAGGCAAAAAAGCTTCCTGCCTTTGAAGGCACATCTGAGCCCATTGACTGTTTAGCATAGATATTTGGACGGGGTCTGGTGGACAAAAACGAGGCCTTTGGCGGCGATGCGTTCAAAGACGATCCAATAAAATTGAGCGATGCGCTTTTGGTGAGTCCGGAAGTGGTTGGCGGGCTACTGGATACTTCTGGGCGTGAGTGGTTTGAGAGTGAAGATGAAGAAACTATAACTGACGGACTTTTGAACAAAGAAGGCTTGTTTGGCCCGACAGAAGCCATGCCAGGCATAGGAACTTTACCATTGATTGCGGTGGACACTTGATTGTGAATGTTATGTTCCTTTGTGGGCTGGAATTTTCGCAAACCTATATCTGACGGGGCGCCTGAGATAATTGTGTCTTTGCTTTCACGAGCAGGACGAATAGAGCTGGTCGGTGTGTTTGATTCTTTGACCTTGTGTTTGGGTAAAGAGTACAAAGGTTCTTCGTTTTGAACTGGCGTAGACAATTCTCGGGGTTTCCTGGTGGGTAAAGAGTACGCTGGTGTTTCGGTGATTGGAGTTTGAGCAGCTGGCTTTTTGAGTGTCTTCTTTGGCAGAGTGTAAGCAAAATCAGATTGTCCTTTTGTGAGTGTAAATGTAGAGTCTTCTTTCGTTGGCGAGCCAGGCGTAGATTCGGTTTGTTTCAGTTCATGTGTTTTTGCATGAAGATGGACAGGTTCGGGTGTTTTGGAAGGTATGTGGGCGGGTTCCTTTTTCTTAGGAAGTGTGTAAGCTGGCTGTTCTTTTTGAGGAGAAGATGGCTCTGATTTCTTTGCATGAATGTGAACGGGCTCAGGCTTTGAATGCAAATGAACAGGTTCACGGGGTTTCTCAGGTACATGAGCAGGGTCTTTTTTCTTGGGAAGCGAGTAAACCGACTGTTCTTGTTTGTTTTCATGAGCAGGTTCTTGATTCAAGTGAAGATGAAAAGGCTCTTTTTTCTGTGGCACTTGTACGTGCGGCTTTTTTGGCAGGGCATAAATGTGTTTGTCTGAGTTGTGAACAGGTTCCTGCTTTGAAAAAGGTTCGTGAAGTTTGTGTCTTTTCGGTAAAGTGTATAGGGACTGTGCCAATTGTTCATCTTGGCTGTCTGGTTTCTCAATTGACTTGCCCACTGGCTTCAAATTGATCTTGTATTCTGAAGAGTTTACAACCTGATTTTGACGTGCCGTCGATGAATCTTGAGTTTTAGGACTCTTGACCTGTACGGATTTTATAGAGTACTGCTGAGAATCATGTGCTTTAGCGGTGGGCGGTTTTGCTGGCAGTTTCGAAACCGGTTTTAATTTCTGAAATGAAATGTCTATAGTTGTGTTTTCCGAATAGGTTTCATACGATTCGTCATTCAAAATGGCCTGGTCTGAGTTGCTCTTTGACTCAGTAAGCTTTGTAGTTTCAGTTTCAGGCTTTTGCTTGTTGTTCACCACGTATGATTCTTCAACAATGGTTGTCGACGATTCTAAGGAGATAGTGGCAGAAGAGTTACTAGGAAACAATGGCAGCTTTCCGGAAGGCGCGATTGAGTTGATAGTGAGCATAGCCTGTTCCTTTGCCGATAGTTTTGACGCTGGAAGAGGCTGCTGCTTGACGAGTGTTTCTAGCTTTTCGGGAGACAGCGAGCGGGTTCTCTCTGCTCTGATAGCCTGGCGACGTAGTCGTCCCTCAATGATTTCTTCTTCTAATCGTTGGTCGTTTTGAAAAGTTCTAGATAGCGATTAGCAGTGGTTCAGAAATGAATGTCAAAGGTGTGCTAACTTACTGTGACTCGCCTAGATTCCTGACACGCTGCAGAAAGTCCAGCACTTCTGAGCCCGAGTCTTGCTGTGCGTCTACACTCATATTGTCCAAGGCGTACTAGACGATGAAATATATTTATATTTGTTTTAAGGAAGTTGGAACTGAGAGAAATGGTGCAGAGAAGTGAGTGCTAGAGAGGCTGGCGGGCTAGGGCAGAGTAAAAAAAGCACACTTTTGGGTGTTTTTGCGAAAAAGGTGGTTGGCTTTTCAAGAACAATGCTAGTCCCAAACGGGCAATTTGCTAGTTTTTGTGACAACCTATCCCAAGCCAGAAATTTTCGTTTTTTCTGGACAAAAGTCGACATTGAAAAGTTATTAAAACGAGAATGTTTACTATGTGTGCGTTGAATCAAGATCAAGAAACGATTTTGCTAGGTTTTCTGTTGACAACTTCGAGTTCTTGGGTGGTTTTGCGAGGTCGCGCCTTGGCTGGTTTTCATTCAAAGTACCGCACATTGTAGCGAGTGTACTACACAATACACAACTTTGAAATGACACAAGTGAAACCTTAAAGGCATGAGTGTTGAGCAGGGCGATTGTCCAGCTGCCTGCACGCAAGAGACTATGAGAATCGGATAACAGAGACGACAAACTGCGTAGGTGAGCAGCTCAGGCAAAAAGAATGAGAAACCTCTGTTCAAGTTCTATCAAAACGATTTTGGAGGCGTAGTTTTTGAATGTGCAATTTTTTGATAACTTTGCGCTTAGATCAATGTACACCTGGAAATCCCCCCACCAGCGGAAAGCCCATTGATCAACTGCGCCGGTCAGCCCTGCTCTCATCGGTTCATTTGGCGATGCATATAGTTTTCTTGTTTTTAGTAGGTTTTTCTTTATTTCAATTTCCACAAACGCGTGTATACGCTGGTATACTTGCAGATTATAAGTTTATTTCAAGGCGAAAAAAAAAAAAGCAATAATAAAAAAGCTGCTGCCAAATTGCCCAGAAAACAAACACTCACAAAGAGACCTTTTGTTTAACGTTAGGCGTGTTCGATGAGCGGGTATCGGTTAGACCTATGCCAATGCTTCTGGTGATGGTGATGGCGATGTTGAGGTTCATAAAGGTGCTGATGTTGATGAAGGTGTTGTTGATGTTGAGGTCGACATTGCCTTCTCTTCTCTGTCTGCTAAAACGATACCTTAAAAGCCAAACTAAATTCACAAACCAAACCAAAAATATTCCTTCGCCATAGCAGCGATACAGTGGCAGCAGCATAGGCAGCAGCGGACTAAAACAAGACAGTATCACTTGCTAGCTCTGCCTGCTATGTATATAATATATAGATCATGCCTTCTTCTTCTCGTTTCATTTCATACCTCCAGCATCTTGCACATCACCAGTTTGTTCCGGTCTGATGAACTGAACAGGCGTCCATTTTGTCCACCTCCTTCTCCCGACTCAATTCCATTAAAATCCATTAGACATCCATAGCAGCATTTCAGACATTCTGGTCGGCTCCATTCTGCAGACCCTGAAAAGACAAAAAAGAAACAAGCAGGACTTTATCTCACATAAAGAACAGGAGCAATTAACAAAAAAAAAAACTGTATAAAATAAAAATGAGCTTTACAAATCGAACGTTCACTCCTGCCGAGTCTCTTCTTCCTTCTTCCTCTCCGACACAAGCATCCTTCACCGCTGCCACTGCATCGCGAATTGAGACATCTGTCACAGACACCCGACGCTCTCAGATCCTGTCGTCTGCCATTTCGCAATCCCGAATCCCGACTGCCCAGTCCTTTATCACTTCAAACAAACCCAACTCCGCCAGCTCAATGGATCAAGGCCAGTCATCCGCACTATTGTCGCAACCAGAGCAGTCTTCTCAGCAAGAGTCGCCGCAATCATCGACGGCGCCCACGTCTAGGGTCGAGTCACCAACTGAGACTTCGGCGCAGGCAGAAACTTCAGTTTCACCCTCCCAAAACTCTGAATTTTCTACTTCTCCCACTGCCAATACTGAATCTGTCTCGCCTTCTACAGACAACACACCCACGACAGCTTCCAATCCTGCCTCGGAAACTACAAATCGTCCTACCTCAGATCAACCCTCGTCTTTGCCGCCCTCTGAAACAGTGTCTTCTATTCCTCCGACCACTTCAAATCCTCCTCCCACCACCTCCATTCCTCCTCCCACCACCTCCATTCCTCCTACCTCTTCCAACCCTCCTCCTTCCTCCAACTCTCCTACTTCTAATCCGCCCACAACGTCCGAGTCTCCTTCAAACTCTCCGACATCCAATTCGCCGACTTCAAATCCTCCTACATCCGAGTCTCCTTCAAATTCGCCGACGTCCAACTCACCTACGTCCAACTCGCCAGCATCGGCATCACCCACCTCAAATTCTGAGCAACAAGAGTCCAGCCAGCCTCCGCCAGTCACTTCAACTGCAAATACACAGCCGACTTCTTCAGCACAAAACACTTTACCTACACCTTCCTCCAACTCCCCTACTTCGGCTCAAACAACAATGGAATCCTCGAGCCAAAGACAAGAGCCTTCTTCTGCTCCCGAAACGACTAGCAATTCTCCCTCGGCCACTCCTACGTCTACTCAAAACGCAGAGTCGTCAACAAACAGAGAGTCGTCTTCTCCTGCATCTCAAGCATCTAGCCAACAACAAACATCGTCAAACGCACCAGCTACGTCTAGTCAACAAGAGACATCTTCAAACGCACCGGCCACTTCTAGCCAACAGCAAACGTCGTCAAACGCACCGGCCACTTCTAGTCAGCAACAGACATCGTCAAACGCACCGGCCACGTCTAGTCAACAACAAACCTCATCAAACCCACCTGCTACGTCTAGTCAACAGCAAACTTCGTCAAACGCACCGGCTACGTCTAGTCAACAACCAACATCTTCAAACCCTCCGACTACATCAGAGTCGCCGTCTCCTACATCTTCTCAAGCAAGTCCTTCCGCCTCCAATCCGCCCAACACATCTTCTGCTGTTCCATCTTCATCGCCATCAAACTCACAGCAAAACCAGTCTACTACTTCAAATCAAAACACCGCTCAATCATCATCCAACGATGTGGCATCGAGATCTACTGCTGCCCCGACATCCAATACCCAGCCCTCTGCCTCTGCTACTGGAACCACTGAGTCTAATAATAGTCAGACATTAAGCCCTTCTAACTCAGCCCAGTCCAGTGCCACTAATAATAGCGAGAGATCATCTGCTAGATCTACTGCCTCCAACAACAGCCAAAACTCAGCCGCTACTTCCACCTCTGCTCAGCCTAGTGCATCAAACACTCAAAGTGCATCTCCTTCAAACTCTGCTCAAACCAGTGCATCAAACATCAACAGCAGCCAGAACTCCGCCAGTGCATCAAACAGTCAAAATTCCACCCCTGCTTCTTCTGCGTCCACTGCCGCCGCTACCTCTTCCAACAATCAGAGCTCCAGTCCTACCAACAGCCAAACAACAACCGCCGCTTCCAGCTCGGCTGGGCAGTCTGCTTCCAGCAGCCCTACCAGTGCTCCTTCTCAGTCCTCCGCCCGCTCCTCTGCCAGCTCTGCCAACTCTGCCAGCACTCAAGCCTCGTCTGCCGCCGTCAGCTCTGCCAACTCTGCTTCCTCTGCCAACACTCAAACTTCTTCTGCCAACACTGCTTCTTCCGTCACAGCCAGCTCTGCCGAGCCTTCCGCCAGTGAAAATTCTTCCTCTTCTTCTTTGTCTGCTGCCGTAGACTCAAGTTTAGGTTCAGCAGCCTCTAGCTCGGACCCAACTGGAACAAGTTCTAATAATAGCAACTCCAGAACGGCTGCACCTTCTTCTTCTACAAGCGAGCCAAGGTCTTCCACCACTGACGACACTGGATCGTCCACAGAGTCCAACAACAGTACCTCAGGCGACAAACCTTCAACTTCGGGCAGCAGCAGTGCATCGGCCTCGCCCGCGTCTACGACTTCAGCCAGCAACGACGGCTCTTCTTCATCTGCAGACAACTCTAGCTCAGAAACTCCGACCGCATCGTCGTCGTCTTTGGCCAGTGACGAGGCCTCTTCGACTACTCAGGACTCAGCCTCTGCTTCCGAATCGTCTTCCAGAAACCCTGCTTCTTCCAACAGAAACTCCGCATCGTCGACCATCACCAGCGCCCCCAGCTCATCCTCATCCTCAGCATCAAGCAGCCAAGACTCAAGTTCGGACTCCAGCACTTCTCAGTCCTCTGATAGATCTGGCATTGCAGATGCCGTCAGCACCAACACGTTCTCTCCTATCACGTTCACCAGAACTCAAACTCAAGTCATTGTCATTACTAGTTCGAGTAAAACCGCCACGATTACTTCGGTCAAAGTGATTGAGTTCACCATGACGCCCACATTCGACACCCGCACAAATCCCGATTTACTTGCAACTGAGGCCAACTACAATCCTCCTCCTGTCACTACGCAAACAGTGGCACCGGGCTCCGAACTTGCTGGCAACAAAAACTACTTTGGTGACACTACTAGCACCGGCACTATTGTGGGATCGGTCGTTGGATCTGTTGCTGGTGTGGCTCTTATTGGGCTACTGATTTTGTTCTGTTTCAAAAGAAAGAAGAAGAAGGCCGCTGTTCCCAATCCCATTGCTGACTCCATTCAGAGAAATATGGAGCAGATTGGAGATGCCGATGATATGGGGTACCCCAACAGAACCGGAGCTTACCCGTACAGCAACCACTACGCTAGCAATAGTGTTCCTTCAATCAGTGATCATCACGCAAGAGTTCTGGCTACAACGGACACCGGAAGCGAGCCTCAAAATGGACAATCAGTTGTTTCCAGTTTCTGGTCGCCCAAGCGTGGCGGCGTGTCAGATGATGCTGCGGCTAATCCAGCTTCGGGCTTCCTTAAACGCAGTCCCGATCCAGGAAGACCAAATACTGGGTCTCATAACAAGCACAACATTCCAATCATTGGCAATTTCTTCCGAGGAGGTCAGGCAAATAATAATCAAAAGCCCGCCAATAATAATCAGATTGGTTATGACGATTATGATTCGCAAGGTATGAACACAGATGTCGGATACATGCCAGTGGCATCGCCATCTTCTGGTAGCTCTAATCCGCCGGCCCAGCCTACAAATCCTGACACATTTTACCGCCCACCACGACGCCGCTTGGCCTCGCCGCGCGAAGCTGATGTGTTGAATCCTGCTGGCGCGCAGGTATCTAGTTATGGAGGCGTGAACTCGACTCAACCCAACACGATTAATACGTTTGACGACAACTACGGGTACAGCCCATCTACTTCGCCTTTTGGAGATGGGTCTACTACATCAGATACAGTCAACTACTCTTCGATATCAGGTACCCCTGGAGCTGCAGTTGTGGTTGGCGTAGAGCAGTCGCGTAACAACAACGGTTTATCTACACATCATGAAACTCCATCTGATGATGTGGCATATGGAATGTCACCATACATGGACTCCAACGGTCGTTTCAGCAATGACGATGAGGATCAGAGCAGTTACTACGATAGCAATCGAGATAGCGCAGCTAGCAGTGCTGCTGGGTATCAGGGACGAGGCGACTTAACACAAACCACATATCCTGAAGGCAGTACCTACACCCAACCGCAACAAAGAAGAGTACCGCAGAATAAGGGCCTGTATGTGCAGAACAGAAACAGCGCTGGCACTCAAGATAGTCAAGGGACAACTGACGATGGGTTTGAGTTTTATGACCGGAATTCGAGAGATCCTCATGAAAGTTTTTTCACAGAACAACTTTGAGTCAAAAACACAGTTTCATTTTTTTTTCAAGCTTTATTTTTTTTTCTGATCTATTTTTGAGTACAAGTAAACTTTTTTGTTTTGTGTTTTACCAGTTATTACTATTTAATTGTTTTTGATATTTTGTCTTGATTTTTAGTTTATTTGTGACACCACTATTTATACATATACTAATACTTGAAATACTAATTGTTTTCCTATTTTATCTTGTAAATAGTTTTGATTGTGAATTTGATTTGATAATTGATCAAATGTGATGAAGAATCTAAATGGATCTTGTAGAATGGCGCCGAAATACAATGGTTTCACTGGATCAAGAATTTATAAATTACAGTGCCTTTCACAATCTTAACTTTAAAACTATATCGCGAGTATTTTTTTTGTGCATACAGATGGATCATAAAGCATTGTAGAGAATGTAGTGTACATGGAAATAAGAGTGTGTACTGTGATTATATCTCAGTTGATTGATTCGTGATAGATTCTGAGATTTGGTCAAACAGATTACTGACCTTGATCTGTTGTAGAGATCAAACAGATCTTAAAAATAATGTGCGTAGATTGTTCATGAACCAAATACAGTCTCCAAAACTACGTCAACCAAGGATCAAATCTGTCTGAAACTACAACGAGTCAAAGATTAAACATAAAGCTCATGTGAAACATGAACGAAATTTCAAAACATTGCTTCTGGTACTTGTACGTTTAGAAATCAACGGCTTCATACTTTGATTTTTAATAAACAGATAAAAGATAAGAAAAATAATTCAATACACAAGAACCGGTTTAGTTTCAATGATTCATTCTCGAATTTTGAAATCATTTCAAAGAGTCTTGTGTTTGCTTTACTTGTGGCTACACATGATTCAATAATAAATCATCTTTCTTGGGAACGCAAAGCATGATAAAAAGCAAATTGGTTATAATTTACAAATCTAAAAATTTGGCAGGAACTTGTATTGGCAAATACAATCAACATTCCAACGCTGATATGCTCTAAATTTATTAATAAGTATTTTTTGAAATATTTTACACCCCTTAGCGGCACAAAACCATCAACTATTTTTTGCCAATGATCCTAGACATTTACACAGACATTTTAATTTAATATGTGCATATTAGAGATCATTCCAGTTATTCAGTTCATGCGCATCCAGAATCTCACAAAATATTACTTTTCTATATTCTGTGTTGCTTTTGGGACTGAATAACACATGCACATACCAAGTTCTATCCGTTGAGCTTAGGAGTTTATAAAAGCTTGCATTCTGTGACATGAGGTATCTGACTGTTTGCAAGCCTTACCTTTCATTAAAATTGTCACCAAGATCAGTAAACATGTCAATTTGGTTAAAATGCCTGTTTAAGCTATTTTTAATATTTCACTTATATTGTTATCATTAGTTTGAAATTTTCATTTGGTAAAGGCAGGCCGTTGAAATCACCCAAGGGTCTTTGTAGTCAATCAACACATTTCTGCCACTAGCCAACTTTTGACATGATCGTGCTCAAAATCAATGCTGCAGTGAAGTGAGTTTTTCAATTTTTGTCCAGCATTGTATTCATAAAGTGAAGAATTTTACGATTTAGATAATACTAGTGCATAAAATTTTGTTTTCTGGCTTAGAATTAAAAAGAACTAGAACTTTCAGTTCACCTAAAAAAATTGCACCTTTGCCATCTGTTGTTGGTGCTGACACTCTGTTGTTGGTGCAATTCTATCTAGAAACATATAACGTCTATCTTTAGAATTTCTGACTTCAGTAAAAGTTACACAAGGAGTGTATACAAAATATAGAGATAGGCTAGCTCTAAAATATGAACCTGGGATAAGACCTCTGACATTGGCATACACCACAACTGTTACTTTGGAATGTATGAATGTTTGCTCTATTAAGTTCGAAAACCTATGCTTTTTTATAATTTCTTAACACAAACGCCATGCTCTGGTTGAAGATCCGTTATCAAGTAGTTTTTTATGTCAAAGCCTGAAAGTGCACAAGCCAAACGTCTGAAGCTGACTGTCACTCTAGGCATCAAAAACACCTAGTGCAAAAAATACTGTCTTTTATAACATGATAATCTTGGATAGATTGGAGTTGCCATATAGCCCAGTGGATCTATAAAATCAGCGTTGTGTGGTAAACAAACTTCTGATCTAAACTGCTAGGATATCTTTGAAATTATGCTGAAAATTAATTTCCATATTCTTATCCAAAGAAGAATTTGTGAATGTAACAACATAAACTTCAAATCTCAAAATATTTTGCTTTATCTAGCTAAAGTAATTCTTCTTTAGAGAACTGCCACCTTAAAAAATAACGGTTTCACATGATGATTGAAATCTATTTAATATTATGAATGAAATTCAGCTAGACAAAAAAAGTATAGTCAAAAATCACAAACTTCATAACTTGTTCACCAAAGACATAAAAATGTAACAAATCAAGTATCTGTTTGGAAATAAAAAATTAAGCCCTACGGGGGGCTCGAACCCCCAACCTTGTGATGACTTTAATAGATATTTAAGAGTCACACGCTCTACCGATTGAGCTAGCAAGGCCATTTTATATTTAAATATTTTTATTGTCCTACCATAAATCACTATATAAACTTACAGTTACGTATTGTTTGAGGATTTTTTTTTTTTTCTTGCAACAATCAATAGTTAATCGCAAATTCCTCTACTTCATCAATTACTTGATAGTTCTTCAATATTGGTGACACTTCAATTAGGTTGGTACGACTAATGTGGTAGACTAATGATCTGCTTTTCCCTACTACGCGGTTAGTTTACATTATTTATAGTAGTCGACCGCCATCGTCGAATGCTTGTTCTTTCTTCTGTTTAATTCAATCCGCAGATTCAGCTTCACATACAGCCATAAATCATTTATGTATTGATGTCATGAAATGTAAAAAATACTTAAAATCTTTAAAGCGCAGAAAGAATTTCACTCTGTGGATTCTCCCGAGATAGGCCGTTAAATACGAGCAGTTTTGGGAGTCTAGCGTGTTTGGTGATTTGTGATAAAATTTAAGATGTAGACACTATAAGTACATTGAAATTCTGCTAGATATCAGGCACGTAGAATAATGTTCTGCGTATTTGTTCATTATCTAAACGTACTTTTTGCGACATAAACAAAACACTTCAACATGCAAAGTCGGTAAACGTATTATTTTTTTGTCGGCCCGTAACTCCCCAAATCATATAGGAAGTACTTAATCACCTTGTTAAATAGTTATATTAAACTGTTCGTATAGATTTTATTTGTTTTTCAAAATTTTGTTTGTGCCAAGTACAGAATTTTGGTCTAAACGACTGACAGTTATTGTAATTCATACTTTCGACTTTTGACTAGTTTCTACAAAATCAAAGCTGTAATAAAATAACTGAGATTTGCAAGCCAAAACTCTTAAATCAAGTTAAATGGACTCGTTCACATATCATAAATTATAGACAAACTGCTTTAACGAAACACGCAATAAAAATTTTATCTAATTCTGAGCTTGATAATGAGTGCTTCAGACATTTGTCTAGGCATCATGCTAACCGTATTTAAAATTTGATCTTTCAGACAATTAACAAGCCAAATCCAACAGAAATAAAAATATCCTCATAGCCAATAATCCGTCGACTGCTTGGAGAAATTGTATAATTTATGCTGAACAACTGCAATCACGTACATTGTAGACAAGCAAAGTGCTTTCATTTAAATCACATCCATAACGTTACTACAAAATAAAGCACAAACCACGTGATAAACGCGGACTATAGCACCAATTCAAGTGGGTACAAATATACACTTCGGGGTAGTCAGTCAAATCTACATTTCCCGATATAGACAACAAACGGTGAACTTATAAGCCTATGCTTGGAAAATTAAAGATTTCAGATTACAATATAATTACTATAATTTAAGTGAGTTTATTCTGTTTTTAAGAGTAGTTAATTGCTCTAGTACAAAATAAAAATGAATAATTTTGTTTACTTAGCTCTTGCTGAAAAAAGGCTCAAAATGTCATAATATTATTGTATGTAATTGCATAACTGCAAGCAAAATTTGAAAGCAATAATCAAACTATTAAACTTTTTCAGGACGCTTGCATTGCTGGCTATTGTCTTAATAGTTGTTTGTGATTGTCTTTACTGTGTGTCCCAGAATGATCTCAAGTTATACTTTTTTTTTTACCACTAATCTTTCTTCATCCCCGACAACGTATCATTAAGAATTGCCAGTGTAATCAGGCACGTAACCACATTAAACGCATTACAAGTGCTTTATAAATTAGGTTGAAACAGATCATTGAGAAGACACTTTTTGTAAAGCCTAGTGTATGATATCTTAAAGAATAAAAGCAGTATAATATAGATAATCATACTGTTGTTCAAAAACATGAATACCGATAACACTAGAATATTTCTCCATCATTTTTACCAGTCTGAACAACTGTTTGCCGTCGGATTTGAATTTCTGACAGAAATCAAAAACTTGTATATTTTTGCACAGGATTCAAAACTAGTTAGGATTTTTGACACAAAGATCCAAAATTTATAATAATATTATAATTAAAAATAATCAGGTTGCTAATATGTCCCGTTATACCTTTATGAGAACTTTGAACCCTAGCTAGACTTCAAATTCAATCAACATGCAGTTGTCATAGATTTTGATTTTCGTCTTGAACCAGTATCCAAAGTATTAAATATACAAGTTACATTCAATGCTAGAAAATTGAAAATACCACGCTTGATAGAGACGAGACTATAAGATTTCAATCGGGCTTTATCTGCGTGTAGTTGTTGAACAACAAACCCCGAATTTTTATTCAAGTATAGGTTTGATATCAAGGGTAACAATGATAGGCCCGGAAATCATGTCAATGGCAGTGTTCAGTCATCAAACCGGTTAACAAATTCAATTCAACAAAAGAGACAGTTGTTTTTGCCAATTATTCGATTGTCGCAATTGCCGTTTGCTAATAGTAACCAGATCTGCTACTGTCGAGTAATCGCAAGTACAAATGCTCTAAATCGGCAGATATTACCCACCAACGCCAAGTCAATGGCGTTATTGTTGGATTCAAGTTGCAATACCACGTGATATATGTGGCTTTTGTGCCCAATGCAGATAGGTATATTTTGAAGTTATTAGTTGCACTTGCAGATCTAGGTAAGAGTCCTTCACATTACTACAATGTGTATGCTTACCTTGACTGACGGTAAACTTTCGGGATCCAATACACTGTAATGCGGGATACAGTGTTGAACTAAACCCACTACAAAGATGTACGGAACCGAAATTGACAATGGATAACGGTATTAGATGATGATCGCAGTATCAAAAAGCTTAGCACTAATGGCGTAACTTTAGTGGGCTATGAAGTGATGAGAAGAGATAACATGGTAAAAATCAATCTCCGGTCAGTGTTTGGCATAGCGTTCAAGGGACTAATTCTATGATTGGCCACAATTCCTAAAACTGGGCAGGGTTTCCTTGTATTGTTACCAAAGTGACTATTCATCTGATGATAGATGTATTCTGCATGGTCACGGAAACAATCCAGATCGAATTGTGAGTTGGACCTATCTTTTAGTTCCCGAAAATATTCAGGATTTCAAAATAGTATATAAACTAAGGATTTTGGTTAAATTTAGATGAAATTTTATAAATCAACATTTAGTTATTTCTTGATCAATTATTACATTGACCAAAACCTTTTACAGTTTCACTCATAATGGTTTCAGTCAGCAGCAGTACCTGGAAGTTTATTCCGCGGTTACGGAAAATTAACGAAAATGAGATCAGACAGCGTCTGAGTTCTAATAACAACACATCTTATACAGAAAAGAATCAGAGCGATCTGCAAAGCGTCGAAGACTCCAAACAAGAATATGAAATTCGAGATGAAGCAAACAGGAGATGGTGGTCTCTTTTCAACGAGTTTGAATACAGAAAAAACTACAAGCGCAAAGAAGAAGGTGAATCGTGGTTCAAAAGCATGAGATGGTTTGATCCAAGCGATACTAAGGCTGAAAGAAAATTAATCCTAAAGTTAGATTTCCTTTTATGCTTCTTTTCTTTTGCCATGTACTGGGTAAAGTATCTGGATCAAACCAATCTCAATAACGCATATGTTTCTGGCATGAAAGAAGATTTGGGTATGAAGGGAAATGATCTTGTTAATACTCAGTCAATCTACATTGTTGGTGCAGTTGTGTTCCAGCTTCCTTTTATGTACATGGTGAATAATTATCCTACCACTTATCTGTTACCGGCTATGGACATTGGCTGGGGTATTTTCACTTTGCTGATTTTTACAGCCAAAAACACTACTCAGCTGCAAGTCTACCGGTTTTTCGTTGGTGTATTCGAGTCAGCTTTCTATCCAACCATCAACTACTTGTTTGGATGTTGGTACACCCCAAATGAGTATGCTAGAAGAGGTGGTATGTTTTACTGGGGACAAATGCTTGGCGTTTTAACAGCTGGCTTAATTCAGAGCGCAGCATACAAGAACTTACACTTTGTAAATGGTCTGGAAGGTTGGAGATGGATGTTCATTATTGACGCCATAATCACATTGCCTATTGGTCTTATTGGAATTTACATGCTTCCTGGTGTACCTGAAAAATGCTATTCATTGTTTTTTAGCGAAGAAGAAATCTATATAGCCCGTGAACGTCTTCGTAGACGTGGTATCAATGTTGGCTCTGAGGAAGTACAAACTTCTGAAAAGGACAATTTGAAAGCATTTTTTGACAAGGCTCTATGGATTGATCTGTTATCCAAATGGCAGTTCTGGCTTTTTGTATTTTTGAACGTGCTTGGCTGGAATAACTCAAATGCTTCTTCAGGTGCATACATTCTTTGGCTCAAATCTCTCAAAACGTTCTCTATTCCTAAGGTCAACCAGCTTTCTGCCATCACCCCGGCTGTGGGTATTATTTGGATTTGGCTTACTACAACCGGCTCAGATGTGTTCCAGACTCGCTTTGGAGCAATTGCAATCTCCCAAGCTCTGAACGTGTTGGGTAACGTTTTGCTTGCTGTGTGGCACATTCCCCAAGGTGGGAAGTGGTTCGCATTTATGCTACAGTATTTTGGATGGGCCATGATTGCTGTTGGTTTTGGATGGATGTCAGACTCTCTTAAACATAATCAACAGCAGCGTGCAATTGTAACCATCTGTATGAACATGTTTGGTCAAATTTCCACTGCGTGGACAGCAATCTTGGTGTGGAAGACTGTTGAGGCGCCACGGTTCCTCAAAGGTTACACATTTGCGGCATGCTGCTCGTTTACACAGATTCTTATTGCATTTTGGATCTTGGTGTTGTACAAGCGAGATGAGCGAAAGAAGGCGTTTGACAATGGAATCATATTATATAACTCATCAAAGGGAGAGATACGACCAGAGAGCCCAGAACTATCATCCGATTCACAGACAGGTGTGTCAGAAAACGAGAAAAGCGCTATCAAAGTTACTTATCGCTCAGACGTGAATAGTGATGAAAAGAAATTGTAAAAAGTTTTAGTTTCGAAAGTTTGTTCTTTTGTTTATTCTATAAAATATTGTATGGTATATATAGATTTAAATCTTTAATTGTTATTGTTATTGTTATTCTCATTTTGGAGAAAGGGTATGGCAATTAATGTTTGGCCCACAGCCGTTTCATGTCACAAATCCTTATTTGATGATTTATAGTAATATTGTTTTGCTTCCACAACCTCACAGTGCTAGATCTGATATTTAACATCTATAGAGGCCTCAAAACAGCCCCAAAAACTAGCAATTTGAATTCTTAACTTCATTCTATATATTGAAAGCCTTTTACATACCATACGGTGATTGATCCTGCTTGTTTAGGTAGCTGGTAACTACAAACTACAAACAACAAACAACAACCCAAAATGCTTTTGAAAGAAAAATGTATCAGCTTAACGTGTCCTTCGCTGTACCCTAACCGGCTATATTTATGCCTCTCTCGTGGACTTTTTGAATAAAAATATGAGTGTACAATCTAAAATCTATACTGACAACCTCTGATTCACAGTCATTACGCTGGACCTTGATTTTTGCTACCATACAAAGTATTCAAAGCGTGTTATTCCAACTCAGACCCTTGAGCCGGGAGATAGGTCTTGAAACTTACCCTGTCTTTTCCAATCCACACAAAATTTTGAGCTGTTGAGTTTCAACTCACTTACAGGCCCTCACGTACGGTCTCCGCCATCAGCAACTGCAGTACCAGTAACATTTCTAATCATGAGCAACGTCCTTCTCAAGTCTATTCCTTTCGTGACTGCATTTGCAGGTTTTTACACTGGCTATTTGTTCTTCAAACCAATGATTCTGTATGTATTTTGAAGCTCATTGATATCGGTTTTAGTGCCTTCTGCTTTCAGCAAATCAAAGCAACGCAATGATTAAGTGCGAGCTTGACATACTGCATCTTCCTTTTCTGTTATCCTCTTTCGTATTGGCTATTACACTTCATTTTGGAATTGTTTTTATTTATATACAGTAGAAAGCTTTGGATACAGTTGACGCTTCGTGATTTGAGCTAACATTGTTAATTGCAGTGAACAACTTGAAAGAGATGGTGCATTGAGTCCGCAGTACAGACATGAACTAGAATCAACAACACAACTTTCTGCTTCAACCCAAACTCCAGTTTCAACCGAATCCAAGCCTTCCGAACCCTCATCCTCAACATCTTCTTCATAATCAATCTGCTTATAAAGATACACAAGTCATTGACAAACAAATCTAATATTCTATTTCTCCATTGCAGCAAGGAAATTATTATTTTTGATTTTTTCCTTGTTCAACTTTCTCCGCTCCTTCTTAGCTTTCAGCATGGGATTGGCGTCAAGCTTAGCCTTTTGAGCGGCAGGATCCAACACCTGCCACAGCCATTCGGGGTACTCGCTGTCCTCCAAGGCGACAGGGGGAGCTTTGGTTTTGTACAAATCCAGCTTCAAATCTGTGCCGGCGGGTGTAGAGCTCACGGGAATCTTTTTTGTGGCAGCCTTGCTCGCAGCATCGGGGCCGGGTGTGCTGTAAAATCTAACAATAGACCGTAATGCAATACTGCGCTTGATGAATGTCGGTGAAATCATTTTGGACGTGTAACAGTTGTAGCAGTAGATGTCGAAGACCAATTAGAATATGACGATGCTGATTTAATGGAGAAACGGTGAAAAATTGTAGCAAGGGCGTGATCAGAGTTACGCTTCATTATGTCAGCTGGGACTTTTTCTTTTAAATATTCCAAACCAGAAATACAAAGGATTCAGTGAAATTCTTCCGTATACCATCTGGTTTTATATCACGAAACACACAGTCAACAATGGGTAAAGCTCACAAGAAATCTCGCGCCTCTAAGCAAAGATTTCAACCAACTTCTGCTGGGAATGCTAATGGATCTAGCAACTCTGCCGCCGCAGATTTGAAGATTGTCAACGAAAAAATCAAGCCAGTCCTTGAAAACCTAGTATCACAAGATATCACCGAAAAAAGCATGGCTCTTTCGACTTTGAATGTCTTAATTGAGGATCCCAAAATGCGATTTTTACTGCTCAAGGAGAAACTCCTCAAGATTGTTATAGAAAAATGTCTCGCAGTTGACGGCGAATCTCAAGACGAAGCTATTCAAGAAGGTGGTGATCAGTTTGAAGGAGAAGTGTTTGGGCTTTTGAGAAACCTGTGTTTGGAGGAAGGCTACGATGTCTGTATTTTCTGCTGGAGACAAAAAGTTGTTGACCATATTCAGAGAGCACTTGAGAAGTCCCAAACCGCATTTGAGAAGGGCATGAAGTCGACTGATTTGTTTGAGTATGTAGAGAATGTTGTGGGTCTGATTTCGGCTCTTGCTAGTTCTAGTGAAGAGATTTTCGACGGAATTACAAAGAAGCTCACTCCGGGCTTGGGCCAATTTTTTATTGGTGTTTTAAATCTGGATGGTGTGTCCGGAAACCTGATTTCTGCTATTTGTGACGCAGTTTACATTTTGTCCGAAGACAATTCTATGTTTGTCAAGAGCATTGAACATGCATTTGACGAAGAGAAGCTGCTTGAGAATGCGAATGTCCCCTTGGCAGCCAAAGTTTATCTCAATGGATACAAACTTAACACTCTTTATCTTGAAAATCACGACAAAGAGCAAGCTTTCATGTCTATCCAAGAATCATTGCTGAACATTTTGCAGCAGATCGATATTCAGCTTGCATTAAAAAATATTGAACCTTTGACTGAACAAAACGTTTCAATGGCTGAGGTCAATCAACATTTTCAACTATCCATCCAAGCTCGTTCACAAATCGATGCTGTCCAGACATCAATAGATATCCTGGCCGCTCTTTCCGAAATCATCACAGTCGATCCTTCTATATATCAATCCACTGAGGAACAGGAGGAAGTTGAAAACATGCAAGACGACGAAATGGGAGACGAGGATGAAGATGCAGAACTTTACATTCAAAAAGCTATTGAAGAACAACCCGATCAACTTGATGACTCTGTGTTTGATAATAGCGAAGAACTCACTCCTGTTCTAACAATTCTTCTCGAGAAAACCTTACCTGCGCTTCAACATCTTCTTACTTACACCCAATTCCAATCTAGGGCACTTACTGCTCTCAACAATATTGCTTGGACTTTCCAGTCTCATGCTGCTCGTAACGAACAATGGCAAACAACTGCCGAACTCCTTTGGAAACAATTGCTTTCTACACTACCAAAACTTTCCGAAATTGATCTGATAGTATCATGTACTGGCATTTTGTGGGCCCTAGCCACCACCTTTGAAGGTAAGGTGCCAATAACTGATGACGAAGCATCTGCAATTGTTACTCGTGTTTCCGCTGCTCCAAGCCATTTCCCGCACGATGATTGCATCAATCTTATGTCCAAATCAGTTGGCCTTTTGTCACAATTAGCTAAAGCTGGCCACAATACTGCCCAAGTTGCAGACTTTTTTGTATCTTCTCTATTGACTGTTACAGAAGGTTCAAGCTTGCCACATTCTGCTCTGATGACCCCTGCTACTACTATCGATGTGCTCTACGCGTTGTTTGATTTGTTTAGTGACAAGTCGTTTGTCTACGACGAAGAGCTTTTTGTCAACACTGGTCTTAATGATAAATTAAAAAGCATGATTCAACCCTTGAGAAAATACTTTAAAAAGGTTAACAAGGTGAAAGATACCAGACTACGTGAAAGAGGTGACGAAGCTGTTGTAAACTTGGGAAGATTCATCGAATACAAAAGAAGCGAGAGAACGTAACGTTTTCACAGATAGATATAATACAAACTTAGATTTTAAAAAAGTAAATGCACATTTGAATTTTAGACAACTTGGTAAACCTCTGTATATTATTTATTATGTACAATATTGTTAGTCTTACACGTAGGTTGGCCAACCTTAATTTAACAAGCACTATAGCGTTTGAGTTCGCGACAGGTCACTATATGCACAACTTTAAAACAATACGAAAATTTTAAGTGTCTCAGATATTCTATATCGACTATAATGCAAGACAAAATTAAACAAAATATACATTGATTTAAAAATTTGTGAGTATTCAATCCAATCAATATTGGAAAGCTTCTATTATTTGAACATTTATTTCTTGTTTCTCTTTTGAGAAGTGGAGTCCTTGGGAAGCTCCTTAACGTAGGGAATGAATTCGGGCTCGCCAGGGATGTACTTTCTAAGAACTTGAGGAATCTTGAGACCATCCTCAGTTTGGTAGTTCTCGAGAACACAACAAAGAGCACGCTCAGTAGCACAAAGAGTGGAGTTCAAACAGTGAACGTACTTCTTTTCACGATCGTTCATCTTCTTGATACCACATCTAATCTCAAGGTTACGCGATTGGTAGTCGGTACAGTTGGAACAAGAAACCAATTCCTTGTACTCCTTTTGGAAGGGGAACCAAGCCTCCAAATCGTACTTCTTAGCGGCAGCGTTGTTGAGCTCACCAGAGACAATACCAACAACTCTGTATGGAATTTCAAGGGATTTGTAGAAGTCTTCGGCGTGACCGATCATTCTGTCAAACTCCTCCCAAGAAAGCTCGGGCTCAGTAATAACAAATTGTTCAATCTTCTCAAAAGCGTGCACACGGAAAATACCCCAAGCGTCCTTACCGTGAGAACCAGCCTCACGTCTGAAACAAGTAGAGTAACCAGCGTACTTCTTAGGAAGTTGCTCGGCGGGTTGTTCGAACCACTCACCGCTGTGATAAGCAGAGATAGGTTGTTCGGAGGTAGCAATCAGGTACTTCTCGTCAGAACCATCCATGACCTTGTAAAGTTCCTCGTCAAATTGGGAAAGTTGGGCAGTCTTGGCCATGACTTCTTTGTTCATCATAACAGGGGCTTGCAAGGGGATGTATCCACGCTTGGCCAAAAAGTCAAGACCGTAGTTGATAAGAGCTTGGTTCAAGAAGACACCGTAATTTCTCAAAAAGTATCCACGGTGACCGGCAATTTTGGATCCACGTTCAGGGTCGTAACCATCAAGTCTGGTGAGAACTTCGTGATGAGAAAGAGCAGCTTGCTCGTTCTCGTTGACTTCCTTTCCTTCAGGAGCCCACTTGCGGACAAGCTCGTTGTTGGCCTCGTCGTTAGAAACAACAACGGACTCGTGAACCAAGTTACCAATGAGATTGACCTTAGCCTTGACACCCTCATCAGCCTCTTTCTCCTTCTTGATAAGCTCGGCCTTTTTAGCGGTAAGCTCATCCTTTGCCTTGAGAAGCTCACTGGCATCCTCCTTGGCCTTGAACTTAAGACCAATGTCCTTTTGGACCTTATTGAGCTCCTTGTTGACGGAGTCAAGATCGAAACGAATGCGTGTCCACTCGCCGTATTCGGCAATAATAGTGTCGACAAGCTCGACGCTGTCACCACGGGCCTTTTGAGAGGCACGAATGGCTTCGGGATTACCGCCCTTCTCTTCAATGAACTGAATGATATCCAACATGGCGCTTTGCAATTGATTTGTTAATGATGATAGCTTGGAGAGTGCTAAAAACAGGGATGAAGAAGGTTTCATGTGGTGATTTGGAAAACTTTTATGAGAGATACAAACAGCAACCCTAAACCATGAAAATGCCGATAACAGGAAATTGTGGGCCTGCATCAACTGTACACAGTACAAATTCTATTCATACACATAAGGGGGATCCACTATTTTCCCAGCTCCTAACTCAATAAAGAAAACAATTAGGAGACATTCTCGAATGAGGGGTGTTTATTTACCAAAACAATACAAAACTTTAAAAAGATTCAGGCCAACGTGGCCAACGATGAAGTATATATAGATACACGCGAAAAGACGGCCTATAGCATGTCATTGATGTTGACGGGCATCTCGTCAATTTGAGTAGAGTAGTACTGCTCAATGTCATGGAGCAAGCTGAGCTCCTCGTCAGTAGCAAAGTTAATAGCGACACTGCGAGCGACTGTTAGTAAATCAGTTCTGGAAAGAAAACTAGAAAATGCGATGAACTTACCCCTTTCGGCCAAATCTACCGGAACGACCAATTCTGTGAATGTAATTCTCACGATTTCCGGGGACATCATAGTTAATAACTAAAGAGACCTGTTGTACATCAATACCACGAGCCCAGACATCAGTAGAAATCAACACTCTGGAAGTTCCCTGTCGAAAGTCCTGCATAATCTTTTCACGATCAGATTGGGACATCTCTCCATGCATCGACACAACAGTAAAGTTGGCTGCCTTCATTTCGTCCGCAAGCCAGTCGACCTTACTTCTCTTGTTACAGAAAATGACTGCCTGTGTGATTGTTAAAGTATCGTATAAATCGCATAATGTATCAAACTTCCACTCTTCCTTAACATTGATGAAATACTGCTTAAGACCTTCTAAAGTCAACTCATCACGCTTGACAAGAACACGAACAGGATCAGTCATGAACTTGTTCGTAAGACGCAAAACATCGTTTGGAAGAGTAGCGGAAACAACTACAACTTGAGTGGCAGGTGGAAGATATCTGTAAATTTCGTAGATCTGCTCTTGAAATCCCTTCTCCAACAAAGTGTCAGCTTCGTCCATGATAAGCATTTTAATGTGTCGAGTGTCGAGATGCTGGCGTCTAATCATATCAGCTACACGACCTGGGGTTCCAGAAACAATATGTTGCCCGTATTCAAATTTTCTGATATCTTCGCCCATGTTTCTTCCACCAATGCTCGCATGACATTGAACGTTCATATAGTCGCCGAGAGCGAGAATAACGTTTTGAATTTGTACGGCAAGTTCACGAGTTGGCGATAGAACAATAGCTACAATACGTGAAAATTTGGATTGTTAGATGTGTGTAGTCAATAAGAAACCATAGAAATTAACATACCTTGAGGATGTCGAACCTTAGTATCGATAACTTCAAGCATGGAGATCGAAAATGTAGCAGTTTTACCAGTACCGGACTGAGCTTGGGCAATAGTATCTCTACCACTAATAATCTGCGTAATGGCTCTACTTTGAATCGCTGAAGGGGCTTCAAACCCGTAGGCGTAGATTCCTCGAAGAAGATCATCTATCGAAAATCAGAGGTTAGCTGATAAGCAATTTAGCAATTATGATATGATTATGAGTTACCTTTCAAGTTCATTTCCTCAACTAAATAAAATGTCAGTATTCAAAGTGAGTTCAAAGATTGCGAGATTGGGAATACATACATGTGGCATAGCTAGGATACGTGTTAGTATCTTGACGAGTCCTTAGACACTACCCGTATCACTTACACTCCAACATCCTTGGAGGATTTAAATTCGAGCTGGGCTTGAGAAAATATTAGTAAAAAGTTTAAAATACAATCAAGACGTCTTCCGTAGCTTACCATCAGCTTCTCTGTCAAAGTCGGTCATTTTTGCGAGTGTTGAAGAGCGCACAGGCTAGTTGAGATAGAAGTGACCGATGGTAATAACTGGCTTTGGCGATACCTGCAGGGGTGTAACCCAATCAAATTTTCATTTAGTGGGTTAGGAACTGTTTTTGCTGCATTCTTTAAGTTTTCAACTAGCTGCCAGAAGGCTTAGTACCAGGCTTCGGCGCCTGCGAAACCCGCAGCTTACCAGGTCATCTATCTCTTCTACATACATTATCACCAACGTCTGCTTCTTTTCTCCCCACCTTTTCCTACCACATCCAAGATCACTTGTAAATCCTCCTCTGTATTGTTGCCTGCTACCGTAGCATGCCATACCATTGTCCGAGGCTATACGATGCTACGGAACTGCATTCATAGTGCCTACCCGACACCGATATCTGCTTTTTCCAAAGAAGCCCGCCGTTACGTATCAAATTACTATACTTACCAGTCACAAAAGTACAAGGCTCGCATTCCTTTGCTCAAATCCCCTACATATCTCGGACATTACACTTCACGGGTCAATCGACCTCGCAACGAGGATCGCTACTTTGCTGGCGTCTTAAACTTGCCTACCGGATCTACGCTGATTCCCAAATCTACTCGTACGGGAAAAGATAACACTCGCCAGGTCTTTAATTTCGCCGTTTTTGATGGCCATGGAGGCGACGAATGCAGTCAGTTTCTTATGGAAAATCTAGCCCAATACGTTGAAGACTGTGATTTGGGATCTACTGATGAATTAGCGAAGAAGTACAAATCGACTATTGGTGGCTATTGGAAACGCTGGCGTGGGGGATCTGAACGTTACTTGGCTCATCTTTCAAGCTCCGACGACCTTCAGTTACGTATACCTACAGCATTTTTAACTGCTGACTTCGACTTTATTCAAAAAAACCAGACTGCAGGCTCTACATGTACATCTGTTTACCTTTATTCCGAGGACCCTGCTCGAGCATTCTGGGAGGCAGGTCAAACTTCCCATCTCATTGTCGCTCATGTAGGCGACACTCGTTGCATTATTTGTGATCGGTTTGGCGAGGCCCATCCACTAACATCTAACCATCATCCTTCTTCACTTATAGAAGCCTCGAGACTTCGTCAATATACAGCCAGTTTTTTCACCGACTCTTTTGGTGAAAGCCGGTTTGGTAGTTATGCTAACACTCGTGCATTCGGAGATGTTCAAGCAAAAGCTCGTGGAATTACTGCAGAGCCAGATATTATTGAAAATCAAATCGGGGTTCCCCATGTTCCCTTAGAAAAAACAATCGGTGCGCTGGGAGGGGATGAAGGATTCCTGGTTTTGGTATCAGATGGGGTAACTGGCTTGGTGTCTGACCAAGAAATGGCTGATATTGTCATTCGTACCGCGTCTATGGCCGGATCAGGCAGAGGTACACCACAGCAGGCCGCCGAAGAGATTGTCAAGTACGCAGAATCGCTTGGAGGCGACGATAATGCTACATGCATGGTGATCCGTCTTGCTGGTTGGAACAATTGGCCCTTGGACTTTGATCGAACCGCAGAGCTGCGAGAACAACGGCTCAAAGACTCGTTTGATTCCAGAAGGGAAAGAATGTAATATGAAATAATAACAGCACAATCAATGAATCAAAAAACAAATACACATATATACAGAAAAAGGCATGAAAAAAGAACTATTTACCGTCTTTGTAGGTAAATCTGACTCTTGTCGGCGCAAATTCACCCAACTTACTGCCGACCATGTCTTCAGTCACCTCAAATGCAACATACTCACGACCGTTGTGAACTTGAAACTTGAGGCCGACAAAATTAGGAAGAATTGTGCACGCCCGGGCATTGGTACGAATAGGAGTCTTCTTCTCTGCAGCTTCACGCAGAGGCAAGGGAACAATGTGTGGACCTAAAAATACCCAATATTAGTTGATGAAATCGATGAAAATTGAATCAATATACACACCTTTCCAGGCCGATCGTTTCAGAAGATGTAAAGCTGGTCTCATGGTGAAGTTGCACGGGGCTTGATTGGCAGTGATTTTGACTGGTGCACCAGAAAAAAACTTTCGTGTTTATCAATAGGTCTAGGGCTAGGGGAGAGAATAGATATACGGCTGATGCTGGGACAATAGCTACAACACAAAAAAAATTAAATGAAAAACTTCCAACAATACATCACCAATTCAAATAGTAATATCTCCAACTAGTATTGATTTGGTTCGATTGACTCGGTTGAGCTACAAAGATGGGTGTTAAAAGAAATTTGGAAGAAAAAGAAAAGGTGCCTAATATGGCGCCTAGCTTCACAGATGACGAAGACTCAGATGAGGAAGAAAGAATAGAGAAAAAGTCCAAAACCAGCAAGACGACTGTAGAGCCGACACAAGAACTAGAGAACCAGGAGGTGGACCCCAAGTATATGACATTTTACAAACGTTTTCAATCATCAGTAAAATTTATTTCACTGGAATCAACAAATGCTAAAAATGAAGACCAGGAAGCTGTATCACAGAATGCGACCAATCTAGACGGAAGTCAGAAAATAGCAGAAGGAAATGAAGACGATAATGAGGACAAAGAAATAGAAAGCGAAATGAAACTAAAGGAATCTAAAGCTTCTCTAAATGCTTTAGTGCCGCTTCCAGTACCAGACTCATATACCGAGGATGGGGAGCTTGCTGGCGAATTAGCGTCGGAGTCTGCGATGCAGTTGGCTGCCAGATCCATACCAAAGTGGATGTCGGATCCTGTACATATTGACAGTAAAGCTTCTCAACCTTTCAACGAAATTAAAAATCTTTCGCCTAAAATTATTGCCAACCTCAAAGCACAAGGGCTTACTTCTGCTTTTGCAGTACAGACAGCTGTTCTTGCAGAAATGCTAAGTACAGTTTCTAGTTTGGCACCAGACCCAGTGAGCGATGTGCTGGTTAATGCAGCTACTGGTAGTGGTAAAACACTGGCGTATACAATTCCTATTGTTCAAGCCCTTGCAAGTCGTGTTGTTCCAAAGATCCGTGCTATTGTTGTGGTGCCTACTAGACCATTGATTCAACAAGTCACCTCGGTGATACTTGACATTTCCAAGGGTACAAATCTCACAGCACTTGCTTTGAAGTCTGACCGAAGTTTTGTAAATGAACAACTATTGATCAAATCTACTTCTCCAGATATTATAATTTCAGCTCCTGGCCGTATTGTTGACCATGTTAGATCACAAACTCCCGGGTTTTCATTAGCTTCTTTGCAGTACCTGGTGATTGACGAAGCTGATAGACTTTTGAACCAAAGTTTTCAGGAATGGGTAGATGTACTTCTTTCTGGCATTGAATCGCATAAAAACGCGTCTACAGCCAGTGGACCAAGGTACTCAAATTGGAGCAAACCAGTTCAGAAACTAGTCTTTTCTGCAACACTGACGCGTGATCCTGAAAAGCTTGCCAGTTTGAAGATCAACAAGCCAAAGATTTTTGTTGTTGGGGCAGCACGATCCGGTGAGTCTGTTGAAGACAATACCATTAGTAGTGATCAGTTGGAGTTCACAGTACCAGCTACACTTACTGAGAAACTGGTTGCAATTCCTTCCACTACGGTTAAGCCTCTTCGTCTTCTTCAAATTTTATTGTATAACAATCTTAAGTCTCGCCCAGATCCCGCCACACACGCCACACCATCGTTTTCCGCACCCAGCCATGTTGTTGTATTTACCAATTCCAACGAAGCCACTCTCAGATTGGCGCGTTTGCTCACTCTTATTGATGAGCAAGTTTTTCACCTTGGTCTCTCCATTGCACCATGCTCTGGTGAACAAAGCTCTTCCGAGCGCCGCAAGCTGATGAAATCATTTGCCGCTGGTAAGATCAACATTCTTGTTTGTACTGATTTGATTGCTCGTGGTATTGATATTGCTGGTATCAAGGATGTTGTAAACTACGATATCCCTAGCGCAACCCGTGAATATGTGCATCGTGTTGGTCGTACTGCCCGTGCTGGTAACAAAGGTACTGCCTGGACTTTGGCTTGTGATCAAACAGAGCACAGGGTTTTCTGGAGAGTCATTAGTTCCAAGATTTTCAGAGAAAATGGGAACAGTGTTGAAAAAGTTGGCTCTGATGATATCATAGAGCAGAACGGAACAAGGGAATACTACAGACAAGAAGACGGTTACAAGGTTGCTTTAGAGAAACTGGGGCAAGAAATGGATGCTAAGGCTTGATTGCATTTCGATTTGAATCACAGGTTCAAAGGTCAGTTAGTTTATTCAAAGATTATTTAAATTGGATTATCCTGTTTCTACTGATTTCTCTGTTACTGGTGTGAATTTTGTCCTCATACTTGAAATAAAGTGTAACATTTTCCACAGTTAGTGTACTAAAAATAGTGTATCAAATAAGCCATAAAAATACAGATGATCAATAATATTATGGGTATGAGCAATCGAGATGACTGTCAAATTTGACATAATTAAGCACTCTTTGCTAGTGTAGCAGCAGGCCCAGTTGTAGGAAGTGAAGAACCATGGATGGTCTGTACAGTAGGTCTACCTCAATTGTCACCTGCACATCATAACCGAATTATTTTAAAGATGATTTTGTACAATATTATCGCGTTACCCAAGGAGCTTTGGTAACTGGAGGAACCTGGCCAGCAGGAATAAACCTTGAGTACTCAGTGTTCGGAGCAAGACATTGATCTTCCACTTCCTCAGAAGAAGGAAGTTTGTTTCCATCGAAATCGACCCATGGATATAGGCCATCCCCAAACCAAAAATGCTGTACAACTGGAAATTTTCCAAGAACTTCAGCTATGTACATTTTAACCATTCCTCGGTGGAGCTTATGCCATGTGGCGACACCAGTTATATCGTATAAGATGGGCGAATGCTCATGAAACGGCCCTCGCTTCATATTGTTAATAAAATCAATGGCACCAAAGTACAAATTTGTATCACGTTCTTTTTCTACAACATGTAAACGCAAAACTGAGTTGGGTGGAAATCGCGGCGTAGGAGTGTCAGGCTCTTTGATGTTTACTATTTGGGCAGAACCAAGAATATATGGCAAATGAAAATGATCATCCAGACCCCAGACACCATGACTACCGGCGGGCTCGAGATTATAGCGTGTAATGAGAGTGCGAATTGTTTTGAAATAACGATTAAATGTGAACAAAATATCTTCTCCAGATGGTTCGCTCACTAAATCAAGCGCCCATAATCCACCGAAAAATGCAAGAAAGCTAAGTTCGTGACCAGTACCAAAATCTAATCGTTGACGTGATCCAAAAGAGCCGAGAAAATATGCTTTTAGTTCAATGAAAGGATTTTCTTCAGGATGCGTGAGTATTCCTTCTTTTACAGCTCCGATAGTTGACACTAACGCTGTATCAACTTTAGCGTTCAATGTATCGTGGAACGTACGAAATGCCATGTTACCAAATCGACGAGGCCCATCCAACGGAGGAGCATCATAAATCCAAGAATCTACCAAATCAAATACTGCGTGAAGTCTCTGAATGCTAGGGTTGTCACTGAATTTTGGAATTTTCTTCAATGTAACTTTTTGGGACAGTGTATGAATCAAACTGATAATGCGAGCACAAGATCTGGATTTCTGAAAGGCCTCCATGTCTTGGCCTGAGTGAATGCATTTGACTAGCTCTGAAAAATGCGAGCTTCTAATCTGCTCAATTGCTGTTTTGTCCATTATGAATGTTTAGCAAGCCAATGTGTGTTGAGAATAGGGAATCATTAACTGCGATGCGTATTAGAAACAAATGTAAGCATTGTTTGCTTTCTGATAGATTTCTAGTTGGTTTTCTCATAAAAGGGTCGCGGTTTTCTCGCGTACACCTAGAAAGCCCAAGATTCCCTACTCCATAAAATTTTATTTCACTCCCACCACGAACACGAACAAACCAGTTCTAAACTTCATCATCCGCACATTCTGCGGCCTATTTTTACACATTGTAAGCTTTGAACCATCACTGGAAGCTTCTGAAATCAACAAAATTTAACATTTCTGCTTCAGATACTTAACAATGACGCGGCAATGGGCCACTGAACCATTTGAGGAGCTATACAATGCGATTCAAACGGTTATCTTGAACCGCTCCAGGGTAGATTCCGTTAGCATAGATACACTTGAGACTCTATTTGGAAATGTTCTTGAGGATCTCAAAGAATTGACGGAATTGCCATCTAAAAGCACAGCACATCGCGAAGCTATCACAAAATCAGGTGCGTATACCATTGCTAATATGAATATTTTTCAACGTATCCACAGCACATATTAACAAAAGTTCACAGGAACCGTCGAATTGCAAGGAACAAAATATCAGTTAAATCAAGAATTCATAAACGCTACATTTCAATTAGCAGATGAACTCTCAATTGACGAAAACATTGCTGCAGAATTCATTTTACAGTCTTCAGAAATCGATACAAATCACGGGCTAGCGGGAGTCCAAGGAGGATTTGCCAATTTTCATGTTCGTCGAATCTACATTCTAGATATAGTGCGATTTCTGTTACAGGTGGAAGACGATAATGACGTGCTAGGAAGAGCGATCAACTCTTTTGTAAAAAAACTATCAGCCCCATACAAGAATGAATCGCTAATGACAAGAACACTCAAAAGCCTAAAGACTGTCGAAAAAGAGCTTGCGAATTTGCAAGAGAAAGAACACAGATCAACTGTACTAGGTCAACTAGAAAGCAAGGATTTTGCCGATACTTTCCGACTCAGACAAGAGTTTTGCGTCAAGGAACACGATTATCTTAGTCAAATACTCAACACGATTATTGCTAAAGACCATGTCGATTATACCAAAGATCTAACAAGTTTCTTCACTCATATTCAAAGCTTAGATACTTACTCAACTATTCTTCTTCACTATGTCCCTGCTGTTATCCAGTTTTCTTCACGAATCGATCCTAATCTTTCTACAAATCCTGTTTCAATATCAGTATCGGATGCAATGAAATACGGTTCTACTTTGAAAGACAAAGGTGCATGGAAATTGGGATACTGGAGAGGAGCTGTGGAGGTTATCTATTTTACATTTTTGACAGGGCTTCAAACGGCAGTTAACTGTAAAGATGACACACCGAGAGCAACCGATACTGAAAACGAAATTCTCGATGCATTGAAAGAAGGTATTGATGCTGGTGGCTACGAATTACTTTTATATGCTTCTAGTGATACGAACCCGTCACAAACCTTGTATGAACCTTTTTTCGATTTCAGGCCTCAATTACGCTATTATGTTCCGGAATTAAAATCAATTGGCGAAATGTCACAGGGGTTCACTGATTCTATCATATCATTATTAGAAAAAGTCGTTGAGGCTATTATTGTCAATACTGCCGACGTCTTGAAAATCATGCGACTGAATGAGGAAGACCTGTTTTTGGCCAATGCTCACAACGACTCTTTTCGTGAAGGAGAAGACCCTGGTATGGATCTTGAGAGATTTTTTATTTTTGTGTCAAGTTTGTATCATGGAAGACCTGACGCCGCCAAAGAGTTTTGGGCTGATACAGATAGCGATCTATACGGCTTCCTTATATGGGCCTCGGGGTGCGAGGTTTTGTTCATGGCTGCTGCGTTTTGTAACATGCTGGCGTCGATTTCTACAGGTTCCGTATCTGCACTTGCATCGCACAAATTTTTGGCTCTAACTGATTCGCCATCCACATTACAGCAAAAAAGTAGGAAGGCCTCCTTGGCCACATACACAAATATGTTGAAACTAATCAAAGACGCAATTACCAAACTGAAACCGCCACAACCAACGCAAAACAGCCTTTTTGCAAAACCTGTCAAAGTAGTATCTGAGACCTCCGAATTAGATCAATTTGATATCCTACTTTTGACAAACTTTTTAAATGTCATTTCACAAGTTGTAACTTACAATTCAGAGGCAAGAGAGGAGTTGTTGGACCACGAAGAAATTAAACTTGTGTCTACCTTATTCGATTTTTTGAGTTTTTACACACCTCTATATGGTCCTATCCTTAATGTTTGCGCAGGACTTTCACTTACTTCAAACTCCAAGTCTAAGAATCAAATTTGGCTTTCCTTAGACGCATGGATATTCAATGTTAACATTTCCTTTCCTTTGAATGAGCTTCGATTTGAAGCCTATTCTGATATACTAGGATTTACACAACTTCTAGAGGCTCTACTGCGAGACCCTATTGAGTCATCAAATTTGTATTCTTTACCCTATCCTGAAAATCTTGGTGACAAATATCGCACCTCAGGAATTTGGCCTTACGTTGATTTTGTGATCAATAATGTATTCTACACCGTTTCAACACATGCATCATTGAGTAACTCGAGAGTTTTATTTTTACAGAATACATGTTTGAAGTTCATTAGCCACTGTTTGCAAATGCTGGACTATGAAGCGATTTCTTTGTCACAAAGTTTGGGAATCAATTTCGATAGTATCGTTGAAAACAAGTCACTTCTGGGATATTTGCTTAAACATCCCAGTGCCCCAGCTATGAATTATTTGTTCAACAGTAAAATTTACAACGCTTTGATAAAAATAGCCTCTGTAGATGTTGATAGTTTACCTACTCGAGTTGACGCATTGCTCACAATGAACGTGGCTGACACTTTGGCAATCATTAATCGGGTTTTCGAACTACAAAACATATTTGTTGATGTTGTTGTCAAGTCTGCTAACAAAACGGGTGAAGCCTACATTTCTACTCATGGAATTCATTCGTTTGAAGATGCCGTTCTTTACAACATATCATTTGCATCTTACCTGGGTCTTTTTGTAGGCTCTCGAAATGTGGAGATGGCATCTTTAGCACTAAAATTGTTTGACAGAATTTCTCTTTCCACTCAGTTCAACGTTCCCACAAATTCTTCAGTTGATTCAAGAATTAAAGGGAATAGACTTCTTACTATCCTTGAAAGCTCTGAAGACTCTTCTCGGATTAAGGAAGGCTTTATCGAACAAATTAAAAAATCCGCGCATTTATATGAAGCTGAAGATGCTTTAAAGGCTATTAAGTTAAAAAAGGACATTCTCAGGCTTATTATCAAGAATCTTGTCAAAAGACCTAGAGAGCCTTCCATCTCTCATTTTTTGTTAGGCTTCAAAGTTGATACTGATGGGGCTTTGTCTTTGGATACAGCTAGATGTGGTGCTGCTTCCGAAGTGTCTTTACTCCGATCCATAATGGAACTTTTGCAATTAAGCATGGTGGAAATTTATTCTATGGGTGTTCCCAAATCTGACGCTGCTATTTTGAGCAAGTGCACTGAAGTTTTCAAACGCCTTTTACAGTCTCCAGAATCCTCGTCTCTAGTTTTACATTTGTTTAGAGACTCGGAGTTTTTACTGGATATTGTTAAACACGAACCAATCATTTCAACCAACGCTATTTGGAATACCGTAAACTTCCTAAATACAGATGAATTTTTTGAATCCGAGGCTAGTGTGGCATTTGAGTCGTTCTTGAAGCACAGAATTGGATTAATGAATTCGCTAGCTATCGAGATTCATACTGCAGCAACTAGAGGTACGATATCGCTGGTTTCTAAGTTCACCAATGTGTTGATCAACGACAATGTTATCGATAGCTTGCCAAATGGTTCAGGTACTAGACTGATGCAGTATCTTGATATGCTCGAATTTGAGATTCCTGAACCCAAAGTTGATGTCCATGAGGTTTCCGAAGTTTTTGGAAAGCAGCTGGTTGATCATTATTTTGCAAATCAGGGACACCTTGGGTTCAAGGAATCTCTTAAGCAGCTTGAACTTTCATTAAAGCTAAAAGGACTAGAATTTATTGCAGCAAACAAAATCAGCACTTTGAATGACCCAGAATATATTTCTGGCATAGAATACGTCACCAAAATGTTCACACACGTATCTTCGCAAGCGTCTTTAAGAGTCACCCAACTTGAATATTTGACTGCCTGGGCGAAGCTTGTTTTGATTTTGATAAATGATGCTGACATGTCAGCTGAATCAAGAACAAAGCTTTTGCTAGCAATTATCAAATACTTGATCCCTAAGCTGACTTATTATTCTAACACCGATGTTAGCTTTGCCGAGATGCTTGCATCTTTATTAGTTTCGTTGTATAGCATCTATCAACAAGACATGAATAAGCTCATTGTTGCTGACCATTTAAAGATGGATTTGAGAAGAGACATTGAATCTACGAAGTATTTTTTTGCGAGCGTTATTTCGGCTTTGAGAACTACCACTACTTCGCTTAATCTAAGATCAGATCTTTATTTCCTGGCATTTAAATATCTGGGCTCTGTGCTGAAATCAGACGCGGACTCTGTACTGATCGAATGTATGGAGGTTGTGCATTCTTCAGGCGACAAATTGATCTGTAACTTATGTCAAGATGCCTTGAATGGAGATATTAAAACACGTTCGACTGCGCTTGTTTTCTTGAAGGTCATCAGCACACTTTCTGTCAAAACCAATTCCAGTTTTCTTCTTTCTACTCTTCTAAGATACAACCTTTTGCTTCTTTTAGTTCAGCAACTTTTCAAATACGACTCCTTTATCACAACGTCTGATTCTTCAAGAAATGTCAACTTTTTCTACACAAGTTTGGCCCTCAAATCAACACTTGGATTTCTTCAGCAAATTGCAAACAACGGTACCGGTGCATATGAGGTCATCCAGTGTGGATTTTTTCAGTATTTACAATCTACAAGCCTCTTGCGGTGCGATCCCGATACTGCATCTATAGTTCCTGACAAATCACTTTATGAGATTTTGGGATTAATATTTCAATTATTGATCACAGTGATTATGTCTATGGGCGTCCGCAATCAGCCAGTCTTAGAAAAAGTGCATATGTTTCTCCAGGAGCATGAAATTTTGATTGCCGCAGTTGTTAGAAAGGATATGTTGAAGCAAGATAGAACAAATGAGAGTTTGGCTGCTGTTGTTAAGCAGATTGTTTTGCTGTTAAGTCTGACCGGCTCTGAATATCCAATGTCTACCAATTAGACGTATACGCTTTTTATTGTTACTGCTTCCACGCAAAACCACCCCTCTTAAAATGTATGTTATAGATGAAAAACTCGCAATGAAGTTAGACTTAATCTTCATGTTCAGTCCCCATCCTAGAAAATAAATAAATAAAATTTGGCATTTAACACAAATTGATTAATTCTTACCTATGAATCGGCATCCAGTCAGAATCTTGAAAGCTGCATTGGAAAGCAACGATGATTATAATATAATAACTAGTCCAATCGATACAACCAACACCCACGCAAGTTAAAATCCATTTTGTATCAATTGTGTATTTCCTATCATTTCCCTAGGTGTAGTGTACCCAAAGAAGCCAATTTATTATGGTTTTTGTATGTGCAAAAACAGCCTTCTACTGCGTATAATTTACATGTAGAATTATTGACAAAACTTATATACCTTCGAAATGGCGAGTTAGGCCAATTTCTTTGAAACTGCAGTTATCTTACATATTATCACAAAATGTGTCAAGATTTATTACCAAAGCCGTGACATTAATCTTGATTGATACTGAATATGAGAAATACATCACAACGCTTTGTCATAATATTGGATTGGCGATGTACAATACATCAAAATATTTGCTTAGTAGATTGATACAAACACCAAAAGACATTTTCAAAAATTTCGAAAGATCTAGCCCCTAACACATTTTACATGAAGACAAAATAGGATCAATGATATATCTTGCTTAACACTTGAAAGTTAGATGTACAATATTTGGAGTTTTTGAAATTGCTGATTTGACATAAGTTTAACCAAACCCTTTCATGTGAGTTTCACCGAGATAGAATCCATCATTATGATAAAAAAACTTGGAATTCTTATCACAATTCGTGAGATGTAAGTTGTTCCTACCGTTCGGTTTTCATCATCAAAATACTATTATTTTATTGTAGATAAACCGATTAAAGCATCACTCAAAGTCGAATCTTGCAATGACTGGGCACCCAAATCAAATAACCATGACAAAGTTGATCGATTTTTCTACAATATTATTGCGCCTCAAGATACTTGAGTTGCTGTTGGTAAAAAGAGAGCCTGTTTCACTACAAACAGGTAAATTGGTGCGACCAGTAATCAACATTTCTAGAGATGAGTTCACAGACATCAATATGCCAATTAAAATCAACCATCATATTGAATATCTATCTGTTTTAGCGGCATCTGGATTTGATTGTTTAACACTATCTTTTTGATTAACCATGGATTAATAGTAGGTTGATAATAAAATAAAACGCTTACAACACAAGTGTTTTCTTCATCTCTCTCTCTCTTCTAAATCAACAGAGATTCTTGATGCTCGCGAATTCCCTTCATCAAATGAAATGCATCAGGCTTTTCAGCCATGACAGCTACGGGAAGGTTATTGGCTTCCAAGTATTCCTTAGTTGTAGGACCAATGGCTGCAATATGGCATTTTCTATTGTCTTTCATGTCAATTAAAGCATTCACCACAGGATCAGCCTCAGCAGGCGAAAAGAATACCAGATAGTGCCAAAGCTTTCCATTGGTTGACGAAACCGAATCTACCACACGCTGACGCACTCTAACGTCAATATCTCCCAACGGTAGCGTTCTATAAACAACTTGTTCTTTCAGATCAATACCCGCGGCAGCTAGCTTTTTGGGAATAATGTCTCTTCGAGTTTCACCCGTGAAAAAGATCATATGCCGGGGGATAGCATTGGTTTTATCAGATAGACTGGATTGTTTTTCAAATGCATCAACATCTTTCAAGATTATGTCCGCAAGTATCGACCCATTCCCAGCATTTGATCCTCCCCGAACGTCCAAAAATCCAGCGTCCTTTAACACTTTGTAAGTTGCAGGACCTACTGTATACACTGGCTTTCTTTGTATAGATTCACGAGCATCAGTGCTCAACTCAGGTAAATGCTGATTAACTGCTTCTATCGCTCGCTGCGATGTAATGATTATCGGACCTGATTGCCCCATGAACTCTTCTGATTCCAACACTCGCTTAAGCTCTGGAGGATCAATGTACTCGTGCTGCAGCAGTGGAAGAAACTCAGGTCGTACCGAGCTCTCTGGAGCTTCAAATACATCCAAATACGGATCCTTTGGAACTGTTTTGTTCTTTAATAAAAACACATATGGAACAAATGGATCTGATGCGGTCATGATCGAACGGTACAACTAAGCTTGGTATTCAAAGCTAGATAACAGACTCTTTATAGGATAAAAGCCTAATCAAATATATCCTATTTCAAATAAAATTGGTCTTCAGTGCTCATGCTCAACCCTTACCTTGACTACAACCTTATGCAAAATGGCACAAAAATCTTGATGAGGAGATGGCCAATATGTGACGACCGCACATTTCAGAGGAAACATTTCATGTTCATGGCAACAGGAAAATTGTTTTTGGATTTTGCGCGATAGGCTAGATGAGCATACTATATCTTGTATACAGAAAAAGACTTGAGTTTTGATGCTTTTCATCAGTTGTGGATAAAGAACTCATCATCTTGATTCGTAAATGCCGGATTTCAGTCCTATACACATGGATAACGATAAGTTGCTTGTAGTTCGCTGAATCAAGGTTTTAAGGACTTCTTGTATGTACATGTGTTATGTTCGTATTTGAGGGAACCCGAACACAATAACTATTCTAACATTCAAACGTTACAAACGAGCTATATGAATAGAATAGCTCTAGTCTACAATTCTTTCAAAATGAAATTCTTTTCAAGATAGCGTTACTTAAGAGCAATCACAAAAAAAATCGCATGTAATGCCTACCAGATCTCGTTTTTCCTGGTCAACAAAGCCCGAGTTTGCTCAAAACTATGCCCAGTATCTGCTTTGCAAGGATAAAATTATGAATTTCTACTCGACCAACAATTTCTTATAATTTACACCTGGGCATCGAATAAATTCGGCATGATCCCTTGATCCCCGGCATTTCATGTGATTTCATAATATCCAATGACAGCTCCAATATCGTTTACCTGATTTACATTCGTCTCCCCAATAAGAACAAACTGACAAGTCTCGTAGTTTGTAACATAAAAAAAAGACTCTATTAAACCAGAAGTCCAGCAATAGAGTAAGAAAAAGCAATACTTATCCAAATAACAAGCAAGATAATTTTACATAAAGTCAAGTGTTTATAAATCATGCAGTGATCTTCATAAGTTTCTCGTAGAACGAGAACATAGTAATACCCAAAATACTAGTACGGAACAATGAAATGCTCAGTCCGCGATACATGTTGTAGTGGAACATCTCCTTCAATACCATCTTGGGCAATACTGGCTTTTTAATATCTGGGTTGTTGTTTAGTGCATAAGCCATGTAGTCGCGTTGATACCGCGATTTGTAGGTGTCGAATGGATACACTGAGACCCAACAGACTGCACCAGAGAGACCTCCTGCGATTGCAATTGAAACTGGATGAGAGTCGGTAGTATTGAACATGAACAGAGAAACACCGGATTTGATTGAATCATAGACTCCAAAGTAAATCGCCGATCCGATCAAATCTCTGAGAAATTGAAATCTGTAACCGGCGTAAAGACTTCCAACACCATTTTTCTGTACTAGTCGTTTGGCAATTTGGTATGTGCCCAACGGCTTAGCCTCGGAGGCTGGGATAGCTGAAGGTGAGGTTCCCTTGCTAGTTTTTAGCGCTTGTTCGACTGAATGCTCCCGTCGCTTCATGACCATTTCGATCTGAGATCCCAATTTAGTGATTTCGAAAGGGCATGCAACAATACTACTAGTAATACCTGCAATGGCACCAGAAGAAAGGGAAATTGGAAGTCCTCTAAGAATGTAACCGTAAGGATTGTTGTTGAACGCAGAGTGGTCAGTAATGTTGTGTTGAAGAGGCACAGTCTTGTAAAATTCACTCCAAAATGCATGTGTGTAGGGCTTGGAATAGGTAAAAACAGACATTGACCAAGATCTCATTAAACTAGACGAAATAAGGGGAGCTGTAAGACCTCTGTAAAATCCAAGTAGTCCTTCGTTTCGGTATGTATCAACAACACAGTGCCAGTTCTTGTTGTAATTGTATGTCTGCAATCTAGTTTTGACTGAATCTAATGGGAAACCCATCAGAACAGACACAAGAGATGCCGCTACCGAGTTGAATGTAGTTCGATATGGTTTCAACGGTGTTGGATACTCGAATAAAATGTGTGAATTCTCCTGAGCCATCTTTGTCACTGCTGTAAGAGGAGATGATGATGTCGATGATGCAACAGAAATGATTTTGTCGCCAACACTTTCGGACTTTCTGTGAGAGCTTGTTTGGCTCTCGGGCAGCACTATTGATTTAGTCGAAGTGTCAGTCATGATGATGCTATGCAGTGACAAGACCTACTACATCCACAAGCAAAACAGTAAAAGCTGGAAGGTAGGATGACAAGTGGTGGGCAAAAGGAAGCAATCTGAAGCGCCGGAGATTACGAGTCAAGAATCTCTTCTGCCAACGGAATGATGTCGGCACCTATGGTTTCCTACTTTTTCAATACAAACCCAGCACCACTGTGCAGTCAAACGTGGTGATAAAGAGAGTGACCGTAAGCCGAAGGCCAATCAAGTCACAAGTCATGTGAGCTTCATGTGACTCATTAAAATGACGAGAATGAGATTTGTGTCTTACTGCTTGCGGATTTGTGACATGATCATGAGAGCTGACCAATTAAAACATTTACACTATTGATAATTTATCTGTTTATGAAGCATATAACTCATTTGGCATAGACCATAGCCGAAATGGCGAATAACTTCAAATTTTATCCTAGCAGGTTGCTGAAGCTATAGCCAACCTACTTATTATCAAAGCAGATGCAATTTTCAAACTTGCCTATTTTACGTATTATGGTATCTTTTGCTTATGTATATCTGGAGCCTTATTGTAAGTTACAAGCCTTCTGTTAAATCCTGTTCAATTACAGTAATACTGATTCTGAATATCTGTTTGTCATTGTTTTTCTGAAAATCATATATCTCTAGCTAAGGCGAAATAGCTTTTAATGCCCGTTTGTAAATGCTTTATTTGTAGCTGTTTCTGAGCTGATGACTGTTTCATAGACTATGCTGCAATGCTCGCTATCGCTTGTCCCTACCAAAGCGGTGGTTTAAAAAGTGATTTCTGCAGTAATTGTCTTGCAATTTCTACTATTATGTAACATGGCGGTAGTCTTTAAAACCGATATAACTGAATAAGACTTAATCTCGGTCGCGTACCCAGACTCTTGCCGGAAAAAAAAAGACATGCCCATGGTATCAAAATCCGATGAAATGTTTAAGACTCAAGATGACGGAGAGATTGGGTCGGAACTATACGCTTGAACATTACAAGTAAATTTTTTATTAAATGAGCTTTTTTACATTTCGGGATAAGGTATGAGACTTGAAAGTGACTGTTACTGATGAAAATACTGTAGTTATTCATAATCCAACAAGAGTTGAATTATTTCAAAGTTTCTTAATAGAGGCGGAAGCGTGCAATGTGCTAAATTAGGTGAATAGCTAGGATTTTAAGCACCAACGAAGAAACAGTTGATTTACAAGTTAGTTGTATTGTAGCACTAGTTGAGCTTTGCAATGCAATGTATACATGACCTATATCAAGACTGATTGCCAAAAAAGCTTGTGTATCTGATTGACTACTCGCTCGTATGGAAGTTACATTGAGTTTTATATTGCTGCTAAAAGCTAGATTGTCACTTAGAAATACGATACAAGCTACTACACCATTTGGAAATTTATTTTAAAGACCAATATTTATACCTTGCTGTTGAAATTCTACTGTTACAAATTTTAACTAGATTAGTTGAAACAAGAATGGAATAACATAAGTAGATTTACGAACCGTAGAAATGCGAGAAACATTTCTGGCTATTGTACTGAATAATGTGAAGTGCTTTGTGACAGTTAAACCTATAGTCTCAGGAATACGCTTTATAAGACACTATCTCAGAAAAAGTTTGAATATGTTGTAAGCGGAAAAGCCAAGAATCTATCAGTAGGAGCCACGTAGTTGCTTGCGACAAGAGCATCAACCAAATCAGATTCGATTGCGTTAGCGGAAGTTGAACTATTGCTAATTGTCATTTTTTTGAAATAAAAATAAGAACTATTATAATAAATATTGCAAGCAATAAGAAGGTAGTTATTAGGTGTGCCATTTATAGAGATATATACTTTGAAAGTGTATGGACCAGCAATTACAACTGAATTATCAATAGCAGGAACCCAGTTGATTTAGCAAAAAACTATTACAATTGCGAAGCTTGGGATTGATATTGAAATATTTAACGCTACATCGGTTAACACTGAGTATACTAAAACAAGAGGATTAAGAATCTATAATCCAACTGCTCAAATGACCTTAAAAGATAAAACAATGTCATACTGTCAAAAAACTGAATGTATACTTCATGAACCATCTAGATTTTTTTCTATGAATTTGACTTGCTCAGTTTTAATTGTCACAAATAAGTGTACTTGATTTATACCAGCTGCATCACGATCTGACCAATTAGGAATTTCAATTGCACCGGTAATGACAATATTATTAAGTTTTCACCTCAATTCCTCTAGTATGTCATTGCCAACCAGAATGGACTTGAACGACACTAAAAGTGATACTTTTGTATCAGCGTTTTATGTAAAATATAAATCAAAAGCATCTTTGCTACTGATATCAGTGGATTCAATATTAGAAGGCTTTTATGTGAGAGAAATGTCAATCGTAGATCTGAAATCAGATTTGAGAAGATATCTTACTTTTTCAACTAAAGACAATAATATATTGGGATCTGCAAAAGGTGAATTGAACTAAAAAATCTCTGGTGTGTCAATGTCAACATCCAAAATACGAAGATCATTTTGAAAAATCGCGTAGCTTTGAGAAGTTGTACGAGAAATCAAAGAAGTTTTTTCAGGCTATAAAGTTAGTGTTAAACCGCGTTTTTCAACGCTCGACCTGTCTGTTTTTCTTCAAGGTTCAATGCATTGTCACTCCAATTTCTGATTTTTATCTTTTCATCGCCGTTTGTGATAGCGATCAAACTAAGCAAATATTTCTGATTATTTGCTGATTTCGATTTGTTAGGTTTGTATCCAGGCTCAAAACTTTTCTTTCAAAAACCATGATTGTTATTATCATAATTATATTCAGATATATTTTTTTTAAAAGTTCTGCTCCACTCGTGCTGTTTGTGGTCGTCAATTGAATCGTTGCGAGATTCTGTATCTATATGAAGACCGAAATCACGATTTGGATCAGCAGGGCTGTTGTCGATAACATCATCTAGAACATTTACATCTTAGCTACAGCAACAATTTATAACTTGTGATATATCCTGTTTAATTTTGTGATTGCTTGTTCAAGGTTTACAGCGGATAAGAAAGAACAAAGACAAGTACATCACGAACGATATTTCTGTCAATACGAGCCAAGACCAGTTATTGTGTACTTTGCGTTATTTCTTCTGAAGTGTTCAATACCGAAACCAAAATATTTTATGCTTCGATTGACAAGTTATAATCTGGAGATTCCTGCTGGAACCTTTGTATTGGAAATTGAAAAAGAATCCAATTTCGTAGTATCTAAATTTGACTACTAGTAATAGGCGACTTCGCAGATTAGTTAGCTGGCCATAGCGATTTTGATCCACGGGCTGTCTAGTGACTGCATATTATAATATCTGGGTACTAAACTGAGGATTTGATAGATTATAATTAGTTCGGTTTGGACAAAATGATTTCTTCAATTGTCCAAACTTGTACATTCTTGTTCTTGTTTTGACTTTTTTTAAATGCCGGCACATGCACACTACACATTATACATCAAAGAAATGAAAAAAAAACAAAAACAAAAAGCCGTCTTCCCCAATTGTTCTCCTCGATCCGGGAACGAAAAAAAAAAAGTTTTAGTACCTTCACTGTATTTGCTCTCTCACTATTGCAGGGGACAGGCAGACTTGAACATTAAATGATTCAAGCTGGATGACAGTACTGGAAACGTGATTGAATCAAAGCTAATTGGCTTGTGCTGAAATGTCTTGAAGAGATATATTAATGTCCGGTTGTTGTTGGATCCACCGCCACAAATTCAAAACCGCAAGCCGAATTATGTCATAACCTTTTGGCCATTTGAAACATTTGAAACATTTAAAACATTTGGAGCCAAAGGAGCTTGATCTTGTAGAAACAAATCCTGTTGATTATGAGCAGTGTCTCAAATGGCTGTCCCGTAACAGAACCCTGAGAAACTATATGCCAAACGTTATTAAGTTGAGTCCAGACCAACTATCCGTAAACAAGCGTCTAAACAATGAGTACCCAATGTAAAGTGAATCACTAGGATTGTATTCCTTTAAAAACTGTTTGTATCGCTGAATCCAATATACAATGCACTTTGTTCATCTCGCTCCCGTAGCCATCGTTTCGAGGACGGTGGGAATAAGCGCTAATGCACTGAGAAGAAACCAAATTGAGATTGAAAAAGTTGCAAACATCGGAAGGTTCATGACATTGAAGACAATTACGAACTTTAACGTGTTCCTCTGTGCTTGCGTTTGCCCGTCTAACGGGATGACTTCGGCGATATTCTTAGCAAGGCCGGTGATTGATCACATTCGGGCGTTTTCCTGTTTAGAGTACTGACAAAGTGGGCTATTTTCTACTTGTACCGAACGACTACCAAAATCAAAACAAAAGATAGCAAGAAACTTGAGGAGACGACGGTCGACATTTGAGCCAAAAGCGCCGCGCCAGTCGAGCGGACGGCAGCGTCAGCATCAATGACGTGTAGGGTGCCAGAAACCGTTACCAATTTGAAAACTAGACATTCAGCTAAAACTCTGTTGGAAATGCTCATACATGCAGTGGCAGTTTTTTTTTTTCCTTGTTTTGCTGCGCTTCCATCTTGACCAGGCCAGTGGGTTTTCAACACTTCGCTTACCAGCAGCCCTGCATTCTTTCCAGGTTATACACTAGGAATTTAAGCATCTAGAAACCGCCATATTTTGATCTTTGCAGAAGAGCAGACTTCCATTCCTACCGATCTCGCAATGTACACAGTTCAACTGTATCTGAGATCAGCGCTTCTAATATTGTCACTACTAGCAAGCCCCAAAACCTGCATACTCGCTGCCGAACTGCCTGTTTGTTTTCGTCCTTTTTGTACAATTACTTCGGTTTTATCGAAGTTCGTTTCATGATCCTCATACAATTGCTGCGTTTTAGCCCCATTGAAATCATCCAAAGGTAGTATGGAGAGCAGCAATCCACCGATAGTTATTGAATCTGTTACGGTTTTCATAACCTCGTTTGTTCAGCCAACAAACGACGTATCTTCGGCCGCATCCAACAGCCCCGTCAATGTCTCGCCGTCAGATACTGCTGCTGTTGCTACACTACATCCACATCTCTCAGCGCGAAACAAAGTTTCACACGACTAAGTTCGTCTGATGCCCAAAGTCAAAATCAAGTCCAACAACAGTCTTCTCCTACCTATTCTTCTGTGCCCAAAACGCCTGGAACTTTTTCTCTTACTCCTGTCTCCAGCCTGTTTCTTATTTCTTCTACACTTTCTTCTTCCTACATTTTCACTTCCTCACCCACTGAAAACACTTTGAGCGTGTCCTCTTCAAATGCTTCAAGTTCTCTATACGCTGTAACACCAACCACTACACTCAAGAATCTGCAAATAGACCTTCGACCACTCAAACGAATCAGCCGCCTATAACACAACAGCCTGACGCCGGCTCGGTCTCCTCCTTCTTTTCGTCACCTTCAGCATTTTCCAGCAATCCTTCCAACATAGCTCAAATGGATAATCCGAACTCTTCTCAAGGCCAGCAAGCGCCATCGCTCAGTAAGCAATCTTTTCTTGAGACAGTAAATGCAGCAGACACGACTGTAGTCTTAATAGTCACATCGACCTCCACTGTTGTCCCCGACGGATATACCCCTCCAGCTCCGGCTCCAAGCACAACTACTACACCACCGTCAACATCCACTCTTTCCGGGACCCAACAGCCCACAAATTCTCCTAATCAACCAAGCTCTCAAACCTACACTCTTTCGCCTTCTATCACTACCACTATTGCATCTACTGTCCCCGGCAGTCCCACAACTATAATCTCAAATCCTGCTACTGCTTCAAATACGGCACCAGCATCCACCGCAGAATCAAGTGGACTCTCCAAAGGTGGGATTATCGGAATTGCAATCGCAGTTCCAGTCGGCGTGATTCTGCTTTTAGGGTTATTGGGGTATTTTTTCTGGCGGCGTCACAAGTCGTCCAAAGCCGTCAAATCTCAGCGTCTTGCAGAGGTCAACGACTACGCTTTTAATCCTAATAGCACCTCACACTTTGATGTGGCAGCCGGAGGTGGAGCTTCCAAGCAAGACCAATCACCTTCACAAAACAACTATCGAGGCTGGGGGCCTGCACCCACGTCTCCTCAGATGGAGCAGCTTCCTGATGATTACCTGGGTAAGCGAGGTGTAGCTACTGGTGGACACAATATAGACGATTGTTTCAGGGTGTCACCCGTTGCGGCAGCAGCAGCTTATACTCCAAGAGCTCAGCAATATTCACCGCCTCAACAACAACACAACCCACCAAGTACTAACGCTTACGGATTCGAATTTGATGAAACGCCACGTCGTTCGCCTGCTACTTCTGATACATACATACCGGTCCAGCAGTCCAGACTGCAAACCCAAAATGGTGATCAGTACAACTATGGTCAGTCACATTGGCCTAATGACTCACAAACTCCGGCTTACATTCCCAAGAATTTTTGAGTTGGAAGATTCTAGTGTTTGCTTAGTTCCTCCTCTACTTACATTATTAATACATACTCATGTTATTTATATCATAGTTAACCTCATTTGATGTCTTTTTCTCTATAAAAACATATTTGTAATTGAATTGAGATGTGTCAAAGCAAAAACCGAATAAGCATGTATATTATACATTCTTTTGATTGAAAATCCATTAGACGTTCTCTGATCGAGTCAGATACAAATGCGCCGATGCTCCGATATAGTGTATTATATTTAGAAATGTACCAAGATTGGTTGTTTTATGCAAATTTGTCCTCTATACATTCCATGATTGATCGGTAATTCCAGATCGGCTTTACCTGATGGGTTTTTCACAAACCTCGGCTATCATGATTTTGCTGTACCAAATATCCCGCAATCAACAATTCTTTTGTATAAATTGTAATTTAAATGTCAAGTGTACCCTCGTGAATCTTTCATTTTTCATTGCTATGTCAAATCTTTTCACATGGATGATTTCTTTGCTTTGAAATCATCCATTAGCTTGACCAATGGTTCAAGGAAAATGCCGATCTGGCGAATGGTTAGGTACGCGAATTCATGCGCTTGTTTTGATTTGGCGCAAACAAGGTTCTAAAATTTTTTTTGATCCCATTCAATCCCATTCAATCCCATTCTTAGCACTGAATACACACAATCAAGATTGCAGAAACTACACTCGACTTCTGCTTTACAGATATACATAAAATCCTGGTGATTAAAAGCAGCCAGGCTCAGCACGTTTTCGCAGTTTCTGTAGTCTATAAATAGTGCCAATATAATCACTAAAATAAGCAAGGGTTATAAGTTTTTAAAGCATTCTTTGCATCGTTATTGCTGCGTTTTTTTGCATGCGGCTGATTCAATACTCTGCCACCCTTTTGGGCGATATACGGCTGACGACTGGCATACAAAACACATGCGATTCCTGAATCAAAGATTCACAATCTAAATAAATAGCTAAACCAATGTAAAAATCAAGGACATGATTCGCTATAGATTCGCAGTTGACAATACTGATAAAAATGCACGTGAATAATTAATACTACGAGATTTGGGGCTGCTGGTGGGTCAATATTAAATTGTAATAGATGTACAGACTTTACAAGTCACTGTAGTAGTATTTGAGCAGTCAAACAATCAGGGGAGAGCAATTGTAAAACCGCTATGAAAAGCTGAATCAAATACCGTATATAAAGGACCTCAAAATTGATGTCAAAGGAGTCTTTGTAAAAGTCACGGGATTGATAACACCATACCAAAAAGCATCATTAGAATCGCAGAATGTGGTATACAAATCAGACCTTGAAGGAGCACAAGCCATGGCGGTTGATCTAAACAAAAATTGTTGACGTTATTGAGTTTTACTCTTAATCAACAAAATGGACTGCTCAGCCAGTAAAAGTAGAAATGTACAAAACACTGGTGATATTTTACAAGAGTTTCGAGAGTTATCAGTGGATTTGCTGATTAGACGTGTTGTGAATGATACAAGACTCAAATGTTACTCAAAGTAAAATCTGAAATAGCGGATATGACTGCAATATAAACGAAATCATCTCAGATACTGATCTTAAAATTTTTTACAAAGTGATTGCTTCGATTGTGAAAGTGATCTTTATATCTTGAACCAATTTTGCCTTTTAGTAAACAAAACATTTTGACTTGTTGAAAAAGTAGACATATCACTAGTGAACAGCATGACAGTTCTGTAAATAGAGAAAAATGACATGAGTTGTTTTTAAGCAGGTTACAGGTATAGAAGATCCGTATTTAAATTTGGAATTATCAGTATTGACTCTGATATGACTGTCAGATCATAATCACAGGACGTCAATCTAGCAAAATTAGGCATGTTCTGTAAGTAAGAATAACTGTATTTTGATGCCATCCATATCTTACGGCAATTTACATTCACTTTTAAAATTGAATTAATACTCTATTCAGTAAATTCTGCAATCAAATATGAATCAAATTTTGCTCATCCAGCGTCAAATTTGTGCTTTATTCCTGTTTTTTTGATTTGATCTTTGAAAACTTCATTGCATTTTGATCCCAAACGATGAATCAGAACAATACCACACTATAATAATATGTACTGTTTAGATTGATTTCACATAAACGTTGGTATATGTATACAATATAATCATCATCCCAGATACTGCCGGTATCATTCACCACCAAGCAACATGAGATTGGATGCAGTCTGAGCTGCTCTGAAAATAAGTTCTAGCAGAGCATCAAATAGTGATCACTTCAAATTTACTTCTCAAACTGTACAAATCCAAGGCTATCGAGAAAAACACTCGAGTGAATCGTGCAACAAAAAAGAAAAAAAAATACATAATATATTACTTTCATTTATAGAATTTCTATGAATCAAGATGCCACGTACATATACACTCCTCTCTTTTCGGGATTTCGTACAATATATTCACGTTCAATCAAACTTTCAACCCGCTTTTTAAACGCTTGTTTCGCACCCATGGTAGTTCCTAAACTCGCCCCTATACTCTTGAACAGCACCTCATTTACAATTTTCAGCAGTTCATCATTCTCCACCTCCTTCTGCGACTTCATTGTTCTCACAATCGCCGAGTCGACTACTTCATCGTTGATCTGCACGTTAGGAATAGATGAATTTGTATTGTTTTCAGACGATTTGTTGGCTGCTCCAGCGGTCGACGATGGCTTTATCGGATTCACACGAATCCGCTTCATACCCTTCAGCTTGTAATTCAAAGAATATGAGTTTGTGGTTTTGTTGTGCAGTAGGAATCGCTGGCGTGGTAAACTGCATAAAGTTTGCAATTGTCTATGCAGCTCTTGCGACGAGAAATCCGGTAAAAGCACCAGGAGTTCACTAAAAGTCAATGAAATATCCTCATCACTTACTTCTTCATTAGCGTCTTTTAAATCAGTAGAATCAGAGAGCTTCTCCGATGAACCCGAGTTCTCGTTTTCATGATTCTTTTTCGCGTCAAGTTCTTTTTCCCGCAATAACTTGAATTGAGGATCAAACATCAACAATACAATCATAGTAGCTACAGGCACAGATACTTGCTCAACTCCTGTTAGGTACTTGACCTCTAAATCACACGTACCCAGAGATGTAGACCACGTAAGTTTTCGTCCCTTGTACAAATTATTGTAGTAGCTCTCAAACCTTTCAACCGCATGCTTCAGCGACTGCGGAAGCATATCTAGATTAGAAGTCGACGTAGAAGCAAGAGGCCAAATGGAAGATGTCAGTACAGTAACTGAAAGACCAGGCTGTACTTTGGCATCCTTGTTTGAAATCTCAAGCTCTTTAAACTCTTTCATCATATCTTTTGACTGTTGCATATCGCGAACCATTGATTCTAATTTAGCAGTAAATGCAGTACCAACTTCCAGCTTCAGTCGGCTGATCATACCGCGTTCAATTTCCTCAGTCGCTCTATTGTTCAGCAATCGTTTGGCAAAATGAGCTTTGTAGTAAGTTTCAAACAAATCCTTCTGTTCAACAAATCTGAACAATACAATAGCTTTGTCGAGGATTTCTTCTGTTTCAAGATCTGTTTGTTGCTTCTTCATATAGTCATCCATGTACATCGACAAGTATTCTGGGAATCTGGGCATTGCATTGACAACATCTGAAAGTCCAGCCTCGACAGCGGCACGAACAGTAGTCTCGTTATCAAAACAAATTTCCAGTACCTGATCAAACTCATCCTTCAATGCAAGAACATCTTCTACCCACTTTAAAGCTCTTCCATTTTTAGCTTTGGCCGCAGCCGCTGGATCATCTCTGTTCAACAGTTTACCCCGGTTTTCAACGATTGCTCGCAAAATAGGTCCAATCTCAGCCCTACCTTGCCAGTTTTTCCACGCCAGTTGAATAATATCCCACTTCTTGGCATTAATCCAAGGCTCTAATCCTCGAGCGAGTACGCTCAGAAATCGCTTCTCAACTGCAACATCCCGAGCGACGTCCACAACTTTGCCTACCACACTCTCACCGAAATATGCTCGTCCGCGCTCTTGTTCCCATTTGATCCATTCGCACGCACGCCGCACATACACCTCAGGATCGCCTTCGATAGTTTCTTCAACTTGTTGCTCGTAGTATAGTCGCGTGGATTCAATAACCCGTTCTTCCACCACCGAAAGCCAGACAGTGCTGTTTACCCACGGCAAAAATTCCAGCATGCTCACCACATCTCTAATCTCGGATGCGGCGCCACCACCCCAAGATGATCTGTCAATTCTAATTAGCTCAAGCAACTTGCCAGAAACACCGTCAACGTCGTGAACCACCACTTTTCTAAATAGTTCTAGACCTTGGTCATAAATCAGGCGTGCGCCTTTTGGCTCTGAATATACTCTATCCAGATACATCAAAATGTCGCTGACCATTTTCATTTGTACTTGATGCAAATTCCAAGCATGAACGAGCTTTTGGAGATCTGTAATCTCCGGCCGGCTTTTAAGCTCGTTTTTGATTTCATTACAAACATGTTCGTATAACTGCGGAGCATGTTTTTTCAGAACTATCGTGTATGCCGTTCGATACAGTTGCTCAAATGAAAGATGTGATACATTTTGATGAAAAATGGATTTCAATGCGGTTTCAATAATAGCCCACGACTGGTTAAATTGAAAGTCCTGGACTAAACTCGGCTAAAGTATCGGTTAGTACAGAGCATCTTGCAAAGCCGTCAATATCAATATCCGACATACCTTTTTGGGAGCTTTGATCTTAGTTTTTCTCGGTTGCATCGTGACTTGCTGTGCTGTCCAATTTTGAATTGTTTTATTCCTCTATGGTGATGCTCTAAAAATGCAACTGTTCTTCAAATAAGTCAGTGTATGCTTCGAATAAAGCGAGTCAAACTTCGTTCTGAATTAAGCAAACTTTGGTGCTATTTTGCAAATCAGCGAATACAAGGAATGTCAATTTGTCAGTGTTAGAAACTGTTGAAACTATACGGTTTTGGATTTTGGTATTTGAAGAAAGGTGGTGTTGGTGGACAACTCGAGATGGAAAATGCGCTGTATTTAAGAGACAAAAGTATGGAGAATATTATAAAAAACGTTTCAAAAAATAGCATTTGGGACAGACGTTTTCTCGATGGGGTTTTGAAAATGAGTTTCGCTATGGGCATCTGCTTCCGAAATTTGCCTCTGCCAGTGGCAAGGGTCAGCTGATCTAACTAGGATATGCAAATATTTTAGCTTGAACTGATTTTTGGCGAGCGTTTATGATTTAACGATTTGATACGATATACACCTGAAAGGGATTAATAAAAGTCTAATGAGTAGATTTGATTAGATAGTCGATTATTACTGAATGATTCGGAAAACGCTGGGAAATTAATTCTAAAATGGATAAGTATTAACAAATAAATGCCACAATTGTGAAGCTTGTTCGTAACTTTCATGCGGACCAAACAAAGTTAGCAAAACATGATTGGATACTTTGATTTGAATTAGATCAATCTAACTACTCAAACATCAAGATTTGGCAAAGCCAAATGTAAACGCTTCAATCGTGGTTGAGTGACAGTTCTAACAGTCAAAATCAAATAAATATTACAAAAAACAAAACAAAACATATTACACAAAAATGTACATAAATGTAACCATACCACCTCCAGATTAACTTTCTATATTTGTCCGGCTTAAAAGTCTTTTAATTAGGCATCTTGGGATGCCCTGATTCAGGGACCTGATTAGCCCAAAACCCTTGCTGCTGTGACGGAACTTGTGACCACATGTTTTGATCACCAACTCCAAGTCCCAGATTATGTAGCGCTTGTCTTTGCGGTGTCATTTGGTTCATCATAGGATTGCTCTGATTAAAACTTGGAGCAGGCTGCTGTCGCGTGTCTTGGAACAGCTCGCCATTCACGCTGTTGTTGGTTCCATTCAAAAGCTCAAGAAAATCTGTTGTGTATGAATCAAGATTTTCCGGATTAATAAAGTTTTCCTGGAACTCGTTATTGAAAAAGTTCATAGGCAAGCCAAGTGAGTTTGAAGTGTGACGAAGAATATTTTTGAAGTTCATCTGATCGTTTTCAAACATATCGGGTCCGCTTTGATTGAAAAGCGCAAAGTTCTGCACGTTTCGTTCGGGAGTATTAGGACTGCCAGCCGCAATTTCAGAAGAATTGTAGTCTGTCACAGGTTGAGCTGTAGCTGTTGAAGGTAGTGGAATTCCAGACACCGCCGAGTTGGGTGTTCCAAAATTAATGTTGTTTGTCGGAGCTATATCGCTACCTTTTGTTGCTTTGGCAATGCTGTAGTTGTTAAAATTGTCAGTTCTTGGCGACTGTGGCCTGGTTTTGGGCGAGGGTGGTGGCAAATGGACATTCTCGTACTGCGGAGCGGGCAAGGGCTGTTGCTGTTGTTGCTGCTGCATTCGTGAAATAGACGGCAACGACACTGAGTCAGAGCGTTGAGAGAAACTATTTCCTCCAGTGCTGCTTACGCTGCTACCACTAACTTCAACATTTGACTGTTGAGAATCAGGTTTTTTGTTAAAAAACATGTCCCCATTCTCAGATGAACGTGGTGGTGGAAGGATGTTACTGACCGATGATTTGCCGCTCATATTTCCAAATCCTTGCTGACTGATGCTCGGTAGTCTCTCCGGAAGACTTGCCATACTGACAGAACCTACATTTTTGAATTGATTGACTTGACCCGAAGAGTACTCTGGACGAGACGGGAAATAGTGTGCGGGAATACCATTTCTTTCAAATGTGGTGATAAGATGCAACGATTGTTCTTTTCGGCGCATGGCATTGCTGTTGCCTACTTTAGCCATTTCTGTTAGCAGCAGTAAACCAACATCAACATATTGGGACGCAGCGCTGTGAACACCGAATGAAACATTGAAAAGCAAAAGTGTAGAAATTGCCGAGTAGATATATTCTCTGTCCAAATATCCGAATTTTGCCAGAAGTGACAAATCCAAAAGATGCTTGTGTGATCTAATGGTTTGAATAGATGCCTGAAGCGATGCATTGAGAAGTATCACAATATCTTTTGGATATTGAGAAAGATCTATAGGGCCGCGCTTAGTCTTAATGGACCGCAACCGTCGTCTGACAAAGTACAAAAGTAGCGGGCGGATTGTTAAGTTAATGCATCTAAAATATTCTGAGTGGATATTAACAACGGTTCTGGAGGTTTTAATGTTTTCTTGGGTGTAGTCGACCTTGAGGTGATCTGGAAGGTTTCTACGCCATCGGTAAGCTTCCGACAACACAGACGTAATAATGGGCACAATATCGCTTTTGATCTTTTGCTGATATAAGCGAGACATCATGCTACTGAAGATTTGCGAAATGGCAATGAACTGTGCAATGAACGAGGCCTCAGGAAACTCGTCGTAACGTGTCGAATTATCCTTTAAAATAGATGCGGGGATATCTGCTGGGAGCTCTGTGGTAATGGCTTCATCCGGAATAGACAGCGGAAATCCAAATTTGGCACTGCAATATCGGTCAATAACATATAAGGTCCACCAAATACGACGACGATGCTCGAGCTCGTATCGGTTCAGCTGTGTTCTCTTAGAATCTCTGTGAAGGTCAATCACAAGTGCTCCACGCATTGCGAGTCCACCCATGAGAAAATGTCCTGCAGTTGAGTCAACAATTTGATGATAAAAAGCATACAAGAAAAGAGCTTGGACGCTGATTACCGATGAAGCGCCGCTCTGAAGACTAGTGAAGGCAAAGTTGACTACAAGCGTGGCTTTGTTGAAGTATTCGATACCGGGGAAAGATCCACTGTGATCAGCGGAAGACATGCCGGCGTGATACATTTTTCCGATAGCCATGACCATGAGAATAGACGTGATAGTCAATACATGATCACGGGAAAGAATATTTTCATTGGCCATACCATAGTATAGGTTGTAGAGCTCGTAGCGAAAACGACCTGGATTGACAAAGTAGAAACTTTCACCTAGAAAGACGTTGAATGCATCAAAGTAAGTAAGTGCAACTTCGTAAGGCGGCAAACTGAGCTCTACAGACATGACTGTGTGCCCGGATTGCCACATCTCGACAAAAAAATGGTCATTCTTTTTGATTAAAGTAGTTGTTGTTTCGGAAAGCAGCTGTGACTGGCCTTCTAGTTCGTTAAAACTAATGTTGGCAGTGGGAAACACCTTGTTAATCTCGTCACCAAAATCCGTAAGTGAGGTGGATCCAGCAATGAGAGAGTCTTTACGGACCAATTCGCTGTCGAGAGTGCGGGCATGGAAGTTGTCTGGGTCAATAGGTTGCGACTTTGGACTATGTGACTCGGAATGGGCTTTGTGTTTGCGAATGCGCTTGGGGTCAATGTCATCTTCGTCGTCTTCTGTTTTGATTCGTTTGATAGGGGTTGCAGCGTTTGCGGCTGTCGCGGATGAGGACCCAGAAGCTAGCAAGCCTGATGCAGGCGCTCCGGACGCGCTTGTTAGTGCAGGGTTACTAGTGCCAGCCTCGAGAGCAGGAGTATTGGCAAAAGAGGCTTTGTATGCTTCAAGCTCGGATTTGAGAGCAGAGTTCTCTGTTTGCAGATTTTGGATGTATTTCAGAGTAACAACAATCTTTCGTTCGCTTTCAATGTAGGTACACTCAGCTCGCGACTTGGCGCAGTTATCGCAGGGAGTACCTCCGTTACACTTCTTGTGGCGTTTGCGACAGCGTTCACAAGCAACGGATATGCGATTGGGGCCTTTGTCTTTTGGGTTTGCGTGTTTGTCTGTTTCGAACTTGAACGTGGCAGGTTGTTGCGGGAAGTTCATTTTGATAGAGTGGTCTGGCTTGAAGACCGCGGAAGTGCCCTAGAAGCGGCAGTGGAACAAGAAAGGGCTACGACAACAGCGACAGCGATGACAGCAATGGGGCTATAATGCAGTAGCAAACGGGCAGCCGAGGCGGAATCGCGGTGGGAGTCGATAGACAAGAAACGAGGAAAAAAAAAAGGAGAGTTGGGGGAGAAGCCAAAGATTAGAGACTATACTGAGAGCCTGTGGATTTATAAGGAAGGGTTGAGCAAAAGAAGAAGAGTGAAAAGAGGTTGGAAATAAATTTACAGTTCAAGTGCAAACAGCCAGAGAAAGCGGAATTGGGGGAAAACGGTTGCATGGCTCGGAGGAGCGCCGCTTAGAAGCCAACAAAGACCCGATGCGACCGGTGCAGCGCCGACCAGACAGTATTTGTATATGAAAACCATATGCAGCACGTCTGGTAGCAGGCTTGGACGGCTGGAACACGGGTCTCGGTTGCTCTCAAACGCGTCTTAAGCTCTGGCTCTAAGACGATAAGAACCGAGCAGACGAGTACCGAGTGTTTTCGGTGAGAAAACTACGCATTCGATGGTTTTGATCGAAAGGAGATCCGGAGTCCCGTGTCAGACATGCTCAAAGCCTATCTCGGGTCTCTGCAACTGCTTCAAGTGCTCCGTTGAAGACGAACCGGGAATTCTGCGACTTGTTTGAGAGCATCATCCAGAGCAAGAAACGTGGTTTTGTGATACTTTAAGCCAATTTCATGGCTTCCAGTCAGTATAGAACTTTCAATGCTGAGTATCATATTTTCAGGCATCATCGAGAAAGCACCACCGGAACCGAGACCGGAACCATAAGCGAATGGTTAAAACATGCGTTTGCAACCGTTGAGGCAGCAGTCAGAGGTTCAAGTACAAAGCCATATGTATTAAGTCAGTCTTATATCTATTATATAATGATTAGTCACGCTGATCAAGAGCTGACCTCTCGACACACGTCCGCGCCAGTGATTGGTCAGAACCCACAAATTCGCTTTTTTTTTCATCGTTCCAGCGTATACCACCACGAAAGCGATTTTTTTCCATTGGACCTACAGGCTGCTCCTCCCACCTTTCTTCCTTTCTCTTTCTCCCCCTCGGTCTATCCACCACACGCGCAACCCTCCCCAAACCACACACTGCACAATGTCCGCTGTTACTGTAAGTACTCAATTCATTGGCGGGAACTTTGCTTCATTTACGTTAATTCTAACATAAGATGTTGTATCATGTAGCGTACTGCTGTTAAGGTCGACTGGGCCAAGATTGTTTCTACCCTTGGCCTGACCGGATCTACCGTGTCTTCGCTTCAAGCTTTCCGCAAGCGTAACGATGAAGCCCGCAAGAAGCTCTTCGACCTTTCTTCTGCTTCCACCGAAGTCGACTTTGCTCACTACCGCAGCGTCCTCAAGAACCAAGACGTCGTTAATCAAATTGAATCTGCTTTCAAGAACTTCAAGCCTGTCTCTTACGATGTTTCCAAGCAAATCAAGACCATTGAGGCTTTCGAGGCCAAGGCTTTGGAGAACGCTCAACAAACCGCCCACTCCGTCGAGAAGGAATTGACCGACTTGGAAGAGACCTTGAAGAACATCGAGACCGCTAGACCTTTCGATCAACTCACTCTCGAAGACTTGCATAAGGCTAGACCCGACATTGACGCCAAGGTCACCGAGGCCGTCACCAAGGGTAGATGGGAGACTCCCGGTTACGACGAGAAGTTCGGCACTCTTGTTGTTATGTAAGAAGAAAAATTACAAGCAACCGAAATATCCATTACATAGTATACAATCAAGAAGGCATTCATGTGTTGAACAAACATTAGTTGTGATTAGAGCGTATTGACTTGATGGGTTAGGGTGCTTCACTGAATAAGTGGAATTTCAATGTAAACAGCAAGGCAAGTTTTGCTGAAATGAAGATGAATTGTAAGGCTTCGTAGATGATATGGTAGATTATAATGAGCGCGTAGCCATTAAGTGACCAAATGAGTCATGAAGGTCGATAGTTTGGATAGTAGATGAATCATCATAACCCTTTTATCAGTTATCGAGAAAAGCAATTCAAGTATAAATAGAGAAGAAAAGTATAATAATTCTGTTTCTTTCTCCAGTGGCATCTCGAAAGAAAAATAAATACTCTTCAAATCAACAATGGCTCAAGAAGAACTGGTATTCCGACAACTTACAATTGCCGACCTTGACTCGACTTTCAATGTCGAAGTGGCCGGATTCCCACCGCACGAACGTGCAAACCGAGAAAAAGTACGTCAACCGCACTGGATCTGAGATTACACATAAACTGGCGTTGGGTTTTAAATCTAACCTTTGAAATAACAGCTCGCGTATCGATTGACAGAATGCCCCGAAGTATGCTATGGTTTGTTTCTAGCAGATGGAACTGCCGTTGGTCATGTTCATGGCACCCGAATGCCAACTGATGTTGTGACAGACGCAGCAATGGAGCTTGGCGGCAACAAACCAGACGGTGAAACTGTTGGAATCCACGGAGTGGTGATCATTCCCGACTATCAAGGCAAGAGGCTGGGCCTGATGATGGTGAAGAAGTATATAGATGCGGTGTCTAAGGAACCAGGGATTAAGAGTTTCGCGTTGCTAGCGCATGAGCATCTGCACTCGTTCTACGCAAAGGCCGGATTTGTGAATAAGGGTGAAAGCGCTTGTCAATTTGGAAACGGTGGATGGTACGATTTGATCAGAATTGTTTGACACTTCTCATGATAGATAGCAGTCTGTGATTAATTATGATGCAACATATGTTCATGTTGAATTCTGTCTGATTGCTTCAACGATTTTCAAAATAATCACAAACTAGACTTCTCAACTAAGATATTGTTCTCGATTAGGCGAATTTCCCGTGACGGATACAGATTGAAAAAGCTCACTATAGCACATATCCCAATTAGGTAATATCTTTATCAAGATGTGTACTCCACAAAAATAAATACCGTACTAAGACGCTCTCCACATAACGTTTCAATTAAGGTCAGCGTTGGCTTTGTAGTCCTTAAATCACCATTCATTCTTAAATAATACATTTTCCTCAACTACTGATAAGATTTCAATTGCAGTGAGTAATACACCCGATACACAAACAGTTTAAATATTACTATGATTTAGGCAAAGGCCATGCTCTTCTTGATTTTGGCAATGGCAAGACCAGGATTAAGACCCTTGGGACAAGTACGAGAACAGTTCATAATGGTGTGACATCTGTACAAACTCATGTTGTTCTCGAGACGAGCACGACGAGCAGGACCGGCTTGATCACGGGAATCAATCATCCAGCGGAAGGCCTGCATAAGAACGGCAGGTCCCAGGTACTCGGCAGAGTTCCACCAGTACGATGGACAAGAAGTAGAACAGCAGGCACAAAGAATACACTCGTAGAGACCGTCGAGCTTCTTACGATCCTCAATGGTTTGCAGATTTTCGCGACCATCTTCAGGCACGGAGTCACGTTGAAGATAGGGCTCGATTGACTTGTATTGTTTGTAGAACTGGGTCAAATCTGGGACCAAATCACGCACAACAAACATATGGGGAAGAGGGTAGATCTTGGTCTCTTGCGACAGGTCGGTATCGATACGGCACAAACAAGCCAATGTGTTGCGTCCATTGATGTTCATGGCACACGAGCCGCAAATACCTTCACGGCACGAACGTCTGAATGTCAGAGTCGAGTCCTGCTCATTCTTGATTCTCAAAATAGCATCCAGCACCATTGGTCCCGTCGACGACAAATCCACCTCGTATTTCTTCAGCTCAGGCTTCTTCTCTGGCGTATCCGGGTTCCATCTGTAGATTTGAAAGGTCTTCATGCGGGGTGCGGGTCTGTCGGGGGAAGCGGCAGCAGTGGCCAGTGTGCGGACCATAGCGGGCGTGGCGGCGGCCCAACGCGATGTAGACTGAATCAATCGTTGTGCAAGCATTTTTCGTCGGCCTCGGCTTTGACACAAGATACTAATAGTGGTGAGTGTTTGGTGATGGGGTATACAAAAGGAAGAGTGAGATATAAAATTGTGGTCAAAATTTGCCGGTCCTGGGCAAATCAAAGAGCGCTGGAATAAGCAGACCAATGATTGGCTGGCAGCTACGAAATTTGCCAGAGCTGGGGGTTGAGTCAAGCGACTTATGATATGAGATATGATAATTATACTTTGAGAGTTAAATACCTGATAGCCAAGTGCGTCTGTTTCTTTACGCGTCGGGACACAAATCATTCATCATGAAACGGTATCAGTCACTTGAATCATGTACAAAACGCCATTGAAGAACAGAAGACCGCAGCAAGTCCAAATCAAGGACACCTTCCCTATTTTGGATGTACAAGAAATAGCAGAATGCCTACAGAGTTGCGACTTTACGGTCACAGAAGAGCAGCTTGTTCGGCCTACCGCACAGTTTTTCCAAATGCTGTTTGAACAGATACTAGATACATTCCAAGGAGAGTCAATGCCAGATAACGAAGTTAAACTGCAGCTGGCGTCCGAGCGGGCAGGTGTGAATATGAGTGCTGCAGAGCATGGAGGAAATACAGATGACTTGCAAATGGAGTCAAGGCGTGTAACGGCGTTTCTGCGAGCATTTAACACGTTCATGGGGAACTGTGGAGTTGACGACACTTCAATCATGGATATTGTTAAACCAGAGCCAGCACGCGTAAAACGACTGCTATCGGCGGTGGTAAATTTTGCAAGGTTTAGAGAAGGACATATTGGAGACTGTGACGATTTAACAAAGGAAAGCGAAGATCTGAACGTGCAAGTGCAGGAGAAGCGGTCGCAGTACGAAGACTTACGAGTTGAAGTGTTAGAAATGGAGGGAAATTTGCGCGATAGTCAAGCCAAAGTGAAACAACTTGAAGAAAAAAACAGTCGATTCGAGAGTGAACTTCGTCAAATGAAAAAAGTTCAAGAACATATTGCTTTAGAGCATAGCGAGTACCGAGCTAAAAAAGAGATGTTGGTTAAACAGCTTGACGACGAAACATTTTTGATCCAAGAAATTCGTAAAGAAGCCGACAAAATGCGACCATACATAGTCGATTCTCCGGAAATATTTCAAAAGAGCAATAAAGATAAAGCTACCTCAGTTGCGACAATAAAGGCTTCGGTAGACGAACTGGAACGGCGTATACGAGCATTGGATATCTCAGCAGAAACCTTTCGCGCGCTCCAAGGAGATCTTTTGAAATGCATCCAAGTCATCAAAGAATGTGGTCACGAGAACACCCGACTTGAAGAAGTTCGAGACAGTTTACGCTTAGTACAAGAAGAAATTCGCAAAGTCGGCGAGTCCTCCATCGAGGTTGAACAGCGTGTTGCCCATTTGCAAGCACAGATTCATAACGCAGAAGAAAAGGGCATACGAACAAGAAAGCAAGCAGAGTCTAGACGAGATGATGGTAATATTAGAGTGGCCGATTTAAACAAGAGATTGGCATTAACACAGGCCAAGCAGAGAGAATTAGACCAGGACATGGAGTCAAATAGGGCGTATATCCATTCAATGGAGCAAAAGATGACGGAGATGAAAGTGCAGTTTGAAATGGAGGTCAAAGCCATGCATACCGAATCAGAAAATCTAAAGGCTCATATTAGCATGTATCTGAACGATATGGAACCCCGAATAACTTGAATAAAAGTTGCTCCAGCAGTTTACTTGAAAAATTTATAGTATTTTAGACAGTAGAATTTTTGTATATCAACATCAATTGAATGAGTGTCGTTATGTATGGAAAATATTATAAATTATCGAAGTCATTACATGCTAACGATCAGTGCTTGATTCATCATTAGTAGTATTAGTTTTGTTTGATTCATTATCAGCCTGTACGTCATATTTAACTTCTTTTTCAACAATGACAGCCTCATCCTCTATTTCTTCGTTTGAAGTCTTTTTGACATCTCCGTTACTTTCGGACTTTTTAGTTTCTACGAATTGATCCTCTTTTACAGCTTCGTCACTCTTTTCTTCTTCTTCGTCTTTGTCTTTTTCCTCCCCTTCCTTTTCATCTTCTCGAGTCCGTTTCCGATCGTTGATTGAAGAGCCTGGTTGTATCCGTGACTCAAACTCCAATACCGATGGCGTAGATGAAACGGGTTTATTGGAAGGCAATTCGTATGTTCCGTCTAGTAGGGCAACAATGTCCGACTCGGTTTTATTATATTCTATTCTCATGGGTAGGCCGAAAAATTCATAACCTTGACATGCTTGAAGTGCCGCTGTTGCATGTGCAGTTTCATCAAAAGCGACTGAAGCTACACAGTGCAGTTTATCCAATTTCGTTGCTATGATCTCAAGAATAGTACCATAAGGTGAGAGCAGCATATGTAATGCCTTAATGAGATCTATGTAAACCAGAGTTAAATACACATTCAAGTATTCGACGCAATAAAAATACTAACCAGGTTTCTTGACGCTCTGATTGAGGTTTGTTAAAAACAGCGTTTGATTTGGAGTCCCAAGTGTCTTTGCCGGGCGATCTGTCGCGGACTGTTCGGTAAGTCGCTTTTTGGTTCGAGGTTGAACACCGTCGGACATGATTTTTAAATCTAAAAAAAAGTGGTAATCGGTGATAAGCTTAACGCGTTTGAAGGTGGCTCGAAAAAAGTCACTCCACAGAGAATTCGCTTAGTCTAATCGCACCTACGGAAAAAAGAACAAAATAAGAGCCAGATAAAATTTTAAATTTCGTTTGCTTCTCTTCTACTAAAACCTATCCAACCCTTTTTGTGTCGCTGCGGCTTCTATTACGACTCTATAAGGACTAATAGTCTCGTCCACACTGCTGCATAGACCATCGACATCTTATTTTCATCATTTTTTCTGGCTTGAAAGACTGTCTAAGCTCAAACACTTAGTGCCACTATTTTGTATTTTCTCGAAACTCTCCTTAACGGAAACATTAGCATTATCTTAGACGCCCTTTTCATCATCAACTTTCACATTTTATAAAATTCCAAATGACTGGTTCTACACATGGTATCTCCCCGGTCGACTTGTTTTTATCACCAGCTGTTATATGTTCTGTTATTGCCGCTGGACTGAGTGGGTACTATCTGGGCTCGAATATGGCCAGAACTCCTGCACCTTTACCATCTCGCAAGCAACGACAACGTGTATCACAATCTACGACTATCAATACCGAAGATAACACGCTAGGTAGCGAAGACGAAGATGATGAATTTGAAGACGAAGAGGAGGATGACGACGCCGAGCCAGGCTCGTTTGCGTACACTGACGAGGAGTGCAAAATGGTGCTCGTTGTGCGGAACGATATCAAAATGACTAAAGGGAAGGCCGCCGCCCAATGTGCACACGCCGCTGTAGCCTGTTACAAGTCCATTGCTCGCTCAAATCCTGAGGTAAGTTGATCAAACCAGATTTCTGAGTTGTTTGTACGTTGAATTTCAGGCACTAATTTTGTTTTTATTTTTTATTTTTCACACAGATCCTCGCTAGATGGGAACGATTGGGCCAAGCCAAAATTACGCTGCAAGCCAACTCCGAAGACGAATTGGAACTGCTTCAGGGCGTTGCCAGATCACTCAATGTCACCGCCCGTCTGATCCACGATGCTGGTCGTACTCAAATTGCCTCAGGCACTTGTACCGTGCTAGGTCTTGGTCCTGCCCCCAAGTCTGTGCTGGATCGTGTCAGCGGCCATCTCAAATTATATTAATTCATTCATTCGTAGATTTCAATTCAAATACTCCTCAGCTCTTATACTTTCTACATATATAGATCATCCTTTCAATCATACGCATCTTTACTTTCTACTCTACATTAGCGTAATCTTGGCCTCTGGAAGTGAATATAAACCGGAAATCAGTTTTAATAGCCTATGACATGCGTTTTGACAAAACATTAAGCAATAAAGCTGTCAATTCACTAATACATGATAATATTATTAGTTACTACTCGTTATTTTGTATTTGTTTAACAGGCCTTCTTTACCGGCGATGTAAGCATAAACTCCATTTCCAGCCACTACGTTAGCTCTGACAGTGTCAAAACCTATAAACGTAGCTATCAAATTTACTTGCCCACTCTCTTTTAGTCCAACTAATATCGGCGCATTTGTAGTACCAGCGACGACTTGATTCTTATCTACTTGAGCAAGTGATAGTACTGGAGTAGTTAAAACAGAAACCGATTCAAGGACCGTCTCGATTGCCAAAGACGTATCGGTTAACTGTAATTGCAGCAACGAAAGTGATCCGCTATCGGTACCAAGCAGCATCAAACCTTTTCCAAAGTGAAGCGTAGAAGTGATTTGCGATAATGAGGGCAACTCCGAGTGGGAAATGAGTTTTTTTGTGGAAATGTTCCATGTCGTCAAAAATGGCTTTTCTCCTGATGTTATCACGAGTGCTTGACCAGCAGTATCAAATTCCAAATTAGAAGTCGAAGATGCATCACTTGTACTTTCGTACTCAACAATATCCAGAGAAGTGATGGGGCCTTGAAACCCGGTTGGTAGCTCAAATGTGCATACTTTGGTTCCAGATCCGCACTCCCACATCTCCACAACACTACCAGCAGCCGACACGAAGTTTCTACCAGTAGCACCAACAAATTGAGTAAACACTTGAGTCCCAAGCCCAGCATTTTTTACAACAAACGTGCGTGGATTAGATCCATCCACTATTGATCTCAGCTGAACGTGCATATCGTCTCCTGCTGTGAGTAGGACTTGATTATCTGATGCTGGAAAGAAAGCGGTTCGCCGCACGGGCAAAAGGTGTGGAGGTTCAAGCTGTCGCAGAATTTGTCCTGATGGATCGTTTGTGTCACCAACAATAACTTGTCCATCAAATGTTCCCGCAGCGTATAGTCCACCGTGTGGCGAAACTGCCAGTGCTGTAATTTCGCTACTGTTTTCAAGGGCTAGACGAGCACTTGGAAAAATCAATACCATCGGCTCAGTGACATCGCCCTCGGGCCATAGATTCAGCATTAAAGTAAGTGGCGAATCCTCATTGTATGTTATAGACAGCTTAGATTTTCTTGAGTCCGGCTCTAAAATTAACTGAGAATCCGCGTCCAGAGATACAGAGATCTCAGCGTGAATTGTACAATCGACTTGAACAGATGATATCCAAAATAAACCTCGACGCTCTTTTTTGTTTAGCACGTCTTGAATCAGCTCTAAAGCAGTTGGATCGGCAAGAATTGAGGGCATTGTTGATGTTTACTGATGATGATGTTGGTGATTGAGACAATGGCAAAGAATAATTTCGCATCTCAAATCAAAGAGTTGTGACTTGAGTTTTGTATCTTGCTGTTTCCACTTTAATCCACTTTGCCAAATGGGCCTCAAACAAAAATGGCAACAACGGCGGCTAAGCGGCCAGCCCTAGAAATAGAGAACAAAAAATAGGCTTGTTTGTAGACTCCGTTTCAAGACTTGACCTTTTCATCCCAGGCTTTTCACTCTTCGAGCAAGTTCTCGGCCAATTTTGTTTGTTTCTTTTCCATCCTCATCAGGTGCACTCTTGACCTTTTCGGAACAACTACCACTCTTTTAACAATCACAGCTATCAAACGCTTAGTGCCTATTTACTCGTACCGCTAAGCAGCATGGATCACTCGCGACGATTGTTCAACTGTGCGCACTCAGCGTACACAGACTTGCGCAAAAGTCCCTCCAAACTTCAAGAGCTACCTTCTAAAATCAGAGCATCAGTAAAGCCACTACATTTAGTACTCGGTGGTGCGCTATTTGGACTCTTCTACATTGCACTCTGGACTGCATCGCTGAGTGTTAAACGATACACTTGCTTTGGCCCTGCTGAGTCGCCATTTCAAATGAGTCCCAACACCTACTCCGAATGGCACAAAGACTCGCTGTCGCCCGTCACTTTTTACGACCCATCCGAGAACAACACATTGAGTCTTGACGAACAGCGAAAGATCATTAAGGTAGACTTAAATCCAATTGTTTCTACCGCCAACGCTATCAAAAATCAAGAAAGAGTTTTAATTCTTACTCCACTGAGAGACGCTTCTTACTATTTACCACGCTATTTCGAATTGGTGAGCGCTCTAACTTATCCTCACGAACTCATTGATCTGGCTTTTTTGGTCTCCGATACATCTGACGAAACGTTAAGTATGCTAGCAGTTGAGCTAGAGCGAATTCAAAACGGCCCGAACCCGTTCCACTCCGCCACTTTGTTTTCGAAGAACTTTGGAAGCACGTTAGATAACATGAATGTGGAGCAAAGACACGCTTTTGCTGCGCAAGGCCCACGTAGAATAGCTATGGCCAAGGCCCGCAACTTTTTGCTTTCTGCTGCACTAAAGCCCGAGCACAGCTGGGTTATGTGGCGCGATGTGGACATTGTTGACTCTCCAAAGACTATTGTTGAAGATCTTATTAATCACGACACTGATATCATTGTGCCCAACATTTGGTTCCACCGTTTAGATGATGAGGGCAAAGATGTTGAAGGCCGATTCGACTACAACTCATGGGTAGACACGGCCAAAACTGTAAATCTGCTCAACACTCTTTCACGCGATGTCATCTTAGTTGAAGGATACCCCGAATACAAAACTGAGCGTGACTACATGTGTAAGAAAGGTAACTGGAGATGGAACAAAGACGAAGAGATGGAGCTGGATGGCATTGGAGGCGTCAACATCCTAGTCAAGGCCAGCGTGCATCTAAGTGGCATTAACTTTCCATCTTATGCATTCGAGAATCAATGTGAAACAGAAGGGTTTGCTAAAATGGCCAAACGAGCAGGATACAGAGTTGTGGGATTACCGAACTACGTTGTTTGGCACATAGACACAGACGAGAAAAGCAAGTTTTCTTAGAAAAGAAACACATTTATTCTCTGTAATAAAGGCTGACCCTTATGATTGTTTTTTAAAATGTTTTTGAAGTTTTTAATGATTAGTTTTAGTAGAAATGGAAATCCGTGGTTTTATTTTCATTGACTGTTTATCTACAATGTTATCATGAAATGGTACAGTATCATACTAAGGTTTAGATGAATCAGAGTTTGATGCGATTACCAGATATGGGTTTAATAACAGGTATTGGGCAACTATTGCCAATTGTCAGTCACAAAAAGTTCAAAGCCTTGAGTGACAAAAAAGCACCAAAAGATTATGGACCGTTTTCAAGAAAAGGCAAAGAGAGATTTCTAAATGTTATTTTGCAAATAGTAATTGTGTGGTCTTTTCGGAATGTCATTTAGAATTGACAACATAAAACTGCAACTAAAAAATCTCCGAACAGAACGGATTTATTTTTCCTGGAGATCTAAAAATTTGCTTAAGTTATCATAATATCATGATAGTATGTTTGATATGTACAAACTGGTTGTTTTTGTTGGTTCTATCTTTCAACTGTAGGTCTTTTGATTGTATGATGATAGATTGTTAGATTTAACAAAAATGCTCACCTTAGCTGAAATATTTATAAACAATTTCTTCAAAATCAACATTATGGTTGAGCGCATTATTTGAAATATGATAAATTTTGATTATTGCGACTATCGAGTCGTTAGTGTAGTCAGTCTGGTTTGAGCTATAGTCCATACGTTTAGTAAAAAAAAACTGTTTGATTTTTAAAGCCTTAATAATTTTATGTATTAGCATGGCCACAAGCACATTGGACTCTCATATCATTTTCCTAACATGAATTTCTTCAACAAATTTGCTACACAAAGCATATCTCATTTGATCTATTGTCATGATGAAATTTGTAGCAAACAATAGCATTTATCATATTCGTCGATTCAACTATCTTCATTATTACACATAGACATCGGGTTAGGGGACATAATCTCGGATCCAGTAACCGCGCTTCTTTTGCTTAAGTCTCAGCAAAATCAAGCCCTACAGGTTTTCTCTTTCTCTCAAACTTCTTCGTTTCTCACGTTCAGATTTTATAAGAATGGCATCTTTGCTTACTAGAAACTTGTTGTCGGCTACCAGAGTAAGTTTTTAAACTATTTCATGTTTTTGATATTTTGATTTTGTTACAAATTTTGAATTACTAACTTGGTTGATCTTGTAAGGTCCGTCCAGTTACCAGTTACAGAATCCCTGCCCGTATTGGTCTGCGTTGGTTGTCCGATGAGACCCGTGGTGCTATTGATAAAGCTGTAACTTCTGCTCCTGTTGTTTTGTTTATGAAGGGAACCCCCGAACAACCTATGTGTGGATTCTCCCGTAACACAATCCAGATCTTAGGATACCAAGGTGTAGATCCCGCCAAGTTCGCTGCTTACAACGTTTTAGACGATCCTGAACTTAGACAAGGTATCAAGGAATACAGTGAATGGCCCACCATTCCTCAGCTCTATGTTAACAAAGAATTTATTGGTGGTCATGATATTGTTGTTTCAATGAACGACAACGGTGATTTGGCTGAATTATTTGAAAAAGAAGATGTTCTTGTTCCCGAAGAATAAACTTGACAGTTCTTTGATCGATGTTTAACGGGAATCCGAACATAGTTCTCGCACGTTTGTAAGCTACGAAATAATTAAGGGAAAACAGTCAATGCTATACATATCAGTTTTGGGATTAAGTCAAGCGTAGGGAATAGTGAAAGCAGTGGCTTTGCAAATAGGCCAAAGTATTGAATAAAAATTTGCTTATCGTTTACTACATGTTCGTTTTTTGGAATATCCAGAACTGGCCATAAGCATCATACTAGAGTCTACAGAATCCATTCATCACAATCCATGAATTTTTTACGTATCCGCGATTAATTTTTTGGCACAACGGTATTAGTTTTGAAGCTGTGGTAAAATCATTGCAAAAAACTCAGCGAAAGAATACCTTTGAAACCATATAAACACCTATGTACTTACGTGAGACCTGTTGATCGCTTGATTCCAGTAAAAGCTGCCGTGATCAATACTAGATCAAATGCATAATAAAGAGCTTTTCCAATTTTGTGATTTGAATCAGCATGAAACTGAGTTTGCCGCTCGCCAAATATTTCAGTACTTACAAGGCCCATTTTGTATAGTTATATAAAAAATATTTTGATCTATCTCCAATTAGTTGGCTCTTAAAATGTATATGTTTTCGGATCAAAGTACTTCAAGTGTTGATCGATCAGTCGGGTGTTACATTATTCAAGGTGTAGTTCAGGTTGACTTCGAAGCATGCATGCCTGGGAAAACCCCATAGTTTGTGCTGACTAAGAACACATCAGTGAGGTTTCTAGCTTGGAATATTTCACACTCAACCTGGAACATTTGTATCCGCTTAAAGATCAACAGATGAAGAAGCACTACAATGGCCACTAGTAACGCCGCAACCGAATCTTCGGGCCCTATCGCATTTTCAGCTGATGTTATCAAATCATTTCATCCAGCAAAGTTGTTCACACTGCACAAACCCGGTGCGCAGATAACGTCTATTGATTTTGATGACACGGGTGCGTATTGTATCTCGTCTGCAGAAGACGAGACTATGCAGCTGTACGACTGTAATACCGGCAAGCATCACAAGACAGTATTAAGTAAAAAGTATGGAACTAGTCTGGTGCGATTCACCCATAATGCTACAAACTGTATATACGCATCGACTAAAGAAGATGACACAATTCGCTACCTCTCGCTACATGATAATAAGTATATTCGATACTTCCGTGGTCACAAAGCTGCAGTCGAAGCGCTTGAAGTCTCACCTTTGAACGATCTTTTTTTGTCAGCATCTCGTGATAACAGTGTGCGTTTATGGGATCTCAGATCATCTACTTGTCAAGGTGTTCTTCGGAGTATTGCGCCTAGCTTTGTGACTTTTGATCCTACTGCAGTGATTTTTGCAGTAGGTGCTCAGCATCTTTCCGAGATAGCGCTGTATGATGTTCGTAATTTTGACAAACAGCCATTCGCAACATTTAAGGTCCCAAAATCTGTATCAGGTGCTTCACTAGTATGGGATAAGATTGAAGTTTCGAATACAGGCAAACTGCTCCTTCTAGGTGTTCAGAATGGTCCTCACTATCTGCTAGATTCTTTCTCAGGCGAATTGAAAGCCACACTTTGCATTAAAAAGCCATTTGACGAATACCAAGCGAAGCGGAAACAGACTACTGGACATATTGCATTTACCGGCGATGGCCGATTTGTAGTGGCAGGATCTCTTGATAAGAAACTCTACATTTGGGACACAAATCAGATTGACAAGTATAAGGATTCGACGGATCTGTATCCTATTCATACTCAAGATGCAGGTTGTGATACTGCAGTTTTGGCATTTAATCCCAAACTCATGATGATGGCGACTGGTGACAATACTCTCTCACTATGGTTGCCCGATATCAATTAGAGACTTTATTCTGAAAAACACATCTGCTAGATAATTTAATTCTGTACGAGAATCTGGTCTCATTTGTGTCAGGAACCCAGATAGATAGTTTCAGTACTATACAAACGTACTGAAAATTTGAATGTACATGTAAATCCAATTATACACACTCACATTTCATCCTCCCAATTTCAAATCAGTCAATGTTAGTTATTCATCAACTCAAAGTCCTGAAAGTTTTACTCTCAATTAGGTTTGTTCATGTATTACAATGACAGTTCAAAAGAGAACGAGATACCTTTGTTGTCAACTTGTTTGAATATGTAGGCTCTGACTTTAGTTGATGGTAATACCTACAACTATTAATGTCAAGTATCTGGCTATTTCATAGAATAGTTACCAACGATTTGATATTTACCAATGCTTAGACAAAAAATCACTTATAATGTATGCAATAAATAAAAGTTTGTACAAAAAGTACTTATATTAGATGATACCACGTTATCGATTGCCATCATTTGGGTTTACTGAGTCTTCACTAGGAGCTGTGTCCAACAAAACAGGCTTAAGTACATGATCATCAAACTCTTTGAACCATCTGGCAGGATCCTCCGCTGTTCTGGTTAGTATACTAGTCAATGAATTTGATACAGGTTCTTGTCGATTTGAATTTGGATGCGTCGCATTGCTACCACCCATGGGAGGTAAATCTGAGACATCTGATTCGGCATCTGATAGTTCAAAATCTTCATTCGAGTTTACAAAAGTAGAGGAACCTGTTGTACTCTGGTTCCTCATACTTGAGGGTAAATGTCTTTGGCCTAGTGAAGTTTCTAAATCAAACTCGTCATCACTTCCGGGTTCATCTACAACACCTGTTCGAATTCCTAAAATTTCTAGCATTCGAGCAGTAGTTCCACCAAAAACAATAACCGTCAGAACAACTACAACCAAAACAGTGGCTTTCAAAGAATTGGCATGTTCTCCAGTAAGACCTGCGGCTAAAGCAACGCCGACAGCTCCACGAAGTCCAGCCCAAAACAGCATCATCTGGTAAGGAGGCGGGATTTCTTCTTGAAGTGTGGGTCCAGATCTCTGTCGATAAACAAAATTCAAGAGCTTGGAAAGAGGAAAGACTGCAACATATCTAGATGCACAAATTCCAATAGCAGTTACAATAATCAAAACAGGCTTGAAAATTAATTCAATGTCAGTAAACAAAGAGAGTCCAAGATAAATGAAAATAAAATTTTCGGATAATTGGGCAAGCAATTGAAAAATAAATTTAATGGCCACTTGTGTTCGACGAGACATGTTGTAATAAGCGTAGTGTTTGAGTGTGATACCACAGAATAGCAACGAAACAATGCCTGACATGTGGCATCCATTTGAGAAAAAGTACGCAGCGTAAGCAAACAAAAGCACAAGGCACGATTCAATTTGTGGGAACCTTCTAATATGCGAATGTTTCAAAACAAGAGCAGTCATGATTCCCACAATGACTCCAATTAATAGAGATATTGTAAAAGTCATCAAAAACATACCGATACCCTTGAAGAAACTTGACAACTTTAGATCTTCACCAGAAAACTTTTGAGCAGTTTCAAACATAACAATACAGATCGCATCGTTTAAAAGAGATTCGCCAAAAATTATAGTATACAATTTTGGATCAACTTTGTAGGCATTGAAAATAGATAAAATTGTGACTGGATCAGTAGCGGATAGTGCTGCACCAACACTGATGGCGTCTAAAAGCGAAATATTGATGCCCTCCAGGCCAATCGCTGTCCATATAAAAAGAATGAAGCCTAGAACGATTGCTGCAATAAATGTTCCCAAAAATGCAAATGTTAAAATAGTAGTGAGATTTCTGAAGAAGTTGGCTTGATGTAATTCGTAACCTGAATTTAGAATGATGGGTGGTAGAAGCAAATTAAAGAAGTATGAGTAGCTGAAGGAGACATGCTGCTGAATGTAGTGGCCAGGTGAAACTCGAATCACTAGCCCCACAAACATACCGGCAAAAATTGCAATCACAGTTTCGTGGATTGCTTGGATCCGTTTTTTCTGTAAGTAATAGCTTGTCCATAACGATCCTATAAGCAGTAGAATAAGGATAAAAAGAGCCCATGAAGTGAATATCTCTTCGGTCATGGGATCGCTCACTTCATCATCCGGAATATCAGCATCTGCATCTGTGCTATCCCGTTTTTCTAGTTTCAATTTCCGTTAGCGCTTGAACACAGTCTTGGCCGTACATTTTAACTTACTCAGGAACGTTGATAATAACTGGAAACCAGTTTCTGTAATACCAACCATAATACAATCAGATGCGATAAAGAGTAGTATAGTTCAACGTCAAGTATGCGTAATCTGATAATCGTAGATCAATTGAATATGTTTGTATGCCAAAAGATCGAATACCGAATATAGTACAAACTAAATGCTAGGACGTTAGTTGAATTAATTTAAAAGGTTGCAACACTGGTAAATGATGTGGAGACGAAGATGATATCAGTAGATCTGGCCAATATTTGATAAACAGGGCAGAAAACCCAAACCCCAAACTTACAAAAATCAATCAATTATGATAATATTATGTTGCCAAAAGTCTAAGAACAAGTTTACAGTTGGAATCCGCTTTTGCACTGTTATCGCCAGTTCGTGTTTTGTGTTTCTTGCCCGATAGATACTTCGAGGCTTTGTTGAAGCAATTGCCTCATACGTATAGTAATATAGAAAACATAGTTATTGCGTTCAAGCAATGCTTCAAGCCTGGATAGACAACCACAACCCTAAACCCATGAAAAACTACTTCGCGATATTGTTTAAGAAGACGATTATAGAAGGAAATCCAACTGATCGGCTCAGTCAGAATACACAATGCTTCGATTAAAATCAGTTGCATCAAGGCATATTAAACCGTCACTGGCGGCGCGATTGCAGTCATGTCATTTTTCGACTGGATCTACTCTTATGGCTAAGCTTGCACCACTGTCGGTTCAAGAGCTTGACAACAAATGGATCAAGACATGGGAGCATTCGCCTTCTCGTCTTGCCAGAAAAGGTCTTAATAACAGTGATGAGACTTATTATGCTTTATCGATGATTCCATATCCTTCTGGAAATCTTCATATTGGTCATTTGCGGGTGTACACTATCAGCGACGTTCTCGCAAGATATCGAAGAATGCGTGGCTTTGACGTGGTTCATGCTATGGGTTGGGATGCTTTTGGACTTCCCGCCGAGAATGCGGCTATTGAAAGAGGTGTCGATGCCAGTCTATGGACTTACTCAAACATCGAAAACATGAAACAACAAATGAAGCTCATGATGGCCGATTTCGACTGGGAACGAGAGTTTATTTCATGTTCCCCAGATTATTACAAATGGACACAAAAGTTATTCTTGATGCTTCACGAAAAAGGTCTAGCTTACAGAAAGGAGTCAATGATTAACTGGGATCCTGTTGACAAGACAGTTCTGGCCAATGAACAGGTTGATGCCAATGGTAAGTCATGGAGATCGGGTGCACTTGTAGAGAAGAAGATGCTCAAGCAGTGGTTCTTAGGTATTACACAGTTTGCTCCTTCTCTTTTGGATGATTTGGACAAGCTTGACCAATGGCCAGAAAAGGTCAAGATTATGCAAAAGAATTGGATTGGAAAGTCTGAAGGTGCTAAAATTGTGTTTCCTGTATCTGAAGGTCACGATATGAAAACTATTGAAACCTTTACCACTCGTCCTGATACCTTGTTCGGGCTGCAGTATCTCGCCATATCGGTAAATCATCCTTTGGCAGTTAAATTTTCTCAAACTGTTCCAGAATTAAAGGAGTTCATAGAAAAGTCAAAGTCTCTTCCAGATGATACTAAAGAAGGATTTCAACTTCCGGGATTATATCTTGCTAACCCTCTTACGCCTAACAAATTTGATGTTCCTGTCTATGTTGCGCCATATGTTATTGGTGACTACGGTCATGGCTCGGTGATGGGATGTCCTGGTCATGACACCAGAGATTTTGGATTCTGGACTGCTAATAGACCTGACGAGCCAGTTATTTCGGTCATTACTCCTCCCAAATCACAGTCTTTGGATAATGGTGAAATCTACACGGGCAAAGAAGGCATTTTAAATGAGAAATGTGGTTCTTTTGCTGGACTTTCCAGTAAAGAGGGTGGCAGAAGAATTGTGGAACATATCGAGGCTAAAAATCTTGGTAGCGCTGATGTGCAATGGCGTCTTCGTGACTGGCTGATTTCTCGCCAACGATTCTGGGGAGCTCCCATTCCTATAGTTCATTGTGATAGTTGTGGAACTGTCCCAGTTCCTGATGAACAGCTTCCAGTTCTTCTGCCCAAGGCTCTTAATGCTCCACTTGCACACAGTGAAGAGTTTATTCATACTGAATGTCCAAGTTGCGGAGGTGAAGCCAAGCGCGAAACTGATACAATGGATACATTTATGGATTCATCCTGGTACTTTTTCAGATATGCGGACCCGAAAAACGACAAAGAAATATTTTCTTACAAAAAGGCATCTGATTTAATGCCTGTTGATCTTTACATTGGCGGCATTGAGCATGCTATTTTGCATTTGTTATACTCAAGATTTATTGGAAAGTTTTTGCATAGCAACAACAACTGGTCTGGTGGAGACTTGAATGGCGAGCCCGTGAGACGTCTGGTTACACAGGGTATGGTTCACGGCCGAACATACAACGATCCAGACACTGGAAAATTTTTGAAGCCGGAAGAGATTGATCTCTCAAACCCCACTACCCCCAGAGTTCTCAAATCTGGTAAAGAGGCGTTTGTGACTTATGAGAAGATGTCTAAATCTAAATACAATGGTGCTAATCCTGAGGAGTGTATTCAGAAACATGGAGCAGATGCTACCCGTGCTCATATTTTGTTCCAAGCCCCTGTGGAAGATGTATTGAACTGGGATGAAAACAAGATTACTGGTACCAAGAGATGGCTAACAAAAGTAAAGGGATTTGCTGAATCTCTCAGTGATAAGTTGGATGATGCTGTTGCGACAGGATCTATTGAGTCTTTGCTGACCTCCGCTCGCAGTGTTAATATCAACGAACTTAAAGGTGCCGACCGCAAGTTGTGGATTGAGACCCAAAAGCTCCTTTTGTCTGTGACAAACGCTTTCCATGATAATCTTTCGCTCAACACAGTAATTTCTGATTACATGAAACTAACCAACAGTATTCTCGGCGCCAAGTCCACATCGCTGCCTGTCACTTTGTACGCGTTTGACGTCTTGCTCAAAATCATGTCTCCAGTTGTTCCAGCTACTGCTGAAGAGTGTTTTCAGCATCTTCAAAATAGCGCTGCTCCCGATAGAACCTGGGAATCAATTTTTGCTCAAGACTGGCCAAAACTTGAGCAACTTCCAGTTGAGCAAGGCCGATTTTCGGTTCTTGTTAACGGAAAGCGTCGTTTTGTACTCGAGGCTCCTAAAGACTTGGTAGGCCAAGAAGTAGAGCTCAAAGAGCTGGTTTTCAAGGCCCCGGAAGCTGCTGAATGGCTCGAAGGTAAGAGCATCGTTGAGTTTACGGTTCCTGCCAAAGGATTTGCGATTTCCATTACCACCAAATAGTTCTATTGAACATAACTGTACATATATTGTGAACCTGTAAATATGCAAAATAATCTTTTTAAAATCTGTAATGACATCAAGTCATCAGCTTAAAACCACATTTATAAAATACTTCAAGTCATTAGAGATTTTATTATCTAAACTTATGGGCCTGTTTATAGTTACTTGGCTCCCAGCAGCTCGTTGACGAAAGCACCGACATCTTTGGACCGCATCAAAGACTCGCCAACCAAGACGGCTTTGACACCCTCGTTTTCATACTTTTCGACATCGGCACGAGTAGAAATACCAGACAAAGCTGCGAGAATAGTGCCTTCTGGGACTTGCTTCACAAGCTTGGTAGTTGTTTCTAGATCAACGCTAAAAGAGTGTAGATCACGATTGTTGACGCCGATAAGTTTAGAATCCAACTTGAGAGCACGAACCATTTCGTCGGCAGAACTGACTTCTACCAGTGGCTCCATATTGAGAGACTTGGAGTAGGTGTACAGCCTTTGCAGAGTGTCTTGATCTAGCATCTTGACAATAAGCAACACAGTGTCCGCGCCAGCCAAACGGGCTTCCAAAATTTGGTACTCGTCAAAAATAAACTCTTTGCGAAGTACGGCTGGACGGTTATCTACGTGAACTAATGCCGAGCGCACAGCTCGCATATCGTCCAGGTTTCCCTTAAACCAGTGGGGTTCTGTGAGCACCGAAATTGTGGCAGCACCTGCCTTTGCGTATGTCAGTGCTTGGGATGGGGCATGTGCATCGAGATCAATGGCACCTTTGGAAGGCGAGGCCCGTTTGATTTCGGCCATAAGCGCGGGTGTAGATTGCTTGAGACGTTCAACAACATCGATAAGAGCAGGAGCAAGACCCAAATCATAAGATTTCTGCAGGTCGGCAAATGAGTGACCAGGAACAAGTTTTTGAGCTTCAACATCTTTTTTTCTTTGTTCAAAGATCTTGTCGAGAATGCTAGGGCTAGATGAGGCTGGGGTTTTGACGGCGTTGCAAGCTTTAGACTCGTCCCAGGTTCCACCGCTGATCTTGAGGAAGTTACGAACCATTAGGTGGCCCTCCTCGGTCAAAATGCTTTCAGGATGAAATTGAACACCTTCAATGGTGTACTTCTTGTGACGAACACCTTGAATGATTCCATTTGCAGTACGAGCAGTAACCTCCAAAACGTCAGGTAATGATGGCTGTGTTCCGGCAAGTGAGTGATACCGAGTAACAGAAATTCCTTGTGAAACACCTTCAAAAATTCCCTTTCCGTCGTGAGTAATCGTTGAAGTTTTACCGTGAACAATTTCACCAGCATAAGAAACTTCACCTCCGAATACCGAGAAAATACATTGTTGACCCATACAAACACCAATGACAGGAATCTTTCCAGCAAAATGGCTGACACAGTCGCGTGAGATACCAGAGTCGTTCAAGGGGTGGCCAGGACCAGGCGAAATGACAATTCGACTAGGCTTCAAAGCCTCAATCTCGGGGATGGTGATCTTGTCATTACGGTATACAAGAACTTCAGCTCCTTCCTGGCACAGATATTCGTACAGATTCCAAGTAAATGAATCGTAGTTATCAATCATAACCACACGGGGTTTGCTTTCGACAGTCATTGTTTAAGTTTGTTGTTGTTGTAGGTGCGTGAAAGTTGCAATGATCGAGAAGTTGTGGGTTGACCGGCCAGATTTATATGTGGAAGTTTATCTCTCAATGACTCTATTTTCTTCCAGTTCCACAACTCTAAAATGCGAATGAATCGACCAAACGTAAAAAAAAATAAGTAAAAGCATTTAGCCATACAACCCAATGCTCGGCTGCTTAAACAGAGTTGCTGACTCATACAGGTCAAGGGTATTGACTCTGCCCGCGTTTCGTGTTTAAATTAAAATTGTGAATCGGGCGAAAAATACGAAAATAAGCACAAAAAGTTTGAGCAAAGAATACGCGTTTTTCTTGACTTTTATCGCCACCATCAGTATCACGATTAGATCAATTTGTCTTTTGTTGGAATCCGAATTACACAAATATACGAGAAGATGTCTGACGAAACACCTAGAATCAATGCTACTCTTTTGGAAGAGTTCAGGTCGCGTCCGGTGCGCGTAGTGGGACAGTTGTCGCAATACAATGGCTCGTATGATGGCAACGTTGGTGTCTTGGATTCTTCAGGATCAGTCGTGCTTAAAGGATCAACAGTGAGTTTTCTTCGAAAGTAAAGTTTGACTTGATTTCACTAACCGACGTTGTAGGATATGCAGCTGGAAGTGGGAAGATACTACGAGGTTATTGGCACCGTGCAGAACGATCTAGCTCTTCACATCATGGGAATCACGGATTTTGGAACAAATATTGGTAAGTATGACCTTAGAAGACTGATTTATACGACTCAGTGCTAACAACTATTGATTGTAGATATGAGTTTGTTCAATTCGCTAGTGACCTTCTCTAACAAATATCAACCACTGTTCCACGCTTAAATCATTCAACATATCATGCAACATTATAACCTGTATATTTTCGTTTATCATTATTTATCTTCTTTCATCCTACTGTTCAATGGCACAATTGACTAGTACTTTAACCTTGCGTAAGGCCATATCGGCTTCACCCACGGTAGCAGCTGTGCATGCCGCAATCATTGTCTCTCCAATTTTCTCCTGTACTATTTTTCCGTTTCCCATCGTCACTTTTTTCAACGCGCCCATTTTCAACGATCGGGCCATCATATCTGTCTCCACAAATGCAGTTGCCAGTCGGGCAGGCTGGGCGCTGGCAGTTGCGTCTGTAAACGTGCTAAAAAGCGGCATGCCTGCCGCCGTAGAGAGATGACAGTGTGTGTTTGTAGAAAACGATCGAAGGTAATGTTCAAACTGCGACATTGTTGACATTTATTTAGATTGTTATGGTTGGACCGAGATCTTTGTTTTGAGATTTATGGAGACAAGACATGCACTAGGATAAAATAATATTATAGATTCACTAGTATGGCAGCCAGTTGCTGGGCAAGGAAACTGACAGTTGCTCAACGTGTAGGCCCTAAAGTACAAGTCTCAAAACTCATATGCTAATCTGTTTTGTGAGCTCGTTTGCTCTCTCTCTCCACACCACAACGCCGTGCGGCATTGAAACAATCTATCGAAGATTGCTTAAGGATATGGCTCAATCAAGGATATATACACAGAAAATCATTAATAATTAAATACAAAATCATATTACGCAGAGACGCTTAGAGCTTTTGCATGGCAGCGATATCAGTGGATTGGACGTGGTCCTCATCCTCTTGGATTTGCTCCTCAAGGTCACCAACAGAGACCTTATCGTCCTCAATGACACAGTTGATTTGGAGCTTCTTGATACCGTAACCAATCTCAATGAATTGGTGACCACCCCAGACGAGACCGTCAATCTCAATGGCCTTGACGTTGGCAAGCATTTGCTCAACATCGGTCTCATCATCCCAAGGCTTGACATCAATGGTGACAATGGACTTAGCAGCAGCCTTGGGGCCCTTAGAGGCCTTCTTGGCAGCGTACTCAGCAAGTCTCTCTTGCTTGATCTTCTCAGCCTCCTCATCGGCTTCCTCGTCGTCGGAACCAAAGAGATCAACGTCATCCTCGTCCTCCTCGGCGGCAGCGGCTTGGGGACCGTAGGTAGAAGCAGCAGCAGTCTTGTCACCGGGGAGAGTCTCGAAGTCAGCGGAGCGAGCCTCAACAGTGGCGTACCACTTGGCAGCATTGGGGTACTTCTCAGCATCAGGCTTGGAAGCAACAGCCTTGAAGACGGTGACATCAGCTTGGGTGACGTCCTCACCAACAATGTAGTTCTTAGCGGCGACGAAAGCGTCAAGAGCAGTAAGGCCTATATATCACCAGAAAAAAGCAAAGCAAGAAAAGGTTAATGATAAGTTCACAAGGTTCGCGACGCAATTAGGCTATGACGGGAGCCCGACGGGCAGAGCATTACGTACCAGCGGCGGAAGTAAGATCGGAGAAACTCATTGTTGAATTGGTGATTTGCAGAGAAAGGGTTGCGGAGGAGCAGAAGGAATCCAAAGAAAAAGTGAGAGGGAAGGGCGCGCTATATATACAAAAGGACAACGTGCTGAATCGACTCGCGGCGTAAAATTTTTCTTTGGTTCCCTGTGCTTCTTTAACCGCCAGCCCACTTTCTACCCCAAGCAAGCAGCGTTGCTGTCTGGTTGAAATGCACCACCAGAAAAAAGGGTACACTAAGCGTCGCGGTGTTGCTGCTGTAAGCGCTGACAAGCAATTAGGTAAGAATATGAGATAACTGTGTGATCCCGATTGGGGGGTACATCGTCTGGTTTTGGCTGCAATAAGGGAAACCCACAGCTTCCATCGATCATCGTTATTACATCAACTACAGTTGGCTTTGAAACCTCAATTGTTTGCTGAGTTTCACCGCCATGTCGTTTGAAATCAACTGGGAAACGCTCCAGGAAAATGGCGATGAGTTTTCAGAGTCTATACGCGCGTTTCTCGATAATCGGTTCAAGGAAAATGGCACTGCCGTCGTATCTGAAAAGCATCTCTGTAACCTCAATTGACCTGGGGAACATTGACCCAAGCATCGAAATCAAGCGCATCACAGATCCCTTTCCTGAGTTTTACATGGATGATGAAGAAGAAGGGGAAGATGATGAGTCTGATTCAAAAGTACCCCCGAGCGATTTGAACAACTCTGGAAACAATGACCAGTCAGCTCCAGAGCCAGCACTCACAGGCAGAACTAGATTAGACGCATCACCTTCCAAGTTGGGTCCTGTAATGAATGCAATGGAACCAATTCCTAATGATCCACCCGAGTATCAAACCGACGAGGACCGCAGCAGCATTTCTACTCATGTGAACCGAAACACTCCCCCCTTGAACCGCTTTTCTCGATTCAACAGCTCTTCAAGCACAAACCTATACTCACCCAATAACTTGCACTTTCCAACATCATTACAGTCAAGTTTTATCTCAGGTATGCGTTCGCCTTTCCATCCTCAATGGCAGAACACTCAACACAATCCTTTGCATGTTCCTCCTCTGTTTCCTGTAATCCCGTCGACCTCTTCTGAAAATGTAGATACACAAGGCACTTTAAGAATCCCGCAAATACCAGAGGAACCTGGAAATACAAGCACGCATTCCCCGATCATTACTCCAGGACGCGAAAACGACGTGCAATTCTATCTTCATATCAAGTACAAGGGCGATATTAAAGTCGGAATTGAGACCACACTGCTTATCAATTATCCGTCTCCCAACTTTGTCTCGCTCCCTTTGAAGTTAACCATGACTGGCCTCGAGATGAGCTCGATTGCAGCTCTTGCGTATATTGACCGACGAATCCACTTTTCGTTTATTTGCGATGCAGACAGCGACGGAAATGCCGTGTCGCTTTCTGCACACGACCGTGTCGATGTCATCAAGGATATCAAGATTGAAAGCGAAATTGGCGACCAAGCAGGAAACAGTCCTGTGCTCAGGAACGTTGGCAAGATTGAACGTTTTCTTCTTGAGAGAATTAGGCACCTTGTCAGAGATGAACTTGCATGGCCCGGATGGATCACGATAGAGATATAAACTCTGTATCGTAGTCAAGTAGCGGCAGCAGAAACTTTCGTGTACACATTTGACTCTTTTGCATCGATAATTTCACATTTTATTTCACTCTCACGTTTGCTATTTGGTAAAAACGCTCAAGCACTTGTGGAGTGTTCTCTAGCTATTTCTCAGGCCTGCCCGGTGGGCGCAGCACTTATGAATCAGATCTCTGAATCCCGTTTTGCATTGCTGCGTCGAACAAACAGTTATTGACGGCCGAACTCAAAGATATTTGTCCGGCGGTGCGTTATTCCGACAACACGATTCGAAAATGGCTGCCCTTTTCGCAGACCAGCAAGCCAAACTCTATCCGCTATGCCCACTAGGACAGACGTGTGCATTCCGACTCAATACAACCAAGCAGTTTGCAGTCGCTGCGTTACGAAGCCTTTGCCATCACTATCCAGCCTATCGATGGCTCAGCATCGCGTCTGTTTTGCGTCGCTACAAAATCAGATGTTGTGAAAGTTGGCACTGAGTTTCTGGTTTAGGGAAACGTGTCTTGGTTGATTGTCTGTTTTTAGCATTTGGTCTGGAGATTTGGTCTGGTTTTCAATTTTTCCCTTTTCCCAAGTTCTCCTTTTCACCTCCTGTAAAATCCAACCCTTTCGCTGGATCTGCCTTTTTCTGTTCTTTTCTTCTGCTTTCCATACCCAGCGTTATATAAACAGAATTCTATTTTCCTAGTTTTTCTCGCAAGCAAATCGTTATTTCCAATCGCTTAAACTGATCATCTCTATCACTCGTTTGCCATTCATGACCTCTCTATAAATAAGCTTTGCTTCTTTCTTCCCTATATGTCCGCTCTTATTTCCAAGCTTAAAAAAAATGCGGCTTTGTCTTCAAACGACAGTGCTTCACAGCCCAACGACAACAGAAGGCCACAGAGCCCAAGAGCTAGTCTGGGGTCCGCTTCAAATCATTCTTCAAGAAACTTTTTGCCTACCAAGTCATACCTATCAACAGTTACTGAGACGTCTGAGAGTCTTCCATCCCACCTCAACAACGTGGCTGACAACATACCGACTAGTGATATTGTGATTAATAAACACAGCAAAAAGACTGGAAAGATGCGAAAAATCTCAGATGCATTTTTCTCTCATGCCAATTCTGACAAGCCTTCGTCTGCTGGTACATCTTCTACTGACGAACTGCAGAAACCCAAAGGTGGGTCACTGAAAGGACGTCTGTCTTCATTCGTCACTTTGGGCAAGCGAACCACAGCATCAGAGCCATCGACCCCACATGAACCTCGGACATCAAGTCGAAATAGTCTAAGAGAATCCACAAGCACGCGGTGCATTCAACAAAACCAGCCACAGCCAAAGCAGCGTCAAAGAAGCTCATTTTCATCTTTTTCTCGTCTTTCTGGATTTTTTGACAAACGATCACATTCGCCATTTCCGGATGATTCATCAAGCAATCAACCTCCACAAGGTGGTTCTAACAGCCCTTTACGATACAACAGCTCTAGAGGCGATTCAGCATCGAGTGCATACCAGTCAAGCAACAGCTCTGTCAACTCTCTTCATAACGGCCAGCGTCGGGGCACAGTCGCTCAGCCTGTTGCATCTTTTCATCAATCCAGTTTATCAGTCCACGATGCATATTCTCGAAACGTGTACTCTCGACCTTCGCCTGCCGACTCAGGGTGTCCTGAAGACGACGCTAATTTTGAATGGGATAATGTTTCTCCGACAAACCCCCAATCAGCTAGGCAAAGTTTGTATGTGGATAACGATTGCATGGAAACCTTAATGGATCAACCTTTTAGAAGTTCAAGCGATACTGCAAATACACCAAGTTCGGCAAGCTTGTCCAAGGTCCAATTTGAGTTGCCCAGTTTGATCTTAACGAAACCGGATGTCTCAAACTCCATAATGCTCGAAGCAAGTAGTGCCAGCAAATCTATTCGCAACACAAGAAAGTCTAGTAGTGTTACCAACTTGGGATCTACGTTGGGCTCAAATTCGCCAACAAACTCACAATCTGTACCTCGATCTGCTTCCACCACTTCCGTCAACGTGTTACAGACAACCGGAGAACACCATAGCTCTACACCGACGTTTGGTCCTTTCAAGAAACTAAAAAACAGAAAGGTTTCCAAACTGTTCCACGCTGAATCCCCTTCTTTTTCTGAAACTCCAGATTCTGAACCAAAATCTTCTCGACCGATCATTAAAAGTTTAAGTGTGAACTCTTTAGCCGCTTCATTTCCTTTCATCAGATCAAGATCAAATGACAACGTGCCAGTCTTGGCTCAACAACAGCAGTCATTGGATGTACCAGCATCGTCTCTCTCCGCCAACCGCAACCGCAGCCGCACGCTTTCCAGTTTGGATGAGTTGTGCCATGCTGTTTACACTCTTTCAAACAACTCATATGCGTCCAACAGTAACAGCAACCAGACACCTCCAAGTTTGACTGGAACCAAAGCATTGGAAGGTGACAAAATTCCGTCAATGAGCTTGGAAGAAAGTCCACGCCCTAGAAAGATGAGCAGCCCAACCAAATCACATGTTAGTCTAAAAGATCTTTCACTTCTTGCGCTTCCAGACAGAGTGGAAGGAGAAACACCTGAAGAATACCTGCAATCTGTTCTTAGTGTGGGGTTGAGAAGTTTTACAGCAGGTGCCCTTGCGAAGCATGACGACCAGTTTCACAAAGACACATTGCGTTTATACTTTGAAGAGTTTGATTTTGAAGATCTTCCTTTAGATATGGCGCTGCGCAAAGTACTGCTTTCGGTCAAGCTGCCGGCTGAAACTCAACAAATTGATAGGGTTTTGGAAGCTTTTGCGTATCGTTACTTTGATTGTAATCCTGATATTTTTGACTCGCCGGAAGATCCCTATTTTGTTACTTTTTCTTTAGTAATTTTGCATACTGATTTTTTCAACAAAACAGTCAAGTACAAAATGCAAAAGCCTGACTACTTCAAAAGCACTGAACAAACACATCTTTCACAAGCTGTTCTTAGTTGTTTTTATGACAACACAACGTTTACACCTTTTGTTCATTCAGACGATGAGTTCAATTCTAGTATAACCGCAAAGTCAAATAGTCAGCGACGAAATAGCAGTTTTGGTCGCAGTCTCAAAGATTTTGTTGAACCTTACAGCCTCATTGCCGAAGATAGAGTGCACATTATTCGTCCTGATTTGAGTTACTTAACAGCTGAAAATCCTTATACTTTTTACGAACTGGGGTCAATGGATGAGTTTATTCAACTCCAAGAGGATTTTAAGAACAGCAAAAGACTACAGCTGATCTCACAGCGTTCCCGTCCTGAAGCATATGATAATTCCGGTAACCAAGCTGGTCCTGGTATCGTTGATATCAAAATTTTTAAGGCAGGAATTCTGGTTAGAGCCGAAGGGCGAAAGAAGGGTGGTTGGAAAGAAATTGGTGTGATTTTGACGTCGTCGCAGTTGTTCTTTTTTAAGGATATTGTTTGGTTTACAATGAACATTATGAACCAAAGCAACGCTACTCCCACAAATACTCCTCCTATGCTTTCTCGAAGAAGGCACACCGTTTCTGATAATTCGTTGCCTATGAGTATTGAATCGGGCGATAGTTCAAGTTCTGAGCCAGTCATCATTCGATTGTATATGGATGGACTTCAGCCAGATATGGTGGTTCCTACTAGCAGTGTTGCTGCTTTGTACGCATCTAGAACAGTTCCTAATGTTTCAAGTTCATTCTTGCTTTCAAGAGCTCATGATACTAATTCATCTAACGATTGGTTTTCGTCTGTTGATCCAGATGACTTGGTTGATTGGGTCAACAAGATCAACTTTGTCGCCTCACTTAGTGCTTATCATGTACCAGAAATTGGGACCTTTTGTCAACAATTGGCTGTACGTCGCCGAAAGTCGACACCTCTTGATTTGATCAATTCTGCTCCTGCATCGAACAAAGTTCAAGAGTCGAAGCTGATCGAAGTTGAAAAGGTGTTGCAAGGACACTTGGCAAGAAAAGTAGTTATAACTGACAAGATCAACAGCATCGATCAACAATCACAAAAGCTTGAAGTTGAACTCAAAGGTTTTATGCGAGAATCCAAACATTTAAAACTGCTGGTACCAATTTTGCCGAAGACTCGTGAAAACATTATTCATGCTGCAACCAGACTCTACATGAATATGGAAAATGTTTGGGCTAGTATGTGTCGCCTCAAATGTTACCGTCAGTACCTAACCTGGGATCTGGAGACTGAAAACGCCACATGTGATGATCTGAAGGCGTTCAAGCCCTCACGGCTGTTTATGAAGGCAATGAGTAACTCACCGGGAAATTTTGAGATCTGTGATCACAATGAACCAGAGATTCTGGCAACCGATAGCTCTGAGAAATCTGAGAACCAAGATACAACTGAAAGCTCTTCATGGCCTGAAAAATCCCCCGCGTATTGGTCGCCTTCTCAAGTGCTTCCCGATGAGTCTTGCACCTTGACAAAAACATATTCTCATCGTCAGCACAAGAGAAACAAATCGTCAACAAGTTCGGTGATTGTTCACCAGCATAGTTTATCGGCAGACTCTGAACTAATGATCCGAGGAAAAAAGTATCGTGTTGTTCAAGTCAATCCTGATCTAGCACTGGGACGTACAGGAATTCACATCTCCACAGAGATGGACAAGGATGTTTCTGTTTCGAGTTTGAAAGACTTTGGCAGTTTGAAGAGTCTGAGTGTAGAGGTTTTGCCTGATACAAACCGATGACTTTGAGCGAGATTAATTTTGGAAACCTTCAAAGAAAAGTTTTATTGCATTTGCATTATGTATATATATTAAACGTGTTTATCCTTAATATGATTATACTTATTTATTTTGTTCTGTCTCCGATCTTATGAATCGTGAGTATGCTACCGACGGAATTTATTGCGTACAAGTTTTGTTGATCGACTATTATTTGGCCTAATTGTAACTGAATTGACCCAAATTAGGCAATTTGTTGGAACACTATCAGCTTGTGTACATACACACGCACAAGGAAGGCATAGGCTACAACAAGAAAACTGGTTGTATTTATTTGAGCAAGGGACACTGCACAAAATCAGATTTTCTATAAATGATATCAGAGTCAGTTAAGTATGCATGACCTAGCTAAGCTGTCAACTGAATCTGTAATTTGTTTATAAAGACTTTGCGTTTCCCTATGGCTTTACACATGTCTGTATATTCACCACTATAATGTCGTATTTATCAAGTTCCATAGCCATTGTGATTGTTTAGAAACATTTTCCACGGTATAAGAAAGAAAAACAATTTCACCAAGTTTTTGTATTCACATCTAAAAATTTATCAAGACCTTTAGCTTACTCTCCTGATTCAAATTGGCTCCAGGAGTCTTGCAATAATTTGCTTAGGTATACTACTGAATTACAAAAGAATTACAAATGTCAGAAAATATATCCAGTAGCGCTGATTCAAATAATGTACCAAAGAATATTAATCATCTGCCAACTGAATTACACCTAGAAATACTAGCACATTTAGACCAAGTTCACGATCTGGTAAATGCCATGAATGCTTATCCATCTTGGTATCGGCTAGGATCGGGCATTGGGGAGTCTTTATTCAAAAACTTGACACAAAATATGAACCTAAACATTCAGGAAAACTGTGATAACTGGAGACAGTTGTGTCTCGATTATAATCGATTCAGGCACATGTACAACGATCGTGAGTACAAAGAGCTGAAAATCAACGTCAACACTACCCCGCCTCCGCCGATAAAGCCGTATGATAATGACAGACTACGTGAGCGTTCCGGAGTGTCCGGTGGGTTATTTGACAGTATTTTTAGACAGCTAGAGCGAGAAAGAGCTAGACGAGAGCTCCTCACATTCCAGTACAATCCTGATCCAATGCCTATAGAGTACAATGTCAGTTCAATAGGTCAAAAGACTATCAAAATTTTTGACTTGACAACCCTACGGCCAGAAATGTCAGAAGAACTACAAGATTCGGCTATAATAAATCACTTGTATATGGTAGTGATTGCACATTTGCCATTATACTTCATCTACTCATTGGAAAGTTATGATCGACTCTGTAGTCTGGAGCTTCCTCACCACCTACACGATGTCAATGGCCCTTATGCCTTGACCGACACGCACTTGTACTTGTTGGATATCGATTCACATATGCTCTATGGGGCCAGATTGCCTGATAATATGTTGCTGCGGCCAAATCAGACTCGAGTGACCACGGAAATGAGTACAATGCACGCACACCCGTCCCTAAAATGGTGCAAAATAGGATACATGCCTCCAGATGTCTCTGCTATTTTACAAGCGCCAGGTGCTGTCGTAAGATTTATCAACACCGAGAACTTTCGATACTTGATATTCACCACTCCCAGACGACGAGTGGGGCTTATTGATTTGGTGTCTCGAAAAGTGTCGTTGTATAGCAAGGAATTGCGTATGGAGGATATAGCAAGATGGTGGATTGACGATGAAGGCAAATCAATTATCTGGACTCGCGACTTTTGTAGAATGTAAACTTCTTTTTAAAAAACTTTTTGTGAATAAATGCAATTATTTCCTGTCAATTGAAATTATGGAAGAGTAGAGGATTGTGAATTCAAACTCTTGAGATCTAGTGTCTTTTTTCTCTATGGTATGCTTCTAGTTTAATGGCGTTGTTTCGTTTCAGAATGGCGTATTTCTCAGCTCTGTCAAATCCATCATCCATTTGTAAAATAAGATTATCAACAGCAGGATCCCAATTTTTGCTCCTGTTTTCCACGTCCACGGATCTTTGTACCATTTGATTTTTTGGTCAACTGCCAGCCAATGATCTCTTTGCTCCAGGGATCCTTGGCGTGACCATTCCCCCGACCACAGAGGCACAGTAGAGGCGCGAGTCCCAAGGCGCGGAGCCAAGTCCGGTTTCCGTTTCATGACGCGTCGGATCCGCTCAACTTCGCGGCGATTCAGAACCGGCGGCGGTGGTGTCGGTTGTAAGCGGTCCGGCTCATACTGGGGTCTTGACGAGCTGTTGTATGGCCGATTCGGACTGAGATGATATGGTCGATCTGGACTATTGAACAGTCTGGTCGGGCTGTTAGCCAGTCTTGAACTCGCAATTGCGCCCTCGCTATAACTCATACGCGCTTTGACGGGCTCTCCATTTCCTGATGACGCTGTGTTCATGGTCGATGCGGTTGTCCCGTTCCTCGAGGCAAAAAGACTCTGTAACTCGTACTTGTTACGCGCTTCGTATGTGTTTCGTGGTTTGTACGTATCTTTCAATTCATGACTATTTCTCGGCTCATACCCAAGTCCCGTCCCTTGGTCCACTCGCTGTCCATATTCTTTTCGTTGGTTCTCGCCTGATGCTCTAAACAGGCTCCGGTTCCGAAACATAGTCATGACATATCCCGTTCGTTCTCGGTGACCCTCTAAAGAAAATTCGCGGATTCAGTCGCGAATAAAATAGAAATTAAAGTCCACAACAAATTAAAGACGCGTTTTTTTACTTTTGTTTGGAGCTTTTTCAATGTACACAAAGTTCTATTTTGAGTAAATGTGCGTTACTAGTCAATATGTTACCACTTGGCTTTGGCAGTCTTATTAGTTTGATATAGGCTTTACTACGTTACCAAAGTCAAAGCTACACCTTGATCACGACGCGGTTTTAACTACATTCGAAGACAAGTTCAACGCTTGGTGTGTGTTTGTGTTGTTTGTACATTATGTTTACAATGATTATATAAGAATCTAGTGACTATGAATAACATGCGAGGTGTTTGGTGACTAAGGAATATATGGGAAAATGGGTAACAAGATTGAGAGAGAAAGAAAGATCAATTTTTATACACTTTTTTTTTTGACAGGCAAAGCATGAAAAAAAAAAAAAAAAAATCAGGTCTGAACAAAATGTATAAAAGTATAGTAAAGCAAAAGATAAAAAACAATAATAGAAAAATATCACCGTGTAGCATCTAATAAAAACATTTACTTTTTGCTTGTTTTGATAGAGAGGATGGAAATGTGCGGATGTGTTGTGTGTGGTAATGAAATATCTTAAAAAGTTCCACTGCCAAAACCAAAAGTTTGGCCATTGCTATCAGGAGCAATAGTGGTATCATCTTGGGCGCCTTCTTCGTCCTCTGGGCTGAAGTATTTGGAAATAATGTCAAATGCCTTCTTGTACAGAGTTTCATTAGGACTGTTTTGGCACTCGTAGATCAACTCGTCGCCACCAGCCTCTTCAATGAACAAAGCGTATTCATTAGGACCCGAGCCACGTTGTTGCTTGTCAATATCTCCTACCTTGAGAATATTCTCGAGAGCATCGAGGGCGACTTGAACTGTTTTGTTTTCGTTGGATACAAGGATATCACACAAGGGCTTGATGCAGCCTTGGTTAACTAAATATCTGACTTGATCGGGGTTGACCAAACCACCAGAGGTGGCATTAGAAATAGCCCAGCATGCTTCCTTCTTGATCTTGAACTCAGAGTAAGAGAGAAGGTGAATCAAAGGAGGGATGAGATTGTTGTCAATAACAGCTTGAATTTGTTCAGTGTTGCCGGCAGTGATGTTAGAAATTGTCCAGCACGCCTCCTTCTTGGTGCTATCTTTGTTAGAATTCAACAGTTGCAAAAGCATTGGGAGTGCGCCACAGTTAATGATGAACTGGGTTTGGATATCGTTACCGGTAACAATGTTACCAATACTTCTCAAAGCAGGGGTTTGGATGCCAGGAGAGGTATGGTTCAAAAGCTCTACAAGTCTCCGCGGCAGACCTGCCTCAAGAACTTCCTGAACCTTTTCATTCTCACCGTCAGACAGGTAAGATACAGCCCAGCATGCATCAATCAAGATTTCCTCATCAAAAGAGTATACTAGCTTGGCAAGGGTAGGAAGAGCTTCTCTAATAACGCTCCATTTGGGTTGAGGGTTCTTGCCACGGCAAAAGTTGGACAAAGTCCAGGTAGCGTTTCTAAGAAGGGAAAGCTTCTTGGACTCTTGGAGAAGGTCCAGAAGAGGTCTAAGAGCACCAGCGTCCAGAACCATATCTCTGTAGTCAGCGGAGTCACCAGCAATGTTACCGAGAGCCCATACTGCTTGTTCTTGGAGTTCTACTTCAGAGGAGTTGAGCAAGTGAATGAAAAGAGGAACTGCACCAGCCTCAATGACAACTCTAGTTTGTTCATTTGATCCGGAAACGATGTTGGTAAGGACCCAGGCGGACTCGAATTGTAGAAGGGTGTTTGACGAGTTGAGAAACTCAATGAATCGTGGGACAATGTTACATTGAATTACTTGTTGGATAGGAGGGTTTTTCTCTTTGGACAAGATTTTTCTAAATTTGACGGTAGCGTCGAGTTGTTGTGCGATGTCGTTGGAGGCCAAGTTGGCAAGCATTTCAGGAAGGTCTCTGCTCAATTGAGAGGTCAGTTCGTCCTCGTTCAGTGTCTCCTCCTCATCTTCGGATTCGTCTTTAGTAAAAACAAGGTTTCTTCTTTTCGTCAAACCCTCATCTCTCTTGGTCTTTCTGATTTCGACTTGTGCTTCTTCTCTTCTTCTTCTCAGTTCTTCGGAGTCGAATTGACTTCTGTTTTTGAATGTGGTTCGTCTGTGTTCGGGGACAAATCGAGTGTTCGAGTTAGAATCCATTGCGAGTCTGGCGAGTGTATGTGATGAATGGATGGATGGATAGCGGATGGTTTGGCAGCAGGAAGCTGAGAGAGTAAGAAAAGGAAGAAAAGAGAAGGATGAAGAAACAAAAATAAAAAACTTTTCTATGGGTTCTGGAACCGGCCGCGTATAGTATGTGGGAACAAAAAGCGGTTGTGGCAGGCAACAGCAGTAGCAGGGAAACGCGCTGGGTATGCACCACACTGTTGGTGTGGTGTAGCTAAAGCGTTTATAGTGATACTTGCTAAGTTTATTGCCACTAAAAAGCAATGATGTGGCAATATTCTAGCAGTTTATAGTGATATTACAGCATACAACTCAGACAGAGTGGAAATAAACCTTACCCTAATCACATGAAAGTTGCTAGTTATTAGAGATGGTCATGTACCTAATTGAGTATCTATTTAGGTACATATTTAGCTGCTATTTGCGTACTTGTTACACCGCTATTTACCAGTCAATGAAGACTTTTGCTTCTCGACGAACACTGCCATTAGCTTCTCCTGATCATTAGTACTACACGTCAAACAACGAATGAAGCAGTTGGCTCTCAATTTTGACACTTTTGCGAGAAGAAACGACCAAAATTCGCGATGACTATCTCTTCAGCAGTACTGACTGCAAGTTAGTTGAATTGTGACTTTTATTTTACCATTTTTGATCGATTTGTCGACAAAATAGTCGGTTAGGACGACTTCAGCAGCGAGACCACGAATGGGTGGATTATCTCTTCTGGGAAATCGAGCTGATTTTTACTAGCCGAGAGCACGGTACAGGTGCTGCAAACAGTTGGTGCCGGAGATGAAACCCTTCATGATAACAGGTCGACTAAACATGGCTTTGGGACTAGCATATATTATGATGTTGAGCAGAAATCGTTACTTTGTCAGACGCAAAGAAGGAGGTTTGTCATTAGAAAAGTAAATTTGGGGATTCAGATCTCAGATCTTGATCGAAACTTGGGTTTCAGGGACAATAGCGTGCGAGGCTGACTCTGACTGGGTGGGGTTGCATAATATGTAGAGCCAATGTAGAATTTATTACACGCAGCACGAGGAGCACCGACATCTTATGAACAGGAAAAATTTATAAAGTTCATATCTTTTCAATGACAAGCCGAAAGCTACTCAGAGACTCATATGCAATTGTTAGATGATGTTGTTAATGATCGCGCTGCTAATATAAGTATGAGCCAACCTCTAGTAAAGTAAGGTGTGGTCGCTGATTAAGAAACGTACAAATTGGGAAAACTCCAAAATAGTAAGGTGGAATACGAGTCTCTCATTCGGTCCATCGAAGCATCTGCAAATATCATTTGGACTTGAGTTGTCAACAGTTCGACATTGCCAAATAAAGTGTTTACAAATCACAATTGATACAGTTCTAATGATATTCGGCCTAGGGCCCAGTATGTGTTTATATGAAGGTCATTATTGAATTCAAAAGGGACAATAAACAGAATATCACCATTGAATTCAATTGGTCCAGTTTCACTCAGATCATCTCGCTCGAATGTTACGAAGCCATTTCTTGACACACCAATATTGCATGTTCATAACAATCAATCAATAGATGTGCTCATCTTGAACTGAAACACTTGCACCTTTTTGCATATACTTCAATGCTTTCGAAATTCGGCCCATCTCGACCCTCCCGAGACATACGGGTCCTAAACAGATTGTCAATGCCCAATCTCAGCCTTTTGTACCCACTTTGAGCCCATACGATCTCATTTAACACCCGGCCTCTGCCCATCATCTACATCGCCATGCTTTTAAAACGCAACTCAGCAATCATTTTAATGCCCGCCAGTCATCGCCTATTCTCTATCCTGAAACTCGCCTCTAAGCCTTCACAGCTCAGATTCTATCGTTATCCCGTCTTGGCCAAGTCCTAACTGAGCTTAAACTCTGCGCTTTAACTTTTTAACCTGCGTATACCAATAACGTACGCTTTTTTAATATTTTTTGCTTTGCTCTCTCTCTCTTTTGCTTCTACTTTAATTCCCTCTTCTCTTTCTTCCATATACCATAACTCCATTGAAAACTTGAGTTTATCTAATTTTGCTCATCCAACTAGCATTGTCAAAACTCATCCATTTACACTGTCGCTCTGCTACAAACTTCAATTAGTCCTACTCAAAATACCACCCAATAATACGCTATTGAATCACTATGGGTCTTAATAATCCCGTCCCCAGAAGTCTCGCCAAAGAGTCAAGGTATGCACCCACACTCACTATTTTGTCAATTCAGTGCCAATTGACACTATCTTCTACTCTCGAATTCATAAACTAACCCACTCGTGTTTTACAGAAAAGCTGCTAGAATCCTCGCAAGCTTTATCAAGCCCAACCAGGTCATGGGCGCTGACATGGTCATCCCGCCTGAGGTTCTTGCTAACGCCAAGGGTCTTGCAATCATCACCCAACTCAAAGCTGGTTTCTTGTTCTCTGGCCGTGCGGGATCCGGTGTAATTGTCGCTAAACTTCCCGATGGCACTTGGTCCGCTCCTTCTGCTATCATAACTGCCGGTGCTGGTGTGGGTGGCCAAATTGGTGCCGAAATTACGGACTTTGTCTTCATTTTAAACACCAGAGCAGCTGTTCAAACATTTTCACAAGCTGGTTCGATCACTCTTGGTGGTAACGTTTCAGTCGCCGTGGGTCCTCTTGGAAGAAACGCGGAAATGGCTGGTTCTGCCTCGCTAAAGAGTGTTGCTGCCATCTTCAGTTACTCGAAAACCAAAGGTCTATTCGCTGGTGTGTCTTTGGAAGGATCCATGTTGGTTGAAAGAAGAGACGCTAACAGAAAGTTCTATGGCAGCAATTGTACTGCAAAAACCATTTTGTCCGGTAACGTGGAAATCCCCCCAGAGTGTGAGATTCTTTTGAGAGTTTTGGATTCCAGAGCGTTCTCCGGTGCTCGTGGAAACAGCTACGCAGACGATGACGACTACTATAATGATATTCCCGATAACTTCAGCGACTCTGGCAGCGAAATGGGTGGTAATCGTCCAAAAAGAACTAACACTGCTCCACTTTCCAGAGGTGCTTCTAATTGGGAAGACGATTACTACGATAACAGACAAACTAGAAGCAACAACCGGTTTGACGACGATGAAGACGATTTTGGAAGACCATCAAGATCCAGATCCATGCGCAACAACCACAGCAACAACCGGTTTGACGATGAGGACGAGTCTAACAATAACTTCAGATCTCAGTTCAGAAGTACGTATTCGGATCACCCAAATTCAAACTCTTCTCCGGGCCGTCCAACTGCTCCCAAACCCAGATTCGATGGATCCGCGGATTCAGAATCAACCCGATCCAAACCGTCGGTTGGATCCGATGCTCCTGCTCGGTACGATAGAGAAAGACAAGTGGAAAAGTCCCGTGAAACCGAGCGGAGACGGGAGGCAACTGAACAAGGGGAGAAAGCTGTTGCGCTATTCACATTTGATGGTCAACAAGGCGGCGACCTTTCATTCAGAAAAGGTGATATCATTACAATCGTGAAACGATCTAACAGCCGAGATGACTGGTGGACCGGAAAGAAAGCCGGAACTGAAGGCATATTCCCTGCCAATTACGTCGAATTGGTTTGATAAAATTAAGCTCGTGCTTATAACAATACATTCAATTTAGGCAATAGCGTAATAGTGATTGTGATATCGATTTCGTTGTAGCACAAGATCACATAGACGATGGAGTTTTTATGATAAAAGGTAATTACATTTGGCTTTATTTTTTTATATTATTTGAATAAATCTACAAGATATTTGAATAGCACTTTTATTTAATCTTTTTTTTTCTTTGATTGTGAGAAAACAGGACATATCCAATTAAAAAACTATGGAAAGGCAACAACAGTTAGGAGACAGTTCACATGGTGAGACAGATTCGTACAAAGCAGAGAGCGAGCCTGAAACGCCAGCTAGCTCCGCCCCAACTACAAATCTGTCTACGGGAAAGGAGCATCATGAATCCGAATCTGAGTCTGATCTTGAGGAATCGTTGTTTTACTCTTCTTCTATCCGCAAATCCAAGCCTATTACATCACTGTTTATAGCGAATCTCCATATATCACTGTCGGACGAAGGACTATATGAAATCGTCCAAAGTATCGTGAACGAGGACAATATCTCGAGCATCCGAGTGTGTCGCCGTATAGACGGCCAGTCTTTTGGGTACGGATACATTAATTTGTACAGTGCTGAAGACGCAGCAAAGCTGAAACAAGCTTTGAACTATACAAGAATCTACGGCGGGAAAGAGTGTAGGATCTCCAAGTGTTTGGGCCAACTACCAGAAAATGGGAATTTGTTTTTGACCAATCTGCCGCTGGACGTGACGGCGCGTGAACTATGGCTGGCATTGAATCCTTACGCTGAAGTGATTTCGATTCGAATGCTGAACGGAGTGGGCAAAGCTTACGTGCAGTTTGAGTCGCAGGAAATAGCTGAGAAATGTAAGCAGCTGAATCTGGAAATCGAAGGAAGCGCTGTTATCATGGAGGACTATGTTAAACGAGGGTCCCGAGCGGGTCCTGTAGCCAAACCGCCACAAACAGTGGCAATTGGACAAGCGTCAGCCGTTACAATCAAGGCCCCAAACAAGCCCGCTGAAAAGCCTGTAGTCACCAAATCTGAACCTGTTAAAGTTCCGCACCCACCTGTTGCTCCTGTTAACTTTTCCAAACCAGGCTTTGACTATGGCTATACCAAACATAACACAATGGTCGACCAGCACAATGTCGTAGTCATTGAGAATGTTCCCATGCACATTCCCATACTACATTTGATCAAAGAGTTTACATTTATTTCGCCGAGCGTAGTTGAAGTTGTGGGCAAAACCAGGATTCGATGCCCCGAAGTCCACATGTGCGAGCATGTAATAGCCAATTTAAACGGACGCGAGATTGGAAGTTCAGTTTTAGTTGCGTATTACGCCAGCGAGATTGTCAAGCTTCCCCGAACTCAGCTGCTTGTGCATCATGTTCCTCAACCGTTTATACAAAGATTCACCGACGAGCAGCGGCAGCTGGAACGGGTGGTGCTCGGCGAGTACTGCTTTGCAACTGTACAGCCAAAAGACGATGCATTGACCAAGACTGAATACAAAAAAGGTGGTCCATCAATAAGCCACAAGAAGAAAAAGAAGAAGCACATAGGTCAATCCAAGCAGTATCAGAAACCAGCGAATACGATTAACAAGGCAACACAGTTTCAAAAGATATGGATTTAGTCTGTAATAATCGATGGAAAAGAAGAAATAAAATACCAAATGTTAGCCAAGAATACAGAATAGTGTAAAGTAGAAAAAAAAAAAAAAAAAAAAAAAAAAAAAAAAAAAAACAGAAAAAAGTCATAAAAATAGAATAATAATAAAGATAACAAGTTATAGTAAAATGTGGATTTTGATGGTGGAGTTGCCTATAAAACAAAAATGCTGAATAGAGAAATTACAGATTCTAGGAAAAGGCATTTGTGACATCAAGTAAAAACACTATGTATACACTCAGAAATACATTTCCACCAGCTCAGAACAAACTTTTCGTATAATCAGGATAACATTAAGAACATGTAAAAAAGTATATAGTAATAAAACAAACGGGAATAACAAAATCAAGAGATCAAAAAAAGGAGGCATGAAAAAAATAAATACACAAACGATAAGAACAAGGGTCTTTTTGGTTTAAAAGTCTTCGTCAAGAGCAAAGCCAGAGTTGTCGTTTTCCTTGTTGTGACCAGCCATGACACCAGCCTTTTGGTAGTCCGAGACTCTCTTTTCGAAAAAGTTGGTCTTACCAGACAAGGAAATGTTCTCCATGAAGTCGAAAGGATTAGTGGCATTGTACTTCTTGGGGTTGCCAAGGGCCAACAAAAGTCTGTCAGCGACAAACTCAATGTATTGGCACATGAGTTTGGCGTTCATACCCAGAAGGGATACGGGAAGAGCGTCGGTGAGGTATTCTTGCTCAATGTTGACGGCCTCGACAATGATGCGCTCGACAATCTTGGGCGAAGGCTTCTTGTTGAGGTGACAGAACAAGAGGCAGGCAAAGTCGGTATGCATGCCTTCGTCACGAGAAATAAGTTCGTTTGAGAATGTAAGACCGGGCATGAGACCACGCTTCTTAAGCCAGAAGATGGATGCAAATGAGCCAGAGAAGAAGATACCTTCAACAGCAGCAAAGGCAATCAAACGTTCAGAAAACGAACTCTCCTCGTCGGCGATCCAGCGGAGCGCCCAGTCGGCCTTCTTCTTGATACAGGGAATGGTCTCAATAGCGTTGAACAAAAAGTCAGCTTCTTTGGGGTCCTTGACGTAAGTATCAATGAGCAACGAATAGGTCTCAGCGTGGATATTCTCCATCATGATTTGGAATCCGTAGAAACACTTTGCTTCGGGAATCTGGACTTCACCAGAGAATCGAGAGACCAAGTTCTCGTTCACAATTCCGTCAGAGGCAGCAAAGAACGCCAACACCCGCGAGATGAAAAACTTTTCGTCTTTATTCAAACGGTGTTCCCAGTCATGCAAATCTTTACCCAAGTCGATTTCTTCGGCGGTCCAGAACGAAGCCTCGGCCTTCTTGTACATTTGCCAAATCTCGTTGTACTTGATGGGGAACAAGACGAATCGCTTCTTGTTTTCGCGCAGAATGGGTTCTTCTGATTCGTGCTTCTTTAATTCGCGACGGGCAGCCATTAGTTCTTCGTCAAGTCCGTCAAGTGAGTCGACTACGACAGAGTGTTGGGCGTCGGGCTTAGGAACCATTTTAAATTCGGGAACTTGTCCAAGATCAAGAGTTGAAAGGGCTTGTGCAGCTTTTTTAGAAGGTGTGTAAGGAACAGACATAAAGTGTTACCGGAGTACGATTGGGAGCTTATAGATTGAGGAAAACAAGAAAGAAAAGGTCTAGAAAAAGACTAATCAGTAATAATGTTTTGCAGAATCTAACAATAAATGTGGAAATGTTGCGATGCTGATAATCAAAGCAGAAGAGAGGAAAAAGGAAGAAGTAAACAGGAATTTTCGCGTCTTTTTAAATACTTTTTTGACGTTTGTGTAGGTGTATGTTTTTATTTCCCATTCACATTCATACAAACCGCATTTTGGACGTGACGCCAATAAACCCATTTATCCCAATTGAGGGTCTTTCACGCGCTGCCCGCCGCGGTTGGCCTGACAATACAATAAGATCATACACCCACCAATCAGCACATTGGTTTGTCTCAAAGAGTTTCTGGCTTCATTATGGGTAAACGGCGCGAACGCGCGTGAGAATCCACGAAACAGCCAAGAGATTTCCTATTTGGAAAACTCATTTACACGCGAGTTACATGATACACAGTTGTCTAACAAATTCCGGTTGCCAACGGGGTTTCAAAAAAACACGTTAAATTGATTATTTACCAACGGGGAATTTCAAAAGTACGGTGGACTGTGGGTAATTGATGTCAGAAGTAAACAGGACCCTGAGTTGCAATCCGAATCTGGGTAGCAATCACTGTAACTCTGCCCAAATAGCTTCCCACGTTGCGCCGATCTCACGCTGTTGACCGCTCTAAACAGTAGTTTTGCTGTTTCACTGTTTAAACATTCAGATCTAGAGATGTGTATAAGACTAGCAGATGCCATACTTTCAGACTCCTCTAAATCGACTGACAATATTTACAAGTCGCGGGATCAAACCCGACAGTACTAGTATTAAATAATAAATCTCTAGCAAAAGGGGGTTTCACATACAAACATATCGACTCATTTAACGCGTTATCTTGTTCAGAACTCACGCGATTGTTTTGTGCTGTTTGCGTTGGGTGGTGTTTTTTTTTCCATCTAAATTGATTTTCAAATGAGGATTACCTTAATCAGCAATAAACGCGTTTCGCGTGTTCCCTTCCAATCTCCCAAAAACCAACGCGATATAGATCAATTCACCGTCTAACAAGTATCAGTGATTCCACGGTTTCAGATTCAAACCACTTGTTAACTGAAATTCACCTGAGCAAGTACACACCACTGAATCAAGAATTAATTATAGTATCATTAAGCGTTACATGACGGGTAGACATCATTGAACTAAAATCTTCAATGTGTATCTGCATTATGACCACTGTACACTAATTGCCGGCGGACTCCTGCTCTTTTTGCTTCTTTCTGTGTTGCAGATCCCAATTGTAGACTCTGGCAGTGTTGACCTCCATGGTTGTGATGTTTTCTTTGAGAAACTCCAAATCCTCTTCAGCCTCTAGCTTGGTCTTTAGCGCGCTCTCCAACCGCTTCTCTAGCATCTCTATGGCTTCTGCGGTTGTGTATTCTAGCATGACATTGGCGCCTAACCACAGATACACGTTTTCTGTCGCAGTGATCTCGGCCTTTGCGTATACCGTATCATTGAGCTCGTAGTTTGTCACAAACTTTTGGTCCTCCTGATCCTTCTTTGCGTCTAGAAACTTGACCATACTGAGCGTACGCTCAATCTCAGGAATTTTGTCCTTCAGTCCGCTAAGTCTCCGCGTCGTACTGTCCTCCATATACTTGTACTTTTCAATAAAGTCCTGAAACCGATTGAGCACCATCTCGACCTGATCGTGCGATTTCACGAAATCCTCAACCTTTTCGACAAATGGTGCCTGAGGGATCCCGCGGGGATTGGTCTTGCCAATGTCAAACATGTTCTTGGGCACTTCGGAGCTCATTTCTGTAATGCTTTCGTAGATGCCAGTGTATGCAATGGGTGTGTAGTACTGATGTTATCGACGGTTCCGGTGCAGTGCTTAGCTGTAGTGTGAACAGTGGTAGTAAGGTAAATGCTTCAAGTGTATCACCAAACCTAACCCTGCTTGCAATTCTGGAAAAAAGCAGTCACATTTAAGCATTACAACTTGTGTAGACCAGATGGGTGAGGCTACAAAGTGAAAGTTTATGAGTGATCACATGATCCTATTTGGCTGTTCTAAAGTTTGGATGTGCGACGATGGGCGAAGAGAGGGCAGTGAGGAGAGAGTGGATGGGGGACAATGACATTGATGGTAATGGTCTACAGTGGTAGTGATAGTATGTAGTGTGATGTACATACAAATAATATGAAAGCTACAGCCTGGCCATAGTAGGTCTGGCTGCAATGTTTGGCTTCATTTTCGGGATCGGATCCGGGCGCAGAGCCGTGACCGGTACCACGGAACTCTAAGCTGGTATCGATTTAAGCTCCGACCGATTCATGTCGGAGCCGGGTCATGCCAACAGAGCCCGGGTGCTGCTGTTGTTGTCGTTGAGTGGCAGCGCTGCCTATGTCCCATTTTCCCTGCTTGCCCAGAGCATTTGGCTGTAGGCAGCGGCACCACATAAAAAATTTTCAGAGCACCCACGCAAAAAACAAGAAAAAATTTCAGGCCCTCTTCCCTTCTGCCCCCCCTTCCTGCAGTGTGTGTGTGTGTGCGACAACCAAATATACGACAAAATGCCTGGTGTTTCCGTTAGGTAAGAACTTTGTTGCAATGGTGGAGACGACGATGATCAAGACAAATGGTGATTGGTAATTGTGGTGAATTGCGACTGATGGTAAAAGGTGATTTAAGGTGTGTGTGGAAATATCAAAGTCGATCAAAGAGACAGTACTTTTCGATAAGATACAAGATGAGGTGTGCAGACTAGCGACACGATGACCAACTTGGAATGAAATCAGTAGTTCGCGAGGATATGTGCGGATACCACGATGATGTTGAATCTCTCGATGGGCGAAACAGTGCTTTGATATACGACAGCTGTCAACGACGTGGGAACGAATCAACTAAAAAGCGATCTGGGAATTGCACCACACTCTGCCTTGACCAAGGCATCTTCAATGTAACTGATGCTACCGACGACTTAGTAATTTCACGAACAGACCACCAAATCATCTGCCATGAGCCTTTTCACCTTCCAGTCTGATCATTTATACGTTATACGCTCATATTCATACCTTCTCAAGTACCCATACTAACTCACACTCATAGAGATATTCCTGCTCAACAATTTATTGACGCTTACGCTGTCTTCCTTCAACGTCAAGGTCGTCTTGAGATCCCCGGCTACGTCGAGCTGGTCAAGACCAGTGCCGGCAATGAGCTTCCTCCCCAGGACTCTGCTCTTTGGTTCTACAAGCGTACTGCTTCTGTCGCCCGTCACATCTACCTGAGAAAGAACGTCGGTGTCGGTAAGCTCAACAAGCTTTACGGTGGTGCCATCAACCGTGGTTTCCGTCCCTCTCACCACAAGGATGCCTCTGGCTCCGTCAACAGAAAGGTCGTCCAAGCTCTTGAGAAGTTGGGAGTTTTGGAGCAAGCTACCAACGGTGGCAGAAAGATCTCCGAGAACGGTCAAAGAGATTTGGACCGTATCGCCGTTGAGCTTTACGCTGCCGAGGAGGATGACGAGTAAGTTATAACGCTGTATTTTTAATGTATTGTACTGTCTGATTTTGATTTCCTTTGTTGTTTATGCTGGTGAGAAGTGTAGTTGATCTTTCAAGTATTGAATCGTAGTCAAAGTCATGCAGGACTCTGCGATGCGTAGGTGTATACTTGAAAGTGTTTAGCTATGTGAGCATCCGTGTAAAAGCACCAATATTTGACATGAAACCTAGTTGACACGGTTCTCGACGGCGCCAATGCCCAAAAGGAGTCCCAGAATCTATCGCCGCCTTCATCTCTGCTGGCCAATTGTGTGTACATTTGGCAATATGCATCTACACATTGGTTTGTCCAGTACGGAATTGATACACTTTCCAATCCGCTTGGCCAGAAGGATTTGTTAGCATCTGAGCCATTACGATGAACCTCCAGTGAGATCTGCAAAAAGCTGTTTACTACACTGCGCAACTGTCGAACAGACTCTTGATTGCTTTGACCTCTAGCACTTGATGCTTATTAAAACCGCGCGCTCATTTTCTTGATCCACTCAGTCCGCCCTCAGACATTCAGTTACTGTTTTTTCTCACCTGCTAAGATACAAGTAATAGGTTTCAAGCCTCAACACCCCTCTACAATGGCTTCTTTTCCTGTGGTGGCAGTGGTGGTAGCCTCCCGCAAAGAAAGTCTCCTTTGCTTCGGCCTCCTGTATGTTCTCCTTCAGCCTTTGAAACTCCACACAAAGTTTCGGCTCCAAACAACGCGTAGGTTTGATCACTGCGGTAAGCCCATGACCTCCTTCTATTTGAAGATAATGCCAAAATGGGGGATTTGGGGGTGATCATCATAATGATACACATTGTCAGGCAGCGATCACATTACTCTTACTCATGATGAGATCTATTGTGATTCGAAAACTCATGAACCTCAAAAATACTCATATACACGTATAAATACATATACCTCCCTCTCCTTCCTTTTCTTCTTTTCCCTCTTCCCCTTTTGATTTGCAATCTTTTCTGAGAAATTTTTACAAGACTTGTATCCCTTGATTTATTCTGTCTCTCCTGCTTCTACTTTTACAGGATAATTTTTTTATATATAGAGACCCATTGTTCACACTCCTGAACTTTCCAAAACACCTTCTTTTACTCTAGGTCCACTCTTTTGATTTTCGCTCCTTTGTTCAATAGATTGCTACCACACAATGAACAACTTCTTCAACAACGTGCAATCGTTTTTCCATTCTGTCACAACTAATGACAGATACGCCTCGGGGTCAAGCAACAACTATGCCAGAAGAACCGTTTCTGGTGGATTTGGCCCTGCCGCCCCCTTGACCTCTGACGAAGACGGAAACTACAGATCCAATAACCCCTATGGCTCAAGAAACAGCTCTTCTACAAACCTGTCTTCCTCGAGACTGCCTTACACGCCTGGTATGAGATCTTCACAAGTTGGCAACTCTGGAAATATTCCGCTGCAGGATTACGACGACGGCGCTCCTCCCGCTCCCGCCCCAGTGCTTTCCTGGAAGCGAATCGACAGATGGATGGAGTCTAATTACCCCGAACTGGAAGAAGAAATCAGTGATGAGGCCACTTCTTACGACTTGAACGAGCTCGAGGCAGATCTCAACTGCACTTTCCCAATGGACGTGCGGGATTCATTTTTGGTCCACGATGGCCAAGAACGCGGAGGCAGACCTTGCGGACTTGTTTTTGGATTGACTTTGCTTGATCTTGAATCAGTTTCCGAAGAATGGACCCACTGGAAAAACACAGCTGTCAAAATCACAAACATGACCAGACAGTACCATGCTAACAAGCAACAATCGCAGACGCATCCTGGAAGCAGTAGCCAGCATCAACAGCAACACCACCACAATAATAGAGCTGCCGCTGGTAACGCAAACGGAAACATGAGCTGGCTTGACCACCAAACTTCTGTCCCCGAAGGCGCTATTCAGCGCGTTTACGCGCACTCGGGCTGGATTCCCCTGATCAGTGATTTCTTGGGTAATAACATTGGTGTCGATTTGGCACCCGGCCCTACTGGAAGATGGGGTCAGGTCATTTTGTTTGGCAGAGAATTTGATAGAAAGTACGTCATTGCTCCCTCTTGGGCAGCCTTTTTGCAAATGTTTGCCGACGATTTGGAAAACGGCAATCACTACATCAACGACGAGACAGAGGTTGGCGAGCTTTCTTTCAGAGCCAACAACGGACGACTTATTTCATACTTTGATGTTTTGAAATCTAGGGCAGAACGCCAGAATCGGATTCTGCTTAATGCCAATAACGCCAGTAGAAATGCTAGCAGAAACGCCAGCAGAAACGCCAGCAGAAACGCCAGTAGTACCAGCTTGAACAACCTCCCCAACTCTCCTTCTACCGCTACTTTCAACAACAACAACACTAATACTATTAATACCAACACTCCGGGCAATAACAGAATCCCCGGTCGCAATGTGTCTAACACCTACAGAAGACCTAATCAAGTCCCCGCATTGGCCAAAGAAGCCCGTTTGATCTCGCCCATGAACTCTACTACGAATCTACCGGCCACCGGACTGAGCAAGCCCAAGACCTTGACGTCACTGAAGACTGAGATCAACGCGGAATCTTCAAACTCTGCATCAGCATCACAGCCTGCACCAGCAGCATCTGCGCAACTTCCCGAGGCCTTCAAGAATGTGGCGCCAGCCGCTTTGCTTAAAACTGAGTTTAACCCAGAGCCTAAATCTGAGGCTGAGACAGTGGGTAAAACTGAGTTTCTTAAGACTGTCGAGACCAAGGAAGTTCCACAGTCAGAGAGCAAACCTGCTAGCAGTGAAGTGAAGAAGGAAGAGGCCAAGCCTGTGGCTGCCGAGAAAAAGTTGGTTTCTGATGAATTGGAGGAGCCCAAGAAGGCTGTTGAGCCTGTCAAACCTGTTGAGTCCGCCGCCAAGCCTGATGCTGTTTCGACTACTACTGCTGCACAAGACAAGAAAAAGGAGACTGCTAAAGACGACAATTTTGACATTTCTTCTGATGAAGAGGTCAGCTCTTTGAAAGAGGACTTGAAAGAAGTCGCTATTTAAAAGTACATACGTATATAAGTATATCTAATAATGTTTTTGAGAAACCAAAAATTGTAATCTTAATATTCTAAATTCGTAAAGTAGAATGAGCAGAGATGGTAGTGATAATGGTTATGGTAATAAATCAGAGCTGTTAAGAGTGCCTGATGGAATTGTTTTTGGGCGTTTGTAACGAGGGTTTATTTTCAGGTGAGTTTTTGGCGGCTCTTTTGTTATTGTGTTGCATGTGGTGTATGCGTTGAAATTTAAAGACTAATTTCGAGGTAATAAGTTTATAGTACATGTCATGGACAAAGTGGTTTTCAAGAGTAAGATAATTCTGGCTTGTTCTGATAATGATGCTAAAAGTCTGATAAATATAATAGACCGGAGTATGGAATGAGGAAACCTTGCGCAAAAAGATACATCTTCTCATCTTCGAGGATCAAGATCAACACTGGCGCAAATCGTGAACCCCACAGAAAATTATTATTCTGTATGTGGAATGGAAAAAGAATATGTAATTACTCATATTTTACAACTACCAGTAACCTTTTCATCAACAATCCTGAAACTTCAAATCCTAGGGCTGAAAGATATAGAAAGGGAAGGTTGATATTGCTTAGTTGACTTAGGCTGTTGGCAAAGTACCATTATGGGTTGTGAGAAGGCAAAGTGTTGACGCTTAAAGACCGTCATGTATAAAAAGTTGTATGAAGATGAAAGAAAATTGGAAAAAGAGAACCAGAAATGGGACAGGTGAGATCAAGGGCTTTCTTGGATTGATTTGGTTAAGCATATAGTTTTACACCAGACTATCCTCATTGACTTGAAGTAACAAGAGATGTGAGATGAGATGTACAGGTGGATACACAGCGGAATTGAGTGTAAGAGTAGTTTTAGCCAATTTTAATGCACTAGACGGAAAACATTGCCTATCTTGAGCTAACAAATCAAGACTGGATTATCCAAAAAACACCTAGTAAAATGGAATCCACATTGCAAAGTCTGCTTTGTTTGTCTCGACCATAGTAATTGTCTTATTAAAAACAGCTGTCTCAGCTTTCTTTGACAGTTTGACAAACTTAACAAGATCACTCAATTGATGGTCAGACAGCCGGGTTTCTAGTTTGTGAATAGTGTTTTGAGGTCGTTGTGTAAATGACAAGGAAGGGAATTAGGACAATAGAAAGTAATCATGGTAATGTGACATTAAGCTAGTGTACCAAAAGTTGAAAAAAAGTTACAACAAAATCTGTTAGACAAGAATCGAAACTCCTAATGTAGCACATCAATACTTGAAAGAAATCAAAGACAAAAAACTTGATAAGGCACTTTTAGCTCTGGCTATTTGACAAGAATAAAAGTCAATAAGAAAGATTGATATTTTTTTTTCTTACAATTGAACTTTTTGTTTAATAAAAATATGCCAGAAATTCCGACTTTGCACCGAATAGTATTTGTAAATCTCATCTCTTTCAGCAAAAGCGGATTTATTTATCAGAAGTACCCAAATGTATCGAGAAAAGTAAGTGGTCGTATGTATGGGTCTAACTTGATAATGCTGAATTGAATTTCTATAGTATTTGTTCTCCTGTTCTACTGAATAATAAGAAACAATTGTTCTAAAAATGGTAAAATAAATTTATCCATGGCAGTCATAGCCATAAAGCCGTTGAGCATGATCGTACACATGTTGAAGATTTAGAAAAATTACTCAGTCAATGATTTTACTTAAACTGGCAGTATCAAAAGTTTTCTTCACAATCAGGGATAACATTTCATTTAAATAGACCTTGACTTGAATATAGCTAACCCGCATGAATTACTCTTATACTATTTTTCAGATTATAAATCTTGAATTATTGCACGAGATTTGTAGCTTCCAGTGAGATGTAATAGTCATATTACTTTACAGATTTTATGTGAAGCAATGGCACAGATGCAATGTCATGCAAACGTTCAAGAACAAATGAAGAGAAGCTTTCCTAGTCTCTAGTGAACGCGGTATCTTGTGTATAAATAGCTGATAAATTCCATCAAACCTATTTTATTCTCCATATTTGGATTGAATCACAATCACGTCGCATTTACTTTACAGCAGTATATAAATAACACAGTTGACAACGTCAATACAACTAGAACAACAGCTACAAATTTGCTTGAAAAACAATGAAGTTCACCGAACTACCCATCCACATATTACACAATATCGGCTCTAAGCTCGATTATAGAAATCAACTCGTCGCCAAATCCAATAGACAAGTATCCGTACTTTACAGCAAACGTCAGCCCTACCAGGTGCTACATCCCACACTTGATCTCAAGTGTCTCGCTCTATCATGCCAGTTTTTCATGATTGTTTTCCAAGAAAATCTCTACTTCCATGACATTGCAATTGGTGTACCGCCCACGACTGCACAGAAATATGTCAAAGAGCTAGTTGCAGTTACTCCAATGCCAGGCATCATGACATTTAAAGGTGACCTCACGAAGGATTTTACTGGATTGCAGAAGGTCACGTTGGGCGGCACAATTGACGTTGCCAGCTACACTAGAATTGCACACCAGCTAGGCATCTCAAAACACAAGAGTAATGTACACATCACGCTAATCGCAACCCGATATGTACGCACCGACGTGCTGACCCCAGTGTTTATGAGTAAGGTAAAAAAGCTACTATATGTGCAATATAGCAAATCCAAATCGGGAACTCCAAAATACTATCGTCAACATATAAAACCACTATTGCAGATAAAAGGCCTAGAAGAGTTATGTATGTTGGAGGACAATACTCACGACTTTAGGGCTAGTTCCAATGAGACGCGTTCCAACATCTTAGCTAACAACATGGATACTCTCAAAAAAACCATTTTTGACCCTTATATTTATTTTTGCTGGTTGTACAAACCAATTGAGAGCGCCTTAAAAGATCCCGAAAACATTTCAAAATCGTCCAATAGAGCAATATTGCCATGTTACAGTACGCTCGACAGTTCCATTCATCATGCATCGGTGTTTGCAACCGATTTTGGTCACATTCTCGACTCACGTTGCAAAAAGAAGAGAGTAACAAAAATTACGCTGTATATGAAAACAAGTCAAACAACCCATTTTACTGACTTCAAGACTTATGGCTACTATCAGGCCGTCCGTTTGGTTCCACTCATTGTATCTTGCCGCAATTTGCGTGAGTTCAAGATTGTTCTCGGCCAGCAAACAATCAACTGGCCCGAATCCTTGACATTTTTTGCGCGCCTACCCAACATCAAAGTGCTTGAAATACAACCGTATCATCTGCCAGAAATATCTGCTGCCCAATCTTGCACACAGCTTCTGATTGAGATGGCTTATCAGCGTGATCTGGTTGGCTTGCGAACATTCAGATACCACGCCCATCCAGGCGAGATCATCAGTCATTCAGCACTGTACCAGTTTGCGTTTAGCAACACCGCTAAAGCAATAGAAATAATAGGTTCACACGTACAGATCTCGAACAATCTTATCACACTGAACACTTTTCGCTCGTCGATCAAAAGACAATGGAGACGGGCGGATATTCGTGTAAGTAGCCAACCACCTCCGAATTCAAAACTTCATTCTATCCCGATTGATAGCCTGAAAAATGATATGCGACCGCTGCCACTAGTAGACCTTAATCAAATCTCAGCTAGATTTGAGCCGAACTGCTCGGAGCCGCACCATTGGAGGTCAAAAGATGCCCAGGAAATGGTGCATATCAACACAGCATCGTACAATAACGAGAAACAGCGGATGCATACGCAGAGTATGAAAACCGATCGCAAGTGTTTTGAGGACCGGTTTCAAAGAATATTCCGACCAAAAGAGCATATTAGTGGTGGAGACATGATATTTCGTATTGAATGCGCAAACCTGAAAAAGCAGTTCTATGAAGCATACATCAGTCGCCGTAGTGTAAATTGAGTTAATATTTTTTAAAAAAAAACATTTGATACTCAAAAATTGACTATAATATTATTATTATTATAATACATTTTGTTGATACGTGAGGGAGGTAGAATTTTATTGTCGAGCTGATCCAAGGTACAAAGGACCAACAGCATTAGAAGTTGTATCCACTGTAGTTGAATTTTGGAAAGAAGAAGTTGAATTTGAGTAGACAGGTGATGGTTACTAGTTCCGTCAAATTCGAAAAAAGACCGCTATTGTTGCTATATATACAAAGCTTGATAGAGTATTGTTTATTCAGTTTCAATTCATAGATGAATTGCACAAGTCAATGCCTTTCATAAAAGTACACTTGTCTAAGTCTACCAGTCAGGTTCATGTATCAATTGATGATTTCATACTTGATTTCAACACATCTCTCTTTTTAACCAGCAAATCATGATATTTATGACACTCCACCTTATACTGGTTGATCTGTTGGTAGATCTCTTGACTAACCTGAGTATACTCTGCAATAATTTTGTTTAATGCTCTAATCTCTTCCTGTTTCTCAAAACTAGCATCGCTGTTTTGTATCATGTCTCCTGCCTCGGCGAGTTTGGTGAGCGCACTGAGCAATGGTATTTTTAGTCCATAATTTGCTTTGAAATACGCAACATGTTCGACAGTGAGCTTTGATTGGTCTTCATCTGGATAAAGTGCTTGTAAACCTTGAATCATACGTGTGGAATTTCGAAGCTTTGATGGGTTTGTAGGCGCATCTTTGATTCCTAACGAATGTTTGGAGACAAAATCATCAGGATCACACTTACTCCATTCATTGTACTGCTCTAACTCTAGAGGGTTCATGCTAGATATGGCGAGTTTTTCAATATCTTCGCAATCCTCAGTTTTGATTCCAACTTTTTTCGCCAATTTCTCGCCAGATCCAACTGTGATACTGAATTCTTCCATTTTATCTCGAAGCGTTTTGAGATTGTCTTCCACTGAAAATGTATCATTAGAGATTATGATTTTATTATCGTCGCTCATGTTGTGCGCTAAATTCATTGGATTTTTGTCAAGTAACATACACCGTGAAGTATATAGCAGAAACCACGCATTTGATGAAGATAATCATGAATTTAAATAGTTTTCCAAGCTTATTAATAAAATGTCTTACAGAAATAGACTTTGAAAGAGCGGCCTAGAGTATGAATGTTGATACCCTAAGAAACAAAGTTAAATAATTTAGACAACTACGGATACGTATAAATTTGAAGTGAAATTGAGCTAGCTTTTTCAAGCTCATTGGACCAAACCAAATGAGATGTTCAGCGAATACATACACTACTGCTGCTCCATCAAACCTGAAGAATATCATTTACTATAATTGTACAGCTTTATTCCAATTAAATCATCATTTGCCAACTAATCTGAAACAAATCTGGTTTGCACAACCCAGCACACATTCATAAATACAAAATGCTCAATAAAAAAACCACTATATACACAAATCAAACAAAAAACTTTTTTATAAATAATAAATTATGCTAGCTTCAATCTGAACCTTCATCATCTCTGAATGGGGCCTTGATGGGGTCAATAACCAAACCCGGTTTAACAATAACTCTAGGTTTGATAAGTTTCTGATGCGCCGATCGCGAAGACCACTCTTGTCCAATAGGCATACGCAATGATCGTTCGTATTGCTCCCGAGTCTCAAATGGGAACGGCACAACTTCAGCATTGTACTTTGAAGTGCTCTTGCCTTTTCTCTCGCTAATGATAACCTTGTCAAGATGCTTATCCTTTCTATTGTTTTGATTCACAATACCCTTGACCTTTTTGATAAACTTCTTTTTAGGAGCAATATCCGTACCTCCCCAAGAACCCCAGCCTGGTAATGTAACATCAACTTCTTTATCACCATCTTGATCAGCAATTTGTCGCTTTTCGTCTTCAAACTCAGCAACAACGTCGTCATTTGCAAAAGCCCGCTTCACCAAGTCGGTTTGCTTAAGAACAACTCTCTTGTTGCTTCTTGAAGTCTTGTTTTCAGGTGCGTTTTCGTCAAAGTCATCACTATCGTGAGCATCAGCATCGGATCCATAAGGATCAATGACATTCAGAGTTTGGTTCATATCAATCAGGGTGTCTTCCTTTTTGCCCTTTCTTGACCGCAGACGCTCATTACTCTTCCGCAGTTTATCTTGTGCTTTCTCTGCGTTAGAACTGTCGCGACCAATGACTGCTACATTCTTTTTGCGCTTACCGCCTTCACCAGAAAGCGCAAGCCACGGGTTTTCTTCATCATCGTCATCCTCGTCATTATTATCACCATCTTTGTCGTCTTCAGAATCAAACATTGCAAAGTCATCTAGCGGCATCTTTTCAGGCTTGTTTTCTTCGACATCAACAACGTAAACCTTATTTTCCGAGTTCTCTTCCTTTTCAAGATCTCTCTTTCTTTTTGCGGAAATGCGTTGCTCTAAACTCTTAAACTTGTCGTCTTCTTGCTCTTCTTTAGCCTCCTCCATAGCCTTTTGAAGCTCAGCCTTGGTTTCGTTAGTGCCGGGTGCATATCTTCTTCGTCCTTCATTAATGACTTCGTTAGCCCCCTTAGAGTTTTCGTCCTCTTCAAAGCCATTTCCTTCTCTAGCTCTTCTAATTTCAGCCTTTGATTCTTCGTTGGCCTTTCTTTGTGCAGCCTCGGCGTCTTTCATAAATTTCATTGCCAGTACACCTTTACCTGCACGCTCTTTAATTCTCTTGACTTCTTCATCATCTGAAATTTGCTCCTGCTCGTTGATAAATTCATCTTCATCTTTTTCGTAAAGCTCTTCATCACCGTCTTCATGTCCGTAGATTTTGGTACGTAGCTTTTCACCTCTTCTAAGCATTTCTTCCATTTCAGATCTCGTTGCTTTATCCTTAGTAAAGCCTTGCTTAACCATAGACTTAGCCCATTTACCGGTGTTCTTGTGACGCAAAGACATTCTCTCTTCGGCACGCTTAGCATCGTGGTCCTCGTCATCAGATTCACCTTCAATCAGTTCACGATCCTTTTCGCGTTCCTTCTTGTGAATTCTTCTGTAAGTTTTGGATTTGATCTTCTTGATTTTCTTAGCCTTTTGCTCTTCTCTGAACATCAGTTCTCTCATCATACGCAATTCATTACGGCGCTTGCGAAGTTTCGCCATAGAAAGAGTACTTGGAGCGAGCTGTTCAAAAGTACTTTCACTTTTTTCATCTGCTAAAGCTGATTGCTCCAAAATAGCATTGACTCGCTTTTCTAAACTGGTTTCAGGCTCAAGGGGAGCAAAACTACTAGGCTTGACAAATTCTGGACCAGGATTAATGGGAAATTGTAAAGTTTCAGCGTTTCTGTTGGCGTAAACAGTATCTTTCCATTTTGCCACTTCTTTCTTAGAAATATCGTAAGCGGCTCTTCTATCCAGTCGTTCTTGCAAACGCTTTGATAAAGGAACCGACAATGGCGCTGATTTGTCTGCGTCTTGCAGCAAGGTTAATGAAGAAGAGTCATTGACTGAGTTAGCAAGATCATCTAAGCTCAGTTTAGCACCACTGGGAACAGCAAGTTCGCCCTCGGTGACATTGCCTACTTGGACAAGCTTTTGATTGTTGAGGTGCTTTTCTGCATTCTCAAACGTGACCATGTCGGTATTATCTTTATCTGCGATCATTGCTCTAAGTGCTTGAAGCTGTGATTCGTCTAGGTTATCGAGGTCGTCTTCAGAATAGTCAGAGAGTTCTAATTCATCACTGTCATTATCATTGTCGCTTTCTTCTTCACTAGATTCAGAGTCGTCTGCAGATTCAGACTCTTCTTCGCTGCTAGCGCCTGCTTGGTCATTGAGTTTAATTTCATTAAGTGCTGACTTTTTGTTTTGACTATCGGCGTTGGTGCTGTTTTCTAGATCTTGATCATCCATATCCCAAACTGCAGAAAGGGGAAGAAGCTCCGATTCGTCAACACTGTCGTTTCCTTCATCATCTTCATCTTCGTCCAAATCCATCTCGTCGTCATCACTTTGTTTTGATTTGTTTTGGTGCTTCTTTTTCCAGTTCTATCTCTTATTCTTCCATCCAAAGCTATCAAGAATTTCTTCTTCATCTGAAGACCCAAACGCTTCATCTGAATCAATTTCCTCATCGTCTTCCTCTTTTACATTGCCATCATTATCGCTTTGACTCGCATCAGGGTCTCTGTATGGATCGTCGCTTTCACTCTCTTCGTCGTTGTTCTTACTTGCGTTCCGTTTGAATTTTACTTCCCGTTCCGCAATTTCAAATGCATTGAGAGCACGATTTTGATTTTTTGCTCTAGACTTGTTCTGGCTTTTAATCTTTTTTGCCATGATGTCGGTCTATGTGTATAATCAATGATGAATCAATAAGATTACTTCCTGAACACGAAAATTACAAATTTTTCTTTTCAATCTCGAGAGGTCCGACAATTGGAAGTATGGGCAAGGGCACAGCCGTACTGTATCACAACTACAACCGGGGAAATCTCCAACTAAGATGAAAAAAAGCCTTGAATGCTCAATATTGCAGATAAGGATCTCTTTGAAACAGTGTTTGCCTTTGATATTTTATATAATAGTTGTATGTGCTATGCCATTGAAACTATACTCTAAGTTTTATTAGGTAACATTCTGTCTTATTTTGAGGTTTCTTTGGCTTTAGAATTGGTGCTTGCGTTTGGTGAGCTTGTTTACCGGTTGGACGATAGCATTTCATACCGCGCCGTTGAATTTTACTTTGTCCAGCCTCGTCCATCAATCTGTATGCATGTATTTACACGCTCTGATACTATGATAGGTGGTTAGGGTATATCATAAGAGTCTAAATTGTCCCAAAACACTTTACTCCCAACGAAGTAATTTTTTTGGATTCTGGTTCTATCATTTGAAAAATTTTAGGTACATTTTACAAATATCTACTTAACATCCCTAACGACACACACATCGATAAGAATGCCTAAAGCCGAAAAATCAAAGGTTAGACACACTCCTCTACATGTGTCTTTGAAGGATGCTGAGGGCCGACTTAACACCAAATCAAGAAAATCACAGAAGCAAGAGCAAAAGGAGGATGATGACTTTGTAGACGCTCAGACATCTCGTAAGATTTTGCAGATGGCCAAACAACAACAAGAAGAAATCAACGATGAAGACAACGGTGGAAAATTCGAGTTGGAAGGCTTAGACGAAGAAGAAATGGTTGGGCCCGAGTACGACAGTGAAGAGGAGGACGAAGAAGGAAGTGACTACGAAGAGTATGAAGCGATGGAGGAGTACGAAATTGATCCCGAAGAGGAGGCGCTTTTCCAAAAGTACGTGGGTGGTCAAGGTCAAGATGAGGATGAGGATGATGACCAGCCGACATTGGCTGATCTTATTATGGAAAAGATCAAAGCAAAGGAGGCCGAGCAGAGCGGAGTCAGATTTAGCAAACAAGAAGAAGAGCCCCAGGGTGTTATGCTGCCGGAAAAAGTCATTGCGGTTTACGTCAAGGTTGGCGAGTTGCTTTCTCGATACAGATCTGGTAAGCTTCCCCGTGCGTTCAAAATCATTCCAACTCTTAGAAACTGGGAGGACGTTCTTTACGTGACACAGCCCGAATCATGGTCTAATCAGGCTGTTTATGAAGCCACCAAACTTTTCATCTCTGCTTTGTCTGCGCAACAAGCTCAAAAGTTTGTACAAAACGTCTTGTTGGACCGTTTCAAAACTGAGCTCGATTCTAATAGACCCAAACTCCCTGGTACAGGACCCAAAACCCTTAATTATCATTTGTACCGTGCATTAAAGAAATCCCTTTACAAGCCTGCTGCTTTCTTCAAAGGATTTTTGTTTCCTCTGGCTGAAAGCGGATCTTGCTCTCTTAGAGAGGCTGTTATTGCAGGATCTATTCTTACAAAGGTTTCTGTGCCTGCTTTACACTCTGCGGCCGCATTAATGCGTTTGGCCGACTTTGAGTACTACTCCGGTCCTATTTCACTGTTCATTAAGATTCTGCTTGACAAGAAGTATGCTCTTCCTTACAAGGTCATCGACGCAATCGTGTTCCATTTTATGAGATTCAGAGCTCCCAAAGAAAACAGCAAGGCCGAACAAAATCTTCCCGTTATGTGGCATCAATCTTTCTTGGTTTTTGCTCAAAGATACAAGAACGATATCACAGACGATCAAAGAGACGGGTTACTGGAGGTCTTGAAGATTCAATCTCATCCTGCCATTACACCTGAAATTCGTCGTGAGCTCATGACTGGTGAAGCAAGAACCGAGGATGTTGCTATGGAAATGTAATCTAAAAGGGTTATTTGTAATCATTGATTGTTTGGCATATCTTTTATTATTATATTATGATTGTCTTTGTTATGCTATTTTTCTATTCTGATCAGTAGTGTGAAAAGTGATTGAGTTCATTTACATTTCTGAGTTTAAAGTTTGTAAATTTTCAGAACCGCGTCGACTAGTACCGAAGTGAAACGATCAATTTACAATCGGTTCTAGTTACCTCCGAGGCCCGACGTTGTTTTAATTGAGCGCTTATTGACGTGGTAGTGTATTAAAATATTACGGCAAATAAACAATAAAAATAAATTGACTAGTAGTGTTTTATTTTGTTCAAGTTTCCGATTGAAAATGTATTTCAAAATATTTAGACAGTGTTACTGCTAACAGTCTTGCATATCTGAGATGAAATTTACAATGGAAAGACTTAAAATCAAGGGTCTAAAATCCAAGCAGACTTGAAGTATAGCATACTTGAAAACAAATATCATTGGTCTCAAAGTTCTAGCTTAGCGAAATATATTGGTAATCCTTGTTGGCAAGCATTTGTGTGTAGTAGGAACAGTAAGTATATTGGAGAAACAATCATGCACTTCCTCAAAGAGTCATTGAAATCACATTTGTGAATGCAAAAATCGGTTTTGCGATCGACTGATAACAATATCATTTTTCTTTTTCGATTTATCACCAACAATGGCTGAAATGAAAAGTCATGACAGAGTGGCACTGACTTTCAAATCGCGTGGATTGGCAACTTTCAAGTATTTTGTCTGTTTAAGTATCAAGAACCAAGCTATCAACTTTCGCATTCTTTGATGTGCTATGACCTTTACAATTGATAATACAGCAATCATGATCTGATACGACTTATCGTTTCGTAAATTTTTCAATTAAATAAGCCTCGTTTGTAATCCTCGCGTACCGGTTCAACGTCGGTTGCCGGTAAGTATTGTATAAATGCCGTTATCAGCCAAGATATCAGAGCCCGATAATTGAGCACAGTCAGTTTTGGAAATGCACGAAAATGCGCATGTTAGAGAAACATGAATCTCAACTGCTTGATCTGCAAAATACACAAAAAGCATTAACACCTTCTATTTTCTATGCGCGAGTAATTTTAATCGTGTTTCATTAGAGCAAATTTGATAGAAAATAAAACCAGGCCCATATCCGGATTGCAAAGCAGGGGTTTTCCTTCACGTAGTTAGAATGCTATACAATTTCAACGTCTTAAACCTTCTTTCATACAATGCAGAACGAAAATAAGTCAACCATTTTAACAGTTAATAAAGAAAACCCATTCGATCGCTCTTACGGGTTGTTCTCTGATAGTAGTGCGAGTATGGCGAAAAACTCTTCGTTTACATCACATCACAAAACTTCCGCTTCTTTGAACATGATTCACAGTATATCAGAATCTGTTAAATCTCCACTTGAAAAGTTAATTCGCACACAAAATTCAACTGACGATCTGACTACTGAAAAAATTCAGGACGATGTCTGCTATCCTCAAAAATTATTAAATCAGTCCAAACTTATTGATTTTTCTGAGATGAGCAGATTCAAAGTTATTGACAAAGATATAGACCAAAACGCCAGAGGACTTTACAAATCAACACATCACTATATAGCATCAGCCCACAGGCCTTTGGTTCCTCAAGAAATGGTTAATCATGGACTGCAGAGGAAACTTTCGGATTTTGAATATGATAAGAACGGAGTCATTCATAAGGTAACTGAAACGAGTCAGTACGCTAATGAGACTAGTAGCAACAGTACTTGCGAGTATTGGGAGGATCCAAAGGACAACACTACTGAGATGCAAGAGATTAATAACATGACCGAAAATCGTGACTTCTTTACAATGAATAGATTTGCATTTTTTGCGACAGAAATGACAGACACTATACATGTGCCGGATATGAGCTCGCTAGCTGAACACAGTAGTTACGAAAGTCTTTTCACACAGGAAAACGGTACATGGTGGCTAGATTGTTTAGATCCTAGCGATGCAGAAATTAGAACTCTTTCTCGAGCATTTGGCATACATCCATTAACGAGTGATGATATCAGAACACGAGATAATCGTGAAAAGGTGGAACTTTTTCAAAATTATTATTTTGTGTGTTTTCATACATTTGAATTGGATCCTGATTGCGATAGCTTTCTACAGTCAGTTCCAACATATTTGGTGGTATTCAAATCGGGCATTCTGACTTTTCACTTTACGCCAATCACACACACTACTAATGTGAGGAGGAGAATAAGGCAGTTAAAAACATATGTAACTGTGTCTCCAGATTGGATCTGTTACGCTTTGTTAGACGATATCACAGACGCCTTTATGCCAATGATCAAGCAAATAGAAGACGAAGGTGATATAATCGAAGATTCGGTGTTTATAGCTAGAGAGTCAGACTTTGCACCGATGATAAGACAGATCGGAGGGGCAAGACAGAAAGTCATGATTCTTTTGAGACTCCTGTCCGGAAAAGCAGATGTGATAAAAATGTTTGTGAAAAGATGTAGCGCGCCCCATGAAAACGCCCCACGCGCCGAAATCAGTTTATACTTGGGCGATATACAAGACCACTTGGTTACGATGCATCGAAGTCTAAGCATTTATGAAAAGATATTTTCACGATCTCATGCAAATTATTTGGCACAGTTGCAAGTAGAATCGGTTAAATCAAACAATAGAGTTACAAAAGTGCTAGGTCGTGTCACACTAATTGGTACTATTTTGGTTCCTCTAAATCTCATAACCGGCCTCTTTGGTATGAATGTAAGCGTACCTGGACAAGGCAATGAAGACCTTAAGTGGTTTTTTGGAATTATTGGCTTTATTGTGGTTATCATCATCATTTTCTCTGTATTAGCAAACCGCTGGTTGGTTGAAGCCGAAGCTTCCAGTCTGATAGAACCTGAAGCTTTAGAAAGACCAGCAAAGTGGACAAGAACTCGGAATGTACTCAGAAAGGCTAAGCACACAATGCTGCGTTCTGGTTCTCGATAGTCACTTCTCGTTTATTTGTAGTTTGTATCAGTTATCATGAATAAATAAATTGCATAAAAGTTTACTGTTTTCAACTTTTTGAACCGCCATTTTTTTTGTTGAATTTTGCTGTTTTAATGTCCAAATTGTCTGATTTTCATTGAGAACAGATACAATAAGATATTGAGGAGAAGCCAAGAAATATATCTTGTAAGAAACCGAAGGATATAATTTTAGAGATATAAGAGAATCTCCGAAAACGAGCATACAAATCAAAGTGGAAATGCGTTTTAATTACGCATGAAGAATCGCAATTCAACGGTCCCTTTCAAATGCTTCCTCCATGATTTCTTCTTCTCTTCCTTCTGTATCCCATCGAGAGTTTTTTATGTCAACCGTATACTCGTCAATGTTTACATTTTCTTCAACTAGTCTTCGAACCTGTTCGTCTCTTGCAAAGAAATTTTCTCTCACGGCAATTTTTCCCCCGGCGCTAATTACTCTCCACCATGGCACATTTTCATGATTGTATTTAGTTTGATTCGGGTTCTCTTGATTGTAAGTTGGAAGGTTCTTCAAAGCGTATCCGACCTGGCGAGCATTGCGGGGGTATCCTACAAGTGCAGCAATTTGCCCGTAAGTCGCAACTTTGCCGTAAGGCACCTGCTGAATTGCGAGATAAATAGTATGTGGATGAAGCTTCTCGTCAGCCATTGCTAGTACAACTAATCAATGTTTTGTATTTAAGTGTCATAAAAGAGGAACCGATTTACAATTGATCATCTAAAGTTTCAAACACCTAACCCTTCTGTTCACGACAATTGCGACAACGGTGATTTATCAAGATAGAGGCAAACCACGAAACTGCAACAACTATGATTGAATCAATGAAGTGATGTAGGCTTCAGAAGGCCAGCAGCGTGAATGTTTGATTGAAGATGTTGTTTGTGAAATACTTGGTCAAGCCTATTAGTACGTTTTACTTTAAGGGCCAAAACAAGACAAAATACTGGACACAATACAAAGATTGTTGATACTAAAAACAAGTCATGACACATTAGATTTCCATTACATAAATTACAATGATAGCTGAAGTCAGATTAGATGTTCAACTTGGTTCTTCTCCAGTGTCTTCTCTTGGCGTTGTATCTGAAAATATAGTTAGTAAACGGGCAATACCAGAATTTTCGAATCACACAAAAGGCACTTACCTGATAGTAGTATCAGTCTTGAATCTGTACCATTGAGGAAGAGGTCTGTTTTGCTTAGCAGCCTTAGCAAGCTTCAACTTGGTCTTAAGAGATTTGTGGGACTACGTGGACAGTTAGCATGGAGAAGTTCAACTTGACTTTCTAGGATTCGAACGTTCAAATAGTCATTGAGTATTTCGAATGACACGATATTGCCGAAATAACATCATGAAGCAGTTGGAGATAGATACTTACAGGCATCTTGATTTCTGTGTTGACTAGGATCGATATCGAGTGTACAAAGAAGAAGGAGAGTGGGAATATATATCTCGATGAAAAATTTGCAAAACAGGAAAAAAAATTACCACATTAAGGCATTCAATCAAATTTCAAATGAGCAATCAAAAAATCTAGCGGAAATTTCAAAATGGATTGCGTTAGGGTTGGGCCCTATAGATTGTACCATAAGAGTTGTGAGATAAGACCTGTACTTTACGTAACAACCTGAGAAGTGTGCAAAACTTGAAACGCTAGATTGACTGGTCTTGTCTGATCAACCTTGGAGATCATTCACATAACAATGAGGACTGCCATCATACAGGCATATGAGTGCTAATAGTGCTGTGTTTTGACAGTCTATTTCATAGTATGCAAAAGCGCTGGTTCCACGTCGCGTTGGCTCGTTTGTGATACAACGTAGACCTGGTGTGCTACAACGCCCAAATACCCTAACCTTCAACTCAGTTCGCCTCCCAACCTTGTAAGTTCATCTCGGATAAGTCTCCAAATCCCAAACTTATTCTTTCGAGTTCGCCGTCATTTTCATTGATTCGGATTGTCAAAAACAAGTAGCAAACGATGGCTGAAGTTCAGGATGTTGAAATGCGCGATAGTGCGCCAGGTGAGTTGTGATCAACTAGCAGATGGTCCAGCTTCAATAGTTGTGATGATATTCTAACACAAGTCAGCAGATGTTGCCAGACCCGCTTCTAAAGGCAAGAAGAGATTCGAGATCAAAAAGGTACGTGGATTTGAATAGTTGAAAGAGGTATTGTTACTGATTTACTAACTATGATAACAGTGGAGTGCTGTTGCTTTCTGGTCTTGGGGTAGGTATTGGTGGATTCTTTTTGTATTGTTATGAAGTGTTGCTAACAGTTCAACTCAGATATTGCCGTCGAGACTTGTGCAATTTGTCGTAATCACATCATGGAGAACTGTATCGACTGTCAAGCCAATGCCAACTCAGCTGCAGCAAATGACTGCAATGTTGCATGGGGTAATTGTAACCACGCCTTTCACTTCCATTGCATTTCTAGATGGCTAAAGCAAAGATCTGTTTGCCCTCTGGACAACAAAGAATGGGAGTTCCAGCGTTGTGGAGAGTAATTCTTATACCACGAAAAGTATCTTTAATGGCTCAACCTGCCTTTTGCACGACGTGTACGATCTTTATTTATATCAATTCAACATGCCTAGAGTTCCACCGTTATTCCAGCATTTTATAGAAGGGGTGAGTTCGAATTCACGACTTTGGAATTGGCCCTTTACTATGGTGGCAATACTGTTGATTCTATAAGCATCTTTAGTATTCACAATAGCATTTATAGGTTTCTAATTACTACCTTATTTTATTCATAAGTACCTTGATATTATATAGGTACAGATGAACTGTAATTTTTCTACACAGTAGCCAGTTCAGCATTATTTGTTCTGAAATTTCTTGAGAAAATCCTGGTTTTTTGTCGTCTCTTGGTGAGTTGTGATCAATTCAACATAAAACTCACTAATCTTATGCTCTAAATCGTGTTTGTAACAAAGCATCTCACATGATATCGCAAATGTAAGTGCAACTTTCACTTTCCAACTATTTATTTTTTACATCTCTACCCCACACACTAGCATTTTCAAAGCAGCAGAATGGAGTCTTTCAACTATACTTCCAGATCATTAGAACATTTGATTGGAATACTCCGAGCACCGGAGAGTTCAGAAGCATCTTCAAAACAGTAAGCAGTATAAGTTGATTTCAGTTCACAAACTCATATCTAATACGTATTTTAGGGTCTTTCAAACTGTGGTTTATCTGCTACCAACTATCAAAAATGCACTTAATGTGTCACTATTAACCACGGAATACATATTTTCGGAGTTCAATTCAAGTCCAATCTTGTCTATGCAAGGTTTTACAGGAGCGGCGGATCGTAAAGCTCAAATTACCGATCCAACACTCAAACCTGAAGAATGGGCGAGGAGTATGCTAGAAGCCGTTGAAAGACTCACGACGGGTGAACAGTGGAGAGCTGTTCCAGTGTTGAGCGGGCTAATACAATCAAACTTGCTAGATATTTCTAGTCAACTACAGAAAGAAATTCAGAAAACATTTGTGAAGTTTATAAATCATTCGCTAAACCAAAATAACGAAAATCTAGTGGTTTTGGCAGTTATTCTAAACAAACTAGACGACGATGTCAAAAGAAGAATCAATCATGACCTAGTATTGAAGGATCTGAATAGTTTTATCTATGATTCCGGTTCAGTTCTTGATCCCAAAAGAGTTTTTGACATTGTTCGTACTGGAAAGACTAGCGTCAAGAAGTATCTAGGTGAAAATATGAATTACGCTTATCTTAATACGCTATCGTTACTGTCACAGTACGCTGTCGAAAATGCACAGGACATCAACTTGATTGAACAGTCATTGAATTACACCTCTGAGTACTGCAAGACGATCAGTGACGGATACCGACAACTAGTTAAGAAAATTGGCTCCGATAAAGCGGAGGCTAATAATGAACTTTGGAGCTTTTTGAAATATTCGCTTTTTTCGGTTTCACTTTCGCTGCAAGGATACACTGGATGGCTTTTGCACGGCAACAAGCAACACTTTGATCTTCATGCCGTAGAGATAGCCAAAACCATTTTACTTGCTTTTCAGGATATTTACTTCATTGTTGCACAAGTCAGTCTGGCGGGATTCCCTACTTTTGACTTTGTTTATTATACTTGTCTAGATATCCTTCTAGACCCTCGGTTTAAACTAAATGGCATCGAAGCGTTCACACATCAATCAAACTCGAGCGAAATTGAATTGGAAAAAGATGATTTGGTTGGTAGAGGCAAACTAATTTTCCTGTTGAATGTTTTTGAACAAGTCTTGCCACTACTGGAGTTTTCAACTATCACAAAACATGTTTTGCCTGTTACGACAAAGTATCTAAATGGACCAGATCAAGCAAAAGGAATAACAATCAGCTATTATCAGCCTGTGCTTGAATCAGCGCATTCTGTCTTTTTGGCACTTGTGTCATCACCTTCGCAAGCTTTTGAACAGAACAACGGATCAAGAAATGAAAATGTCATTTCAGATGATTCGGCTACATCAGCGGAAGAACAGCACTATCTCGAAAAAGAGACACCTAAATATTTCAACTGTATTATGGAATTATTTCCGGGGCTATTGTCACCTCATCAATTTACTTTAGCTCTTACAACTCTGATCAGAGCATATTCTCCTCCGTCGCCTTTATACCGTATCAATTCTTCTCGATCGTCTTGGTTGTTAGATCAGATCTACGCAAAAGCAAAATCCGAATCAAATACTGCATTACCCGCTGAGTATGGAACCAAAGAAAAGCATTCGGCTCCGACTTATCGAGCCGTGATAATTAGTGCGCTGATCCATGGATTGCCTTACGTTCATCTATCTCTTTTAGAACCATGGCTGAACCGTACACAGAGGTTGATTGATAATATTGAGGACGGTGCTGAGAAGAGTTACTTAGAGAGCGAGCTGTTCAAGATGCTATCCGAGGAACTCGAGCAGTATAAGGCCAATCTTGGAGTAAATTGGTGGTTCAAGTCGAAACTATAATTTTGGGATGAGTTTATAATGAATTCAACTCTAGTTAATCTCGATATCCAACAACAAAGATATCGTTACCGGTTTGAGCATGACGATTTTGCAAGAATCTTATATACTATTTTTTCTCGTAATCTTCATTATTAAAACATCTATGTACACAATATTTAAACCTGCTCAAAGTATTTCAAGTTCTACTCGTCTTCATCAGTAGAGCTGGGAGGCTTACTGTCCAACTTCATGTAATAATCAATGGCACAGGAGAACGCTGCAAACGCCGCGCAGCCACCAAGTGCAGCCTGTGGGCCGTTCTTGATGGCAAGACCGCCACCGGTCAAGCATCCTGCGACCACACCATTTGTCAGGCCGTCGCTCTTAGCTCTCAATGATTCCACTACACACTCGGTACCGGTGAATACGGCGCCAATGAAACCAAAACTCTTGGCTGAACTAAAGGATCGACGTCCCATATCTGTGAACTGAACCTTCATTTGTTGTTTGAAAGGCAGCGATGTAGCGTTCAAGCTAGGGTTGTTGAGGGGAGTATCGTAGGCCATAGACGCCATGAACAGACCAAAAACACCACCGAGTGCAAAACCGGTGACACCAGCGAAAACAGATTTACCAGGACACGAGGTCATGAAGTTCATCATGGCTTTAGCGCCGGCTTCGGCTTGTTGTTCAGGCGTCATTTCGTAGTACGACAACTGTTGGCCGTTATTGTTGTTGTTCCAGTTGCCCAGGTTCGAGCTGCCGCCAGGTGTAAAACTCATTGTAGATTGTGATTCAAATATATACAAAAGATGAGGTTGGGCGTGATGTTGCAAGGAGCTATCTGTTTGAAGTGAAGAATCCTGAAATCAGCAGCGCGATAGATATCTTAGTGGCATCAACCCTTCTGTTCTATGGGGAAGAACCAGACCTGGAAAATAGAGGTAAAAAGTTTTCGAGGGATAGGGTTTGACGTCCATCTCAAAGCTAGACCATTAAAAGCGAGAATCAAAATCAATGATTTAAAAAGAACAGAGATTCAAATTATGTTTCTAAATATGACTAATTATAATATTGAAAACAAGAAATCTTATTGAAGTTCTACTAAACAATTTAGCAGACCTGGGTTCTTGTTGTTCAATGCAATTTCTAATAGCTCGTACTCGCTATACACCACGCCCTTTTTACCACTCAGCTCTTTACGCTTGTTGATCAAGTTCTTAAGCACCAAAAACGCAGTTATCGAATAATCAACCATATCATCGCTAATCTCTGTTCCGCCAGCTGTGATAATAGTGGCAGCGTTTGACGCAGCAGGTTTGGCCTCAGTGGGTACACCAGGAACAGTAACGCCTTCCGGAAGAATGAAGTTTTCACTGGCGTGAACCCATCTGGGCTTGATTCCCTTGATTACAAACTTCTTGGTGGTTTCGCCGGTTTGCGGATTGACATCGTCAAGCACCATAGCGGAAGAATTCTTAATTGCAAAGTTGACGTTCTTGATGAATTCCACGGCCGGTAACAGTTTACTGTTTCCAAACTGTTTCTCGTAACTCTTCCAAAGCGATATCTGGGTCACTTCATTAGTGGTGCTTGACTCATAACAGATTCTGAGCCACAGAGTGGCACGCAGTGGTTCCGGTAGCGCGTAGAGCTTTGAGTATAAGTCTGCAGGAATCTCAGGAGGATTCTGAGGCACCGACAACACGGGGAGCTTGATGTATTGGGGTTCGTCAACAGCGGGATTGTTATTGCAGAGTCTGACTAAACTTTGGTATACAAAAGAGTCGTCAATATTTGTAAAGTCGCCATGAAGAGTAAATTGATAGAAAAAGTTTAGTATTGTGAGCAAAAGTTCGTTTGTACCTTTTTGAGTGGGGTCCGAAAGAAGGTAGATCAAGCTGTTGATTTTGCTGTACTCAACTTCTAGATTATTGTTGACAATGTAGAAATTAGTGAGGATGCGCACCATGGTTAGTAATAAATAGGAATCGTCGACGTGCTCTGGTAGTAGCTGGTCAAGAATGATATCTGTGTATTCCTGGGTGTAAGATGCAGTAACAATGTTCTGTTTGTTGGATAGAATTTCTAAAACCTCCAAAAGGAGCTTTGTGATTTCATAGTCTTCGACATGATTAGGGAGCAGTGAAAGTAACAAACTGTTGATCTTGCCAGTGGCTACAGTGGATAGCGGTGTGTTGATCAACAACATATTTCTGATGATTAGCAGCTTTTGCAAAAACAACTCATAAGTCTTGTTTCTGCTATTAGTTACTGGTCTTTTCGAAACGTCCATCAAATCCTCGAGTAAATGGTTGATAATAATATCATAATCATCTGGATTGGAGATCACGGCACTGTTTGTCGCATTGGCCGAGAGCTGTAGTAAGGTCGAAATCGACCAGTCGTTTTCAATTTCAATCTGGCTTTTGAGAGAGAGCTTGATTCGGTCGATGAGAGAAACACCGGTGTATCCAGAACCCATTTGGTAACCATTTGGCATGGCTTGCATCGAATTGGTAGACGTGGCTTGGTATGTCTGCGGATTGTTCAACGGCGTAACAATAGGGAACGCCATAGGTAGCCCATTGCTAGGAGCAGGAGACGGAGACCCATTTGCCAAGGGCTGCTGCACAGTATTTTGAGGTGGTGCTGGGTAGACCTGAGGCTGGGGCATCTGCTGAAAACTGATGCTTGGTGCGTTGACAATTGAAAACTTGTTCAAGTTCGCATTATAACTGGGCTGCTGATGCAGTCTACTAGAAGTTCGTCGTGTCGAGCTCATTTCGTGTTGCTGTTTTGCAGAGATTATTCAGGTCGTTGAAATTTTCCACTGTTGAAATTTTACAGTGAACAAAAAGAAAAATGGCTTTGGCGATGCGATAAAAGAAGGTTGGTCAAAAAAAAAATATGGAAAACGCGTAAATTGGAAATGCTTCGACAGGGTAACCCAACTCTGCACTACACATTGATGATATTAAGCATGATGAATGAATCTATGATGGTTTATTTGATAAAGACTAATATATAAAAAGTATTATGGCAGGGAAACGGACGATAATGGCAGGGACGTTGCGCTTGGTGATAATAAATAAATAGAAACAGAGAGAAATCAACAAACCCTGTCTTAGATTTATCTTCTTCGTCTTCCCCAGTCACGCTCAGGTTCCGATTCAGACTCCGACTCTGACTGCACGCCCTGATCCAGAAGGTACTTCTTTTGGGCCAGTTCTAAACCGCTCAGCAGACTTCGCGGCGGCCGTTTGGCATGAATGAAATTACAAAAGCCGCCACGCGAGCATTCTTTTGACTCGTGCTGCCGACAGCATGCTTCTCTAAAGTCGGTGACTGGACTCAACTCGCAGTAGACTGGACGGCCGCCATACCATCTGAAATTGAAACTTTCTAGCGCCTTTTGAGCGTCTGCTTCGTATTTGAATCGCGCATAGACGTTGCCGGTAAGATGATCGTTGTTGTTTTCGCAAACTACTATTTCTTCAAGCGGGCCAAACTTGGCGGCTTCGCAGTAAAAGTCCTCGTAGAAACAGTCAAACTGATGATCCATCTCAGATTCGCTGAGTGTGTTTTTGGATTGATAATGAGGGTTTTGATACATGTTCCGACACAGGATGGTTTGTGAATATGACGGCTTGACGTGTTTCCGCGAGCATTTGTCACCATGTCGGCATGCGCCAATTTTGTAGTAAAACGAACAGTTGACCTTGTCCTGTTCAGTGCCGTAGATAGATGCCAGATAGTTTGCCATTGTGTATCAGTAGATATTACTAGAGATGATGATATTAGATCAGTAGTACTTCAAATGCAGTAAGATGTGATGTTTGAATAGAAAAAGGATTGAAAATTGGAATTTGGGAGATTTTCCTGGTAATTTTTAAAGACAACCCACACAGCTTGTGGCAAACGCTCGAACAATCCATTCAACCTGCAACACGATTTTAATACATCATGGGAGTAAGTTTAATTTTGGCGGTTTCCTGGGCTTTTGACTAATCAGTACATGTTTGATAGAACGATGGCGGCACAATTCCTACTAGACGTGAACTAGTTCTCACATCGTCTAAGGGTCCAACTACTGCAGAACTCTTTCAGGCCAAACAGCTGAACAGCGAGTACCTGTGGACACGATGCGGGCTCTCAGACGCGCCGCTTGAAATACCGATCGTCAGCGACTACCTTGGTCGATTATACAACAAGCAGGCAGTTCTTGAGCACTTGCTGGCGCGCAAACTCGCAGCCGCAGCCGGCGATGCGGAACCTGTTGATCCTATTGCACATATCAAGAGTCTCAAGGATATTGTGGAGATCCATTTCAGCACTGAAGACGACAACAAAACATGGATATGCCCGGTGACTCAGCGTGAGATTCTACCCGAAATCAAGGGATCGCGGTTCTTGTATGTGGTGCCTTGTGGACATGTATTTAGTGAAAAGGGACTACGCGAGCTGAATTTTGAGCAGTGCTATATATGCGATGCTGCAGTTGATAAAGCACTAGGATCGGTGGTGATTAATCCAGCAGATACCAAGGACGCAGTTGAAAGACTGGCTCAGCTTACGGAGAAAGGTCTTACCCATAGTATGGCGTCTGCAGGGAAATCAAAGAAGCGCCGGAAAGACATGGGTGCGGACGGCGGTTCCGGCAAGGTGAAGAAAAGCAAAAGAGTCAAACCCACCGAAAACCTCGAACCAAGTGATGAATCCAAACCAGCTGAAAAGACTAATGGTCAAACAGAAGAAAGCACAAAATAGTAAGTTAGGATAAATGGTATATATATGTACAACAAATGATTAGCTAGTAGAGTAGCATCAGTCACAGGTAATAAAGAGTCCAAATAAGATGTCAGACAATTTACATGATCTGGGAAATAATCTCTTGTTAGTTTTTTGTGTATACAAATCAGCACTGGTGTGTAAAATACTCACGTCGGTGTTACTCTTGGTAGGACCGCCCTTCTTTCTGTCGCTGTCAATAGCATCAACGGCCTCCTTGACCAGCTCTCTGGCGTTGGCCTCTTCCGCCAGACGTCTTTGACGCTCAGACTCACGGTTCATGTAAAGTGTGTATCCCAGACCACCGGTGAGGTAGACTGTCGTGTCGCAGGTTAGTTTAGCATGTTTTCGAGACATCTCCAGCTCCACGGGCTTTGCCGTGCAAAGACTAAATGGCAATCAGATTTACTTACCGGAACCTCCAATAATCGAGAGGACAAACAGACGATGGGCCACATCGGTGGCTTGAACGTACCAGGGACGACCGTACATTATGTTGTAGATGTGTTGTATGAATATGCGTGTAAAGGCTGGAGATGCTGGTGCAATAAAGCAGTTGGGTTGAAGGGGTTTGGGATGAAAAAGAGAAGGAGTGGTGTGGCAAGTGTGTTATGACAAAGAAAATAAAAAATTATTATTCCCGAGAAACGATGAGATCTGCCGGTCCGCGCGGGACCTGCGATTCTATTGTGTACTAAGTGCAGTATCAACCCTCACCCTCTACGGAGCCTTTTTATCATGAAACATGAGCAGCACTGAGGATTCAGAATCATTCATTCTCGAAACGCGATAAAAGAAATATCGTTTTTATTATTGTTTTATATACTTTTACGGGTCTCAAAAAAAACTAGTTTCAACGCGGGCGCACGCTGCTCTCGCTGTGCCGGCCAGTGACGGTATCAACGTCGGAACGAGCAGAGGTGACAGCAGCCATGGATCCAGAAGGATTATTCCAGGACAGATAAGTATGGTCACCGAGTTTACGGGGCTTGACAACGTGCTTGATCAAAAACATGAGGCCAACGCCTAGACAAAGTCCAGCAACTACCAAGTAAGCAACGCCCAAAAACGGGTTCTTGCCACCAAGAACGCTGCGGGTGGTGATGACAATCGACTTGGACCCGTCGTAGATCAGCACCGGGAAGTTGATGCCAATGTCAACAGAGTAGATTCCGGGCTGAAGGACTTGGTTGTCGTTGCGGCGGGCCAGCTTTGAAAAAGTCGGAAGACCAGCAGTCCGCATCCAGTTCTGCAACGACTCCCACTCGGCAAAGTTGGGCATGTTGTCTTTGGTGTAGTTTTGCGGGAACAGCTTGACCCAGTTGGGAGGAGGCACGACAGAAGACGGATCGTACTGAGTCTTTTTGAATCTGTCCTTGTCAGTGGCCCAGGCAATCCCGTTTTCTGTAAAGTTGTAAGAGGTTTGCTCGTCGGTGGAGTTGACGGTGGTGAGCGTGGAAAAGGTGTCGTTGAAGAAGGAGTTGGCAATAAGTCCGCATGGATAGTAAGGCACGCCGTCTTCGTTTGTGATCAAGGGTTTACAGTCGTCTGCAGTGTTGAGAGCGTGTGCTGGCTCGGCAAACCCGTTCAGCTGGCGCTCGTTAAACGATTGGACGTATCGTCTGTGGTTTTGGTAAAAGTTGGACAGTCTGTAGAAAAAGTACACTGGGCTTCCCATCTCCGTAGGGATCTCGAACTGGATCTGGCAGGTGCGCTCGACAGGGATGTTGATACTGGAGCTGAACACCGTGTGGTCCGAGTCGTGTTCAATCAGCTTCCATTGCGCTGCATTCGCTGGCTGCGCATCGTTCTTGAACGAGTATTTGATGTAGTCCTTAGGGATTTCCGTGAATGTATCCGTGTTTGCCATGTTTGCGCAATGACTATAGTCGATCATGACTTCCTGGATCTGACCACTGGCCCACAGCATAGCGCCGCCCAGAGGAGCAAAAACGACGGCTATCGCAAAGAACAGTGGAAGCACAGTCTTTGGAGTCAAAATGGGCTGCCATGCTTTTAAACGCTGCTGGCGGAACGCGGTGTTAGGAGGTTTCCGGGATTTTTCCTTGACCTCGACGGGTCTTTCGCTATCGCTGTCACTGTCCATAGTAATCTCCGGGCGTTTTTTGTTATGAATTAAGAAAAAAGAGATACAAAACGACCTCTGAGATGCTTGACTACGAGGAGAAAGAGAAGAAAGGGAGAAACAAATTCTAATTTGGAATGTCGCTCAGCTCGGTCGGGAAGACTCTCTATTCAGATTTATTTGCGCGCTTTGTCGATAGATGTTTTACTACGCTTGGGCATTTTGCAAACTACATTTGCAGAGCATAATCATACTCGACTATAGCATTGCGACAGTGTTGGTGATTGTTTCTAGCTATTTAGGTGATTAGACGTTGGCGTTTGGGTGAACTGAGACAGGCCAGGCATCTCGGCGGCGGGAAGAATTTCGACCCAATATCCGTCAGGGTCCATTACAAAGCCAATAAACTTCATGTCACCGTCAGTGACCCGCTTCTCAATAGCCACACCGGCATTTTCAAGCTCATTTCATCAACTTGAAAATTTTGGGATCCAGTTTTCAACATGGCTGTATTTCTGTGGCTCGGTATTGCCGTTGTAGTACTTGAACTCGAGTTCTTGTTCGGTGCCCCAGTTGTGCATCAGCTCAAAAATGGACTCGCGATTGGGTACTCTTTTGCCAGAGTTCTTGACAAAGTCATAGTCAGACTCGTAGTCTAGGAAGTGCAATGCGAATTTGGCAGTAGCATGTTTCGAGTTCCGCAAAATTTCATGCACGGAACGTCCTTGTAGAACTTTCATGAAGCCTTGGGATCTTTAATACGGATCTTGGTATGATTGAACCTGAACTTCAAGCGTCAGATACACTTTAAGTCTTGCCTATTGCCATTTCTTGGCTTTTGGATCAACTCAATCCAATATTCATCAAAATCCAAAGCAGACGCAGCTTGCTTTGAGTTGTCACAGGCAGCTTTAATATTGTCAACTGAGAAACAAATATGACCAAAGCCACAGTGAGACCTAATGCTACCGGTGTTTAAGGTGTAAGACTCGTCATTTCCCCAAACCATTTCAAGAATACCACTTTTTTGATATCATTCTGCGACACCAGGAACACCCAGGTAGTAGCTGTCGAACTTGAACTTGACAAACTTGAAGTAGTCATACCCCATTATGCCGGAATCCTCTCTCATGAGTAGCGATTGCTAAGGGTCTTTGGACCCGGATCATGGTGTGATTGAATGAAAATTCTGAGGTACCAACCACCGTCGACGTTTCTGTAATCATTGAGTTTTGAATTGTACCTGGACGGCTCACATGAATGCGATAAAGAGTTGAAAATTGAAATGAGAGCGGGAAATGTATCAGATTCACAGTGTCATTTTCAGAGATTGCTTTGGATTGCGTGGATTGAATAGGGAACAGTTTTGCAAATGGATGTACCAATTAGTTTCGAGCCGACCTCGTAATATTAACTGAGATCAGATACGTTCTGGCGAGAAATGTTTCCATGTTTAGTGTAGCTGAAAACGAGTGTGCGAGAGGTGATACCTGGGAAAGATATTCAATGATATGTGGAACGGCGTAATAGAAACACCAACAGCCTCGAAATAACCAAATCAAGTCTCGATTTTTAAGCAAAAACGTTTCGCAAACGGCAATTGTTTTAGCGCCCTTAAGACTGTAGAAATTAACGGATCCTGTCATCATATCTGCTATGTATTCGGACAGCGATTTCTTATCTACAATTGTGAAATCAGGTTCACATGGATCGCTGAAATGCGTTTGTTTAGACCAAACCAAAAAACAGAACTGGTCACAACAAGACTACTTTATTTCTGGTCATTTTCTGCTTGCTGGTTCCATTTCAATTTCAGATTTAAAAGACGAGAAATCGGTATGATTGTCTAGTACGACTCGTATACATTGAGGTACAATGTATTAGTGTATTCACGATTATAATAATTAAATCAAGGGCATTGAGATTATCAGCATTTCACTAGCTGCGTGATACTTTTATTTTCTACCAAAGTATATTGCATTTACTCACACTTATGCTTGTGCTTGTCAAAAGCCACAGTACCAAAAGTATCTAAATCTTTGACAAGTTTGTTCTCGTGCTTGCAGTACTACGCTCACCATAATTGTACTTGACTTTACACCGCTTGCTGTAGTCTTGATAAATCTACTCAGATGTTTTTGATTCAATTCGAATACAAAACGGATTTTTTTTAATACTGGTCGTGTTTGCTCGTCCAGCCAAACGCTCCAGAAAATACTTGCTACGTCTGTGAAAATCAGGAATAAGATACGTTGAAGTGAGCATTAAAATTCCACACCATACAATTGAAATGCACAATGTGTCATGAAGTAAACCAATCTGATAAAATGCCCAAAAGCTTCTCTGCTAAATTCTTTAAAAAGACTAGAATTTCCACTGTGTGATGTACTCGAAATTATCCCAAACCAAGCATACTCGTTTCAGTGACCAAGATCGTTTACATCCCAAAATTTCGCAATATCCATCATACAGACAACTACTTCAAGTAATTCCGATTGATCTACTCCAATATAAACGTCAAAGACTCACAATCATTAGTATGTCATTCTAGATTGTCCTTTTGCTTAAAAGGCAGCACTGCTTGTGACTTGACCATGCTGTACCACCTATCTGCCCGTCTGGTCATTTTCTGTCTCTGTCAATAATACCCTTTCTACACCGCAACATCTCTGCCATTGTTGCGTCAACGTATGTGTTCATCTCAGTCTGCACGTTTCGTCTCTCTGGCTTTCAACTCCCCCCCCCCCCCCCCTTCCCGCAACAATGCAGTATCTGGATTCTTCACTCTGGCTTTCAAAGTTCTTCTGGCATCATGCTGATGAATCTTGACCAGAAGTATTGACAGGAGAATGAAATGCCTTTTTTTCCGCGATATATTAGCAGCGACCACAAAACCAATTCAAGTCCAGCACACCAGTGATTGCATTTTCTTCTATTAACCATAAAAAGTCCAATTAAAGGCAATGGTACATCATCACGCAGACCAAAATCAACTCAAGTTGAAATCAAGACTTCAGTGCACAGCCGTACCAAAGTCCTGACACAATTTTTCAATATTTTCCACTTTCCAACTCCTTCCGTCATCCATCCCATCACCATCATCATCATCACCATCACCATCATCATTACCATCATTACCATCATCACCACACACTAAAAAAAACAATGAAATGGTACAACCCATCCGCCTGGACCATGTTCACGTTCGCCTGGACGCAGTACTGGGAATTCGGATTCCCAGCCGACGAAGTGCGTCCGGTGACCTGCCAGCCTCTGCTCCGCTCCGAGCTTGATTTCGACGGGCAACAGGTGATGGGCGATTTCTCGCTGACGCTGGTGGACACGCTCGACACGCTGGCCCTGTTTGGCGATTGCCCGGGGTTCGCCAAGGCGGTGCGCGACACGCAGCGGTACGTCTCGTTCGACTTGGACCATTCTGTGTCGGTGTTCGAGACCACGATCCGGATCATGGGCGGGCTGTTGAGCGCACACCTGCACGCGTCAGATCCACAAGCCGAGTGCCATCTACCACACTACCAAGGCGAGCTGCTGACAATGGCGCACGATCTCGGGGTGAGGCTGCTGCCAGCGTTCGACCAAACAGAAACAGGGCTGCCGGTGCCGCGGCTCAACCTGCGGACCGGGAAGCCGGACGCCCGGGACCCAGGGGTGTCGAACGCGGCGGAGGCCGGGTCGCTGACGCTCGAGTTCGGGCTGCTGTCGCGGCTGACGGGCGACCACCGGTTCGACGTCGCGGCGCGGCGCGCGGCGTACCAGGTGTTTGCGCTGCGCGACGCGCGCACCGGGCTCGTCGGGATGACGCTCGACCCCCTCGCGGCGCGCTTCGTGACGGCGCACGGGATGGCCGGGGTCGGAGCGCACGCCGATTCCTTTTACGAGTACGCTTTGAAGCACGCTTGTCTGTTCAACGACTCGGAAATGCTCAATGTGTTCCAGGCCAGCTTCGCCGCGGTCAAGGTGCATCTTTATGATCAGGGGTTGCATGTTTTCCGGAACGCGAGGATGCGGGATGGCCGGTGGTTGAATGGGTGGGTGGACTCGCTGTCGCCGTTTGTGGTGGGGTTGCTGGTGTTGCAGGGCGACGTGGATATGGCTGCGAAGATGTACCAGACGTATGCCCGGGTCTGGCACGAGCAGGGCGGCGGCGGCGGCGGCGGCGGAATGATGCCTGGGCGCGCCGACCCCGGGACCGGCCGTGTGCTCGATCCGAACTACCCGCTGCGCCCGGAGTTTGTCGAGGCCACCTACCATCTTTACAAAGCCACCGGGCACATCCAGTACCTCTTCAGCGCGGTGCAGATCAGTCGGGACTTGGAGAAGTTCAAGACCAGGTGCGGCTACTCTGGCGTGGTTCTTGATCACGAAGCAAACGAGATGAGGAAGGACGACAGAATGCCGAGTTATTTCCTGTCAGAGACCGTCAAGTACCTGCACCTGGCATTGAATCCAGAGCAGCGTGTTACAAGGCATGAACAGGCAGTGTTTTCGACAGAAGGACATGTGTTGTACTTGTCTGAGCACGCCGAAGGTAAAAGGTTTAACTTGTCGTTCCCGCAGAGCAGAGAGGAAAAAGTCACAGCAGAAGTGGAGGTTACCCCGATCGTGCTTGGGTTTTGTCGAGTCCCATCTCGCCAGTACGAATACGTAGATCCAGTCACGCCAGTAACATGGGGTCTCCAAGTCGGTTCTCACCTTGATTTGTCCAACCTCCCTAGCATCGACCCTGTCACTGGCAATTGGCAAATCGGCACATTAAAAGGAGTAAAAATGGAGTTTTTCAAAGTGTTCACTGACGACGACAGTGAGGATCTGATCAGGATGGTGAGATTGCAGGGAGAAACAGTCGGTGAGTATGAAGTGGCCGTGGAGTCTGGGGTCGATTGTGGGGTGGGTGTTGAGGACGGGTGGATGGTCGTGGCAGGCAAGAGAGTCGTGAACGTGCGGATCCTCAACATGTACTGAGGCAAGAGCCCGGGGATTTATTTATTTGAGTAGCATTGTACTTTTATCAAGTATCAACAATATCAACAAAAATTCAATTTTAAAATAAAAATTACAAAAATAAGAAAAAAGAGAAGAACTAAGCAGACAGGTCCTACATACAGTCTCCAAAAGGCCCTTCGGTAGAATGGCAATTTTGCCTAATTTAGTCTTAATGCCCTCGTGAACACTGATCAGCCGCACTTTGCTCCGAATGTGCAGAAACCCTAATAAAAACGCCCACCTTTTCCTTCTTCTTCTTCTTCTTCTTCTCCTCCTTCGCCACATTGCATGTACACTTGCTACATGCCGTTGGCTCATCGGAGCAAATACAACACGCCGATCTCGGCGAGTTTTCACCGTCGGCGGTATCGGCACACATGTGTACACTGTATATGGAAATAAAGTTTGCCTGTATTTTTTTTTCTTTTCACGCTTTGCCGAATGCGGCGAGTACACATGTGTATGTACATTTATTTCAGTCCCCGTTTGTGGCTTGTCTATTTTGATTGAAGGCCGCACTTTTCAAACAAACTGTGTCTGTAAACATATTGTTGGCTTTCGTAGTGGTGAAGTGATGAAGTGGTGGGCAAGGTGGAGAGAGTGGCGTAAGCAGGTGTGGCGATGACGCGACGACGACAACCGTTATACATTTTGACGACCGTTGGGGGGGGCCATTTTGAAAAAGAAGACACACCGCTAGTAGTCGTCACGTGATAAAGACAACTGCGCTTTATCTGTTCAATGCTTGCTTTCTCTCTCTCGCTCTCAATCTACTTAAGCGTAACAAAAAAAGTTTTGATAGCAACCACCTTCTCTTTCTCTCTTTCTCTCTCTCTCCAATGATAAGCAAACGTATGGACTGCAGAGATCGGGTCAGGAAAAGTCACCGTAAAAAAAAAGAACTGTTTTTTTTATTTCCTGCAAAAGATGAAATGTCAATTTTCTATGGCGCTTCAGTTCGTGATCTTGTCCAGTGTCATTGTGTGTGTCTGTTCATACTCAAGACTTGAGATATAAGATATGTACAGAAAAGATTGGAGAGTTTTTCACAAAAACTCAGATATAAATTAGGAACCTTACCTAATCTTCACAGCCTTACCTAATCTTTGCGCCTGTTGCCGTGCCAACGCCCTTGACCCAGAGAAGCAAAGTGAAACTGAAAAAAAAAAAAAAAAAAAAAAAAAAAAAGCCTGGGGGAAAGAAAAAAAGAAACGATTAAACGAGAAAAAAAAATTGATACAGCATACGGTGATTGATTGCGATTAATAAGTTTGAAGAAAGGGAGAGACGAAAAAAAAAAAAAAGTATATAAAGAGAACGATAGGTCTTGTTGGATTAACAAGATTACTTTATTTATTTATTTAGTTATCGTTATCGATTATATTTTTTTGTTTATAGAGGCATAAGCAATAAGGACTCTTTTGTTGATATTCTTTTTTTTGTTGGCGGCATATCTGAATAGAAAAACGACAAGTGCATTAGACAACGACCACGATTGCTTTATATCAACGACGACACCATCGACCACCGAACAGTTTATATAATTCTTGACGATATCCAAAAACAGCCCAACACCACCTGTATATTTTCTAGAGACACACAAATGAGATTTGACGATTCTTCTTTTGAAATGGCCGGGTTGATGCCGCCGTCGCCCGACCACCGGGCCGCGTCCAAAGTGGCAGCGGCGGAACAGCAGCAGGCAGCGGCGGCGGCGGCGGCGGTGTCTGGTGGGTGGACAGGGAGCATGGCGATGCTGCTGACTCCGCAGGCCGAAGAAGCCAGTGCGTTTCCATCTGTCAACACCAACAGCTTATCCAACAACAACAACATCAGCTTATCCAACAACGACATTTCACAACTCCCAACAACAGCCGCAGCGGACCAGGTCGTGTTGGGGACCGGCACCATCTCGCCCACGTTGCTGAGCATGAACAGCATCACTGCAGACAATATCCCTATTACAGACGATATTGCTGACGCGACGGCAATGACGACTGCGACATTGACCAAATTTGATCTCATGTTTGGGACAAGCGACCCGCCGGTTTACGATTTTGTGGAAGGAGGGCACGGTGAAGAGGACTGGGGGCCTTTGTTCAAGGAGCATGGCGTGGGGCAAGTCGAGCAACAACAAGAACAAGAACAGAATAGAGAACAGAGTACATCGACGAAACGAAAAGCGTCAAGTGTCTCTACCCGCCCTGCCAAAAAGCCCAAATCCAAGTCAATCACCCCAATAGCCCCATCACTCTCCACCACTCCATCCCTCTCTTCAACCACAACCTCAACCACCACCCGCTCGCCCTCTCCCTCCTCCTCCTCCTCCTCCTCCACAGAATACAAAAAGGACTCGCTCGGACTCACCGCCTACAACCGCAAGCCGCGGTCCACGCCGCTGCAGCCGATCCAGCTGACCGCGAACGCGGACGCCGTTTTGGTCAAGCGCGCCCGCAACACCGCTGCCGCGCGCCGCTCGCGCGCACGCAAGCTCGAGCGCATGTCGCAGCTCGAGGCCAAAGTCGACGAGCTGCTGGCCATGAACCAGCGGCTGCTTAGCGAGAACAGAGGCATGAAGTCCGAGGTCAGGCAGCTGGTCAAGGTCATGAGCGAGGCCGGCGTCGAAGTGCCGGAGTTGTCGTCGAGAGCTTTGGAGGATGATGACGATGAGGAAGAGGAGGAGCTGGTCGGTGTCAAGCTGGAATCGGACGAGGCTTGCGTTAAAGATGAGCCAGAAGATGAGTTATAAATTCATTCGCTTTATTCAACACTTTTTATTTATACATAATACCTTCAACGGTTATTTACCTATTCTTACTTAAAAAACAACATTCAATATACATTTTTTCTATTTTTAATTATTCCAGTTCTTGTAATACCTTCAACAGTTATTCACCTATTATCTAAAAAACAATCAATACACATTTTTCTATTTCTATGCGGAAAGATCAATGATCTTAAATCTCTTTGCTGACTGCGCACTGTCAACAGCGTTCACAAACGGTTTTACAAACACCGTTGGGCAACGCCATCGTCACTCAAACGTCAACATCGCCGCGTTCCTCCCAGTCTTCTCTTGATATGTATCCTCAACTTGCAGATTTTGTCATACACGATCTCGGCTCTTTTTGTGTATCCTTCCCAGCTTTTTCCCCGGCCAGTTCACGCGACGATACATGCGACAGCTCCAAGTAAGGATGCGAGTCAATCAGTGCCTGCCCAGTGTACCCACGCGCATCGATCAAAGCGACCTTGGCAGGTTTGGTGTGTATAAGTATGATGATAATCTGTTTATTGTCCCTATGTCTCGGGATTATAATACACAATATGTACCTTTAAATAAAATACCTATATGTACATAAAACAGACATGACAAAAGACATTTAATTTGTTTGCTCATCTCGTCGAGACTAACGTAGTGACATCCCGGAGAAAGCGTTCTAGGTTTTCAGTGTTCTATGGCGCCAAATTCTTCATAGTCGTAACTTTGGGTATGTAAGTACAGCGTCTTTCAAAGGAGGATCAGGATTACTCGAGTACATTCTGATCCCTTCCTCTATTTGCGAACGCGGCGGCACTCATTGTCGAATGTTACTTTCTAGTCTGAACACTAGGCCCCGACGCAGTAGTAGACCGGCCGGTCAAAGAAGCATGCACAACCCGCGCCGAAAAGTCTCTAATCAATTTCGAAATCTCTTCAGAAGACTCGATCCCGTACCAAAACAAAACCCGGCCGTTCTTGGCAAACGATCCATCAGCCTTGCCGAAATGCCAGCCCGAGTTCTCGTCGGCATCTGACACCTCCCATTGAAGCGAGCTGTGATCATTCCTAACAGCAGCCCAGATGTTTTCAGTTACGTTGTTCAGCCATCCGTTCTTGCTCGCTAGAAACTTGTCCATAACAGGGACACCTGACTTGGTCTGTTTCACAATAGCAAGCACGTCCAAAGGTTCATCACTATACGCTTTGAAATCGACATTTTCAAGCTCGCGCAAGTAAGAAGCAACAGAGATCTTGTTCTCGGCAATATCGGCATCTCTTTGCAAAGCGTCTCGGAGCGCTTCTTTGGAAGGAAAGTCTTCAAGATTGTCTCCAGACTCCAACTTGTAACCGCGACTAATAAGAGTGCCGGCGCCAGAATCAGTGAACAGCTCCTTTTGCAGGTCATGCACAGAAATAATTGCCACAGACGAGGATCGAGGTAGATACGTCAAAAGCTCTTTGATTTCTTTAATCTTCAACTTAGTACCATACTTGACCCAAGGCTCTTTCATAAGGTCATCGTACTCTTCGTCAAGATTGATACTGGAAATCTTTTCTTTGGTGCTGCCATTGAACAATCCACCTTTTTCATTAAGATAGACGATTTTCAAGGGCTCAACGACTCTGGCCAGCTCACCAGCCGCCACGTCTGCATTGACGTTCAGGATCTGGCCGTCAGTGGTTTCCGCCAAAGAAGTCAAAATCGGCAGTGCGCCAGCGGCAATCGACGCTTCAAGAGCAGTCTTATCCACAGACGTCACTTTCCCCACAAGGTCGTACTTTTCCTTATCCAAGTACTCCGCCGAGAAAACGCCGCCGGTGATAGGCCTGGCACGGACCCCACGCTTTTCCAGGGCTTCAACCAGTTTCAGGTTCTGCTCCAGGAAACATTTGCGGACGACGCTCATTGTGCGGGGGTCAGTGATACGGATTCCGTCAATGTAATCGGGGACGACGCCTTCGGCCTCTAGGATCTCGTTGATTTGTGGTCCGGTGCCGTGTAGGACAATCGGGTAAAGCCCGACGTGGTAAAGGAATGCAAGCGACGACGCGAGCTCGTCAAGGTTATCGGTGATGATTGCCCCACCGACTTTGATAACCGCGAATTGCTGGCTTAGAAATTTAGAGTTAGCACTTGAGTGTGTAAACCGGAAAACAAAATGTAAAAAATCACACTAAAAAAATAAACTTACCTGGAAACCGAAGTGAAATATTTCAGATATTGTTCAACCTCCCGTTTAGACCCAATGTTATCTAAAAGCTGGATGACAGTGGATCTGGTAGAATAATTCCTAGCGGCAGAAGTAGCGGCCAGCTCAGAAGTAGATCGAGTAATGATTCGGACAGGCGTAGCAGGGGTACAGGTAACCCCGGCGCGGAATGCGCTTGCTCTGAGTAATGATGAAGAACGGCGTGCTACAGATCGGAGCATTGTAATGAGTAAAAGTGTTTTATCCAGTAAAGAGGGGGGGGGGGGGGGGGGGGGGGGGGGGGGGAATGAATCTATAAGTGTGAAAAAAAAGGAAACCTGTCAATGCAAATGGTAAACAAAATATGATATAAATAAGAAGAATGAAAAGAGTGGAAGATAGCTGAGTATTTGTATTTGAGAACGAAAGAGTTTCAAATCGAGCAAAACTGACAGAAATATGCCAGAGACAGAGAGAGGATGAACAGGTTTGGCGATGGAGAATCAAAGGGTTAGGGGGGGCGATTAAACGTTTTTGAGAGGGTGAAACGGGCAAGGCTGGGAAGTTTGATAGTGACTGATAGTCGGTTGATAGCAGATAGTGGGAGACGGCGAATGAGATACAGGGCGAGGGTTGTGTAAAGCCCGGGCGTATGAGTATGACTCGATACGGGTGATGCGATACAAGGCGATAGCAATGAGCAAGATTATTATAATGTAAGATTCGAATGTTATGGAAGTAAAATGGAGGTGAATGATGACTCGGCCTTTTTGTTTGGGGTTTGATAATGGTATATCGCCCTGTTGGGTGGGTTTTAAAGCCATAGGGCGATGCAAGTCAAAAAAAAAAAAATAGTGACTCACAAGCGCGTCTGTACTTTAATCGCTAATTTAACCAATTTGAACGCATTGAGCAAACAAATGTATTACATTTTCAGTACAGAACCATCAACTCAATTTCTGTATCTAATCACTGCTGCATGATGTTGGCAAAGAGCCTTTGAAGCAACGATATCTACAGCTTAGAACGCGGCCATGATTAATTGTATCTAAAGACTTGGGACTTGTGACGCGTTGTATTAACGCGCTTTTGAGCCAGGTATTAGATCATCCAATTAGGATTCCGTTTTTGGTATATCCGACTAGACTCGGTACTGCTTCGCTTGTATTTGGGTCGGTCGGCAAAGAAAATGGGCCGTTTTTTATATTATTATTTTTTTTTCCGTCGCGAGCCAGTGCGCTTCGGAATCGCAGCAGCCCACGAAGAAAATATAAATATACACATGAGTCCGGACCCAAGAGCAGACGCGTGAGTATAAGAGTGTAAAGTTAACGGTGAGACATGAATGAGCAATGTGTACCCCAGGTTTGAGCGCTTAACGGCTTTGTTTCCGGTGTTGAAGGTTATGAAGATGAATGCTTATTGCGAAAACTTTGTATTTCACTCAAAGGCTTGCTTGCGGGTTTCAGGAACAACCGATGTACTCCTTGTGCTATAAGTCAACTCAATGAACTGGCCGTGATTCTTTTATTCTCACAAAGTTAAGATTTCATTGAGAACCCAAACCAATCACTGCGCTGAAACAGCGTTGACGAGTGACCATAGACTTCGTGACCTCTGCCGACTGTATCGAGTGATCTGAACGGTGTTCGATATACAGACATACACTCAGAAAGGAGTGTGTTTCAACGGAGAAACTACAAAACGATGCAAATTTAACGGGGGACTGTTTTCTATGAAGATTTGCTCGACACGATCCAAAAAATACACTTCAATGGCTCTGCTGATCGTTTTGGCTCGCTCGATCGATGCAATGTCCCGTACGTATTTCCCGCAACTGCCCATAGTTATGCCTCTGCTCTATTCTCGTATTTGATTTCAAACATACACCCTTCCAGAATCACTTTCGCGATCTGTGATTTGATCCACTCGTTTCTGTTCATGGCTAAAGCACTGGCTTTGCAAACAGTTCCCGCTTCTTCTCATCATCAACGCCTTGATCGTGCTCTTGTCCAATGCCATGAAATTTTTATTTTTTTCTTCTTTCAAATGTCACCGGCCAAAACCTGCTTTTTTCTCTCTTTCTGTGTCTGCCAAATCAGCCAACCCGGTGCCTAACCAATGTTCCACGACCACCACCACTTTTTCAAAACCCTCCTCCTCATCCTTCTCCGACTCGAACCATTCTGATCCCAATGGCACCTCAAAACACACCATAACCTGCCTTTCTTTCTATGTATGGTGTAGCACTAAACCTCTCAATACAATAATACATATCCTCGCTTCTCATCTCACTAGACCTTTCGATTCTCTTTGGAGCCTTGGCTACGTCAATCGGCCCCTCATCCTCCTCCTCCTCCTCCTCCTCCTCCTCGATCATACAATATTTTTGCCTCGCACTAGTTTCCCTTTTCCTCTCCCTTTTTATTTTATTTTTAATTTTTTTTCCTTCTACCTCCTCCTCCTCCTTATCCGCACCACATAACCTTTTTTTCTGCTTTCCTCGTACTGTATTCCAGCAGTTCCTTTTTGTATACTTCTTCCACTGTCTGCGCCCGTCTGTATCGCGCGCTCTATTCGTTCCCAGTGTCTTCACCGCTACTATAGCAAATTCTCGTAGGTGCCCATTTTTGACTGTCGTGCGCACCTTCACCAGACATAAACATTTATGGAAAACTTTTTGGACAGTGACACCGACCTCCATCACCACCACCACCTTCAACACAAGTCTCGTGCTAAAAGCCGGCATTTTCAATCAGCACTAAGCATATCTGCTCCTCCATCCTCTCCTCCAAACACAGGCAAAGTACCCTCGGCCGCTATTTCTTCTCAGTCTCCTCTTCCGCCGCAGCAGTTGCAGCAGCAACAGCAGCTCTCAAGATCGCGCTTTTCTCCGGCTGGTTCCAAGCATGAGCCTTTCCCACACATCAAGGCAACGATTTCTCTAGACTCCAAAGACGGGCACGACCTACTAAACAAGCATTTCAACCACCTCCACGCCCAGCATCTCCACTACAAGTCCAAATCAAGAGCCGTTTCTATGGATGATCCACCGCCCTCTTTTGACGATGTCATAGCGAACTCCACTCCTTCCTCGCGAACTCACAGCTGCATCAATCTCCAAGAAGCCGCCAACCTTGCAAGCTTCAGCTCCTCGGTCGCATCTCCTTCACTCTCCTCCACAGCGCCTTCTTCAAGGTTCGGCAACTGGTTATCTTGGAACAACACGCCGCCCTCTTCCTCTGCCTCTACAGAATCCCACTCTCGTCCTCCTTCAGTATCAGACCCTTCGCACTCGCTACAACAGCGATCCACCTCGCAACAACAACAACAGCAACAGCCACCGCTAAAAATCCTTGGTCTTAAAATCTTCAACGCACGTTTCCACTTCTTGCTCGGACTATCAAGAGTATGTGTATTTTCTCTTCTGATACCATGCAAACTAAACTACTGCAGCTACTAACTCTAATTTTCTTTTTTCTTCTTCTTTTAGGGACTCTCAGTACTACCAGCACTATTGGGAATGTGGGAATGTTTTTATCAAGCCTGGGAACTGTTTGATATGGCAGGCGACAGGCCGGCTTCGTCTGTTCGGTCGAGCGAATTGTTGATGGCAGGCCTGTGGTGCAGTGTGTCTGGATACTTGTCATACGCCGTGCTGGACGGGCTCATGGTACGCTGGATCGTGACCTACTCGACACCAGCAACCATTGTGCGGATGTTTTCCTGTGCCTGTTTGAACATCGCCATGATCCAAGGCCTGTTTTCCGTGTTTGCGCCTGGCCAAACCTATCTTCTCCATATATGGATTCTCATTTCTTGCATTTCTACAGTCGCCTATATCATCCAGAACTTTGTGACCAGCAACCTGGCGCTTGAGCACAAGTCCCGGTCGGTGGACCTTTACAACATTACGGTGTTTGCGGTCGTCCCGGTTGGCCTGGCGTCGTTCTTTACCATGATCAATCTGTTGTGGTGTCTGATGGTTCTTCGAATCGATTTACAAATTCCTGATGTTATAACTTGATTATTTTTTCCATCAAGTGTAGCAGAAAAAATTATATATACCCTTTTTTTTCTTTTCATATTCTTTATTTTTTTATTATTCTATTTCTTCATCTCTCTGCTCATCTGTTGGTGTATTTTGAATTGGTATCGTATATTTATTTCGATCAATTGACTTTGCATGTACATGCAGTCTATGTGTGGTAGACAGATATGGTTGAAAGAAAGGCTACACTTGAACATAGCGCTGTCGTCTGATTACTTTCGACATGCGATTCGACATACATCTACAAGACTGTAACTGCATCTACCGTAGCACTCTGATGTGTACCGAATGATTATCTTTTTGTGTGTAAATTTATCCCACAATCACACAAAGGGAGAAAACGCACTCTAAAAGTGTATTATCGAAAACTCAATGGCGCGAAATACACGATACCCAGAGCAGATATATGTGTAGATCAGAGTTGTGTAGCCAGTGTAGAGGTGGATCTGTGCATGGCACGTAGATAAGAAGTGGACGAATTGGACAAAGGAAACGCTGTAGTGAGACTGGTGGTTTTTGGAGTCAGGTAGGTGAAAGGGTATGAGACGGGTTGTATTGGCTGTTACTGTAGAATGAATTTTGAAACATCAGTCGCAATCACAAATTGGAAAAGCTTTTTTTCCTCAACTTTGGTATACATTTTTTTTGTTTGAACTATTTCAATTCTTCTTTTCTAAAAAATACAAGATCAGAATGGTAATTACGAAATCATCAAGAACATTGTGTGATTACGAACTAGTAGATACACTATACAAAGATCAAACTCTTTGATAACACCAAAATCTCATTGGGTTGATACAAAAAAACCTACATTCCCATATTTCTCCATCTTCACAGTTCAAAAAACTCAAAAGTATATTCAAAAAAAAACATTACACATCACCTACTCAACAAGTCTCTCCACAACTTTCTGGACCCATTGAGGGAGCTCCACCGTTTTCTTCTCCATTGCCCTTTGCATGTTACTCTTCCCACCAGCCCCAGGTATCACATTACGCACAACCTCAACCCATCGCTCGCGCTCCCCGTTCTCCGCCTGGAAATCTATCGACTCGCCATTGGCAAACTTGACTCTAAACCCGTCTTTGTCGTCCGGCAACGAAAACGCTTCTTCGGCAATCACGGATTTACGCGTCCGGAAATCGCGACTGTCAATGACTTTGGTGGCCTTGCTCAGATTGATGTACGCACGCGGCTTGTGCGACGTGTCGCTGTAAGCCATCAGCTTGACGCCATCAATCCGGAAAAACCGGCGACGCCAGTAGTTACAGTCTCCGCCAAGTTGCGACATGTACCCGGCAAAACTCAGTGTTGGTTGAGGCACGGGTCGGTTCTCGACTCCTTCTTTGATCATCTTTAGCGCTTGCATCATAGTGTGAGGCAAGTCTTCGTGCTGAGATCCACGAGGAATGTAAAGCATCTGCACATTAAGCGATCCGCCGTCATGACTAAGTGCAAACTCATACCGTTCAGCAGTTCCGTAGATTTCGGCTTCAAGATCAGCCAGGTTCACATTCGTCGAATACACAATCGTTTGCTCCTTGGCCGGTTGCGGAACCTCCTTCTTCACAGTGCGAGTGGCCGGTGTAGGAGTTGGTGGCAAGGCGGTTGGGGCTCTTCTATTGCTGCCGAAAAACTTGGTCAATCCTCTTTGTTGTCTTTGAGGCTGTACTGGCGTAGGCGGTAATGGCGTATTGGCTGGTACCTCTATGTACTTTGAAGGCTGTGGAATCGTGTTTTTCAACACAACGTTAAGTTCAAACATGAGATGGCGCCCGACAACAAGTTCAAATTCTTGTCCGATTTTCACCTCGCCTGCAGATTTCAAGGGTCTGCTTACTGGCGTGGCAATCTCGTGCTTGCCGTTTGAAAGTACAAGACCATACTTTGTAGTGCCGCCGCTAGGCACAGGTACTCGAGACATGCTTTCAACTGTCACGTAAAGTCTACCCCGGTCATTTGCCAACGGTTCAGAAACCACTCTTTCCTTAGTCAACTCAGGATCCAGTTTGGTTTTCACGCTCTTTTCAACCACGTCGTCGTCCACCCGTCGAACAGCACTACTAATTCTTCTAGCACGCTCTGATTTCCGTCTAGCGTAACTTGAAGCAAAGACCATCTCGGATGTCTCTCTAACTTTGTACCCCTTTTTCTCCTTCTCTTCTTGCTCAAGTGCCTTATGAAATTCTTGGCCCAGCGACATGTCATCAAACTGAAGCTCTAATTGAGGAATCGGGAAATCCAGAGGCGAAAGACTAGGTCTGGCGTGAAGCCTGGTTCCAGGGGCAAAAATTGTAGCGGGCTCGCTGAGAGATTCAGCCTCGTTTTCGCTCTCGTCGGAGACCTCAATGTCTGTGGGGTCTTCATCTTCTTCCTCCTTCTCGATCTCTTCGATTTCCTCAGTATCCTCATCGGTATCAATGAAACTATCTTCGTCAGTTGTTTCGTCATCATGCATTCTTCTTCTTAAGTTTGATTCGGTGTCAGTAGACTCGTCATCATGCATTCTTCGTCTCATGTTTGATTCAGTGTCAGTAGACTCGCCATCGTAAATATGGCCAGACTCATTCTCTTCAGCTAGCCTATTTATATGAAGGTCAGATCCAAATAGCTTTCGTTGCATCGATAAAGATCTTTCTTTAGTTTCTGCAAAATTGTTATTTCCAAACATGGGCGTATTTTCCCCAAGCATTGTGAAAATAGGTGAGTCGGTATTCCCAATACGGGATGCAGGTGTTTGGATCAAAGGATTAGGGGATCTGGTGCTGGAGCCTCGACCGTTGGTTGCAGGGGATGCCGCATTAGGAGGAATCTCGTAGTGATTTGTTTCTCTATTTTCCGGTTCTAAAGTCCTGACGGATGACTCTGATGATTGGCGACCAATTTTTATAGGCGAAGCTAATAGGCCTTTGGGCTTTGAATCCACATCACTAGACTGAGAAAATGCAACGTTGTCAATAAGTGGTGATGTCTTTTTGGGGCTAGGAGTCCGGGGAATTTTGTTGGCAAAAGAAGAGGCGTCAAATGTGGGTGTGGTGGAAGATTCTCTTGATACAGGCGGCGAGTGAATGTCATTCGGGAATGAGGTGATTGTTGACGAGGAGCCTGAGGATTTGTGGAATGGCCTCGACTCAGGGACGTTGGTAGATTTTTGATAACTCGATGATGAGGGCAAGGGCGGTGTAGTTTTAGACAATGATGATGATAGCTTGCTGTCGGAAAGAGTCAAAGAGCTGGCGTTGGAGATTTGATTGTCCAGTGCGGGCAGCTGTGAGAATGCTGAGGATGAAACATTGCTGTTCACTGCTTCCAAAACGGGTGTAGTAGCATCTTCTTCTTCAGAACCAAGAATGGGTGTGGAACTATTGTCATCAATGATAGGAGTGCCCGCAGTTTCTAGTAGAGACTCTGTCAGCTCTTGACTGATGGGCTGAGAGTTGTCCTGGGCCTCGTACTCGTCGCCAAAATCATCGTCATACATCATGACTGAGTTGACTGACGGGATTCGAAGTGTGTACTTTCCGTCAATGTCGTTTTGCAAATGAATGTTTTTGTTCCAGTCGATCGGGTAGTGCAATGTAGTTGAGTCCGAGGATCTGGGATGCTGGTGGATGGAGACGTATTCGTCTGCCTCATGGCCGTGGTAGTTGAAGCTCTCAACGGATGGCTTTCTAAAACTGTCAACAGATGGCTTCCTGAAGCTGCTGTTGCTAGCAGACGATGCTATTGACTGCCTGGCGCTTGGCGATATCGAGGCTCTGCCGGGAGAGTCTTGCGACTTCTGATCCATCTCGTTCCAAAACGAGCGGATGTTACTGGACTGATTATTCATAGAGAGGACTCACTTGCTAAAGGAACGTATATGGATGGAGTGATTTATATGAATGTAGAGATATAGACCTTTGAAAATGCAATCACGAAAAATTGAAAGAAAAGGAAAAGGAATATTTCATGGATCGATACAATTTGCGTTGTGTCCCGCATGCGCGTACTCTTCACCCTCCACCACTGCTTTGAAGACCTCTGGTTTTTTTTGTTTACTTTCTGTGGCTGACTTAAAAAATAACCTGTCTGGCTTGCCGCTTTGTTTGTTTTAGGTTTGGCCTTGAAAAAAGCAGTTGTCTGGACAACGGGACTCATATGAGATGTGTATGGAATGCAGCACATAAGTTCTATCTATTTAACGTAGAAAGACACATAGTTGAGTCTAAGTGTTAAGTGTTTACTAAACTCGAAATATAACTTAGACTTTAAGCTCTTGGTTGCGGTGTTGGTTAGACGCGGCTGTTACATATCACGTGCTGACTCATTACAATCGCGATTTTTCCCGTTTCGGTATGAAAAAATAACGTCCGCACGCGTCCAAAAATCCATTTGGCGCTTTCTGGGCCAGACACGAAAACAAAACCTTCTCTTTCTTACGCGATGCCAATGATTTAATTTTTATACTCGCTTTCTTCCCACCGTGCTCTTAAACTCCTCCTCATATTGTTTTTTTTCTTCCTCTTCTTGCTTGCTTTATCTTCTCCTTGACTACTTTTCAGCGTTTGCTTACTTATATCGACTATCACTGTTATCAATCAGACCTTTGGTTTCATTCAGTCACGCTGTTATTTACACACCTTGATTTCAACAAAACACTGCTACTTTGGCGCTCTTTTTATCCGTGATAACTGGTAATGATGGAGCTTCCGACGCGTGCCATGCATGAGGCGTGAGTATAACTATCTAGTCAGCAGCGTGTGTCCATATTGTTTTTAACCTTTACTAGTAAAAATTTTATACACTTTTGATGACGGGCCGCAATGTCTGGCGCGATCAACAGCAAACACAAATGTTCGCGTCGTGTATAGCGACGACCAAAGCCCGCTAGGACTAATCGACCTTGACTCTTGCATCAAAAGCATCACCACTGCTTCACCTGAGATTCTGTCAAATCTCAACAACTTCGACTACGCGGTATACTCGACCGATATTACGGAGCCCGGGAGTCCGCTGGTTGGTCACGGAATGCTTTCGTGGCTGAATCTGGGCAAACACGAGGACACAAGCGAGCGCAAAACCGTCATTGGACGCGTCTGTAACAACATACTCGCAGTGTTCTCAGGGGGTTCGAAAGAAACATTAGAGGTTTGCCTACGACTGAAGCCTTTGACCAACTGCACACAAGGCCAATATCTCAAATCTGTTCAACTGTACAAACAACTATCGGCATTTTTACCGAAAGATTTTGATCATCCGTCTTGGGCTAAATTTATATCCGCAAACAGCAATCTGTCTAAATTCCTTGAACAAGACGAAGATACTGAAATGAAAGAAACAAACGATCCTATCTTTGACATGGACAATCTCAACATGAAGTCATTTAGTGGTGGCTTTGACTTCAACTCATCGCCGCCGCCGATTCCCACATCGTCTTTGGAAGACTATTCGTCGCCTCATATGGGCTGCGACCCTAATACACTACATCATTCCATCTCTAAAGCTATGAAGCCTATATGGGGAGAGTCTCCTACGTCTCCAACCTCAATGACTTCTCCTTTGGTGTCTCATGAATTCACACAGGCCGCTAAATCTGCAAAACGATCATTATCCATGGCATCAAACAAATATCTCAACTCAGATCTCACATACGGCCACAGCTCCAAACCCGATCTTCAATTAGCCACCAAACAAACGCCATCGACTATTGCAATGACAACCGATCTCAACGTCAACTGCCAGAACTGCGGCAAACTTGACCCTGCTGCATCAAAACGCGTGAAAGCATTGCCGTCCGATGGATTTGGCGAAGATAAAGAATTCATACTTTGTCGTCCATGTGCTAAATGGTTCGACTCAAAGCGATACATGAGACCCCGTCATCTGTGGCGTGACGATGAACTGTCGGCTAAATCTAGGGAAAAGACTGCGCGACGTAGACGAGGGTTCAAGCATCAAGACGACTATGTTGGGCCTTCAATTGCACAGTTGCTGGCGCTTAATGTGCGGCCTAAAGGCAACTCTCAGTCTGCAACTGTCGGAGCCAGTACGCCTTCATTAACAGAACCAGAAGCCAAATCTCAGCATGTAGCCGAACCTAGCAGTTCAAACGCAACTGCACCAGTGGCTGCGCCAACTGTTCCCGAAACAACGCTGCCTGAAAAAGATCTGAAACCAGATGATTTGGAAGGTTCTGCAACAGCCAGCGCAAACTTGCCGTTAACTGAGTTTGATGGTTTAACCAAAGATGATAAAGCAAAGCCCAAATTAGCAGCAAATAGCAACAAGGTTAGCAAGAAACCAAAAGCCGACAAAAAAGCATCAAAAAAGGCATTGAAGAAAATGGCCAAAATTCAACGAACTACACAGTAAAAATCGCGCCTGCTGTGCGGTCAGCGTTTAGTGCTATCAACATTGAACCCAAAAACATTGAAAAGCCTCATTCACAGATCAACGAAACCAAGCCGTCTGATCATAGCACGGGAGACACCATATTGCCACAGTCATTTACGTTCAAAGAAACTAATGAGCTATTGCAAACGCCAGCAAATCAAGCGGTGATTTTGATTTTTTCAATAGTTCATCCATGGCTGGATCGCCGCCTAAATGGTTACTTTCTTCAGCCTCCAAGTTGATTAATTTTGACCTGTTCATGGAATCGCCAAGTAAGCTGTTCGAAGCCACGGCCAATTTTCTGGGCAAGAAAGACCGTTCGCCAGTAACTCCAGTAAATCTCGGAATCTACTGAGTGATGCTCCGGCTATTCTAAGGCAAAGCTCTACTGATGGGCCAGATCCTTACGATTTACGGCCGTCTAAATCATTGATGGTTTCTTCGTCGCCGCCGCCGCCCACCTTTAGCTTGGAGCTGCCACCGGCGTCGTCGACAGAAGCGAGTAATGAGCCAGCAGCGGCCGCGTCTTCTTCGACTGCTTCAGATGCACCCGCGACTGAGGTCTGGAGCGAATCGCCGGACGATCAAGCGCCGACTTTCAAAGACTCGCCTGTGTCGTCTGATTCGGTTCCAGATATAAAATCCGTTGCAAGAGCGACGGTTAGCGAGTCCAAACCCGTAGAAGGGGAGGTTGATTCGCATGTGCATACTGAACCCGTTGATTCAGCTTCAACTGCTTAAGAGCTTGTCTGTATTTATTAATGATTGTTTTTCTCTCTTTTGTACCATGATTATGATAATGTTATGAATTTTTAATCCATATCTATAGGAATGCAATTGTAACTAATTTTGTGCATCCTGGATCTATCTTTTATGCTTCAAGTACTCGTAAACCACTCCAATATCTTTTCCTCTGTATTCATTCTCAACGTCTTGGTACATTTTGTATCCCAATTTCCCTAGCTCTCTGTTCTGTGGTTCCATCATCTCCACTGCCAATCCCAAATCCTTTTTCATGAGCTCTACTCCAAATCCGTTTTCATAATCACGCAACGCAACTTTGCCCAACACTGGGTTGTTGTCGATACTGCTCCAAGACCGGCCAGTGCTTCCATTAATCACATTGACAATGACAGTAGGGTCAATTCCCTCCGCTACAGCGGAGTGAAAAGCTTCGGCGGTGGCTAAGTTTGTTATGGCCAAAATGTAATTGTTGGCCAGTTTTGCTACCAGTCCAAGTCCGGGTGCGCCGCAGGGGATTAGTTTGGTTCCCATCGCCGATAGGAGCTTGGAAATGTTGTCAGGGATACTTTGTAGCCCCAGCATGAACGTCAATGTCGCGTTTGTGGCTCCGACTGTGCCGCCAGATACAGGTGCATCCACAAACGTATGCCCCTTGACCAGATCTGCCACTTCTCTTGAAGTTTTCACATCAATAGTCGAACTATCAACAAACGTCTTCTTTCCTTCTCCTTCGCCCACTGTTTTCGCAATCTCTTCAAACACTCCACGGACATGTTTGGGTTCCGGCAGCATCGTTACTACCACATCAGCGGCTTGGGCTACTGCTGTTACACTGTCAGCAATTTTCACCTTGCCCGGGAACGCCTGGTCCAATGCCGCCGTTGCTTTCGGATTCACGTCAAAAACTGTCAATTCCGGTACAGAGGCCAGCAGATTCGTCGCCATAGGATATCCCATTTTGCCTAGTCCAATGAACCCATACCGTGTATCTATTCTTCGCGTAGTGCTAAACGCTCTCAAGTAACTTCCATGTTTCGCAGCCTGTCTGGTAAATCGAATCATTTTGACTCTCTTGTGTAAATATTTTTGATCCGTATAAATGTAATTTCGTGATTTTAGAGCGAAAAGAATGTTATGTTGCAAACGTTTTTTATATTGGCTACTCAATAGTCTTTATATACATTATGGCACTTTGAGTAGCCTGTGGTTACGTTGGACAGCGGGGCTCGGTGCCAAAGTCGGATGACTGAGACTCACTTTTCTTCTACCCCACACAATTTCACTCGCGCGCTTTGTTGCAGGAGGATGGGGTTTCTTCACACGGCTATTTACGCTTAAATCTTTGCTGGAAATCCCTACGCTTCTCTTAACAATTACTTTAGTATTAAAGCAGGTGATTCATTATTCTCGGTAATGTTGGAATTTCTATCGTTGTAAAATATCATGTCATTAATAGGTTTGTGTTTATTTTACATATCACTCAGCTTTATTCATGGATGTACTGAGTATTTACTTCTTTACATAGAGATCAACGTATTCATCAACGTCAAGTTCACCAACATCTTCACCGCTCTTGGCTAAAATCTTTTGAACTTGCTCTTCGCCAAAGCGACCTCTCAAATGGCGCTCAAACTTTTGCAAGAGTACGGGAGTGCCCTCCTCGCGGCGCTTTCTGTGTCCAATGGGGAAATTGACCTCGACTTCGTCCAAAACAGTACCATCATTAAGAGTAATTTGTAAAGCGTTACCGATGAATCTCTTGTCGGGAGCATGGTATTCGGTGCTGAATCTAGTGTCTTCAACACACTCCATCTTTTCACGGAGAGCGTCAATGCGAGGATCAGAAGCAACCTCATCAGAGTAGTCTTCGGCAACAAGTCTGCCATGAATCAAAGGAACTGCAACCATGTACTGAATGCAGTGATCTCTGTCTGCGTAGTTGTGAAGAGGGCCCTTCTTGTCAATAATTCTCATAGCAGCTGCTTGTGTTCTAATTCTAATGTGCTTGATATCATCGGTGGTAAGACCCTTCTCTTTCAGAGTGTGGTGCAAGGTCATAGCAGCCTCAGCAGCAGTTTGAGCATGGAACTCAGCAGGGAAGGAGATTTTGAACAGTACATTTTCCATAACATAGGAACCGTAATCTCTTTGGAACTTGAACTCGTTGCCTTTAAAGAGAACATCGTAGAAACCCCAAGTCTTTGCAGTAAGAACCGAAGGCATACCAGACTCACCCTTCTTGACAAGCAAACTGAGATTGACAGCTCTAGAGACCGCGTCACCAGCAGCCCACGATTTTCTGGACATGGTGTTGGGAGCATGACGGTAAGTTCGGAGGGATTGACCATCGACAAATGCTTGGGAAACGGCGTCAATAGTTTGTTCCTTAGTAAGACCAAGCATTTTCGAAACGACAGCGGTTGTGGCAACCTTGACCAAAATGACATGGTCCAGACCGACCTTGTTGAATGAGTTTTCTAGCGCCAAAACACCTTGAATTTCATGTGCCTTGATCATACCTTCAAGCACGTCCTTGACTTTGAAAACTTTTCCACCTTCAACACCAGCCTTGGCGGTTCTTGTCAGCCAATCGGCCACTGCAAGAATACCACCCATGTTGTCTGAAGGATGACCCCACTCGGCAGCAAGCCAACAATCATTGAAGTCTAACCATCTGATAATAGTACCAATGGCAAACGCACCTCTGATGGGATCCAGTTGGTAGTCAGTACCCGGAACTTTAGTACCGTTGGGAACAACTGTACCTGGAACTACAGGTCCGACCAAATTGGCACATTGGGGATGCTTGAGTCCTTCAAGACCGCAGCCAAGAGTATCGAGAAGACAGAGCCTGGCAGTTTCGTATGCCAAAGGGGAATCTACCTTGTAGTTATGAACGTAATCTGAAATATCTCTGAGAACTTTGTCAGCCTCGGGTCTGGCATTGTCAGTAATGATGGTGGAGTATCTGGCAACGCGAGTCGACAAGAACGATTGTTGTCTGACGATAGGACGAGCCAGTCTAATTGAGTTCTTAAATGCAAGCATGGTTGTTGGTGATGATGACGATGATGATGATGGAGTAGGAAGAAACTAGCTGTAGAAAAAGGTGCAGTTAGGAGAAACAATGTGTATTTAAACAGCTGTAAGTATTACCTGCAGGGTGTTGTGGTGGAATATGGTTCGTTGGTGTGTGGATGCGGGGAAGCCGAGGAATCTCCGGGCAGTTTAAAAGGGGAACCGCAGTGGGAAGAAGGGAGAACTGGCTGGCTGAGGCGTTAGAGCCACAAAACAGGGACAGCCGATATTCGGAAAGATGCGAGCGAGTATCGGAGCAGGTTGTGATTCGGAGCACTTGGGAAAGTTCGGGTCAGAGGATTAGCTTTAGTGCTTGTTGGATTCAAGTGCAATTATCTATGTGTCGAACGCGCCAACGTGGAAGCGGAGGAAAAGAAGGAGTCAAAAGCAGCGCATGTTAAACTAGAGAAGGTTAGTTTGGTGTGTACATGAGCAGGGCCATTCAGCCGTGTGCGCCTCCTCCGACCAGTCTTTGTGCTCTTCGGTGTTTTTTGGTGCCGACTCCGCTGAAAATTCAAGCACAGCCGCGTGGTTCCAAAAGTGCAAAGGACCGGCAAACAACGGGGATGGGAAAGGCATCGGCAATGGAAGCATCGACAATAGGAATTTCAATAGTGATGGATAAAGCACATCAGGGGATTTGATGTCTCCAGTGGAACTGAAAAATGGAATAAGTACAATGTTATTTGTAAATTTTCGAGATTTGTATCAATTATATTGCACATATCTGGACTTGCCGGGTTGTTGATTCAGTATTTGAAAGTACACTACGAGTTTATGCAACCAAACTCTTACAAAGATGTATTTAAGATAAGGGCTTGTAGCTCAATTACAACGCTGTTTGTAGATCGATAAAGAATAGCCAAATAAAATGATTCCATATAAAGCTTGACTGGAACTATACATAGTTGAGGTTCTGCAACTTTTGCTGTTCAGGATTTTTGTTGGTTCGGATTAGTCAATTTACAAGTAAACTAATTTGTTATAGCATTTTCCACAATACTTTTAGCTTAAATTCAACGTTCTTTCAATCTTTCCAATGATAAAAAAACTGATGATATCTATAGTGTCAGAATATGTTTTGGTTCTAGATGATCGGTTGTATCATTTGTAAGCTTTTTGCAAAACTAGTTTGGATATTGTAAAAAAACTATGTCAATCAATGAATTAAATTGACAGCAACTGATTCATAGATACAATACTGTTGGTTCATTTCACAATTGTCTATCAGTAATACTTTTGCTATTTAAATGGCATTGTTTCCATGTTTCACATATCTCTGACACTTGGAAGAACGTGGCAAAGCCGCACAACCTTCAATTACAAGTCATACAGCACGACCCTCGTTAAACCACTTAGTGCAACCTCTGGTAAAACTTGCGATTTCAAATAATCATAATTTCAATGGCTTCATTTATTCAACATACTTACAGAACTTACATATGCTTGATGCATGACATAACGCCCTAATATCCAGTAAGATTAGTATACTGCTCTTCCTCAAACATACTTGAGCCAATTGGATCGTCGTTTACATCGTTAATATCTTCAATGCCCTGGCTCATTAGAATTCTAGGATCTGCTGAACCTATTGCATCCATTGACATATCCAATGTGCTCTGAGCTAACCCATATTCTTGCATCTGTCTAGCCGCCCCTTCTCTTTCTTCTTTCAGTCTCAATCTCGCCATTCGCCTAGACGCTGCTCTCTTGCTCCATCTTTTCATTTTGCTTAACTCGATACTTTGTCAGATAAATCTTCAGCACTTCAGCATAATTTTCAAACCCTAAAGATGCTAGCGCAAAAAGCACGTCTTCGCCATTCACAGTTTTTCGCCGCTCTTGTATGCATTTCTCAGAGGCTTCTGAAGTTATAAACGACACAAACTCAGAAACGCATTCTTGCATACACTCTTTTGCCTCTTTAGACACTTTTGCAGATAATGGTAACGAGTTTTTCATTATTCGCGATACATTGGCTATGGGCAGCCATTTGTCTTGTTCCCGTAATTCGTAGTCTGCCATAACGGCATCCATGTTTGTATCTGACATTTCCATGTACGAAACTGTGTATCAATCCTTAGTTTGAAAAGTAGTATAGTTTACAAAACTTATTAAAGTATTCGAATTTTGATGATGGTATTTTAATTGCGTAATTGTCAAATAAGAGCGTTTTCGTGAGATTTGTATATTTATCAGATAAAATGGAAGGAAGCAAGTAAAAATCAGATAAAATTAGCACAGCAAGCGTCAGCCAATGAAATCTAGCCACTCTTCCCAATGCAGTATTTTTGAATTTTATCTGATCTTGATGACATCATATCTTGCACAGATGACTAATACACTACATATCAGATGAACACACTTCGAAATGATCCGGATCAACTCCAATCATTGAGGCTTGTGTACATGAGGATCGACCTTGCCACAAAGTTTTATAGAGCAAAACTGATGACATTGTATTGCAATCAATAATGCTCAAACTACTGTTTAAAAAATTCATCTTTTGAGCTTTTACTAAACAGTCTAATTTCAAGTTGTCACCGACATTCATCACAACCTGTACAAATGCTGTATTGAATCCAACGCCTAGACTAAGGCCAGCCTTGGTTTCTCCAATTCACCAAACCGTGACCCCCATAAAAAATGATAAAAAAAATAATTTAGACAAACTTTTATGTACAATTGAAATACTGCTTGGATATGTATATTAATAAATTAACGAGACCCCAGACAGAATTACTTTCTAAGAGAGGAGATAGGAGTTTGACCAGATGCTAGTTTGAGGTAAAGGGTTTTGAGAGCGGGTTCGTAGGAAGAGTTTTTGTTCAAAACGGGGATGATGAACTCTTGACCGTTGGCCTTGACAGTGTTGGGAATTTGGTAACCGGTCAAGCTGCCCTTGAGAGTAGTATCAACAATAGACTTGAGATCATTGGAAGAAGCAGAGGCGGCCTTGGCCTTGTTGATAGCGAGCAAAACACGAGATTCACTAGAGTAAGCAAGACCGGGACTGTATGCTTTCAAAGACTCGAGAGTAACAGCGTCAATATCCAAAGAACCTTTGATTGACGTTTGTTTGCGAATAGCGGCAAAGGCTTGTTCTGGACTCAGAGAGGTAGAAACAACTCTCTTGACAGCAGAAGACTTAGAGTTCTTTTTGCTAGAAGCAAAGCGTGGTGATCCCTTCTTTTGAAATGACACTGATCTTTGACGGTTGAAGTTGTTGAAACCAGGTCTCTTGCTAGCGAATTGAGGCTTGCCTGTTCTTCTGTTTTTGTTAAAAAGCTTGGAACCTTCTGAGGACACATGCAGATCTACCTTCTCAAAAGATGTATCACTTAGGGAAGAGTTGACATCAAAGTTTGTGTATCTGCGAGGTGCTCTGACGGGCTGAGCGGGGGTATAGACTTCGGCTTGGGCTTTAGCTTGAGCTTCAATACGCGCCTGTCTTTGAGCTCTGTTGTTGGCGCTTTGATATTCAGAGGTGGCTTTTCTTTCATTGTTGTTACTATCGTTGTTTTTATTACTATTGTTGCTGTTGTTACGATTGTTGTAGTTGTTGTATGAAGATCGAGCGTTTTGTTGTCTCGGGACTCTTTCGCTTTGAGTGCGTGGCTCCATGGACTTCTTGTCAGATCGTTGATAAGATCTGTTTTCGTTGAGTCTTTTCGGCTTTCCGTCTTTGGCGCTGGGTTTATCAGCGCCAGTTTTTCTGAGAGCTGCTACTCTTGACAAGAACATTGAAATATCAGTTGAACCAGTGTTGGCTTCAGTAGAATAAGCTGCAGCAGAGGCGCGCTTGGCCGAGACTTGGACAAGGCTACCAACAGATCTCTTGATGCTCATATATGAAGACATGACGAATGTATATGCTGTATGATGAAGTGTATGTGTATCGTGATTGCAGAATTCACCCTGTATTGAAGAGAGATAAGATCGAGATATTTCCCGAATAAAAGATGAAATATTTTTAGTTATTTACTTGTACACAGTCGACTTTGATTTTCCGCTATCACCGCGTAGCCACAGTAACCAATTCACATTTCTTGATTGGCTAAATCAAGTCTGGGTAGGGGTATCCACTATATAAATCGGTCCGGTGCCTTCGACCGGTTCCAGCACCCAAAACCCTGAAAACCATCGAAGTTTTGGCATTTATGTCTAATGTAGATCTTCTGAGCAGCAACTAGGCCAAATTTCAATTGATCAATGCTCAGGATACTGCTTGACCCAGCTACAGCTGAACTTTCCCATGGATCAAAAATCTGAATTCCTTGCATACAAAACAGGGTAAGCTCTTACCAACTCGGCAGATACTCGCTTAAATCACATAATCACGTGGTAGTCAGCTGGGAGTTTTCAGTTTCGGGTGCCTTAAATTTAAGTCCCATCTTCGGACTTCCAGGCCAGCACAACATCTACATCAAACCTCATCTTGGCTCTTTGATTATATGAACATTGTTTGATCTCTCCCTCGCAGTTAATTTCTCACCCGTTGCAGTCGCATTACTAGCTGCAATTTCTTGCTCAAATTCAAAGCTCAACAAAAAATGGCTGCTAACAAGAGCGCTACCTTAGATCCGAAAGGTAAGTTGATTCCTGTGTTATTTCGACAGCGACAACTCCGCTAACTCTGTATCTTGTTCTAGAATCATTGGAAAACAGTATTCTTCGGCTAAAACTTATTCAAGCATTCAAGGCTCCATCAAAAGACCAAGTATTGGAGCTAATTGAATCAAATGCTCAACTCATCAAATTAGACAAATCCAGGGGTTCTCTGAACTCCAGTGATCTTCATGTGCTTCATGTCGCTGTTCAAGCCGCCCCTCTCGACACAATCAAAGCTTTGCTTGCTAAATATCGCGATGCTCCGGCTTTTGACATCAACTCAATTGAATACACTAGAGGGGACACACCTTTGCATCTCGCAGCCCGATTTGGAAGGGCCGATATTGTTATGTATCTCCTTTCATTAGAAGATATTAACGACACTATTCCTAACTTTTCCGGCAAACAACCTGTCGAAGTGGCTAGAAACTTGGAATTGGCAGAAGCCATGCAAGTTGTGCGAGCTCAGTTTGTTGAGTCCGTCGCAATCAAGATGAAGCAATACTTTTCAGAAAGCAACATCCCAGCATTAGAAGAACTCTTGTCAATTCCAAGAGCCGCCACCCTATTAGATATAAACGGACAGGATCCCGACACTGGGTCAACAGTGCTACATGATTTTGTCAGACTGAGAAATATTCCTATGATTGAATTTGTATTATCTCATGGTGGAGATCCTTTAAGAAGAAACTTTAAGGGAGTTCTTCCGATTGACACTACAAAAGACGAGCAAATCAAAGCATTACTAAAACAAGCTACCAAGTCTCAAACAGTCATTATTCCAACGTCACAAAAACCGGCGGGATTGGCTCCACCTGGCTCTGCAGACACACCTGGCGAAGATGAATCATATCTCAACGCCCCAGCGCCTGCGATGAAAGGCTTTTTAAAAAAGTGGACTAACTTCACCGGTGGGTACAAGCTTCGGTGGTTCATTTTAGAAAATGGAGTTCTGAGTTACTATAAAAAACAAGACGACATAGAAAGCTCCTGTCGAGGATCGATCAATCTCAAGAACGCCAGATTACATCTCAACTCTAGTGAAAAATTGGTGTTTCGTATCATCACCAAAGACTCTACGTTTCATTTAAAAGCAAATCACCCAGTTGAAACTAATAGATGGGTGTGGGCTTTGACAAACGCCATTCAGTATGCCAAAGACCAAGAAAAGCAAAGAAACAATAGTGTCAGTAAAAGAAGACCATCAGCAAACGTTCAACTTGCTGGCTCAAATTCAATTTCGTCAGATCAAAATTCGCATATGGGTGTAAATCTTAATCATAAGGCTGCTGGGCCCCTGGATGACGAAGCACATAATCAAGATGTTGCACGAATTGTTTCACTTAATCACAACGAAGGATTGAGACAGGATAAAAACTATCATTCAGATTATGATGATGACGATGACGACGATGATGATGATGATGATGCACGAGAGCCGCCTCATAGCGAAGAAATTCTCTCTTCTCTTGACTCGATTCGAATTGGAATGAATAGTGTTGCAACTACTATTAAGTCTCTCAAGATCAGTAGTGAGGCCAGTACTTTGGCGAAACCCGACCTTGAAAAAGGGTTGAGTGCGTTAGATCAGGCTATGGGTATGATTAATACTCTTATTCAACAATATACTTTCCAGATTTATGAAAGGGAAAATTTTTATAGAAAGAAAATTGAGCGAGACGAAGAATTGCAGGAACTTTGGGCTAGCACAATCAGAGATTTGGAATCAGAACAAGACAAAATTGAAGGACGGCTACATAAAGCTAGAAAGGCTAACAGAGTTTTAAGAGAGGCTGCCACAAGAACTCCTTCTCAGCAAACTGGAATTCCCACGTTAAAATCTCAGAGCGAGCAGCCAGTAGATGCTGAAGCTGTGTCCGAAAAGCTTGTTGAAGCTAAGAAAGTTGAAAACTTAGAAGATGATGATGAATCTTCTGATGACGATATGTTTTTTGATGCGGCCGACGAGTATGAAGATGCTATTGATTCAACATCAGTCCAAAATACTCAGTTAACCACTGCCGATCCTGCAAATCCAGTCAAAGAAAGTGGAAATGTGTTGACGCAAGAAAACGTTGATGAATTGACACTTGCGCAAAGAGAAGTTTTAGACCGCATGATCAAAAACAACTCGTTTGCGGGTTACGAGGACGGCATTAGAACGAAACTTACTATGGATGACGACAATAGACCCAAGATCAGTCTCTGGGGTGTATTGAGAAGCCTTGTGGGCAAAGATATGACCAAAATGACATTACCTGTATCTTTCAATGAGTGTACTAATCTTTTGCAAAGATCTGCAGAGGATATGGAGTATACGGATCTGCTTGACAAAGCAGCGGCCGCTGTTGATGATCCGGGTTTGAGAATGGTTCATGTTGCTGCTTATGCGGCTAGTTCATATTCATCTACGATTGATCGTATTGCAAAGCCATTTAACCCTCTTTTGGGCGAAACCTTTGAATACTGCCGACCTGATCGTGGATACAGATTATTTGGTGAGCAAGTCAGTCATCATCCTCCAATTGGTGCATTGATTGCTGAATCGCCTAGATGGGAATTTTATGGAGATTCCAATGTCAAAAGTCAATTTTATGGCAGGAGTTTCGATATTAATCCCACTGGATTATGGTATCTTAAGCTTCGTCCCAATAAAGGCTCAGACGTTGAAGAAGAAATCTACACATTCAGAAAGATTACCTCTTCAGTCATTGGTATCATTACGGGATCTCCCACTGTTGATAACTATGGCGATATGGAGATCATCAATCACACTTTGAACTACCGCTGTACAGTGTGCTTCAAGCCAAGGGGCTGGCGTGGATCTAGCGCCTTCGAACTAAAAGGTACTGTGGTTAGTGACATTGGCATTCCTTTGTGGATTGTGCGTGGAAAATGGAATGACAAGATTTATGCTAGAAAACTCAATCATTTGTCACCAACTGGTGTTACAAATGGTAAACCCGAGATGGGAGATGGTTCGAAAGACGAGACATTGTCTAGTTACACTCAAATTTGGAAGGTTCACGAGCGACCTAAAGCTCCTTTTAATCTTACACCTTTTGCAATTACACTAAACGCATTACCTGAAAGACTGAAGGAATGGATAGCTCCCACCGATACCAGATTCAGACCAGACCAGCGTGCTATGGAGGAAGGCCGTTACGACGATGCTAGTGATGATAAACATCGCGTCGAAGAGAAGCAGAGATCTGCAAGAAAACAACGCGAAGCAAATGGAATTGAGTACAAACCACAATATTTCGAAAAGAAGGTTCATCCTGTTACTCAACAAGAGTATTGGGCTTTCAAAGGTAATTACTGGGATTGGAGAGAAAAGAGAGAGCTTGGAGATAAGGGCGATATTTTCATCAATGATTCTGATGCGTGAATTGTAAACTTATAGTAATTATTTTCATTTGGAACAGATTATGGGTTTTTCTAGTGTGCTGTGTAATCGCTCAATTTGGCTTTCCATTTTAGGCATGGCCAATTTAGGAAATAGTTTTTATGAGACATAAAACCAGGAATCACTCAAAACTAGGTGTTCATCTACTAATCCAAATGTCTAATTGTTCAGAGTTTAGTCAAAATAGGTTGACAATGGTATGTACTCCAAAAATGTTCGTTTTTTATGATCACCGCAAGGATCTGTAACTTGGCGCTCATGGGACCTTATTCACGTTTGTACCCAGACATTTGCCATCGCTGCCAACAGAATAACCATAAGCCAAGAACTAGCCAGATGACATATAAAGTGTAACATGAAGAATACAAATACATCAATAGAAGCCATTTCCGACTCTTTCTTTGACCAAACAGAAATAATCGGATAATAAAAATATTCAACATGGTGTCGCCGGAGAAGTCTATGGCACACGCCACGGTGTTGGCTGGTCGGAATCCGATAATATATTCTGAGGGAAATCCAGCTACTCTATTCCTGATTCAGATTTTTCTCATAGTCGCGCTATGTCGACTCATCCATGTTCCGCTATCATATCTTCATCAACCTCGAGTTGTCGCAGAAGTGTTGACAGGCGTTATTTTAGGTAAATGTGGTTGAAAATCTAGCGCAAATATCAGTTTTTTCTAACAGTTGACTGTGTTGATTAGGCCCTTCCGTATTTGGAAAAATCCCAAATTTTACACAATCAATATTTCCAGCTGAATCTATTGCAAATATCTCATTAGTCGCCAATATCGGCATGATTATGTTTCTTTTTATAGTCGGTCTAGAAGTTGAGTTGACGTATATCAAGAAAAATATAAAAATTGCATTGGTGGTCGGGATAGGAAGTATAATCGTTCCGTTTGGGATTGGCGCTGCCTTGGCTTATGGACTTTATCGCGAATTTTCTGATCCATCGGTGTCGTTTGGAATATTTCTGCTTTTTGTTGGACTCTCCATGGCTGTTACAGAGTTCCCAGTTTTAGCAAGAATTCTGTCGGAAACTGGACTATTAAAAGACAGAGTTGGAGTTATTGTCATTGCAGCTGGTGTGGGTAATGACATAATTTGCTGGATTTTGCTAGCGCTTTCCATTACTCTTTCAAACTCTGCAAAGGCTATCTACACTTTGTACATCATTCTTTTGACTATAGCCTGGGTTTTGGCTCTTGTTTTTGTAGTTTATCCATGTCTGAATCGATACCTCAAGTACTCTGGAGGAATTGAAAATGGTCCTTCACAAACCGACATGGCTATTATATTTTTACTGGTGTTTGTGTCAGCATTTTACACTGATGTCATTGGTGTTCATTCGATTTTTGGAGCGTTTCTGGTCGGCGTCATCATTCCCCGGAAAAACTTGTTTGTCATAAGGGTGACCGAGAAAATAGAAGATTTTATTGATGTGGCGTTGCTACCTATATACTTTACCGTTGCCGGACTTGATTTAGATCTGGGACTACTTGACGATGGAATAACCTGGGGATATGTTGTAGCAATCATTATTGTTGCTATGGGCAGTAAGCTTCTTGGTGTGTCTTTGCCAGCAAAACTATTTGGGTTGAAATGGAGAGAATCTTTAGCATTGGGTGTTTTGATGTCTTGTAAAGGTGCAGTTGAAATTGTGATTTTACAAGTCGGGCTACACACTGGAATTTTGAGCAGAAAACAGTTTTCAATGTTGGTGCTCATGGCGGTATTCACGACTTTTGTCACTGCTCCGGTGACTTTAAAAGTATATCCACAGTGGTATAGAGAAAAGATTCATCTTTGGAGAAACAAGCACATCAATTGGGACGGCTCGCCCACTATCAAAACCAAACGATCTTCTTTGAGTTTGGTAGCTGCACAGAAATTATACAAATTCAGGACTGTTCTGATTGTACTTGACGATATCAATCTGCTTTCAATCAATTTGATCTTTGCTCAACTTATCACTTGTAAAGGTGATGCTCCAAAAGAAAATGGGAATCAACAAATGTGCCTGACGACAGAGTTGAAAGCTCATAGAGATGCGACGCCTAAAGGATCAAGACGGAATTCTGCCAGTTTATCGCGAACAACATCAAATGTCCCAGACGCTACGCAGTTAAGCACGATGAATATGAATAAACTTACAGAGTCTAGCTATACCGACATACTCATCCAGGGCGTGCGGATCTACGATCTTGCTCAGAGAACTGCCTCATTAATCCAGCTCATGTCGGAACAAGAGCAATCGCTCACCGAATCCGATCCCATGTTGAAAGTGTTCAGCACTTTTACCAGTATCAATGGAATTTCATTTCTGAGCGAACTGGCCGTGGTCAACATTACAGAAAAAGCGAGTTTTATTGCTAATGTATCAGCGTCGAGTACCGATTTTCTGCTGTTGACTGTAGACGAATCCAAGACCGGGAACGAAGTCAGCGAAAATAGTGACCGATATAATCATTACGAGACAATCATGAACTTAACCAGGAATCCCACAGGATTGTTTGTGGATCGAGGATTCTCAACTGGATCAGATTATAGAGTAGAACGAACACTTTATGTGTTGTTCTTTGGCCTTCAAGATTGTCAACAAGCGCTGGCTACGGCGTTACAGTTGGCCAAAAATTCAATGATGAAAGTGGTCATTGAGGACCTCAGTGATCCACACGAGTTCGAACAAGTTTCTAACGAGTACGAAGGCGTGGAGGCGCCATACATTGACCTCGTCATCGAGTCATGTTCCCCCGACGTATTTGACAAAATCAGGGTTATCAGAAACCCTGATCGATCTTTAACCGGATGCAAAAAAAGATTATTGGAAGCTGGCTTGGAAAAACAAGATTTAATACTTGTTGGCCGCAACATCAGCGAGTCAGTAGATCAGGGTGATCGCATACTAGGCAAAGTTGCTGGTGAACTCATGAAGCGACCAGGATTCAAGTGCTCATTCCTTGTATGCCAGTCGCAAACCGAGCACTACGTTTCTGTATAAAACGCAATTTCATTACAATTAAACCAATTTTTTCAATATTCTAAAGCTATATCATATTTCTAACTCAGCCTTCTTGTCAACATTCTAGCATTGTCAACAGCAGTTTGAATCATTTCTTCAAAGCACAACGACGCCTTTTCTTCTGTAATGTTATTGTGGTACTCAAGTAACAACGATTTGTTGAACTCTAGCTCCACTTCGTAGGACTCCTTGTAGTCGTCTCTGCGCACCTTTGTCAAGTCTGCTTGGAAACATTTATGAATATACGATGTTCTCAGCTTTTCGCGCTTGGTTTGCGGAACGTGCCTTGTATGATCAAACGTCGACTGTTTCTGCGGCAGTTCGACAGACACAGAGACTCTGTAATCTAAAGAATCGCTTGGTGAGAATATCGACATGTGTGCGACTTTCCGCTTCACGATACGCTCAATCTCTTTGTTGTCACTATCAAAAGTAAGTCTGATAGAGTTGCCGGATTTGGGGTCGTTGTAGACAAGATCCGTGGTCTTGCGCGGCCGAATGAACGTGAGCGCGTTCTTGCCGCGCTGCGTCGCCGCAAAATCTCTAAACATGTTCTGGACTGTTGTGAACTGTTCCGGGAGCACTGATGCGTCAAACACAGTTTCGGTGCTTGAGAAATCACTAGACAGCACACATTCCGACAACACAGGAAGGTCAATCCGGCGCTTTGTTTCTTTGCTAATGATATGGCCCAACTTGATCTCGATCTCTGCGTATTTTTTCTCCTCGTCCAGCTGCGCCAGCGTCGCGTACAGCCAGCTACACAGTTTGCGCGTAATGTCTTTTGGCGGATCGACGCCCGACAAACTGTGCGGGAGCGTGTGTGTGCTGATCTCTGGCTGCTTGATGTCTAGTCTTACCAGTGGCCGCAGGTTGTTGACGGCTCGGTAGTCTTGAGCCCAAACAGGGATCTCTGGGAATGTAACTGACGGCGATCGTTCAAGGTCGAGCGTGAGTTCTTCGGCGAGTCGGGATCGCGAAGCATTGGTCTCGGAAATGCTTGAGTTGCGTGATTCTTGCGTGCTGTATCCGGCTTGCGAATCGGAAGAAGAGTCGTGTTCTTTGTCAAGCGACGCTTTTGGCTCGACTGTGTTAGTATCTTCATGAATAGAGGAGTCTGCCTGGTTATTGGCAAGCGTTCTGTCAAGTTCTTCGGCCATGGTGTCGTCGTCTTCTTCCGCCAGCGCCTTATCGAGCTCGTCAGCGACTAGTTGTTCATTTTCGTTACCATCCTCGCTCTCGTCGGCCAGTGCTTTGTCAAGATCCTCAGCTACCAGTTCTTCGTCTTGATCTACCAGAGCCTTGTCAAGGTCCTCAGCTACCAGCTCTTCGTCTTCGTCTGCCAGAGCCTTGTCCAGCTCGTCTGCAACCAATTCCTCGTCTTCGGCTAGCGCTTTGTCTAGATCCTCAGCCACCATATCTTCATCCTCGGCCAGCGCCTTTTCAAGGTCTTCAGCAACTAAATCTTCATCAGAAGCGTCACTTTCTGAGTCTTGTTCATTCTGCTTAGCCTCCACAGGTTGACTGCTTTCCGACACCTTTGGCGGTTCAGCAGGCTCTGGAACGACATCTGAATTGACTAGATTACTGATTGATGCAACGCTGTCGCTCTTTTTTCTTGGTTCTGGTTGGGCATTTTCAACACTCGGACTGCTTTTTGCGTCATCGTCATTGATCAATCCCTGAATCGAAATGATCGAACTATGGCGTCTGCCTGGATCCTCTGGCTCTTCTTGGTTTATCAGAGACCCCACTGAAGTAATTGAGCTGCTGCGTTGCGGGTTTGACGACTCCAAAACACGCGGTTTTACATTAATGTCTGGCAAAGAGGTTTTTACTACCGAGCTGCGAGGCGAATCGTTTGAGAGTAAATCGTTAACAGAAGTAACAGAGCTTTTACGGCGGTCAGGGGTGTCAGTCGCCGGGGTTTCGTCTTTGTTCAACAGCATGCTCACGCTGCTGGAATGACTCTGGTCTGAAGAAGGGACCGCGATGCGGCTTTGGGCCGAGTGTCGCCGTGGCTCAGGGTTGCTACCGATAATCTTTGAAACCGACGGAGTAGTGCTTATATTTTTTGATCTTGTATCAGAAGTTTCGTAAAACGTGCCTCTGACGGATGAAGTAGGGAGATACGATCGGTGTTCCTGGGTCGGCGACGCGCTTTCTTGGGTGTGACCCGAGCCCCGGTTGTAACCGATACTGGGATATCTGTCGCTGTTCACAGGCCCGCTGGATCTGGACGAGCGATCTGTGTCATTGTTGAGCAAGAACGATACGGCCTGATGTTGTGACGGAGTTGCTGGCGAGGACGAGCTTGCTTGCGACTCTGACTGCTGCGAGTCGATCGTCAGCGCAGAGTCTCTCTTTTTGTTTTTCTTGTTTTCCTCGGCTGTCGTTGGACTGAGAATGATACTGAACTCCATTATAGATCGTAGTTTGTGAAAGTATATATACAATTGACCAAAAAAAAAAGAACAGGTATTCAAAAAGCTGATTGTTTGGAATCAACAGTATTGCCAATTTCTATCTTATCTGGGTATACAAAAACGGCCGGAGGTGGGAAATTGCGATGGTGATGTTTTTCAATGTTTTTTTGGGAATCGGGGAATCGCGTAGAGGAGGATTAAAGTGTGTTGGTAACTACGCGCGGGCAGTACCAAATGTACGCACACCCCGACACAGGGTTCTAGACTCAATGGCGTTTACAGGAACGTCAGATCTACGGTCAGACATCGCGAAGCAGCGACTTTGAAGAAGAGATATGATTTGAGATAGTTGATAGAGATTCAAGTGCGCAATTGCAAAGAGGTTTGGAATTGGAATGGCTCAAGACTTGCAATGGCCACGAAAGATATTTCATCTGTGAGATTACCATGCGTTCGATTGAGCTACAGAAAGGCTCGGAGATTTCTGATTAAAAGTGATTTGACTGTCTTAAACCCGTCTAAACACATTCGACCCGATCACTATCATCTACGCCTGGACCCGACTTCGGGTCCTTTGCCAACAGATCGCGTCCCGTTTCTTACAGATGGAGCTGCAGACTAAGATATACTGCGGGACCTAAAATTACGTAGCCATTCTACACAGAGAAGCAGCCTCCCCCATATCTTCCTCCCTGCAGCGGCATATTTGAAGCATCGTGTAATCTTTTTCTTCTTCTCCCCCCTTTTTTAGTTTTGCATACACCAATTCCGACTTTGTCTATTCAACAGAAATCTGTTATTATTTTGTTCTAGTTTTGAGATGACAAGTTCTGGCGGTTTCTCCTTTGTTTCGACCCGTGATGGGTTCTTTTGCACTAACCCTTCTGTGGGAAAAACACTCAAGATTGCAAAAGGCAGCGGCGAGGTGTCTTTAGTTGGTATGTTGACATTTATGCAAAATATACCGGATTTTGACTAACCTATGTACTAGAAAAAGCCGACCAGTCTGGAGCATCAGCTGGACGCTCGACAATCCGAGGTATTCTTGGAAGCATTCAATTGCGACAATGTAAGTATTTTCCTTATTTGAAAATCTATGCGTTACTGACATAGTCTAGGCCGATACCTGATTGTGATTAGAAACTCTGAGCTCGTTGGGACCCTGCACAAACGCAAGTCTATTTATAAGGTCACTGAAACAGAAGCGATCCCGTTCCAGCCGTACACGACCAACGCTGACGACGACCAATACCAGGCTCTGATCAAAGCCCACTTGAAAGCGTCCAACTTGTACTACTCAGACAGCATTGACCTGACCAACTCGTTTCAGCGCCAGGAGGCCGGTGCCGCGATTGATGAGCGATTCTACTGGAACCACTACATCTCGCAGGATCTGGCCAAGGCCGCCAAACAGCACCCGGAGATTACAGGATACTTGACACCGGTGATCAACGGTTACGTCAAGATGGTTGATACGACTGTGCACGGCAAGGCCATCACATTTGGGCTGATTACACGCCGTAGTCGTCACCGAGCGGGCACTCGGTACTTCCGCCGTGGCATTGACGCTGACGGCAACGTTGCCAACTTTAACGAGACAGAGCAGTTTGTCTGTGTGCCGGGCAAGACGGAAGGCGAGTCTACGCTGTACTCGTACCTGCAAACCAGAGGTAGTGTGCCCATGTACTGGGCCGAGATCAACAATCTGCAGTACCGGCCCACGCTTCAGGTGTCTGGGGACTCTAGTGCGAGCGCCAAAAAGCACTTTGACCAGCAGACGCGATTATACGGCAAGAACTATTTGGTGAACCTTGTGAACCAGAAGGGCTACGAGCTGCCGGTGAAGAAGGGCTACGAGGCGGTTGTACAGACATTGGGCAACTCGAAACTCGAGTATGTGTACTTTGACTTCCACCACGAGTGCAGCAAGATGCGCTGGCACCGGGTGCAGGTGCTTATTGATCAGCTGGAGAAGCTTGGTCTGGACGAGCAGAAGTGGTTTGAGGGCCGAGTCGGCGCAGATGGACGAGTGCGAGCTGCGGGCTCGGGCCAGACGAGCATTGTACGGACCAACTGCATGGACTGTCTTGACCGGACCAACGTTGTGCAGAGCCAGCTTGCGCGATGGGTGTTGCAGCGACAGCTTGAGGCCAGCGGCGTGCTTGCGGCGGGCCAGAAATGGGACACTGACGAACAGTTCACAGTGCAGTTCCGTAACATGTGGGCCGACAACGCTGACTGCGTGAGCAAGGGATACAGTGGTACGGGAGCATTGAAGACGGACTTTACGCGACTGGGAATGCGGACCAAGATGGGCGCGCTGCGAGACGGACAGAACTCGCTGATGCGGTACGTTTTGAACAACTTGGCGGACGGGAACCGACAAGACGGGTTTGACCTGTTTTTGGGCGAGTACGTTCCAAGCGAGCAAAGCAGTTCACCGTTTTTCGACGGGCGCCCGTTGAAGTACCAAGCGGTTCCTTATGTGTTTTTCGGGTCGCTTTTTATGGTTTTCTGCTCATTGCTGTTTGCGCGCGGGGACTTGCCGTGGATTGTACGCCAGCTGTTTTTGTTGATCTGGGTTGTGATGTCTGGTTATTCTGGCCGGTTGATGGTGCGTGATGGGTTGCAGTATGTCAACTGGCCGCGGTTGAAGGAGCTGGAGTATGTGGCCAAGGTTCCGATCAAGAGTCTGAAAGGGGATCTTGAGGAGTGGGTGTATGGCCGGACGCTGAAGAGCGATAAGAAGCGGGATTGAAGTGTTTTTTGTCATGTGTAGATTTGTGATTATGTGAATGAGAATTGAGTTTTTTTTGTGATTTGTGATTATGTGAATGAGAATTGAGTTTTTTTTGTGATTTGTGATTATGTGAATGAGAATTGAGTTTTTTTTGTGATTTGTGATTATGTGAATGAGAATTGAGTTTTTTGTGATTTGCGATTATGTGAATGAGAATTGAGTTTTTTTTGTGATTTGTGTCTAATGTCATGTGACTCTAAGGAGGGGGCTAAGTAGAACGGCATCAGATGAAGTGTTTATTTGTTGCTGTTGGTGATTGGATGAGAGAAGGGGAATATCACCTATTTCAGAAGACGATGAGTATTTTTATTTTCAGGTAAAAACAAGTAAAAGAAAAAGGCACATGAAAGAAAGTGCCGACCCTTTATTTTTCCCTTTAAGCAATTGATCCGAATCCAAGTGTAGAGAGAGTGTACCTACATTTTCCCTCCAAAAAAGTGGTGGCAATAAACTTAGGAGCTGTAGCCAATGAACAATGAGAGCAATAACTAAAAAAAAAATAAAAAATAAAAATAAATATTATTATTATGGATGTTGGAGTTGATCCGGGTTGTTAATTCCATTGTGATGGGTGGATTGGAGATGAAATTGTCTACTTTTTGAAAGGGGGGTGAAGAGAGATGCGGAGATGTGGATTGTACAGAACGGGAAAAGGGCAAAGGAAAGTATGTGTACACATGTCTGTAAAAAGTAAGTGTTGTACATACAGAAGGAGTAATGTATCTAAACAAGAACAAAGTATTACCTAATGGAGTAATTGTGTACATGCAGAAAAAGAGACATGTACAAGTGAAGGCAGAGTCTATGAAAATATGGGTGTGTGACAACCAGACACCAGACAATCTAGTAATGGACTTGATGTATTGTCTAGATGAGTGTTTGTCGTTTTTTGACAGGGTAAGACATTATAGTAGACCTTCTATACATTGATGTACATTGACAAAAGTGCAAAAAGATGTGTACATACAGAGATAAAAACTTTAGCAAACGACGTAGAAGTGTTTGTGTACACTTGAACAGACATGTGTATACACTGAAACAGGTAATATGAAAAAATATACTAGCTATGCTTGTAGAGATAAGTCAAGGTTTGCCCTGATATGCTCGTTTTTTTCTGGTTCATGGCACGCGGACTTTCAAGTTATATGAAGTCTAAAGCCTATTTGCCCGTTTTAAGGCTAAAATCCGCAATTCTCATAGTAATTATACATCAAAACGTCTCAAAATTGTTTGAAATCGTGAACTTTACGCAAACCTACAAAAAACTATAAAAAATGAATAAAACCTTCAAAAAACTCTACTACTAAATCAAATATATCAGCTAAAAATCCGAGACTCGGTTCTCAGGTAAGGTGAACAAATTGTGTGAAATAGGCTTCAGACTTCATATAACTTGAAAGTCCGCGTGCCATGAACCAGAAAAAAACGAGCATATCAGGGCAAACCTTGACTTATCTCATGCTTGTATACCAAAAGCAGTAGATGTACCGAAATCAGTACAGTCAAAAACCAGTAACTATCTCCAACACCTACCCAAAGTCTTTCCGAGGAGGGAGACAAGACTTGTACAGTGTACAGTACACAGACTCAAAATTGATAGGATGCACGTGCAATATATTTTTAGGAGAGCGGCGGTGGTCGGTCGGGTTGTGCGACGAGAACTGGGGGGCATTACATCTCCGGATTAATTGTGTACACAATGGTTTTTTTTTTTAAAAAAATAAATAAAATGGGATTGATCAAAGAAAGAAAGAGAGTGTCACATGTGTATCTTGGTCATTTCAATGTACATTCAAATCAAAGAGTGTAACAAGTGTATAGGCCATTCAATGGTCAATTCAATGGACTAAAATGGACCTCAATCAAAGTGTACTCATAAAAAGAGAACCCACACAAAAAAGTCTGGTGATCTTTTTTTAGTCTCTCCTTTCCCTGGCCCTGTACACAAATAATCCCACTCACCTGTGTGTACACAAATCTTTCTATTTGCCTCTGTAAATTCAAATCTTCCAATCACATTTCAGTAATCTTTCTGTCTCCACAACTTCTTTCATCCAAGCCCTGTGTATACTTTACTACCGGTATACACTTTACTGCCCGTATATGTACTCTAGTACACTCGTATTTGTACTTGTACACACTTGCTGATCTTTATACATTTTGATTCCCCCTCATTGCCTATTTCTTTTTTCTCACAGTTTACTTTGGCTTTTTTTTTGCGCTTAATTCATATTATTCACCCCAAATCAAAAGATTTTCATAATTTGATTCGCTGGATTTCACATTTCACAAAAAAAGCGCGCACTTTTCGTAGAAAGGTCTTGTTTTGATCTCTATTTTCCCCCACGTTAATGTCCCGGAATTGATATTGTACACACATGTAGCCAGACTTATGCGGGGATTATACCGTATTCGGGCAGTAGCCTTATGTATCTTGTCGATTTGTTTCTCTTCCCCCGGATAAACTCTTGTTGCAAATAGAAATGGCTTTGCCGTTCAATCAAAATACATTATTTCTTCATTCATTATTATACACATTACTAAATACACGACATCACAAAAAGGGGTTTTATTTTTACTGCAAAGCCTTGAGTCCCATTCCATTGAGATACTCAACGCCACGCTCGTACTCCTGCTTCTTACGGGCCTCGTTCCATTTCAGCTCTTTGGCCATCGCGTCAATGACCTCGGGCAAGACCTGGTGCGCTGCTTTGCAGTCCAGGAACGCCAACCGCGTGCGCCGCGCCAAAAAGTCCACGGCAGTCGTCGCGTACTCGTACTTCATCGCATACACAATCTCGGCCTTCAGGAAAGGGTAAGGCTCAATCAGTGGCTTGCCTGAGAAATTGGTCGCAATCGACAAAGCGTCGTCAACTGCTGGCTTCTCCAGGTACTCGGCAACGGTGAACGCACGAGTGCCGTAGTTCTCAGACAGGTGCTGCGCAACCTTGGGCTCCAAATTGTACTTTTGAATCAGGTCAATGTACTGCAGCTGGTTCCATCCAGCAGATCCAACCAGCGCCAAGTTCTCGGTCGCAGTCTCGCGCACGGGCTTCAAGCCAAACTCCTCAACGCATCGGTCAACTGTCTCCAAAGCCATTTGACGGTAGGTCGTCCACTTGCCGCCGGCAATAGTCACAAGACCAGCATCAGAAACAGTAATCAAGTGGTTACGCACAAGCGACTCGGTGTTTTTGGCATTGGGATCGCGCACAAGGGGACGGATACCGGACCAAGCAGCCAATACATCTTCACGGCGCACATCAATGTTGCCTTCAAAGTACCGCGACACCTCGTTCAAAATAAAGTCAATGTCTTTCTCAGAAGGAATCGGGTTCGCAGAGATCTCAGTGGGGTTGTCAGTAGTACCGGCGATCGTGGCGCCTTGCCAAGGGAGGAAGAAAATCACACGGCCGTCAGAAGTGTTGGCGTCCAAAAGACCAAGCTTCTTGGGCGCATAGTAGCCAGGGAGAATAATGTGCACGCCCGAGGAGGGAGCAACAATGCCGTTGGTTTGCAAATCGTCCATTTTTCTAATCGAGTCGGTGAACGGGCCAGTCGCGTTGACAACGGCCTTGGCCTTGATCTTGATCGGGGTCTCGGAGCCGGACTCAAGGTCCTTGGCAGTGGCGCCAATGATCTTGCCGGTAGCAGGGTCTTTTTCAATAGAGGTAACTTCAACGTGGTTCAACACAGTGGCGCCCTGGTCAATTGCAGTCAAAGCCAGGGAAACGTTCATACGGGAGTCGTTGTGGGAGCCGTCGTAGTACACAATGGCACCCTTGATAGTGTCAGGATTGAGTTGCGGGAATGCTTCAAGCGCCTTGGACCGCGTCAGCATGTACGAAGACTCGAGGTTCTGTTTGCCGGCGAGGAAGTCGTAGGCCTTGACGCCAATCCAAAAGTACGGCAGCTGCCACCACTTGTAAACGGGGATCATGATGGGCAGGGCAAACGAGAGATGGGGCGCGATATCCAAAAACACCTTTCTTTCGTGCAGCGCCTCCTTGACCAGCTCGTACTGGTTGTAGTCCAAATTCCAAACGGCCTTCTCGAGGTATCTGACACCGCCATGGACCAGTTTCGTGGACCGCGACGACGTGCCGCAGGAAAAGTCGTCGCGCTCGACCAGCGCGACCTTCAATCCGCGCGACGCAGCGTCCAGAGCCACACCGGTGCCGGTGGCGCCGCCGCCAATCACCAGGATATCGTAGGTCTCGTCGCCGAGCTTCTTGGTCATTTCTGAGCGCGCAGGCGGCAGTTTGGCCGGCTTGAAGTCCGCCGGTTTGTGCACTGGCGACGCAGCCGACTCGGCGTTGGCGTTGTGAATAGACAAGTACGCTGCCGAAGCCACGGCCAGCGACCCGGCCGAAAGCGTTTTGAAAGGGAGTCTGCGGAACATTTAGGTGGTGTGTTTCAGCAGACGCAAGAATAGAAAAAGGGAGAGGGAGATAGGGAGTGAAGTGAGGGGAGAGAGAAAACAAAAATAATGAAATGATTTAAAAGTTTAAAGGGAAATGGTGATTATTTATATACTTTGTACGCAAGCAGACACGAAACTTTTTTTTGTTGAACCTTTTGAAACAAAAGTCAGACCTGATTGTTTGCTTTTACAAATTTACACATTTTCACGCTTTGTTTTTTATTTTCATTTTCTTTCATTGAAATTTTTCGGATTTTTTTTTTTTTCGAGGGCGAAATCTCATCTTTGCCCGACCACCTCCACCATATTAATCTGCAGCAGGCAATATACATGTACATATTCAGGCATGAATCCGGATTTACTTTTTTGTTTTTTTTGTTTTTCCACGCTACGAGAAATAAATACACATCTTTTTCCGGAGAGTAAAGCATGGCTAAACTTCTTAAACAAGCAAGTTTTGTTTTCGTGGAGCGTCGGTCAAGCCGGCTTTGATTTTTTCCGGTCCTCGTAAGACCAAAACAGTAACCTTCAAAAGCAAAAAAAAAACGTGAAATCTTGGAGACAAAATGAAGGAGGGGGACCTTTGCTGTGTATTTTCTTGCTGTTTTGGAGTGTACAGTTATTATCGTGTGGGGTGCTTTTGGGGATGCAGCCCCCGGGTCGAAGAGTCAACAAGATCGGCACGAGATCGGCGCAAGTACCGAAGTGGTACTGTTCTCAATTGGATGACTGGCATGAACCGACACTCGCAATTCATCCGGTACCGAGCATTGACCTAGCTCGGGTCGGGTCTCATCAAGTACCGGAACACCGGTCACATTGCAAGTAAAGCATATTATGTACACGCTGTTGACTTTCCTCTCGTGTTCCGAGTCCTGACAGTATAAGAATCACCGGTACCCGGGTCTCTCAGATCAGACAATCTTCTTTCTCTTCACTGTTGTTACTCACCACAATAATGTACACCGGCCTTGCTCTGCCCCTCCAATCTTTCTCAGGTCACAAAATTGCCTTCTCCTTCTACTGCCTCCCCTCCACCTTGCTCTTCTCTCCTTCTCACCCAATTCACAAGCCCACACAAAACAAAAAATGATCCCCGGACTAAACAACGCTTTGGGCCCGGTGCTAGTTTTACTAGCAGCACTCTCACTCAGCCCTGCAATTTTCCTCTTTTCCTCTAAATCCGACTCCGAGCCGGCCGCTCTACCACTCGTGACTACGCCCGACGGGACTTTTGATCCCAATACCAACCAGACCACGCCGTACCCGCGATCGCACCCGAAGCACAGCAACTACATCTTGCTCAATTCAACGACGACGGCGGGCAAGCAGGGAAGCAGGCTGGTGGTGGGCGAGCTGCTGCCGCCGTCGCAGTACTCGGAGCCAATCAGGTTCATGCGCGTGGACCGCTCGATCGTCGGCGGAGTATGGAAAGTCGACGACTGGCCATCGATCTACCAGAACTTTGTCATCCAGCAGGGGTTCCATCAGCTCTCCGGGTTTGCTGACGAAAAGAGCACAGTGGCACTGATGGGGCTCGGCATTGGCAGCGCGATCCAGAATGAGCCGATTAGCAACGACGATATCACGATTGTCGAGATCGAGAAGGAGATTCATGATAACGCGGTGAAACATTTCAATCTGGATCCAGATGTGCCTGTTGTGATTCAGGACGCGTTGGATTGGGTCAATGTCAAGGAAAACAGGTTCAACGTGTTTATCCACGACTTTTTCGCGTCAAACTACATCAACCACAAACTCTTCTCTGTCGAGTTCTTCCAACGTCTACTAGCCAACAAAGCCTCTTCTAATGACGGGGAACACAGTTTGGCAGTAATCAACTTTTTCGCGTCCCACAACTCGCTCATCACCAAATCAATCGTCCGCACAACCCACAAAGTCTTTCCCAGCTGCATTCTCCTCCACGACCAATTCACAGAAGACTTTTCTTTCGACCCGGCCGCATCCTGCAACTTTGTCCTCTTCTGCTCGACCGACACTAAACAGAACTGGCAGTTTGCCCTGCCCAAATCCATCCCTTCCACCGCGTCCGGCATCTACTCTTACACTTTGCACACGCTCAACCAACGGGTCTTGCCAGATATCGGGTACTATCAGTCATTACCTGAGCATTTCGTGATTACAGATGAGTATGATCCGTTTGAGTCGATCAGGGAACAGGAAATTGAGAATCATTTAAAGATTATGGATCAAGTGCTTCCGAAAGATATGTGGAGTTTTAGTTAGATTTTTGTAGATTTAAAGACAATTGGAAAAGCGTTACTAGAGTGTTATGGAAGATAATCACGCCGTGATTGTAATCAGTAGGCGATTAAACTTGTGATTCCAATTAGCAAATGGAACTTACAAGTTAATGCACAGAAGGTTTAGTGTCTGATTCAATCGAACTCCTAGCATCTTCTTAACAAAACGACTGTTGAATACTAGAAATCAACATCATGCCCCTGTCCAAATCAACATAATCACCAACACCCTGCACTCACATGACCCAACTGCCGAATTCCTCCCAACTCGACCCAAATCTACACACATCCTTTTCCACATTTTCCCTTTCTCTCACCTCTGGAAGAACCTGTCCCCAGTTGCCCCGAAATCCACATACACTCCGATCCCATGTCCAACTCGCTAGAATCACAATCCGAAAGCCGCAAGGCCAGGCTCGCCCAGCTGCGAAACCTCAAAAAGGGTACTTCTGGCACGTAAGTTCTGACTCCTCTCTTATCCTTTTCTGTTTGTTCTCTATACATACACTAACACGCACACATTTTTTTTCATTCTTTCATTAGATCTTCAAATGAACAACCAGCCCCAGTTCTGAGCGGCAGGAACTACGATCCAGATACACGCGCGCCCAAATTCGGGTTCGAGAACCCTCCCACTTTCCAAGACGGCGACACCACCGTCGAGCTTGCCTCCGAAGAGCTCGAGCGCAAAGCCCTACAGGACCTGCGCGAACGGACCCAGTCTGGCAATGGTGGAAGTAATAGGATTGATTTGGAGGCGCTGCAGCCGAAACGGGCGAATTGGGATTTGAAACGGGATTTGAAGGGGAAGATGGAGGTGTTGGAGGAGCGGACGAGGGTGAGGATCGGGCAGCTGGTGCGTGAGAGGCTGCAGCGCGAGAGAGCGTTGCAGCAGGATAAGGAGGAGGAGTAGGAAGCCAGTGATGACTGTTGATTCAATCTTGTTATGCTCGAATGAAAGCTGTTCTTGTCTCAAGATGCTTGAGATATCACTTTGTCATGCGAATAGCCGGTATTTCTTAATTATTTTTCAGTTCCTTCTCTATATCCTGGCTCAAAAACGACGACGCCCAATTCTCACCACAAAACCTTCCTTCATAAATAATCCCCGCCAAACCCCTCGTCATGTCCTCCACAAAACCCTCTCATCTATACATATACTTAAACCTATCTATTCATCGCGTAATCCATGCAAAATCAGTCTTTACTTTTCATAATCATGTATGTACACATACCCCGCTACAAAGCCGGGTAACCTGGGCTATTTACGCGCCAAAGGATTCTAAGGATTACAGAAAACAAGTAAAAAGTCTCAAGGCTGATTTCCTATCATCACCGCTCGCCCATCTCAGGCACGCGCGCTTTGGTCTTGAGCTCTTCCGCACCTCGTTTCCTTGTTCCCCATACGTATTGCATTGTTGGTTGATGCCATGACTTCCATGGTTCATGCATTATGGCTTTCGCTCGTCATGGTATTAGCAGAGCCGACACTGTTGCTTTGACGAAATCTTTGATTGAAGAGACGGTTGAAATTCTGCTTGATGCAGCAGCTGCTAAAGTCGATAACTGTAGAGATGTTTCCGAAAACGTCATGTTGGATCAAATAACTCCTCTTGGTACCGGTAGTTTCAATGTCATGTCTGTTGCCGTCAAAGCAACAGCTGGCCTCTGATGCTATTGGCAATGGGGTCCCGGCAGTCAGAAAGGATGGTTCCGCTACTCCATACGCACAATTGCCAATGTACGAAAGCTCTTTTCTCCTAGTATAGAATCAATCGCAGGCAACATTCCTGTTCTTTCTATGGCCAATTCTGGTGATGACATGAGCGGTGGGTTCACAGAGTACAACAGCGGGTTCTAGTCGCCTTACTTGGGTACTTCTTTCCTAGGATACGCGCCTACTTTGCAGTTTTCTTCTTATGGTTTGGCATGTCTTCGCCGTCTTATTTTCCAGCCTCGCCTTCTTACTTGCCCACATCTCCAAGTCACAAGCCTGGATCTTCCAATAATAGTCACTGCGATAAGAACCAGAAATAAGACGATTGATCGGGGTTTAAACAAAATGGGGTCGATCGATATCGAGCAAAACGATAAAAGACAAACTTACAATATACCAAACTCTACTTTTTTCTGAAGCGTTTGTTTGTTGGTTTTTTATATAATATTTTCCCATACAATATCATAAATTTGTTAGATACAAAAATGAATGAGGCCGTTTTGCGTGATAAACATTGAATCAAGCAAATTTTAGAATAATGATTCAAGTGAAATATTCAGAGCCTTCACTTCCAGAGGTATCAGCCGCACGCATGGATCACAAACAACCGTATCTGTAATTATTCAGGTTAAGGGCTTTGCCTAATTCGGAAACTCCCAATTTCACAATGATGAGCAAAAAATTTCTGACCAGAAAAAAATATACTGGGAAGTGTTTTGATTAAAAAGGTTTCAACGTCTTCAACACTTTGATCTGTGTATACCAAACGGATTGATACATTTTGCATAATAAAACACCAGCGTAACAATGGCGAGGAGTTCAGAACGTACGTGGGACGATTATGAGCATGACGAAGTCGATAAATTCCATGAGCAAAGAGATGCGGATTTGGAATTGAGGGCTAGTAAAGGTCGTTCAAGAAGACAAGCTGAGGACAATGGGTTCAGCGATGAAGAAGTCATGGGCCTCAAGGGTGCTGGATACAGCGACTCTGAAGAGGAAGAAGAGGATGATGATATGGATGATGATGAGGAAGCTGAAGGAGAGGAAGGTGGCGATGAGGAAGAAGGATGGGGTAAACGGAGGTCAAACTACTATGGCGCAGATACTCTTGAGAACGATGACGACAAGCAGGAAGAAGAGGCAGAAGCCATGAGATTACAGAAAAAGCATTTGAGTGAGATGAAAGCATCCGATTTCTTTGAACAAGACGATTTCAAGGAGTGGGAAAAATCAGCAAAGGAGCATGAGGCAGGAGAAACTACTGAGCAGTTGATCTCACTCCCTACACAAGACGCGGCACAACTGAGCACGAAGGAACGAACAAAGTTGTTTGAGACTGTGTACCCTGAAGCCACGCCATTGGCAGAAGAGCTTGTTTCGCTGCAGCCGGAGCTTGAAAAGCTACAGGAAAAGCTGGCGGGACCCGAAGACGCTCCCGAAGTGAAGCTGGCTAGTCTGAAGTACAAATCTTTGGCGGCTTATCTGGGAACCATCAACGCATACTTTGCATTGTTAATATCAAACATCACAGGCGATAAGATCAACTTGAAAGAGCATGGTGTGATGGAGGGAATCCTTAAAGGTCGTGAGGTGTGGAGAACGGTGAGCGGATTGAAGGTTGGATCAGGTGAGCCTGGCGAGGAAAGCAGTGAAGAAGCTGAAGATGTTGATTCGCAAGTCGATATGGAGCTTTCAGATGATGACGAGGAAGAACTCGATGTCTCTGAACTTGTCAAATCGGTCAAACGTAAGAGAGCCGGTGATGACGAGGAGGAGGAAGATGATGAGGAGGTTGAGGAAGAAGAAGTGTCTGACGCTGAATCCGATTCCGACTTGGAAGTCGATATTCCTATTGTTCAAAAGACCAAGGAAAAGAAAACCAAGCGTGCTGCTCCTACTTCTACAAGCGATTTCGGCGAATCGACACACTTGTCCAAGGCCGACCTTGCCGACAAGCTTCAACGCAAGCGCAATCTGCGCTACTACACTGCCAAGATCGACCAACAAACCGCCAAAGTCCGCGAAAAGCTTCATGGCGATTCAGACTTACCATACAAAGAATCGCGATTCGACCGTGAACAGCGTCTCAGTGAAGAAGCTCGTCTTCGTGGTTTGCAACAAGAGGGCAAGACCGATGAGGCCGATGATTTCGGATCAGACGGCGAACCCGCTCAGACCAACGGTGAAATCGAGGCCACAGGTGACGATTACTACGACCAAATCGCGTCAAAGGCAGCATCCAAGAAGACCGAGCGCAAAGCCGCGCATCAAGCAGCCGTCAACGCTGCTCGCGATGGCCGACTCGAAGACCTCGAAGACCAAGTTGGCGAGAGCGGCAAGCGTGCCCTCAACTTCCAAATCCTCAAAAACAAGGGTCTCATGGCAACCAACCGCAAAAAAGAAGCTAGAAACTCAAGAGTCAAAAAGAGAAAGAAGTACGAAACTGCGCTCAAAAAGTTATCCAGTACGCGCAGAGTCTACAAGCAACCTACTACAGCCTATGGTGGTGAAGCCACAGGTATCAAAAAGAACTTGGTCAGATCCGTCAAGTTTACGTAAAGTTGGTTCTTTTCTATACAACCTTTTATTTCTGTGTAGTGTTTTTGTTTAATTTATGTGTACATTGTTTTTAGTTGAGAATTGGTGATTTCCTTTTTTGGAGAATTAGTAGCAAAATGTGAATATTACTCTGTCACTACATCTGTGTAGTTTTATTTTGTATTCACAAACCAGGTTACTCTGTATACATTGTTACTTTCTTCATGGTCAGATTCTATTTCATCAATTTTCGAACTGTCATTGCGAATCGTATGGTTTATTGCATATTATAGAAAATTACTACTAGCTTTTATTATTTTGTCTTCTTTTGCATACAGATAGATGCATATTGTTTACAACCCACGTTAATACTACCAAGTATCTTTACCATCAAAAACAACTTACCTCTGTTCATTCTGCTTTATCTTTTTTTACAATTGTCCAAAGTGATTCAACACTATGTCACAGCCGAACAATAAAAGTAACCGGCCAAGCAGATCATTGAGACGACCAGTATGGCAGATCGGTGACCGATCAGACGATAATAGCTCTCAAGATTCGAGCGAAGAATATGAGAGAAATGGGTCAGCAACGTTTTGGACTAATTTTGATGCCAGTTCTAGAGATCGTCGTAGAAGCGGTCCGCGCACTCGGCTCCATACTAGACTTCATACTCCATCAATCAGATCTTATAACAGTTCATCAGATAGACTACAGAATGCTTCTCGGACCAGACCTCACACTGTCGTATCCAACAGGAATGGTGATACTTTACAAAATAGATCACATACCAGATCTAGAAGCAGACATCATAATAATCGTGTGCATAGACCACCTGCTGGCACGAGAAACAGGTCACGGAACCAACCTGTACGCAGATCTCACACTGTTATCAGAAACAGACGAAATATTGATGATGAAAGCAGGCCGCTATTTGTCCTTGGAAACAGCTCTCCCGATCACAATAGGCCTTTGCACAATCAAAGAGTTGAAAGCTTCCCATCTCCTCACTTTAGAAATCGAACTGATGACATTCCTATCCCTCCCTTTGGAAACCCGACCAATGTCTTTCCTATCCCTAACTTTCACCCGGGATTCCTAATCCCACCTCGTGGTAATTTCGCTCCTCCCATGTACAACGACTTTCAAATCCCGTTTCAGGATTTTCGCAATCCTCAATTCCCTGTTTTAAGAAACGAACCAAATCATCATGACAGAGGCAGGCCTTGGCCTTATCCGGGCAACAATCTGGGGCCAATAGCCAGACGCAACATAGATCCGGTTGTGCCAAATCTTGAAAGAATTCGTTTAGATGATCGTCCGGGCGGTGATCCAATGAGAGATCTAGCTGAAAATTCAGCTGGAGGTCATGCAAATACTGAATCCGAGGCTATTTCAGAAACCCCTTCTGATAGTGCTGCTAATAATCGCATTCTTCATCACAATAGAGAATCTATTGTCAATCCTGGTGCTCGTCGTGCCACTCAGCCTAATATAAGCTCTGACAGCAATCCTATTTTCAATCCTACTACTTATCGGACCAGACATCTCAACGCAGATTCTGACGGTGATTTCAATGAAAATCCTGGGTCTAGCTCGGGAATAGACTCCCCAGATGAGAGTTGGGACAATCTCGAACCTCAATCGTCCGATACTCAAGAGGATCTGCAACTCAATCGCTCTAACATTTTGTCAAATCAATTTGCTGAAACTCAAACTACTGATATAGCAAATCAAATTCAAGAAAATCAACCATCAATTACTGCTCAAGGTTCCACTGAAGGTCAATCAGCAAATAATTTCAGAGAATCCGAATCTGGCAATATTCGAACCCGCGAGTTCACCGTGCATTATAATCCTTTAGCTGAGTCGAGAAGATTACAGAGCATTTTTTCACTCGGTCTTGATGACTTTTGTGAAACTCAAGAGTATAGTTCGTCATTGCGTAGAGTTCCATCTGAGGAATTAATGGGTCGTCATTTTGATAATCGTTTGGCGACTCCAAACGTCGCTGTAGGTGATTTAGAATTGCTTGTTCGAGGTCTGCTTCCAAATTCACATCCCAGCAATGTCCGATCTTCGTGTGAGTATCGCTTAAGGTCTAGAGCAGCACTTTTGAATAGGATTGGCATCACTATTCCTGATAACTTCAGGCCCAGAACCAGACCCGAAAACAGTCCCATAGCAAGCAATTCTCCAAATATTCATCAGGTGCATCAGTCTTTAAACGGGTTGTATACCGCTGTTTCTGGTTTGAGAAATCGTCTAGAGCACTACATCAATGATGCCATTGTTGGATCATACAGCTATTCAGGCCAGAGCCGGGGAACCCGACCTGGAATTACTAACAGGGAGGCTAATGGAACAAATCCAAATCGCGTGACCAATACTCGTACTGTTCCTAGAAATGCCCCAAACAATCGCGCAAATAGCGGAACAATCATTATGCAAAACGAAAGCGCTGCAATGGAATCAGGAACCAGGGTGGGCTATGATACTTTAAATGACCGGCTTGTTTTTTTTGACCCGGACTCTGGCTCGAGAAATCTCTTACGTCCGAATCACGCTCTTGACTCGTCTGGTTCGGCGTCTCCAGTGGTTCCGTCTGCAAACACACAGACTGTCTTGGACCAGGAAGGGAACAATGAGGCTGATAGACAGAGGACGAGTGATAGACAGATAGCTTCAACCAACGAACCACGAGCCGATCGCATATCACAAGATCGGATATTTTTAAACCAATTTGCAAATACAAATTCTAATGAGCTCGATCTTTTAGAACTAGATTTGGTAAATCTTGAGCAAGCACGGCAAAACGCTATTGCCGCATTGATTGCTAATAGTAGAAACCTTGGTCTGCTTCAACCCAGATCGCCGGTTGTACGAGGAACCGAAGTTACTTCAGAAGTTAGACCAGCAAGACGAGCTCGAGATGAAATGCCAGTAAATATTTCACCTTTTTTCTCAAGGAATTTATTTGAAGAAGCTACCACAAGGCCGTCTGTTCCGATCAATACTTTTGCAATGTCTGATCCTAGGCCTCGTGAGTTTGTATTGCCTTCCAACATTTTGCCACGTCCTACAAGAAATGCACCAAGGTTGTTACACAGTGCAAGGAATAATGCGCGTAGAGAGATCAATCCAAGGGTCACACCTGCCAGACGAGCCGGATATGAGCGGGAGGAATATGATGAGGTATTGGGATCAGAATTGCATACAGTCCGAGTCAACCGTCAAACCCTTTTCAGAGAACGATTTAGGGATCAACAGATGCATTCTGGAGAAGTAATTCAAGAAGCAGTTTCCGCTGGATCCGAGGACTCTGATTGTAGCTTTGATGGGAGGGCTAAGAAGCGTCGGGACAAAATGCGAAAGATTCGTCAGTCTCGAGCCGCCCGAACTGTTCCAGAATCGCTGGTCCCAGAAGAGGAACCGAGAAGAATACTAGCGCCTCCGGGTATTCGTCCTCCACTTCCCACACGTCCTCGGCGTGCTTCAGTCCCTTCCATTCCTTCAGCTCTATTAGCCTCATCAACTACATCAGCTTCTGCAATATCACCTCCCCGGATTTCACGAATGCCAAACACAATGTCAACTCTTTCTACAACTGACAGGTCTTCATCACAAACTGTGGTGTATCGAGTACAACCGCATTCGGAGGCTTTAGTAGTTACAAGAAGGAACCGAGCGTCCTTGGCTACCATACCGTTTCCCAACAGAGTACCTGGATTAAATAACATTATTACTTCTGAAGCTGCTCAGGCTCTTCAGGAGTTTTTCGCTTCACGTGTAGAACCTATAGAATTTGGTGATAGCTCGGCAAATAATCCAAACTAGACGTTGACAAGCCATGAATTATTTAGAGCTCCTTAAGACGGTTAAAAACAGTCTCTTTAGAGTATGTAGCAACCATAAATTATGAAAAACAAGCATTTTATCATATCGACATTAGTCTTTTAAGTCTTCATTTGCGCCATAAGATTTAGGAATGAGCGTTGAAACATGACCTTTAAGAGATGAATTTTAGCTTTTTCCTTGCACTGTACATGCGCCGGTACCACCTTGTCAGTTATCTGGGAACTCGGATAAAAAAGTATCCCTGAATCTAACCCCAAATTAACTAAATCCGATTGAAAAGTACAGATTAGGAATACTTGATCAGAAATATGAATCTTTTGCATGTGTGCTTTGGTGTATTAAAAATGCTTGCTTGCAGGACATTTCTGTTTGCTACATTCTTCTACTCGTTCATTCTTTTTGGATTCTGCGTTTGGCAGTCCGGTGAGTACAGACAGGTGTACACATCAACGCGATTGGTCAGAGCTCGATAACGAGTGATACTGGTGAATCTGAGATGCCGACAATTGAGTTTATTGGTTTGCCACTAATGAAATGCGATTTACAGTTGAAGCATTAAAATTTAACAGATCCGAGCACACACACTTGTGTATTCGCTTTACCGGCTATTGGGGTGTATAACAAGTTTTTCTCCAGGTTTTTGTGACAAGAACAAAGCTGTTTTGTGCTAGGACCATCCAGAACACGAGGGATCATACAAGAGCCGTCTTGGAACCGCTTCATTCAAATTGCCAACAACAAGCCATGGTGTTCCAAATGTAAATCTGCTATGCGCTGCTTCTAATCTACGCTTTTTTTTTCTGTAAATAGGGGGATTGCTTTAATTCCAATCATGCCAGATTCTCAGATCACGCATGTAGTTTATCATTACCATGCTTAATTATCGGCCCCTTCTTTACATTTTTCACAAACCTGGATAAGGCCAAACCTGCTATAAAATCAATAATGATCAAGCGTCCACATAAAAAATACCATTCAATTTATATCGTAGAAAAGAAGATCTGGCATTTTCAGATTCCAAACAGGCCCTTTCACAATTGATTTGAAAACCTTTGAGATACACACGCAGTCAAAGTTTTCTATTTTTCATTTACGTTTGGACATTCATTTGCAAGGTTCAAATACACTTTTTGTGTAGATAGCTCAGGCTTGATTTGCAACGACTCGTTTGTTGTATTCTAAATAACAACATTGTTTCGGTAATATTTGACCAAACAATAGACAACAACGAGTCTGTAATACTTGATTCAACAATACACAACATTGAGTATGTAATATATTCATATAGTTGTGTATACAACAAATCTGTCGTGCTAAAATCTTGCTACTGTTTGTGGGTTTTAATCCATTTCCTGATTCGTGTTCTGTGACAAAGTTGTTGACAGATTATTTTTTTTTTCTTGTGTTGGGCCTAATACAGCCATTCCTCTCTTTTTCTTGCTTTTCTTGATCCATTTTCTTCTAATCTTCTTTCTCTTTTCGTTTTTTCACTTCTTCTTTTTTCTTTCTTTATCTTCATCAACTCGGCATTTACTATATACGAAATGAAAGGAAAAGAAATTAGAATTCTGACACTTTTGGTGTTGGACACCGTCTTTTTCTTTCTAGAAATCATTATTGGCTACGCCGTCAACTCATTGGCTCTTGTTGCCGACGCGTTCCATATGCTGAATGATATTTTTTCACTTATTGTTGCGTACTGGGCAGTCAAGGTCGCCAAATCCAGAGGCGTTGATTCAAAATACACTTATGGATGGCAGCGCGCGGAAATTCTCGGTGCCTTGATTAATGCGGTTTTCCTGATTGCCCTTTGTATGACTATCTTTTTGGAGGCCATCCAACGTTTTATTCAAGTTCCCGATATCACCAACCCCAAGCTGATTCTTATAGTTGGTTGTGCTGGTTTGGCGTCAAATATCATTGGTCTTTTCTTGTTTCACGAACATGGCCACTCTCACGGTGGCGGTTCAGTCGGAGACGAAGAGTCCCATGGTCACGGTCACTCGCACTCGCACGAAGGATCATCTCACTCGCATGGCCACTCCCATCACAATATTGTTGATGAGGATTACCAACGTAGCCTGATTGATGATTCCGCCCCTATTTCTGACGCCATGCCCTCCAACTACGTTTCAAGAATTACCGAATCTACTTCTTTGTTGAACAAGAACAATAAACAGCCGCGCTATCATAGTGTTGACTCTGAGTCCACTACTGTCAACGGATTCGGCGCTCACAATCATGATGACGAAGACTCAATCGACGATATTCATGCTGCTCCTCAAGCCTACAGTGCTCCGCCTACTTCTTCCTCTCGTCACGGCCGCTCTCATTCAGTTTCTTCTATCACTCACCAAGATCACTACCACGTCAAGCCTCGCGAAGCACGCCACCAAAAGTCAATGAACATGGAAGGCGTTTTTCTTCATGTTTTGGGTGATGCTCTCGGTAATGTTGGTGTTATTATCACTGCTTTGTTTATTTGGAAAACCGATTACTCTTGGAAGTTCTACATGGACCCTGCTATCTCTTTGGTCATTACTGCTATCATCTTTTCATCGGCGTTGCCACTGTGCCGTCGTACCTCTGCCATCCTGTTACAAGCCGTTCCCCAATCTATCGACGCTGATCAGGTTCGGGCCGATATTGTTTCACTTCCGGGCGTCAAGGAGATCCATGATTTGCATATCTGGAACCTGAGTGAGACACTGAACGTTGCTACATTACATGTGTCTGTGTCGGAAGGCCCTTCGGAGTTTACCAAGTTGACCAAGCGCATCAGAACATGTATGAGAGGACATGGTATTGAGTCAACTACTATTCAACCTGAGTTTACTGCAGACGGGAATGTGAGCAGTGACGATATGCCAGAGTGCATTCAACAAGGTAACAAGTCTAGTGGTGGTTTGAGTGGGGTTTCCTAAATAGATTTAAGCCATGCTTATCACAGTATTAAAAAAACACACTTTAAATAACTAATAATTCATAATGTATACAACTAATCTACTTGATATCACACGGATACAGATGTATATATAGCGATCAGAAGGGTCCAGGGAAGGTGGATGTTGCTTAACCGCTCCCGCCCAACAATTCTTAGTTTCAATGAAGAGACATGCGGCTGTGATGGGACTAAGCACTGATTGAAGAAGCTTTCCAAATGCGTGAAAGAATAGGCCCAAACGGATGAGGGTGAATTCTGGAATGTAACTGGCCATTTCCGGAGCACGGGTCAATAAATGGGGTATGAGAAATAGGAGAGCGTTTACATGTTATTATGGAGTTTGCCAATGTGTAAACGTGTCTACAGGAGTCAAAGTGGGTACGAGGAGAAGGTTTGAGGAAGGTTTGTGTGTACATTTCAATGGAGTGGCAGAAGGGTGGTTGGTAGTTCATTTGGCCTAGTGTGAGCCATGCGGATGCGTAGCTCTTGCAACTGGTAAACTTGATCGAACAGTGCCGCACCACAAAGAAACATAGCTCGTTGTACGCTGAGGCTCACTGGATGTATGCAGTCAAAGAAGAGTGAGAGGTGGTGTTGGTTTGAGCAAAGATAGTAGAAGTGGAGGTGTAGCATGAACAGCCAGAGTGTGTTGTTGAGTGGTTGGACAAGATACTGTCTTTGTATGGACTAGTTACAGTGAAGCAAATGTATAAATGGATGAACGGGAGGAACAGTAATAGCATGGTGACGACAATAATAATAAATCTGAGCAGCATGGCCATGTTCGAAACCATCATAGCTGCTGCTGCTAGAACCATTTTCTAGTGTGTTTGTGCTTGCTAAAGACGTGCCATGCCTCTGACCTCAACGCTGACGACAGTGCTTGAAATATGAATAGAAATGAAATCGAGATCTTCGGCAAGTTAAAAATAGCAATTTTTCTTTTTTTGATTATGGAGATTGAGCGGCAATTCTAGCGTAAGCACTATGATTCATCTCTGGGCGCAGTTTACCGGCCCGTATGTACTACACGTCAATAATCTCTTTTGACCAAGCGTTCAAAGTCTCTGATATTGCTAATGTGAAGACATTCTCTTTTGCTTCTTTGTCAATGGCAAACCTTGAGATTCGAAAATAAGCTTGGCTGGTAAGTTGCCGAACGGGCCAAGTTTAATTTACGTTTCGATATTTAACAAAACTTAGTAATATTTAACACCATTTAACATATGGCAGGTTCTTGTCTCCTTTGGAACTAGCGCGGCCATTGTACAAAAATATACACACATTCAAAAAGAAGCACGAATTTTTTTTTTCTAAAAAAAACCCAAAAAAATCTGTCATTAAAATACTCCTCTTTTTATTTCCCTTCTTTTTTTTTTTCTTCTGTCTGAATGTTACCAAAACCAACCGTCTGATTCCAAAATCGCTGACTGAGTCTACACATTCAGTACAAAACCATAATACAGCCGAACGGATCCGCTAACAAAGAACCGATCCGTATTTCTACCGTTGTTTTGATACTTCAACCCTGACATTATTCAAGATAATTACGTTTGTCTGCTTTTGACACACTTTCACAATGCAGCGTGCACCATCTCCTCCGCCTCCTCCAATTCAAGGCATTGGATCGCCTCCTTCCACTCACTTCATTCGATCTCATGCCTCCACCCCGTCATGTCACAGTATTCCAGAAGAAGACCTGTTGGCCATCCCTCTTCAAGCTTCTCTAAATAAGGTTAAGGCTCAAGCAAACCTTGATCAAAATAACTCTCCTTCGCAATCTTCTTCTTCTTCCTCTTCTCTTTCTTCCGCAAACGCTAATAGAAACTCTACGGACATTACTACGAATGAAGAAGACCATTTCAAAAAATCTCCCAAACTGTCTATAGATACTACCTCATCCAACGATTCCAAACATCACAAAAGACAGTCGCTCCGCAACTCAATCATGTCCTCTCAAAGCATAGAAGAACAGGATGAAAACGTTGTTCAACTGAAACCCCGTTCAGTGAGAACAAGTATTGATCCTGTGCCTGCACCACCAACCATTTCTTCGTTGACCAGTCCTGTCATTAATCAAAATCAAACTTTCTCTCGTTCAATGTCTGATCTAAACGCTGGCGTACCTTCGGAAAACAGCCCGTTCCTACGAGTGCCTCCTCCCGCATCGCCTGGTCGTGTTCCTCGGCCCCAATTACCAGGAACGAGAAGCAGCAGCAACCTCAATTCTCGGCAGAGCTATGCTTCCATGCATTCTCACACACCATCTTCCTCTTCAAGCAAGTTCCAACAGTACTCGCTGCTTCCCCCTACATTGGCTGGAAATGGCATTCCCAGATCTGCTTCTACACCTCCAGTTGGCGCAGAACACATAAATGGTTCCACTCCACAACTACAATACCCGTCTTCTCCCTACGCATTTGGCCAAGGAAATGGTCACCACTCTCGATATTCGTCTTCTGTCTCATCCTTGGACTCAGTTGCACACAACAGAAGCAGAACAAGCAGTTTTGTCATGTACTCATATGGTGACCTTCCCTCTAGATCGCATTCACCAGCGGCATCCGAACTCATTGGCGCAGGCGCTTTCGATCTCAACCAGGCATTTTTGCACTCCAGTCTTAATGAAAACTCCAATTTACTAATTCCAAGAATTAAAACAATTGAGCTGTACAGGAAAAACGCCGAAAAGTCTAAAGACCCATTGATTCAGTTCCAGTTTGCCCAGTACATGCTCCAAACCGCGTTGTTGTCTAAAGCCAGTCGGAAAGACACTCCGTCTCAGGGGAATAATGAGGAAATGGCGACCGAGGACGAAACGAAAATCAAAAAAGAACTCCTGAAAGAGTCCGTGGCGCATTTGAACAAACTTTCACAAAGTGGTTACTCCGACGCTCAGTATTTATTAGGTGATGCATATGCATCGGGCGCTATTGGGAAAGTCGACCTTAGAGAATCCTTTATGCTGTTTTCGATGGCTGCTAAACATGGCCATGCAGAGGCAGCTTACCGTGCAGCTCTTTGTCTTGAAGAAGGCTGGGGTACTTCAAAGGATGCAAGAAAAGCAGTTCAACTTCTTAGACAATCCTCAGCGAAATCGCACCCAGGCGCAATGCTTAGACTCGGTGTCGCTTGTTTCTACGGTAAGCTGGGACTGCATATGGGATCTTCACAAGCTCGTGGCAAGACTCAATTGGAAGGAATCAAATGGCTGACTCGGTCTACTGAATCAGCAAACGAAACGTTTCCACAGGGGCCGTTTGAGCTGGCCAAAATCTACGAAATTGGATATAAGGACATTGTTTTTGTTGACATTCCATATGCAGTATCGTTGTACGTTAAGTCGGCCGACCTAGGCTATATTCCAGCGGCCGCCAAGCTAGGACGTGTCTACGAGTACGGTGAGCTGCAATGTCCTCAAGACGCAGGGCTTTCCATTCACTACTATACTATTGCGGCGATGGGTGGAGACGCGACATCGATGCTTGCAATGTGTGCATGGTATATGGTGGGTGCCGAGCCCACACTACCGCGGAACGAGGATGAGGCCTACGAATGGGCATCGCGTGCTGCCGCGCGTGGACTGCCAAAAGCCCAGTATGCAGCGGCCTATTTCAAAGAGAACGGAATTGGATGCAGTCGTGATCTAGTTCAAGCGTTAGTTCTGTACAGACAGGCTGCAGATGGTGGTGATGACCGGGCAAAAGAACGATTGGGGCAAGGCAAGTCAGGGCCGGGCGGAGCGTCCAAATCGGGCAAGTCAGGAAAATCCGCCAAATCCGAATCTCAGAAACCAGCCAAATCCGAATCTCAGAAATCAACAAAACCCGAATCTCCAACATCAGCAGAATCGTCTGTGCCAGCCGCAGAACCGGAATCAACAGAACCGCCATCAGCAGCAGCAGCAGCAGCAGCAGCAGCAGCAGATGCTGATAGCTCAAAGAAGAAAAAGAACAAGAAGTCAAAGAAGGATAAAGACTGTATTGTGATGTAATGTGACGGATATAATTCAAAGTGAGAAAGAAAGGATGATGAAATTTTATAATGCTCTTAATTCATATTATTATTAATATTGATGTTAAACTTGTCTAACGTTTCTAAACAAATCTTGGAGTGTTTATATGAGAAGAAAATTAAGAAGGTGTAACAGACCTTGATTGAGATAACCGGCTCAAGAAATAAATTTGATCAAGTCAATAAACGATAGATCAGTTGAGTGTACATAGATACGCCGTGTCATAGATCAATCTCGATATGTTCATTTTTTTTCCCTCGATTTTGCGGTTGATCTGTATAAGTTTTTTTGCATTTGACTCAATATCAATAATTATTAAAGATTAATTCTTTGACAGTTTTGGTTATGGTCTCTTTCTATCAAAAACAGTTTTGTTTTCACGACAAGTTGGGAAGTAAAAGATCAAGATCGAGAAGACATGAGCCTATAATGAATGCATTATTCTGAAGATTGAGTTTATTGATAAAGAGATCTATTTCACATTGTAAAACCGATATTGCTTCAAAGTACATAATATGGAAACCATATAAGTGTTTGGATTATTTATCTTGCTTTTCAGGTACACAAAGGCTCAAGTTTAAAAATCGCCGTATTTCCATAACTGCAGAATGTCTTCTATGCCTTTAGAAATTGTTCGCCCAACAGTCTGTTTCTTTCTTCGTCTATCGCATCCGACCAACTCCAATTCCAGATAAACTGAATCAGTATACAATAATCGTACTTGGTCTGTATCAAAGTCCATGGACTTCGAAATTTACACAAATCAACAAGGATAGTCAATCCGAAAGAACCGTTGGAAATGTGGAAACAACAGTGATTTTTAAGTCTGAATCAAAATAAGGTTTGGCAAATATTATTATACTTTTTATTTTCGATCTGTTTTGTTTTCAGGGGTTGTGTTTCTTCTGCCTTTATTGTACTCGAAAATCTGCAGTTTTATACGAACCGATGGCTATAAGTAAAAGGCTGCAAAGCTATTGCGATTTGTTTCTGTACAACCATTCAATCTGTGTATGTCTAGTTAAATAGTAAACACTACGATATTTCAACTGTATTTGAGATTCCAAGAATGATCGTGTATTGATTGAAAACCATACGGATGCCATGCATTTTTTCAAATTGTTTCTGACTGATGCTAAATGACTTTGTATTGTACATGCTGCCACTAGAACAGGAATTTTATATCTTGGGTGTTTGCTTGTCGTTAAATTGTGCTAGGGTTTACATGAATTTGGTGGATCAACCTTGGCTTGTAAACATGATGTATATTTTGAAATAAAAATACTGAAGCTAATTTCTGCTACATAAGGATTTTGACCAAAAGACTGAAATTTCAATATTATACAAGGTTGGAACCTCTTCAATATCAATGAAAACACTACCAAACACGACCGAATTCAGTAAATTTATCTGCATAAAAAGTTGAGTACAATTCCTCTAGAGCATACACAGTCTTATTTTTTGTAGTTGATAATAGTATACACATCTGTCTTGATCACAATACCAAAGAATGATAGTCTCGTCTATTCGGATTTTCAATATGTAATTTGAAGTTGGTGTTTATACAAGATTAACAATGAATTCATATAGCTGTAGACTGTTCACTATGAGATTAGTACTACGGAATGTGCAAAATTCAAGGTGTAGCTAACTAAGAAAGTACAAGTCAAACTAAAAATTCGAGACATACTGTAAAACGACTGGCTTCAATCGATTGTTTAAATTCAAAATAAATTTAAAGGTTACAAAGATAGGCTTGAAATATCAAGAGACTCTGCAAAGATGCATATCAAAGAAAAAGATGCGCCAATAACTGTTGTCAAAGTTTTGTGAGAGCAGAACTACGTGTCGTTCTGTAAAAAGACAGTTGGAAGATTTGTGAACAGGAACTACCTGCTTTAGTGAAAAACCTTTTGTACATTGATATGTATAAATGAATGGCAAAGCTAAAGAAATAGTAAAGATGCAACTAGTGTAATTTAACAAAATCATCAAATTTCTAGCAATAAGAGCACTTGACGATTAAAACTGCCATTGTCGTACTTCTTTGATGATCTTCAAGTGAAATGCAGGTGTGTATTAATCAATCTTCATGTGTCTCATGTAATTTTAGCAGGCTCTGGATTTTAGGTCGGCTATAGCTTTAACAAACGTATATCGACTTGCGTCAACAGGAACTTCGGGTAAATTTAAAGAATCATACCGTGGTATCAAAAGAGCAGCTTTGATGTCATTGGAAATATTATTGGCAACAATGTGGTTGGAGTTGCCTTCATCTTCATAGATTTCATCCCCATCTTCTCCTTAGTTGATACACTAGGTTTACCTCAAAGAAGCAAGGTGGAAGTGTTACCAAAGAGTATTATATAGGGGTTTGATTATTTTCAGAATCAACAGCAGAATCTTTTTCAACGGCATTCTCATTTCTTTTCTTTCATGTTGCATTCTAAGTTGACCCCCATTTCAGCTTGTAAAGAATTACTTACTTACTTTCCTTTAATATTGTCCAATTATCCGGAAGCTTCTTGGTATTTTGTCATAGTGATGTGCATATATTATAATACCATGATCAAAACTGTTATTCAAATTTAAAATGAAAAAACACAACACTGGTGATAAATTAACTATACTGTTTTTCTTTTTTCGTTTTAAACCTGTTTTGATCATTCAGTGTTATATTTCTTTCATTCAAGATCTTTTGAAAGTAAAGAGTAGGTTGATCACATCTCCCCGATTAGGCAAAATTATAGCAAGGCGTTGAAAAACCCAGTATTACCCTACTTAATTCAAACTTAGAGCTTCGCGTTTTGGGGTGTAGGTTGGAAGTCTCACTAAATTCACACACCACCAAATCGCTGTGAATTTCACCTTTATTACTTCCTAGACTAACTTCTATACCCATAGAAATTTAACAATGGTAAGCTCGGAAGTTGAAGACGAAACTCACTATTCTGAAGAGGACGCTCCTCGCGACTATGTTTCTGAAGGAAACGAAGAGGACGAAGAAGAAGACGAAGAAGAAGAGGATGAAGAACGCGTTAGACCAAAAAAGCGGAGACGAGAAGGAAGAAATCAGTTCCTTGATGTCGAAGCGTCTGTCGACGAAGACGAAGAAGACTATGATGATGACGAAGACGGAATGCTTAATAACGATGGGTTCATTCAAGAACACGACGATGAAGTAGATATCGACGCTGATGCGCGCCCAGGAAACGATGATAGACTTCACAGAGAAGTTGACAGAAGAAGAGACGCTATTGTAGAGCAAGACGCCGAAAAGCTTGCTTCCGAATATCGAGCTAAGTATGGTCGATCAACACAATCTAAGTACAGAGGTGATACTGGAATCGTTCCCCAGCGGCTGCTACTACCATCTGTTCAAGACCCAAATATTTGGGGTGTTCGATGTAAGCCCGGTAAAGAGAAAGAACTGGTCAGGTTGATCCTTAAGAAAAAGCTGAGTTTGCAACATACTCCAGCTCCATTAGACATTTTCAGTGCTTTTCAAAGAGACGGATTCTCTGGTTACATCTATATTGAGGCTCGAAAACAAGCAGCAATTACACATGCAGTTAAAGGTTTCGCTAATGTTTACACGCAAAACATGATTCTAGTCCCTATCAAAGAATACTCCGATTTATTAAGAGTCAACAAATCAAAAGAACAAGAGCTTACCCCTGGAACCTATGTCAGAATCAAGAGAGGAAAGTATCAAGGCGATTTGGCAGTTGTGGAGAATCTACTTGAAAACGGTTTGGAGGCTAGACTCAAGATTGTTCCCAGATTGGATTATGGCAAGGCAGCTCAATTATTTGCTTCCAGTAACCAAGATAGCAAGAGAAAAAGACCTGCTTACAACTCGGCAAAAAACAGACCGCCTCCTCGATTGTTCTCGGAGAATGATGCGATTCAGCATGACCAGAGAAATCTGCAGCGTCGTGGACCCAAAGTTTTCTATTACCAAAACGAAGAATACGAAAACGGCTACTTGTTAAAGGACTACAAGTTGACATATCTGATAACAGAAAATGTGCGACCTACTCTAGAGGAGCTTTCGCGGTTCAATAACGCTTTGGAAGACGGTATTGATTTGAATTCGCTTTCCATGACTTTGAAGCAAGAAAGTAAAAATGCGACGTTCAATAACGGTGAACATGTTGAGATTACTTCTGGTGAACAGAGTGGCATTCAGGGCAGGGTTATTTCTACACAAGGCGAAATTGTTACCATGATTGCTACAAATGGTGAGCTCAAAGGCAAGACTTTGGAAATTCCTTCCAACAACTTGAGAAAAAAGTTCTCTATTGGTGACAATGTACGTGTGGTCAGTGGTAACTATTCCGGAGATACTGGTATGGTTGTAAACGTTACAAAAGACAATGTTGTTATTTTGAGTGATCTTTCTAAAGAGGAGTTGACAGTGTTCTCGAGAGACTTAAAAGAAGCGTCTGATATTGGTGGAGCCAATAATATAGGTAACTTTGAACTCCACGATCTAGTGCAACTCAATGCTCAAACTGTTGGCTGCATTGTTCAGATTGAGCGTGACTCTGTTGGTGTTTTGGGACAAGACGGAAATCTCAGAAAATTGACACCGGCTCAGATTACTATGAATCTCAAAGATACTAGATCGTCTTTTGCTACTGACAGAAATGGACAAGAAATCAGAGTTGGAGATACTGTTCGTGAAATCCATGGTGATAAACGCGAAGGTGTAATTCTGCATATCTACAGATCAACATTATTTTTGCATAACAAAGACCGAATGGAGAACTTGGGTGTTTTTGTCAGCACCTTTGGAAGTGTGACCACTATTCAAGTGAAAGGCGAAAGATTTGCCAGTGACAAAAACAAAGTTGCCACAGACACGTTCAGAACTCCAAAGTTACCTGTTGCTCGCTCCAACGGTAGAGACAGAATTATTGGTCAGCTAATTACTATTGGTAACGGCTCTCAGTATAAAGGAATGAAGGGTATTGTGAAGGATACCACTGACACTACTGCCAGAATTGAACTTGAAGTAAAGAACAAGGTTGTTACGGTTCAAAAAGAACAACTGCTGTTCAATAATGGCTCTTCTGGCCAAACTGTTAGTTATAACGAGTTTGTTATGCCCAAGAAATTATTTGCTGCTAGTGGCCAAGCGGGCCCCTCCCCGAGTCAAGGTCGACAGTGGAACGGAGCTCGCACCCCTGCGTGGAACGCTGGTGGAAGAACACCTTCTGCAAACTTGGGAAGTCGGACACCAGCTTGGGGATCTGGAGGTGGCCGCACACCTGCTTGGAACAGCGGCTCCCGCACACCTGCTCACAACAATGGAAACAGGACACCAGCCTGGAACAGTGGATCCCGTACACCTGCTCACAACCCTGGAAATAGAACTCCCGCTTGGAACGCTGGGTCTCGTACGCCTGCGTATAACGCAGGCAACCGGACGCCCGCTTGGAACGCAGGTGCACGTACACCTTCGGCTAACAACGCCGGAAACCGAACACCTGCATGGAACGCGGGAAGTCAAACTCCTTCTTGGAACGCAGGTAGTCAAACTCCTACATGGAACGCTGGAAGTAGTTCTGGCAATAGCCGGTCACAAGCTTGGTACAATAGTGCGCCTACGCCGGCCAGTGCGCCAACCCCTGGCATCTATGAAAGTGCGCCGACACCGGGTGTTGTGTACGAAGCAAAGACTCCAGTTGCTGCGCCTACACCAGGAGCCTGGAACGAAGGCGAGACTCCGCAATATGAGCCTGATACTCCATAAAGCTAATTTTGTATAATATTTAGGATGCACATTTATCTAACAACATATAATTCATTTCATTTATTTTTTTTGCTTGTTGTTATTTTACCAATTGACCTTGATGTTATAGTGTGTTCCACTTGGCAACAGGAGTGATTGTTTTAGAACAGTTTTGATAAAGTTGATCAAATGCTGATGTACTGTTTATACGATTAACTTTATGTGCTGTTGTTGAGGATCAAATACCAACTCCGTGAAATGTTAGATAATTGTACGTACATGACAGAAGGTAGACGCATGAAGCAAACACATGTGATGCAGAAAAAGGTCTGATGTTGAGGAAGCAAAAGAATATACAATTCAATCTGATTCTATTAAAACGGATCTCTACTGCGGATGTCAAATCTTGAATCAAAGATCTAAACTCTTGGCTGAAATAAAAAAGTCCAATTTAATCACTACCTAGGGACTTACAGCTTATATAGTTCATGCAAGCAATATCACATACCAGAGGTTCAATATCTCAACCCTTTTTTTAATTTTTGAATTTGCCAAATACCAGAATGATGTTTCACTTTATGAGATGAACTCACTGGTAAAACGGGAAATAAAAGCATATTATTAGTACACTTGGACGCCTATATCAAAGCACAAATTCAAATTTCGCTCAAACACTGGTGCATGATACCCATATCACAACCCCTTTTTGAAGAAAAGACATTCAACATTCTACCCTTTCTGCAAGTGTTTGGATAAGCAAAGCATATTAAACTTTGATGATGTAGCTACCGAAGTCTGAATGAAATGTCTCAATAATTAGAGAACTTTATCCAAACGCGCTGCAAAATCTACGCGTCGGATCATTACCTAAGAAATACATGTATCCTTCACAGTGTGTGTATATCACATGATCAGTCTACGCAAGTAGAAACAATGCTGTAGGAGCAAAGCGCTGATGGGCGACAATTAACACGTAATACTAAAGAAAAAGTACAAACCCTTCACATCAGTTCTATAGCGCGTTTTTCATTTCATATAGAAAATTTCCATCTCCAAACCTCACACATTTGATCTGATCCTTTTCAATCCCTCTAGGTTGTACAACTAAACAACACCATAAACAAATTGGCCAATATCTTGTTTCTACATTTTGATATAGGCAAAAACAATTGTTGCATCGATTCTTGTTATTTTTTTGAAGATGAAACAAACGACATTTTTATCAGCGGTCACACTTTTGGTGCTTGCATTGTTTAGTGTGCAAACATCGGCATTAAAGTTCACACTTGAAGCCAAAACGAAGGGATCGCCAGCGCGATGTATTCGAGACTTTGTCAATAAGGGCAAAATGGTTATTGTAAAGGCCAAAGTCAACGGACACCGCGGAGATGGACAAGTGGTGAACTTGAACATTAACGACAGTAAGGGAAATGAATACGGTCGTAAGAAGAATGTGGCCGGATCTGAGGTTTCTGTTGCTTTCACTGCCCACGAGGACTCTGCATTTGACATCTGTTTCGAAAACGTGCTTACTGGAAACGAGAGAACCTACCCCGTCCCTACTAGAGATGTGGAACTGAACGTTGAGATTGGATCACAGGCTAGAGATTGGAATCAAGTCCAAGCTGCTGAGAAGCTGAAGCCTACTGAGGCTGAGCTTAGAAGGATCGAAGATATGACTGACGAAATTCAAAGAGAGTTAGAGTATTTGAAGATCAGAGAAACCAGACTGAGAGATACCAATGAGTCCACTAACAGACGTGTCAAGGGATTCTCAATTATTGTAATCATGTCTTTGGTTGGATTTGGAGTATGGCAAATTCTGTACCTCAGAAGATACTTCCATGCCAAGCATATCATCTAGCGAACCAACAATCAACAAGAAAGAAAAGGAGAGATCAAATGTTTGTTTCGTGTTTTGTTTATTTTTTAGAAAAAGGAGTTGGCTTTTAAACCGGTTTATCAATTTGTAGACGTATGTATTTAATATTAATCATAATTGCTATTTGCTGCGAATAGAATCAGTGAGATCAGAAAAATGGTCATGAATCTGAAAAGATGTCTGAAGTTATCAGCGTTTGCGAATTGTTGGAGATGAAAAAGACAATAGTTTTAACATTGGATTTTTGCTTTAAGGTCTTGGTAAACAAACAAAAGAGTTATACCAATCAGAATGAGAACTATCAACTGAAGCAAAGAATTCAGCTGTGACATCAAGTGCAAATTATAATGTTTTAGATTTTTCACCTATACGTGTATATTTTATTGTTTAATTCTGATTAGGGGGACTAAAACTATTTAAGATTAAAATGAATCTGGAACACATTCCATATGTTTGGGGAATGCTTTCTTGCATTGTTGGTGATTTTCATGGGTCTGTCAATATTTCTTGGCAACTTTGTTTGAGTTACACATATTTCTATTGTGTCTTAAGCCACCGAAAGAGGTGTGACAACAGTTTGTATGACATGCAAGAATTGTCGTCTCAAGATTGGCAAGAATATGTTTGAAAAAAGTTCTTGATACAGACGGTAAAAATTTAGCGAAGACAGTGAGATTAATTATTTGGTAATATGCTGTCTAAATTGCAATAAATCTCAAAAATATATTTATTTATATATATTTTTTTCCATTATTGGGGATTGGCAAACTAGTGAATTGTTATTGTATCAGTTACTCTATGACTGTTAAATTAATGCTTGATACTATATCTCCATGGTGAGCTTCAATTTGATCATTAAAAGTGCCAGGATGTATTTGAATACATAATTTTTTTACCTATTTTTCAAAAATATTGGTGTACATAAATAATTGAAACATCTTGCAGAATTAATTGAAATCAATTGTGACATCAAAAAGCTTTGGAGCTCAATGGCCATAGAAAGCTATCAAGTTTTACTTTTCCCCCCTTTATGTATGGGGAACCATAATTAATCAGGGTTTGAAGTGCATTGAGATGGAGGCTGGATCTAAACGTTTTCGGATATTTCTGATTTAGCGAATGTGGGGTGAAGATCATTGTCATTACCTTTGTAATACGATTGGCTATAATCTCGAGACATAGAGGCAATGAATAGATCATCATATTCATACAAATGACCCATGATATGCTTTTTGAACACTTTTGTACATCCCCATGAGCACGCTTGTCTATGTAGAATTGTCTTTGTGTACATGTGAACGAACAGTAGTGTGGTTGGTGATTGAGGCTGGTCAAGATGACAGATAAACTACTCATTTGCGCTTGTTTGAAAGAGTTTTCATGCTCCTTTTTAATAAAGATAGATACTTGCTTTGTCTCTCCAGCAATTTCCTACTTTTTTTGAAAAACTGTGTTTGACAAACCATCTTATAGCGTATCGCTACTCGCCTTTGGAAAGGAGCTAGATGCTTGTGCAGATAGATTTCAACACTTGCTAGTGGATGTCAGTTCATAGACCTACTCTGCGACATACATTTGTTGATACATATTGCCCTCACCACCTACATCTATACCCACCCGTTATCCCTCTCCTCTTAACGCATGTCTTTGCAGAGATCCAAACGTACCAGCAAAGCCCAACGGTCAGCCACCAAAATATCATTACAGTTACTTTACATGTATACACATTCAAGCATACTCTCCTTGATACAAAATCAATATACCTGCTTGAACCTTTGTCTCCTGTTAGCAATATCAATACATAAAGGCTAATAATGTATAAATTGCCAATGAGAGTTTTCTTTCTTGCCAAAAATTGTATGATGCATTGTACAAGGATACGTACAAGTACTTGTATGTTCACTGATTTTAATAAGGTATTGCTTTCATTTAAACAGTTCACAACTTCTGTATCGGCACCTTTTTCGTGCTTGTTTTACTTGATGTTAGAACAATATTAAAAATCATTTCGTGATGCATATTGCGTTGACTACACGACTTGTGAACAGTTGTGAACTTTAATATTATAGTGTTTCTCTGTTGCGTTAAACGACACTAGTAATGTGTAACAGGATTTCTAATACATAATATTCTATGTACTGTTTAGCGATGTTGTCGGTAGGCCCGAAAAAGCCGCAACCGTCTCAATGAGTCGGGGCAGAGAAATAAATACAGTTCGGCTATTATGTGTCTAAATGTGTGTATATACACACCAAGAGCTGAAGCAGCAAACACTTAGTACATTATTTTTTTTTCAGACGTCGAGGATAGAAGTTAAATTTGTCCCAATTAGGAATTTCCTAATTAATATACTACAGATCTGATTATCTTCATTTCTTTTTGTAGCTCAGTGTCCAGACCGAATTGAGATCATGCTAGAGGTTGTTCAAAGAAAAGATTAAATGAAGATATGAGTCTTGCTGGCTGTCACTGTTTCTTATTAATAATGCTCCACCATCAACAAAGTTAGCCAACACCAACAACAGATCGTGAACTACAACATTTGCATCAAGTTTTCCCCAGTCCAGCACCAAAGCGTACAAACGCACTCAATTACACACAACAACAGTGTTCATGTTGTTTGTGTGTACACACATGTGTACATTGTCACTTGTCCCTGTTCAGATCAATAATGCTTAAATAGGAAAACTTTATTTTATACTTTTTTTTTTCAGTTGATTTCATCACAAAAAGAAAGTTAAGACCAACTGCCACAACAGTACAAATCCAATGTTTTAGCGTTTTCTGACTTACGCTTCGCTGCAGATACGCGCGAAACAGAAAAGCCTTCAATAAATATTTTTCATCACAAAGCATTACGACAAGCGCAACTAAACGAAGAAAAAAAAACCTTCTGGCGCTTGTGTTCAGTTCATGAATTTTTGAAAGAGGTTGAACTGCACGATCAGACCCGACCACTTGAATAATTGACACAGCTAAATCGGCGTTCAAGTCTTTCTTGAAACCAAAAGTTGGTATCAAAGGATTAATATAAAAATGCCTGAAATGAACGTTGGAAATGTCTATAAATTTCAATCAAGCCTTATAATCCGATCTATTCGCATAACAACAGCATCGCTGCCAATTAGTTAACTAATTTTTGAACAAACTCATCCATCTTCTTCTTTTTGCATTATACACATTTATTTTCTTATCCACGCAAGTTGTCGTCGTCTTCAAAAAGTACGTGAGTTTACGTTTCTGCTTATTTCTTTAACCCCTGCAGCCCTGCACTTTTCTTTTCCCACTTCTTCTTTTCCCACTTCTTCTTTTCACCGCCCTTCCTTTCCTTTCTTCCCTGCATTCCCGAACATGTATCCCACTTCTAGGCCTTTCTTTCTTCCTCTATGGCTTAACACACTCTTTCAAAATGTATAAATATCCTTTTTCTTTCCCTTCATCCTTCTGATTTTTTTTCTTCGATATCACCATCTTCACTCTTTATAGTTTTACTTATCTTCTTTCTTTATAGCTGGACTATTCACTAACAAGATTCAACAAACTTCAGTCATTCCTTCTTAGTTATTTAAACGATATATATCTTCTGTCTCTAGACATATTCACACAAACAAACACAAGCAAAAACACCTACAACCATATTTACACAATGAAGTTCTCTAACACTGCCATTTTTGCCGCAATCTCCCTTGTCACTGCTCTTCCTCTTAACAAGAGAGAGGCAGAGCCCCAGGTTTATGTTACCAAGTACGTTGACGCCGACGGAAACCCTGCCACCGGTTTGGAAAACACTGTTGTCACTGTCACCGCTGGTCAAGGACCTTCTCCCACTGATGTCGCCAGCTCCAGACACGTCCACGCACCCGAGGCTAACAAGGTTGTGGTCAATGCCAAAGCTCCTTCCTCTTCCGCTAGTCCTACTTCGACTGAAGACGACACTACTTCTCCATCTGACTCTGCTGCCATTATTGCTGATCCTGTTTCTTCTGCTGCCGCCGCCTCTCCCTCTCCCTCCAAGTCTTCTTCTTCCAATCAAAATCTTGATGACTTTGCTTCTAGTGTCTTGAGCACTCACAACAAGTACCGTGCCCAACATGGCGCTGCTCCTCTTACTTGGAACAGCACTCTCTCGGACTTTGCTCAAGGATACCTCTCTAAGCAAAACTGTAAATTTGCTCACTCCGGCGGTCCCTACGGTGAGAACATTGCTCTCGGTTACCCTACTGCTGAAAAGGCTGTTGACGCTTGGTACAACGAAGTTTCCAGCTACAACTTTGCCGGTGGTGATTTCTCTGAGGGCACTGGTCACTTCACTCAATTGGTCTGGAAGGATACTACAGAACTTGGTTGCTACCTGTACGACTGTGGCTCTGGTGGATACTTGGCTTGTGAGTACTACCCTGCTGGTAACGTTGTTGGTTACTTTGCCCAAAACGTCTCCTAAGCGGATTAGTTTACAGACCAAATCACAAAAAATGCCGATTGGAAAACTGATCCTCTTTACTCAGGAATGTGTTAGGTATTATAACTGTATAGGTCTTTATTCTTATTTTTTATACGAATTAAAATTTTTATTTTTTTACTTGGTCTTGTTATTTAAGTTAAGAAGTCTTTATAGTGGATTTTCTGTGATACAAAGGATTAAAAAACTTGACAGAGAATGCATCAAATACAAGAAAATTGTAGAATGCTGATGAATTTAAGTTTTTAAGCCAAATGTAGAGAAACAACCAAAGCTTAAGTATATTGATTTTGTTTTACGTCGATGGCTTGTAGTTGTAAGACAAAACAAAAGCTGAAAATAGGGAAAGAGAACACTTCACTCATGTGTGCTGTGTATTTTGCAAAACCAGCAACAATATTTGTAGAAAACACAAGTAAATATTATCAAAGAGCGGAGTCGAAAACAAATTAAGGAAAATGCTAATGGCAAAATCATAACTCAATTTTGGCAGCAATTGCCAGACCTATAAAGAAACAAGTATCTGTACCAACAGGCAAAGAGTCATACAGAATCAGAGTTGCGGAAAGAGAACTACAATCTATGAGATTTATGGAACAGAAATAGAAGTCATGTTGGTGAGATGGTTGATAAAAGAACTCAATTGGTAAATGGTTCATAATGAATATTCAAATTGAAAATTGAATTCTAAAGTTGTTATAGGTGGAAAATGGTTTGAAGCGAATCCATGACAATTAGTATTCTTTTTGACTACCACAAGTTGTATGCTTCCTACAATATCTTCTGCAACGGATCGTATCCATTATTTGATGTTCTCCAGCTGTCTATCGTTTCGGCCTTTGATACACTGGAAATACGACTTGTAATTAATACACACTGGTTTTGGTGTCGCCTATTTATTATACACAACAGGCCCATATTATATATCACCAATCACATACAACTGAGGGCGCGCTTGCATGTACTCTACCGACTTCAGTGTTCTGGTATTTTTTTCAAACTTGTCTGTCAGATTAGTACACATACGCTTTATGGAAGTATCTACTTTGGGCTAGGCTAAGTCAGAATTTTTGTTTCTGTAAGAAAGCGCTCCCAAGACCCTTAGAATCTGTGATTTTGTAGGGTCAGCATATAAATTTCTAATGCTTATTTGAGACTTTATACTTCAAGATTTAATAAAAATAGATAAAAGATGCTAAGAGGGTTACAATAAAATTTCAATATTAGTCGTCTAGAGATGTAACATGTAATAGTAAAGTCAAGCAAATCCATTGAGCGTTTGTTTTGTAAAAAACGGCTTACATGAGATCCAACTCCAAACTCAATCAACACGTAAATCTTGAAAAAGAACGAATCTGAAAAACAAAACCAGTAAGCCAAAAAACACTGGCGTCAATGATATGTGAACGTGTTTTGATGCAATTGCCTAGTGAGAGTAAAGCCAAAATAAAGAATGGAACAAGGTTTTTAAAGTGAAAGAAAAGATCGGTAATGAATAAGAATAAGCATGAAATGTACACAGAAAGAAGAGAACATGTGAAAACTACAAAATTTAACCCAGAGACAACCATGGTTGTCAATATGTGCAAAGAACTGAAAGTGACCACTTCAAGATTTTAGATTCTACATCGTAGTTCATAGTGGAAGATTTCGAGCACAGAACCAATAAATCAATAAAACACTAGGCGATTGGAACATCCAAAAAACATGCTTTGAATAAACTTTATGAAATTCGCCGTTCACTCTTCAAACGTTTCTAGTACTTAGTCACTCGTCTCTATGAGTCCATCGACAAATACCAGCAATTATACGCAGAACTCTTTTCATCACCATGTACATTCAAATCATATATCTACTTAAGTTTTATCTTGCAATTGGATAAGCTCGAGAGCCGTCCATACTTTCGAATGGTTTTTTATGAATACGAAGTTGAAATTTGTAAATCACAAAACCCTATTTAACTTGATTTTTCCATTTCAACTTTATTTGAATATCAAACATTCCATTAGTATTCCTCCTTTTTCTTGGACTGTACCTGAAAGAGTTTAAAAGAAGTGTTTGGTGAAAAGCAATCAATGTGTGTATACATGGTCAGCAAGTTTTGATCTCGTTGAAAAAGATTTGGCTATGAAGCGGTTGATAATCCAAGATAATCTGTATTTGGAAAAATTCACGAAATTTCTCAACGAATACGAGTTCAGAAAGCAAACAAAAGGCACAAGTTGAAAGTATAAATTAACAAGTTTTTCAGTCCTATAGTTGCTTAGTCTCTATATTTTTTATTATTTAGAAAATGTATCTTTGAGAGTTCCCGGGCCTCTAAGAAATCAAATATGTCATTCACATGTCTTTTTAGTAAACACATATTTTCCATATTTCTTGGCCAAGCTTCAAGTGTATCAAAATTCATCATATTTGCCACAAGACCTTATTCTATTATAGTCGCGTGTTCGCATATAAATAACGGGTATCGAGAGTCGTATAGTGAAGAGTCAGGATACTCGGGCTACAAGCGTGGAAGTGAGTTAATGTAAATTGACTTTTCACATGTAATTGACTTTATTCCTGTTTTGACTGTCGATCAGAAATTTCCTAACAAACCAAGCCATACTAATCAATTGATGAAACTGATTTTAATTTATGACTACACAGTCGTCGGATCAAGATAATCAAGACTGTACACAGGCATTCAAGATTAAACTACGACACAGTATTCTTTAACTCATTTGAAAAGCTTTGTATTTGAATTCCAGTTTTGTAGTACCGCTATATTGGAGCAATTCAACAAAATGCACATCGAAATTATGCAGATGCGAACATTACAGTCCCAGTTTCATTTTCGTACTCCACGCAAGGTACCAATGCACTACTCTGACTGCAAAATATATATATATGAAAATGCACATGCAAACTCGCAGATGGATAGATCTTTATGTACGAATTTCAAGTTGCTGAAAAACACATGTAATTTACACTATTTCATAGCTCAATTCAATCACATTGAAGCCTTTGGATATATTAGTTGGTGTTTTTCGTGTCGTTAGATTTAAGTCGTATTTGGACAGTTATAAGATTCGACTTCTGTCATCCTTTTTTGGCCCCAAATGATTTATGTATGATATGTGCTAACATCGCTTTGAACTAGTCTTCATTTCCCTTTTCATGGTTTTTCGACATGAGCCTATGTACTATCCTTGGCCTCATGTTTTGGACAAGGAATAGTCATGCAAGGCGATAACATTAGGAAGTGCATATGGACCTTAAAATTGGAAATTCGTAAAACAAGTTCATACTTTATAATTTTTAGGTCCAAATCAGAGACGTATTATACATCGTATTATAGCTAGATGTTGTGGTATTTCGTAACCTATACAAGTTTGCATCAAAGTCTACAAAGTACAGAGATAAGGTTGCAATACAGTTAAGCTTTATGACTTAGAATGTAAAACATATTTTACTAGCTAAGCTCTTCAGAACTGGTCATATGTCATTGCTACGAATTATAGAAGTTATGATGCCAATGTGATGTAATTTTGCAAGTCTTTAAATGGCCAACATGGAGTAGGAAATACATACGCCAAAGTAAAATTTAGCAAAGCTCTAACTACGCATCTCGGATGAGAGTCCCGCAGAACAGACCCTTGTTCGATAATATAACATTCCGGAAAAAAGCATTTTATTTTGTTGTAATCAGCGTGATTTCAAATTGGAAACTGCGGAACAACAGCAACTGAATTCCTATCGATAAGTCTTTTTGTACGTAAGAAAATGAGTCAAATAGCTCAAGTATTATGTACTTTAGAAAGACATAGCAACACTAGTAGGTCTTGCGAGAAAAGCTCAAAAAAAAAGGTGAATTGAGTGGTCAAGCTTCGGCCGAATCCCGATAAAAAGCAGAAAACTAAAGGACTTGTAATAAAACGTTACTGAGAAACAAAAACAAGAAACTGTGGTTCAAAACTTTAGTAGCCACACAGCCAATAGTTTTGTACTTTTTTCATTTGTGGCTGGACTACATGCCTTACTTTAACAGCGATAGCTTTGCTCTTGGATGCATCATCGATGAGAGAGTAAAGAAAAAAGGTAGACTTTTCGCTTTGTCATACACATCCGCAATTACAGTTAGGGTTTAGTAGAATCTATGCCGTTCATACATCAATCTTTTATCTGTACCTGATATTTTCACCAACAAAAATACACATACTTCTTTCATTTTCTTGTTTCCTTTTTGTTAGAATGTTTATGTGGATTTTACTACTGTTTGAAACAACCATTTACGCTTACAGTTTCAAAGAAAACTTTTACCCAGTCCAACAAGTTTTTTGGGTGGAACTTGAAATGTTCACTCTAAAATAACGCATGTGATTAAAGTGTATTGAACGACACAAAAAAGTTTGTGTAAGTACTTGTATCTGGTCGAAAAGGCCAGAGAAGTCAAAATATGTTGTTTCCAGCCGAAAACACATCTTCAAAGTGCTGAAGATGCCACTTTGACATGTGTAAGCCATTATAATTTTATACTAATAAGGCACTTCAAGGCAATATCGCAAAACCCAAAAACGCAAATCAACAAGTATTAAATAACAAATATCACAGCCAATACACATAACTGATTCATAATATATATACAGCTAAAGCATCTGGGGCAATAACTACTACAATTTTTGTTCATTGTTAGATTGAATCAACCGAGAAAGCCATAACAGTTTTGTTACAGTACTAAAACTCTTTAAAATAGCAATTTCATTTCAAAAAGGAAATTTCCGGATTTGCTATGTGCTTCCATGAGACGAACCAAACTAATCAAGTTTTGTAATCAGCTAAAGCCTATTGCTCTAGTTTTGAATCACAGCTGTAAAACACAGTGCATGCTTGAATAATTGAAAATGTGGTTCTTTTATAGAATCGAAAGTGCAATATTGCAAAAATTCAGACGGAACTAATAAGGTCTGCCAGAAACCAAATTAAAGTTGCTTTAAATAAATGATACACAGTAAGTGCAAACAACGCAACCAAGTTGTATCAATCCAATCTACTCAGTTTTACATACCTGTGTGCTTTCCAATCGGTACAAGGGTGCTTGATCAAGTACTTTGATTTTCGTCTCGAAATGAAGTTTTAAACTGTTCAAAGTTAAGGTATCATGATGAAGCAGCTCATCTGAATATACTTTTCCAATCAGGAATTCTTGTTACAGATGATTCAAAACTCCATGATATTCAGTATAGATTAATCTAATGTTATTCCTAAACAAAGAGATCTCGCCTTTCTGGTGATAGCCTTTGAAGTATCTGACATTTGACTTCAAATCTTACCATCCCGAAAAGTATCAAGACTAGCTTAGCAAGCTGCAAATAAAGTCAACAACTCATATTTATCAGGCTCGTTGTATTTGTGGGGTTATTGGTTGCCACCTGAATTCAAAACTAGAAAAGGATTTAAACCAACAATACATTTATTTTGTAACCTTTTATATAACATTATTTAAAACACTGTATTATAACATTGTAGTGTAAAGGAATAGAAATAGGCGTCTAGATACGCGGAATATAGGGTTGTTCAAGCATGAAAACGGGTGACCGAGCAGGGACAATGATGCAGCTTATATGTTAAAGGATCAAGTGTATTATCGGCGAGGAACTATATAAAAGGATTGGGGAACCGAGCCTTGTTTATAGACAGAAATATGTAATTTAACGACGACGACGTGGCCTTTTAGGCCACAGAGGGTAAGAGCTAGATGACGCCAGAAGGCACGAATCTAGGCGACATCTTTGTCGTGATTACCACGACAACATCATATTGCAAAGAAGTGTCCAAAATATGCCAAACTTGGAACAATGTGCAGATTAAATCTATTTACAAACATGACTCCATTTTACATTCAATATCTCCCAAGTGGTTTGAGATTTAGCAGAACTAATGCTAAATCAATACGAAAATTTGAAATGAAAGCTTAGTATTTGATGTTGTCTGTTATTACAATTACACTGACTAACCTGAAGCCATATTTGACCAATCACTGGTAGCCGCGTTTTAAATGTTAACCAGTCAGACTGGGTGGTGGATTGTGATTTACTGAGTATTGATACCAGCAAGCTCATAGAATTGAACCAGTACCATGGAGACACAATATCTTTCACTAATTTGAAATGATGTATACATAACATTCAGATTCGATTAACTTTCAAAATTGTTGTTGTGCCAGACGAATTGCAAAATAGCATTAGGGGTTAATGATCAACTGATTGACTTCGACAAACTAATTCTATCACAGCCAATTTTTTATTGCTACCAAAAAATACAAATTTATACTACACTAATGATAAAAGAAAAGAATAAATCTTATGTACTATAGATCTTGATCTGTTTCAACTTTACAACATTGCAAGTATAGCATGAGTTTGAACACTGATCAAGATTTACTAAATTTTTATGAAGCAGTAGCAGTCGAGACAAATCAGAGAATTGGACAAATCCTGCTATTGATATTCGACAGTCTATTTCAATACATCAGGCTTTGTATTATGAATACACAACTCACGTGGCCGAGCTTGGTGGTATTCGCTTGCAACATTAGACTCAGCAGCAATCTATTCAAAAACCGATTGTCAATCAGTTGTGTGTATACTACACCGTGTAAGATAGACTGCCACGCTTAAGGTGAATACGGCAAAATATTAATACGAAATTTCTAGTTGGTCGGTATACAGCTTCCGTTCCCGAAAATATTCCGGTGGACAAAATTACTCACATCCTATACGCATTAGGTAATGTTTATCCGAACAAAGGTACAGTTTATTTCGGGAAGTCTACGACAGATGTTTGTTGTGTTGTGTCTCTACAGTGCTCTATAATTACTGGGCGCATATCAATAAATATCTAAAGTATGGCAATGCCGGGAAATACTGATCTTCATCATATGTCTAATATATTAGAAAGTGACTGGGAAAACTTGTCAAGTTTAAGCACAATAACTGACAATTAAGTTTTTTTTGAGTGTTTACGTTTACAGTTGGGAGGAATCGCCGAATAGAGCGGCGGGAATTGCTCAACCCGAGCAACAAAAGAATTTTCTGCTCTGTTGTTCAACTCATCAAAAACATGATCAGTGACGGGGTTGATGTAGATTAGGAATATACCGATACACTTGACAAATGCTTTTAAGCTTACTAGAACTATTGGGAATCATTAGACAAGAGCTTCACAACTATGTCCGGTCAACTAATTTTAATATTGCAGTTGCAGGCCCAGCAGTACTTTATCAGTATAAATCACTTCAAATTACATTGAAATTTCTTTTATTACATCTCTTGAAGTCTTATGAAATTTAACTATTCTGGTCCTTGAACTAGTATATCTGAGCATTATAGCAATTTGTACAAAGGTAGGCTGACAGTTAACGAGGCTGTCATATGTATTATTTGCTAAAGGAGCTACCCCTCGCAAGCTAATTTTTAGAATGTATAATATACAGGTGTATTATGGACAGGCTTTTGATAGTACTAATGGGGTCTGCGTGCCGTACTAGTGTAATAATGTGTGCAGTTTGAACGGCTTAATTAATTATTCCAAGTCCATTAAATTCACTGGAAGACAGATTGATGCAACATCCATGTCTAATCAAAATTACAATCATATCACCCGAGAGTTCATTACTTACAATAATAACGTCTTCGCAAGGGCTAAAGCAGAATATGTGATGAAAAACAATCTTGATGAAGATGTTTATGTGGTGGGAAATCAGTGCCGATTTCCCCATCACTCTCAAAAGGTCTTTAGTAACAGCATTTACGGAGAAAATCGGTATTCACAGGTTTCGGAATAAAAAAGCTTGCTCTATTATCCAGCAACCTCATTCTCAAATGTCAAAATTATAGCCAATACAGTTGGGTTCTAATCAATTATTTTGCAGACTAATTTTGGGTGTTTACGTATAGCTGGGAAACGGATGTAATACTAGCATCACAACAACATCAGCACTAAAATACATAGTCCGTTTAAATAAAACATCGTTATCAGATACGATAGAACTTTTTTTATATTTTGTAACACTCAAATCTGAGTGTTTTCTGTCTTGACATATTTGAGCTAGATTCCACTTCACTAGTCAATGTATTGCTGTATCTAGATTACACGATTTCATACTAATTCCATGACTAGCGTTTCTTCCCACGATACTCTCAATAACGCAATTTTTTCATGTTTCAGCCAATTCAAAAAAAAAAAAAAAAACAAAAAACTCAGGAGACAATAAAACGGTCGGAGCAGCTCAAAAGCATGTCAACGGTTTTGCAGTCCGCCTTAGTAGAAGCCCCTACTGCTGCAAAAATGGCTTCTTCATTGTATGTGCATCTCGGTGCGTGCTCCTACCCTTCACTGAAGTGCGGTAGCCGGCGCGTTGACTTACTCTTCACTGAAGCAAATGGTTATTTGTGTTACAGATGCCCTTGCCCTATATATGAACGTTGAGGTAGATTGCAAGGCACTGTGCGTAAAATGATTTTTTTTTTTGCTTCGGCCTTGTTGCAAATGCTTCAAGATCAGTATAAATCAAGGTGAAAATCCTCTTTTTTATCTTCTTTTATCTCTGTTTGAAGCATTCTCTTTTCCTCGATCAACCCCCAGTTATCGAACCTAGATATTGACTTGCAATAATTGGACACTACCTGTTTTGGAGCTTTTGTGAACACTTAAGCCTTATAACGTCCCAGCACTCATCTCACTACTCTTAACTTGGTTGAAATTTCCTCTTTTGCACTGTCCTATTTGAGCTCTTTTTCACAGATTCTGTTTGCATTTCCCACATATCATGACCCAAACATCGAGTATGAAGCGGGCCGAGACGTATCTAGCAAATATAGCTGCTAACAGCTCAAGGTATAATATTTTTGTATCGCAAAGGAGCACTTCTACCGTTATCAACGAAATTGACAATTCATCAAAGACTAATAACAGTGAGTATCATTTTTCTTATCGCACAATCAGCAGCAACGTCTAATCTCGTCATTTTCTTTCCCATTAGAACTTGCAGGCAAAATTTATGGTCTGAAAGACAATTTTTGCACTACAGAGCTGCCAACATCATGTGCATCTAAAGCATTGGAAGGATATATCAGTCCGTACGAGTCTACTGCTGGCCGACTCTTGCGCGAAGCTGGAGGCACAATGATCGGAAAGGTGAACATGGACGAGTTTGCAATGGGATCAAACAATCTCATCTCAATGTACGGTCCATGTCTCAACCCTCTGTTTCCTGCAGAGAACCCTCGTTCCACCGGTGGTTCATCTGGTGGCTCAGCTGCTGCTGTATCCGCTCACATGTGTGATTTCACTCTAGGTTCTGATACCGGTGGTTCCGTTAGACTGCCTGCTGCCTACTGTGGTGTAGTTGGATACAAGCCTTCTTATGGTCTACTTTCGCGATATGGCGTTATCGCTTACGCCCAAAGCTTAGACACAGTTGGTATTTTATCAAGAGATGTTCAAACTAGTGAAGACGTTTTTGATGTACTGAACAAACACGACGAAAACGATCCGACTTCTGTGACTGAAGAGGCTCGTGAAAAAATTCATAGAGCCGTCGAGGAGTCATTCCCTGCCGACAAGAAATTCACTATTGGTGTTGTGGAAGAGGCCAACCTTGATTTGGGAGACGAAGTGCGAGCCGCATGGATTGAATCACTTAATTATTTGCATAGTCTGGGCCACAAGATTGTCACTGTGTCCATTCCTTCATTGAAGTACGCTCTGCCTACTTACTTCGTCTTGTCTCCCTCGGAAGCCGCCTCAAATCTTGCATGCTACGACGGTGTTAGATATGGTTACAGAGCCGGTACTGATAGTGACCATGACACCCTGTATGCACCCACCAGAAGTGAGGGATTTGGGTCTGAGACTGCCCGTCGTATTATCCTTGGCAATTTCAACCTTAGTTCTGACTTTTTTGGAGATCACTACAGAAAAGCTCAAAGAGTCAGAAGAAAGATCCAACACGAGTACGACACAATTTTCAAAACCACCAATATCCTTACCGACTTTGAAAATGTAGAGAAGCATGCTACCGAGCATCCCGACGTGGAAAAGGTGGATATTGTCATTAGTCCCACTTCTAGAACAATTGCTCCTACTCATGAAGAAATTCACAAATCGAAGGGATCTGCTGCATCGTATGTCAATGATGTTCTGACTGTCCCAGCGAATTTAGCTGGCCTTCCTGCCATTTCTGTTCCTATTGGATATGGCGATAAAACTGTTGGAATGCAACTCGTTGGTCAATTTGGAGATGACAAAAAAGTATTCGCAATTGCTAAAATCTTGGAACAAATCAACTATCGCGAAAATTAATTGATAGTATCTAGAATTTTCCGTGTCATTTTTCGCTCATATTCAAATAATTCATTTAGACAAAAAAAAATCAATCATTGTTCATCATCAAACAATCTGTATTCAAGATCGAATATGTAAGCCATCTCACTCTGTAAAATGCATATCATAAATACTGAAAAACAGAGATTTCGTTTATCAAGTCAAGCACTTTGTTGAACGCATTTGAAATTTGATCAATAATTCCATTCTGATCCCAGTTATTCTTGTAATGCCTTGATAGGTATGAGGTAGGAGTGAATCTGCTTCAGTATTTTTGCCAAAAAAAGTTTCAGTATTTTTTGCGCGATCGATATTTTCTAATTGTGCTATATTTTTGGCTGTTCCGATGCAACCTAAGTTCTGGCATGTTTAGAACGCGAAAAAATATGCTTCTTCTAGTGAGCTGAACAGTTGAATTTTAAGATGGAACTGAGATTTATCGAACATAATCTAGTTGAACAAGCAGCTCTAATACTCGTGGGAGTTTTAGTTCGATGACTGACAGTAAACCCTAGCCCACCGGGCTCCCGTGTTTGGAGAAAGGTTATTCACCAAGTGGCCTCTGACCATGAGTAACTACTTTACCAGATCTGTCGATTCGGAATCTTTGACACGTTTACGCTTCGACCTCAACATCGCAAACGAAAGAAACCGTGAAAATTTTTGATAGCTACGTTGCAAACACTCGGTAGACTACTTTTTACTACTTTTACTTTTTGTTCGAATTTCGCACTAAAATACCATGATTGATTTATTTTCAGTCTTCACATCTGGAGGCATTGTGCTTTGGCAAAGCACCAAAGGAAGCCCATCTAAAGCAGTTGTCAACGCGCTGATATCTGACGTTCTTCTTCAAAATAGATTCAACAACAAGCAGTCTGGCAAAGTTCTGAACTACAAAAAAGATTCTCATGTTGTCAAATATTCAGTTTCCAACGAGGCTGGCATTTTCTTTGCAGTAAGTGCGCATATATTTGCTAAAGCCTTTCAATTTATCTAACAAGATCCAAGGCAGTTTATAGCTCGATCCTTCAGCTCAACTACGTCGATGAGTTTCTGCTGAACATGCAGTCAGTTTTTCTATCGCTCCACTTGGACGGTATTCTTGAATCAAAAAAACATAATGAGCCGTTCCCATCAAGTTTAGACTATGCTAAATTTTCCAGCATGTACAGTCTAAGACTGGATCAGATCACAAAAGATGCATCTTCTGGAAATTTGAGTTCTACTAGATCATTAGAAACGGCTGTTGACGAACAAACATTCGAGGATGAGCCTGTTTCTGGAGTTACTACTCCACTACTTGATACACCTGATAGATTGGAGGCTTCTACGCCAACAAAAAAGAAGACTAAACGTGGAGGCGGATCAAAGAAAAAAGCTGAACAGCCCAAAAAAACAGCCACCAAGCAACTACGAAAATGGACAGAGGACGGGTTTGCTGATTATGAAACAGATGGCAAAGTCTTGGATTATTCTATGGCCAATGGCAACGACGAACAAGATGTCAACGTGGGCGACGAGATTGTTGGTGACTTGGGTAAATACGGTCGCAATGACAAAAATGGTGATTTTATGGTTGAAGAACTGGAATCCCTTATGTCTTCCGGATCAGGATCAACAGATGCTGCTTCCTCAGGAGTGACCAAAAGGGCTTTTGGATTCCTGGAAAACATTGTCGGTGGTCGTACACTGTCTCCAGAGGTTTTAACACAAACTTTAGAAGCTATGCACACACATTTGGTTGAGAAAAATGTTGCCTCAGATGTAGCTGACCATCTTTGTGATGCAGTCTCCAAGAGTCTTGTCGGATCCAAGACAAAAAGTTGGACTTCTGTTGAAGCTACAGTTCGTGAAGCCATGTCTGATGCTTTGAGACGTATTCTCACGCCCAATACATCAGCCGACCTATTACGTGAGATTCACGACAAACACAGAGGTGGTCGTCCGTATGTCATCTCTGTTGTTGGTGTCAATGGTGTTGGAAAATCAACTAACCTCTCCAAACTTGCTTTTTGGCTTCTTCAAAACAAATTCAGAGTGCTTGTTGCTGCTTGTGATACGTTCAGATCTGGTGCTGTAGAACAACTGAAAGTTCACGTTGACAGACTCCATACCCTTACAGAACGTTTGGGATCTGGCGAAGTTCAACTGTTTTCTGAAGGTTATGGTAAGGACTCTGCGGTCATCGCGCAAAAGGCTGTCGAATACGGACAACGACACAATTTCGACGTTGTATTGATTGATACTGCCGGTCGTCGACACAACGATACCAGACTAATGTCTTCGCTTGCCAAATTTGCTCAACTTGCCCAACCCGATAAAATTATCATGGTTGGTGAAGCTTTGGTTGGAACTGACAGTGTTTCGCAGGCTAAAAACTTCAACTCTTCGTTTGGCCCCGGTAGAGGATTAGACTTTTTCTTAATATCAAAGTGTGATACTGTCGGGGATATGGTGGGTAGCTTGGTCAATATGACGTTTGCAACTGGTGTACCTGTCCTGTTTGTGGGTGTTGGCCAGACTTACACTGATTTACGAAGACTGTCAGTCGAATGGGCTGTTGGGTTGCTTATGAGTTAAATTTCTTAGGCCTTGGTGCTTTAATTTATCACTGAATCAATACAATCATTTTTCTTTTCTCATTTTTTATTTGTGAACTAGTTTTTATTATAAAATATAAGGATTCTAAAGTATTGGATAGAATAAAAATATAATGAGTATTTACGCTATAAAAATTGGGAACAACACACATTATCCAGCTCAGCAATTGGTTTATCGTGTACCAAATCTCACGTTATGTGATCGCAAGGTTTCTTCTGAAGAATTTTCCAAGCTCTTGATTTGGTCCAACTTATCCTGTAACTCAGACGTCTGTGTATCGATCCATTGCAAACTGGACAAGTGTGAATTCAGCACCTTGACAATTTGAGTGAGCGAGTCATCAGGCTTAGAGTTTGAATATTCTGCCTGTACAATGTTCATCTCACGAATCAGATTGGTCAGGTTGCTTTCCATGCTGTCCAATCTCTCATTAAGATATTCAGCGGCACGGTAACTCTTTTCGCGTTCTTGGTCAACAGGTTGCAAACCGTCAGGACCAGCAAGCTCTGCAATCAAATCCGTAGCTTGGGCTTCGTAGTTGTCCAAAAGAGCCTCAACATCATCTTGTTGTCTGGTGATATAATCCAAAGTTTTTTCAATAGCGGTTTGCTTTCTCTCAGCAAAGACAACATCTGTGTAAATTTGAGTGATTTTGGAACCATTCTCTCCAATGACACGATCCCAAGATGCAATATCTGAGGCTTGGGATTGAAATTCAGCTGTGCGCTTAGTCAATGCACTTGACCATTTAGTGATAATGTCTTCAATTGATCTGCTTTTAAGGTATGCAATGGTTTCTTCCTCAGTAGGCACTGCAGACTTCAGAGGCTTGACAACCGACTCAGAAGCAGCTGATTTGTCGTCCTTTTTCTCTTCCGGTTTAGACTCGGTAGTGGCTGTTGCTGAAGTGGCAGGTGTTGCAGATCCAAACATTGAAGGCTTAGCAGCAGTCTCAGTAGACTTTGCACCAAAGAGTCCACCTTCAGCCGGTTTGTCACCAGCCTTCTTTGACTCATCGGGTTTTGCACCAAAAAGGCCACCCGCGGGCTTATCAGCTTCAGCAGGCTTAGAGCCAAATAGACCCCCAGCGGGCTTACTGGCCTCAGCAGACTTGGCGCCGAATAATCCACTAGCAGGCTTGTCAGCTTCAGCAGGTTTGGCACCAAAAAGACCACCAGATGCGGGTTTGTCGCCTTCAGCGGGCTTGGAACCGAACAGCCCTCCTGGTGGTTTACTGGCATCGTCGGGTTTCTTGCCAAACAAGGTGTTTACGGGCTTATCACCTTCAGCGGGCTTGGATCCAAAGAGTCCACCAGCGGGCTTATCACCTTCAGCGGGCTTGGATCCAAAAAGTCCACCAGCGGGTTTATCAGCTTCAGCAGGCTTAGAGCCAAATAAACCGCCAGCGGGCTTGTTGGCGGCGTCTTCAGGCTTCTTGCCAAAAAGAGTATTGACAGGTTTGTCATTTTCAGCAGGTTTAGCTCCAAAAAGTCCACCAGCTGGTTTTTCGGTGGGCTTTGAACTAAACAATCCAGTGGTAGGCGCACTGCTGTCAGTTGGTTTAGCACCGAACAGTCCACCAGAAGCAGGCGCGGGTGATTGTGCAGGCTTTGATCCAAACAAACTGCCAGATGGCGCGTCAGTCTTAGCTGCAAACATGCCGCCAGATGAGGCAGCGGGATTTGAACTAAAAAGGTTGGCAGCAGGTTTGTCGCCTTCAGCAGGTTTAGAGCTAAACAGTCCTCCGGCTGGCTTATTGGCATCGTCGGGTTTCTTGCCAAACAAGGTGTTCACGGGCTTATCACTTTCAGCGGGCTTGGCTCCAAAAAGTCCACCAGCGGGTTTGGCATCTCCAGCGGAACCAGAACCGAACAAGCTGGTAGTAGATCCAGCGGCCTTACCAAAGAGACTGTTGGAAGTAGCTCCAGTATTTGATCCAAAACCCGAAGTAGCAGAGGATGTACCAAAAGGCGAAGATGTGCTAGAGGCATTGTTGTTGTTGTTGTTGTTGTTGTTGTTGTTGTTGTTGTTGTTGCTGGAAGCAAACGGCGAGTTGGTTGAAGCTGTGTTACCAAAAGCAAAGCCTGAAGCGCCAGAGGCAGACGCGTTTGTGTTTGAATTGGCGTTGGATCCAAATCCTGAAAATAATGGGGCAGCAGCACCATTAGATGAAGCAGAAGTTGCAAATCCAAATGCGTTTTTAGGAGCCTCGTCGCCGGTCTTGTTGTCTTCAGCAGGCTTGCTGAAGATATTGGTAGATTCCGAAGCTACGAGTAAGTAAAGAATAGCAGGTTAGTAACGATTGCCAGAAGTGAGCGGACCAAATTACCCAGCTAAAAAGAAGAATTAGAGAAAACATACGTTTTTGGTCGGCCATTGTTATATAGATACCAATTGTGTATCGAGACTGTGATATTAGAAAGGTATTGACTTCGAAGGTGTAGAAGATCAATGCTTTTGTCAATTCTGTTCTGGGAGAATCGACTTTTGATTTTTGGAGGTTGAGCTTTACTGTGTTTACTGACGCCTGAGTAACACTTTACATCACGATTAGTCACAAGATGTGCTCAGCCTTAATATTTTATATGTCAGCAGCTGACAAGTAACTTACCTTATCTTTAATGTTACATCAGCAAATATTTATTAGTCATCAGCGACCCCACCTGTCTCTTTTCCCGTACGACGGTGGAGGACCCCTCTGGAAGTGTAGGCAACATTTGTTCTCTCAGTTTCCTTGGCTCTCCTCAGTGGGCGTTATATAGTGCTCTTAGCGGAATTGAAGCCCTCGCGCGTCGCAGTCCAACCGATGTGTTTGAAGACTTCTTGAAGGAGTCTTAACTGATCTGGTGAAAAAAAGTAAATCGCCAATTGACCGATGTTGTTGGCAAAGACTTTGGCGGTTTTCGATGACGACAGCAATGACGGCGAAGGTTCCCGCTCTGGGTCTCTGGGAATAACATGATTTTGAGTGTTTGTTACTGTTTTCAACGGTGTTTTTGGTTTTGACGGGCAAAGGCAGCAGAAACACGCCATGCACCAGGCAAAACGGGTTTCTCGGAGCTGCCGCGTCGTCGTCGTCGTCACGCTAAACGTCAACGTTTGTTCAAGCGCGAATTTGGGTACATTTCTATGCGGGAGAAGCAATGTTATGTGTATGGTGGTGGTTGGTTGATCATTCCACTCAGTGAGCCAATTCACACTCTGCTGCTGCTGCTGCCGCTGATGCTGCTATGGCGGAAGCGAAAAGAAACCACGTTTATCATCACTATTCAAGACCGCAAGTATAAATATCCTCTATTTTCCAGCATCTTCCCTCTTTCTTTTCCTTTTCCTCTCATCATCAACAATAGCTTCCTTGCTAGCCCATCAACCACTTATTAACAAAAACTACTAATTCACAATGGTCCACAAACTTATCTTGGTTCGTCACGGTCAATCCGACTGGAACGAGAAGAACCTCTTCACCGGTTGGGTCGATGTCCGTCTTTCCGACGTCGGTGAGAAGGAGGCTGCCAGAGCCGGTGAGCTCCTCGTCGAGAACAACATCAGACCTGATGTTCTTTACACCTCCAAGCTTTCCCGTGCTATCCAAACCGCCAACATTGCCCTTGACAAGGCTGATCTCCTCTACTTGGACACCAAGCGTTCTTGGAGATTGAACGAGCGTCACTACGGTGCTCTTCAAGGTAAGGACAAGGCCCAAACCTTGGCCGAGTACGGTAACGAGCAATTCATGACCTGGAGAAGATCTTTCGATGTTCCTCCTCCTCCTATTGCCGATGACGACAAGTACTCTCAATTCAACGACCCCAGATACAGCAACCTTTCCAAGGATGAGATCCCCAAGACTGAGTCTTTGAAGATTGTCATTGACAGACTTCTCCCCTACTGGAAGTCCGACATCTCCAAGGATCTTTTGGACGGTAAGACTGTCATCATCTTTGCCCACGGTAACTCTCTCCGTGCCTTGGTCAAGCACCTCGACGGTATTTCCGACGCTGACATTGCCGGTCTCAACATCCCCACTGGTATTCCCTTGGTCTACGAGCTTGATGACGAACTCAAGCCCACCAATAAGGCTGAGTACTTGGACCCTGAAGCCGCTGCTGCTGGTGCCGCCGCCGTTGCTGCCCAAGGTAACAAGAAATAAGTATAATGATTTATGAAACGATGTATATCTAGAAATGTATTAATGAAATCGTATAAAAAATTTAATTGAACTCTTTTGTATCTCCCGTTTTGATTGGCTCGAAGGTTGTACTTGTCGCATCCAAAATACACGATTATGACTGGTTGTCGGTGGTGATTCAGTCGGTACATGAGAAACCACAAAGCCCCGTGAATTTATCGTGCCATTTCTCCTTGCCCCAAGAGAGTTTCATCATGTCACGTTAGTTTCCGAGGAATTAGATGATTCGAAAATAAGTGAGGGCCCAAGTTGACTTGATTCACTTGATACGTGGACTTGGCGATTTAAAAGTCTTTGCTGGTTAGAAATATCGAATTTATTCATCGCAGTTTTAATGGCAGGCCATAAGATAAACCCAAGATTGCTACATAAGCATTGAAAACTAGTTTTCATGGTGGGTTTACACAATTTGAATCACCAAAAACATTTAAAACTGCATAATACATACTGTACAGGCCTCACAGTCATAAACACTCATTCTTGTACAATGGATAAATCTACGGAAATGATCCTGGTCAATTTTCGTAATCTTGTCAAATTTCACTTCAACGGCGGATCATAATCTGAACAAACCCACTAATGGACGCTGCTTCAGCTGTACAACTAGGATCTAGTACAAATCCAAAACAAGCAATGGATTCCGTCGTTGTGCTGTCACGTGTAAGTAAGCTATGGCTAGTCACAACAATGCCAGCTCAAGACAAATTTCATTAATTTACTTCATCAATCGTTGAACTCGTCTACGTTTATTATATCTAACAATGGCTGCATACAACACGCCAGCTCTTGATTTGTATTTGGATTCCAATTTCAGCGATGTGAATCATTTTTTGGATAGCCTGGATGGTGCCACGGAAGATCTCAAGAAAGAGAGTAACAATGCCAACTTGAAAGTAAGTATATGCATACACAACACAAAATCAACACAGACTTTCTAACAACGATGTTGTGCAGCTGGTTGATCTGAGGCAGGAGGCAGTAGATTTGAAAACTGCAAAAGTAGAAAAGGCTAGATCTGTGCTGGAGAAATGGCGGAGCAATATTGGTTTGCAGCTTGGAGATGAGCTGGATTTGGTTTCGCACGACCCTGAGTTGCAACTAGAAAATGGTGCGGAGAAACTTCGAGAAATGAACGATTACAGATTTGTTCTGAAAATTGCAATTCAAATTAGAGAAGCCGCAAAACAAGTGAAGTCAGCTACTGGGTTTGACAAGGCTTTGGAGGTACTGAACAGCCCGTTGCAGGCGACTGTGGAGAAGGACCTGCACCGGATTAAAAAGGATTCACAAAAGTCAGTCAGAGTGCGGAATTTGGCGATAAAGTCAATTCAATTTTTCAACAAAGAGGTACGTGGTAAAGTACAGGACCGACTGGTACCGGAGTTCAGTAAGCTTCTTGAACAATTGGAATGGCCCAAGAAAACTCTCCAGCTTGACAGCGGTCGTGAACTAGACGCTCAGTTTATCAAAATGTTTAGACAATACCTGGAAACCGAATCAAAGCAATCAGAGGTTCTTTCAGTATTTACGGCTTTAGCCCATCCGATAGATATTCGCTTTCGATTCCATTTCGAGGGAAACGCAGTTACAAACCGCCCGGATAAACCTGAGTGGGCTTTCCATCATTTCCTCACCGTCATTGACTCACATTTCGATTTCCTAGCTGGGTCTATCACCAAAATCTTGCAAGAAAATGAGAAATTTAAGGACAGAAATGGAGTATACGAGTTCATCAGTGCAATCATTCCCTCAGTACAACGTAAAATGTTCAGCCTATTTGAGGAACTGATACAATCGCCGAAATTGTTAAGTCATCTTGTCTATGAAACTGTGTTGTTTGACAACTCGCTAAAAGAAAAATACTTTTATCTTCCACACAACCAAAAAGTTTGGAAAGGTGTTGCGGGGACAATGCTGGCTCATAAAGACTGGTTCCAACAATGGTTAACTGTAGAAACCGAAAGTGCTGTCTCTCGATACAATCAGATTGAAACAGCGCCCAATGCGTTTGACATTGACTACGATGCAATTGACCCTTCAGAAACTGCGCCTTCTGTTTCCGCAGTCAATATTCGAGACTTGCTGCTCACTATTACTGAGCACTATGCCTGGCTCACTTCTGTCAAATTCAGACTGAGATACTTCTTGGACGTTCAAGTCAACTTACTGGACAAATACTATAACAGACTCTCCGATTCACTCGATGCTTTTGAATCAATGACATCAGGATTCACGAGAGCCGTTGGTGGAATTTCTAAAGAAGATGCCAAACTCGTTGGTGGAATCAGTGGTGTAGAGAGACTTTGTAGAATTTATGGAAGTTTGAACTATATTTCGCACTGTCTTGAACAATGGGGTGATGAAGAGGTATGCAATTATTTATTTTTTAAGCACATGAAGACTTACTAACATTAATAGTTTTTCTTGGATTTATGGAATGACATCACAAAACTGTCAAGTCAAAAGAAGGACTTGGACAAATCTTCAAAGGAAGCTATTCAAACAGTTACTCAAGACGCAGTAGAGGGAACTGTTTTTGATGAAACCAATTCCGGATACAAGCAATTGTGTGCAAGAGTAGAGCAAGCCATTCTGAACCTGCTCAAGCGAGAAATTCAGCATTCCATGAAGCCTTACTTCCGCAAGTACGTATTGAAATTCAAGCACCATCAGATACCATACAGTACTAACCATATATCTTTTAGGGCCTACTGGAGCGAGATTGTTAGAACTCCCGAAACAGCTGTATCTAGCCAGCTGAATCAACCTGCAAAGCATCTAAACTCACTTCTAGCCTACATGAAAACATTTTTTGGTAAATCCGACTTTAACCGCATCCAACGCAAATACATCAAAGAATTAGAAACTTATTTCTGGAACTACATTATTAGCGCCAATCAGTTTTCAATAGCCGGAGGCGAACAGCTCTTGAGAGACGTTGAAGCTATAGGTGGAGGAAAGAAACTTGTTATGGCAGTGAAGGTTTTGACAATAGAAGAAGAAGATGCATTGAAGATGAAGGATGCAGTGGATCTGGATGAGGTCGAAGAATTGCAGGCTCTGGTAGAGGCCCGTGGTTTAGACTTGAGTATGGATCAAATCAGACGACTCCTGGACAGAAGAGTGGATATCTATTGAATGAATGATGTAGTTTTAATAGAACCGGGATGGCCAGACTATAAAAATTCACTTCACCCATTAGCCACGCTACGACCAAGTCTCTTGACGTCACATGAAACGTATATACTAAAATAATTAAGTAAAATAGTATAACAATTTTACAGAAGAACCAAACAAATATTTTCCATTAGTTATTATCTATAATTTTATAATATTATGATGAACTTGTTCAATTAGGAAATCCCTGTTTCAACATGCTTTCTTCCACCGACCCCTCAGGAAACGGAGTACAAGGTTCGTATTGGTTAGTATCAGAGATGGTTGGCGATACTGCTGTCGGTTTGTGAGCTTCCTGCTCTTTTGTTGGAGAATCAACTTGCCCTGTTAGCGACAATTTGTTAAAATTCAAGTTGCCCAGCTCGCGGATGTTATCAAACACATTACCCATTGTGAACAAAATACCTTCGTCTTCGCTATCGTCTTGGTTCGGATTCAAATGCAAAGTCCAGGCCTTCATGTTAGCAGTAGAATCAGACATATCATAAGGCGAAGACATTGTGCTTGCTATACTTTCACTTGAAGTTGTTGAGCTTGAACAATGGCGCAAAATCAAGGGATCCATAGCGTTCTCCAAAGGAATCATTTCGGTAATGTCAATCTCCTTAGGTACCTCTTGGTTGGCAGGGTTTTGGTTCCGTTCGCCTCGCTTTTTTACTTCTAATTGCGAGACATTTTTTGCCTGGGTGATTTTTTTCATTTCAATCATAGAATCTTGTCCAGCACGCAAAGGAGAATCTTCAGATTTGAAATCAAAATGATTTTTTACCAAGTGGTCGATAACAGGCCAGCCATAGGCGTTTGCGAACCTTCGTCTCACCACAATATTGTTATGAGCGTCAGGCTCCAAGTTTACCAACACTTTTCGCCATGACATATCTTTATGCCATTCTCTTGCAATCCGTTCTTCAAGCTTGGATTTATCTACCATATCGCTTTTATGATGTTCTTTATGCTCGTGTGAGTGATGAGAGTTGTGCTTTTTCCCAAACAGTGTACTGCGTTGGCGTAACCGAGGAGGAGGTAGGTCATAATCGTGATATATCTTATCATGAAATATAGTCTCTGGTCGTGTTTCTGGATCTATTATAAATTCCTGCGGCGGTAAAGGAGGTAAAAGAACAGACACACCAGATTCAAAAACGGATGGCTTTTTGGGAAGTTTGATCTCTCGTTTGGAACGAGTCGGACTCTCTGGAGGGCCCTCGTCTGACGGATCATTTGTGTCGCCCGGGTTTGATGCAATTGTTTGACCTCTTTTATACATTTTTGGAGGTTTAGAAGGCCCAGCTTGCGGCGTGAAATATGAAAATATTGACATGATTTCACCTTGTGTTTTTCCCAGTCCATCCAAAATGCCTTTCTTTATTTCTTTATGTTTTGGATTGTTGTTAGGCTCCATCAGGCTTTCTTCCGACTCGTTCGCATCTGGAATCATTCCCACACTATTGCGTCTACTTGAAGATTCTTCAATTTCACTATTCTGTGTGGTTTCATTTTTGATCTCACCATTTTTAACATTTCTCTTAGCTTCTTCAACTTTTCCCAATCCTTGCCAATCCAGATAAAGCAAAGCAGATGTTCGAAGAGGAACGATGCCATCATTCACAGCGTTAGCATACACTGTTCGATGATGAAACATTATTAAGATTTCATGTGTAGGTCCAGTAGGGAGAATTTGAAGAAGAGGTTTGTTAGAGCTATTAGGCTTTTTCAGTAGACTCATGTCTTGCCCAGACTTGCCTACAAATCCCAAATCTAATGCAAATTTAATATAAGCAGGATTTTCATTCGAAATACCCAATAGTGGCGATGCAAGCGTTATGAAGTTGATAGGCTCAACACGCTTGAAAAAGTCTGGATAATGCGATGCTATGTAGGCGATGGCGTAGGTCTGTACCAGACCACCCAGCGAATGTCCTATGAACGAGATTTTTTTTACCGGTGGTAGGCTTTTTGGATCCTCTGGAGCTAAATCCTGAACAATGTATTCGGCAACACGCTTGCCCAGATATTTGATTCCCTTTTCAGTCTTCCTGACATTGTCAAAGTATCCGCGAACAATGATGTTTTCTCCAGTTCTGCGTGCCGTTTTGTCTATTGCCTCTTTGATATACAGCATGTCAGCCCCAGTATTGGAATGTAATCCATGTGTGACAACTACTAAATGCAATGGCGAGTTGAACTTTGGAACTGGGGAGTGCCAGAGGTCAAGCGTGTCCATTCTGTCCACAAAAACAGCAGGGTCTTGTGATACTGCAGACGATGAGGCCAAGTTGTGAAGAGCCTGCTTTGATGTCCCCACACTAAGTTCGAATTGAACTTGTGCAGTATTTGAAAAAATCACTTGTGATACCACATCGACATACCAAGTGTATTGTTTTTGATTTTTATTCATGAAAAGCTCAGCGTAGAATGATTGAGCTGGTTTTAGCTGCGGTTCGTAGACTGGCTGGTCTACCGAAGAGTGGACCTTAGTATTTTGATCGTAGTTTTCTGGTCTGACGTCTACGTAAAGCATAAACGGGCCTGCGAGAAATCCCGCTCTCAGGGCAACTGATTCGAGGTTTCTTACTTTGAGCCATAGTGAAGCCGATGATGTCGATGAGCCCGCTGGGCTGTATGTAATTTTGTATCTGTATAGTTGGCCAATATTCAGCGAAGCCTTGTTTGCGTAGAGTACATTGTTAATCGAGATCTGTGTTTCTTTTCCGTCAAGCAAGGGCTTTGATTGATGATCTGTGCTATCATTTTCTGTGTCCTCTTTTGGATTTACCGGTTTTGAATCGGAAGATGCATTGTGAGAGAATCTGGAGAAGGGAAACATGGGAAACAAGGATATCCTTGGAGAAAATCCTCGCAAAAGGTCGCGGTGCGAGTATAAATATGCTACTGGCTAGAGTAACACGGTATCAGGCCAAGGAAGGTGAATTCTAAATGAAAAGATAAAAGAAAGAGGAAATGATACAGAGTAGAACAAGTAGAGCGAATTAATCAGATATATTGATACACAAACGACACCCATTGGGTTTAAACCTGATTTTGACAAAAAAAATACCTACTCAATAATCCATAAGAGCATTGCGTTTAAACTGAAAGTATAACTAGGGAGTTAGTTTTTGCGCCGAGTTTCGAGCGCAAAATAGGCGTTTGACATTTCAAGACCTTTTAAAGGTTTTATCAAGTGAGGTTGTGTGTTTGACAAATCCAGATAAAAGGACCCATTTGATGGATTTGGTCCAAAGACCATACACACAAGTTTGTGAGAGAACTACACCAGAGTTTGTTTCAGACCAATCTGGATGTTTGTAACCAGGTTACCATAGGACTGAAAAAATGCATGCTGTATGTTGAGTAAATAACAAAAAAATTAGCGACACTTGGTTTCGATCCAAGGACCCTGGGGTTATGAGCCCCATGCGCTTCCTCTGCGCCATGTCGCTCTATTTTTATTTTAAAATTCTGAACTTTAATATGAAGAAAGATCAATGTACATGTATACAGCATATGTGCAGAGTTTTCTGAAGGTACTGATTTATTTATTGAAATTTGTATCAAGCGCTTTAAAGCTATGTTTGATGCTTTATAATTTTTTTGCAAACGTGTGATTTCTATTTTGCTTCCACATTAAAACTGATATAAAACGAGTTGCTTTTATTCAGGCGAGATAGGTTGAGTCCTAGTCATGACGATAAAGAGCAAGTGTGACAATAGCATGTTGTAAATTAATGCCTTTGGATATGCCTAATTTCAATAATAACGTCAACGACAAAACTTGCGTGAATATCAGTATACAGAACTCCAAGATATTTTGAGCAGATTTGTGTACAATCTCGAGACTAAGAGATAACAAACATAGTATCATCATACTCGGAGCAAATGAAGTGGGCTTGGAGAAAATTGTGCTGGTTCTACAAATTATCCCACCATCAAGTCATACAACGGGTCAAACCGCATTTCTTCAAGCCCAATGGCTGATTAACAAAACCGTTGCTTTGCACAACGGCCATTAAGATTCAAAATCGATTGCTGCGCCTGATTATTTGCTTGACTCAATCGCGGTGATTCTAAACGGCCACATCTGCAGAGCACATACATTACATGTGAACTTTTGACGTGTGGGTGCGTAAGTGTTTTGTGGGCTTAGATATATGGCCGTGTTGTGTATTCTGGTATACCTGTACTTGAACGTGGTTTGCTCATAAGTGACTCAGTCAAGCAAAGCCCTCTAAATGCCTTATAGAATCAGAATTGTCGTATCCCAGCCATGATTGTTCAAGTTCGTTAGGTACTTCGCTATCCATAGTGTATATGATGCTCATGTAACAAAAACCTACGTGAAGCATCTGCACAGATCCAAGCAGCGCTCTTCAGGGCGCAGAGTTGGCTTCTGCATCTCTGCCCAAATAGTGTTTTCAGTATACATATTATTATTCTAATTTTCTAACTTAGGTTCCCCAGCTTTTCATGCAATTTTATAAAGTTCAGGCCTCTGTCTGTAAAAAAATAATAATATACTTTTGTAATTCATGCGTACATTATAAGGAAGCAGATCCCCCTTTAAAATGAGATCTTTCCAAAGTCACACAACTCCGGGTAACTATTAACACATAAAAACGCTCATATTTCTTTCCTTTTTCTCCCCTTTTTCGATTCCTCATTAATATCGTTTGATCTGCTACATTCAGTTCATGATACTCTAATTTGTTGGCTTCTGATATCCTTGTTTTGGCGTCCATCTGAAATATTCACCCCCTTGACAACTTTTTTCCAGTTTGTTTTTGCTCTTTTTCTTCTCTTTTTTTTCTTATTCCTCCCTCGACAACAATCATGGTGGTCAGAACTAAGAGCGTAACTGCAAAGGAAAAGCCTGCGGTGGTGTCTCTGCCTCCAAGCGTTCTACATCTAGAAACCAGTAGCAAGTCTATTAATTCTTCAACAAATCAGCTAAAATCCACATACCATTTTAACGAAGATGAATTTGGTTCTCTCAAAAGTGAAAAATACAAGTATGTCCAACGTGCTGAATTGGGCAAAGAGGTTCCTCCTCCCATTGAAGATTTACCTTCACAATATACCTTTATCACAACATACCTTAATTACCTGGTTCTTATCATAATTGGCCACATTCGCGACTTTTTTGCAAGACAAGTCAGAGATCCACACTCTGCACATTTACTTGAGAAAGACGGTTATGCCCCATTAACTAGTGATTTTGACAGTTTTTACACACGAAGACTCAAGCATAGACTGGACGATTGTTTTAAAAGACCTACTACAGGTGTTCCCGGAAGACTTATCACAGTCGAAGAGCGTATCAGTGATGATTTCTACTATACTTACAAGTACACTGGAAAGAAGTTTCAGTGTCTGAATCTTTCTTCTTACAATTATCTGGGGTTTGCACAATCTGTTGGACAATGTACTGATGCCGCGGAGGAAGCTATCAACCATTACGGTGTTACTGCCGGCGGTCCCAGAGTTTGTGGTGGTACTAGTGATTCTCATGTTGTATCTGAAAAAGTTATTGCTGACTTTGTTGGCAAAGAAGACTCGATTATTTACTCTCAGGGCTACTCTACCAACGCGGTTGTTTTCTCATCTTTAGTTGATAAGCATTGTCTGGTCATTTCCGATGAACTCAACCATGCCTCTATTCGGTTTGGTATCAGAGTTTCTGGTGCTGTCATCAAAATTTTCAAACATAACGATATGAAAAACTTGGAATCCATTCTTAGAGAACAAATTGCTCAAGGTCAGCCCAGAACACACAGGCCCTGGAAGAAGATTCTCATTGTGGTTGAAGGTTTATATTCTATGGAAGGAACTGTCTGTAATCTGCCTGGTCTTATTCGTCTCAGAGATTTGTACAAATTCTACTTGTTTGTTGATGAGGCCCATTCTATTGGAGCTATGGGTCCCAACGGTAAAGGCGTATGTGATTATTTTGCTCTTCCTACTGATAAAGTGGATATCATGATGGGTACTTTAACCAAGAGTTTTGGAGCCACTGGTGGATACATTGCGGCAAATAAGGATATTATTGAACGCATAAAAGTCAACGGTCTTGGAAATGTGTACTCTGAGGGCTCAGCCCCACCTGTTCTTGCGCAAATCAATTCGTCTTTAAAGACTATTGCTGGCGAAATCAGTCCTGGTGAGGGTGCTGAAAGACTGCAAAGAATTGCATTCAACTCAAGATATTTGAGGCTGGGATTGAAGCGGTTAGGATTCATTGTGTCAGGTATTGACGATAGTCCTATTGTTCCCATGATGCTTTACAATCCTGCCAAAATGCCTGCATTTTCACGGTTGCTGCTTGACAAAAAGATTGCTGTGGTTGTAGTTGGATATCCTGCTACACCATTGACATCTAGTAGAGTCAGATTTTGTTTGTCCAGTTCGCTGACAAAGGACGACTTGGATGAAGTTCTTCGTGCAGTTGACGAGGTCGGAACCGATATGAATTTGAAGATCAGTTGTGAGTTGTCGCCTATTGACGGCAAACCACGGAGGATGAAACTTGAAGATGTTCTAAAGACTCTAGTTGACGATGTCCAAGGAGATCTATCAAAGTTCTAAATACGTTTTACATTATCATCATGCACATAAAAAGCCCTCATTTCATTGTCTATTAATATTTAATTCATTCACCACATAATATAATTACTTCATTTCATTCATAGAGTTCAACGGTAATTTCATTGGAGTTTAAGACCACTATAGTGTACTTTTTTCTTAGTTTGTTTTATTTCACATTGGTGTAATTTCAATATTATACACATTGTGAGTACACCTCCATGCAAAAATGTCAAAATCATCTAGGTTCAGTCCAAGTTGTGTTTTGACCGAGACTGCTTCTTAAAACTTCTTAATTTCTTGTTTTCCAGTCGTTTTTCGGTTTCTTTCTTTTTTCTTCATTGAGGTTAGTACACATTGTCACAAACTAAAGCAAAGTGATATGAACTATGGGTGCACATACATTTTATCCCATTTTTTATCAGTCTCTGGATCGGGTTCTGAAGCAAACCAAGCATGCGACTTTATAGCCTGGGCCAGTTTGACAAAGCAATCGTCCAAATTCTTCTCCCTTGATCTAGTTAGATCTGACTGCACCACAATTCCCTGAGTTTTCGTGAGGTATGGAAATCCGGGCTTGTGTATTATCTGTGTCAGGACTGGATAAGGTATCCAGTGCGTATCTTTAGCGAGCGAGTCGGCGTCTAGTTTGATGGTAGCTTTTGTCGAGACTTTGTTGACATTTTGGCCGCCGGGACCGCTGGCTCGTGAGTAAGCAATTTGGAAATGCGACCGTGGAATTTGTGTTGAACTGAGATTCGCAAGCCAGGATTTGGCTTTTGTTTCTAGGGCATTGGTGAATAGTGAGAGTGATATGCGCATTGAATGAAAAAAAAAAAAGACCAGTTGAAGGACAAAGCCTGAAAGTGCTCAAAATGGGGTATGTAGTAGATGGAAAAGAGACAAAAAGTTTAGCGCTGGTGGAGTTTCACCTTAGCGCGGCTGTAACCAACTTTGAACTGAGGAAAGCTACTGGCTTTGAATCAAAACAGTGCGTAGTCTTTCAAGAGGTCAGCTCAGTTAATGAATTGGAAGGTTGAAAAAAAAAAAAAATGCAATAAGACCATGTTGACTATGCGTTGGTGAAAGTTCCCATTAATGACTTCATAATATAGACTTTAGAGCTTTTGCTCTAGATATTTGACCTGGATGAATCAACTAGCAGAAAACTCTTGGTGTTTCTTTTGCGAAAACCTCCCATCTCATCACTCCAATCCAATCTTACCCTGTGAAGCCAACTAGACACCCCTCTTATTTTATACAGCATAGTGTATATCGGTATAATCACAATAACTGTTTTGAAGTTTTGCTCTTATTCCTGATCAGTAATTTTAGACTAGACATAAAATTAAATTTCAAAACACTTTTTATTGAGAATTGTACTAGTATACTCAAGCCCTGATATCTATGAAGAGTTGTAATGATGCAAAAAAGAAGGGCAATGCTGAATAGGATTGAGGTAATGTTACATGAATGAAACACAATAAATAAAACAGTGGTCTAATAAACAATATGTTGAAACCACATAAACAATGCAAACACTCTAGCTAAACTCACACAGCTAGACTTTGATCGGCTTTTCTTTGATCTCCTTGTCTTCATGAGTCTTCATATGACGTTGGAGCTGATCATTTCTAACAAACTTCCTATCGCAATTGGAATGTACGCACGCATATGGTTTTTCGACTTGATGGGCTAATTAAAATATGTATTGTTAGTATTGTATTCACACAAAAAACAGATTTCAACAATGATACTTACTTTTCATATGCTTCGCCAAATTAGAAGACTCGGAAAAGCGTTTGTCACAACCGGGCCATTTACAAATCAGTGGTTTTTCGCCCGTGTGTGTACGCATGTGAACGCTTAGCGCAGTACTAGCAGCAAATGATTTATTACAAAACTTGCACTGAAATGGTTTTTCTCCTGAATGAATCCGAAAATGCTGTTTAAGAACCAAGGCCTCTGAAAACGTGTTCCCACATACGGAGCAAACATACGGTTTGTGTTTGGTATGCGTGATGAGATGGCGATGAATTTTTTGGCGCTGCGCGAAGGGTCGTCCGTGTCGCTCACAATCAGCCCAGTTGCAAACGTATTCGCTTTTACGGGATCCGACATGATCATCAATCACATGTTGGTTTAACGTCTGTGTACAGCCAAAAAGTGCACCACATTTTTTACCATCAGTGATCCAACGGCAGATGTGTTGTGCACAGTCTGGCTCTTCTATTTTCAATGGAATAGAATCAGCCAATTGTGATGATGACTGGTTGATCTGATTGTAAGGTTCTTCAACTGATGTGAAGAGCTGTTGCTGAGTGGGGTAAAATTCTTCTTGATGACCAGTGGCGAGTTTTGAAAAATTTGAGGCAAGTGTGCCAGAAGAGATTTGCGAAAGCTGAGAAAACTGTGGTAAATTGAAATTTTCAATCGTGGGAGTATCATGGCGTGAATGTGAAATATCTGGATAATGTCCTGTTAGGTCAATAGGATCGTCACTATTCTTTTTTGTCTTCGAGTTAAGTTCTTGGTTATTTGCTGTAAACAATTGCGATGCTAAAAAAACCGGATTATTACTAGGGCTTTCACACGTTGAAAACTCGTGTTCTTTTCGTATGTGCTTCATAAATTGATCAGAATCGTTGGAAAAATAATCACAGGACTCTTTCTTACACCTGAAGTCTTGATTTTGGTCATTTGAATTATCAGCAGTAGATTGATGCACGAACTGGTGCTGATCTAGCGAGTTCAAATTATTTGCAACAAACTGGCACCCAAGCCAAGGACAACTGACAGTATCAAAAGTTCTCCCGGGAGTTGTGTGGTTTGATGACTGTGAACTTTCATGTGGGGATTCTTGAGTACTCTTAGGTGGCGTTGGATTATGACATAAACTATGAGGATATTCCCTTGAAGATATGCTATGATCAACTTTGATGTGTTCTAAGATATCGTCAAGTTCCGCAAGTTCTGCGTTACATTGATCCCAATTGCAGTGAACAAACAGCTTATCATCCGTTTGGTCAACTATAGGCTCAGGCATGTACTCATCAAAAGTACGTTTGTTGACAGCGCTTTCTCTGTTCATGTGCTCTAGACTTTCGTCCATCTGTGATATTTTGTCTAAACTTAGATGGTTGCTTTTGAGATGTAAGTCGAAATCAGTTTCAGTAGAAAAAGATACCTCGTCACACTGATCACCCCAATGACAATAAAACACGGCTGTGGAATGCTGATCATAATCAGTGCCATTAGAATTAGGAAATGAGAGATCCAATGGGAGCGTGGTGGAAGAACCTACGGAGTTGGATCTGGATGAGTTTTGAGAAGAGTAGCTATCGTTATTTGTAGTCAGGTCAGATGAATGTGACATTAGAGAAGAAGACATGGCAGATCCATTCAACGATTTTCGGTAGCCATTAGTATTGTGGTGGTGTAAATGCTGATGATGATGAAAGTAGTTAGACTTCCCTGATAACGCGAAGAGTTCAGGCATGTTGTTGGTGGTTTTCATTGAAGAAACGTATTGTCGATTTGGAGCAATGCCCTTTATACGCTTATTAGAAAGATTGGGCAACGAAACATCGGGGATTTTCTGCAGTGGTGCACTGGGAAATACGAACTCATTTGCTGCTTTAGACGGAGATTCTGGCTCATCTATAATAGAAGTATTGTGGTTGCCTGATGAAAAAGAGTGGACAACACAGCGGTCACACGGTTGGACAGGAGACAGACATGCTTTGCAGCTTGAAGACTCGCAGTACTCACAATCAAATAAAGACGATAATGCAGGACTGATAATCTCGGAATTGGATATAAGGAGATTCGGCGTATTGTTACTGCAATCATCTTTGTTAGACACAGATTCAGAAGATGACGGTGAGCAGGAAAGCGGTGAATATATTCTTTCGGATGTATTGCATGCGGTATCTATCGGTATCTCGGTTTTTATCGTGTTTGATATCGTGTTGATTGCAAGGTGACCCATCGATCCTGCCATAAAGTCGGAACGACAAACCACACAGTTGTCTTCAATGGATATTTTGGGCAGATCGCTGCAGGTGTCGACTGATGAACTTCTAATGCTCAGATCGGAATCCAACAACGCTGGAAATGTGGCTTTATGATTTGAATCAGTAGAGCTGACGCCGACAGCCGATATCTTTACGGCATCAGGCATGCGCTCACCGGAGCCACTCATAACTGGGAAACGGAGTAATGAAAAGAAACGAAAAGCAGAGACGATATAAGAATGCAAAGCTTGAGCCTTCAGGTAACGGAGGTTTCTTGGCTATTTGGGAGAATATGTTACAAGGTGCTAAGTGTCAACTCCGAAAGGGCCAAGGCCAATGTTTCTTTAGTGTGTGAGGTGAGGCGTTGACTTTATCGTTGGTATCGGGGTAGGATAGTGTAGGGTGAGAGGCAGATACAAAAAGACGGCCAAGCAGGAACAACGTTTATCGATCACGAACAACAGCAATATTCCGAAAACTGGGGTTTACTAGAAGGAGTAAAAATTTGCAGAGGGGGAAGGAGGAAAAGAGACAACTGTGAAAGAAAGAGCACTGTTAGCGATTGGAAGTACGTGAGCTAGTGTTGAGCACCTTGGAGGTTTTCTTTTTTTTTGTACACAAAAGTTGGCTGATATGCAGCTGATCGCCGACTCGCCGAAACCACTGGCCTCCGCTGGGTGGTGCCCGTGTCGAGACGCCGAAACTTTGAAAGCGGCATTTGTATATTCACAGCCGTGTGAAGTTAGTCATCTACATACTTTAGTGTATGTAAGCCGTACAATTCAGCACGGGATTGCGTAATGGCCAGTGGAGCGAAGATGGGATGAAGGACTGGTGACGAAAAGCCACAGCCGCTGTACAAGAACTGCGGCAATGCAGTAGGGTTGACCGAGCTGAGACTAAAAATGGCAACAATATTTTGATGTAGCTGAAGAAATCCATAAGAATCTGCACCTTCAGGCGTAATTTTGGTTGCAAAGTTATCAATGGTATATTGTGTGCGTACGAGTTTGAATGTTGTGAAAACCTGCTTGGCTTTGATGAACTTATTTACACTTGACTCCACTTTTTTCATTGTTAGACAAAAACAAGCAGTCTGCAAATTGCATATTACTAGCGATCTCACTGCTAGTCTAGTTATCAAATAGCTGTTTAACAAACCCTTGAAAAAGCATACTTCTACTTCAACTTTTAAGGCTTTTAACAGTATCCACGATATTTCTACTTGCCACTGTCCGTGTATTGAGCACTTCATGCTGAATTGATTGTGTATCATCCTGGTTACATGACTCACATGGTTGTAATTTTGAAAGATTTGGTGCAATTAAACACTGAAAACCCCTAAACGCTCCCCGCGGGGAGTCACTTCGTCAATCTCTACTATATAGACAAATCATTCTAACGATTTATTTAAGCTTGTTTCTTGTACATGTATTTGTATATTCAACGGTAAATTGTGTATAATCACGAGACTTAGGGTCAAGAATCAGATTTTCACTATGGCTATATTATAGTCTTTGCTGACGTAGACAAGATGAGTTTTTCGTAACTTTATGTAATACCCGGGTCGTTAATTGTCATGATCTTTAGGAATCAATTTTTAATCTTGCTGTTACATTTTTAATGGGGACAATTAATACATAGCTAGAACACTCAAAATTCAGCATCTGTATAACTAGGCACTGTCTAGACGTTAATGTAAATTACAATCCACAACTTTAACTCAGCCGTGCATTTGCACAAAAGTTGCAAGAAGATTTCCTATCTTGTACAAGACATATATTCGTTGCGACTACACCTGGGCCAAATGTATTTACAATTATTCCATCAAGTAATGAAAAAATTAACAATGTGTAAACTCACCTCTAGAAATTACGTTGGTAGTCAGTCGCTTTTATTTATCCAAAACCATGTACTGCTAGCAGGTGCAATGTACATGTCAAAACGTCAATATTATGATTCCTTTACAGACATAAGTTGAAAACCGATGCCAAATCATAACACCTACAAGTTTTGCTTTTTCAAAAACCCTCCGGAATATGCTGGAAGAATTTTATCTATGCGGTCTTACAATGATATCATTTTGAATCAAACATGGCTTGAAATTAGACTTGATCAAATACACATGCTGACCATTACAAGCTTGTTTACTGTTGCCCTTACCCTTTTCTATTATTCTATTTGTATGTGGAAACCTTCTGGGCTAGGGCTAGTCTACTAGTAGCTACGTTTCCATTCAGTTTCTTTCAACTCTCTTCCACGTCGACTTTTGCACAAACCGTTGACATCACCCTTATCTACAATGTCAGAGATATCAATAGACCCTATTCTGCTGATATTAGCGGAAACAACGCACATCATGTCCGCCATGCGCAAAAACGCACGGTGGGCCCAATCCGGAATGGCCACTATCTTAGGTGTGCCTTCTAGTAACGAACTAGAAGGTGAAGAAGATTCACTGGCATCCCGTTTAGGATTGAAGTCCAAAAAGACCAATATTTCTTCGGTATGCATATTGGTCTTGCTTTTCCCTTTAATATGTTGTATCTAATAATTTACAGGAGAATCCGTTGATCACCAGTTTTGCAAAGTTGAGATCCGACTTGGCCCATTGTAACGATATCAATGACATACCAGCAGATACGATTTTTGCCCCATTTTTCGAAGTAGTATCGGCACAAAGCACCACTGGCCCAATCACATTTATTGCTCTTTCGTCTATTTCCAAATTTCTGGATTACAGAATTGTCTTTAAGAACTCGCCAAGCTTGCAATTAGCCATTTCTAATTTAGCTGTGGCTATCACACACTGTAGATTTGAAGCGACTGATCAAGCTGAGGATGATGCGGTTTTACTCAAAATTTTATCTTTAATGGAGGAGCTTGTATGCGGAATCGGAAATGATATGCTGAGTGACGAAAGTTTGTGCGAAATTATCGAAACATGTTTGAGCATGGCATGTCAAATGCGCAGAGGTGATCTGCTAAGACGTTCTGCGGAAATGACCATGATTAAGTTGACTGAGGTAGTATTTAAACGATTAGCGCAAATCGAACCTGAAATCACAATTGATGCGAAACAAGCTGAAACAAGCGACGTTCAGATGCTCGAACCAAGCAAAGAAACAGTAGTCTCTCATGTTCCTGGCTCGGTAGGAGACAGTGAGTCTGTACAACAAAAGACGACAGACTATTCAGAACACCCTGACTCAAATCAATCTTCGAAGCCATTTCAAAAATACGGAATTGCATCTACACGTGAATATTTCAGAGTTCTTATCTCAATTATTGACACTGCAAACTTTCACCAATACACTGATGCAACAAGAATCATGGCCTTACATTTAATCAACACAGCTTTTGAAGTTGCCGGTGCAGATATTACATCACACGAATCTTTACTGAATCTTACAACCACTATTCTTTTAAAACATCTTATGCAATTGATTCGTTTGGAAAATCCATTTTTGCTTCAAAAAGCACTACGGGTTTTCAACACAGTGTTATATACTACGAGAGAGCATTTAAAACTTCATCAAGAGGTTTTCCTAACTTATATTCTTACCTGTCTAAGTCCGATTAACAGTATTACGCGAGAAGAAGGTGTCGATGGTATCTTTTACGACGGTGTTCCCAGTATACCTCGCACTGTTCTTGATGCGTCACCATATCCATCTAAAGTTTCTACTCCTGTTGCCGGTAAACCCGCCGCAGAACACTCCAACGATCCCTCATTTGTGACTTCGCGATCTCCAGACTCGAGGGAAATGATGGTTGAGGCTCTCACCAGTTTGGCTCGCATGCCCTCATTTTTTGTGGATTTGTTTGTAAACTACGACTGTGATGTTGATAGAGCGGATTTGTGTGTAGACATGGTTGGGTTTCTGTGTAGAAATGCTTACCCAGATTCTGCTGTTTGGTCTACATCAAGCGTCCCTCCTTTATGTCTAGATGCAATTTTGTCTTATTTGATTTTGTTAGCTAAGAGGTTAAACGATCCTCCAGCGGATGCAGTAATTTCAGAAGAAGCAATGCAGAACAAATATAGAAAGAAGTTGGTAATAGAGGCTACAGAATGCTTTAACAAGAGCCCCAAAAATGGTCTTAATTTTTTGGTAAGCAACAAGTTGGTGCCAGATAACCAAGTTATCAGCGCTGTTAAGTTTTTAAGAAAATCAGGTCGTATCAATAAAAAGTTACTAGGAGAGTTTCTGGCTAAACCTCAAAACAAAGAATACTTGGATACATTTATTGAGCAGTTTGACTTTTCAAATAAGTCTTTAGACGAAGCAATGCGTGATATCTTTGCTTCTTTTAGACTTCCTGGTGAATCTCAACAGATTGAACGAATAATTGAAAAGTTTGCAGAGCATTATTTGTCTGGAGAAAATAACACCAAAGACGTAGCAGATAAAGATGCAGCATTTATTTTGAGTTATGCAATTATTCTACTCAACACCGACTTGCACAGTCCCAAAATTAAGCGACACATGACAATTGACGAATTTAAGCGAAATTTGAGAAAAACAAATAACGGCAAAGATTTTGATCCTCAGTATCTGGAAACTATTTATTATACAATAAAGCACAGGGAAATCATTATTCCTGAAGAGCATGACAACGAAGAAAGTTTTGAGCAAGTGTGGAAAGATGTGCTGGTCAAGAGTCAAACTGTGGGAAAACTAAAGGTGTGTCAGACCAACGCTTATGACAAAGATATGTTTGAAACTACATGGCAGCCAATTGCTACGATGCTTTCCTATGTTTTTGCTACAGCTACTGATGAAACTGTTTTCTCGAGAGTAATTACTGGATTTGACCATCTTGCTAAAGTTGCTGCACATTATCAAATACCTGGTGTATTGGACCAAATCTCTACTGCTCTCTGCAAGATTTCAACATTGTCGATAGGCGATTTTTCTCTTCCTCAGTCGACGGTAGAAATTCAGTTAGAGTCTGAAAAGATTGTGGTCAGTGATCTCTCAGTACAATTTGGCATGGATTTCAAGGCTCAATTAGCTACAGTTGTCATTTTCAAGCTTGCAAAAAACAACATGATGGCGATCACAACCAGTTGGAAAGATATCCTTTCTGTTCTGGTCAACCTGTACATATACTCGCTTAACGGTCCATTTTCAACTGAAAAACAGAATCTGTTTGACCTGTCCAGACTACCTCCTGCTCAGCCTGCACACGAAATCACACAAGCACGATCCGGAAAAGATGGTGGGCTGTTTTCAACATTGTCTTCGTACATTTCTGGTTATTCTGATTCTATTCCTGAACCCACCGAAGAAGAAATTGATGCTACACTTTCTACATTAGACTGTATCAAATCTTGTGGAACACAAGAGTTCTTTAGCAACCTACTACTATTTCCTTCCACAAAGCTGATTGAGCTGATCAAGTTTGTTAAAGACATTATACCCAACATCTCCGGCCAGTCTCATGCGGTCAGACAAACATTTTATTCTAGTATTCTGTTTCTTCTTGACTCTGTAGCGCTGATTGCTATTGAATCTGGAGATACAGAAGTCTCGCGACAAGCTATCAACTTGTTAAAGCCTTTTTTGAACGAATGGGAGGTAGAGGAGAAATCTCTTTTGATAAGAGTAATGCTGTATTACCTTACAATACTGAGAAACGGATCTCAAGAGCTGACATCAGAACTTGAAGATCTACTGATAATTGTTTCCAAGGTCAAAGACGTTGTTTTGTCGCCATGTCTATTTCAACTTGTATCCGCATTTACATCGCTTGCTGACAATTCTGCATGGTCACAAGATTTGGTTCTGAGAAACGCGCAATACTGGAATGTTTTACGTCTGGCGGCAAGTAACAGAGAATCAACATCATCTATATTTTCTTTTGTCGATAATCTTATTACAGGACCGCATAACAAAATTGGACTTCTTAATATTGTTCCAACATTATATGTCCTTGGGGAAATCTCTAGTGTTGGCGCATGTGGAGCACAGCTGGAGCAAGACAAAGCTGCAATTGCTTTTGAGCTTAGAAAGAAACATGATCACTCTACTTCTATCAGAAAAGCAAAAGAGATTATTGCTGGAATGGAGCTTGATGTTCAAAGGGCTATTACATCTTTGGATCTTATTTACAAGTTAGATTTGGTTGTTGAAAGTGCTGCTGAAGACCCTGATGTCAACTGGTTAGAAATTTGGTATCCTTTTGTTCGCACAATTTCGCAACAGTGTATCAATCCTTGCCGCAAAGTGAGAGAGCATGCGTTTAAATACTACCAAAGAGTTGTCCTTTCTCCTGTACTGCACACAAGAGCGGAATTTGACTGGATTGGTATTTTCGGTCAAGCCTTATTTCCACTTATTGACGCTCTGTTAACCCCAGAAGTATATGATACTGATCCAACTGGGATGAAGAAGACTAGACTTCAAGCTGCTGCTCTTCTCTGTAAGGTATTTTTGCAATATGTTGTTCGCACATCAAATGGCGGATCCAAAGAGGAAAGATTAGATTTATGGATCAAGATCTTGGATACCCTTGATCGTCTCATTAGTAGTACGGGAAACATTCAGCTCGACGATCCACTGGAAGAAAGCGTGGCCGAATCGGTCAAGAACTTGTTATTTGTCATCAAAACTAACGAGACAGAGGACGATGACAATGATCACGAACAATTCTGGACTGAAACATGGACTAGGATTGAAAAAATATTTCCAGGATTACAAACTGAGGTTGAAGCGGCCTTCGCTTCTAAAACCTCGGTTACCGTTGATGTTGGTGAAGCTGTAGCCGTGTCTGAGGAGTCACTAGACACCAAAGAATCTCTCGAAGAGCAACGGGTTGATCTGGAAAACGATGATGCAAAGTCTAGCTCACTTGTTGATTCACCTAGAGCAGTCGAAGAAGTTAAACAGGTTGTTGAAGAAGAGCTGAAGAAAAACATGGAGCCTATTACCGATGATGAGATCAAAGAGCAGCTTCAAAATGAAATCATAGAAGCCGAATCAAAAGAAGAACCAAATCCTGGAACCAAGACCTAATCTTAATATTTAATTTGTATTACATGATGCGTATATCTAATCATTACTCTGCTATTTTTCGGGTACCATAAGTGATTATGTCTAACCATACAGACATTAAAAATGGATTAATACCAACTTACAAGCTGTCTTAATTTGTTGCTGTCTAATGAAACCTGTCAGTAAAACAGAATAGTTCATGAGCAATGTGTATTTCTTAGAAAGTCATTAATAAATAGTTATTAAAAACACGTAAATGAAGATAATTTATGAATGTTGTATATCAATACAATCTAGGAATTGTGGGTCATTAAATAAAGATAAGTGTAATGCGATGTAAAATTAGTTGGGTAACAGACCTAATTAAACACGTTCACCACGCAATCTTCTGGCCAAAGAAATATCTTTCTTTTGGATGGTAACTCTCTTAGCGTGGATGGCACACAAGTTAGTGTCTTCGAAAAGAGAAACCAAGTAGGCCTCGACGGACTCTTGCAGGGCACCAATAGCAGAGGATTGGAAACGCAAGTCAGTCTTGAAGTCTTGGGCAATTTCACGAACGAGACGTTGGAAAGGGAGACGTCTGATCAACAGCTCAGTAGACTTCTGGTATCTTCTGATTTCACGGAGAGCGACGGTACCAGGCTTGTATCTGTGAGGCTTCTTGACACCACCAGTAGATCCAGCAGGAGCGGATTTTCTGGCGGCCTTGGAGGCAAGGTGCTTACGGGGGGCTTTACCACCGGGGACACCACGGGCTGCTTGCTTAGTTCTGGCCATTTTTAGTAGATGTGTATGATTCAAAAAAATCGATGTAAAGAAATTAGGGAAACGAAAAAAGTGAAAAGAGAAAAGGAGAGGATGGTTGAAATGCCCAGTGGCGAAATAAATTATATTTAAACATTGTCGAGACCAGTCCTTGGTCTGATATGATATCGAGCGAGTTTAGCACACTTGTCATATCGCAACTGACGCTAATCGGGCGCAATTATCAATGAATGTAGTTGTAATTGCGAATATCACGCGTCGCTGGCGCGTTAACTCGTTTCAGCCTGAATCTCAACCGTACCTGCATATACTGGTCCAGTCCTTGATCTGCACATAATTCTGTACATTTGAGTCCAATACAACGTCTCAATGACGATGAGTGCAAACCCGGTCCAAATATCTGAGAACTCGGTACATATCAGTATAACATTCCTTGATGTTCAGATCAGGGTGTATATCTCAGAATTCAGATTTACTGACAAGCAGGAGTGTGGAGCAAAGCCAGTTTGTGTGAGACATTGTCTATTATGCTTGTCAGACCAAGGGACTCGAATGGCTTAGGGGTAAAAAGTGTATCGTGGAAGCACCCGTTTATACAGGTGCAAACTTGGCTTAGAGGCCCAGCTGTCGCGTGTTAATTATAAAACCTACAAAACATCCACTCGAAGCATCTCATGCCTTCTTTTCCCTCCTTCTCTCTTTTCTAGATTATTATCGTCCTTTGAACTCTAGTTCATAACAACCCACTTTCAACTTAATTTAATTACATCAACACACAATGTCTGGCCGTGGTAAAGGTGGTAAAGGTCTTGGAAAAGGTGGCGCTAAGCGTCACAGAAAGATTTTGCGTGATAACATTCAAGGTATCACCAAGCCCGCTATCCGTCGTCTTGCTAGAAGAGGTGGTGTCAAGCGTATCTCTGGTCTCATCTACGACGAAACCCGTTCTGTCCTCAAGTCCTTCCTCGAGTCTGTCATTCGCGATGCTGTCACCTACACTGAGCACGCTAAGAGAAAGACTGTCACTTCTTTGGACGTTGTCTACGCTTTGAAGAGACAAGGAAGAACCCTTTACGGTTTCGGTGGTTAAACAACCTGAATTCTCCGTTTTTCGATGGTTTTACTTGAAGGTGCAACTATGGTGTGCACTCTATTTCTAGTTTTTGATTGCATTTTGATGACATTACTATAGGTGCCTTAGTTCTATAATATTTTAATGGCTTTTCTATTTATTTCTTTATTAATACATTTTTTCTTGATGGAATGCCTTAAAACTCGTCACGCGTTGATACTTTGAGTTTTGTGTCGTGTATTAAAACACCTAGTATAAGCTAGAATAGTGTAATATATTGTACAGCTGGCAGACGATTCACGCTCGCTACTTTTCGTATGTTTCAAATATAGGTAGGAAGACTAAGCTTTTATGAGATGTAAATGATTGGTGAGTGTGACAGTTTATAGTTGACCCTGAAATTGTTGAATATGCAACATTATGTTATGATTAGAGAGTGTCATCTGTTAGATATATCAAGTTAATTTTCTTACTTACACTGTTTCATGCTTCCAAATCCCAAAAAAGTTTGCGGATTATCTGCGCTTGAATCAACACAATATATCAAGTACAAGAAAAAAAAAGACTACTTTCTGTGATCTACTTGAGTTACATAATGCTTATAACCAACGCAAGCGCAGATGCCAATGCAACACCGCTAGAGTGCAGAAGTATCAAGCCAGATGCGTTATTTGTTTTCTTGGCTGACTTTACCATGGCAAGACTGTAATCAATTGTTCCGTTGATGTAAAATCTAGTCAGGTTAGCACCAGGGGTTGTGTCGTGAGTATTATTGATGTGTAAGACTCGAGAAACAGAATGATTGAGCCCATCAAAGTAGCTTTGCAGATCCATTTTTTCGCAACTACAGGTTGAATCGCGTATACAATAACATTCAACTTTATACTTGTTTAGAGCAATATATTTGTAGCAGTAAACTCCATCAGAACTCCAGTTGCCTGGATATCGTTCATACGTTTCGTCGTTTGATAACAAAGTGCATGTAAGATTCTCCGGTGAAGTGAGCCCTGCAGTGTAAAGGGTAGTTGAACCACCCGGAAAAGGCCCGGAAGGTCTGTCGTTTATCATTCCTAAGCCTGGAGACCCTCGGCAAGCAATCTCTGTGATAAAAAAGAATAAAGAAATAATGTAAATATTCATGTTTGCAAATTTCTTGAAATTGATTCACTCTGGTCCATCTATTGTACGATTTTTTAAGTACCTAAGGATTATTATCGCTGTCAGGGTTTTTGATTACGATGGACGGAGCCTGATATATATATATATATAGTTTACCCGTACATAAACCCACAAGCCTTAAAATCACATATTTCACAGTTTTTTTGGATCGGTTTAGTGTGATTCCTGTACTATTATAATGCAAACGAATAAGTGATACAATTTGTGAAGAATTGTATCACTATTAGATTTACATCTGCTTGAGTTCATTTTCTAACATGTTCCGCAATATGCATGATTTAATTATGTTATCATTTGGAGGAGTTCATTGGTAAAATTTGGAGATCAGAGTTACCTGCCAGTACCGTATGTGTATTTCTGTTAGAATGCTCTGTTTCAGACTAATCAACTACATAATTTTCAAAATCTTCAAAAATCCATCTATATTGGCTTGACTTGATACGATCATAGTATGAAATCTTTTAACAATTTTGAGCATTTGAATTCTGCTTTCTCGGATAAGAACCGATTGCAATTGACTTTGATGCTTGCAAGTTCGTAAAACTTCCTAGTATTACTGTATCAAAGATAGAAACATTAATCTCAAATGCCTTTTCTTACAGCTTTGAAGTGTTTAAATATTGCTTGATTTGGAAACACCAAAACAAAATTAGAAAGCAGATCATTAGGCATTTATCAACTGTGCTGTAATTACTTGAATGCATAATATCAGTTTGTTTCTGTAGCCGTTTTATCTTCAACGCCGAAATGCAGCTGGAGATTAGATTTGGGTATGCAATCAAACTCAATCTACCCAAGGTGTTCTAGATGAGCAAGTTTGTTTTTATGTATATATCAGATCTCATTACAAAAGCTCGAGCAGATGGGACTTTAAAAATCAACTGGCTCACAGAGGAGATTTGATAGCACTCCCATATATTTCCAAATTTGGAAAATTACAAAACAGATTTTAAGCTGGGTAGGGGTTCCAGTTCCACGCTTCCCCCAGTGAATGTAGAGTGACGACAGACTTAGCAAATTGATGCATGATGGAACAGGTACGAAACAAATGCTGCGATATCGAGAAATCAAAGCTGGTTTACAGTGTAAAATGTAAAAGACTGTAGTTGCAGCTACGGAATCCGCACGTTTTGGATCTCTCTGTGGTATGAGCATTTGGATTATAGTGTGTGATGTGTCTTACGTGAAATCTGAAGCAACATTGTCCCTGAGAGTCCTCAAATTTAATACACATCGGCGTTAGATTATTAGCGATTACATATATCAGAAACTCAAAAGACATATAAATCAAAGGCCAATCTTTTGAAGTGTTATAGATCAAAACCAGATTTCAGGATTGCGGAAAAGCATCAGCAAGTCTTATCATAGACCATTGGTTTACCGGCGCTGTCTGCTAAAAGGTTTGAATGACAGTTCGTTCAAGAAACAACAATGTTGTAATTTCTTTTCTAGTCATTCTGTGAAGAGCATTTCTACTGTTCGTGGAGTTGGGTTATCACGTTGTGCGAAATCCAGCTTTTCCGGATCTAAATGCATAGATGACAGGCAAACAAGTCATATTGAATAAATATACTTGACAATGGTACTATTTTTAAAAGACATTATCAATTGATGAATGAAAGAGAATTGTTCAGATAATTGATTGGCATCTTTTACAAAATACTGTGCTGGGATCAAGACTATACTAATCACTAATCTTGACTTTAAATCACCAACAGTTGCCATCCACTCAACTGTGGAAACAGTGCTACTGCCAAAGTTTCTGCTTCACTATTCACTCCTCAACGCATCAAAACCATCAATGCCGTAGATAGAGCTCTACAATAATTGAATAAAGCCGAGACGATTGGAGAAATTTGTATGATATCAAAAGTTATGTTAAAAAGATCAAGATTGCATTTGAAAAAAGGTGATACTAGTACTATGCACTTATTTATTTATGCCAGAGCTATATTATTGTGTATCAATGGGTTGGGTAACATCAATTAGTGTGCTTTGAAATCATCTCTTATCTTGTACAGGCTCTTCCCAGTTGTAGAGCAACACCCCACAACTTTTTTTTTTAAGGACATATTTACTTCTGAACCCCCATTTGAGACTTCAAACATTATCCCACCCCCAATTTAGAAATTCTCTGTTATTTACACCATTTGGCCTGTTTGTAAATAAACCGCACCCATGTTTTGGCTCAGTTATATTTCACCCCCATGAGCCTAGCTCATGAAAAGGAGTAATATATAGTCGAGAAACCACGAAATGTTGGCATCTAAGTATCATGATATGAGGCTACAATATTGTCCAAGTTATTTATGTTTGTTCTACATTTTGGTCTCTGGAATTGAGATCTTTTAGAATATGTATATATGCTAAAGTTTCTTGCTAATGCGAATGATGTTCAGAAACGCATGATCTGTTCACTTATTTTTGTTTGATAGTGATACTTGTTATGCTCGATAATACTTCATGTAGATTTCATTGTCTTTAGCTGAATCTGAATCTGTAATTAAACATCGTCGGGGTTCAGTAATTACAAATTGATTCAATGCTATTTATGGCGTCTTGTACCATGATTTGAAAACTTATAAATGAAAGCACTGTTGATGAAGGTGATAGTCATCATGCCGTGGTTGTAGTGCGAGGAAATGAAGAATTTGATGTGGATCTTGAAGAGCAGACTTGTGAATGTGGTCAATTTCAAGTCAAGCAATTTCCCTGCCCCCATGCATTGTTCTTGATTTCCTCGCTTCGATTGAATATAGAAGACTATGCTCATACAGCCTACAAATCTTCTGTGGTGAGAGCAGCATACTCGGAGCGTGTTCCTTCGGTTCATATGCTACGCGTTCCAACATCCACCGAATGTTTGGCTCCAATTAGAACTCCACGCATAGGCAGACCCCCTACTCGAAGCCATCATATCAACTTGCGTCGCCAAATCCGCAGAAGAAGAGCCAGGTATTCTTTATGAGCTAGCCACAATATATAAACCGACGTACATTTTGTAAGTGAGGATGCCTTATTAATAATATTATAGAAGATCAGTTATTATCAAATGTGATATTTTGCAATTACTATTAAATTCCAAGTGCAAATCATTAAATTACGGATCATAAAAGGTCTCTTCGTGAACTACCAAGTAATAATACTTGTATCCTGAAAGATATCACTTAATTTTTTCAAGACGAAAAGGGAAGAACTGTTGAAATATCAAAAATAGGTGTGATAAATAAAGTTCAAAATTGAATGGGGCTGAAATATACGGGTGTAGCCATAGGAGGGTTGATCAATATACGACAAAAATGGCCAAAAAAAGTATGTACCAAAAATGGGGGAGGAGAAGCTTAAAAGGACACAAATGGGTGCATTCTATGCGGTGGCTCTTTTTTTAATCGCCCATCAGCACACACTTTACATCTCAACACGCACTGTGCTTTTCAACACACATTTTCAGCAACTTCATCATAATGGATTCTGACTTCAGCAGTATAACGGCAGGCAAATGAAGAAGAATATGAACGCAAGTGCAGGGTTGAGTACATGATTCTTCTTACCGAAAAAAAGGCTCGCGTTTGTTTGGCATTTGTAGGGCTAATGAAAAAACAAGGTATTCTCTCTAATGCAAGGTTTTTGGATGAAGCTTGCGTGCAGTCTTGTCCGTTTAATCGCAATGCATGGGTATATCGAAGGCCTGAGCAAAATCATCAGAAAGACTTTGTAGTAACCTCTAGCAAGACCTCTGCAATGTCGGTCATGGTTTGGGCTTCAGTATGGAAGACGGGAAGAACTAAGCTTCACATCTTTTTTAAAGAAACTGATCGTGGTAGAGTGACTGCAGAGAAGTATCAGGAATGCCTAGAGGCGAACTTGTTGCCGATATATGAGCCTCTCCAAGTATTTTAGCAGGACAATGCTCCTATCCACAAGTCCAAGTCTACTCAGGAGTTTTTTGAAAAGCATGGAATTTGGGTCTTGGATTAGCCTCCTTACTCACCCGACCTCAACCCGATAGAGCATATGTGGCGTTACTTCAAGCAAACGCTGTACACTAGGTATCCGGATCTCTTGATTACAAAAAGTAGTCAGCTCAGTACCGCTAACTTTTGTGATTGTTTGCATGAAACTTGGAATAGCCTAGAGCAGGGGAAATATGTAAGATCATTGAATCTGTTGACGAAAGGCTAGACGCTGTGATTGAGGCCAAAGGCTGGTATACCAGGTTTTAATCTACGTATCTATAGCTACATAACGATGTATGAATGTCTCTTCTAAGTACGTTTTGAGATATTCTATGACTGTTGTAAAAATTGACAGTGTGTGCTGATGGGCGATTAAAAAAAAAAGTTGTGGGGTGTTGCTCTACAACTGGGAGGAGCCTGTAGTAATGATGCATGCAAAAATAACATTTCAATGACATTTTGCCACTGTGTATAGCTTGTTCAATTCGTAAATACTCTTTGAATACATAATGCAATTAGATACAAGTTTGATCATGTGTTTCGAAAACGCAAAAGATATTTATGAAATGTTTAATGAAAATGGTGTTTAAAGAAGTATTTTCAATAATTACACATGTATAGTATTATAGCTCTGTATAATCAACATGTATGAAACATTGCCACTGTAGTTGATGGATTCAGCTTGGCAATTGTATAGTTGGTATGAACCTTCAATATCTAAGAATTGTACAAACATAGTTCACAAAATATACGCACACTTTTTGTATTACTGTCTCTACAAATAAAGTCTAAAAAGTTAGTATACGTTTTTTTTCTCAAGTTTAGAAAATGCTTCCTCATACTACCATCAAATTTAAAGGAGCGGGCGTATCCAAGACCTCATAGGAAACACACAGTTCAAGGTCCAATTTAAAGCCCAATAAGCTGTTCTTTTAAAAGGCATAATCAATTAGAAAAATATGTGGCAATGTTGAGAATAAACTTAGCCACCGCTTCGAGGCCTTTACATGTGCTAAATAAAACATTGAGATCGAGCTTGAGAGATACAAATGATAAATCATGATGTTATAACTGTATGTTAGGGCATTAGACCACTATGTGTGAAGCAGCTCCCACAGATCCACACGAGCATTCAACAATTTTTTTTTTTTTTTTTTTTTTTTTTTTTTTTTTTTTTTTTTTTTTTTTTTTTTTTTTTTTTTTTTTTTTTTTGGTGATTTGTGAATTATCAGCAATAGTAGTTGTCATCATCATTATTTCAAGTGTCGAGTTGAAGATCCTACTAGCAATAGGTCTTGCAATACCCTGACAACAACAATTCAATTAAAGTCTAGATACATGATACTATTGTTAATCACGAAGTAGACTATAATATTATTCATTCATAGTCGTATGATTCATATTAATTGTTTCACTCTAAGCTTAGAAACCAATTTTTGTAATTTCTACAAGGAGGCAAATTATTTAGAATAACACGTTACAATATAAACAAGACTATTGCGTGCACAAGAGCACAAAATCTGCTGAACCATCTACGTAGTTTCTGAATTATATACCATCATACAGTTATCACAAAGCCATTCAAAAAAGCAATTACGACACTTTGGCCGAGTTGGTCTAAGGCGTCCGACTCAAGAGTAATCTTTCACTGGTTGCAGTGCATTCGGATCTCGTAAGAGGCGTGGGTTCGAATCCCACAGGTGTCATTTTTGGCACTTAGTTGATAGCCATTCACGCAAGCTTTGGATCTATAAATTCAGCACATGAAGTCAATAAGTGCATAACGCCCTTACCCATTTCTCTATTAGTTTTTCATGATTTGATCTAACTTCTCTCCTTTGATCTTTTGCAAAGTTCTACTAGTATAGGAGGATCAGGGCTTAAATCACTCATAATGTCAAAGTGGAAAATTGATCCAAGAGCCATTTTGGATGTTGCACTCTTCATTGGCACCAGTGTTTCACTTTACTACTTGATCAATCAAGTTGTCAACTCTCTCGACAGTAACAAAACCCAGAAAACGAAGCAAAAGGCACAAACTTCTATTCAGAAGCTCCAACAACGACATCCAGAGCTAGAGCTTGAGCTGGACGAGTATGAACAGATTATTGTCAGCTCAGTGGTTATGCCGGAAGATATCAACGTCGGATTTAAAGGTATTTCTTTTGATTTAGAATTTGGCGCAATTATGTGCGATTTGACTAACATGCAATCTTGTTAGATATTGGTGGTTTGGAAGGTATAATTGACGAACTGAGAGAAAGTGTTCTGTATCCTTTAACACTGTAAGTTTTTTGTTCCTGAAACTTTGGCATAATATCACAATCGTTCTGACCTCACAATACAATAGTCCTGATCTCTATAGCTATCACAGCACTCTGTTGAAGGCCCCTAAAGGCGTTTTACTATATGGTCCCCCTGGTTGTGGTAAGACGATGCTGGCAAAGGCACTTGCGGCAGAAAGCTCGGCTAACTTCATAAACATCCGCATGTCTACTATCATGGATAAATGGTTTGGTGAGAGTAACAAACTTGTTTCTGCAATTTTTTCGCTTGCGCACAAGCTTCAACCCTGTATTATTTTCATTGACGAGATCGATTCGTTTTTGAGAGAGAGATCCTCCTCTGATCACGAAGTTACTGCTATGCTGAAGGCTGAGTTCATGACACTGTGGGATGGTCTCACGTCAGATGGTAGAATTTTGGTTTTGGGAGCCACAAACCGTGCAAACGACATTGACGACGCAATTTTGAGACGTATGCCCAAACGATTCCCCGTCAAGCTGCCGGACTTCAGCCAGAGGAAACGAATTTTGGAAATTGTTTTGAGCAATGCCGAGTTAGCCCCCGACTTTGATGTTGACGAGGTCGCCCGTCGTACAGCGGGTCTATCAGGTAGCGATCTGCGCGAGGCTTGTCGTAACGCTGCTATGCATGCGGTGAGAGAATACATCAGAGGCAATTTCAAAGACGGTAAAAGAAAGCCTTTTGCAGACTCATCGATGCCGGTTAGGGCAATCAAAACAGAAGATTTTTTCAAACAGACCGAAGCTGAAAGCTCGCTTCCAACAAACTATGTAGCAAATATTCCTGTCGCGGATGTTGAATAGGCTGAAAATTGATTAAATCTCTTGTACTTGTAATTGTCTGGTAGTATTTTCTTTCTTAACTGATTTGTTGCTTGAGCATTTTTTGCTCAATTGTAATACGTTTAAATGATCCGTGTTTTGGAGCGGTCATTTCAACCAAGTGAATCCGGTACGATCTTGAAATTCCCAATTTTCCATTCTCTTTTGACTTCTTACAAATACAAGTCCCAAATCTCGCACACTATGGCTGAAACATCAACAACCACTTCGACGACAACATCTTCAGATACTCCGCCCCGTAAAGGAACAGTCAAGATCATTGATGGTAAAAAGGTCATTTTTGATGAAAACGGAAAGCCGTGAGTATTTTCAAAGCTATTTTTGTTTGGTCAAAGTTGCACCGCTAACAAAAATTCAATATACATGCTATTTGTTGGGCATTATCAGATGTCGAATGTGCAACACACTAAGTGACTTCACCTCAATTGGTGGAGCTGGTAAAAAGTCATCATTTGCCGGATTTGGGGCCATGGCAGGTGCCGGTGCCGCCACTGCCACCACTGCGTCCTCTGCAGCATCGGATCCCTACAAGACCTGTCCTCCCGATTCAGTCGAGCTTGGACGCTCTACCTGGACGTTCCTTCACTCCTTGGCTGCATCTTATCCCAGTACTGCCAGTGCAGGCGAACAGGCTCAAATGAGTTCATTTCTCAATATCTTTTCTAATGTGTATCCGTGTTGGTATTGCGCTGACGATTTTAGAGCATGGTTGAGTAAGCCTGAAAATCAACCTCAACTGGGTGGCCAGGACGAGTTTGGATTTTGGTTATGTGGTGCTCATAACGAAGTTAATAAGAAATTGGGAAAAAAAGAGTTTGACTGTTCACAGTGGAAGAAGCGATGGATTGAAGGATGGGGCGATGGAAGATGCGAGTGATTGGAACGTATTCTAGTAATTGTGTGTACATAGCTTGCTTTATCATATTAGTTGAAAGTTTTTTACATCAAATTTGTAAAGTATCTATCTTTAAATGGCTAGATTCTTGAAGTGAGCTAGATAATTACTGCTAAGTATAAAGAGTAAAGTCCAAAGGAACAGAGCTTCCTCTTCCACTCGGATACAATTTTTCCTTTCCTTCAAACTTTCGTGGTCTTGGGATTTCAGGTGCATTTTTGTACCGGAATCTGGGGTCATCAATCACCAATTTCTGTCCTGAGTGCGAAGGTCCTCCCGTATTGGGTGTAATTGTGTACGACGAACTATCAATTGTCCGAATATTTGAGGGTGGTGGTGGCGGTGGTCTGTTTCCTGATGCAAGTCGTCTACGATTTGGCAATCCGTTGGTTCTTGGTGCCGGTACAGATGGAGAAGGAGGCAGTGGAGCCTCAGATGGAGGAGGCGGTGGTGGTGCAGAAGGAGTGCTAGGAAAAGACGGGAAGGTAGGTAAAGATGGAGTTGTGGGGGTGCTGTAATTCTGGGCAGGTGGTGGTGGGGGAGGTGCTGGAGGTGCTGAAGGTGTCGGCGATGCACTGCTTGAACTTGAAGAGCCGCCGAATGACGAAGGAAGAGGTGGTGCTGGAGGAGGTGCTGGAGGCGCACCGCTAGGAGGAGCCGGAGCTGAAAATGCAGGTGCTGATGGAGGTGGAGGAGCAGATGTGGGCGGTTTTGGAGCAGAAGATGACGGTACGCGGGGAGCTCCAAAAGAAGAAGCAATTGTCGCAGATACCGAAGCAAAATTAGAACGTGCTGAGGGTGTGTCGTCGTCGTCTTCGCTTGAGTCAAAGCTTGAGGCTGCTGCTGGCTGAGGCGGTGGTGGAGGCGGCGGTGCTCCAAACATCGGTGGAGGTGGCGCCGCTGAACCTGGGATAGGAGGTGCACTGCCTGAAGGAGAACGAGACCTAGATGTTGAACTACGCGGAACAGCCAATGAAGATGCAGGTGGAGGTGGAGGTGGAGCGCCTCCAGGCATAGGAGCATGATGCGTTGTTTTTGGATGTGCTGGAACCTCTGGCATTCCAGACGGCTTTCTTGGTCGCGCTGGAGGCATCACCGGAGCGTGACCTGGGGTATTTGATTTCCCAGCTGGTCGGCTAGGAACCACGGGGATGCTTGGTGCTTGAGACTGTGGGCGCCCAGGCACCTTTGGGATAGCAGGAGCAGCTCCAGCAGGAATTGAAGGAGCTGAGCCTGAAGGGATCCTTGGAGGAAAGCCTGAAGGAATTGGAGGTGCTGCGCCTGCTGGAGCTGATGATGTGTTGGAGCCACTGGCGGCACTTCCAGCTTCGGCACCGGTTTTGACACCTCCCCTACTTCTGAGTTTGGGCATTCCGCCACTAAAGAGTCCTGCCAGAGGAGGAGGAGCTTCACCGCCAGATGCTGGAGCTGAAGCACCGCCAGAAGGCACTGGAGGGGCACCGCCGCCGGGAACTGGAGGAGCTCCCGGGACTCTCGGAGCACCGCTAGATGGCTTTGAAGGAGCCGCTCCATCAAGAACTCGTCCACCAGTTTGAGGACCACTTCTATCGTTTGTCACGGCTTTCTTGAGTTTTGCGCCTTTTCTGATATCGCCTAATAAAGCATCGCGATTTGGAAGAGTGGCTGGCGGACCTGGGGTAGCACTTTGACTGGATAGATTGCCAAATGCTGGAGGTGGTGGCGGACCCCCCAACATTGGAGGTGGTGCTGGAGGAGGTGGCGGGCCACCAAACATTGGAGGTGGAGGCGGAGGTGGAGGTGGAGGAGCCGGCATTGTGAGAGAATCTAGGATATTGATGCAATTGAAGGATGGTGTAGAAAGAAACAATGGGGCATCTGTAGGATCAAACACATAGTGTGCATACGCAGGTCTCTGCTTAGGTTATAAGCCCCGTTACCCTACCAAAATACATCACACGGCCCCAAATTTCACCGCGAATTGATTTACCGCGAACCGCCATCATCTCTTACAAGCTACACCGACACTGCAATGAACATTTCCCAGTCTACCATTCCTCACGCTCGTCGCAAGCCTACTCAAAATGTAGTTGATGATGAGGATGCCAGCGAGTTGCGTTTGGGCCCTGAGTTTGAGCTTGTGCAGATCAACCACGACAACGTCGAAACCCCCCTTGTTACACTGAGTCTTTCGGAAACTAGACTTTTGATCAACGCTGCTCTCAAGGAGCGTATCAGAACAGAAAAGGGTCTTTTGCCAGATCAAGAAGACGTAGCTATGGAAGGAGACGATGGCGAAGACGTGTTTTACGAGAGCAATGAGTATGCCACTTTTAGCGTTTACTTCTGAGCAAATCCACATACTAACACATTTGCCAGAGTTCTGAGGAAAACCAGAGAGTATTTATCTGTTTTTGCCAGATTCCGCGATGTTCAAACCGTCAGCGCGGTGGAACATATTCTCAAGGCCCCCGAGAACACTGATTTGCATCCTTTTGAAGTTGCACAACTGGGTAAGACTTCACAATTTCTGATCAGCACACATGTACAAGCTTTACTAACAAACTTAAGGATCCCTTGCTTGCGAAGAAGCTGAGGAAGCAAAGACACTGATTGCAAGTATTGGTGACAAAAAGTCCGATCAAGAATTGCAAGTTATCCTAGATCAAGTATGTTACACGTCCAATTCCTTTCATCTGCTATTTCATACTAACAGCTCATCTAGCTGCGACAGTTTGGCTAAATTTATCTGTACATATTTATTAATACTCCAACGCCATTTCTATTTACTCTATATCGATACGACAAAATAGGCTAAATTCAACTCAAAAACACATTTACATATATATCACATCAATAGCTTATGACCCCGGTAATTATACCACATAGGCATGTGGCCATGAATGTACCACTTGGGCAAACATGAAATAGTTGCAAAATCTATATTTTCACCTTGTACTTCATTACCGCAGACACATCTTCCACTAAGATACGCATCATCATCATTTGGACATCTATAGTACGGATTGTGTCGATAACCCAAATCAGCAAAATGGTGAATCTGGGTCTTATTAGCCAGTAGTGTAACGCCAATAGTGTGGACGGGGGCATCACCCCATCTTTCGTAGAAGAATCCTCCAGTTTGGTCAAGTTGATCAAAAAATGCAGAGTATGCTGGCGATCTATAAAAATTGAGACTACCAATTTCAAAATTAGACCAAAAGTGACATAGATTATACTCATTGGGTGAAGGAATTTGTATGTCATCAGGTCTATCAAACGTCTTATCGGTTAGAAAGTTCAACGCGTTATCTGGCGCAATGTATTCGGGATGATCGTTGATAAATGCTTTGGTAGTGTTCCATAATGTAGGAATTGTATCTGGATACTCATAAAATGTAATGACGAACCCATACACTTTGTCAGTCTCTCTCATAAATGTGAAAGGATCGTATCTCAAATCACAATAAAAATGCGTCTCTGGCTCTACCCTCCAATACCAGTCATACTGAAGCATTAAAGGATGTCGGTAAAAGAAGCCTGAATTGAATCTGCACATATTTCTATAAGACATAGAGCTTCCATAAATCACACGCCTCTCCACAAAATCAGCTATGCATTCGTCTAATTTAGTCTCGTTGATATGCTTTGGGATACTCCAGTGTTCTTTTGGAATCAATCCATACTCAACTTTTCCAGATGCTATAGCTGTTGTCAGCTGTTTGAACTCTTCAGTAAAAGGAACATCGTTCAAAAAGGTCCATGGGTATTTGAAATTCTTGTTGAACCTGTCTTCTATTTCTCTCATGGATTGAACTACATCATATATATCAGAATTTCTTGCGAGCATAAAGAGTGTAGCGTTTTCCACCCCGATCTGTGTTCTATCTCTCGTGTCTTGTGTTAAATCGGGCTGAAAAGAAAGATCTAAAACCGTGTAATTCAAAAACTCAACAATATTTTCATTGGTATCTGTCTTTCTATGCGGTAGTTCTATAGATCTCAAGGCCTCTGTTGTCCAATTGAGACTCAGTCCCAGGCCATGTCTGGCTCTTCTCAGCAGCACTCCGTCATGGAAATCCAAAAAAAATGCGTATAGTATGCAACAGGCTCCTATAACAATAGGAAAGTTTGCAACTGACGCCCGCAATATCATGATGATTGTATAGAAGCCAGGCCCGCCAGACAGTTGATTTCAAACGCTTTTTCTTGAACAAGTTTTAGTCAGGACATAAATCCCAACAGAGAAGAATTTGAAAAGACTGCCTATTCACAATACACTTGCCTAAACACAGCCGCACTCGTTAGCTTTGGGACCTTACCCTATGAGCTGCGCGGAAACACAAAAATCCGAAAACCCATTAGTCTTCGAGACTTTGTTCTTCCATGTGTGTGTGTACAACAGTAACGTCAGCTTCTTGCCTGTCCTGTTCGCCTTAAGTTTATATGTGGAGGCCTCAGATACTTGCTAATTATTCTCGGGGGGTTTCTGGTTGCTTCAGAACTATTGGAAAGCCCCGACCTTTTTCCATCTCTTGTACGTGGAGCAGACCTGCTCAAGCAAGTCCTCCCGTTAGGCCGTTCAAGTCTGCACATCCAAAGGCCGAGGCTCCTGTTCCTCCAAAAAAGTCTCGAAGAGGCATCATCATTTTGTCTGTTGGTATCGCCAGTACTCTTGGTCTAGTTTACGCAACAAAGAACGATGATATCAGCTTATACGGAAGGGTCAAGCAACTTTCTACAACTATCTCACGAATTAGAGTCGTTACTATTGCCACGGTTAAATGCTTCATACTATACAAATCGGTTCTTGGCAAGCACTTCGACACAGATTCAGAACGCGACCAGGCTTTGAGTGAGACCCATAAGAAAGCTGCACTCATTACTAAAAAGGCTCTTGAAACCAACGCTGGTATTTTCATCAAACTCGGACAACACATTTCGGCTTTAACTTATTTGTTTCCTCTCGAATGGACTGAGACCATGATTCCTTTGCAAGACTGCTGTCCGGTTTCTGATCTTGACAGTATCCGTGAAATGATCAAAGAGGACCTTGGTAAAAATTTGGAAGACCTCTTTATTGATTTTGATAATATTCCGCTTGGTACGGCATCCTTGGCTCAAGTCCATAAGGCTATATTGAAAGAAAATGGTGCTGAGGTTGCGGTAAAATTTCAGCACCCAAGCTTGAAGCAGTTTGTTCCTCTTGATATTCTCATGACAAAAACAGTATTCAATATTATTGATTACTTTTTCCCCGAATATCCCTTGATGTGGCTTAGTGATGAGCTTCAAGCATCTATTTATGTCGAGTTGGATTTCAGAAACGAGGCCAAAAACGCCAAAAAGACAGCAGAATACTTTAAGGACTATTACGATATTACTGCGCTGAGGGTGCCGGACGTTTATTGGGCAGAACCACGCATAATGGCTATGGAGTACGTAGCAGGTGGCCGGCCCGACGACCTGAAATATCTTGATGAGCATCATATTTCACGTGGGGATGTAAGCACATGTTTTAGCCATATTTTTAACACCATGGTTTTTACACCTAACGTCGGCCTCCACTGTGATCCGCACGCAGGTAATATTGCTATTCGACCTTTGAGTGGTAAGGGTAAGCGAAACTTTGAAATTATTCTTTATGACCATGGTCTGTACAGATACGTACCCACTGACGTCCGACGCGCTTACGCCCATTTCTGGCTTGCCCTGTTGGATAAAGATGAACCAGCTATGCGTAAATATGCCCTGATGTTTGCCGGAATTACTGATGAGCAATTCCCATTGTTCGCTGCAGCCATTACTGGAAGAAACTACGAGAACGCAATAAACAACGTAGTCTCCAAACGATCTCAGTCAGAGATTGACAACATGACCCATCTTGTTGCCCACGATGACCTTTTGTCGCAGATTATGGTTTTACTTCATTCAATGCCCCGAATCGTGCTTCTTATTTTGAAAACAAATGACCTTACTCGGTATTTGGATGAAAAGCTAGACTCGCCCATTGGTGTAGAAAGAGGATTTTTGGTCATGGCTCAGTACTGTGCTAGGACTGTTTTTGAAGAGAAACGGGAAAAGATCCTCAGCAAGTACAGAAGCTGGGAATTCAAAAAATACTTTTATTTAATTGGGAACTGGTGTGAATATTTATGGCGTATGAGAGAGCTTTATGTCTATGACGGATTAATGTATATTAAAAATGTATATAACAGTTAGCACATAATGGCGCTTATATAAATGAACATTGGCAGTATATAAATTGCATGATTCGATAGCTTTGAAATATAATAATTAGGTTGTTATAATGTATAATATTCTTTTGTAGAATGTTTTGATATAGCTACATGTTGGTAGTCGTTTTTTCTCCGAAATGATATCACCAACCTGATGTTTACGAAATAGAATTTCAAGCAGAAGTTTTCAACAGCAATCCCAAAAAGGATATGATCAATAACAGTTTCTATGTCAATCATAGATCTTTTGCATTTTAATCAATGGTGCTATAAACAGATTATCATCATCAAGCAATGTGGTTTTATTAAGACTACTCTGAATGAGTAATTAGTTTTTTGAGTTCAAATGTCATCTAAAACTCGCATTTTTGGCACATCAGTTAATCATTATATGAAGTTTTTATCATAAACATTAACCAGCGACAGTCAATTTGTAATTAAAGTCCTACTTCAGCTTTATGTTGGTCTTAGTCTACGATGCGAAAATTATGATGATGCGCAAGCACGACTTTTTCCTAATTAGGAAACAGGTTGCTGTGTACTACACATGCAAAAACGCTATAGCTCACTAGAAAATCAAAATATTTCTATTAATCAATTTCAAAAAAAGCAACCGAAAACATTTTAAACTGAATGTAAAAAGTTAACTGTATTTTTGAGAAACAACTGTTGTTGTGATTTGTTTACGATGAGTTGTGTAATTGATTGTGTATGAGTATTGAAAGGTAGCAAATCAAAATTAAGACCATAAGCTTGAGCTTAAAGCCCGTCAAAAGTTTAATTAACACTTTTCCACCGTACCACTCTATCTTCCATACATCTTGTTCGAATGTATTCCAATTAAGCAATGATGATTTTTGTAAGGCTCTTGCCATACCGCTCAAATACTCGTAAATTTCTGATTTGATTTCAAAAGAGCTCAGCCTGCAAAGGTTTTGCTGTGCATCAAAGGTTGGTTCTGATCATCAGCCTTCTGACTCCCGGATTTCCCTTTGCACATAGTTACGACTATGAAGCATTTGGCGCCATCGAACACTGAAAACCTGAAACGCTACCTGCGGGATGTTACTTCGTCAATCTTCTATGAGATAAGCAAATGAATTAAATGTCTTCTGTTATGTCTGTTTTATATATTATAGTTATTTTATTTAGAGATATATTGTGTATAATCCCGAGGCATAGGGACAATAAACAGATTATCATCATCAAACTGCCACTATATTTTAATGAATACTCGACTCGATAATTATTTTGTGTAGATTCATAAAATAGCATGAAATTCTAAACATGCCATTATGTACTCTTAGAATGAATTATGTCTAATTGAATGATCTCATGTTACAGTAGTTTGAACACCAATATAACTGTGTTTAATATTCAATGGGTTCTAATTCAATTCCTGTTACTAATTCCTGGGTTTATCCAAATACAAACAACTCTTTAAAAATCTGTCAATCTAGATTTATCATCAAGGTCTTTACTTTATAGATCTGATTAATTACAGGCGACCCGTTCTTTATTCTTGAGTGTGTATTATAAACTTAAAAGGCGAAAGTTAATGTGGCACCACTTACCAAAAGTTGCAATGTAGGGCTGTGCCTGGCGGTTTCCTAGCTTCCAAACACCGAAATACGTGTGATACACAAAGGAACAGAATACCCATGATAGAAACAGTGGTACAAAGCAGTTAATATATATATATATATATATACAAGTTTGAACGAATATTTACAGGCTATATGAGTCAAGATCATTGCTCATTGATAGCAGACTCCTCGTAGAAGTCGTGAAGAATATCAGGCTTGAATGGCCAGTTATTGAAGACTTTTGTAATCAATACAAAGTCTTCAACATCTAACTCTGCTGGACTTTTTGCGTACATTTCTGGTGGAATATGAACAGCCAAGTCTGTCTCGGCGCCTGGTCCAAGAGAGGTTATACACTCTGACAAAGGCTTAGTTTTCCGAACGAACAGATTCTTCAGCACATACTCATACGAATCAAGAAGATCAGTAGTTACAGACGGTTCTTTAGGACTCATTTGTAGTAACACCAGTCTATCCCCTTCTGCAACTGATTTAACTTTGTACTTCCAGATGTCTTTCTGAGTATCGAATTGATCATACAAGATTTTTGAATCAGTAAAAGTCTGGCATTGAACGCTAGCCCTGCTTCTTGCCTTTTCGCTCTTTTGCGCAAGCAGTTTTAATACAGTAGAATATTGCAGCAAAAATAACATTTTTATCCGGCCATATTTCTGGATCCAGCTTTGATTCATGACACAATTCAAATACTGATTGACCAATTGCTCACCTTGTATACTTGACAAGTTGCAGGTGTATAACAAATTACTAGAACTCAATGCGGCTGGATCACTTATCATGTTTTTATTGTTGAATATATCTATGAACGTCTGCCACCGGAATGGATCTTTACCATCAACCATTATCGACTCATTTTCAAATTCTTCGTATACTTTTTTGAACTTGGGGACAGGTTCAATCATGATGTGTTTCTTTGGTTTCAGATACTGATTCAGTGCGCTAGAGAAAATACCAGGACCTGGATACGCATCGATGACTGTCAGGTCAGAACCATATCCCGACTTGAGACCTGAGCTCTCCAATATCTTTGAAGCAAGATCAAAGTTAACGATATGCTTGCGTCCGTAGGTCTGTTTAAGCGACTGATGAAGACCTCTGATGTTAAGCATTGCTTTGGTTTAGAGATTATGGAGATGCCTACAGCTGACGCAGATTGACTTTGGAAAGAAAATTTGTGCATGGGGCAACCTCATCCGTCGTGGTGATTATATCGAAGACAACCCTTACCTCTGTCCGTTGACACAAGTGCCAGCGATCCATACAGAGTGTACATGTCTGCACTGATGTGTATCTACGTGAGTGTATGTATACACTCATGCGGGCGACCATCCCAGGCCTTTGCGAGACGATTGGTGCCAGAGCCTGACTGGGGAGAGAAAAAGCCTTGCGGTGAGCCGCGCTATATAATGAGTGCCCAAGGTTTATTTTTACTCTCACGAGGAAATCTTCTGAGCGGTGGGTCAGAGAACAACAGTTGGCCGACCGGCTGGTGAATGTAGATGGAAACCGCTAAGCAGTACAAAGTTGGGCGAGAAGCGTGCGCGAGTAAAATTGCACCTTACTTTCCTACTTTGTTTCAACATTTCATTTCTCCCTTCCTCTCTCCTTCTCCCCTTCTCTCTTCCTGTTTCATGCTGCTCGAGCTGCCTGTACACACGCGAATCACTGTATAGTATCATTACTACACGAAAGCTTGTAATATAGTCACTTCTGCCGCAAATTCAGGAACCTGATTCAGCTCGGATCTAATCGTACCGTTAATATCGATCCCACTATGGAAAATAGCGCCCCTCCAAATGCACTGAGTGTGCCAGCCTCGACTCCGGATATCTTTGGATTTCAACAACAGGCAAAAAAAAGGAAAAGGGTCACCAGAGCCTGCGATGAGTGTATGTTGTTCCTTAGCCTGACGACTATTTTTCTGCTCGTATAGCGCTTAAAGATTTTTTCCGAAATTTTAGTGGGCTAACTTAATGGTTTTTTTTCAATACACAGGCAGAAAGAAGAAAGTCAAGTGTGATGGCCAGCAACCCTGCATCCACTGCACAGTTTACTCATATGGTAAGTAGCACTCACGTCTGATTGTATCAACACTCCCCTAACTCATACCGCCATAGAATGCACATATGATCAACCCTCAAACAGAAAACGCATCCCAGATATCCGAAACGTTGAAAACAAGCTGAAATGTGCGGAAATGATTGTCAAATCAATACTACCTGGTATCGATATCTACAACCCATCTTTTGATATCAATAGCTTTGTCGAATCTGCAAAGCTGGCGAGACAAAAAGACTCTTCGCTCAATCCGTTCAAAATAGCAAACAAATCTCTTGCCGCCTCAACATTGGCCAAAGATATTACGAAAATCAAGCAAAGCCAGCAGCAAATACAGCAACATCAATCGCAAATTACTGAAGACTACTTTTCGCCGTTATCGACTAGCAACAGCAACATAAACTCCCCTATGGAGAATGGGTTCAACGGGAAAGAAATCAAAATTATTTTGCCTCCAAAGCATGCTGCATCTGAGCTTATTGAAGCTGTCTGGGATAACGCGTGTGTGCTGTTTAGATTCTATCATCGACCCTCGTTTATTCGCGATTTAGATCTTCTTTATGAGACAGACCCCGACGACTATACTAGTAAGCAGTACAAGATTCTGCCTCTGGTCTACTCTGTAATGGCAGTAGGCGTTCTTTTTTCGATGGACAAGTGCGAGAAATTGGGGTTCAAGGATGCCAGCGAAGGTTACAAGTATTTTGTGGCGGCGCGAAAGCTGATCGATATTGCTGATGCCAGAGACACATATGCTATTCAATCTATTGTTATGATGATCATTTTCCTACAATGTTCTGCAAGGTTATCGACATGTTACTCATACATTGGCGTTGCTCTTAGATCTGCACTGAGAGCAGGTCTTCATCGGAAAGTCAACTACAATTTTGACCCCATCGAGCTCGAAACCAGAAAAAGACTGTTCTGGACCATTCGAAAAATGGATATTTATGTAAACGCAATGTTGGGGTTGCCTCGATCAACATCAGAATCAGACTTTGACCAGGAGCTCCCCGAAGAAATAGACGACGAAAACATCACGGAAGATGCTTACTTTCCTCAAATAAAGGGAAAACTGTCATCTGCTGGCATTGCAAACGCACACACCAGACTGATCACGATATTATCACACATTATGAAACACATCTATCCTGTGAAACCGGACGAAATGGCGGTGAGCAATTCAACTCCTTTATACAATGTCACCCACACAAAAGTTGCCGAGATGGAACGCGAAATCCGTGCATGGTTAGAGTCGCTCCCAGCCGAGCTGAGACCAGGAGCCAATCCTCCCCCTGAATATCTCAAAGCCAACCGATTGCTTCATCTCGCGCTGTGTCACATCCAAGTTGTGCTTTACAGACCGTTCATTCATTACTGCAGCCCCAAATACAACAAAGACGAAAAGGCTAGAGTTTTTGCACTCAATTGTATTGGTGTATCACGCCGCGCCATGTATCTAGCACACGAGCTGACTAGTCAAAATTTGCTTAATGGTGCATATTGGTTTTCTATCTACACAATTTTCTTTTCTGTTGCCTGTCTGGTGTATTATGTGCATGAGAATCCAAACGATCCTGAAGCCCGAGACATTCGTCGCGATGCTGAGCTTGGAAAGAATGCATTAACTTCTCTAAAAGATTCAAGTATGGCTGCAAAGCGCACACACAATCTTCTGAATACTTTGTTCGAACAATTGAATAGGAGAACAGCTAAAAGAGATCCGGATGGACCAAATGAAAACGGATATTCGCAGCCAGGATATGAGTCCCAAGCTTTGAATATTCCTGAAGTTAATCCGCTCACTGGACCAGTTGCGAGACCTGTTTCCGGTTCTCCAAGCGCAGTTCATACTCCTTCTATGGGCCAACCATCTAAGCCCAGTAGACCATCAATGTCAAGAAGCAATAGTAATGCGATTCCTTCAGGGTTGACATCTTCGATTGCTGCCGACTCTGTCAATGGCTTCCCAGTTCATTCCTCTAATAATACACCAGCACCTACAGTACCCGTTAGCAGAACCGAGACTCCTCACTTCTATGTACCTGGCATTATGGATCAAGTTGACGCTCAACTGTTTGGTAGATTTTTGCCACCATACATGTTACAGCAACAACAGAACAATCAACCTCCAAATGGCAATGACCAGTCCCAACCTCCTATTCCACATGATATGCTTTCTTCTGAATGGATTGACCCAGATCATCAAGAAGCAAACAAAAACGATCACAATTTGGTTCCTGGGGATAAACTCGAATCTAATGTTTCGCCGTTGAATAATTGGGACAGTTCTAGCTTTGGATTCAATCCTAGCTACAATGGAACCAATACTTCTGCAGAGCCCGAGCCTACTGATAAGGTGCCTGGTTCTTCAACTGTATTAACATCTGAACCCGATCCAAATATGAATTCTGTGCCTAGTGGCGAACATCGCTTAAGCTTATCGACATTGTTTGATGGGGGCAAGGACTGGGACGATTTAATTTCTCAGCACAATGAGCTTTCAGGTTTGAATAGTTTCATGTTTCAATAGTCTGTGAATACTTCTCCTTTGTCCATTCAAAAGCCTGAAATATGTTTCACGTTTGTTTATTGTTCTTTTTCTTGAAAATCTAAGGTACGTTTTATGTTGCCGATTTAATTTAATATAATAATCTCTCGTATAGTCTTTTATTATCTACTGTTTTTTCTACTAGATTCTCCTTTTGATAAATTTGATTCATTTGGTTTTATGAGAAAATTGTATTCGCTGCCGAGTGTCAATGTATTATGCTGATATATTTGATTGTGATAGTGGTTTGCTAAAATTTTATAAGTAACGATACTAATAACAACCCAATTGAAGCCTAGATACAAAATTTAGCCTACTTTGTGATTGCCGTACATCTAGATTTGATGGAGGTTTTATTTTTTTTATCTTTGGTATTGTGGATGAATACCTAATTCACATGTCTTGTTCTACTTTGTAATTTTACATTTGAAATTGAATTGATACTAACAATAATTTAGTGATTATCAATGTATAGGCATGAACCAATCCCATAGTAGACCATCAATAATGATAATAATAACAATTCAATCTAAGTCTAGATATATAATAATCACAAAGTAGACTATATTCATTCATGTACCTGATCCAGATGTCTATGCCTCACGTTGTCACGCTTCATTTGGGCTAATATTAGTAATAATTCAATAAAAGTCTAGATATTATATACATAATAATCACAAAGTAGTCTATAATATTCATTCATGTACCATAGTATTATGTGTCTATGTCTCATGTGCCTCGCGTTCATAGCATCACAAATACAACCCAGTTTTTTTATGTACTGCCTCAGGGAAGTACGCAGTCTTTTTAATTCTACTTCATGTATCACAAATAACGACAGCTGCAAAACTAAGGTAGTCGTCGCTTGCATGTCAGTAGCACCAATTCCAAAATTTTGCATGTGAGGATTCGAGCCCGGTCTAGGCTTACCTAAGACGTTCGGACGATCCGGACGGACGTCAGCTTATTTCAATGAGCTCAAGTCTTGTCCGGCCTATCTAGATCAACTAGGATAGACAATGTTTACTAAGAGACAATATGGTTTGTGCAATAACAATACTTTCAAAGTTGTTCAAAAGTGAACTCTAGAAGGTAAAGTCGTTTCTACGACTACGAGGTTTATATAAAGATATCTGAGACATGGGTTAGGCCAAGTCTCATCTTAAGTCGTAAGAAGTAAACAAGCGAAAGCGCTTGTGTTTTCTTACATTGCAATGTAAGAGATCGGACCGCGATCTCAAGGTTGGCGGTATGAGCTCAAAGTAACAAGAGCAAAGCGTGAAATAACGTGACTTAGGCTAACGGACCTAACGGACGTTAGCCTCTGGTCCGGCCTTTGATATACTTTTTAGAAAATGAGTATTGATCAAAGACAATCTTTATTGAAAGAGGTCTTGAGTTGAGAATAAAATATGAATGAGATGTGAACATGAGGTTTAGATCCTCAGAGCTAGAGAAGAGCCGAAAGATGCTTGTTGATCTTCTTTGAAGGTTGGTCTTCTGGCGGGCTTTATATAGATATTTGTTTAGATAAATCAAAGAAATAAAATAGCTAAAAATAACAAGAGTTGGTTTTACTAATGTAGCCTCAATGAAACGGTTAGAGAGACGTAGTTGAAACGGTTGGAGAGACATAGTCGAAACAGTTGGAGAGACAAAGTCGAAACGGTTGGAGAGACATAGTCGAAGCAGTTGGAGAGACAAAGTCGAAGCAGTTGGAGAGACATTTGTTGAAACAGTTGTAAAGACATTTGTTGAAACAGTTGGAAAGACATTATTATGTTTTGAATTGAGTTGGCGGTGTTCTAGTTTATGAGGAAGTAGGGACATCACAAAATGCCTAATTTGGGTGTGATTTCCTACACATTCCCCCGTCGCAAAGAAGAATCGTCCCGATTCGTGATCAGGTCTGTGTTTTTGCAGACGGTTGGTTCGCCGGTGGTGAAGTAGTTTTGAATACCAATATACCAGATTTTCAGATAATGCGTGCAATCGCATTCTATTTTTGTAGTTTTGTATAGATCATAGTGTGCCAAAAGTAAGGGTTTGTAACCGGAGTTTTGCTTTAGCAATGTTGTGGTGACACTGACGATGATAGCGCTAAGAATCACAGTGGTAGTGAATGTGAGGATACCAGTGATGATACCAGTGATGGTAAAAGTGATGGTACCAGAGATGATAACAGTGATGATAACAGTGATGATAAAGTGACGATAACAGCGATGATAACAGATGATAGCAGCGATGATAACAGTGGTGGTGCAGCGGTTTAAAGACGTTGTGAATGGTGCTGCTTTTTAATGTTGTAACTAATGTGGCGAATGATGTTGGTAACGATGTTGCAAATGAGGCTGTGAATGCTGTTGTTAGTGGTACTACGAAGGGTGCTGTTAGTGATACTACGAAGAGTGTTGTAAGGATACTACGAAGAGTGCTGTAAGGATACTACGAATGATACTGATGCTAGTACTGGTGCTGATACTGAGGCTGATACTGATGCTGATATTGATGCTGGTATTGCTGCTGATATTGACGCTGATGTTGATGCCGGTATTGCTGCTGATATTGATGCTGATGCTGATGCTGATGCTGATATTGGTGCTGATACTGTTGATAGAGGTAGTATTGTTGCTGTTACAGGTGCCGAGACTGGTAATGGAGGTGATATTGTTCCTGGTACAGGTGCTGTAGTGGCAATGACAGTAATACTGCTACTGATGTTGGTAGAGGTAATGACAATAGTACTGATAGTAGTACTGGCGGTGGTTTTGGAAGTGGTGCTGATAGTAGTGTTATCAGTGGTAATGAAAATGGGACTAGTAGTGGCATGCTAATGATACTGGTAATGGCAGGGATAGTGGTACTGGTAATGGTAGTGATAATGATACTGGTAATGGCAGTGATAATGATACTGGTAATGGCAGTGATAATAAGAGCTGAAGATAGTAAACGGCAATAATTATTGCGATAGTAATAACAATGGTAATAGTGAAAGCAATGGTGCTAGTAATAACAATAGTGATGGTAATAACAATAGTGATTGTAATAGCGATAGTGGTGAGACCATGAGGATGCTGGTGTCGACAATGGTGGTGAGGATAACGAGGACGATGGTGAGAACGATGAAGATGGAGGTGATAACCATGAAGATGGGGTGATAACCATGAAGATGATGGTGGTAACCATAAAGTTGGTGGTGTTAACCATAAAGTTAGTTGTGTTAACCATAAAGTTAGTTGTGTTAACCATTAAGTTGGTGGTGTTATTGATGATGGTGGTGATGGTGATTTTCAAGCAGTGGATAGCAGTGTTCTTTGGTTACGCACATAGCGTTTTACGCTTGTATCCTATAGTGGCGTCGATCCAAAACTTGGTACACGAGAGGACTTAGAAGGACTTTAGTCCTTTTGACGTTGAGTAGAGTTGATTGGGAGTTTAGGAGGATGTTTCTTAAAACAGAGTGAAATCTTTTGAAGCACCAAACGTTATTGAGCACAATTGCGAAATGTAGACATCTTGGAGACATTTCGAGTCTGAACCAAGGCAAATGAAGTTTGGAATATCGTTTTGGACGCAGCTGAGGTCCAATTCCAGGAGAGTAATATAAAAGATAATACATTTTGGTTGCAGCGAATTAGTTCCTTCTTGAACGAGGTAGTTGAGTAGAGTGTTGAGGATTTGGTTTATGCTGAACTCAAATATAATTCTGGTGTAGAAGAACGTGTAATACTGTGGTCGTGGAAGTCGATTGATTCGATGAAGCTTTAAGCAAAATTGGCAAAAGGTGTAGTTAGGCAACTTACTTAACTGCTGAAATTTAGTAGTCAACATAAGAAAGCGTTTTGAGAATACGGCTGCAAGCTGTGGGGTTGCTTTCGCGGACATAACTCGTACTTTGATTGTTTAGCAATGGGTTTATCGTTGGTGTTGAGGGCTGACACAGGTGCCGTCGATGCTCTTGAGGCGAGCGACTGTATACAGACGGACATCTAAGTAAACGACGATAATTCGGTGGAGAGGCGGAGCCGAAATGCGGTTCTAGGCGGCGCGTGAAGTGATGAATGCATTGGTGAGGCTGAGAAGCATGACGTTAAATTGGTCGTGGCTGAAGCGGAAGCTGGAAGTAATTTTGAATTCAAGAAAGGGATCAATGCAAAATGGGCGATATATGTGCAGACGTGAAATCGAGTGTATTGAATAGTGGTTTCATTTAAGATGGTTGAAAACGTCGTAACGGCATGGGATAAAATCTATTTGTTGTAGTAATGTCATTGAGAGGATGATAATTGGCGCATAGTTGCAAGGAGTTATGTTGACAAAGCGAGTAGAATCAGAGGAGAGAGAAGCTGGGTAGAGCAAGGTGTTTTGACGTAAATATTCTTTAACTTGTATTTGGAGCGTTTTGGTGTATTTTCAGCAGGAGAAATACAGTGCAGAGGTTTTGTGGCGACAGTGACGTGTATTGATGAAAAGGGATCTGGTGTAAAAACGCTGTTCAGATCAGCGGTGGTCATGGCTTTCTATTGTTGGCTTGGTCCGGGTGCTTAGTATGGCTTGTTGTGCACTCCGGTTTAGAAACGGTTTTAGTGAATAGCTTTAGGCTTTGAGCCACGGCATTTGACAGCATGATGCTGGGGCGAGGTTTAGACATGGCTGGTGTCTTCTTTGAGCGGAGTCGTCTAGACAGTTGTCTAACATATGGGTAATTTTAACGAATGAATTGGCTTTTTGCGGGAAAATTTCTCTCTACCGAGATGAACTGTTTGATGTGGGAGAACTTCTCTCTACCGAGGTGAACGTTAGTGTATTAGTTTGAATGGCGAGAGTTATAAGACAGCGGAGTCCCAGTTTTTTGAAGTTGGCAAGATATTAGTTTTGTTGGTAATGAAGCAATCGTTGCTACTGGAGCCTGGCATGAAAAGCGGTCTGAGGCTGGAGTCGGAGCATTGTTGGTGGACCGATTGCCGATAGGAGCGGTGATAACAGAGTGGACGTATCCAGCATAAGTGAAGACGGCGACAGTCTCAAGCTAGGGTAAAATTGGTTGGGCACTCGTGAGACTACTTGTCTTGAAGTGACTGTGGTTTGTTTTGTTGTAGGAAGAAAAATAAGCATAATTGTAGATCAGCCTTCGATGGCGACAATGGCGTGTGGTTGTTGAATAGTGGTGAAGAAGTCTGGATGGGTGGATAGGTGAGGAAGCGTCTGGGGGGTTTTCGCTCGTAGCGACTTGATAGTTTTCGTCTTCAAAACGACGTGTGGAATTACAAGCCAGGGTATCAGGACGGCGGCGTGATCGGCGGTCGAAACGGTGGCCAGTGTAGCGTTAGCTCGGCGCGGTTTGTGTAGTCATGTCGGGCGGTGACTGTCATCGTGAGATAGGTATTAGTAGTTGATTTGAAAGTTGGCGGGGGTGGCGATAAGAGTTGGTGGTGTACCCTTAATGACTAGTAGTAAATGTGGCATCTTCGCGCGTGGTGGTGTTGGCCGGAGCACAGAGGAATGGCAATCTGGGCATGTAGAATCACTAGAGGTGTTGTTGTTGGACATAATAGAGGAAACGGGGTTCTCGAAAAGCGTGTCGCTACCATGTGTAAGAGATCGGACCGCGATCTCAAGGTTGGCGGTATGAGCTCAAAGTAACAAGAGCAAAGCGTGAAATAACGTGACTTAGGCTAACGGACCTAACGGACGTTAGCCTCTGGTCCGGCCTTTGATATACTTTTTAGAAAATGAGTATTGATCAAAGACAATCTTTATTGAAAGAGGTCTTGAGTTGAGAATAAAATATGAATGAGATGTGAACATGAGGTTTAGATCCTCAGAGCTAGAGAAGAGCCGAAAGATGCTTGTTGATCTTCTTTGAAGGTTGGTCTTCTGGCGGGCTTTATATAGATATTTGTTTAGATAAATCAAAGAAATAAAATAGCTAAAAATAACAAGAGTTGGTTTTACTAATGTAGCCTCAATGAAACGGTTAGAGAGACGTAGTTGAAACGGTTGGAGAGACATAGTCGAAACAGTTGGAGAGACAAAGTCGAAACGGTTGGAGAGACATAGTCGAAGCAGTTGGAGAGACAAAGTCGAAGCAGTTGGAGAGACATTTGTTGAAACAGTTGTAAAGACATTTGTTGAAACAGTTGGAAAGACATTATTATGTTTTGAATTGAGTTGGCGGTGTTCTAGTTTATGAGGAAGTAGGGACATCACAAAATGCCTAATTTGGGTGTGATTTCCTACATGCAACTAAAAGCGTTAGTGGTTTAGCGGTAAAATTCATGGTTGCCATCCATGAGCCCCCGGTTCGACTCCGGGCTAACGCATACTTTTTGCAAAAACGTTGCTTAAACTTGTTCAAGTTAGCAATCCAAGTCTTTATAACCAATACTTTACGCAAACTAGATAAGGTACTTTTCACTCGAGCCAAAGAATCTTTTGCTATATATATATATATCCACTAAGTCCAAAAAGCATCTTGATGTAACAGAAATATTTAATCAATCTTGTATCATCTACATCATGTTTCAGTGCATTTGCTGGAAGCGCAATTCCATTAATTTTCAGAGTGTTGCATACTGTTAAATTCAATGTACAGATGCTACAGAATAATAAGCAAAAAATTGTCTTTGCGAAAATCCGATGTGTACTTCTTAGGCACAGAGTTTTTGATTTCTTTGACCGATATTTTGTCGGTTCACCACCGAACTATAGCCAACTGCAAAGAATGCTTCAAACATTGACCTGATAAAAAAGACTCTGAAAGCGGGCCAGTATATAACAGTACTGATCAATAATTGGTTCAAGACCGAATTGAGAGCCAGAACCTCAAATCTTTTTGGTTGCTTGCACAGTCGTATAACATTGATTTCAGATCAGAATTCTAAGTGCTGAACACATTTATTGCACGAATTTTTGAGGGTGTAGGCCCAGCCGATTTTTGGAAAAGCTGAGAGCCCAAGCAATCAATCAGATTACAAAGTTGCTTGTGTCAACACTACAGATCATAATGAAGCAACAAAGATTTCATTTGACGCTGCTAAAATCTTCTTTGCCTTACGGATTGAGTTCGTTTACTAAACTAAAACATACAACTCGTTGATGAAGCAAATCTGTAACGATGGACATAAATGCCAATGTGTTGTGTTTTTTTATTCTCCAGAACAAATTAGTACTGTTGACAAAGCTGAGAAAGAGCTTCGAAAAATATTATACTTTTGCCATATAGTTGTGAACAATTTAGCACTGTACATAAAGTGCCTAAGGATGCAAAAGAGCTTCATCGAGTTTATCTCGATAAGAGCCATGATGGGTACCACCATCTCAATTGCTTTCCAAAAACCGAGCCAAAGTTTAATTAGGGAAAAGAATGTACATATTTTCAGGATAAACCGAAATAACTAGGGTCCAATTGCGCGAATGATTTTCACAACAGAGTTCACTTTTGCTAACAAGAATTCTTTTTAGCTTGAAAACGAGGCATAAAGTTAGATCATAAGCAGCGATTACAAAGCTTTTGACTTACTAGTCTTTTACTGAATGGTAAGATCTTTCAAAAAATTCAAGTTCAGGCAAGCATTGCTAGATTTTTTCAGTAAGACTCTGTCGATGCCTCCGGAAGACATAGCAAAGTGGTACGTTTTCTCAAGTGCTTGCTTTAGCAAAGCACTGCAAAAAATTTCACTTCAAACCTTCTTCATTTCCAACGCTGCATTGATCTGTAGTATAGACAGTTTCTAAAAATTCTATACAAATAGTCCTTGATGAATCTATAGAGCCTTTCTGCTCTTTATTCAGGGTACACATTACCAATTTCTCTTGACCTTTTACAAAAACTCGGTATTTCCAGCTGTCCTTGTTCAAATAAAAACAGGGTTTTGAAAACAATTGCTTGATTATTATCTGAAAAAAAGTTTGATCCAGTTAAAAATAGCATGGCAGTATTTTTGCACCTCCTATCAACAGACTTAATTTTTAAATCGTTCTCAAATGTTTTACAGTAAAATCCTTTTCTCTTGGATATTTTTTTGTCTTGATTTTCATCGCGCTACATCACCAGTTCAATTGAAAACTTCATAAACAATATCATCATGAAACTTTCAAGCATTCTTTTGTTCACTGCCGTGTCGGTTCCCGCTTTTGCTCAATCCCAACCTCCCGTACGTAACTGGCATCAATCTATGTTTTGTTGCGCAATGACTCGAATTGCCGTTTTATCTGCCAAAATGCTAATACATTCTTTTCCATAGGCCTGTTTGCTTTCTTGCGCTGCATCCATTTCTAAAACCTGCAATCATGGCATTCGAGATATGGTTTGTCTTTGCCGTGACCGTCAACGCCAAATCTCCAACTGTTTGAACTCCATTTGCCCCAATAATTTGGCCGCAAAGGCTTACGACAAATACAGGACTCGCTGCGGTGAGCAAAAGATCAAAGTTCCTTAACTACATATTACAGAAACCGGCAAAGACAAGTCTAGACATGTAAAGCAATTGGTAAATGTATTTATTCAAAAATTATTTTTGTTTATACAGTTTTTGGATCTTTTTCGGCAAATGTTACGACATTTGGGCTTTAGTAGAATTAGTATTGTGAAAAAATCTTGAAGTGCCATGTGGCTTTAATTATCCTAGGCCCAAGATCAAATCTATTTCTAAAAGTTGGTCGAGATTCATGATTATAATCGTCAGAGACTAGCAAGAAGACCAACAGCAAACGCCTTGCAGATTTCTTGTGGTCTCTTTGAAGAGGAAATTATAGTTTTCATAGTTTAACCCTTCTTCAACTGTACCTCCAACTTTCCAATTAAATATTATCACGAATGGTCATAACTATCATTGTTTTCTATTTTACGAAATTACCTTTGGCATCACTGTAAATGCTCATTGCTTCATACTTTTGTTGATGACGGCTTCAATCAAAGTATAAGCAATTGCTTTGGGCAAAGGAATTTGTGGGGCTCCTTCAGAGAGGCTCTCGGGTCTTTGACCCAGGAACCCATCAAAAGCGTACTTTAAGATCCCCGATTCCTTCAATTCACCCATCTCAAACCATTGAGCATCTTTCAATTTAGGGTCATGTCCTAGATGAATCTTGTGAGCCTCTTCTGTGTTTTCAGTGACTTGTGCAATGCATTCGATCATAATGTTAGCGGGGTAGGGCCAAGGCTGAGTAGAGTGAATCACAACTCTGCCAACGCGGAAACCCTCTTCTTTCTAAATTTCACGGCGTACACAATCCTCTATACTCTCAGCGGGTTCCAGGAACTCGGCCAAACAAGAGTAGAACCCCTTGGGCCAACGTTTGCTTCTGCTCATCAACAACTTGCCGCTCGCATAGTTTATAGCAGTAGCAATAATGGAACTGTCGGTCTGCGGGAAGGAATTATTGGTAATGGTGCCACGGGTAAGACAAGATTACAGAAACGGAATGACATTTGAACAGGGTGCATTCGAACACAGATATCAAATCCATTTTTGGAGACAACCTTGGTCTTCTAGACCATGACCAAAGCAATTCGAAACTACGCTCCTACTCAGCTTCGCATAAGACACCAGGCTGCTAGAAAAATCGATTTACCACTGGACGAAGGGCCCAAGCGTACGTGGTTCAGGAAGATTTTGCTAAGGAGCTCAGAAAGGAATAGGTAAAAGCTTAGATAGGTGTAAGCGCCTGGAAAACAGAGGTCATAATGGTCCTAAGAATATTTTTGGATACATCTCAATCTGCCAGAGCTCGAGGCTATTCCACTGCCAGATCGGTATAGTATGGATGTAATTGAACTGATACTAGGAGCTGGCAATAATAGACTTGATACCAGTTTCAGCGGGAACTTTCAAACACCAGCCAGAGTTCAAAGGTCGCATTTGGTGCACGGCAAATGCTTGAAATCCATGATCTTTTCCAAAGGACGAGCTATTGAGGAATTCGAGCTTTGCCATGCTAAAAAAGAGACTTTGCGCCCAGAAATGTAACAAAGCATTCCATTTATGGTGCATTGAGGAAAAATCAATGTGTATTTGGTCTGTCTTCCAACTCAACTACCAACTTGCACGTGTCGATGCTTGTAACCTGGACGTCATCACGTTTGCGCAAGAAGGAAGTGAAAAATAGCTGGTGTAGATCCTACCAGTACCCCAGTGAGCCCCGAACGTTACGCAAAACTGACTCGGCGACGTAGATTCATCGGTTTTAGATCCATCGGTAGTTCACTTCTGTCATTGACTGAGCAGGGTACAAAACCTAGTTAGGGACGTTGAGCATTAATGTAAAGATACAGACAAAAACAAAAACGAGACTCTTGAGTCTTTCGGAAAGTCAACTAGTTTGACAAACTCCAAAATCAAAGTCAAATAGTTGGATCATGAAGTCTTCACTTGTTTTTGTACATCTTTTTAGCAAGTCTGTCGAGTACTGTATAAACCCTAACTGTCTACCAAAAATACTCGTTTACAACTAAAAGGTCTACTTGACCAAAGGGGCTACTAAAAGTATACATACAGCCTTGCAAATCTCCAATCTCAATTGTACACACACAGCCTTACCGCTTCTCAGTCACGAGCTGCACTAGCCTCCTTGAGCTTTGGGTAACTTTACACTAGTCTCAGAACTTCTTTATTCTGTACTCGCATCTTGAAGAAAGTCGTTTATGCAGGAGCCCATAAACAGGTTTGTATGTACATTTAAACTGTAGCTCAACGTGAGTGTTTGTAATTGTATACGGAACCAAGATGTGATTTGAATGTACAAACACTGGGAATCAGCCGTTTTTGTTCATGTGTAAAAGGATTTGAAGATGAATGTTGGGTTTTACCAACACGAAAAGGAAAAAAAAAATACTACAAAGGACGTGCAGATCGTGTGCAAAGCCGGGCTTTTGGCATCTTTCGCCATACTGTATAATTTAGGTTGACAAATAAAAAGAATGCACACATTTTTAGTGTCCGAGAATCTTGTCCAGTTCCCACCTGTCTTCCACAATGCTTACACATGACCTGCTGTACAGTTTGAATCTCGTTTCAACGGTGTTTTTTTTACTGTACATTCATCCATGCGTGTAGTGTGAGTGTACACATCCACTCGTTTGAAGTTGCCGCCAAGAGCGAACGGTCTGCGTTCTGAAGCAACTTTAGTCGTGGCGCTGATCGATTCGCACTACTGTACACAGGATCTTGGATCAAAAGAATCGGGGTCGGTGTTTGTGCGACAAGCCATGTACACACAATGTTTTGGAAGAAGTTAGAGTGTGTATGTTTGTAGGAATGCAGTGTTTGAAATTAGTTCGCTGACGGCGGTATCATGACTGAACGCGTAACTCGAGCACAGTAGATCTTTACAATCATGAGAATTTTATTGCAAACCTGTAGCACATTTGAGACTCGATATCTGCTCAGTCGTAACATCCAGGTGAGATGATTTGACAATAGGAATATCGTTCCTGCTATCCTTAGCCGGCACCACCCACCTATCATGATAAAGTTGATTTAGTCCTCATCATACTGAATAACACTTTTATCACCATCACTTTCCAATTGGGAACTCGCAACTCCCTGAATCCACTCCTACATCTCATGGTAGCATTGTCCAAAAAAAAGGAGTCTGGTTGTACACAACAATCCCGATCTCATCCAGATCCAAAAGGAAGGAGGAAAGATAGAGTAGCCAAACAGAAAAAGAAGAGGATCACACACATCTGTACACATTATTGATTACGTATATTCCGATCTGGCACTTGTAAGGGGGGCTTCAAAGAGGCTTACAAACAGTACACACAATGCGGATAAGGCATGCGGATCCGATAAATGCGTGTACACACACACAAAGCAAAGCAGTGAGAAACATACAGTTCCAACTCAAAAGACTCTTTCTTGGTTTCACTGGAAAGTCGTTTACAGACTCTCAAGAAAAAGAAGCCAGTTCTCATTCAGACATTGTTTCAAGCTTACAAAAGTCAAACAAACAAACTCAGGGTCCCCTTTCCCTCAGAAAAAAAGAAATGCCATTTTCAAGTCCAGTCCAGCCCTTGATGCAAGTGAAGGAAATCTGGTGGTTGCCGCGTGTGTACACATGTGAAAAGTATAAGAAAAAAGGTACGCTCTTTGAGAGAGCTCTTTTTTGCATTTTTCATGTACAATACATTTGCAAGCGGCTGTTTCTCAATGTGTACACATTTTACGACGCTTTTTTGTATTTTGGACTGGACTGAGACAGACAGACCTAAATACAAAAAATACGGTTATACACAAATACACTCAAAAATAGAAACCAAAACATTGCCAGATCTCAATCAAGCATTCCCATGTCTCTCTCTTGCAAAAAGAAACACGAATACCCTTTTGAGAGCTTTCGCAAAAAATCAAATGGCTTCTTCTTCTTATTCCTCTCCTCTCATTTTTTCATTTTTTCATTTTTTTTCCAATTGATATCCAGTGACCTTTTTCTTATCCCTCTCAACACAGGAGCAACTATCATCAATGTCCGCCACTTTCCGACTCCGCAATTTTGCAGCGCTGCGGACCCATTTGTGGCTATGGCTAGTATCAGCCAGCATGGTGTTGGCCTGTCTGCGGTTCTACGGGTCCAATAACGAAGATAGCGGTTATGGCATAGGCGAGTTCCAGGACCCGCAGCGGTGCGCGGCCATGATGCGGGCCGGGAAATGGCTCGCGCACCAGCCGCAGCGGCTCGCGCACTGGCAGGCCCCGGGGTGCATGCTGCACCGGTACCGCGCGCGCGACGTGCGCCGGTGCCTGCGCGGCAAACGGGTGCTGTACATGGGCGACGACACCGCGCGGCAGGCGTACTACGGGGCCATGCGCGCCGTCAATGCGTCGTTGGCCATCACCGATGACGATAACGATTTAAAGGAGTCGCAGAGGAATATGGTGCATTACTTGGACGGCGTGGCTTTTGAGTACTATTGGGACCCGCTGATGGATCAAGACGGGATCAACGAGCTCAGAAGTACAAGGCCCGAGGAAGGATCGGATGTGGCTATGGTGTTTGTCTCGTTTGGACTGGAGTATGCTCGGAGATGGAGCGGGAGCGAGGCCTCGCGCGTGTTCAAAGAGCACTTGGGCGAGCTGTATACCGCCGTGCATCTCAACACCGAGAAACGGTTCGGGGCCCTGATGCTCTCGCCGGTCATTGCGCCGGCGCAGGAACGGCTCACCGACGAGCTGCGCAGATCGCTGCCGCCCAGCCGCATAGCCTGGATGACCGAGGACATGCTCGACAGATTCAAAGACACAAAAGTCCATATCCCGACTGTTTTCAACAGCTTTACCATGAACCAGGCCCAGTATTACGATCCAACAGGGATGTACTTCGGCAAGGAAATGGCCGATTTGCAAGCTGATTTCTTGTACAATGTGCGCTGCAACACCGCGATCTCGACCACGTTCCCCTATGCCAACACCTGCTGCTTGCGGTACCCTGCCCCGCAAGGCGCGCATTTCCTTGTGGTTGCGTGCGTCTGTTTCCTTGTTCCATGGACCATTGCTGGGCTGGCCTTAATCGCCAGGAGCATCCGCACAAAGCACAGAGTCAAGCTCTGCGTAGCAGTGTTCTCGCTGTTTGTCGGGGTCGGGTACTGTTTTGTGGCCGACCGGACTCATTTATTTGCAAAGGGCAACAAGTTTTTCATCTGGTCAGAGTTCAAAGCGTTGATCCTGACTGCGCTCGTAGCCGGCGTAGCCACCGTCACAGAATCGACATCATCATCATCATCATCACCAAAGTCATCTTCAAAAGACACTGGTTTCCTCAACAGAAACATGACTGACGAGTGGAAGGGCTGGATGCAGTTGGCCATTCTGATCTACCACATCACCGGCGCGTCCAAAGTCCTTCCCATCTACAAACCGATCCGCGTCATGGTCGGGTCCTATCTGTTCATGACGGGCTACGGGCACACCGCTTACTTCCTCAAAACCAACGACTTCAGCCTCAAACGCGTGGTCGCCGTGCTGCTCAGACTCAACATGCTCACCTTGCTGCTGGCGTATGTGATGAACACCGACTACCTGTTTTACTATTTCGCGCCGCTGGTCACGTTCTGGTTCGGCGTCGTGTATGCCACTTTCCGCATTCTGCCCAGATACAACCGCACCGTCGAGGGGCAGCTCGTCAAAACCGTTATTTCTCTGACAATCGTGTACTATTTCATGGTCTCAACCGGACCCTTGGAAGTCTTATTCTGGGTCATGGCCAAACTGTGCCGGGCAAATTGGGACCTGCGCGAGTGGCGTTTCCGCGTGCTGCTCGACATCTACGCCGTCCACTTTGGCATGTTTGTATCCATCCTCAGCCACGCCCCGGACCTCGCGGCAGCACGCGCCCGGCTCCGCGCGTACCGCCCGCACGGCGCGCTGCTCGGTCTCGCCATGATCCTGGGCTACTGGTACGCTGCCTCGTACTACACCGTGAAGCAAGAGTACACTGCGCACCATGCGTTCAAATCGCTGTTTGCGATCCTAGGCTATGTCCTGATCCGCAACTGCACCGACCGCCTGCAGTCCGGCTACTCGCGGGCGTTTGCGTGGGTCGGCAAGCTCTCGCTCGAGACGTTTGTGCTCCAGTACCATATCTGGTTGGCGGCAGACACCCGTGGCGTTTTGTATGTGTTGAGCATGGGTATTTCCCCCTTTTCCTTGGAGAATGATTCAGCGTTGGATCTGGATAGATCTTATCAGCAGCAAAAAATGCTCAATTTCGTTGTCATTTCGGTCGTGTTCCTGGCTGTTTCCGAGCAAATGTGCAAAGCATGCAGCATAGTCACTGCCTGGTTTGTGGACCCGGACAAAGCAGCTGGCACTAACACTTCTTTAAAGACGCATCAGAAGGATATAGAAGGCCAGATCACGGTCAACAATGAGAAACAGGCGTTGCTAGCTGATTTGCGCCACACCGGGTTGAAGACCGGCAAAGACTTGACAAAAACAGCAGCCAAACTGACTCGCCTGGCAATAGTGTCATGGACGGATCTGGGGTTCAGACTGGCAGTCGTCATGCTGACCTTGTGGGTGCTGAATCTAGTATGGTGATGTGTGTAATTTTGAAAATAGTTTAAATGTTTTTTTTATTGTTTTGGATTGTGTTTTTATTTTTTTATTTTTATTTTTATTTCTGATTGTGACTGCCCAAAGTGGAGAAACGGGTCAATTTGTAAATGGTAATTTTCCGGAACTTCACATGAATCAAACAAAAGAACCCCAACCGCATTGGCCTGAACCTCCATGCGCAAGACACCTTTCATCTCTCTCCAATTTCTTCTTCTTTTTCATTCCTTTAACAAAAAAGATCAATCATTTTGCCTTCTCGTGTACATGTACATATGTAACTACATACACAGCTACACTACATTCGTGGAAAGGTACCCGACACAAACGAAAACAAACAAACGGCAATGTATGTAGAGGTCGTGGGATACCAGTCTGCAATGATGACAATATGTATACAAAACCCTCACTGACGAGAACTCTCGATCCCGAATATCAAGGGTAAGGGTCATTCTGGGGGAATACAATCGAAACACATATAGCACAGGACCCTTTGTGAACCTTACGTAATGACTGTAATGTATGGGTGTTTGAGTGTACAGAGATGGTGTGTATGAAGTGTTGGATATCAAGCACAAGACATTGTGTACAGAAGGTCCTTTAGATATAAAAAAAACGCGTGATGTAAACCTGATTGATACATTCATTATACAAACACTACACCGTTGATGAGAGCAAAAGGGAAAAGGTGATGATTGAAGTGTATTTTATAATGTATACAATCTTAATGGAAATGATCCGGAGTGTGTAGTACACTTGACAGATGACAAAAGAAGAAATAAGTACAAAAAAGAGCACACGATAAGTTTTTGCAGGGTGTGTGCACCTGAGTCCAAAGGACCCTTTGTCACCATTTTCTCATCTGCACAAACGTGCCTGTCGCCCCCTCGTGCCCGCCAAGTCCTCGTGTGTAAATCCTCGGCACTCTGTTCTCTTTTAAAGGTCTAAACACATATCTAAGTGTGTACTGATGTGCCGAGGTCACAGGTGCTTTAATGTTGATGATGATGCCGGTGTATGAAGTACCTTTGTGTACACTATAATCGGGCCCGAACTCGCTCTTCAAGTAAATGTACAACATTGTGAAGTATAACCAAATCAATGTGTAAACATTTCAGGTCCAAAATATCTATTCCAATCACACCCTTACATACACATGTGCTCACTGTGCATCCCAGTCATATGTCCACAAGGAGATCCAGTGTACATCTTCATCGTGGACTGTACAAACATCAAACTACAACCATTGGCTCTCGGAGAAATGTCTACACATGTAGTAATGAATATTGGTCATGCGCGAAATACATCTCGCTCATCAATGTACAGTCAAGCTGTTTCTCTCTTCCCAAACGAAAAAAAAAAAACACCCAAAGTGTAGTAGACGCTCGGTGCCGGCACCGGACATTTCGTATGTGTACATCATCACCATTGAATGGCAGCGATTAGTACACATTACATTCACCTGTCTCTGACTAGTTTCTGACTAATCTCTGACTTTTGATGACTAGCAACGTACCTAATCATCAGCTGTACCCTTGTGAATGAACCAATGTGTATGTACACACCATTCACCAGCACAAATGCTTCTCTCTATACACACACATCTATTGCCCTTACACCCTTCCTTCTCTTCCTCATCACACAAGGATGTATCCATCCGACTCCCTCATCTCCCCATATTCAAAAACCCCAACCTTTTTTCTTTTTCTTTTTTTTTTTTTGTTTGGTGCTCGAGGCGTACACACAAATCCCTGGGGAAAAGAACAAATAGACTTTATAACACCCGGTTATACACCCAGTAGATAACAAACCTTTAAAAAATTGTGGAGAACAAGCCAGCTTACGTTTGTGTACACAGATGTGTGTTGTAGGATGAAATTAACCGGGTCAGTTCTTCAAGATAAGAATCGTAAACACACACAAAACAGTATTCTTTTTACATTCAAACTGTGCCTTTTCAAACATCATCTCTCTCTTCTTCTTTCGTCCATCGTAGCAATTGTGTGTACACACACCAAACCGAAACCTGTCACTACGCCAAAACCCTGAAAGACATGTGTACCCCAAACCAAACACTTTCATTTCTCCTCCACGTGTGTAACAACCCCATCACCCAGAAAAAAGTCAAGCTTCCTTTTTTGTAATTCTCTTTGCTTCGAACTGTACAGTCTTGGCATGCATCTATATTATACAGATGCGACTGACTGGTGTTTGGTGCTGCTGCGGTAAGATAAGCTTTTTTACAACAACAATAATAATAATAAATAATAGACATTATTCCATCACACACAGTTTGTGCAACACCTACACTGTTTGATACATCTGAACTGTGTACGACATCGGTTATGTTGTTTACACTTTGTGCAACAGGTAAACTGTTGTGAATATGTATCGCAACAATTGGAGTGTCGTGCAAATGCGTAAACAACAAGTGCAGTGTCGCACAAGTCCCCTATCTCTCTATATCTCTTTTCTCATGGAAGAAAAGAAAGAAAATATGCTTTTTACGGAAGAATTAAAAAAAAAAAAAAAAAAACAAGGTTTAGCGCGGGGGAAAAAAGAAGAAGAAGAAAAGCAGAAAGGAAACCAGAGTTGTGTATGGATGTTTTTATATATCATTAAAGAGGATGTAGAGAGATAACAAACGAATAACATGTAATACACGAAATAAATAATAGAAGAAAAAAAAAAGAGGACAGTTTATAACACATCTATAAACTTGTATCCTTTTTCGGAGTGATGGGGTGGGGTAGTGATACAGATGGCTTTTTTAATAGAGAGTGACGGATTGGTCTGTTCTCTGAAGAGAGTCGCGGCGCACGTAGTAGCGGAATCCTTTGTGGACGAGGGGTTTGTCGGTCCAGGTGGTAGTGGCCGGGAGCGGGTAGAGGCAGCGGAAGGCGTACTTGAGGAGCGCCTTTTCTGATTGCGCAGGAGTGTCAGCGACTATTTGGGATTTGGAGTCTTCGTCATAAGTCGAGGAGGAGGAGGAATATGAAGAGGAGGATGAGGAGACGGATGTGAAGCGGGCACGGGGCCGAGGAGCAGAGACATAGTGATGGTTTGTGCGGTCGGCTTCGTCGTACTCGTCGACTTCATCTTCTTCGGCATCAAGGTCGTCTTCGATCTCCTCGTTGATCTCTTCGGTGCTGCTTTCCTCGTTGCCGCTTTCGTAGCCGTTATCGCTGCGCTCAGCCTGCTCTTCAGTGACGACAATAGCAGGTGCAACAGGCGCTGCTGTTGGTACTGCTACCACTGGCTCAGACACAGGTGTAAAAGGCGACACGGATTGAAGAGGGTCTTGTGGTTTTGACCTAAGCCGATGAAAGAACCTCGAAAACGTAATCCTCTGACTCTGCGAAATTGCACTGTTGTTACCGTTACTGTTGTTATTATTCCTACCGTTATTACGCCGTCTCCTTCTCGGAATCATTCTGTATTTCGGCATGGCCCGCTCGTCCAGCGAGAGCGCAACGTCAATGCCCTGCTGCACGCTGTTGGCCCACGCCACCAGCTCCTGCTGCGACGCGAGCTGCACCAAAAACTGCTCGGTCTCGGCGCGCACCCGCAGCACGTTGAGCCGTTTGGCGTAGTCGTTGGCCACGCCCACCTCGGCGTACTGCAGTGTGTAAGTGCTCGCCAGCGACTCGACAATGTATCTGCCGTCAAGCACGGGCTTGCCTAGGAGGTTGTGTGGACGGTCGCGCGGCGTTGTTCGTGACTCGAACTTGTAGGTGGGCAGGTAGCACAGTTTACGAGCAGTGCTGGTGTTGTTGTTGTTGTTGTTGTTGTTTTCGGTATTGTTGTTGTTATTGGAAAACACCGGCGAAACAGTGTACACGTTTAATTGGGTGTTGTTCAGCTGAATATACACCAGCTGCCACGACCGCTGCACCGCGCTCATGAACGGCGAGCACTGCTCCAGTTTCCGGCACGCCAGCGTCTCCCTGTACACGGTATCCTCGTACCCGGGCAGCCTTTCGTTGCCTTCCTCGGGGCGCGTGTAAACGGGGTACCTTGGCCGCAGCGGCGCCAGACTCGCGTACTCGGGCGGGTGCACGGAGTTCTCGGCCATCGCGGTGTACAGTTTGGCGAGAATGTCTGGGTGTTTGGCAAAGAACTCGCGGGTCTTGTTGGTTGTTAGGTGGTCGGTTGTTAATGATGCGGGCGGGAACAGGTTGGGCGCTGATAGGGTCCGGCCGGAGTTGTCGTGGTGTTGATAAGATAGAGTAGCGGTGGTGGTGGTAGCGGTGGTTCCGTAGGGGGACACAGCTGAATGCGAGCGGCCTCTGTTGAAAAAGGGCATTGTTGTTGGTGATGATGACTAGTCTGGGTTGATGCTGATAGCGTGAAAAGATATGTGTATATCAAGTGTATGGGTATCACAACAAAGAATAATGATCATGAACCAGAAAGAAACAGAGGATTTCGATTAATATTTAAATATCGAGGGCCATTACAAGAAAAGAAAACAAATGAACATGAAGAATTACTTTTTTTTCTTTCTTTATTTTCGCCATTATCGAGGTCGGCCATTTATATTATTTATTGCGAGAAATGTGTATACACAAAAAAGTAATTCCGAGTTTGTTTCTGATGACAGATTAGAACGCCGATATAATGGAATAAATAATAGAAAGAAATATGAGTAAAGTGTAAGCTAATTGTGTATCGATTGAGTATTCCAAAAACAGCAATTATAAGTTTGGGGGACCACAGGACCGGGAATCGCGCCAAACCCAGCAACAACAATACAAGCATTTTCTCCGCATGCCCACACACATTCACCCACAAAAGTGTAAATCTGGTACCGTATGTATTATGTAATGTGTATGTGGGGGAGAACAAAAAAGAAGGAACCCGAGTACCGCGTCTCTTTGCGGAATCCGGGGATGGGGGTGAAAAACAACAACAACAAAAACTCTGTTCTGTGAGTGGCTGCTTTCTGATGGTTGTGAATCAAAAAAAAAAAAAAAAAAAAAAGTCGAGACGAGGCACTGAGGGAAACCCACATCTGGTTTTTTGATTTTGGTTTTAGCCCGGGAGAAGAAAGCACAAATCTCAACAATATTATATTATATGTACACATGTATCTAAGTGGATAAACGGTGAATCTGGAACTTTGTGGACAATCGAGATACACAATCAAAACGCCCTTTAAGAAACAGAGAGAAGAACTTGTTCATCGCCTTGAAAACAGATTGTTCCTGATTGGATAGAGCTTTTTCCTTCTCAAAATGGATGGTGATGGTGTTGAGCACTTTTTTTTTTCTCTTCAATGCACATCTCTACTCTCGATACAATACTCCCCCAGAAACCAATGTGTACACACATTCGTCACCAATTGTACACACATAATTCCAAATTAGATTAAAAAGGGCCACTTAGTAAGTGCTTATGTGTACATTTGTTGATTGCATAATATTTGTGTGTCAACATTGGAAGTTCAAGTGGCGGAAAAAAGAAAGAGACTTTTGCGGAAAGTGAGTGGTGGATAAGCGGTTCTTGGATCAAACAAGGTGCGTTCATGTGCGTAGTAGTAGTAGAGTGTACACAAACAATGTAACAACAAAAAGAAACAATGCGGTGCAAATGTGTACATCAAATGTAAAAGTCCAGAAAAGACTTGAGGCTTATGGCTTATAATTTATGAATTGTAATGATAGACAAGACAATGACGAAATCGACCACGAATGCCCACTTGTTAACTTCCAGGGATCAAAGCCAATTTTGGCGAAATTGAAATGTGTAAAAAGCTTTCAAATGGAAAAAAATCGATTAATAAATGATGTCACAACAGTGTGTATCCTTGAACAAGAGACGCATGAAAAACATTAATTGCTCTGTACATTTCTCGGGTGCATTTATGGATATGCTAAAAGAAGAACCCTTTTTTGAAATCAAGTTGTAGAACTAGAAAAATACTCGGCCCAGAATAAGAGTTATATACATTGTTTGGAAAAGGGCTTCTGGATCTCGCGTAGAAGATACAACTGGTAATAGATTCTTGTAGCTTTGATTCCTGAAATTAAAATGGTTTCTTTGGTGTTTCTGTACAGCAATTCCAAAACCACTTTGTACAATAGTCTGTAGTTCTGCTTCTTCTTTGACTTCCCCCAGAAACAATTCTAGAAAAACGTCCAAGTTTACCTCCAGAACCAAAACCAGGCTTTGCCCAATTGATTCAATGTACACCCTCAAACACTTATCACAATTCCTGTTCCTCTTCACTCTCCATCTGTTCCCCTACACTTTCTCCCTCCCTCTGTGTACATTGCACCATCCCACCCAGACCTTTTGACTAATCACACACCCGTGGACTGACGTAACCATGCCTCTTTTCCCGCTTGCGTCTCGTGGCTCAGCCCCATTCTCCCATTCCCCCCAATATAAAGCCAGTGTATGTATGTCACCATACTGACTCTTCCTCTTTTCTGTATCACCACTTTCTTCCCCGTAAACTCAATTGAAGCTTCTTCTTCCCCAAGAACACACACACAGTTACTGAAGTATGGGGTTCTTTGATAAGATCAAATCAGCTTATAAAGAGAGCAAGTATCCGACCGGGTCCGTGCCGCAGCAGCAGTACCATTCTCAGCAGCAGCAGCAGCAGGACCCATACCGATTCACCGATATGAACAATGCTCTTCCAGCAACCAATCAATACCAACAGCAGCAATACCAGCAACAGCAATACCAGCAACAACAACAGTATTATCAACACCCGCAGTACTCAGGAGGACACCAAAACGCCCATTACGCGCCGCCTCCAGGTCCGCCCCCGGGCCACGAGCAGTACGCGCCGCCACCGGGTCCGCCGCCCGGCCATCCCGCTGCTGGTGCTGCGTCTTCCTCGTTAGAGACGGAAAAGAAGGATTACGCGCCGCCGCCTGGCCCGCCGCCCGGCCATAAACCGTCGTCGTCCTCGTCGACTACGGGGTTCGAGGGCAAGCATACGCCACCCCCGGGTCCGCCTCCAGGTCATACTCCTCCTCCGGGTCCTCCACCTGGTCATGCTCCTCCTCCAGGTCCTCCGCCAGGCCATAAATTGTCGTCAACTGGAGGGCTCGAGAGCAAGCATACTCCTCCTCCGGGTCCGCCTCCAGGCCATACTCCTCCTCCAGGTCCTCCGCCAGGCCATACTCCTCCTCCAGGTCCTCCACCTGGCCATGCTCCTCCTTCGGGTCCTCCACCTGGCCATACTCCTCCTTCGGGTCCTCCACCTGGTCATTCGCCAGCTGGTGGTCCACATGGACACCCGGGTCCGCCAGCAGGACCTCCGCCAGGTCATGCTCCTCCTCCGGGTCCTCCACCTGGTCATGCTCCTCCTCCGGGTCCTCCGCCAGGTCACGCGTCGCCGCCAGGTCCGCCTCCTGGTCATACTCCTCCTCCGGGTCCTCCACCTGGTCATACTCCTCCGCCAGGTCCTCCTCCTGGTCATTCGCCAGCTGGTGGTCCACATGGACACCCGGGTCCGCCAGCAGGACCTCCGCCAGGTCATGCTCCTCCACCTGGCCCGCCACCTGGCCATGCTACTCCTCCGGGTCCCCCACCAGGCCATACTCCTCCACCTGGCCCTCCACCTGGTCATTCGCCGGGTGGTGGTCCACATGGACACCCTGGTCCTCCTCCGGGTCCTTCAGGTGGCCCTCCTCCTGGCGGTCCTCCTCCTCCTCACAATGCACCAGACGCACCGCGCTCCGAGTACCACCCCAGCAACCCGTTCTCGCCTCAATTCACTGGTTCCAATCCATCCTCGCCTGCACCTTCGCAATTGCCTGCTCCAAATCTAGATTCCAAGCCTAGCAGCGGCAGTGGCGGCGGCAGCGGCAGCAATGCAGGTGGTCCTTCTGATGCGTTCAGAAACCAATCTGCTCCTCCTCCTATACCGCCAATGGGAAGCAGACCGGAAAATACGCAGGCTTATGGTGGTCCTCCTGGTGGGCCGTCGGGGTATGGACAGGATTCGATCAAGTCTGAGAAATCTCAGTATCCTCCTTCTGGTCCTCCTCCCTCAGGTCCTCCTCCCTCAGGTCCTCCTTCTGGTCCTCCTCCATCCCATAACTTTTCACAGGGCCCTCCTTCTGGCCCTCCTCCCTCAGGTCCTCCTTCTGGTCCTCCTCCACCCCACAACTTTTCGCAGGGCCCTCCTTCTGGTCCTCCACCCAACACTTATAGTCAAGGCTCTTCATCTAACACTTACGGCCAAGGCTCTTTTTCGTCTCAACCCCCAATCAATGAAAAGTCTTCGCTTAACGAAAAGTTCTCTGCCCCAAGAGACCCCGACTTGCCTCCCAGCTTCCCACCTCCACAGTTCTCAGCTCATCCCAGCTCTACCTCTGGAAGTGCCAATAACAGTGGTCCTCCTCCCAACTACACTTCAGAACAACAGCAGCAGGCCACACAGTACCTGCCTCCAGGGTACCAAGCACCAGCCCAGACCTTGTTTGACCCGCTTTACTCGCACGCGCCGGACGCCGAGCGCGACTGGGGCGACCACTTCACGTCGCTGTACCCGATCTACCCAGTCCGCAGCATCCAGCCCAACGAGGCCACGGCTATAGCGCAGCGCAGGTTCAGCCTTGTCGGCGTGCCCGAGGTCCCGTTCGCTTTTGACACGAAGAAACGGTTCAAGGGCCGGATCGAGCAGGAAGGCGTTTCGTTCATCAAGACGCAGAAGGGTAACAAGGACACGACGTTTGTGTCGTCTTTGCCGCTGTTTTCGCCAATGCTGCATGCGCAGAACCCGTCTGTGGCCGGCGGTAAGCTGAGGATTTACTTTGAGCTGACGATCACGTCGTTGAAGGATCCGGAGGAGTCCTCGGTGGCTATCGGGTTCACGTGTCTGCCGTACCCCGGGTTCCGACTGCCCGGATGGCACCGTGGCTCGATCGCGGTGCACAGCGACGACGGACGGCGGTACGTGAACGACTCGTTGAGCGGCAAGCAGTTTGTGCCGCCGGTGATGGACGGCCAAACGATCGGGCTTGGGCTAGATCTGGGCAAAATGACAGGGTTCTTTACGCGCAATGGCCGGTTGGAGCGCGAGTGGAGTTTGGTGGCTGATCGAGGCGAGCCGCCGGTTGATCCTGAGCGCCAGTTCAAGGATGGTGGAATTGAAGGGTTTGAACGGCAACATGATATCTACGGAGCCGTCGGTGTGTATGGCGAGGTAGGCGCCGTGGTCAACTTTGGACTTCAAGAGTTTCAGTATAAAGGGTAATATAGTATAGTTTGTAGATTAGAGATATGGAATAGATTATTGTTGTATATGGGTTTACAGATGAAGTGTGGAGAAGTATTTCTATCAATTTTTCACATGGTTTTTCGCATTTGATTAGTGACATCACAAAAGAAGTCATGATAATATTATTGCTGTTCACAGGATATGTGTACACAACTTGATTTTCATTGATCTTTCGTTAAGATGGATGGGTTCTGGACTCTTTTTAATACAAATACATTCATGAAAGGGACCTTGTGTGGACTGGATCTTGTTCAGATTAGGCAGATGGGTAATATATGTGTGTTATGAGGATTGTACACAGAAAATGGATTAGAGTAGGGATTAAAGTTTTGATTGAGTGTGTACATGTGGTGATTGAACATTCTTGTTTGGGATATGTGTATGTATATCTGACTAGAATTGATAGGATAAGATAAAAAAAAGCAAGCATGTGGATAGACAGACGAGGCTCAAGGACAATTGTGATGTAGAAAAAAAGAAACCCGAGTAGGCTAAACAAGATCAGTTGCGTTTTGAGAGTTGAAAATGGCGATAAACAACAGTTTATTGTTATATAGTGATGCGATGTGTGAACACTGACTCTGATAACGAAGTCTGTGTGGGGTTTGTAAGTTCGTAGATAACTGGAGAGCTACTGGATATGGAGTATGTACATGTACAAAACTTGTGTACACAAAGCCTGGAGTACAAGAATGAGAAACTAAAAACTGAAACTGATAAGACCAGAGAATCTCCCGAGGGCTATTGTTGTAGCTTACGTCTTTCTTTAATGAATCTGTTCGCAACGCATGTATTGTCCAAAATACAAATTTCATGTTCCCCGGCTTCCTCTTATCAAACCGGATACTTGGTATGAAGCCGAATGGTACACGTGTAGACTGCGCAAGTTCACGTTTTGGGGTGTGTTTGGGGTCTACATCGTGTACTGGCGCCTTTTTAAGTATTTCTGTTTCGGGTACTGAGCGGCGGCACCGCTTAAGCACTAAATTGAAATTAGAGGAAGCGCTTTGTAGAATGACGATAGCAATTCGATATTAAAACGCAATAACATGTGTTTAGGCTTTTTTTGTATGTCAGGTCATTGTGAACATTGTTTAAAACTTGAGTATTAGAAGTAAATTTTTGCAGCCCTGATGCTTCTGATATCACGCTGTGTTTTATAAAGACTTTTTTAGTGACCAGATACTTTGCTAATAAATGGCACCAGATACGCAATTGGCTTTTCAAAGACCTTCTATTCATTAACATCCTTTGGGTTTTTATTTTTGTACTAATTTGCAAATTACAACTTATAATATTCAGTCGTGTGTACATTATCAAATGTCACAAATGCGATTTGTTTATAATATAGGAGCAAAAAATGTGTATTCTGCACATTGCATTTGCTGTTATATCTGAGACTCACAGACTATAAATCCTATATAAAAATTATTTGCTTGAGGATAAAATGAGACCTCTGTCCAATCTAAATATTATCTGGATGTGTTGTAACAATTTGTTCAGTTTTGATCTTTGCTCGTAGGCTAGCTCATTGGTCTATATCAAACTGTGTGCCTCTTTGACGTATGGAAGATGAAATCACAACAATGTCACAGAAAAAAAAAATACAAAACACTGGCTGGAACCATAGCCAGATATGCATCATTTTATAAGCAATAGCTTATGTACTATGTGCATTCAAAGTGCTTCAACATCTAATTCAACATCTAATGGCTCCGAATTACAAACTGATGGGCATAGATTAATGATTTATTTTTAGTTGGGTAATTGCAATCTACATTCTCCTTCAATTTTGTGTCTCAAAGCTTCATTGGTATTCATACCTGGACCAGAAAATATTTAAAAAAACATTGTATACGGCAAGTATATTATGGTATTTGCATTCTTGAATTCTAGCTTTTTTAAAAGAAACTCGTTCTTCAAACTGACGTAAATTGCAAATTTTTTGGATTTCAAAAATTCATTTAGAACTTAATCGATACAGACAAAAACAAAACGTTTAGAAACCACAGACCGTTATCCTAGATTCAATGTTGACAGTCAATGCGGCGAAGCAGGAGTTGGTGAATCTAAGAATTCATAATCAGATTTTTATCGCAATAGCCACCAAGTATATCAGCTCGGGAGCTGTCGTAAGTCCGTCGTGAGCAGCTATGACTTATACACTGACACTATCTCCGACGAGACTTTCCACCAGTGACAGGAACCCGATTAGCGTATCTAATTGCGCGCACAATATGGAAAAATTTGGTGTCCAAGGCTGGGTCATGATAGCCTTCATGATTTCCACAGCGTGGACATATCCCATTGCTTTCTCTATAGGTAATCTCGTTTGGAAGGACAAATTTGGACGCGGGCTCGAGCGGGTAATGGAAGGCCTGAAAAGTTCGAGGCGGAACGCCTGGGATTTTGGCCCACATGTCAAGAGACATTTGGAGATACTTGCCGTGGAACCATTCTTTGCGCGTGATGGTGAAAGGATCTATGTCGCCTAGCAGGCTGGTAAAATCGGAGGAATCGAACTCGTTCTGTATCGGTTCCGGTGACGAGAGAAATTCGGGTTCGCTATGTATCGATTCTGGTGACGAGAGAAAGTCGGCTTCTTGACTGGTGAATGCGGGCATGATCGAAAGCTGGCGGGGCTCTTCCGCTCGCAGAGTAGGAACCAGGTTGCGTAGGGAGAGATACGAGTCCAAAACTTCCTCTATGTACTTGACGTAATCTTGGTTGGGTGTGGGGTCAGTTGGCCAGCCCAGTTTGTTAAAGGCCTGAGGGACCCTGATGCGGACATGTTGAAGCGTTTCTTCATTCACTTGAAGGAGTACTAATTGTACGTTCCCTAATTCCGTGCATGATTTGATGTAACAGTGTTTATAATAGATTTTCCCCAAGATTGAAAGACGTCGGGAGTCGTTGAGGTATCTGCTGTGGTCTTGACGGGCTTGATCAAACGTGTAAAGTAAGTTTTGGTAGTTGTCGAAAACATTTCGTGGGTTGTAGGAGAGCAGAAGCCTCTTTTGATAGTCGTCATCAATATGGTCCATCAGCAAAGAAACTAGTTGCTCGGTATTGAGTTTTTCCGGGTAGCACTTATTGACAAATTGCATTGCTTCTACGACGAACTTGTTCCAGCCGTGATTTGGTTTGACGGTAGGTTTGAAAGTTATAATGTTGTGCTTGACAGTATTACTGGGTTCGATACCCGGCTCATAGCTCGCAAACGGCGTCCGTTCTTCTAGGAATGGCAGAAAATCCTTGTATTTACAAGCAAAATGAGACTTGGCAAGCTCAAGGGGCACGGGTGAATCGTCGTCAGTGGTATCACGGTTGCGAGTCCGGTTGTCTTCGGTTTCGGATTCGTAGCAAGAATTGGAAGATGTGTCGGCTGGCTCGGCCTTGACGAAGTCCGATTTGGCTTTCTTGGTGAGCGGAGGATTGTCATAAGAAGGGTACTCATCGGGCGGGGTATTTTCAATCCGTTTGTGCTTTTTAGAAGATGTTTGGGAAGTATTGTGCCCAGACAAACTCTGAACAGGAACGGTACTATGTTCTGAAGAACGATAAGAGTTGGATGAAGACATGGGAGCTTGTGGAATTAAAATTGCAGATACTGATGGTGGGGAAGAGCGATCATATACCCAAAGCAAGTGTCAATCTCTAAACGTGTACCAATATTTTATGAATCTGTTGGAAAAGTATCAATGTAGTAATTGGGATTAGCTCGGACCAGATTGTTGTCTTTGAGAAAAGGAATTCTGTTCGAAATGTGGTGAATTGTGGTGAATTGTGGAAGAGTTTGGAGTATTTTCTAGATACAGTTCTTTGGTTTTGTCGTGAAATAAGAGTTAAACCTTGTGAAGTGGATTCAAGACATATCCAGGTTTTTGTACAAAATATAGGCAAACCGATAATGCGGCTGAGTATCGAGGACGCTCAAGTTATAAAAAAAACAAGACAGTATCCAAAACACCGTGGCACTTTAGATATTGGCGGAATTCATTTAAAAAATTAATTGAAAAAATATACGGTAAAATGGGTTGCTCTGCTGTTATAGAATTTACAATTTTCACAAAATTACTTTAGCTTTAATGATAATTTTGATGAGCGTTACAACACAATCAGCCTTCATCATGATTTTAAACACAAAAGATTTCACATCAAAAGCAAATTATAATCTCAATTCTTATATATTAGTCCGAAAAATCTACATGTTCATTTATCAGATAGTTTTTCTATTCTTTGTACTTTCCATTCCCCAAATTTGCTATCCAATATAATTGAATCATTAGCATTTAACTCTTTCCAATTAGTGATTCGGGCCGCCAATTCATTTCCGCACACGCGTAGTCGCTGAGCTAGAACTATAACTGGATCTCCATTTATAATTGGTTTGCAGTCAAATCCTATAGGTGCGATCTTGACGGCCCACATTTCATTGTCGTAGAATCCATAATGCATGACCTTCCATTTATACTCGCGTGTACAGTCAAACGCTGGAGGAGTCGATAATTTATCATCTGGATTGCCAACTACTGGAAAATTGTTTGATAGTGGTAAAGCCCGACTCACAACAAAATTGGCTAGGTACTTTAGATTTTCAATGTTTGGAATGCGCGATGACGCAAACGTATTCAGAAGCGCGTGCCGTGAAAGAGCGCTTAGAATAAAGCCTGTAGACAAAGTTTCTTCCTTAATTTCTAGTCGTGAAACCTCCGGATTTTTGTTGGCTGCAGCGCTCTGGTTTTCAACAAGAGACTGAAGAAGTCCAAGCTCCACAGCCGGGTCCAAAAACTGCAGTTTTGTGGAAACCAAATTCACGCGGTATTTCATCGACGGCCGATGTTCTTTCTGGTACTTTTTCAAAAAGCGGACAAAGTTGTGTATATACCATTGGCGATCTTCATAAATGATGACGTTTTTCACCTCTCTGAACCAGTTTAGCAGATCAGACATGACATTGATTTTGAACTCGTGAGATTTCTGCTTGATTGTGCTCTGCTTGAGTATCAGCGCGTCAAATTTCAGGCCTTGTGAGTCGCACATGGTTTGGATCATTTCTCCAAAATGCTCTTTACGGCCTGTCATCAGTATTGTCAAAACAGACGAATCCCGCATCGAACTTTTAATTAAAGTCATAATATCCTCATTCCAAAACCCTTCCCATCCACGTTCTTTTTCTTTTTCCCACCCTTGGCCAATGGCTTCTAGTACCCGTTTGTCCTGCCACCAACCTCCATGAAAGAATGTGGTTCCCGAATGCAGCGTTTCAAGTGCTTGAGCAGTGTATAGTTCATGATTGGCACGCGGTGTTGCGAACAACGTATAATCAAAGTCATAAATGTGTATGCTCTTCTTGTTTTTGGGAAAAGATCGAGAACTATTTTCAAATCCGTAGAAACTGGCCGGATCTTGTCCTCGTGGAAGACGTGTCTCTGTTGCACACATTGTAAACCGTCGCGTAGAAGATCAGAACGCTTTCTATCCTTATTTGTTATTAAATGAATGCATTGTAGCCTTTTATATAATTTTACCACGAAAACATTTAGCAATAATTGCTGGTTGAAATTGATTTTGACCAATAATTTGTCTTTTCCAGCTACTATGTGTCGCTGTGACAATAGACTTTTCTGAATATTTAGCCTAAACATAACTCTAACTTAAGGTCTTCAAACTTATCAATTTTTCATTTGATCATAACGCTTTTTTGACGTTATTAGCTTGTAGCAGCATTTTCGCAACAATTTGCGTTTTCTTTGTATTTGAGCAGTTGTTTATTAAACTGAAATTTTCATATTGACAGACATGCTGGTAATAGCGTATCATGTATATCACTTTGAACGCAATTTTTCAAAGATTGCAATAGCTGAGTGTACAATTCATTGCTCAATTGGCTTATAAAAATAAAACTGAACAAAGCCAATCACATTAATTTTACTGTTGAGACTAAAACATCGTGTCCCTTGTTATTTTTTAAAAGTACATGTGCTTTTGGTATCAAACAATACAGTATGATTACTTACCATATAAGACCCAAAAATTCAAACCTTCGAGAAAACAATCATTGATTTGATTTTCGGTTGAAATCGACACTTGATAAAGACAGAGGTTATTACAATGACCTTTTGGGTATCACTACACAAAGACCATGACATGTAAGTCCTTTTTGACAGGAAATCACAATCATCAGCAACTTTTTTTTATTCATCTACAACACAATAATTCATGTTGTAATTCTCGGACATGAAGTACAATATTCACTTTAATACTTGAAAAATATCCCAAAATTTTGATTATTGATTTATTTTATATATTCATCACCATAATTATTAGATTCTTTAAAAAGATTAAACAATAAAAAACTAGAATTGCAACATCAAATAATGAACAGATGCATAATATTTGGAAAAAAAAAATAGAACTTGCACTAACCGTCCTTTTTGTCCACTGAGACTAGAGTAGGTGCAATTCTTCTCTTCTTTGTCGGTACGCTAGGGGTGCATTTATTTTCTTCTTTAGCGTCAGTGGTGGAACCACTTGTCGTCGTACTCAGACTCGCAGTTGTACTGGTACTCGAGTTGGATGCAGCAGATGCTGGTCGTTTGATAGAAGTCACTGGCAATTGTAACGGCGTCTGCGGCGGAGTGCCATGGCTCACGACCGGTGGGATCTTAGAGACAACAGGCGCCGGGCCGACTTTTTTGCTAGGACTGGCGGGCACAGACGATACCGCAGGCTTGGTTATTGGCTCAGTGTACTTTACGCCCAACTCGTCGTTTTCAAACATAATCACAGAGCAGAACCCGTCGGTAGACGTCATCAGAAGGTTTGTGCCGTCGGGCGACCAGGTCAGATCTGTAAACGTAGAATAATGCAAGTTACTAACGACACAAAGAGGCTGCTTTTGCTCCGTGTCGTACACAATAATGGAGTCCTGTGTAGCCACCGCATATACTATTCGATACTTGAGCGCGAAAACCGGCGCATCGGCACTACAATCGTCTGCTTCGTTATGGGTCCGTGACGACGCTGTGCTGTTTGTTGTGGCAGTGGTAGGAATGGAATTTGGAGTTTCTGGTGGCTCGTCTGAGGAGTTATTGATAGTCAAATGCTGTGTTTTTTGTGTCTTACCACGAAGTGTATAGTATATTGGCGAACATGCAATGGCCAGCGACGGTTTCCGAAGACCAGGGAGGTATGCGACCGGCGGCCTGTTCAGCCCGGCACGCGTGTATATGTAAACTGTATTTGTGATTTCGTCGTCGCCACCGTTAGTATGATACTTGTATACGCCGGAAGGTGTCAGAAGAAGACTGCCGTCTGGGGTGAATGTGAGTCGGCGGAAGAACGAAGTAAAGGTTTCGTTATGATAGAGAAATGATGATCTGTGACCAGGCGATCCGAGTTGTCTGACTGCAGGCAGTGGAATAAATGCCGGCCTAGGCGATTCGCTGCCGCCAAGTGACGATTGACGTGAGTGTGAGGCTCGTGAGGAAGAAGTCGACGACGGTGGCGGGTTCATGGATGGTTCTGAAACATCTGAGGATACAGATATGCTATTTTCTTCTGGCGATCCAGAAGGCTTGCGGGTGGGAAGGTCTACTTTCATTACTTTATGATGGCTTCCCAGAAAGAATTGGCCATCTCGCGTTTTGAGATTGTATATATGGACAGATCTGTCAGAGGACTGTGTCGCAATGTACTCGTTAAACGGATCCCAAGCTACTCCTTGCACATAGTGACTGTGTTCAGCAAGTTCTCTGATACAATGACCGGTGGCCGCGCTGTAAACTCTGGCAACGTTGTCCATAGAGCCAGCCAGAATGTATTGTGAGTCTGGGGACCAAGCCAGGTCGTAGATTTCCGAAATGCCTGATCTACACACGTTTCGCAGTTTCCAGGTTTCCTTGTCGTCTGAGTCATCGCCAAAGTTTTTACTAGACCCGAGACCTGGCGCACCTGCTCCCATAGCAGAAGAGGGATCGTTATACGACCAAAGAAAGATGGTTCCGTCGTCTCCGGCTGATGCCAGAATTTGGCCCTTTGGATCAAACCTGACAACATTGACGGCTTGTGTATGTTTTGAGAGCGTAGCAAGATAGGTCAAGGAGGTCACGGCGGTTGGGTTGGCCGAGTCTTGATATTCCAGCTTCCATATCCTCACGTTGTTGTCGCCTCCAGCCGTTGCCAGACGATGGCCATTTGGCTGGAAATGCGCGCTGTATATGGGCTGATTTTCCAGGTGCCAGTGAACGGTAAGAGGCTTTGCTTTCATTTTCTACGTCCTTGAATAAGCTACTTGTTCAATTGTGAGATAGTGGACGGCAGCAGCAGCAGCACTAAACAAGTAATCGTCTTTGTTGTTGATTTGGCAGCGAAGGGAAAGAGAAGGATGGAAAAAAAAAACATTGTCTACCACCAAAAATCAGCATTATTACAAAAACGTTTACTGGGGTTTCAGAGCTTAACTACGATGGGGCAAAGCCGTTGTGTGGGCTCAAGAACCGCGCATGAAACAGCTCGTTCTTAAGCTGGAACTACGTGTAAAAGACATGGCTGACGAGACCCGAGTTCGATGGTTGCGCACGCGCGGACGGGTTCCGTAGAAAATCGGGTTCCGACCGATAGCACCACGGCTCTAAACGGGTCTTACATTCATACGTTAGCTTTTGTGGAACAAACATATTCAAGGTTCCAGGGGCATTGAAGCGCGAGGTTTTATGTCAATAAAACACATTGTTATACAGAGATCCGGCTCCGTGTGGCCCGGAACATCATTGTAAAGACCCGAATGTTCAGTCCGAATTGTGACACCGTCGTGAACCCGGGGTCCGACAAGCCTAAAGCAGGGTCCCGCTATGGACCTACGCGTGGGGCGGCAGGCATGAAGCCAGGGCTTGTTTTAATGTGGTTTTTTTTTCCAATTCATTTCACTGGAAATTTTCCATGCCCACCCTTTCTCTCTTCCCCATTCTCTTTCTTTTTCACGTAGCACCGACGAACATTACTATTTTGAACACGGATCGTACCCAGCAGCGATATGGGTAAGAACAATTACATACAGTTGCTATCTGATTCCTGTTCTTTTACTGACATTTCTTTGTTATTGCTCTAGCTAAATCAATTTCATCTGTATCAAGGGTATGTGTTTATCTCCGGACATGACGGATAATACCACGTCCTAACTTTTTTTTACAGTCTACACAGCCCGATCTTTCCAATCCGCTATACCAACGCATCAATGTCAAGCAGGACTCACCTCAACAAGCTTCTACGTCGAGATCTCGTCGTGGACGACCCAGTGCTCAAAGCTTTGGACAATCCCATCCTATGGCCTCCAATGAGCTCTTCCAAGCCATAAACGGAACAAGGAAAACGGGTCCTGCCAGCACGCGTGTCAATAAGGACTCGAGACCTACGTCGTCGGCACATGTTAGATCGATTAATTCTTCAGTGTTGAGAAATCCTGGCTTTTCCTCGCGGTCAAGGCCCTCGTCGTCAGACTCGTCTTCTACTAGAACCAGACAGCCACGATCAAATGAGCAAGCTCGACGCAGATTACAAAGACCTGCCACCACCGCTAGTACTGTTGCACTATACGGGCCCTACAGCAACACCGAAAACAAGTCAACCAACCGCCCCCGTAGTTCTTACGATCGAAGAGTGCCTAATACCAGAAATCGTGCACGGGATTCAAATCAATCCGTTCAAGAGCTGTCGCCCTTGCCAATGAAAGAGCCGTCGCCTTTGCCAATGAAAGAGCCATCACCCATGCCAATGAAAGAACCTTCACCCGTACAGCTGATGCCTGTTCAACCCATCAATACGTTTTCTATCCGGTACGCCAGTCTTCCGCCTATTCTTGTGATGCGTAATCTTGCTGCCGGCACCAGCACTGCAGACGTTCAGGTAAGCACAAAATGCTTTTTTTTCTTACTACTCCTTCATTGCTTTTCTAGTTTGCTAACATTACTACGTTTCTTGTTTGCAGATTGTTTGTTCCACCATAGGTCCTGTTGCCCAATGCCGCACTCAGCCCCAGCCTAACCGAACCGTGACGGCCGAAGTCGTCTTTCAAGAACCAAACGATACTCATATTGCTGTCAAAAACTTTGACGGAGCGCACGCCGATGGCCAAACCATTACAGCAGAGATTACAAAGGTCCCAACTATTCAGTCTCTTTCAGGCTCTACAGGGTTCAGTCAAAACGGTGCGTTTTATGGATGATTGATTTGAATATGGCAGGAAGGAACATTAATGATTTCTGTAGTTTGAGTTGGGCTGTGTGTTTGGATGCTTTTTCTTATAGTCCATTATTGAATGGTTCCTCAACGGACAGTGATTACCCTGTTTGCCAGTGCCAGGTTGGCAATATATTGTGTGATAAGTTTACAGAAATACAAAGACGTTTAGAATGCTTGTAACACGTTATTCGACTAGATTGTAATTTTTGAATTATTTTTTTCTTTCACGAGGATCTTATCTCTTGTAGACCATGAACCAAATCGTAGACTGGCTATCGTAAAACTATCATTAATATTACCATTATTTTTATACATGAATACGTTATAAATCGATATGATCTAGATACAGATCAAAAAGAAAAACAAGTTGGTTTAAAACAAAACTGACTTAAAGCAGACCGTAGACCAGGGCCATCAACGCGCCCAGAGCTCCTGTGCCCAAAAGGGCAGTATTCTGAGCGGCTGCGTTTGAATTTTGAGCAACTACCGTCATGGTTGATGAAGGTGCTTGATTTGAAGCAATTTTTGCGGCATCAGATTTGCCCATATTATAGGCAGAAGACTCTTTGGCGGCGACATAGGACGAGATGGCCGCAATGGCACCTTGTGCTTCTTGATTGAGTTTGAAAGCACCCTCCATCATGATCGAGCGCACGCCGTCTGTGATGTTTTTGTTGTCGGACTTGACATCGTTGACCATTGCGCCGACACGGGCCATCATGCTGCTGACTTCTGCTTCACCTTGGGTCAGAACGGAGTGAATGGCAGAGCCCAAGCCGGGGACGGCGTTTTCGAGCTCTTTGCCCAAAGCTGCAATCCAGTAGCCTGCCATTGCCGAGACGTCGTGAAGCTGGGCTTGGATAGCGGCAACCACAGCACCGCCCTCTTCCATGCCTTCTGCGATACCGTGCTGGAGGAGTTGTTCGATTGAAGGTGGAGGAGGAGTGGTAGCAGCGGAAGGGCCAGAAGGTGGAGGGGAGGCTATTACGGTTGCTATGGGTGTAGCCGAGGGCGATTGAGCCACAACGACGGCTGAGAAAAGGGCCACAGCGGGCACTAGTAAAGAAGAATATAACTTGACCATTTTGATGATTGCCTTTGCTGAGAGTAGTGAATTTAGAACACGACTAGGCTAGTAATGATGAGAATACGGGCGATAAAGAAAGCAGGAGAAGGATTTTTAAAGGAACCCTGTGTGTTTTTATACACATTACGAGATAGTGATGTGGGAGTCTGAAGAGGGCAGTAGTCTATGTAGATATTATAGTGGTTACAGCAGCGGTGATCAAATGATAACATGAGTGCAGTGGATATTGCTTTTTTGGTATAGATGCGCGCAGGAAATGTACACACAAAAAAAAAATAAAAAAATAAAAAAATAAAATAAATATAAGAAAAACCAGTGAAATTGCCACAGATCAATGGACCTTGGACCAAATTCAGCAGATGCACAAAACTCAACAGGATCAGTTGGAAAGTGGCGAAGAGCAGGTTTCAAAAGGATGCATTTGATAGTGGGCCAAAGTGACGATGCTGTGATGGTGAAGATCAGCGTTTGTACTTGCTTGCCCAGAGTTGAATATAGAAAAAAGAGTGTTGATCTACAAACTTTGATCAAAAAAGTGGTGAAGTGTAGCTTTGAAGAACCGACTTTGAGAAATACATCAAGTTACGATAATCAACCAAAGCAATTGTTTTATTCTGTGGATTTATGTATCAAAGGAGAGAATCTCAGTTCGTCTCAGAAACTTCAATCAACACCTCTGTTACTCATCTCTTTTTCCATCTGTTGCAAGTTGATCAAAACACTTGCGTTAGTACATAGGCTTTCACTACAGTATCCATGCACAAAGATACACAATTACACTGTGCAAAGAAACAAGAGCTCCTCGACAAGAGCAACAACCATACGAATACATCTCATACAATCACAGTGATTTTGATGTAGGGTGCAAAGACATGAAATGAATAAACCATCGTCGTGATCGTTGCAATCACCATTGCTGTTTACAGTCACAGCTGAAAAGCGGTAGTACTAGTTCTTGGATCCACTGCTAACATGACCTTCTCGTATATGCTGTACACAAATTGTACAGTAAACCGCAGGTCGAACCTAAAACCAGAGTGCACATTAGTTTGTACAAACTCATTTCTCGGCTGACCAGTTCGCTTTGCCAACCCTCGACACCTGCTGTGAAAGGCCAAGCATATTAAATGATACAAGTGATTGTCATTGTAAGCATCTAGATGGAAATAATACAGAAAATGATGATTTGATGGTGTAAACATGTTCAATTGTTTGACAGGATCAACTACAAGAACTCACAATTTCACTATCAAGCTGAAGCGCCTAACTTTGAAAAGCTACAATAGTTTTTGAATGCAATCTGTATTTAGGGAACCAATAATTCCTGCAGCTACAAACAACGATCATACACAAGCTCGTTTTGATCAAAAGACTGCAAAATAGAACAACTCTTACTGTACCACTAAGCCAACCGCAACAGGAGACCATTCCAAACCAAACCAAACCGTTTGAATGTTCATTGATAGTGATCATGAACCAACGTTGTATCTGCATCTCCAAATGGTCACAATTCTTGTGTTCCAAGCGACTCAAATTTAATGTCTGTTTTTACAGTTTCAACGGTCTCCCTCGTAATCTTTACAGTTGATTTACACTTTAAATACGCTTTTAATTTTTTTTGTTATTTTCTCTCCACTAGTCGACCCTCTTCACGATTTGATGTTTGAGAATGAGCTTTTTAAAAGACCTTCATCTGCCTAGCCAAATCTCTCTGCTGTTTGTGACTACTATACAAATTTCGTTATCCGCGTGAATGCATCTCCTTGACTGTTTACTTTTGATTCCTTTCTAATAGTTCCGCGATACATCGACACAGACATAATGGCTACTCCAATTGTTAATCCTTTTCTAAAACATCATCTATAAATAGGCTCTATATGTACATGAGAGATGAAGAGAAACTCTGGCTCCAGTCTGTGCGACTGTATCCATTTAAACATTCGGCACGAATCGGTATATACCAGAATTGGAAACCCCAGTCGGTTTTTAGTTTTTAACCCAGGGCTATACTTGGTACCATCAAAATCGAACTTATAAACCAGTGAGTTTTCAGCGCTTCAAGTATTCAAATTATATTCCTAGAAATACATTTGAGTCATTCTTAAAGCATAGCTGGAGTAACCATTAAACCAGGTTTAGTGTGGACAAAACGCTGATGGTTTGGATGCTGTAGATGAACGTTTTTGAAAAACGAAATCGATATAGGTTGACACTTCTGTCCATTGGCATATATACATGTTAATCATCACACAATCCTCAGCCAACAGAGCGTTGTTTCTCTTGTCCACTTGATCTGAATTGCTCAACTTTGTATTGAATGAGGACTTCTACAATGTACTCTGATACATTCATCTGCGGCTACTAGTTGAGAGAAATATACTTTGGTTAGGTCTACGGGTTTGACCTCTTTGACTCTTTTTCAACTTTTGTAATCATTGATCATTGAGCCTTCTGTGCTACAGCTTGGCATTAAGACTGACTCACTGAAAATATCAACAACCTACACTTGCCAAGGTCAAACATCTATTCCAAGTGCTCACCGAAAAGTTGCATGCTTTCAAGTAAACACCGGTCTCTTTTCTCTCGGAAACCACCGTCACTAAACGTCATTTTCAGGCGCCGCGTATTCCAAACCCAAACACTGCTCTCAGCCCTTCCTTCGCAAATCACCACTTTTGCTGAAGCTTCCTCTTGTCGACATCGGACTAGTCCGTGCGCTGCTTGTGCGCGAGCTTGGGTATAAGCCCTTTTATAGGCTGCGTTTGTTTGTCTGGCGGGCACCCACCCACCTCACGCTTTTCCCACTGCTCTGCTCTGCTCGCCGCACACCACCGCCGCACTCTTATCTACACCAACCATAGTACACATTCAATAATATAAAACCTTAAATCTCCAGTCGCTCCAGCTCTCCGTCCATCCAGTCAAAACTTTTTTTTTTCTCTCTACAACTTTTTCTTTCTCTCTCTCTCTTTCTTCTCTTACTCTGTTCTTCAAAGCTCTGCTATAGTAAACGACTTACTTCTTTTTTATTCACAAACACATACTCAGCAATGGTTCACCATTCTAACGTCTCCAAAGGCTTGAGATTAGTGCAGGTAGGCTGTGCCATTTTCTGGTGTCTTTTAGTTGCAGGCCCTTGTTTTGGCTTCGCAGCCCTCAAACCTGTTCTGGTTGCCGAAGGTGTCTACAAACAGTTCTGCACACCGGAGGAAATAGAGCTTGGTGTTTTGATCTGTAAACAACAAGAACTCAAGCTCAACGTCATTTTCACAATCGCTGCCGTTCTCACAAATGTCACTGCGCTCATCGTGGGTCCAACTCTTGACAAATTTGGTCCCAAGCTCTGTGGTATTGTTGGTGCTCTACTCATCACTGCTGCCTGTTTCATTCTCAGATCGGCCTGGACCATCACTCTTTTCGATGGATACATTGTTGGCTATACTTTGCTTGCCGTTGGTGGCCCATTCACCTTCATTTCCTCGTTCCAACTCTCAAACACCTTCCCTAAATCCTCTGGCTTGATTCTAGCCCTTTTGACCGGTGCCTTTGATGCCTCTTCCGCTGTTTTCCTCGTCTACAGAATCATTTACGAAAAGTCAGGCGGTGATTTCCATCTTTCTGACTTCTTCACCTACTTTTTGGCCGTTCCCGTCTTTGTTCTGTTGGTTCAAATTTTCATCATGCCCACTGAATCATACTCCACTCTTAATGATCTTGCATTCGAGGTCATGGAGGCAGATGACGATGACTGTTGTGAACCCAGCGGTCTCGTGAGCGAAACAACTAGTCTGCTTAATGCTCACGCTGAGCCTACGGCCATCTACAGCGAAGACCCCAACCCCGCCGGCACCGTGTCCGTTGTCAAACAAGACGGAAAGTTCCACGATCCTCACCACAACGAGAACATTGATCAAATCAGCGGTGTCTGGGGTATCCTTCACGGTGTCAATTTCATTGATCAGCTCAAAACTCCCTGGTTCTATCTCATGACTATATTCACCACGATTCAAATGCTTAGAATCAACTACTTTGTCGCGACCGTCTTTTCTCAATACGTTTACTTGCTCGGATCATTCGAAAACGCAGTGATTCTCAATAAGTTCTTTGATGTCGCTTTGCCCCTGGGCGGCTTGTGTGCTATTCCCTTCATTGGTCTGGTTTTGGACAACTTTTCGACCTTTACTGTTTTGTCGATTTTACTGACCACCACCTGCACAATCGGTATTCTTGGTATCATTCCCAACTCTTTCTTGGCTGCTTACCTCAATGTGTTGCTGCTGGTTGTGTACAGACCGTTTTACTACACCACCGTTTCGGACTACGCTGCCAAAGTGTTTGGTTTCGAGACCTTTGGCAGAGTGTACGGCTTCATCATTTGTACTTCTGGTGTTTTCAACCTGTTCCAATCCACCTTGGACAAGACCACTCACAATGTCTTTGCAGGCAACCCGATCCCCGTCAACATCTTTTTGATCTCCACCACTTTTGTCATTGGTGTCGTGCTGTTGACCTACATCAAGACTCAGTTGAAACGCATTCAAAAAGATAAACTTCAGGAAGCTGCTGCTGCCGCTGCCGCTACCAACGACGCTTAAAAAACATTTTTTGAAGCATGGAATTTTCGGCTTTCGGATTGTCATGGAATTTTTTTTGGGCTGTTGCTTGATCAGAACTCGTTACATATACATATCTGGATCAGATATGAAGCATTTGTTTTGTCATACTCAATTATGAATGTTTTTCAAACCATTCACACATACACATTATCTCTCTCTTTTTTCTCTCATATACATACATACAAACACCAATCTGTAATAAAAATTTATTAATAACAAATATGTATCTCTTTATATCACCATCACATCCAAAGTCATCACAGTTGTGAAGCATACAAAAAAAAAGCGTTGTGATTCTGCTAACTTTTAAAAACTCATGAATTTTTTCATTGCTTACTTCTAAACAGTAAAAAAAATAAGGTTTGTGTATTCTTTCTTTTCTTTCCAAATTGGTAACAATGGATGGAATGGGAAATGGCTCGTGTGAGCATTGGAAATAATGCAACATTCACGAGGTTCAAAAGGTTGAAAGCTGCGATATATACACGTGAGTACATGTGGAAACGAATTGTAGATACGGATTCAGGATTTTATAACTGTAAAACCTAGATATTTTGAATTACTTACAACACTAATCTAATCAGGATCGTCTTTGATCTATATCTAAAGGCTATATAAACAAATGCAAAGTTCAATATCAGGTGAATCTAAATTTCATTGATTCGTCTTCGTCGTCATCGCTATCGTCATCATTTGGCCTCGACACATAGGTCCGCATACCTAGGCCCGTTCTAGTCACTGGTCTACTTTCCATTCGCTGGATAGGTCGTGTTGCAGACACCGGGGTCGCCGCTCTACTACTCTTTGACCCAAACACCGCCTTGTATCCTTCCTCCTCCTCGTCTTCATCACTCGAGAACCCAGCGCCTACAAACAAACTCTCTTCTTGCTCGCGAACCGGCTCTTCGTTTTCCAACCACTCGACGTTCGACTCGACTCGTTGCTTACGAGGATCAGTCTCGACCAGCGCAACAACGGAGTGAGTCGCAGATTGGAATGGTGCCGAGCGGACCTTATTGAACCGTTTGAAATTCGGTCGGCCTGCCCATTTGCCCTCGTTGGATCGGGATGACGGTCGATGCATAGGAAGAATGGGGATTTTAGATTCAACCAGTACGAGATTTTTCAGTTTGGAAATGTCTTCAAGACTCTCTTGCATACTGTCGTACTGCTTTGCCTGTTCCTGTTTCATTTGCTTGACTGCTTGTGTGAATGTGATTTTGGGTTCGGCGTTTTCTGGTTTTGGTTCGGATTCATAACCACTCTCTGGCTTTGACATGCCACCTGAAACTTCGGGTACTATACGAGATTCTAAAAAATCATCATCTTTAATATCATTTATCGATTCGTTGCTTGATACCGCAGTCTTTGTCATGATCGATCTGGATTGGGCGTCTGGTTCCATTGATACTTCTGGGACAGCACTGTTCATTTCGAGTTTACGTCTTTTAAAAGCATCTGCCTTCTGCGTAGCTTCCTGCAAAGCATCAATACCATCATCCGCTACGCGTTTAGGCTTAACAACTGGTGCTGCAGGAATTGCAAATGTCGGCTGTTGGGAGGCCGGTATCGGGTCTGCTGAATCTTCTTCAATTACTATTGATTCAACGAGATCTGGTTTTGGCTTTGAAGGTGTACGAGGAATAGAACCAGAAAAGAAGTTGAGAATATCTTGGCTACTGGTACCAGCACGTCGTTTGAGTCGGTTTTCCGCAGGGGTCCTGGGGATGGGCAGTTGTTTCACAGCCTGTGAATTTGAAGGCGTAGAATGAGGTCGGGCAAAAAATGATGTAATGTCTGCTATTTTATCTTTCCGGTTTTCCTTGTGATCTAGCATCGATTGAATTTGTCGCACTGAGTCTTCTATAGAAGTGCCGGTAATGGAAAAATTTTGCTGCATTGCAGATGTATCATTTTCGTGTATGAGTTGAGGAAAAGCACCATCAGATCTCACCGTCTTGATGTTTTTGGTACTTGCAATTTTGATTGCATTAATGACATCTGACTGCGGAACCATCAATATTCCCAAGACCTTCATTGCTCGATTGACTATCCGCATCCATGATCGCGTTTGCTCTTCTGTTGAGCTATCTCCGGTGGCTATCACGGATATCACTTTTCGTTGTTTTATCATATCCTCAAGTTTCTGTACTCCTCTATTCCGCTCTACTTGAAGAAGAGTATAATCTACAATCTTTTTGACCGTATACGACTCGCCTGGAGTTTGACAATATATGTTCGGACTTCCGCCAGCTGCTAATAACGCTAAATTCATCAAGTCGTACTGTGATTGACACCAGAAAATAAAGATGCAACCTTTGAAAAGCGTGGCCCGTTCGGGATTCAAACCCCAGTCAATCATTGCCGGATAGCTCGTCGGAGGTGGGAAATAATTGAAATTCAAAGCTATGGAATTTGCCGATTCAGATAGAACGTTGATGTAGTTGGGCTTGGTCAATGGAACAACTAAACAAGCTGCTAACGCAGACTTCCTGGATAGCATCTGGTCAACGGTGATAAAACACAATGAATCCCGTGTCAGCTTTGTCGTCAGTTTGATGTCCAAAGGCTTCAGTAACCGCTCCCATTGATTTGTTTCGTCTGGGGTACCATTGTGTGCTATTATCTTATTCTTCCATTCAAGACTAATATCAGGTCAGACGTATGGTCTCCAAAGTAAACTCCATAATACTCACACTAAGGTGTGATCGGCCAGAATGTCATCTTTACCAAATGCAAGCACAACCTTTTTTCTGTCCTTGAATTCCAATTGACCCTCATCGTGCCGTGTTCCATCTACAAAGTTTCTTTTGTAGTTCATAATGAAAGTCAACGGAGTGATTTTGTTCACATCGAGCTACTGATTGTTAGAAAATGTCACTTGTCGTTTGCGGTTTCTACTTACGCAGTCAGTGTCAGCTGAAACGACAAGCTCAGCTTGAGTTCGCGAGATCTGTGGACTATCTAGACATATGTGTGTATGACCTTTCAAAATATTAGCACAGAAGCTTGACAAGCAAACGCTGTAGAAACATACCTTTGTTGTGTCGCCGTCCAATTGTATACGTTACTCCAGGCTGTAACCATTTGGGGAAGTCTAAGCAATCTATCGTTAGCCAAATACACTACCTAATTCAACAAGTATATTTACCATTTGACGATTCACCGAGCTTCGATACGAACCACATGGAAATGTCGAGTTAAAAGTGTTTTGAAGGAAAATCAAAGCTGAGTCAAAACTGGGAACAAACATGAAATATATTTTAAATCAAGAAAAATCATACCCATTAACGTAAAAAGATCTACTAACAATTAAAAAAAATTCCCATGCTATTCTTACATACTGTTGCTTCTACTCCGGCTTCGGTTTCGATTTGGACTTCTGCTTCTATCTCCATCTGGGCTCGGACTTCTACTAATACTTCTATCTCTTCCGCGCGTCCGTCGTCGATTGGGAATAACCGTGTTCTCCATAGGACCTTCGACAAACGCAAAACTGACCTTTAAGTTCTTATCAAGAAAAGGGGCATCATTGCCTTCGTCAATAGCCTTTTGAGCGTCCTCCTGAGATCCGTATTCAATTAATGCGTATCCTTTGACGTAACCCGTCCGGCGATCCAAGTTCATATGCACGTTTTGAACATGGCCAAACTCACTGAAGTAATCAGTCAAGTCCTCCTCTGTTGCTTCTTCATGAATCCCTGTTACCAAAATAATCCAACCTTCTACAGCTATTGGGTGTTAGCAGTGATATCATAGTTGAACACTCAAAAATCCTATACTTACATCGCACTGGAGGCTGGGGTCTTTCCAGAGCTTTGTTTCTGATTGTCAGTGTCTCCGAAGGGACCTCTGTAACTAGAAAAATGTTAATATGCTATATTGCAATGCAAAAGTTCAACGTCGGACTCACCTGGAGCATCTACCTCCATCTTAGCATCATCATCATTGATAACAACGACTTCTTGTTCGGCACTCATTCTGACTGTTTCAATTGTGATTTTGGGGTATGCCATGGAAATCTGAAAAACTTAAGCTTCTTGGAATATTTCGAGATACGGCAGTGGGTTAGGTTAGTACCAAGCATCCAGGTAAATACCAAGTCTAGAGCTGTAGCCTGTTATCAACAACTGGCCATCATTAGCGATCCGAACAACTAGATGAGCATAAGTGTATTAATTGAGTCTAGAATAAAGTTTATATAACAAAAAATAAATGTCTAATTGATAGCGAGATCACAGCTGTCTATCAAAGAAACTTTGAACCATACCTTCGGCGTTCTCTTCGTATTCGATAAGCTTGACATCATTGCCAGAGATCTCAGTATTACCTTGGATCAATTGCTTGCGAGGTTTCTTCTTCTCCAAAACAATATTTCTGTATTGTGCCATGTCTTCACCAACTGAAGTCATACGATTGTATAACTCACTGCCTCTTTCAAAGTCACCGGCTGACTTGTAGCAATGAATCTCTTGAAGGTACTTGCGGACTGCCTCGTGTGCTTCATTAAGCTTTGATCGGTTTGTTTTTAGAATCAAATCTGAGTGATCGGGCTGAGTAGACACCAATGACACAAACGGAGTTTGTAAGAGACATTGGAGAATGCTATAACGTGCTTGCATATGAGCTTGTCCCCAGTTTGAAGTTTCAGGATCGTAGAACTCCAAGGCCAACAAGCCAGCACGAGCCATCTGAATATAAGAAACATAAGCCAAATCAGCTTGCTCGTCAACATCAAGCTCGCTGGCAAATGTGTTTAGGATGGATTGATCTCTAGAAAGATAAACGGCTACAAGTTCAGCACGGCACTCTTCGTAACTTGCCGCAATAGAGCCAAATAGTGATCCCCAGGTTTGACCGGGTTGATAATGAGTTTCTACCTTAATGTCAGTGTTAGGGTAGTATAAGTTGGATTGAGGAGAAGTGAAAAGTCTACCAGTTCCGTGACCCAAAAGCTCGTGAACACCAACTTGCATCTCAAAGGCAGCTTCAAAATACTTCTTGTACAGGTACTCGTCCTGCTCGCCTAAAAATGTAATTTCTTCATCGGCCTTTGCACCTGCCGAAAGCACATTTCCCAAGGAAACGTTTTTAAATCCAACATTAGCACGGATATCATCGTAATTGGGGATATTGATTCCGGCTGGAACACCAGAGCCAGCAAATGTCAGTACTTCCAACGATGTGAAATCAGGTGCATTAAACTCTCCTTCTTTTTCAAACTCAGGGCCCCATGGCAACTTCTTGATGTATTCTGGGGCATCATTGACAAGCTTTTGAAATTTCTCTGTACGCTTCTTGTTGACCATTGCGACCAAACCTTCCCATTCGGCTCTAACACCTCTGGGATCCCTGTAGGTTTCAATGAATCCCATATTGACTTCCACAGCAGGGCCAATATCTTTGACCCAGTGGACTTGCGATTTCTTGAAGGATTCCATATCGCCGGAACGGAATGAATCAATGTACTCTTCCAGCATTTTGTATTGTATCTCGTTGGCAGTGTTTGCTTTTGCTTGTACTAGATGCTCGACCACGTTTGTCAGCACCTTGCAGTAATCTCCATAGACTACTTCGACGGTTCCCAAATCATCGGCAAGTTGATAAATCTGCTGCTCGGCGCCATTTCCGTGTTGGGCACTGGCGACTTTAAAGTTGTACTCATGTGGTCCGACTTTAAACAATCTGCTATTCTCATTCATCAAAGGAACAGCCTCAATTGCGGCGTCAATGACCTCCTGAGTAACATCCTTGTTGTAGTAACCGGAATAGTCATAGCCAAGTAAATGAGGCTCTGGAGAGTAGATAGCATTCTTAACTTTTTCAAATTTGGCTCCAACTCCCGCGTCTTCGGCGTATTTTTTGAAAACCTCTGGCTCGATAGCGGGAATGAACTTGCTATCACCGAAAGACCTATAATTTCCCAGATTTGAAAGAAACATACTTGCGTATTCCAGGTACAGCTTTTCATCTGCAGACGAGTATCTTCCAGCTTTGATTGTATGAATAGCCATGATAATGTCGAATATATCTTCGGACTCGGGTGAAACTTGTCGCAAAACTATTCTAGTCCCCGCGTGAGCAGCCTTGGACATATGATGTGCGTATAGCTTTTCTCTGTGAGACAATGCCTCAAAGTGAGGTCGCGCTCGGAGCATGTAAATAGGAGGCTTCTTGTCAGCAAGAGGAAGCTTCGCCGGGGCAGCGGTTGCGAGGCACCGCAGGCCTTTGTTAATGTGTGTTTTGAACGCATTGGTAGTAGTATTTCGCGAGAGTAGTCTGAGCATTGTGATAGTTGAAGATATGGAGAAGTCAGATAAACAGGAAGAATGAGATGATATGGAAGGCTTTATGAAGGAATGATCAATCGGACATTTACGTAATCGGACAGAGACCACTCGGAGGTCTAGGGAGTGTGGTTATAATTCCGGTGTGCTGAGATAAATGGTCGCCGTATCTACTGCCCAATTCAAAGCCGTAGCATCCAACAGACGGATCCGCAGTCGGGCACCTTCTTGAACTATTGGCCTTTAGGTCTGCGGCGGGTGCCTGGGCCCAGATTCTTAGAAAAGCTCTTGATGACACAGCGCACAAGAGAACTGTTAGGTAAGCACAATGTGCTGTATTCTTTCAGCCTTATCGTTCTTATCTTGTCGAAAACAACCCCACGAGACCTTGTTTGTATTAGCGACGTCGACCCCAGGCCCGCAAAACAAGCACAACATATTCTCACATTCAGATCGTTTCTTCCTTTTCCCTGTTATTAATGCAAGCAAATCACATCTCCAAATCATCTTTTAACACTCACCTATATCTGCAAATCATCTTTCAACACTCAAAATGTCTACAACACCTGTTAATCGGCTGGAATATGCCACATTCTTGATCATAGGCATATCGTTCTTATGGCCTTGGAACTGCTTCCTGTCTGCCCAACCTTATTTCTTTTCGAGACTTGATGGGTTCCTGACCTTGCAGCGCACCATTTCAAGCTCGTTGATGATCATCAGCACTCTCACTGCAACCACAATATTCATTCTACTAGTATTTAAGAAGCAAAAGAAGAAGATTACTGATGTCAACTTTGCATCCCGAATCATCTATGGCGAAAGCGTGATTCTCGGTATCTTTCTTGTTTTGGCATTCTCGTGCATTTGGTTTGTCAAGTCACTAGAAGGCGTGCAGTACTTTACGTTTTTGTTGATCTCCATCTTTGTCTCGACAGTTGGCACTTCTCTGTCTCAAAATGGTGCCTTTTCAGTCGTTGGTTTGTTTGGACCCATTTACACCCAGGCCATCATGGTCGGTCAAGCCGTCGCTGGTATCTTACCTCCAGTTGTGTCAATGTTTACCACTTGGTCTAGTGTATCAAATAGCTCCGCACTTACTACTATACTAAACAAAACCCCAAAAGCCTCTACCTCAGAATTCAGTTACTTTTTGGTGGCTTCTGGCATTTCGGCTGTGGCTCTGGTACTTTTTAAGATTGTTCTCAAAAAGGAGGGTGGCGAAACTGCACTGCTCGAAGAAAACGTAGAGGAGGCCGGACAACGGGCTAATGGGTATGAATCTCTCCCATACAATCCTGAAACTGACGAAAACGGAGACGCCATTGTTACAAGCCCATTGACACTGTTCGGCAAACTGCGGGTTCCCGTGATCACTGTGTTCCTGGTATTCTCGGTTACTCTTTGCTACCCAGTTTTCTCGCAATTAGTTGCGCCTTTACATTCTACGAAATCATCCAAGTTGTTTGATACCAAGCTGTTTATCCCATTTTCTATTTTTATTTGGAACCTTGGTGACTTGGTCGGAAGAATTGTGTGTGGAAACTCAAACTTTGTTGTTTCGAAAGATTCAACGTTCCTAAGGTACGCTGGAGGAAGATTTTTGTTCCTACCCATATACTTTTTCCTTACAAATCTGAACAACAAGAATTCTGGTTTCAACCCATTAATTGGTGATACATTCTACCTGCTGGTTCATTTCTTGTTTGGATTCACGAATGGACACTTGGGATCTAGTGCCATGATGAGCACACACAACTATGTTGAGGTTCACGAAAAAGAGCAGGCTGGAAGCTGTTTGACTTTGGTTCTGTCATTGGGACTGACTGCTGGTTCATTGTTCAGTCTCATTTTGGTGAATGCTTTGAGCACTTGAGATGTACTCATGTATGTCATCCTATTGTATTATCTTTCAATTTTACTTTTAATGCATTTAACATTGAGCTGGATCAACAGTCACTCGTGCCGAAACTGAAGCAATGGCAACATATCAGTGAAGAAGCGGCGGAAATTCTCGATGGCCTTATCCATGTAAAATCTCAATATACTGCCATGCTATGTCTATCGGCTTAGTCGCAAAGCGAAACTCGCTATCTGTACCCGGAATCTTTTTGCCATTCATATGCAAAAGTCCAAGCTTTTCTAGAACAAGTTTCACATGCTCTGAAGCTGTCTGCGGGTCTTGATATTCTTTTGTAGTAAAATCGAATTCAATAAGTAGTCCTTTAAAAGTTCCTTGTAGCATGAGGTTGCACACCTTCAGATATCCTTCTTCGATGTCAAAACAAGAGCCTTCTCCACGGATGTTTTGTCTGATTTGCCAAATTGCCGGAAGTTTTGTATTTAGTATTTGTTCAAACTGGCCAGTAATGACTGATGCATTGCCATTCACAGCGCAGATGGTTTGTATTTCGTTCTTGGGATAGGCTGGGTATGTGATGAGGTGCAAAAAACTTCCACTTTTTGTCACAGAGTTGCTGGAACCAGGTGGAGGTTGATAAGAGCTCACCTCTTTCCTGTAAAGCTTTGCTTCAAAACTCCATTTCTGTGATTCAAAAGGATACCAGTTGTTTTTGATATTGTCTTCTACAGACGAAATTGTATGTGACGACGCGTTGGCAATGAAAAATAGTCTAAATAGGCGTGTGCCAGTCAGAAAAAAGATTCGACAAGTTTTGGCAGATGGCTGGATAACTTACGTTGTGACGGTCATTGATTTATGATTGTGTGAAAAAGAGCAAGTGAATAGTGAGAGTCGATGCTACGGTGATCCCGAAGCAAATGTGGATTTTGACGTTGCAATAGAAGTAAGAGAAGGTTTTGAGCTTGACGCGGGAGACACAAGACAAAACTTTAATATCCAGTTTAGCAACAATTAATCTGCAGCATACCGACGACAGCAAGCTTACTAACCTATGCTAACTTACCTGCTAACCTAATAAACAGTCTTTTGAACTTGCAAAAAAAGCATACCTTTTCTTCAACTAGCGATTAAGATTACAACAACAGCCAAAGAATCGAGTTTCCATAAACTTTTGTTTTTTTCTTCTGATTTTTTTCTTTTAATTTTATTTCTCTTCCTCCTTCTTTGTATCATCATCATTGTCACTCTCTGTTTCCAGATCTCTTCCATCTCATCAATACAATTTTCGGAAGACATACCCATTGGTCTAGACTTATTCGCTCACTGCTTCCCGCTCGAGTTACATCCCCACACATACACACAAACACACTTGCGGTTCTTCATCTTCTCATCAGCAATTATGAAGTTTCCCCTAGCAATATACTGGGATCCATCACTCTTAAAACCAGAAATTTACCCTCCAAACAGCACGCATATTTCATCACAAAATGAAGCCATTGCAGTTCTGCGTGCGGGTCTTGATCAGGAAAATAGAGACTATACGCTGCACACGTTCAACAAAGCCCATGATCTTTTTGATCTTCTCTACGATCTCGCCAGCCAATTCTCTACGCAAGACGGCCAAAACGCATTTAAACAGAACCCACTATTGGTGATTCTGAATCCCGTGGCGGCACAGCCACAAGAAGATGTTCGGGATATTGAAGTATCCAATAAAGCCATTGTCAGATTCGTGGCATTTTTGGATTTTGGTATGCCTGCCATCACAATTATCACCAAGAGCAAGAACTTGTTTGGTGGAGATCAAAATGCCATTTCTTTCCCCGAAACTGTTATTGCAATTGAGAATCTTGACACAGAAGCCATGGAGATTCTGCTTGACAAGGTGACAATTCTAGGGAGAAGGCTTAACAATGCGCACCGGCGCCCATCAGTCACGGCTTCTCTTCAGTCGTTTTCGAATGTGCCAAAGAAAGCTGAAAAGAAGCATATGGTCTCATTTAAAAAGGCATTTCTACAGATCGACTACTTCTTTAGTGCATTAGACTGGTTCCATAACCAGGAGTCGCTATTCTTCAAGCATAAGCCAGGCATTGGTGGAGGAATTTGTCCTTGCGGGGAGGAATTCCAGGATTACCAAGAGGCGTTTGATCTCACAGAAGCGGAAGTTGACAAAACCATCCAGGAGGTTTGGAGCTGGGATTTCTATGCACACGACCTTTCAGTCAATCAGCTATTACTAGCGAGTTTCTTGATGTTTAAGCACGCATTTAAACAGCTTCCAGAAAAGCATCCTATTATTCTGGACGATATTTCGCTTCTCCGACTACTGCTGGTTTTGCGGGACTCCTACCGATCAACCAACCCCTATCACAATTTCCGTCACGCAGTGGATGTGCTTCAAGCCACATTCCACTTTTTGATACAGCTCAAGTGTCTACCTAATAGAAATGGTACTTTGGAAGAAAAAGGCACTCTGAATTCTCTGGAAACCTTGACAATTCTGATTGTAGCGATTGGCCACGATGTGGGCCATCCCGGCGTAACCAATATGTTTTTGATCAAGACAGAGGCCCCAATTGCCAGTGTGTTTAACAACAACAGCGTGTTGGAGTCTTTCCATTCTGCAGTCTTTTCAGAAATCTTGTATAAATATTGGCCACATGTGATGGAAGATTTTGAATTCGGGAATGGTACTGTTTCGCCAACGCCTAGCAACACTAGTTTACGGCTGGAGAAGTCCTCCAATAACGAAAGTGGTGCTGACGAATTTGGCGAGCCGGAGCCCAAAAAGGAGGGTCAGATGCTTTGCAATTTAATTGTCAAGTCTATTTTAGCCACAGACATGTCGCTGCATTTCGATTACATGGAAGAGGTGCAGATTCTGTTGACTGGATCTTACGACGACGACGAGGACGGAAGCGAGTACACGACGCTGCTATGCTGTCTCTTGATCAAATGCGCCGATATCTCCAACGTTACCCGGAGACTCGAGATCTCCGCCAAATGGGGCGAGGTGCTGAGCTCAGAGTTTGGCGAAGTTGAAGAGCTTGAACAGATTTTCGGGGTCTGTCCACCGCCTCAAGCAGCACCTGCGTCTGTCACCGGATCTGGTGCTGCTGCTGCTGACGTAGCCAAGCCGCCAGTGGAGCTGACTCCGCGCCAGAAGCTAGCCAAGGGGCAGCTTTTTTTCATCAAGACCTTTGCCAAACCTTTGTTTGTGTCCGTCACTCAGCTGCTTCCTGCCCTTCAATACACTGTTGACATTTTAGAAACAAACGAACTCACTTGGGAAAAGTGTCTTAGCGGCGACGAGGAGTAAGAATTGCATCTCTTTGTCTCCCTTTTTTATTTCATCTAAATGTCTAGCGTTGTTTCCTTTTTATTTTTCTATAAAGTTTTTTTTTTTATTTTTTCGTTTGTACTTTTGTTTGAATTTTTCATCATCATAGATTAGGTTTGAAACTTTTTATTAATTTATTGTATTTATTGGTCCTCATAGATGTGCATTATCCTCAAACATGTGTAGTAATGAAGCTGTAGACGGTGTGTGGATTTGTGAAGCGGATGTAGTAGCAGCCAGAGCACATGACCCCAGTTGAAGAGTGATGCACAAGGGGGAATGACTTTTTTCTGTTTAGCGGCTGTCGCAAGACCAAAGCTGTTTTGTACACAATTTTGCTACACTTTATTCCCAGATCGTGGGTTTGTGTATACACATTTTCACGAAAAATGCACGAATACAAAGGGTTGTACATATTATTGTTCTTTATGATGTTGTTGTCGGATACGAAAAGCCAAGATGGTTTGCTATCACTAATTGATCTCTTCTACATTAAGAAGCGTGCGTGGAAGCCGACACTAGAAGGGTGGGAAAGCCTTCTATGGCATGTGGAATGATGTATGGAAGGTTCCGAGGCATGTGTGTGTATGTACATTTTCTTGCTCTTTTTCGGATACTGGAGCCCTAAAGGTACTCCTGGAAAGCCCCACAGTTCAAATTGAAAGGCCGGTGATGTCCGGTTGAAGCTCTGGTGTCTGCTATGCTCTGATACATATGTAAATCCTCAGCTTGTTGAAATGTTTTTCAAAGTCATTGTGTCATTGTTTCTCGGCCTGAATTGTACATGTTGAGGGGTTTTACGAATACAATAAATACACACAATAGACGCATTTTCAAAGGGTGAGGACCAATGTGCATTTGTAAAACAATAGGCTGGCTACACAATTGCTTTCTTGTATTTTGCGGTACACACACATTTCAAAAAGCAGTTCCAGGACAGGCAATGCGTAAACGAATATAATCGCGGTTCCCACTGAAAACGCGTTGCACTAAAGGACGACGCCATGTTTCTATTTTTTTTTTTTTTTTTTTTTTTGTTTTTCGTTTTATGTTTCTGTAACATCATCGATTCAAGACTAATTTCGTTTTTCTTGCCAAATTGACGCGTCGGCGCTTGTGTATGATCAAAGATAATAGCCCATCTAAAAATGCGAAAACTACTTGAAAGGCAGACGCGATAATGTGTAGTAGTTCTGTTTCTGATCGGTGAATTGGCAGACAGCTTTGCTTGGCGAGGGTCTCGTGGATGATGTGTAGATGGCTGTCCGAAGGGAGACGGGAAGGGCCAGCCGTGGCTGTCTCAGTTGATGCTCAGGGTATGACGCAGGCAGCAGCAAAACACAAGCACTCAAAAACCAAAACGTTTTATTTATTTTTTTTAGGGAGGACGCGATCTCGGATGAGGCAAGTCCGGTTTCGCACCAATCAATGCGCAGCTTCCTCCAATCAGGGAAACTTGGTAAACTCACACGCTGTATGTCCAGTTGTTTATCAATGTACCAATGTTAAAAAATACAGGTGTTCTCCGTGGCAACAGACAAGACTGGGCTGAAGGGATTGTGTTCAAGACTCGTAAACGATGCCTTACTGATTTGGCAACAAGCGAGACTGCGGCGGTCAGTGTGGATGAAATAAGAATATTATCTGGCCCACAGAAAGGTCACATTTTTCTTAGGAAAGGCCTCTCCTCTCCCTCCAATGAATTCTGGGAGAATTGTGGCTGTTATGATGATTGAGAACCATTGTCGTAGAGGTAGGAGTAAGATACATTGCAATAGCCAAGCACCCGATGTCGGCGAGATCTGTATTCAAGTTGACAGAAGTGCACCAGAGTCTTTGTGTGAGAACCGCTGCAAGATGATAGCACAGCAACGACACAGAGGCAGACCCAGAACAATGCTCAAAACCTATCGAAACCATCACTTTGTACACTTCAGTCGAATAAAGAAAGAGATCACTTTTGTCGAACAATGATCAGTATGACGTTTACTTTCAAGAAGACTACGCGAGCTGTCTGAATATGCCAGTGCTCAGTGGCTGATCTTGTTTAACTACGATAAAAGCGAGCAAATTAGATTGCAACTTAGATACAGACTGTGGTTAAGTGCGGGGCAAATATCATTCACAACTTTTCAAGAGCCTCGTGAATCCATGATCCACGATCTAACCTTAGCGTGTTTGGCAATTAGCAAGCCCCAAGGTGCTTTGCGTTGATCAAGGCAAAAGACGAAAAATAAACATGCGAGTATGTGAAGGTCGATACCAAAAGAATTGTAGGCAACAGGCGGTCAGTGCTCTTGAAATCAAATGGAAATGCAGGTAGATACTGCAAATTATCTGTAAACACTTTCTCTAGAAAAGCGCACTGAAATTGTTGTTTTTTGCATTTGTGAAGCCGGCTTTTCAAACCGTATCAGGCGCCGGATGCTCAAGTGTAGAGACCATGACCGACTAAATTGACAACTCAAAGCCAAAATAGGCTAATTGATAGGCCTCTGCTAGTAAAAAATCGTATATCAGAGTCAACTCCAAGCAATATCTTATGTTTTGCAGAAGGATACGACCAATGCTCAGATTGTGATTGGCAAAACGTGCTTGCCTGGTTCAGCAATGTGCGGCTGGTTCTCGAAAGATCAGTTTGTAGAGAGACAGACAGTTGAAACCAGGTGTCTGATAGCACTTGATTGCGCAACACGGAGCGTGGGGCAAGTGAGAATAATGTAGCTGATAGTCAATCAATAAATGAATGATGGTTTAGCCCTTTTGCTTCTTTGATCACATATAAGCTGCATAATATGTGTGAGAAAACATCAAAGTATTTAAATACATATCACAAAACATTGTCAAAAACGTACCGTGGAAATTGTCAGATAAAATGGTTAGTTTTAGAAGCACATTCGGCACAATGTATCATTGATGGTAGAAAATCTTTCTTGAAAGATAGTATGCTTTATGGGCCAGAATGAACACATTTTGAATACAAATCAAAAAAGTAATGAATCTCTACAGTTTCATAACATCTTGACCACATAGTATAAAAGATAAATAGCTCAAGTACAGTAAATAATCCATGATTTTGCAAAGGTATCCAAAACTGTTGGATGAAGTAGAGAGTTTTAATGGTATGTATCTTTCGTAGTAAATACATACCGTGGGGAACTGAAATACAGTCAAGGGGTCTCAGGCGTTACTCAATAAACTCTACTTAAGCTAGTTTTGTCCAGGCAAAACACATAAATTACAAGCATTATTCTGACTTTCTTCCAGGTCAAACATATTTAATCCGAAGACTGCTTGAAGAGTGCATCGACCTTTCTCTGAACTTTGACCTTCCAAGTCTCTAGACGTAAAGTTCAAACACACTCAAGCAACTGGCATGTTGAATCGTTGAAAGAAGCACGGCTGAGATTAGAATACAAACCGTTGTGCCTGAGCACCGATCTCCGAAGAATCAAAGACGATGCATATTTTGAACCAGTTTACTGAGATGATTATTAAATCGATAATACCACACTTCAATTTGCTCTAGACTATGTAGTCTTAAGTATTCTAAGCTTAGTATGTGCTTCCTCTTATGCTATGCGTCTCGTCAATAACGCGGCTTTTGCCTACATCTAAAGTGTTGGTCGCGATAATGAACTTACGACACCAGTGAAGCTGCGGCTCGCCTTAAGCTCGTTCTGACAGTCGTAAACTCAACAAATGTACATTTTCCCTTTATTTTTCTGATTCCATCTTTCCCATGCAATATTTTGGACTTTATTCATGAACAATTGCACTTGTAATGGAAAGTGTGTACAGAGTTTAATCAGTTTGAATTTGTAAGTGGCTTTATTTTGGAGTTTGATTTCCATACTCGACCTTATGTTTCACTCATGGACCATCAGGTTGGCCTAGGATCGATAAATTCCAGTATGACAAGAGATTTCTATTTGGGACCAGGAAGGCTGGGCCAGTTCAGAAGGTAAACCTCTCGATCTATTTGGTACCTCGGCAGCCATTTCGATCAAAGATCTGGCCCACAAGTGAAATCTTATATTCTTTTTCCTTGCAAACGGTGTAGTTTTACAAAAAGTCTTCAAGAATCTCTACAGTAGTAGGAAGCCCCGGCGATACACTGTTTGAAAATTACTCGACCGTGACGCCTAAAATAACCGTAGTTGGGGAGTGGGAGATAAATGAAATAATCTGGAGCAAGGTTTATTGGCTCGCCTGTCTTTGGCGCTGCAGTCGGTCGCTGCCACGGGCAAGCTCTGACATTTACCGTCAGAAAATTTGAAAGATATCGAAGCATCTACGTCGTGCACGCTGTCAAAAGACCGCCGAGTTTAGTACATTGGCAACAATATCTTATGAATTACGACAGTTGAACTTATTTGCAACTCGTGTATTCCCTTGCTGGTAGTGATGGTCAGTGAAGGCCTCATATTTTCAAAGGCAGCTGGATTCGAGCCTCGAGTGCACACTAGTCTGATAATACATGTCTTTGGCCAAAGGGTCTACAGTCATGTTTCTTAAATCACTAAGAGAACATACTGTGTGACAGAAGGCACGCCTTCGGGGTGTGCAGCGAAAAACGCTTTGAAAGACATAAACTACGCTTTGAAGTTTTCTGGAAAGGCGGATGCACTACTCTCGATGTCGAAAAAGTCTAAGCCAGTGCTAAAGACGCAATCGAACTTAAGGGAAAAAAACATTGACAGCGGGGCCAAAAATGTTGTTCTTCATACTGAGGCTGAAACGAGTTTTGAAAACGATGCTGATAAAAGAATTACAACCTAGACTTTTTCACATGAGTTTTTGAATACATTTTATACACATGAGCTTAACAACAATGATTCAAGTATACTTCCTACAATACACTACCTGTAGTTTTAGGGCGATTTCAAACCCAGCCAAGTCTTCTAAACTCTTTTCGTAAACAATCTTTCCCAGTATCTGATGTTGATGCAGATATTTTTTTCATCTTGTTTGTTGTATGTTCAATTATATTTAAATCATCATGCTCTAAAAGTAAAAAGACATTTACTCCTTCTCAAAGTACTTCCATTGATCCTCCAATGGCTTTTCTTCAAGTTCCTCCCAAGGCTTCCATTCGGCCATCTTCTTGACCAATTCAAACTCCTCACCGGCTTGAACCAAAATCTCTTCTATCAGACCTCCACCAATCTTTTGCTCAATGACCTCTGTGACCTCGTTTTCCTCAACAATGGCCTTACGAGCGGCAGTGATATTCTCGACAGATTGACGGTAGACGCTGGTAGCGGGGAATGACTTTTGCAGTTCAGCGAGGGTCATGTCGTACACAGCAACAAGAGCTGGGCGAGGATTAGGGTGTTGGAAAAGACCAGTGATACCAGTGGGATCTAGAAAAAATCAATCAAGTTAATACAATAGGTCTTCTCGTCAAAGCTTTCAGAGATCTAGTAAAACAAAGACATGCGCGCGAAACCCCACTATATGACTTCATGGGGCTCCGTTAGTCAAGTGTACCTTGAGCCGTCTTCCCAATAACATAATCTGGGGCAGAGACACACTGGTCGGTCTCGAGATTAACTTACTTCCTGATTCAGCCTTGATCAAAACGCTTTGCTTAGCAACTTGTCTCAAAATTCTGGCAAATCTCATTGTGGTAATCTGTATTGGGTGTGAATGTATAAGGACCAAACGTCTATGGCTTCCAAAGGTACAACAAAATGAGAGGGAAAAAGAGTTGGAAAAGAAAAAGACCCAAGTGTAGTTAAGGTGGTAGGTTCACAAGTATTATATTGAAAATTGCAATTCTTTGAATGGTGGTTGGCTAGATTTCACCGTTACAATAAGCAAAATCAAGTTGTTGAGGGGTTAGGGTTCATTTTTGTACAGGATTACTCCAAGATCACAGCTTTTAAGCTGACGTGTGTGGACAATCTAACTCGTGTGTTTGTGAATTTTCAACATTGGTCCGATATAGTGTAACGGCTAGCACGGTTCGCTTTCACCGAGCAGTTCGGGGTTCGATTCCCCGTATCGGAGTCTCTCTTTTTGCTCAATATATCTTGACACCACCATAGATAGTACTGGCATGGCTTTTGACACTTGAAATGCACACAAATACACCTGGTCAAATATGAGTCAAACCAATTTTCAAAGACCCATCATGTTTTTGGCTAGATAAGAACAGTTTAGCAATTATACTTCGTAATTTGACGTTTTCAGCATATAGTTCTTCTGATAAACACTATCAGCTAGATTCCACGTTTTCATATTTTTAAAAATGCACTTTTTGTGATATCTATTTTTGATATTCAGAAGAGTGTACCAGCAGTGTTTTTTTGATTAACCAGTCGATGAGAAATGGTGTAATGATTTTGAGTAAAATATTTTGGGTCAACAGCATTTGAAATAGATATCCAAAATCATAGCTGATGAATTCAAATCTTCTACAGTATTTATTTACTACACATGGTTCTTACAGTCCTCAACGTGAGAATTATAAATTTTCCAATTATCAATTAATGTTCAGTTTTCAACAGACCTAGAAGAAAATAAGCAAAACACACACACACATTGTAAATAATAATAATATTATACATTAAATTATTCATTTCATGATTTAGATACATATATTTCGAAAACCCGCTAAAGCAAATACACAGCATATTGTGCGTTGATGCAAGTACTCAAAATCGTAACTTAAGTTTAACTTTTGGTGGTTTGGGGGTAGTGTCTGATTCATTGTTCTCAGATGGAACAGACGTCACATTCGCAACAGATGGAGAGTCTTTCTTCTTTTTAGTTGCTATACTAGGTTTGGACACAGATGTTTTCTTGATACCAGCAGTAGAAAATTTGATTTTGGGCGTGCTGGGCTTGGTGACAAGTGAAATTTTTGGCTTTGAATCAACAGATGAGTGGCGCGGTTTGCTGAATGAATTATCCCGCTTAATGACAATGTTGAATCTTTGAGTTCGAAATGCCCGGAGTCTCCAGAGTTTGGGAGTTTTTAATGTGATTATGTATGAGTTTTTCGAAACTGATATTGCGGAGCATATTTGTAAAAGCTTTGATTTATCAGGAATCGAAAGTCGTTGAGATTGCAATGCCGACCATATCTCTTTTTTAAATGCAACATTCTTATCCATTTGCTTCTTCAGCTGCGACAAAGCACCTTCAACAGTAGTACGAAGTTGAAGATCTAAACGAGTGTCCCTTTCAACTGAGGCATCTTCCACAACAAGAAATGAGTTTTGTGACTTGTGCTTTCTTCGGGGCTTATAATCACCACGGAGTGCAAGTCTTCCAACAGTATTGTTAAGAGCATTGATTAGTCCATGTTTGACGAACTCAAAGTTATCAAACACGAGAGTCAAAAACAAATAGTTCACCACTGCCTTATTGTAGATTCCGCCCAAGTTAAGCAAAGCCTGGAATGCTGTAATTCGGACTTCACTGTAGTTTCCAGGCTTGGTATATTGAATGAGTTCGTCGAACTTGACAGGTAAATACCCTCTAACCCATAACCTTTCTTTTTGTTGAATAGCTGTAGAGGTGATCATATTGTGAACAGAAGGAAGCCAGCCATCCATTCTTAAACAACGCTCAATTTCATCCGTTGCTTTCGAGATAAATGTGTCAGTCTCGTAGTCACCTTCTTCTAAAGACGGTTCAAAATTGTTGTTACTGAGAGAGTTCACAATTGCAGTAATCAAGGTGCAAACATAAAATGAATCCGAAAAAGGATTGCTGGAATTGTCGTTGTATCGAAGCAAATCCAACAAAAAGTTGCACACTTCTACTGGACATTTTCCGTGATTGTCTCTGATTTGCGATAATGCCATTGGTATAGCTTTTTGAAGAAAGTACGTCGGAAAATCAGCAAAATCGTTTGCTGCAGGGATAGTGGAGTTTTCAAAGCAAAACATAACCTGAAATGCTTTAATAAGATGAAATCTTCCAATATAATTGAGCTCTTCAATTCCGCATTTGGCTAGCTGGTGAGCAGCTTCTACTCGTATTCCATAATAGTATCTCTTGTCCATCAACGTTTTAACTAAGATAGAAGAGTATAACCGCGAAGGTTTCAACGTTCCAAAGTATCTTACAGCATCGTATTGAGCAACAACGTCTCTATCTTGCTGTAACTGCGATGCAAACATATAATCGGGCTGGTTGATGTACAATACACAGATCCATTCGAAATCGGTGTCAACTCTGATCCACTCAAATGCCTCGTTCATCATTCGCTCCTCTTCTTCCTTTGTCCAGTCTTCTAACTGCCATTCCTCCATTTGTTGATCTGACTGTAGCACATTACCCAAGCAATGCAAAAGAATACCATCCAGATCAGCATCATCGGCTGTATCAATATTGAGAACATCTACTGCTTCCTTAGGTTTCTTGTTTCGTTTTAGACGCTTGTACTTTGTATTGTACTGAATGTCAAGCTTTGTAAATCCATCTTTTAGGTCTACAACATGTTCATAAGGCGTTCCGTCAGCTTCATGGATTCTAATCGTCATCGGTCCCTAGAAATATAGTTAGCGAAAATCATTCAAGTTTTTGAAGAGCAAGTACGTACTGTAAATATCGGCTGCACAGGGTATTCTTCAAATCTGCCAATACCGTTTTGAGAGTTTCTGACAAAATCTTCGTCTGACGGAGGCATAGCAGCTATTTCAGATACTTGTACCTGTCTGATACCCATTTCAATGAACATTCGTTTCTTGTTGAACCTCTGCGTAACTCGAAATATAGGGTATCCCGATCCATATACCCACTGGTTGAAAAATACATCTAGTTTATTGTGCCCTACTCTTTCGCATACTTTGATAAAGTGGGCTGTACTGAGACATGAGTTTGTTAAATCGCCGGACATACCTTGTAATAGAATTTTTGGTATTGCTCGTGATAGGCCTAAAGATTTATCCGTCTTCGTCATTCTCCGATCTAAAATGAACAGCACTATTGGGGACTTCAAGCGTAGAAACTCAAGGTCACGATCAGTGAGTGGAAATACGAGTTTTGGAGAAGCTAATGGAGGCATGCCAATATCTTTACTACAGACTTCTTCAGAGAGTTTTTTAATAGAAAATCGGTATTCGTTGTTTCCAATGAGTTTTCTCAAAAAACATAAAGCCATAAATCCAGATATTCCAAAAACTAACCACAAATCTTCCCAACGCTTGGGAAGAATCGAGATTCCAACCCATTGCGTAGCTATAGCCACAGAAAATTGTCTAGGAGCTGAAAAAATAGGTTCAATTACATTTGGCGGGTAAAGCAGTTTGTCATCGCATATTATCAAACCGACTGAATTAGAAAACTGGGCAACGGCATCACTAACGAAAACGAATGACAAAGACGGAAAGGGAAATGATCCAAACTCTTTGGTATAATAATCCATCACTTTGTTGACAAATATGCATGTGTTTTGAGTTTCGACTGTACGATCCGCAAAGCCATAAACTTGAATAGGAATGGCCGAATCATCATCGATATCGTCAATATCCCTTGCTTCTTCTTCTTTGAAATCTGGTAGCGGAATAACAGAAAAAGCGCCGACAGCAAAGCCGATGTTTTGTGCTGCAGTAGGATTCATGATGTCGAAAGAAACAATCTTTTTACTGGGGTCTTTAGGATGCGCAACCTCAGTTGGTTGTTGTTCTGCGCTCACAACCACCAAATCCTGCTCCTGAACCATTTCTTCATCCTCATCAACTTGAACTGTTTCCTCATCCCCACTGAGCTGAGATATTGATCTGGGGATTGAAATTTCAAACTGCCATGTACACAGCTCCCACATTCCATCAATGCATGGAACCCAACTTGAAGTAGCGATACCTATTGGCGAATTTGTCGTGTATGCATGCCAGAAATTGGTTTTGAGATTGGAATTCTTGCCTCCAACAAAGTTGAATCCAGTTGTTGGCTCAGTTAGTGAAAAATCAATGCGTAGTGTTATTGTCGACATTTCTTGACGAGGCCTTGGAATCTCTACAACCAGTTCTCCTGCTGGTGGCGCTGTCGTCAATAACGGCTCCATTTTCTGTTTGTACAGATGGTATTGTGTAATGTCGGAGTTTCGCGGCATTTCGATATCAGTAGCAGAGTCTTCAATATAATGCACCGCCTTTTGTGAATCGACGGTAACATTTGTGATCTTACAATGACGCGTGTTTATTCGCACAGTTTTTATCGGTGCACTCGACGCGAGTGTCAATTCGGTGAATCCATACAACGCGCGATGATAGAGATCAATATCGACTGATACCCTTTGGTGCAAGACATTATATTGTTTTGGTTCATTTTGGGCATCAGTCATGGTAAATGCAGTATTTATAATGTTCCTTAACCGATTATAGACGACGATACTTGTATAATGTGGAAATAGTTACAACAAAGCGTTCCAGATGATAGTGTGAGTGTGTACTAGAGTACTAGCTCAAGACATGAAATTTGCAGTCGAAATTTGGGTTAGGGTGTATACAGAAAGCATTAGCTGAAGTGGTGTGCGGATGCATGTACGTGAATGTTTAAGTTTACACAAATTCGTTGTTCCTGGCTTTATCAGTTTTTTCTTCTTCTACCAAATGCCTCGATTCTACGTTGTTTTGTTGTGGAGTGAGTCTGCTGGGACTCGAACAAATGTATCATGATACCTTTGTTTTGGTTTCGAAACTTTGTTCAGGTGTTGTCAATACTTCTGTTTGTTGGATTTGTCTTAAGCACCGATGAATCGGTTATAGCAACATCGCAAACTATCATTTCTCTGTCGCAGAGTCCATCGAGCATCTCAATCGCAGCCAGTGCTTTAACTTTACAAACACTGACTCCAAGTGAAGATCTAGCAGACAAAAATGATACAAATACACCAGCCAGCTCGTCTTGCGGTCATCCTACATCCAATAATACAGATATTGAGACTGAGATTGAACTAAAAGTTTTGGATGTAACTACCAAAGTACCGCTATCGTCGGAATTTATAGAGACTGAGATAAAGTCTGAAAGTAAACTAAGTGGAAACAAAGAGGAAAAAATAGAGTGCAACAAAGTGGAGGAAGAGTATAACGAGGAAGAAGAAGGTGGTGATGATGATGGTGATGAAGAAGAGGATGAAAATGATAGTGAGCGAATGTTGTCTTTCGATGAATGGCGTGAAATCAAACTGGAACAAGCTGGGCAAGATGTGTATCCAGATCGTAGTTACCTTGCTCAAAGAGGTTCAAATGATAATAATGGCTCAGAAAAGTTTGACATAATTCGCGACAACATAGATAATAACCCAGTTCTATTTTCTGGTAGTTCTGACCATAACAACTTTAGTCAGGAACAACTCGTTCACAACTCTAATTCTCAGCTGAGCAACAATGCCGAGGACGAATCCCAGGCATCAAACGCCGGAAATTCAGATTCAAACACCAAGTCATACAAGGATCGGTTTAACTATGCATCGTTTGATTGTGCATCTACAATTATCAAAACTAACAAAGAAGCCAAAGGAGCTCACAACATTCTGATAAAAAATAAGGATTCTTATATGCTCAACAAATGTGAGGCGTCCAACAAGTTTGTCATTATCGAGCTTTGCCAGGATATTCTGGTTGACACAGTCGTGATAGGAACATACGAATTTTTCTCCTCCATGTTCAAGGATATTCGGATTTCTGTGTCAGAAAGATATCCGCAAAATGAATGGAAAGTATTGGGCGATTTCCAGGGCCAAAACATCAGAGATTTGCAGAACTTTCAGATCAAAAATCCCTTTATTTGGGCCAGGTACTTACGCATTGAATTTTTGACGCACTGGGGGCAGGAGTTCTTTTGTCCCGTGTCACTGGTCAGAGTGCATGGAACTACAATGATGGAAGAGTACAAAAGTCATGGTGCCAGTAAGCTACAAGCTCCAACAACGGTGAAGAAAACGGAAAACAGTACATCAATTCTCAACAACAATAGAAATAAAATTGCAGATTCAGGCAAATTAGACGCAGATTCTTCTAGAAACAGCACGAATCTTGAAGGTAGTGATTCTAAAAGTCCATATTCAGTCAACAATGAATCAGATTATGAAGATCTCGATGATCCGTTGGAAGACGAAGAATCTTGCGTTGCCGTATCCACTGACGAAATACCAGATGACGGTAGGTGTGATCCTTCTAAGAGTCCCACAGATGTTGGTGATCCAAATATAGCTGGCAACATTCCGAAAAACATATTGTTTAATTCCAAGCCTGATTTTTGCCAACCTGTCAGTTGCAAAGCCGATAAGAAAAGAAAGCCTTCGACATCCTCATTCGTTTCGCAGCAATCGCCGCCTCCAATTGCATTAAGTCAGGAGCCAACCACCCAAGAGTCAATTTACCAAACTATAATGAAGCGAATTTCGTTGCTGGAGTCAAATGCCACTTTGTCGATGCAGTATATAGAATCTCAAACACAAACATTGCTGGAAAGGCTGTTGCGAGTTGATCGCAAGTATGAATCGAAAATCGAAACATATTTAAACGAGATAGATGCGAGTATCAAAGAAGAGTATCAGCATCTAAACGAAGAACGAGTGAAGTTATGGGATTTGGTGAAATCTGCACTGCGCGCGCAGGAAGAGAAATCCAAAACGGAGCTGGAAAGTCTTGAAGAACGGCTTAAGCACGAGCTCAGCTACCAAAAGAAAATTGGAATTGTCCAGGCGCTTATTTTGCTTGTCATTCTTGGATTTGTAGTCACGACGCGTGGGGCATCAGTAGACTCCTCTATTATTGCTGTAAACAGAAGACCCGTCAAATCTGGTCGACGAGTTCCGACAGTTGAAGAAATGAGCTTTGTGGGTTCTTCTCAATTCTATAACGGTAACAAAATGTTCCCACCTTCCTCGCCATATTCAGACTCAGCCTCGCCGACTAGGTTATACCATGTACGATCGCTTCCTTCAATGCAAACTAGACTTCTAACCAAAGAAGACGGGGAACTGGCAATTGTCTCTGGGCTTCGAGATCAATCAGGTGGTAAGTCTCGAGTTTCAACTCCAGCACCATTATCGCCAAAGTACGCTTACAACGGGCCGTTTCATTCTTACTCGGATCATGTACCAAGTGAAAGTCCCTCGTGGAAAAAACTCCGATTCAAACGCGGCGGTTACGATATTCTTCCAAGTCCAAGTCCTGATCCTATCTCCTAATCAAAATACTTTGATTCTATACTTCCCATAATATTTGTTTTAATTCAACAAAAAATGTTTCATTGCTCTCTGTATATTTGTCTGGCTACAGCAATATTGCGTCTAGTAGACTATCAGTATTCAAAGCATTTGCAATATGACCAAACACTATTATACCACCAATTTAACAGGAAAAGACAATGTTACTTTATAATATTATAATATAAATGTGGTCCAATAATTGTTGAAGTATGGAAAACTTTTAATATCCAAAAAAACATTGGATCGAAAATTTAGCAATTGATGTGGATTAGAAAATTGTGTGTATATGAAGGAAACGAGTATGTGCGAAGCACTCGTTTTATAATAAAAACCAACCGGTGGCTCCAACACCTACTAAACTCAATCCAAACCACCACATCTTTTCAGGATCAAATGCTTGTTTCTTAATAGCAGGAGTCTTGGACCTGTTTTCAAGCGATCTTCTGATCTTCATTCGCAGACTGGAAGACGAAGAAGGAGTAGCGGCTTGTTGGCTGTTACCGGTCTCGGTTGCACCCGTGGCAGTAGGGTTCATGGTCATGGTTGGAAGCATCAATGGGGGTTTGTAGGCTAGGTATAAAGGAGGCAATCTGGCACCATCAAATTGGTACAAATCTAATCTGTATTTTCCGTGATAGGGATCAACATAAGCCTCCCACTTTTGCATAACGACGGTGTCGTTGTATCTCAGATAGTTAGACTTGGAGCTTGTGCAAGGATCGGACACTAATTGACGGCCATCAACTTTGAAAGGAGTCATGACAAGAGTGTTGTTTGAGAGAATTTCGTAGGTACCGTGCTGAAAGACTAAAACAGCTGTAGGGCATTTTGGGTTTCTGGGGTTGCCTGACACACGATACAAAGCTTGTTCCCAGTAACCATCTGCGGTGAAACTGTATGAGATTCCTGGAAGGGCAGGTTCTATCAAGAGTTCGCCAACTGGATCGTAAAAGTCCTATAGCATAAAGTGTTAGTACTTGTCACATTTTTTCGAACATCAAATAACAAAACTTACAGGGCCTGTGAAAACGGCATTGGACTTTGAGCTCCAAGTACCTTCCAGCTGGTTGCTGGCGGAGAGACCAGCCAAGTCGCCAAGATCATGGCCACCAGAAATGTCTGATTGGGCATTTGAGTTTGATCCAGTACCACCGCCCATTCCACCAACAGCACCGATGTTACCTTGTCCTTGAGCTGGTTGAGCAGCAGCGGCTTGACCATTAACAGTGTTGGCAACTGCTAGTATCGATAAAGCAACTGAGAATTTCATTGTGTAATTTGTGCAGATTTGAGTTTTTCAAGGGTGTTGAAAGAAAAGTTGGGTAAACGAGATCAGGTGCACAATAAGTTCTGATTCAGAGATGAGTGTTTTTAAATTGATTAAACCGGTTGTTCAAACAAAATCAAACGATAATTCAAGTGAATGTGTGTTGGCAATGGATGAGAGCCAAACAAATGCTTAGAGTTGATTAAAACAAAGTCAAACTCGAAAATCAACAAGAGAAAGACCAAGGTAGCGAGAAAATGGCGGCGATTCGTGAAATTCGATGCTGCAGATATTCACGATTATACAAAACCAAACGTTGCTGATGAGGGTTTATACGTATGAGTCCTCGGTTTCGATATTCAAAAGTGCAGATTAGTTGAAGATGCCGAATGAAGTGCTTAGAAGATGTTGGAAAGAAGAGAGAGAAAAATATTTTGAAAAAGGAAGAAGAAAAAAAATAATAAAATAAAGCAAGGAGGAAGCAGAGGCGGCGGCAGGCAGTGGGCAGCACCAATGCCCAAAGGAGGTTTTGGGTCAGGCAGTGTCAGCGCAGAATAAATCATTACGTCATCCGATGAGCAGATGCTATTAATAGCACCCACAGAAAACAGGAACATTTTCAATCATCCAAAAATTCACATGTACATATTAGTACTTACGCGAAAGACGTTATTTAACAATAAAAGATTCACAAATTCAATAACGCTTTGGCCTGGGTTGACAATGGTGATTGGAACTGTTTTGTTGGTTGAGATGAGTCAAACAAACTGGTTTGGATCCGTTTTTATCGCGACTATAAAGAGGACTTGGAGCTGTTAATTGAAGGTTGGGCTAGTGTCATTTATGAAATGCTGCAGACATGGCTCGAAAAGAAGAAGTTAAGGTGTAGATGAGCATAATGGATCAGATTTTAGATGACTTGTAAGATAAAATTCCATGAGAAATACAAATGTAATTTATACTTGAAGAAGTCAAGGTTTTGATAAACTTGTCCTCCGCTACAAAGTGAAAAGCCCATTTGTATTTGTATTGATCAATTGTAACTACTATGATCGGATACCGGTTGCCAACAATTTCAAATTTCAACAACCGTGAATCTCTTACAAAATGGCAAACTACCTTGGTAGCATTCTTCAACAGGAGATTGTATTGACACTCGACAAAACAATTGATACTTGAAGGCTGGTCCCATGACACGACAAAGCCGGGCAGATTTGTCTGGTCTAGTCTTTACCGACATGAACAAATAAACTCTATATTGTAGTATAATGGGGTAGAAATAGGCGTTCGGTAGAACGCTGATGAGAAGGAATAGGGGTTTGGTTGTTAGGTTTGTGCCCGACTATTAGGCTGTTGGTTTGATGCCCGACTATTGGGCTGTTTGGGATCGTCCGTCTGGTGGACTGGAGACCGAGAAGGGACAATGATTCATCTTAATCGTTAAAGGCTCAAGTGTATTCTCGGCAAAGAACTATATAAAAGGATCGGGGGAACCGAGCCTTATTTATAGACGGAAAATTATATACTAGACGACGTGGCCTTACAGGCCACAGAGTAGGGAAAGGGCTAGATGGCGCCTAAAGGCCTAAACCTAGGTGCCATCTTTGTCGTATCTCCTACGACAATATCATAATATATTATTACTATGGATCGGTCTGGCCCCTGATTTGCTTGTGAAGCGAACAAAGTGGTTTGTTTCCGATAGAGTCCCCTATCAAACATATCAAATCATAAGTCAGACATCGTAAGTTCTAGCTCGATTGTATTCAGATGGGGGACTCTGCATTCAAGTTGCAAGCTAAGGCGACTCTTTTAAACGTTTTCTCCAATTGCGCACAATTAATTCAACTACCAGAAAAGAAACACTTGATCCCAATCACTAAAGAACTCCTGAGCATCTCAGCAATTTTTGAAGCCATTAAATTGAAACCATGGCTTACAGATTCTGTTATTTCAAAGACACTGCCGGTGTTTCGGTTATGTTTAAAGCTTCGTTTATTCGGCTGTTTTCTGGTGGAGATAATATTGCCAATAATTACGTGGCTATATCATAATAATATTATGCAAATAAGCTTCAAAATTTTTCTATGCATACGTAGATCCAAACCATCACCGTTACACGTTGTCCCCGGAATTGAGTCCGTTCATCCATCCTTCAGTACTATCCAAAGGCCTTTTTGCTCGAGGCCTTTGATCCTTTTCATCTCCAAAACACCGGATCTTTACCAATTCTCAATTGCTGTTCTCTGCGGCTGACTTCGTATTGAACTTCTCATGTAGCACACTGCATACGCGGCTCGTAATTTTAGAGCTTCGTTTAAACTGGCTCCGTTGACTACCGCCTTTGAGCTGACCATCGATGCCATTGAAGCCCATGACCGCTAAGGCCGCAGCAGCTTCTGAAGGCCACTAAAAAGATATTATTTACTCTCGGGGTTTTTGTTACCTTACTCTGGTAAAAAGCAGGAGAACATCCTTTCAACTGTTCAAACCTCACTAACCGTAAGCATGAGGTGTTTTTTCTCGTGATTTTTTTCTTGTACACTTGACTTTACTGTCTCTTGCAAAACGTTTTCCTTCTCGGTTTAGCTTTCAATTCGCGTCTTTCTTCCTGCTACTCACTTCACTCGCTTGATTTTTTGTTGCCATCAACTCGCATCACCATGGCTTTCCCACTCGCCATCCCTTACCCTCCAGTGCCCGAGTCTGGCTACTGGGGCCCGCCTACATCGACCATTGACTGGTGCGAAGAAAATTACGTTGTTTCAAAATACGTTGCGGAAATCGTCAACACCTTCACCAATGCCGGATTTATTCTTCTTGCTGGATTCTATCTTCTCAGAGTCATCACGCAACGTGTTGAGACGCGGTTTTTGTTGGTGGCCATTGGATTCATCACTGTCGGGTTCGGGTCCTGGATGTTTCACATGTCTCTTCTCTACGAGTATCAATTACTCGACGAGCTGCCAATGATCTATGCCACCTGCGTCCCTTACTGGATCGTGTTTGAATGGGGAAAGTCTCGCGCAAGATCAATTCGAATTGCGTGTGAAATCTCCGTCTTTGCTGTCGTTATCACCACTGTCTACCTATATACTAGAAACCCGTCGATCCACCAAGCAGCGTACGGCATTCTCACCGGCATTGTCATGATCAAGTCGCATCTCCTTGTCAGAAAACATGTCACAAACCCAGAGGCTCTCCGGACCCTCCACAATCTCATGATCTGGGGTCTCATCTACATTGTGCTCGCATACTTTCTTTGGAACATGGACATTCATTTTTGCTCTACATGGAGATCGCTGAGGCGCTTCATTGGCCTCCCCTACGGTTTCGTGCTTGAAGGACACGGCTGGTGGCATCTTTTCACGGGACTTGGAGTATACCATTATTTGGTATATCTACAATATCTACGACAGTTCCTTATCAACAAAGATGATCAGTACAAAATTAACTGGAGTCTATTCAATATCGTTCCACATATGGATCTCATCAAGAATGCGAAACGCAGCAATTGATCCCAATACACAAATTAAAAACATCATACAACCAGCCCGTTCATGTGTAGGGATAAACAACGATACAGGATAGAACTATAATTTATGAACAAATAAGTATTGAAATTTTGTAAAGACTTTCTTTCTCCATCACTACACAATCATGTTCCTTCAGAAATCTAGCATATATTATAATTTTATGGTTTTTTGCGTTTAGAGTTGAAGTACAGTAAGCTCCGGATTATTAAGGGTTGTCATATAAGAATTTGGAAAATGCCAAGACAAAAACCACACAAATCTACTATAGTACAGCTAAGTGGAAATTTTTGCAGTAGCGATTAAGCTCTTCTTAAGTTTGAATCATGGTAAAAAACTCAAAAATGTATGTGAAAATTCGTCTATTTTTATATTTCTCAAATGTCAAATCCTATATTCAGAGTTTCCCATATAAATTTACACTTTTAAACGCCTTAGATACCTCTGCAAAAATTTCCACTTAGCTGTATATAAGGTCTTGAATATTCGAACCTTACTGTAGACACATTGACATTTTAATTTAAAACGAGCCAGGAGTTAGTGCTTCCGAGAAGTTAAGTGATAATTTACTTCAAGTATAACTGTCTATTGGACACAAGTTAGATAGTCAATGCAAAATGACCTGAGCTACCCTAGACGAAGAATAGTCAACATACCCTACACTTCGTTAATCGTAGATAAACATTTAGTAGTTTTTGATAGTCATCTACTTAAATGAATTGAGTGCAAGAGCAAATGTATTATCGCGAGTAGGAATTATCTTAAACTTATCAAAAGTTCCATTTAGTGTTTCTAAATCATGTCGATCAAGATTTCTATTGTCATATTCAGCTTTTCTAAAATGCTCGAAAATAGTTTCACAAACAAAATATAAATCTATCATAACCAAGGTTTGCTACTAAAGTACATCATGCTCTCTATCTTGAAGTTTCAATGCTGCGATATGGCCTTTTAGGGTACAAAAGTTACACAATCAAGTCATTATCTGTTCTTAATATGGCTTCAAAATTGATCATGTATGAGAAAAAAGAATTACCATGATCCTCATAGTGAATCTTTGATTTCCAAGATCGATAATTGCATCAAAATGCAATTTGCAATATTTAGTTATATTATCGAGCAATTCGATTGAGTTACTGGGTGTGTGCTTGAAAGAATGAAAACCGGCATTAACCAATGCTGTGAATTAAATTTTCTGGAGATTGTATCTGAGTGCATCTAATGCACTTGAAACCGTAATATTATTACTATAACTTGTTAACATCTGGACTTAAGTTATCATAGACGGTAGTCCTAAATGTTGAAGTTAGTACTTAGAATCTTCAGGTGCACAAAATGTACCATGCTTTACTGAATATTTCATTGCATCCTGTAAACAATTAATTTATTTAGAATTGTTCCAGAATCTTTAAAGTAGGAATCGCCTTAGTATGGTCAGAGAATCATAGAACTTTTCTACATTGCGTGGGTGTCATTAATTGATCAAAACAGGATGCGCTTGTAAGACAATAAACATTTGAGTCGAAAGTGGAAATCGTGTAAACCGTGTTTGCAAAGTAAGTGTGTGGGGCCACCTTTATAATATATCTCATGATCCTCAAAAAATACCAATCAAATCATCTACAGGTTTAAGCCCATTCTTGATCCTATAAAGCTTAGTTTATTTCTTCTTTAATATGCATGGCATTTTGTTTATTATGCCATACATGACTGGTTTACGGTCTCATTATTGTTAGATTTGTGTTAAATGAATTTTTCTAAATGTTCGTCAGCGACTTATGATAATTCAGCGGACCCTGCTATATTTTAATCAGATTACTTTGTTAAAAGAAGGTGAACCGTTTTGAATGGTTTTTCACTTGTTACACGATTACCAACAGATTTAAAAGCCCAAGTGTAAGAAATGTGTTTACCATGTTCCATAAGCTTGGGTTTATTTGCATACAAGTCTTCAATAACTGTTTGAGCACTAAAAAGAGATTGCTTAAATTGAAGCAATTGTACTTGTTTTCAGAATTTATTTCATGAGGTTCTCTAATAGTTTGGGAAGCGATTTTTTCTAAATCAGGGTACATGATAAATAAATCATACTTCTTTGTATTGCCTGCATTGAATAATTTGGGGATATTTCGGTTTATTATAGACAAGTCCAAAAATCAATCATTGCTACCAGGTACCAACCGAAAAGGTTATAAATAACTGTTTATTTAATCGATCCGAAAATTGAGAATCGACTCAAGGCAATGTGTAAATACATTATGTAGTCCTCGAGGATCAGCCAGTAGTTTGGGATTGCAGGTTGGAAATATCACAGTTTGTTGTTTTGCCGAGTCAAGCGTATCGCAATCAGAGTGTTTGGTTACAGCTCTGGTAAAACACTTGTGAAAACTGTGAGAAACACGGGTTCGCAATGTCTATTCGGTTAGTGCCGAAGTAATAGTTATTAATTATTACATACAGCAGGCTGATGTGCACGTGCATATCCTGTGTTTCTAGAAATAAAAGTCAAAGTACGCGGATTATGGTTGACGAGTGATACATAACAAAGATAATGAGATGATGTGAGTATTGAATATTAAGGAAATGATTCAAGTAGTAAATGAAAGATCTCAAAACGTATAAGATTGATAGTGCGATCCTTTAGAAATGTTTGCTAATGCTGGGTATTGGTGCATGATGACTACACACAGGACAGACCAACAATGAATAGACCGATCAAAGTCGGCCAAGCAAACTGTAACAACAAAAGTGGAATTATTGATGAATTATTTGAAGAAAAGTTAGACGTACTGCTTCTCCAAGAGCCTGGGTGTTGGGTCAAGGGGAAGAAACATAGTAGTTGGGTCAGAATCATGGACGAAGACCTGAAAGAAGACGAGCATCCCCGGGCAGTTACCTATGTCAGGCGGAGTGTGCTGAAAAAGACACAAGTTGTGAAGGTGAACAACTTGACAGACAGAAACATGGTAACTATAAAGTTAGATGGAATTGAAGTGACTAACATTTATAATAGGGTAAATGAACAGACAAGACCCCTGGAGATCTTCATGAAGAATGCAGATGTGGATGAAGGAGTGCTGAGAGTGATTGCAGGTGATTTCAATCTGCATCACCCTCAATGGCAAAGCTGGACTCCAGCAGCTAGAATTGAGAGTATGGCGGCGAGTTGGGTAGACTGGGCTGAAGAGCGAGGGTTCCAACTGGCTTCAACGCCGGATGTGCCAACGTTCGTGAGAGGAGAAACAGTTATAGATCTGGTGTACGCGCAAGACGGAGTAGACGTGAAAAATTTTGGAGAAAGTGAAGATATTGGAAGTGATCACTACATGCAGCTGTGGAGCTTGGATATTGGTGTGCGCAGGGAAAGGGTGGTCGAAACACCACCATGTGTATTTGAAGCTAGAGAAGAGGGATACAATTTTAAAGAAGCGGATTGGGAGGTGTTCCGCGGCTTAGTTTCGGAAGGTGCGAAGCTGATGAGACAAAGAATGAAAAGGTGCAAAGGTAGGAAGAGGATTGATAAGTGGGCAGTAGCTACAATTCGGTTGCTCACAGAATGCCTGGATGCATCCACAAAAAAGATAAAAACTAGTGACCGGATGAAAAGATGGTGGTCACCCGAGTTAAAAGAAAAACTAAATGAATGCAAAAGAGTACGGAGATCGGCTAAGAATAGTGTTTGCCTGGAAGAAAGAGCCAAAGCTGAAGAACATGAAAAAGAATTTGCTAAAGATGTCCAGCAAGCAAAATCAAAGTGCTGGGAAAACTTTTTAATAACAAGAGACTCAAAGAACATCTGGGATGTGTTACCCTTTGTGAAAGGTACTAACAGTGCTACAGTGGTTTCTCAACTGATAAAGAAAGACAATACAATGGCAAAGACTTTTAATGAAATTACAGACTCTCTTTTTGAGGAGCTTTTCCCACCAGCGCCAGGAGACGAGTCTACACCCATCCCCAGAGTTACATCTGATAGTAGGTGGCACAGATTAGAACGATATGAAGTAGACCAGGCGTTGAATGAGCAAGCCCCGTTTAAAGCAGCAGGTCCAGATGGCATTAAGACAGCAGCAATAAGAGAAGCGTGGAAAAGTATTGAGTTCCAAGAAGTGGTACTGTCCTTTTTCGGAGAGTGCATTCAAATTGGATACCACCCCAAAGCGTTTCGCACCGGCGAAACAGTTATTTTGAAAAAACCTAACAAACCAGAAACTAATGCGAGAGCTTATAGACCGATTACTTTGCTGAATTGCTTAGGAAAGATCTTAGAAAAAATAATTCAAAGACGACTAGCGTGTTTGACGATGGATACAATCCCTAAGCAACAGTTTGGTGCTCGTGGTGGCTATTCGACGGTTGACGCGCTGGCAACGCTGGTGAATTATGCTGAACATAAAATGAAGAAGAATAAAACAACATCGGTTCTGGCCATCGATATCAAAGGTGCGTTTGATAACGTGCACAAAGGTGTCCTTCTAAATGCGATGGAAACGATGAAACTTCCCAGCGCTTCGCGGCGATGGGTATACCATTTCCTAAGTGAAAGGCAGACAAGTCTGCTTATAGATGGAAAAAAGTCTGAAAGTAGAAGAGTTTATTCGGGTATCCCCCAGGGATCACCGATATCTCCAATGCTCTTTCTGATCTATACTAGTTCTCTCTACGAGAGAATTCGAGAAGCAGGTGCCCATGTTATTGGGTTTGTGGATGATATTACAATCTATACCAGCAACAAGGACGTCAACAAAAACACAGAAAAATTGGGTAATGTATTAAAAATATGTCATGAGTGGGCTGAAGAGTGCCACACAGGCTTTGATTATGGTGATAAACTAAATTTCATGCATATCATGAAAAGAGACAAGAAGAATAAAAGAAAACTAGTGATGCCGATCGAAGGACTCGAAAAGCGACAGGCTACTCAGAGTCTGAAGCTTTTGGGTGTAACTATTGACAGCAAGCTGAAATTTCAAGAACATGCGAAGAATACAACCTCTAAGTGCAACAAAGTTGTTGGTATAATTGGACGTCTAGGAAGAGTGGTCAACGGTATATCGTGCCAAACAATGAGGCAACTGTACGTTGCTTGCGTGCGGCCTATACTCGAATATGCAGCCCCTATCTGGTACAGCAGGATCTCAAAAACTTGGAAAGAAAAACTACAAAGAGTTCAAAATGTCGCACTCCGCAGGGTAATGGCAGCCTTCATAACGGCTCCAACCAAGGCCATGCATCGTGACGCTAATATTTTGCCAATAGATTTGAGAATGGGTGAAGTTGAAAACAGGTTTGCCGTGAGAATATTGAGAAATGTATGCCCAAGGAACCCTATTAGAAGAACAGCCAAACACGCGTTGGATACTGGTACGATATTAGAACGGCTTTTTGTTAAAGCTACGACACTGAACAACATCGATGAAAACGTTTATTGGAGCAAACGACCTCCGTGGAGGCTGCCAGAATACGAAAAAATCATGGAAGCGAAAACAACAACGATACTGATCAAATACGCCTTGCTAGATATGGCAAAGGCTATATGGCAAAAAGACTACGAAATAGAAGGTGAGCTCCGGCAGTACTATTCTTGCACAAGAAGAGAATTGTATGGAGATCGATACCGTAACCCAATGAAGGTCTTAATGGCCAAGAAACCCAGACATACTGTTAGTAAACTGTTCCAACTGCGAACAGGTCACGGTCGTATTGGTAAATACTTCCAGACAATCAAAAACACTGAAAGAAGCTACAACTGTCAATGTGGTCAACTGGAAACGGTGGAACACATTCTGAAGGAATGCACTCTGTACACAGCAGAACGCAGAATACTGAAGAAAACAACAAGCGAGCTCGATATCCGGATCCTACTTGATTCCAAGGAAGGTCTGGAAGCGGTGATCGAGTTCATGAAAGCGCTACCGCATTTGCTTTTATGATGGTTCGCTAACTATTAGCAGCCTGCAAAGGTTTTGCTGTGCATCAAAGGTTGGTTCTGATCATCAGCCTTCTGAGTCCCAGATTTCCCTTTGCACATAGTTACGACTATGAAGAATTTGGCGCCATCGAACACTGAAAACCTAAAACGCTTCCTGCGGGATGTTACTTCGTCAATCTCTATGGTATAAGCAAATGAATTACATGTCTTCTGTTATGTCTGTTTTATATATAGTTATTTTATTTAGAGATATATTGTGTATAATCCCGAGACATAGGGACAATAAACAGATTATCATCATCACACAGGACAGTCTAGACAGCGGAGCGCAAGAGTTCAGACACATATTATTCTCGTTTGCTAAACATCTAATCAAGTTAAGTGAGATTAAATGAGCAAAAATCTGGAAACTACCGACCCGACTGAATCACTTTTTTTTTGCAAAATGCAGATTATAGTATTGTTTATGAATCTAGAAAGCAAAAGTTGACACATAAAACCTGACAATGAAAGCCATCTTGACTAACCTTCAAGCAAATTTTGAAAAACTGAACAAATATGTTTTCATAAAAAGCAATTTCAAGATAAATCAGAGTATTTCACCGTTCGGTTGGCTGATCAGATAATTTTTTTCCAGCTCAAAATCATTTCTGGCTAAAAACTAATTAGTAAACTCATATTTGAGAATTTCATTGTATATTATGTTTCAGTCAAAATTGTGTGTAGGTCACTCTTACAAGACTCCATTAAATGCTAGTGTAAAGATTATCAACTGCAAAACAGCTGTGGAAAGTGTGCTTCAATGAGAACCAATAATTAGTGCAATCATAGATAAAAACAACCAAAACTAACACCTAGATATCTATGTTATAAACAGTGATCAATTTGTACTGCTGATATCCACTGAATTCGCCAGATTTTTAAATCAATGGAATATAATACTGATTGCACAACGCTACAATATAGGAACGGAATCATTGGGTTTTGCTTGTGCGCCACCCACAATGAGTATACTTGATCCTGAAAGTTGACAGTTTTTGAAATTATAATACGCAGCTTACAGATTGGTATTGAAGCAAATCACACAATAGTAAAAACATAAGAGCTTACAACACGTTTGTGACATTTCCATTTCAGCAGAACAAGATAGTAAAACATATGCTCCATGTGAATCTTTAAACAAACACTTGATAAAGATGTGATAGCTACGGATTTTTAAAACTTGTTAATTGCTATCATGCTCATATACTGTGAGAACATGTACCAAAAAACTTGATCGAAATCTTCTTGTGTCATCTGAGCTGGTATTAAAAAAGGATAAGGCAGTCTAGCCATAATATCCGATCGGTTACTGAAGATCTGAACGTTGGATTAGTTACAATCCAAATTGTCATTAAATGCGTTCAAACCAAAAGACTACTTACTAGAACACATAACCAGATCTATAAATCTTTAGCAGGCCTTATAACCATCCTACTATTTCGAGACAAAACTACGTCAAGAGAGTTTCTACATAAACATATTATTATCTTTTTGAAGTATCATAATATATATATTATAATGGACATGAATATGCTTGTACCAAGATCACGTTTCCGCTTTTGTGAGACAAAACGGATATACAATGAACGCTTTTTGAGATTTGAAATTGTTAGAGTACACAAAATCAAACTTTTATTTAAAGCAAGTTTGGCAAGACAAAAGCCGACCTGTGCTTTGAGATACAATAACAACGTTGTATGCTAGCTGATGCTATATCTTGAATAGTAATGTTCTTTCGCAATTTAATTCTGTTTTTCGTTAAGACCAAGATCGATACATTCCATTTGAGTTTTACTACATCTGGTTGTTGTTTTGGTATCAAATGAAAGTTAACATCTAGAATTTGTATAGATAGCGGTTGATCTGTGTGGTATAGATGAAACAGAAAAAGTTATTGTGAATACACATTCGTAGTTTTTTCAATATTATAAAACAACACTGCATTTTCAAGAAAAAATACAAGGTTGTTGATATTTTAGGCTCATGATTACTCTTAGGTAGATGTGATGTCTTATAGATGCTGCAATTGTTGACTGTATAGTTGTATAAATGATGGCTGACTTGTGCTTGCACAGACAAAAAACTACGAATGGACCTGGTTTACAGAACCCCGAACTTGAGGGTTCATACAAATCTGACTTGATCATCAACTCTAAGATACAAGCAACATGGGGAAACACATTCAATCACTAGATCTAAGCCACTGAGCTTCATCTGACTGACAATTTCGATTAAAAAAAATGTGTTTTAATCTCAGATGTCTAGCACTCTTTCACTCTAAACTCTTTCCTTCAAAACTAGTCTTACATCTGCCCACTTCTGTACTCATTCTCTACCCTACTTGATTTTTCCCGTCTCCGTTCACACAGCTCTCATTTATTACAACGCTTTAGCAATCTAAAACATATTTCAATTTATTTCCCGCGTTCAAACTTCAAAGACAGCCTTTCATTTGTAATCTGTCCTGTAAATTGAGAGCGTTTAAGACTTGAGCCTTAAGACGCACGATTTTCAACGCTCTTTATCTTGTCAGAACTGAATCACAAATACAGCACTCGGGGTCTTGCCAAATTGCACAACTGCTATCGGCACTATATTCTCCCCTGAATACTTCAATATTGAAATCACGACAGCTGTCATTACTATTTCAAGCCATGCAGTTCAATATTTTTTTCTGGTCGTGGATATAATGAAGATAAACAATTGGGTCGCTCAGGAGAATACAGACAGGTTTTCCACAGTTGCTATCGAATTCAGCTCTACATAACTCGTGTTCATGTAAAACTTTGCCAGTAAAAACATACTTGTCATCATCTATTTCTACATTACATTCTCCTGCCACTATAATCACCAGCGCATGGCTTTATTTTTTCTTATTTTCTGGTTTAAACACCAAATTCATCATCTTACAGTTAAATTAAATCATTTGCGCCATTTAGCATTAATCCAAAAAATATGTTACACCATTGCCCAGAAATATTGGCAATGTTATCTCAAAGTCTATCCATGATCGTGTATCTTAGAGCAAAAAGGAATTACAAACAAGTGAGAGTGCAAACAATGTTTTCAAGTTTATGATATATTATTTTAGAAAAAGAATTAAGTCGTACTTATATGAATATACTCAACAAGAATGTTTCTCAATTTGGAGTCAATAATTCATGGCTTCAATTTTTTTGGGGTTTTTTTCTTCATGCTCCAAGTTGTTTACATGTACCTGATCAGAGATGCTGTCTGAAGGTGCTTGTAAAAAAATATTATAAACGGAGTGTTGCGAGAGAGAAAAAGGAGGTCGTTGGCTTTTTTAAATGCTTGCAGCGGTAAACCTCAAAAATAAATAATAATGCTGGTAATGCTAAGAAATGGAAATCGGTTGAGTCCTTGTATGCAATCATTCAATGACACGAACCAATCCCCAAGCAGCCCCAGCAGCAAGACCACCTGTAAGCAGCATTTGCAGACCATTGACGAAAACACGGTTTTTAGGACAGTCATGGCCCAAAGAAACAAGAGTTTTCACAACACCAAAGACAAACAATGTGATGCCCATGACAATAGCAGAAATGAGCAGGCCCCATTCCACGCTGTTGGTGAAAAAGTATGGAATCAATGGCACGAAACCACCCAAAAAGTAAGAAAGACCAATGGTCAAAGCGGATGTGAATTGTCTACCATCAGCAGGCTCTTCCAGTCCTTTGCCGAATTTGACAACAAAATCAACCATATCTTTCGGCGACTTCTCCATGTCTTTAATGAACAGCTTAATAGTGTCGGCGGAAAGATTGTATTCAGAAAGAATCTCTTCAACCTCGCATGAGCTCTGCTCGGGCGCGTTCTGGATGAGCAATCTTTCTTTCTGGACTTGGTTGTCGTAGTATTCGGATTCAGACTTTGCTGCCAAGTAGCCACCCAAACCCATGGAAATGGCACCTGAGACAAGCTCGGCAAGACCACCTGTAATGACGAGTTTGGAGTTACCCAAACTACTGAGACCGGCGGTCAAAGCAAAGGGAACAGTAAGACCGTCTGAGAGACCGATGATGATATCTGACATGACACGTGGGTTCACGAGAGATGTGTTTGTTGATGAGGAGGAGGAAATAGTCGATAAGTTGTTGGAGGAAGAAGATCTGATAGAGTGCGACTCAACACGGTCGTCGTCGTCTTTGTTAACGACAGTTTCATATGAGCCGTAAGTAGGCAGCAATGCCCGGCGTTCGTCATCTTTGCTATTTCCAAACAATGCGTTTTTAAGTGCGACAAGAACCATTTTTGTGTATGTGTGTTCTAAGTAATTGTGTCGATGATAATGTGAAGGATTACGAAAATACCTATGAGTGACTATGTAGACAGGTCGTAAGAAAAGAGAATATGTAGAGAAAAAGGAAAACGAAACTAAAAGTAAAAAGAGCAGGGCCTGGATATATATTTATATACGATCATTGCTGCTGTGATGAGCCATAAAAAAAAAATCAAAAAGGCTTTTAAAACACATTTGTGTTTTTTGAGCTTTCAATTTCTAACGGGGAATTTCCGAAAAGAAACGTTACTAAATTGATGTTGTGTAGGGATGAGAAACAGTAAGGGTGGAGGTCTTTGGCTTGTTTTAGAGGCGGGAGAACAGTCTAGACCGAGAGTTTTGGTTCTGCAAGTTACTTTTTTCGCTGACGTAATGCTGTTCTCAAGGTCGTCTTAATGCGCAGCCGCATCAAAGCAAACGGCGAGAGGAGAAAGTGCTGACATATAGATACTTCTTGATTGGCCAAGATAGATGTATTACAAATTGCATAACTGTGGTTGGTTGATAAAAGGCAGTACTGTACCCCGAGATTTGGTCGTGGGAAACAATGAAAAGAAAAAAAGCCTAAAATAAAATAAAATAAAATAAAATACCTGGATTCTTTGAACTTTGTGTACACAAAAATTCCTGAAGCTAAAAAATGATTTATGAATTGTAAATTTATAACAATTATTCTGGTTGTTTGTTTCAAAGAAACATCAAGTACAGGTTAATATGGGTGATGATAAGAACTGATCAATGGGTAATGATAGTGATGTGGATTTAGAAAGATATGTATAGCAATGTAATGCTTTCTACTCCCAAGAGTCTATGACGATCGCGTACATTTAAAGTTGACGGATACTACTCAGTAAGACCCAAGGAAACATTTACACACAGGTACAGAACAGACTGGTCAAGACTAGTAGCAAAGGACCGAAACAAAATGGAGTACAAAAGCTGTTTTCTGTAATGCCATTCAAACGCGTGAATGGCAAAGATCTCCAAGTTGACGACTGATCGATTCCAAGCACGAAGAGCAGACGTGGCTAGTGATCCAGACAAACAAGCACATCAGATGTGCCAACAAGCGGCTATACAATAGAAAACAGTAAACTCTCCAGCTCGATGAAATGCACTACAAACAAAGTCTTGGTTGGACATGGAGACAAACTGAATCAAAAATGTCTTGAACCATACTCTAACGTTGGGCTGCTGCTGCTGCTACACTACTACTCAGATGGAATCCGCGCTGATCCTGTTCAAGGCGAAACAGATCAGAGTCTGGCGCAAGATTCCCCTGTTTTGGGTTGTTTGACGGCCGAAAGCAAAGCTGATCCATTCCAAGAATCATGAACACTGGATACAGGTTGGGCACTTATAAATGGTCAAACCGTTGTTTTTTCAATGATATACAAAACAAAAGGACCCTCCACCGTTGCCAATATTGTTGATACAGATTGGATCCTGACATGAACATTATCATTTAATTGCACTTCTAGTTCTGTCTAAAATCAGAAAGAAAAAAAAAGCGCAAAATCAAAACGCATCTCAAATCTCATCAAAAACATTGCTTTTGTCCTACACCTGAATGATTTGCCGCAGAGATTTGTACCATTTGCCAAGTTTACAAAATCTCAAGAGTCCTCAGCTGCAGCCCGCAGAAGACGATCTGGCCTCGATCCAACTTCTCCACCTCTGCTCGGAACAACATGAATGGCTTGTACATCTACATTCGTAAGCCAGCCCCCCGTTCTCGGCCCGACTTGAACCAGTGCTCCCTACCTACACACAAAACACGCAAAAACGTCGCCTCTCCCTGCCTCTGAACCGACCGACCATAAAATCGCCGGATGGAATCCACCTGATAGCAACGCTTTTGGCGCTCGTCACCAAAGAGACGTTTCCAACGGCCCCATTTCCATCATCGTCTCAATGAAACGGATAATTCGCATTCAGCTTCTGCCCAAGCACTCAAGCCAAAGAATCGATCACCCCTTATTGTCACTTACCAGTGTCCCCGACGATAATATTAAACAAGTGGTACATATCACCGGCACTGTAGTTTGAATTCGCGGTTATCCGTGATCTTTCAGGCCCAGAGTATGAAAATTTTACCTGTTTCTCCCAAAAGCCCATACGTTTTTGACGGGATGTTTGGTTTGGACTGCTTGCATGTAAAATGTACACAAATATATCAATACATCGGGTATCTCATGAACCCGCATGTCATCTGCTCACACGTGTCGATTGCTCAATGTTTTGTACAATCACGGTGTTTGGACATGCGTTGTCATCGTCATCTTTTTTGTCTTGTTGTGTACACATCCAGCAATTGAGTGTCACAAGGCTGCCTGAGACTGTATCTAGTTGCTTATGACGATCGATCATTTCCCAATCTGGTATTTCCATGTTTACACTTTGGTGCATCTCGCGCTAAAGCACGGAAAGGGGAAATGAAAAAAATACTTTTGCAAAATCCGTGGTTACAAATTGGAAACTTCCTAGTTGAGCACATCTGCAAAGCTACAACAGGTAAGCTGACAATTAGCCACATGATGATTGGCCAGCTGGTAAATAAACATCAACTACGATGTACCCTTGTTTCCACTTAAAGCCACATTCTTTTTCACTGATAATTTGCCGTTTAGGAAGAATGCTAAAATCTACCGTACATTATAGCAATTCCTCCCTCCTCACAAACACGGGATTGGTGTCAGTCTCCACTGTGATCTTAGACAAAGAGGAGAGGGGTCAACGTTGGATGCTCGTGATTAGAGAAGCACTGTATCAAAGCCGCTATCATTTTATCAGGGTTGAGGTTTTGAATTATCAGAATGGATACAGTCCGAGATAACAGGTTTAGTGCGCTCTCGAAGGAACAAACGTGTGTAAACAAGAGCCCTGCATTTACACACTAAACCCTAAAACGTACTCATGAGAATTTGGCAAATATGAATTGACCTGTAACAAGTCTTCACGTTCCAGAAAAATTCTTGTAAGCTTGCCACTTATTGCAGGTTTATATGATGATCTGAATTATTCTTCGATTCTGTCTTATCGAATATGACGATACGGGGTGTGTTCTGGGCCTTGTAGAGACTTCGGAGTCACTTATATATTGCAGGTCCAATCCCAATTGTCCTTGTATGTATTAAATTGCACAGTAACTTTTGGGTAAAAACTCATAGGATCTGACCTACGAACCTCATTACAAGAATGTAAACGTAACCTGAAACAGTGATCAAAATAGTCAGTAGAACCTGGAGGATATCTAAGATCATTTGCCTCAAACAAGTTGGCTTGGTGAATTATAAGAAAATATTTTGGGGATAATTATGGTAAAGATGAGCATTATGATGTATACAACGATAGTGATTTGCAAGATCACGTAATACATTTAGAGAATGATGATGCAAAACCAGCCAAAGCTGTATACATGGGATTTGATTGGGAATTTGGAGATATTCAACATCTGTGATTCAATTGTCTTATCAATTCTCTTATGACTTTCAAAAGCGGCGCCATGTTTCTATTGCTACATGGAAGGGTCGTATTGGTAAATACTTCCAGACAATCAAAAACATCGAAAGAAGCTACAACTGTCAATGTGATCAGCTGGAAACGGTGGAACACATTCTGAAGGAATGCACTCTGTACACAGCAGAGCGCAGAATACTGAAGAAAACAACAAGCGAGCTCGATATCCGGATCCTACTTGATTCCGAGGAAGGTCTGGAAGCGGTGATCGAGTTCATGAAAGCGCTACCGCATTTACTTTTATGATGGTTCGCTAACTATTAGCAGCCTGCAAAGGTTTTGCTGTGCATCAAAGGTTGGTTCTGATCATCAGCCTTCTGACTCCCGGATTTCCTTTTGCACATAGCTACGACTATGAAGAATTTGGCGCCATCGAACACTGAAAACCTAAAACGCTTCCTGCGGATGTTACTTCGTCAATCTTCTATGAGATAAGCAAATGAAATAAATGTCTTCTGTTATGTCTGTTTTATATATAGTTATTTTATTTAAAGGTATATTGTGTATAATCCCGAGGCATAGGGACAATAAACAGATTATCATCATCATATTATTGTGTATAATCCCGAGACATAGGGACAATAAACAGATTATCATCATCATACCTCCCATCTCAGATCTTGGGATATCTTACGCTTCTTAGCTCAAGTCTTATCTTTGTAACGAGATCTTGATAATATCAACTATGAATTAACATGATTCGTAACAGCATTTTAGTATCCAAAACTTCAAGCTTAAAGGAAAAGCAAGGAACAAGCGGTATGTATCATTCAATCATATTTTCCTCTTTCTGGCTAACAAAAATGTATATAATGCGGTCAACAGAATTCCACTTTGTCTAAATTACGACTGGTTAGTATTACTCTGCAATGAGCAAGTAACTATATAACGGGTGATTGACTCTCAACCAGCAACTTTATTGGGGTAACAATAGGACCTTGATATAAATACTATCCACACAAAAGGATTTTGCAAATATTTCAGTTCTTGAGTAAACTGACATTTTTTATCATGACTTCGACTACATCGCCTTTTTGTATTGCGTCCAAGGTTGTAGCTATCACAAGAGCAAATGACAGGTGAGTTTAATCAAAATGGTAGTGTGAATTCATCTTCAATTAACTCCAACAGCGTGGGCAAAGAACTTGCTTTGAGGTTTGCTGGTCAGGGTTGTAACCTTGCTCTTATATTTTATGGCGATGAAGATCCAATTCTTGATTTACTTCAACAGATTCGTGAATATAAAACTGTTGCTTGTTATCAATCGGCTTATCCTACTACACACATCGAGTGCAATATTGCTAATACAAAAGCCGAATCAACTTCATCAAATTTCAATAAGGTCAATGTCTCTTTACACAAAACAGAAGACTTTTTTGATAAGAGTATAGACATTGAGAATGATATAACATCCCTACATGCTGATGAACTCGAGCTGTGCATTTTCAATGAAACACCTATATATCTTTCACCATACTCACACACAATAGATATTGATTATAGGAAAGTCGAAGAAAACGTTCATTTCAGCAGATTTCGGCAATTTGACCTGGCACGGGATATTAAAAAAGTTTTAATTTTCGCCCACCTAGATGTTTATGATCAAGGTATGATATTTTGGTTGAAAGCTTTTGCAAAGCTCTTGGGTAGACAAATACAGAATGCTGACATTTTATTCGTTTAGAGATTATCACTGACTATTCTTCAGAGAACCATTCTGAAGGTTTTTTAGGTTGCAGTTTCATCAAATCGCGAGACCAAACACAAAATATATACGTTTCAACCAGGGATATAAGAGAAAATGGTACAAAAAGTCTTACTTCACATAGCGTCTTCCAAGAAGTTTTAGAGCTAGGTGTACTACTTTTATCTAAAGACAATGGACGCTATACTAAAAAAATCCAGTACATTGAAGTGGAAAGTGAGTACAAAGAATAACAATAATAATGTTATCATTATAAGTAATATTATGTTATTCAAAACTATTGGATTAAGAATTGTATAAAACTGATTTGAAACTTTCATATATATGCTCAAGAAGTGGTCTTATTCATTGTTAGGTATTTCTTTATGACAAATGACTTTGATCCAAGATTTTCTCAAGTATCAAGGTCATACGCACTACTTGATTAAACACTCAGAGCGGTCTTATAGATCTTTGCTATCTCACTAATTGAATTGCAGGATACTTTTACTTCCAGCAAATCATTTTGGAAATTAAAACAGCACTAATATTTTAATTTATGATTCTAATTAGCTAAATGAAGACTCTATCATAATTTGGTACGCCATAGCCACGTGCAAATATAGCCATAATACCGACTACTACTTTTAAAGAGGGAAATTCAAAGGACGCGAATCTCAACCAGCAACTTGTAAAACTATTTATAAACAAAGCAAGAATCATGTACACTTTTACACTTACAGTATTATCCAATTGACTACACAGTTATAATATCTATTATGCTAATAACTTCTTCACCTTTCAACGTGGAAAACAAGCTCGTGGCTATCACAAGAGCTAATGACAGGTAATCATAAAAATTAGCTGTATGATCACTGATAAAGTACTAATTAGACAGTCTTGGTAAAGAATTGGCTTCAAAATTTGCAGGGCAAAACTGTAACCTTGCACTAATCTTTGAAGGAGACGAACAGCCATTACTAGATTTGATTCAAGAAATAAATACTTATCGAAATGTCAATTGTACTCAACAGGCGTTTCCTGCAATCTCTCAGAAGTTTAAAACTAAAATTGAAATCGAAAAAACAAAAATACCAATAAGTTGCAAGAATGAAATCAACATTTCTTTGCACAAATCGGAGAATTTTATCGAATTACATGAAAAGATTTTGGAAGACATTGAAATTTTACATGGTAAAGATCTTGAATTACTCATATTCAATGAAGCACCAATAAGTTTGAATAAGGATTCCCACACCATTGATATTGATCAACGCTTTTTTTTGGAAAACGTACATTTGAAAAGATTTAATCGATTCAAAACAAAACAACAGGTGAAAAGGATTTTGATAATGACTTTTATGGATTCCCATTTTTACAGTAAGTTTATTTACTATACTTCCAAAAGTTTATCATTTGTTTTGTGTCTTGAAGAACTAGCAGCTAATTTATTTGCGGCAGACTTGATACCGCAAAAGTTTTCAATTACGACTAAAAAAAGTGATTATCATAATCGTTCAAATGTCTCTGAACTTACTATACTTGATACTAGTCAGTATCATTATCTACAGCAACCTTTGCATGTTATGTCAAATGAACCTCAAAGCAAACTTGACGAATATTTTGTTTTTAGTCAAGATATTGGAGACGCAGGGGCTATTACTGTTGACTATGCCTCCCAGCAGATTTTTGAATTTGGCATTCTTCTTCTCCATTCCAGGTGGAAACGCTATACAAAAGATGTCAAGTATTTCATATTGGGTAAGTCTTGATTGAATCGTGGCATCAGTGATAAATAGCCAATAAATATCATACAGGTTATATTATAATTTGAATCAATTTTCAATTATACAGCATGACAGCTCCAAGAAGCATATGAGTTTTGACTCACAAACAGCATTATCTAATGGAGTTTACGAAAACAAAAACCAAGATACGTTTGATGAAATTTTCGGTGAAAATATTAAACTTTTTCGGATCATTTTGGATTTTCCTTGATACAGTATTTTATATTGAAGTACATTTGATACTCAGAGTAAGCGTCCGGATGACTCAGTCAGTTGATATTCAAAGGTTTGGAATTGGTTCAGGCAGAAGAGCCGTATAGTGACCGAGAAGTGTGTACTTTTAGTCACCCAAATAAAACTGTAAAATCATGGAGATACCTCTGATACTTCTAGACTGTAAATACATAGTAAATTGTTTTATGTTTTTTCAAAACGAAAATAGTAATTGTAGACAAATTACCCAGAATAGCGCATATTAAGCTATCGCGTATGTGACTTTCGTCGGTGTGATCACCACAACAACATACTTGAAATATGAAATCCACTATGAACTCAAAGATGAAAAGCATGAGTTTCTATTATACATTTTAAGAATTTGTGTATATTTACAGTAGACAGTGAAGTCAGAAAAGCTTGCACAACCAAAACAGAGTTAAACATATCAATACAATAGTTGCTGATGTGGCAATTATGTATTTGAAAATTTTCAGCAAACAGTTGCTCCTTGAAATGCCTTTCAAACAAATTTTTCCATTTAAAGTGCTTTTTTATTTTCCAACTATTACAATATAAATTGTAGTTTGTTGCGCGAGGATAGCAGAAAGCAAAAAACCGCTATAATTATTACACTTGATTTATTGTCAACTGATAGATATAGAGCAATGAATAAAATCGGAAACGTCAAGGATTACATTTCTCATTTTCAACAATTGCTGAAATACGAAAGAGATGCCGAATTGAGAGAGTTGCTGGCAGCTACTGTGAATGACACAATATTATATCCAATTGCAAAGCAGATACTGCCAAAGAAGAAAAAACAAAAAAAGAAGAAACAAAGAGAAAAGAATCAATGCGGGAGTAGGCTTGAAGAAGATAGAAATAAAGAGAACACAGATAAAGAAACTACAAACATCAAAACCAGTGAACTAGATAAGAAACAAAAGATCGAAAATGCCATTGGAAATTTCAAAAATGCTGTGAAACTAACAATTAACAATGGAAAATCGATTCAAGACTTTAAGTTTATTGATCCTACTACAATTAATACTGGTATCAGAAATGACATTTCAATCGAAGGCTTAAGATGGTGTTTTAAACTTCCACTAAATATCAATCCCAAATTATATGAAGAAAATTCATCAGTGACCGTTATCTTATTGAATCCAGAAAACAAAGACAAAGACAAATCGTCTAATAATCTCAGAGTAACTACAAAGAAATTTGAAAAGAAGAATAAATCATTTGCTTTTGACGCTGTTGTCAAATATGTGTCGGTGGATACTCCAAAACACATAATTCTTGAAGTCAATCAATTACCGAGAATTGATACTTTCAAAGTCGATATTAAACTTGTTTCCATATCAATGCTAGATCAACTATCAAAAAGATTAAAATTTCTTCAATTGCAAGACAAAAAATCAAGTGTGACCAATTTTCTTTTCAACAACAATACACCAAACAAAAGCTTCTTTGACGCAGAAAACATATCAAATGTAGAACATTCTATACACCAAAACCCAACATTAAACGATTCGCAAAAAAACAGCATCAAAAAGGCAATCAATTCCAGATTTACAATAATTCAAGGACCTCCGGGCACGGGTAAAATTACAACATCTTGCGAAATAATTAGGTCAATGAGTAAACTATCTTCAACACCAGTGTTGGTTTGCGCATCTTCTAATAATGCCGTTAATATTTTAGCAGAGAAAATGTTAAAGTCGGAACTGAAATTAATTCGTTTCACAGGACGAAAAGCTTCATTAAACCTTAGTCAATCATTACGTGAAATATCCGTTGAAAAGTATTTGCCAAAATGCATCGAGAAATCAAAGTCTCCTAAAACGGGATACTATTCAAGAATTGTGCAAATTGTGAACAAATACTTGAAAAATAAGTATCTTCCGGATGAGGAATGTGACACACTGGCGTATGCCAAGCGAAAAAACGCTTTGAAAGCAATTGAAGGCAGAGACGTAGTTTTCTGCACATGTTCTATGAGTAGTTTAGGAATCTTTGATGAAGCCAATTTTGATTGTGTTTTAATTGATGAAAGTACTCAGGCAATAGAGCCTGAATGCATTGCTGCCTTTTTGTATAAGGCTAGGCATGCCGTTATAGTCGGAGACCATAAGCAACTAGGTCCTGTTGTCAAATCTGAAAAAGCAAGTGAGCTACGAAAGTCGTTATTTCATCGTATGGTTGATTTGGGACGCGAAGTTAATTTTCTTGACACTCAATATAGAATGCATCCAGAAATTTCGGAGTTTTCACGACAAATGTACTACAAGGGAAGATTATTGGATGGTGTGTCAAGAAAGAGAAGAACGCACAAAGCCCTAAAAACTTTTTGGCCAGTAGAAGGCACCCCGCTAATGTTTTGGAATTCGCCACAAGCTGAATCACAAACTGGAACAAGTTACTACAATACAGGCGAGGCTGAAAAGTGTATAGATGTTATTAACAGTCTTTTGAAAAGAAACGTCAATGCTTCAGAAATTGGCGTTGTCACACCTTATTTGGGTCAAATAGACAAGATAACTGCCTTGATGTCCCATACCAAATATAAAAAATTTCGCCATCGCTATCAACAGATCAACATAGCTTCAGTTGATTCTTATCAGGGAAGAGAGAAAGAATATATTATATTTTCTTGCGTGAGATCAAATGTTCGATGTGCAATTGGATTCCTTGCCGATGCCCCTCGGTTGAATGTTGCTATTACAAGAGCCAAATACGGTATTATAATAGTAGGAAATGCTGAATGTTTGATGATGAATAATATCTGGAATGATTTACTCAAGTTCTACCGATTCAAAGGCTGTTTGGTGGAAGGCGATATTTGCAAATTTAGCCAATACAATCTGAAAATTCCAGATTTGGCTACTACAAAATTCATCAAGGTAGATGATAAAAACTATACGTTCAAATCCGAAGAAGCAATTAAATAAAAAAGCAATTAAATATAGATCAGTTTTTTATAAAATTTCCAATAATTTATTTAGAAGTAAACTAAGTACTCTTTTTGTCTAGTCAAGGTTTTCTGAAATTTTAACATGATTGTATCGACTCTCGTGTATTGCAGTGATCGACTAATACAAGAAGTGCTCGTATTAGTATTGCCGATGGATTCAAGAGTCAAATACGAAATGGCCTGACAAATGTGTTTAAGCTTGATTAAGAGCAATCAATGGAATGATCAACTTAATGGTAGAGAAAAAACGAAAATAAAAATTTCAGTTATGTGTGACCATTTGCCAAACATGTATCTGAAGTCAAGTAAATATTATAGACACTAAAAATGTGATGAAATTATGTATCTATTTATTTATCACTAGAACAAAATTTGGTAAACTTTTCGAGGAAATTTTGAATATAGCTCTCTGTCCAGTAAGAATGCGATTCTCCGTGGCTTTTGGCTAAGTTGTGAGCTAGTTCATGTGCCATGACGGTAAACCAATAATTATAGGGCTTAACCTTCATTTCAGTTTCGTAATAAGCAAGGTTGAAAAACAGTGCTCCACCACGGTTGAAAGCAATGACATGAGTTTTGTTATCGAAGTAAATGTGAACTGAGTCCCATTGGATGCCAAATACGTGAGTTGCCAATGTAAACAAGACAGTTTTGAATTTTTGGCAAGATTTCATTGATTCTTCAGTAAGTGACATGTTTTCTCCAACATAAATCGAGGGACCTCCATCTAAACGAGTTGACAACACCAGATGGTTGGCAACATTGCTGTTACATGACGAGTCTGGCGGAGGAGCAGGTATAGCGGTATCATTCTGTATTGTGGGATCCAAATAGTTGTCTTTGAAAGCACGGGTTTTAGATATACCAGCTTGAAGACTAGGGAAGGGATCTGAGTACTCAGAGCCTGAGGCACCGTATGTTTTGCCTCCATTTGGCTCCTCAATGGATTTGACCTGAGGTGGAGCCAGTGTGTTTGGAACTGGTTGTGGCTTGAAGAACCTATTGAAAAACGACTTCTGTTTTTGTGGTTGTTTTTGACTAGAATGATTCAAAGAACCGTTTCCATTAATTGCGGACGTATTCGATCCTGTACTGTTTCTGCTGTTACCAGTAGATAACTGTGAGTTCGCCTTTTGTGAGTTGGGCAGCTGTGAGTCAAGCGATTTAACAGCTGGCTTAACGTCGGGGTTCTGTTTTGCAGTACTAGTTAAATCAGAAGAATCTGAAGAATATGGCGGAGGGTGTTTGTTTATTTGCATCAATTGTTGCCTTTCTTGTTCAGCCTTTTCAGCCTTTTGTTGTTTTACAAGCTCACGAGCTGCCTCTTTTTGCTTTTTAAGTTTTTCAGCGTTTTCTCTATCAGCTTCGTCTTGCTCTCGTTGCATTTTCTTCAGAATCCGATTCACGTTATAGCCCTTTCGCTGTAATTTTTTGAGATTAGACGTTAATAGTGTCTCTAAAACAATGCTGGAATCCGGTGTTGGATGCTTCAAAATTAACCTAATGACAGCTTGACTGACATCGAACCAGTCCAGAATATGTGGAACAATAAAAAGTATATGATGCCCGAGTTTGTTTCCTTGAAAGTCAGTATCGCTAAGACAGGCCGATATGCTTTCTTTGATAGGGCTCGAGGTTTTCCAATATGAATACTTCAGCCTTCTCTCAATTACAATATGAGAAACAGATTGAACCTCTAGCTTTTCAAGGTTCTGTAACGCAGACGAAAGTGGTTTATCACGAGTACTCTCAAGATAAACAAAAGTTCGTTCTAGCAGCTTTTTCTTGATTTCCTGACTTGACTGTTGATTGGATTGTAAAGAGCCTATAGACCGCTTTTCTTCCACGATGTTTCTCAAGCCTCGACAGCCCAAAGCCTAAAACGGGTTAGTATTATATTTAATCGCAAAACAAGTAAGAACAAACATACATGGTAGAATGATTCAAGCCGTTCATCAGGAGGGGGTGTGAGAATTTCGTACTTGAACACATTGAAAAATGAAACATCATCGCTCAGTATAATTTCTTCAACCGATCCTAGTCTGTAAGAACCCTTCTCGGGCTGTCCTTCTTCAATATTGTCACTTTTTTCATATTGAATAGCAATAAGAAAACGGGATTCCCTCATTCTAGAAACTAACTGATAGTCTTTTGAAATTGTTGACCATTCTTCCGCAATTTTTTTCAAAAGATTGATATACTTGGTGTTAGAAGCTGCCAGGTTGTACATAGATGTAGGTTCATCTACAAGAATACTGGCAATCTCTGTAAGACTGGGCTCTTCTCGTACACCAACTAGTAATAAAAATGGCTTTGCGCTTAAAGTGAAATCCACGAAGTCGAAAAAGTCATTGTAAAATGATTTCTCATCATTTACTTTCCCGCTTTTAGCAAAAAATACATGGGAAGGAGAAGCATGTACAGTAATTAGTACCCCGTCTGCGCTTGTACGTTTTTTAACAGGGATAAATTTGCTAGCCTGTAAACGTTTTTTGTCGGCGGTCAAAAGAGACCCCGAGACTTCAGACAAAAATGAGAACTTTGCAACCGCATCATCTAGCTCTATAGGAGGATTTTTAAGAAGTAAGTCAACTAGCATACTGGTCGCGGGTAAGGTTCTAATCTCAAATTTAAAGGACTCTCTTTGCATGCTTTCATTGATAATAGGAAGACCAAATATACTGACGCTTTCTTTCTTATAACACTCCGACGGCTTACACTTGATTTTTCTACCGTTTTGCACACAAGGAACACAAACAGACTGAGTTCCATAAGCAAGACGATAGTTGTATTTGTTGCGATTAAAGTTTTGAAGGAAATAATCAAGAGCTGTATCTGACTTGGTGTTAAAACTTCCATTTGCAGATCCGGGATCGTCTGCCAGTTCAAGAATCTCTTCTTGATTTGGATGATGAAGTAGTCCAATTCGATATATAAAATCTGCTTCAGGTGAGTCGTCATTCCAAAAGTCCCATTTCAGGCAAAGGAATCCCAATTGTATGAGACTTTTGTGAGGATAGTAGAGCTCGGAAGCTTTGTGGGTTCGGCCATCTACACCTTCCAAAAATGGACTTTGTCTTAACGTTACCCAATCGCTGCTTTTCAAGTTGTCTTTTACTTTTATCAAATACTTTACCACATCTTGAGCTGACCATTTGGTATCGGATTCAGGTGACGTGATACGCTCCAAGACAAACGCTACATCAACTGAGACCCTGACTCCCAAATCGATTAAAAATTGCCTTGAGGCATCAAGACTGGCAGTTTTAACAGGTAAGTTAGGAAAAAGCGGGATATGTTCTAAGTATGATTCCGATGGCAAATTCATACCTTTTTGAGTGGGTATACACTTTTTCCGCTCTAGAAGATTTTTAATCTGTTGTTGATCCGTACTGTCAAAAGTCATCCAATACCGACTAAGCTGGCTAAGCACTTTTTCGGCAAACGTAACGTTTGTAAACATGTTCTTCTCAGGTGAGATCTTTGATTCAGACGAGATTGCAAAACGTAGCCAAGAAATCAAATCCAAAGGTTGCCATCCTAAAGTTTCAAGTTCTCCAACATTTTGTAGTTTTACCAAAGCATGTGGCAAACATGTGGAAGGCATGGGATAGTCTTGTGGAGTATCATGAACATTTTGATACGTTTCGATTAAACCAATTGCAACAAGAGTTGAATCTTCCTCGTTTCCAGTATTCATTTGAACAATGGCAGATTGCAAAATGTTTCGAAGTTCCGTCCCAGACAAAGAACCATTTCTTACAGATTTAGCACACCAAGTGATGACTCTATTGAATCTTTCTGGAGTAAGCGGTTGTCTTTCTAGCTCGTTCACTATATCGTTTGAGGATATTCTCTTGAGATACCCCAAATTAATTGCTCTCTTCAAAAATGAATCCGCCGAGTCAATAACAAATTGTGGAACAATTGCAAGCTCTTCAATAAAGTCAACGTCTTCAGCTATTCTCACTGCTGTTGAAGGTAAAATTCCCTTTTGCGAAGGTATAGGAATGTAACTAGCAGATTTCCAAAAGCCATATGATATAAACTGGGCAATAGATTGGTCTGGAGCGGAATACTGAAAATCAAAACGATTCATAAGATAAATAGCATTTTCTAAGAGACGTGTGTCGACCTTGTCTGACTTCATTTGAATCATTTCTTGCTCATATATGGTACGACAAAGAACCCCAGCCATCGTCAAAATCTGTTTGTTCCAATCTTTTACATAAGCATTAGACATGTCTACTGCTGTTCTCTCCATTGTAGGTATCAATTGATTGATTGCAATATGCGATTTGAATGAGGTTGATTGTTTTGTTGGAAATCCTATGTAGATTTTAGCATCATTCAATTCTTTTGGAAAAATATAATCCGAAAGTGGTGGCTGAATTTCTGAGAGTTCTTTTTCGTCTTTGCTTTCAATCAGCATAGCAATTATGGCTTCTTTTGGGGGAGGTTTCATGACAGTGTCTTTCATTTTCTTAGCAAAGCTAGATGATACATTAACATCGAGTCTACCAGTGACCTTTCGGAGAAAAGCAACAACTTTTGTTTCATCGGATGGTACTTTAGATGATGGTACAAAAGACGCAAATGCTCTATATCCAAAACTAAGTAAACTATTGCCTGTAATTTTTTCGCTTATTTGTGTGACATTCATATATGTGATACTGATTTGAAAGGCTTCGGAAGACCAGGATTTCAACCGTAAAGTTTTGTCGGGCGAGTAATATGAGAGATTCTTTGGCAATTCCAAATCAATACTTGGCGAGATTGTTTTTTTGAGACTCAGTAACGACAGACCGTCTACTAATAATTCAACCGACTGTAGGGGAACCAATGCAAAGCTTTGCGTTAGAAATGCTATAAACTGTGATAGTACTGGCAGTGGTTTAGGCTCTCTATAGGGAAGATCTATCACCGTCCATTTATTGCTGTCTTCGATCTGATCTCTTCTATAACATAGCTGATCTCCGGAGTAATAAAAAGACATCACAGTCTCTCCCGAATGTACCAGAGGCTCGTCGGTGAGTTCGAAGACCGAGTAAAATCCAACACCAAATGCACCAATTTTGGATTCATCAGGATTGCCCTTAGCAATTTCTTTCAGGCGACTCCAGTCGTCTTCTCCAAAATACTGACCATTGTTCTTCACAGTAAGCCGATCAACCTGGCATGATCCGATTTCTGTTATGGTTTCTTTCTTAAGACCACCGGGAATAGTGGTACCAAATGATATCACTACAGATTCGGCTTTTGCATCAGCACTGTTTTGTAAAAGTTCTCGGAAAAGAGCATAGTCGACTGGATATTTTGTTAAAGTTCGTGTGATAAGACTCAGAAAATTGTTAGAAACGGCAAAAGAAACAGTATAAAAGTGTGCTTACGCTCTATGATTTACAGCTACAGCTTGCTGTTGCGCAGAGCTTTCAATAGCTGTTCTGATTTTTCTATAATCCATGATGGATATTGTCTATGTGTTGTGATGGCAATTTTTTGGCAATGGCAAAAAAGCCAGAAGGCTCTCAGAAGAAAAGATGGGCAAAATAAATAAGTGCTGTGTGAAAACACGTTAGAGATATGCTTGATGGTTAGAAAATAGAGTTTTTAACCCGCAAAAATAGTATTCTAGACAAATCTTCAAGAAGCAATTTGGCAACGAAGCATAAGGATAGAGAACAGTATGCTAGATTTGGTTTATAGCACTATTTTCTGCATTTCAAAGCCTAATTTGTTGGAAAGCCTTGATATCTTTGATGTAGAAATCGTGGCAAAAAAAACCCCCGGGGTTGGGAATATTACATAAGATACATGAGGCATTACATGTAAGATTGGAGAGTCTGTATAGACAGGTGCGTAAGCGCAGATATTCCAAGAATTTCACTGAATTGGCTAAAAATATCAAGGAAAATAGTTAATAAACTGGAAGCGAACATTGAAACGTCAAAGAAAAGGAGAACGGGTAATATTCATTCTTTGACAGGAACTTTCCTCTTTGTAAGGCACATGTAGCTTGCGTTAGAATTGGCAAAATCGTAAAACTGAAAATATTCTTGAATAGAGACAAAGAATACCTGAATGAATGTCAACAATTGTCCTGATCCATTTGCATGTCAATTCACCAGCGCTTCTAAAGTAAATACGTTGGAGCAGTACTCTTCGAAGATCAAAACTAGTATGAGAGGCCATTGCGCAAATATTGTCTGCAAAAGAGACCTAACAATTTCTGGAGTGGAAGAAACCGTTTGTTCTCCTCGAATTTCGTTCTCGATCTTTTGGTAAGTTTCTCTCTGAATTTGGCATTTTTGCCTTCGTGATGGAGAAAAATAGCAGTTGTTCTCTGTAAGTATAATATTATTATCATGATGTTTACAATTACATTACGACCAAAGTACACATTATCCATGGATACAAAGGGTTAGGTCTGGCTACTCCACATAAAACTGTCAAATATTTTAGCGTAACAAAATCCAAACCACAACGAATGCATCAACGTACAAATACATACTGGTATCTAGTTAAAGGAGGCCGAAAACTCTCAGATAAACTACCAATAATCAAGTTTCTTCATGGCTAGTTCAAGAGTACGGCAGCCTACTCTTGTCAAAGAGCTAGAGCCGACCAAGAAAAGTGAACAGGTGTGTAAGTCAAGTATACTTGAGCTACATTTCAGATCTAACACCACACCAGATAGTGATGATTCCCATGCCAAAAGTTGAAGATTTTTCTATTGCATCGATATTCTCCAGTATTGAAGATGAAGTTGAAGATTTCAACAATGCTGTCAGCGACCTCACTTCAGGCTTTAGATCAGATCTTTCAGAAGAACTTGACGAAGTTGCCGTCAAACAAGAAAGCATAACACGAAAAATACGCCAGATTGATAAACAAGCATCTCAAACTTTAGGGGCGACGCATTCTCGGCTTTCCCGTCTACAAAACGACATTTACGGATTAAGAGGAGGTATGTTAATTGTTTACTATGCTTGGGTGACTTTGAGAAACTCATTTTACTAACCTGAATATACAGTTGATTTACTGTCAAAAGAAACTGATAAAACAATAAAATCAATTAACTCTCTTGTATCTATGCTGAAAATCATAGACGAGGTCTTACCGCCACAAGAGCGTATTGCACCGCCAAACTCGCCCCACAAGCGTCATTATCCCCGTATCCATGCATTATTACAACAACAATCTCAACAGTCAAAGCCTAAAACTTCTTTGCTTGCATCTGAATCACCTATCAAATTACAATCTACTTGTTCTGTACAAACGGCTATTGAGGCGCCATCAGAAAAGCGTGTAAAACATAAATCTTCCACGGAGTCGTTAAAATCTATTATAGAAGAACCTGCATCACCATCAGCATCATCATTAAATCAGAAAAACTCGGCTGAGTGCAAGGTTGATAGTATACTGAACTTGCAACTCAGTGAAGATACTGATTTACGAGAAAATCAGTCCAATACAATAGATGAGCTTCACTCAACCAAAACTGTAGTCACGGAAACTACTGAGACTTCATTCGAGTCGTCCACCTCGAAAACATCGAAACCTCGCAAAGAGTCGATAAAACTGAGTTCCAGCGGTCCCCAAAACGATGAACCAATCGCGTTTTTTTCAACAGATGAAGAAACTGATTCAATTGATTCTAATGACGCTCAAATTGGGAAATCTAACGCTGACTGTGGTCCTGTTCAGGTTCATCAGGTTGATTCGCATAATAATAAGACAGAAGAAGAAATTTTTGCTGTTGATTCGGAATTTGAATTTACATCTCCATTAAACGTTTCCGCGTCTTCGCAACCCACAACTCATATAACATCAACAATATTTGACTCCACAGATCTTGGCTTACAACACTCTAGCAAAAGAATTTCAACCACATTGATTAGAACAAATTCTAACGAGTCTGTTAACTCACAGAAGTCTCTTAGCTTTTCGCAAAAACTGGATGCTGTATACAAACGAAGCGAAAGACGAAAGTCAGTACCAACAAATACAATGTTTAGCACAGATTCAAGGCCATCGGCTGTAAAACGGGTGTCGTCGGGGACTTTTTCAAAAGTCTCGCCCTTAAAATTTTCAGAAATGTTTTCAACAGCGTTTGCGGGTGTAGCTGGAAGACTAGGCTATGAGATACCAGAAGACGATGAAGAAAACGGAATTGACAAAGATCGAATTACTATATCAGACTCTGTACCGAGTAGCGAATTTGACTTTAACAATGGCTCTAGCAATGAACTCTCTACTGTCAACTCTTCACAAAGCGATAGACAAGTTGAGAGACAAAGAGTTCCGTCGTCAGCTCAAATGTCTCTACAGAGGCTGATGAAACAGTAGGCGTATGTACTCTGTATCAATGCCTTTCAATAATCAATTCTACTTACATAGTTCATCACATTCAACTGCTCGTCTAGTTTGATCTGATCAGTTTTTGGTTCAAAAAAGCCGATTTATTAAAAATAGGATACGACGCATAATGTTTCTTGTAGCCCTCGAGTATATGAAGATATCTTTGGTGTTTTTTGGCTATTTATCAAGGTCAAATTAGGCATTGATAAGCACTTCCATTAGGAATGAAAAATCTTACTGCTGTAGTAGTCTTTGCCACTAGCTTTGGAATATATGTTGATACATTTAGCAAAGTATGAATATGTACAACCAGCCATACATTTGTTATCTCGCTCATGATATCAAAGCTGTTTTGCAAAATAAAATCTGTCTTGTAACATCTTAATTAGCAACACTTTGCAACATTGTGATAATTATTGAATTGTCTGGACTAGCGGGTTGAAGATGCTTCTTGGCAATAGAAATATGTCAGTCTGAAGTTCCTGGTAGCGTATTGGGGAGAAGATAGTCCAGTTTGCCATATTTCACTTTGAAGTCCCCAAGGTATGTCGTTTTCTTGGTTATTTTTGTGGTGTCTGTTATGTGCATCTATACTTTAACTATCATAACCTGGTTTCTAGCCTGGAAAAATACTATTTCTTGAAAACCAGCGTCTTCAACATTTTTCTAGCCCAATAAAATAGTGCTTTTTAGAAAAGGTTGTTATTTCCAACGTGAAACCTGGTCTCTTTACTTTTTTCGTTTATCAGCGCAGTAAAAGGGCTTTGGTGTTCACCTCTCAAGGTCGGAGATTTGGCCTTTTGTAGATGTCATAGTCTTTAGCTCACGAATTTTAAATAATAATGATGGCATTCCTAACCAGATCCAGAGTAAAATAATAATAACATTTTCCAGTGTAGTCGCAGCAGTTATGAGATTTCACGTGCTATATAGTCACATGACAAATCTAAGTGAGAGTTCCATTGAATCTCGGAGTGATTGACATCAAGAACATTTTAACTTTGAGGATTTGAACAGGTGAATCAAGTATCCTTGTTTCTAGTGATATTTTGAAGTCGACCAAACAAAAATAATGGCTGGCTTGCTGGAGATTTCACTGATAGACTCTGAACCATCATTAACAGATTTCACATCCTTGAAAGAGTACAATTCGTCGGCACCAGCAACATATTCTTTGGAAACAGACCCAGTTTTACACTATGAGTTACAGAGTGGTCTACTACAGATTTTGAGTCCAGGTCTTTTAAAACCACACAGAATCCAGAATCTCCCATCTGAAATTGAGATTCGAGCCAAGGTAGCGTCTTCGAGATTGTTTTTATGGCTTCCTGAGCTTAATTTTGGATACTCGATTCCATATCCCAGTATATTGCTGCATGGAGTTACCGATGGACCAGCCATCTACCTTCAATTGGCAGTACCTAGTGATTCAGAAGAGAGATTCATCGAATTGAATTTAGTACCTTCTGGAACTCTCGATGTAACAGACCAAACTGTGAAAAGCATTTATAAAGCGCTGTGTGATTGCTCCGACCTTCATGCAGATTCCGTCAGCGAAGACGAAGGACAGGGAGTTCCACTCAATTTTGACATGGCTCCTGGTTTAGAAGGTGTTGTAGGAGGAGACGATGATGGCTGGACAGCTTGTGAATCTGTTGAAACCGAGCATTCAGAAATTAACGGAAAAGCTGGTCTAGAAGTCGAAATTGAAGATGAACAGTTGTATGCAGGCAACAGACGACGAAGAAGCCAGGATGAAACCACAAATGACGATTCTGGAACTGAAAAATGGAGAAGGATATTGTAGCGTTAGACAACTTACTAGACCAGAATGTTATGTGTATATTATGTTTATGTAGTTTCTTAATTAGTTTTGTTTACATCATTACGCAATTGGTTCATTTGATATTCTGTCCTGTATACTTTCGTGTCGATAATCTTAACCTGGAGACAGAACTTTAGTATAATAATTATTAGTTCATTAACAATTTAAAATATGAAATACAAAACAGCTATACACCCAAATAAAAGACAAAATAAACAAGACAATAAAAAAAATGAAAGCAAAATGAAGAAACCAGGTCAATAAAAAAATAATATAAAAAAGAAAGAGGAGATTGAATGAGATCAAAATTGAAGATAATCATCTAATATTTCTATCTCATCGTCATAATAATCATTGAGTATATTGTTGTAGATTGATTTTGAATCTTGTGCTTGATCATCTACTTCGTCATTGTCTTTTTTCCGAAGCATCAAAAATGTGGAATTGCTATCATTTAGACGCAGTAAAACAGAGTTATCCTTACAGTCAGGGTTCCCATTACTAGACATCACTATTGAGTTAAGGGACAAATTGCTTTCCATTAAGATCGTGCTCGCTTGTCGAGGAGTGAGAGTTCTGATTGTTAGGGGACGTGGAATCACACCAGGAATGTTTTTAGACATTATGTGATCTTCTGGCGATAGCGATTCAAACATTTCGGGACTTTTTGTTTTGAATGATTTCATGTCCTCGTCGTCAGAAATATCTGTTGAATCCGAATACACATCTGAATCTTTGGCATCAGTGCCGCCCAGCGGCGCGTGATTAGATGAAACATCTTTGTATGCAGTGTTTTGTGCCAATATATGTGAAGGACTGGTATTTGATGGAGAGGGTTCAAATGCAAACCCAACAGTTTCCGGAGATTTGCAAATTGACGAAATAGAGGCTGGCGAGCCAGTTTCGGGCCTAGGGCAATTGCGCGAAGTAGGAGATGAAGGCACGAATGAAAGAGATGAAGAATGACTGGTGACCTTCTTTAGCGGTTCGCTTTTGGCTGGAATTTTAATCGGGGCTGCCGATCGCGAAATCTTTTGACTTAGAAATCTGCGAGATGGAAAAGCTTTGTTGCTACTGACTTTGGACGACTGCGTACGTAAGGGTGTATTTGCTGTAGACTTGAAGCTCTTGCTTCGGTCAAGACCACCATCAGGGGTTTTACTGCGTTTGCAACTATTAGTGATGATTAAGGTGTTACGACGCAATCGCGGATCTAGAAGGCCAGGATTCTCTGACAAGACTTTTTGGATTTCTTTTGGCATTTCTACCGTTGGCGAAGTCACTGCTCCAAAACTAGTGTTGCGCTCTAAATTTGTAGTGTAGACATAGTTAATTTTTTCTTCAGCGGTAGTTGTGGGAGGAGTCTCAGTGAATGTCTCTGTAGGGTCTGTACAGGCCTTTAAAGGGACCTCTGGTCTAGTGTTTGATTCTGTTTCCCGGTTAATAGGTTTGGGATTGGAAGGGCGTTTTAGTGATTGCTTTGCTGTTGATTCATCATTTGGAAGTTCGGGTATGATTGTATCGGCAAAGTTGACTAAAAAGAATTCATGTTTTTCGCTATAAATGCCTTGATACAAGGTATCGTTGCTTGATTTGTAGTGTGCCAGATTTTCCGGATTGAAATTGTTAATTGCTTGTTTGTAGTTGAATAAACTTAGAGGCCGATTGATCATATCGTCATATGTGGCAGGGCATTTTGGCGAATCAGAGGTGTCATGCCTTTTCCTTCGTGAAGTTTTCTTGACCAAAGTTAATAGGGACATTGCGGTGCGAACGATTCGTAGAAAAATTTCTATAACTCTATTTGTTTTTTTTTATTTTTATCTAGTGCCAGAGTATTTGAAAAATATAGACGAAGGAGAAGTAATAAAAACCAGAAGTGAAAAAAAGATTGTGTCGAGAAGAAAGAAAGATAGGAAAGTAAGTAATTGATCGAATTAAACAAAACAAATTACAAAAAATACTTGGAATACCAGTGGGAACAAAAAAGGAGTAGGATAAGAGGAAGCGAAGAAGTAAAAAACCAAAACCGAAAAAAGAAATTTGTTGATGTGCACAATTGTTTTTCTGAAGTGGCAGCAGAAGTGCAACAAAACAGTAATAACATTCATGTAAACCACGGCTCTAAGACGATGGATTCATCGTCATTTCAGTACTAGAAGTTGAACAAACCCAAAGATTAAATTCTTTTGGGACACTGTTTGAACGTATTGAGATTATTGGCTTGTTCCAAAGAATCAAATAAACTGGGTTTTAAATTCGGATGGGAAAAAGGACGTGCTGAATTTGGTATTGAATATTCTTGATTTGGGCAACCTCTCCATATTTTGATATTATTCAGAACTGGAATACGGAAACAGAAAATATTGTGTATCTTGTAGTATATGTGCAGAAACAGAAAACAACTGAAACTTCAAAATGACTATGTCAAGTTGATGATGAAAGTTCTATGACGACAATGCAGATTTGGTGTTTTAAGTGATTTTAACGAAGTAAGTTTCAAGAAAATAAGCGTGGTGGAGAATAACGGAGAGACCAAGGTAAGAATAGTGTAAAAGATACGGCTAAAGAACAAACGATCTCTAGCGACAAATATGAGGGGGCTACTGCCTGGCCGAACTTGATCCTTAATTACTGCTGTAATAAGAAACGCAAGTGCATCCAACAATCTGCCAAGTTCGAAAATTATGATTGCAAGCCAAAGCTACATTGCAAACATTTGTACTTGCTCACTACGCTGTAGCCAGGGATAACTACAATGACATTCTTGGCCCACCAAAAATTCAAGATCGGTTTACGCTTTTAGGTGTTTTTGATGCCTACTAACCTTAAATTAGTATTTGTGAACAACGATTTATTGGGGTACAGTTGTGTAAGTTGAGAAGTTTGTATATTTAGACATGAACAATATGCCAGCTGGTGAGGGTCAGAGCAACAGTGTTCCCTATGGAACAATCAGAATCATTGGACTTTGTTCTTCTGACCTTTAATAGATGTGTGCAATATCCGCATGTTGCTATAGAACATGAAATTATATTATGCAAATTAGAAAACTACACACTAGAATTAAAAGGCTGCTCATAATATTCATACAAGTATTGATGATCTGTGATGATTTGTACCTTTGAATTTTGCTTCAAAAGAAAGAGCAGTGTACTTCATATCAGCATTTCGCGCTAATCTATTGTTTGTATAGATCTAAACTATGTAAGATCACCTGTATCGTCCCGGCGTCCATATGTACATCTCGTTTTCTACTTTAATTCAGAGTCTAAATGTGGAAGTCGTTGCAACCTAAATGGTCAAGAAACACACTCTAAATAAAGTCTTCAGCCTTCCGGAAAGTTATGTGTAGAGGCTCAATGCTAGATTTCCTCAGTCGGGTATGCCCCATACAACGCCACTTTAATCTGCTTCATTGTTCAATTGTCTATTGTTTGTCTTCTTCAGTTCCACACTAATTTTTGTACTTATTTAGTCTAACACTTGTTTATGATACCCCAGGCATTTCAAGCGGCAAAGCAATACTGCTCGCAATCAATAGAAAGACCTTTTTTCTAAACCCTATGTATCTATAATGGACAATCAGAAAATATAGCGGTGATTCCTCAAGTACTGACGATGAAAACACAACGAAAACGTGGAGAAAACTAGTTGTATGGCTGGAACTCACAGGCAAGTTTCAAATATAATTATTTCATGGTTTTCCTAGGCAATACTAGATGATGAATTTTCAGCACAGAATATAACGGTGAATATGCTCTTTATCGTCCTAGAAGCTTGTTTCCTTCAAATCAATCATTTTCAATCTTACCCTTTGTTTATCAACAACGCTCACTTTCATTGGAACAAACATTTTCACTGCCGTTCATGTACATTGCATTCTGCTTGTAACGCTCTTTTTTTCGTTCTTTCTGTGCTATCCTTTAATATTAGTAAAACCTACGAGCAAATTAAGATGAGCCAGTAGTAAAACTTGTTACTTTTGGGGTATTATGGTAGAGATGTATATGTTCAGGTATGTCTGAATTGAACGGTAAGGACCAGACTAGATAATAACTGCTCTGTGTCATAATTAAACACGAGACCTAATATTTGGAAATTTGAACGATTTCATCAAATACACTGACAATGTCTTCATTTCGCAATCTTTACATAAAATCACTAAAATGCTTTGTTTGCAAATCCTTTGCTTTTCTATTCTCAGAGTTCCTTCCTTGGTCTTTATCATGTTTTGTCGGATTCTTGTAAATGTATTGTACTTGCAAACTCGCTGAGCATCAAAACATGACCCGTGAGCAGCCTTACATGTACCTCCGTAATAAAACTAAAGTACAAGGTGCTTTTTTGAACAAATAATCTTAACAAATGCTCCCATATCGCTTTAATCTCTCAGAAAAACAACGAATACGTTCGTAGTATTTCAGCACTCCTGTGAGTTGTAACTACACATTCAATGCATGAATTCTCCTTGACTTTTAGAATGCGACAAACAGGTGAGGGCACAGAAAGTGAATTCCTGGAAATTTGTTTGTCTCAAAGGTTTTCCACCTAAAATCTTGTACATTCAAGGAGAAAAAAAGTACAATTGTGTGTACACATTCCAAAAAATGTGTATGAGATCATAGACAAGAGTGACTCTGCCAAGTGTGGTTTCTGCCTTCTTTTTTGCCTTTACATCGCTTATGAATTTTGAAATGAAAAGATGAAGTTCAACAACTGTGATATTGACCTTTTTTCTAAAAAAATATATGGAATCACAGACGTTCTGAGTATCCTTAAAATAAAAGGTGAGAAAAACATTTCGAAATCTGTTGATCAGTGGATTCTGGTTTTACGAAGTACACAGATTAAGTGCAGTCTGGATCCTCAGTTTCTATACTGTCCTTCATAATTGTGTAGCCCAACAATTGTTGACCCACCAATTGGATAAGGCAGAGTTGACTACGAAATGTACATACACATTCTAACATTTTTTTGTGTGTGGTCTGAGGTTCATCTTGTAACAACTTCACATGAACAAAAAACAATTCAACATGATTCTGATACTTCACAAAGTTGCAGGTTTCGTCATCATTTAAAATGAGCCAGTATATGAATGCTTGTGTAAATCAATGCTTTGTATTAGCTGAGGCTGACGTTGGTCATTTGGTGACATGAGTTCACGACCAAACTAGCGACTCCTTAACTGACCGTGGCGAGAGCAACTCAAAAAGGTGAAGTCTACTAGCTGTTCGTTAATGATTACTTCAGATTCCAGCATGGTTTAATGACAATAAGTATCAATGTCAAGTGACTTATTTTGTCATTTTTGTGAAAACTGATCAAGAATCTTTATTTTGTAGATCATCAAAAGTTATGGCACAAAAATAAGTGGTCCCTAGCAGGATCGAACTGCTGATCCCCGCGTATACAACTTAGCTTAAATCGTATTAGCACGATGCCTTAACCAACTGGGCCAAGGGACCTTTTTGTTGATATTTTTTCACATAGCGATATCAGTACACAGTAAACGTTAATCAGCAACGCTTGATGAATGAACGATGTATAGGCTCAGCATCCCTCTGGGAACGTACCCCTCCGGAAACAAAATGTATTCAGATACACTCGGGGACCATCAATGAACAAGTTTCTCATGTAGACTTTGTCTATTTGCCAATATTTAAGAGATCCTAGTTCATTTTGTAAAAAGATGGTTGCTAGGTGTAGCTGAATACATTTTGTTTCCGGAGGGTTCGTTTCCAGAGGGGTTCTGAGCCTATACTATTGGGTCTGCTTCTGATCTCAAACGACATGTAGAATTCATCACGGATATCTGAGCCCATTGGTAGGATCATTAGCTCTTTTTCCTCGACATATTGAACAAATGCCCTAATATTCCGTTAGAGGTTTTGGTAGTTCTTCTTGACGCTTTGACAAATTAGGCATCCATCATATACGGCAAAACCTCAAAAAACCCCTACAGCGTGAAGCATAGTCGCATGGACAAGGTACTTGAACGAGTGTGTATAGTCTACTGTATTATTATGAAATATTAAGAACTGATTTTAACTTCTGATATTACCACTTTGTCATTAATAAATATATCTAAACTTTGATTAAATTTCTAGTATCTTCAGTGCCTGGATTGGGTAAATAAACGGTAAAGCCTAGCTTTTGGTTATCAAATATCTAAACTTCAAATCAATTACTCTGGTAATACATTGACATCTGTATTGAGTATCGTAGTTTTTGGCCTACATGTATCTTCTCAACCCCCATTTTTGCATAATAGTTCACCCATATCCCACTACCATTCTTATTTCGTCAGTTGACGATACATACGGTAATGAGACCGCATTCAGTGTCCCGAGGTCTCGGGATCACGTACAATACACCGCTGAATCTACATGTAATATCAATATGAAAACAGATATTATGATCAAAAACTTTTGGTTCAAATTTAAAGGTATGTTGTGCATAATCACGAGACGTAGGGACAATGGACGAACTGTCATTATCATTTCTTGTCACATAGTTTTGTTATATGACGTAGTAGAAATAATCATCAAGTATTGTCACTATCAAAACTGCTCTTTGTTTCAACATACACGAGTTTTGCAGAATCACCAAAACTTGGAAAGAAAAACTACAGAGTCCAAAATGCCGCATTCCGCAAGGTAATGACAGCCTTCATAACAACTCCGGCTACGGCCGTGCACCGTGACGCTGATATTTTTCCAATAGATTTGAGAATGGGTGAAGTTGAAAACAGGTTCGCCGTGATAATCCTAATGAATATTTGTCCGAGAAATCCTATTAGAAGAGTAACCCAGCGTGCGTTGTATACAGGCACAATATTAGAACAACTCTTTGTCAAAGCTACAACACTGAACAACATCAAAGAAAACATTGATTGGAGCAAATGGCCTTCGTGGAAGCTGTCAAAATATGATAAAATTATGGAAGCAAAAACAACAACAATACAGATCAAATACGCCCTGTTGTCTATGGCAAAGGTGGTTTGGCAAAAAGATCACGAAATAGAAAGTAAGCTTCGGCAATCCTATTCTTGCACAACAAAAAAATTGTAAAAAGATGTGTATACCTTAGTCCAATGAAGGTCTTGATGACCAAAGAACCCAGATAAACTGTTAGTAGACTGTTCCTATTGCGAACTGGTCACGGTCGTATAGGTAAATACTTCCAGACAATCAAAAACACTAAAAGAAGCTACAACTGTCAATGTGATCAGCTGGAAACGGTGGAACACATTCTGAAGGAATGCACTCTGTACACAGCAGAGCGCAGAATACTGAAGAAAACAACAAGCGAGCTCGATATCCGGATCCTACTTGATTCCGAGGAAGGTCTGGAAGCGGTGATCGAGTTCATGAAAGCGCTACCGCATTTACTTTTATGATGGTTCGCTAACTATTAGCAGCCTGCAAAGGTTTTGCTGTGCATCAAAGGTTGGTTCTGATCATCAGCCTTCTGACTCCCGGATTTCCTTTTGCACATAGCTACGACTATGAAGAATTTGGCGCCATCGAACACTGAAAACCTAAAACGCTTCCTGCGGATGTTACTTCGTCAATCTTCTATGGTATAAGCGAATGAATTACATGTCTTCTGTTATGTCTGTTTTATATATAGTTATTTTATTTTAAGATGTATTGTGTATGACTCCAAAACATAGGAACAATGTACAGAATATTGCCATCATTATCATACACGAGTTATCACTTCGTTTATCTGGGCAAAAAACTATTTTTGTGACACTGAATGTAGCTTTTTTCAACTAGTAGCTCTGAAAATGCGAATTGTCGTTTTCATGTTTCGAACTAAGTAAAAGTTTTGACTTGCGGTATACGAGACGTAATACTGAGGTCTATTCAATACTTGGCTGTGTGGTTGAACATTTGATTGAACTTTTCTTCCATATTTATTGAATCAAGCTTGCACAAATACTAGATGTTGAGTATACAGTATCTTTGTAACATCTCTAAGTGTAGAGTCGATAAATAGATTAGCCTCTGTTACACTGACCACTAGTGAGTATTCATCATGGTAATTTTCCAATTTGTTGATTTATTGGCTCAAGTTTTAACGATTAACTGTCACAACGTCGTGGCATAAAAGAGGCGATTCTGTACATTGATTTTTATCATGCATCCTTTTAATACTTCTATTACCGTATCTACTTATCTCCCCCAGATTATTATACAATCAATCAAATTTACTGTAGATGAACGTTTGGAAAATGCTGCATCTAATATGCACTTGTATAATGCTTAAAAAACAAATTTAAAAGAATTATACACATCGAGAATGCTTTTCATTACTTAAATTTCAATTTTTGCTTTTGCATCCCCTAAAATCAAAGCCGGGGATACACCAAACTATTTGTCGGATCTCATTATACAAGGATATATTTACAAGACCGCTTTCTATATTCCGAACAATCAATCATTCGTTATCATCAATGTCATTTTAGTCGTTTTGTACAAGATTAATTCCAAAAGAAACCAGATCTGAGGATGATCAGCTGTATGCAATACACCATGCACTTCCTGTGATACCAATTAACACAAAAGTTGCAATGAGGAACCAATCAAAGGCTCCATGACCACCAACAATCTTTCTATGGAACAAAACAGGACCAACAACGCAAATCATTGTGATCAAGCCACTACCCAAAAGACCAATGATCTTGTCGAATTGAGGGAACACAATACTAAGGAAAACAGTCAAACTAACCGACAAAATACGAATGATAACTTGGGAAGAAATAGATTTAGCATTGGTCAAGGCCTCAACAGTACAAACGACAGGACGAATGGTCAGGGGACCCTTGGAGACAGGAACAATAGCAGTCAAAAAGGTAAGTGCAATTCCCAAGTAAGCAGGGTAGCCTTTGGTGAGGAGAATAGACTTTGTGACTTCGTCCTTGACGTCTAATCCAAACATTAGGAATCCAAGAGCAGCCATGCCAATATCGATAATGTAAGTGATAGAGTAGGTTGTGCGGAGACACTTGTTGTATTTGTTAGGATGTCTCATATCTCTGTAGATATTAGGGAACACCGTGTGACCACCCCAAGGAGCCATGAAAATACCAAAAGCCAAGGGGATTTTAGTCCAGTCAGGAGGAAGCATGGGGGTCGACATGACCGAGAACAGCGATCCAGGAGCAGTATGCTTCAAGAATCCTGCAAATAGAACAACCAAAAACATTCCAATTGTGGAAGTAATTCCCACAATTGAGCCGAAACTCAAGACGGAAAGTGGCATGAAGGTACAAGGAAGCATCATGAGACCAAACAGAAATTTGTAGGTTATGCCGCCATCACTAAGAGGGTATAGAGCACTGACAGAGTCGGAGAACAAAATGCAAACAGAGACGGATGCGCCGATAAGCTCGATACTGAATAGAACAGCAACAACCAATCGAGCTCTACTGCCAAAAGCACGGTATGCGATATCAGCGTAGGTCACAACAGTGTGATCGCCATCCATACATTCTGCCAACCACTGGGCCGACAGATATGTCACCACCGCACAGAACGAAAACAACAAAACACCAACGATCCATCCAGTGTATGCAAACCCCAGTGACAGCGACAGCATACCCACGCCCACAAGAACATTGACCGAGTTGAAAATAGTCTGTGGGGCGGTTGATTTACCAGTGATCAAAATGCTGCTTTTCCGTCGTTCACCTCGAGATTGCATAGGAGGCGCCGGAGCAAGCAAAGCCTCTGTTTCATCTTCGTCGTCGAAAACGTCCACGTCGCGGAAGTCCTGGGCGGTCGAGGATCCGACCAATGTTGGGGCAGAGTCGTAGGCAGCAAAGGACTGGGCACGCGTTACAGAGGACGCAAAGTTTTCCAGTGAGTTTGGGTTTGGTTTGTGACCATGGCTCAAGGATTCAGGATCGTGAGGAACCGATCCGTATAGAGGCTGTGGTGCTTGTTCTGGGTTACCGTCAGCCATTGTTTTGTGCTTGTCTGTAAATTTATTAAAAAGGTGATTTCGGTGATGGATAAGGGAAGAAAAAAAAACGAGAGGGAATAAAAACAATGCAGCTGCTTAAAAGAAGACGTCCCAATTGATAAAAATATCAAATACCCTCGAGAATGAGTTTAGATAAAAACGAATGCAAAGTATCACCAGACAAGATCCGAGATCACAGGGGGAAAAAAATAGAGAAGAAAAGAAAAAGAGGAACAGAATAAAATGAAGAAGAGAAAATTTCTCTTCTTCTGAATGTCGACTCGTTGATAGCCAGATTTTTCATTGCTTTCGAATAGTTAAAATTTTCCATTTGTATGCGCGCTTCATGATTGTAGACATCTTTCCTGCCAAAGACTAAGCCTGGCGGTAGAAAGCCAAAATCGAAGCCACCCACCCACCACCTTTGGGACAACAAAAATAGGTCTAGAGGAAACCTAATTCCGCTTAAGGTTTAGGTCGGTTTGCTGCATTCAGCATGGAAAAGTCTGAAAAGAAACGGACGATTCCATTTCGAAAACACGACCAAATTTTATGTTTAATCAAATTCCAAATTACTGTTGATCTCTGGCCGTGAAGGTTGAAACTTAAGAAACAGAGCATGGACAATTCAATGTTATTGGGCTTTGCGCATTTTGGAAACGGATGCGATTGGGTTAGAGCAGCAAAAATGATGAGTTTTATCTTGATTTTTATGCCCTCCTCCGAGAGACCATTGGAATTACAGCAACAAAAGTGGTCTTTATCTGTATGTGCTTCTCATTTGATTCTTTTTGGCATTATATAAACGAAACAAGGTCACAAGAGCATTTCCATCCACAACAAAAAAAAAGCCCACAGAAGCCCAGAACAAAATGTATATACCACCAATCAATTTCGTCAATTGATTCGACAGTCGTAGACCACGCGACCAGACGCATATATTTTTTTCCAAATTCACCAAATGTACAGAGATCTAGATTAAAGACCAGGAACTCGATACATTCAGTAAACTTTTTGTTTTACCCACATCAATCTCTTTCTTTCAATTCCACTTTTTTCATCTATACAGACTTCAATGGAAGCTTTGAATCATTTTTGAAAAGAGTTATTTATCAAACCCGGCTTTTGTCTTTCCTTGGTTCCCTGTACTAACAAAATCTCGATAGCCTATTTTTTTTTATTATTATTTAGCTCGCAGCGCAGGTTCTCTAATGCTTTTACGTTCAAATCACGCATGATCCTAAAATTTATGCCCGAAAAACTCGCGGGTTTGTATGTCAAGAGGATAAAACAAACAGTCTTACTAGGCAGAGCTAAAATGAAAAACCTGATGAAATATTGACAGTGTTTTGTGCTTTTTATAATTAATGGTTTTGATGTCCTCAATATACTAAGCCTGAGATCCCTTTTCGCTGGCCGCTTTATAGCGCATCTACGATATTATGATTCAAGACGTCCTGTTTTCAACCCGTCCAAAATACATTTCATTTACAATCCCTCAACCGCGGCATTTACACGCAAACATCCTCTCCAAACTCGTTTCCACACACAACCAACCAACCCGCTTTCCCAAAATTTTCTATTCTCTTCTGAAACAACCGAATCATCTCAATCCAATACACCTAATTGTGTGGCGTAGGATCCTTAAATTTCACACTTTCGTATTTAGAGGGCATCAAAGAAAACTCGAGGACTCATCAGAATTGCTTTCCCTTGAAGCGTGTATGTGTAGTTTTGCAAGAACATTGGTTTCAAGTTTAGCCGTATACTTCGTCGTCGAACACTCAATTATGTACACTGTAGCCAGACGATTGCTTTGAAAGATTGCCGCTGCAAACTTTGTAGCATAGAACTATCACGCTCATGTACCAATTCACAAAAACAGTAAACAACGTTGGTATAAATTTCTCAAAATCGTTAAATGAATTAGATGACGATTGACAGAAAAAAAAATGATAAAGTCACAGTTACAGTAATCGCATTTTTGTGTCGGATGATCTACCCGTCGCCTTATCACTAAACTTCTCCACAATGCATTAAAACAATCACAAAATATTAATTTTTTTCGTTATATATTACTTTTTTTCTTTGATTCGTTATATAAACATGTTCTCGGAACGGATTCTTTAAATCTTGAATTGCTTGGAAACAGCCTCAATGATCTCGTCAACAACGTTAGGCTCACTGAGAGTAGAGGTGTCACCAATACTGTCGGACTCACCAGATACAATCTTTCTCAAGATACGACGCATGATCTTACCAGATCTAGTTTTGGGCAGGTCATCGACGATAATGACAGTCTTGGGAGCAGCAAAAGGTCCAATTTCACGACGGACTTGAAGAACAAGCTCCTTGCGAAGCTCAGCAGTGTTCTCGCCGCTCTTAAGGGAAACAAATGCAATGACGGCTTGTCCGGTAAGCTCATCGGCAACACCAACAACAGCGGCCTCTGCAACAGCACCGTGACCGATAAGAGCAGCCTCAATCTCGGCAGTGGAAAGACGGTGACCAGAGACGTTGACAACATCATCAACACGGCCACGGATCCAGTAGTATCCCTCGTGATCACGGCCAGCACCATCACCTGTGAAGTAGAAGCCGGGGTAAGGCTTCATGTAGGTCTCCAAGTATCTTTGATGAGAGTTGTAGACAGTTCTGGCAATCGAGGGCCAAGGCTTGCGGATAGCCAATACACCCTCAACATCGTTACCTTCAATCTCCTTACCTGACACGGGGTCAATGATGACCAAGTCAATACCGAAGAAGGGAAGAGTAGCAGAACCAGGCTTCATGGGTGTGACACCAGCAAGAGGAGCAATGATGTGAGAACCGGTCTCAGTTTGCCAGTAGGTATCGGAGATGTGACAGTCCTCGTTACCAATGTGCTTGTTGTACCACTCCCAAATGTCAGCGGCAATGGGTTCACCAACAGAACCAAGAGTTCTAAGAGACGAGAGATCGTGCTTCTTAATGTACTCCTCACCGGCACGCTTCAAGAGACGAAGAGCAGTGGGGGCAACGTAAAATTGAGTGGCCTTGTACTTCTCAACAATCTCCCAGTATCTGGAGTATGAAGGGTAGGCAGGTGTACCTTCGAAAATGATGGTGGTGGCTCCAAGAAGGAGGGGACCGTAAAAGGCGTAAGTGTGACCAGTGATCCAACCGACATCACCAGCAGTGAAAAGGACATCGTCAGGGTGAATGTCAAAAACGTACTTACAGGTGGCAGCAGCACCGAGAAGGTAACCACCAGTAGCATGGACAACACCCTTGGGGGAACCGGTGGAACCAGAAGTGTAGAGAAGGAAAATGGGATCTTCAGCAGAGACAGGGACGGGAGCAATGAAAGGTCTTTGCTTGGCAACCTCCTCATGCCACCAGAAATCACGACCTTCAGTCCAGGGGATCTTGCTACCAGTACGCTCGTAGACAAGAACCTTCTCAACGGAGGGAGACTCCTTGAGACCCTCGTCGACAATCTTCTTGGTGTAAACGGTCTTACCACCACGCTTACCTTCGTCGGTAGTGATGACAACCTTACTCTTGGCGTCATTAACTCTGTCCTTGATGGAGCCAGAAGAGAAACCAGCGAAAATGACAGAGTGGACAGCACCGAGTCTGGTAATGGCGAGCAAGGCAATAAGGGCCTCAGGAATCATAGGGAGGTACACGGCAACAGAGTCACCCTTCTCAACACCAAAGCTCTTCAAGACACCGGCGACCTTGCAGACCTCTCTGAGGAGCTCACCGTAGGTGATCTTGCGAGAGTCAGCAGCATCGTCAGCTTCGTAGATAATGGCGACCTATAGTAATTAATGGGTTAGCTGTAACTCTTTTTTAATTTTTTTGGTGGGATGAGATTTGGAAAAGTGAAAAAAAAAAATGTTGAGACGCACAACAACTATAAAGGGAATTCCAACCTGGTTATTGTAATCCAAACGGATGATAAAACTTCCTGATTAAAGTTTTTTGTTATTTATCAGAAAGATTTTCCGCTGGAAAGAATAACGAGGAAGAAAAACAAAGTTGTTTTCTCGACACTGACTAGGCTGTAAATAGCCTAACTTCACAAGAGGGTGATTGGATCAAGTCTCCTTTACCAATTGCAGTAAATAGATATAAACATACCTTATCGGGGTTTTGAATAGCATGTCTGTCGACGAGGTTGTAGCATGCGTTCAATCTGCCTTCGAGAAACCAAGCGATGTCGCCGTGTTCAAAGCCACCGGAAGAAACGGTTGTGAAGTCGCGGTCCCAAGTAAGCAATTCGTGAGCGAGATCACCAAAGAACTTGTCAGGGTTGGCAATTGATTGCTCGTAGAGCTCTTTGTAGTGTTCTAAGCCAGAAATGTGAGGCTGGGAAGGGTGTTTGCTGTTGTAAAGTGAAATTTGTTAGTAATTGGGCTGTTTGATGAGTAGGAAACGAAAGAATATGATCTGCTGTCAATTCCATGGCAGTGGTTACAGTAGAAGCGGATCCAGTCCAATGAGGCTGCAGAGAGATACTTACTCAAAGAAAGCTTGGGGAGTGTGTCTGGCCTCAATGCCATGAGCTTCGTGAACGACGGGTTGTGTCATTGTATGCTAATTTGTGTGTGAAGTGGGAACGGGGTTTATTTGTCGGTTTCAAAAAAGTTTCAATTGAAGCTGTGATGATGGGGGAAAGCAGTCTTATATAAATTGATCTGGATAGGAATCGGGAGTAAATAAGACAGCAAAAATATACGTGTGTTTGTATATTTGTGAGGTGATTTTGATGTGAATTTTTTTTCCTTTTTGAATGTAAAAAAAAAGTTGAAGAAAAGAAGAAGGAAAAGAGAAGAGAAAAGAAAAAAAATGTCAATGATTTCGAGGGAAAGAAAGTTGTATTTATATGTTTTTTCGATATACACACACCGTTTGATTGAAATTGGGATCTGGCAGTAATAAAGAAGCCTCGATAAAAGCGACCAGTCACGTTTAAATAAATCAAAGTGGATTGAAGCGATTCCGTAAAAAAAAAATATTGCGAATTGGTTCTTTTGGTTTGGCCGGTGAGTGAAATCGACAGGAAAAGGAACAATCATCTAGGCCACGAAAAAGAAATTATGGTTTGAGTTTGAACAGCATAATCGTTATTGACAGGTACAGGTGTGGTATATTGTAGCTTCAAATGTATTTTGTATAAGGATATCACAGCTATCATGTAATGGCAAGCATTGAATAAACGCTCATTGGTCAAGTTCCATTCCCCTTTTTCGTCATTTGCTTTTAAATCGGCAACAACAACCACAATCATGTTGTGTGTGTAATTTGTAATGAGGTTTTGTACTGATTCATGAAGCAAATGAGGTGTGTATTAAACAGTTGTTAGGCTCTATCTTTGAAGGTGCTGCTTACACTGACTATGTTGTGGTTTTACAGATATGACAGTTTGGTTGTGACGACGCATTGAGGATACACTGGATTGCAAACAAAACAACAACAACAGTGTCGCAAGCTACCATCACAGCCGAGAAGTCGTCACAGCTATGAGGTATTTAGACTTCATTTTCTCATGTATTTGCCAACAAGAACATGAGAGCACCAGCACCAAATTATTCATCTACGTGTACTTAGGCCTGTATAATGAACCACTTACAATCCGACAAACATGTGTGAACAGGTTTATCTGCTCAGATATATCATTATACATAAGTGGACATCATCTGGGGTAGTTTTGTTGATATGTGTACATTCAAACTGATTGTTACATAAATAAAACAATAATGAATACCCCGGATTTAGGGTTTTTAGGTTTTGGATACAAGTAAGGGTGTGACTCCCAGATTACACATGTGTACTTTGGGTTTTAGTGGTTTTGTATTTTTCCCCGGACACCCGTGGAATCGGTTGTTTCCGTTTGGCAAAGACAGATAATAAGCCATCCTTGCTGTGCGTACTGGCAATATTTCCGTATGAGCTATATTCACGTTGCCAAGTGTACAAAGTCCTCATTCAATTATCGGAAATCACTGACAAAGCCCATAGAAATATGTATACACACAGATTGCGTTTGGGCATATCTGCGAGGCTATCCAATAAATCCGTGATTACCAAATCCAAAGCTCAATTAACTAATCAACCAAAACATGGAGAAATGGAAATCCGGGGAACTATTTAAATCTTGGCTCTGCGACAAAATAGTCATGATGGTTATGACGGAAGAATACATGTCATAGTGAGCCACAAGACGCATTTTGTTGTTTTTGAGCGAGTTCACAGGATTCCAGTTGGAACAGGGTACACGGCACAAATGCTGCTAGTGTTTAGATACAAGTCAAACAAGCTCAAGTCAAAGCAAAAAGTGTTTTTAAAAATGGTTCATGTTAAATATCAAGACCATGATTCTGCTTGTACATTCGATTGTATGCAAATCTACAGCCAATGGCATTGAATCTCATGCATACATTGAATCTACGGCCAGAATCTGTACTCTGGATCTGTTCCAAATCAGTCGTATGTAGTCGTCGTCATGAGAGTCACTATCTTGTTAGCCACTGCCTCGATAAAATCTGTTTGAATCTCAATAAAAAAAAAGTGTATAAAGTCAAAGAATACCCTTAAATTATCCTGTTCATTCCGCTCTTTTGTATACAAACCGCTTCAGTTTTCGTTCCACAAGATTTGCCTTCACCAGCAATTCTACACTCCGCTCATCCATCTATCTCAAACACGTACGCACATTTCGCACATGAGCGTTATCACCTATAACATAGTATTATGAACTATCCAATATCACTAAATATCCGTATATATCTGGGTACGTATCTCTTTTAATCGCCAACCCCTATTTCGCCGTCGTTTTTTTTTCGCCCCGAAAACAAAACACCCCTAACTTTAACTCTCTCCTGTTTGTTTGTTTTTGTTTTTTTTCGTTAGGGGCGTGATCCGTGATGATTAGGTAATTTCTGCTGGATTATGTAAAGTTGAGTAAGCAGGTAAACATATCATAGTCCCGGCAGACAGAAGTGAAGAGCTACAATCAGATCAAATAGGTGTTTTTATAGTATCAGACTCTTTGATTCATTGACTTTGATAACAGTCTCTGCTATTGCTTTATCCACGCCTATTTATCACCATTCTTCCTCTTTACCTGCCTAAACATTCATCTTCTCTTCAACTGTTGACCCGGGAACCGGCACATACTAGCCTTTTAACCAAACCCCAACCCAGTACTAAGATTCTCCTATTTCTTCCCCCTCCCTGATCTCTGCATTGGCATCACCCAACAAAAAAAATTGTACAGATGCTCAAGTTACTTGTTTGGGAAAGTGGGTTAAATGTATGCTTTTAGGTCGCACGTTTGGATTGTATAACAGCATCGAGAAAAGTGTGGGCTTACGGGTGTTTCGTCAATGTTTTCAATCCGTTTAAATGCACCCGGAAACGATTGGGATCATGAACGGTGTAGTATATGGATACTCATGAGTAGCTAATGAGTGATATATTATGCGAATACCAACAATACTAGGCTTGGCACGTCAAAGTGATTCATTGATGAAGATTAGAAAAGTGCAGAGTTGTAGTTTTCAAATTTAAACCACATAAAGTAAGAGAAATCTGTTAAAAATATTACTACTAGTCTGGGATAAGATTGAAATACATCAAGACTTGGTATATGAGAATAATGACTTGTTTGTAGATCTACGTCTCGAGACAATATGTTTGACTCTCGAATGAGATTATTCTTACATGAATTATTGATCTAAAGAACAGAATCAACCACAACCTTCTTCTCAACTTCTCCAAAGCTTTCATAAAACTCACGTAAAAGCTCAACTGCATACCCCACATCATCAGATCCAGCTGTCTCTCTAATTGAGTGCATAGACAACTGAGGATTTCCAATATCAACTGTTCTGATGCCCAATTTACTGGCCAAAATAGGTCCAATAGTACTTCCACAGGCCGAGTCATTACGAACAACAAACAATTGCAATGGGATCTTGGCCTTTTCGGCAATGGACTTCAACAGCACGATTCCAACCGAGTTGGTGGCATAGCGCTGGTTGGCGTTGATTTTGATTACAGGACCAGCATTCATGGCCGGTGCATGCTGAGACTCGTGCTTTGATTCGTAATTAGGATGAATGGCATGCGCCATGTCAGCCGAAATCAAAAACGACTTGCTGAAAGTCTCGAAAGAGCTAGAGCTCGTGGGAGCCTTAGCACCTTGGAACTCGGTGTTGGCAAGTCGAGTGAGAATAGCAAGCAAAAGATTGGAGTCTGCGCCTTGTGCAGAGGCAGATCCGATTTCCTCATGGTCGAAAAGAGCAGCAATACGAATGGTTTCGTCGGCATCAAGAGAGTCAAGCGACTTGACAAGCGCGGTAATGGCGGAATAAGAGGAGTTGAGATTATCGTGACGCGGGGAGAATATAAATTCATCGTTCAGTCCGCCAAATGCAGAAGGCTGAGTGTCATACAGCACAAGCTCGAAGTCCTCGATATCCTCGGGGTTGACTGAAGCGTCAGCAGCAATCAGATCAATTAGAGATTTTTCATGGCGCTTGCTCACCGGAGCAAATACTTCAAACTCTTCAGATTTGGCCGCAGGTTCGTCTTTAGATTCCGTCTTGTTGAGCAACTTCTCAGCCAGCCCGGCAATAGGAAGAAGCTGAGTCTCTTTGTTAAACTCAAACTTGTCAGCAGAACCTCTGTTCAAATGAATCGCCAGTGTCGGGATTCTCAAAATAGACTTGTTTATGTTGACGAGTTTGGGTGTATACAAACCGGCATCATTCTTGACCATGACCCGGCCTGCAATCGACAAATCTCTATCAAACCAAGTGTGCCATAGTCCTCCGCCATAGGTTTCAACCCCAACTTGAATGTATCCGCGGCTGCTTTTCTTAGATACGGGCTTGACTCTCAAACAAGGCGAATCGGTATGGGCTCCCACGATAGAGATACCATTGCCAGGTTGCCACTTTCCTCCAACTCCAAAGGCCACGATCGAGGATCCGTTACGAGTCAAAAAGTATCTGCCACCGCGCTTTAACACACCGTCCCAACCAGATCGTTCGCTGATCTCAGTGAATCCAGCCTTGACCAGAATGGCCTTTGTGACGCTGACGGCATGATAAGGCGATGGGGACGCGTTGACAAATGAAATGAATTCTATTTTTGCACACAATTCCAATGGTTAGCTTTTGTGATTCCCGAATCCATCGGATTAACGAAACATACCGTTAGCGTATTGTTTGGATGCCATTGTTGCTATTGGTCTAATCATTGGGGTAGAAAAAGAATAGCAAAAGACGTTTTGAGATTTATATTATGCTGATAAAGTTCTTAAGAGCGCCGTGGGAAAGCAATATGCTGACTTCGCTCTTGAAATTCCCTGACCCAAAGTGTTTATAGAAAAATCAAGGCTAGGGCATCCGCGTATACTGTATATTGGGATGTCTGTGAACATGACCAAGAATACAATAGCCGTGAACAAGCCCGCGGTTAAGCGTGAGTATAAAACTACCCCACATTTTTTTCTTCCTGTTTCAAAATTTTTTTCTCACATCAACTCATTCACTTTTTTTATTTCTTCTTTTCTGAAAGTATCTTAAAACATCTTTCAACAACCTCTTTTCCTAGTTTTCAACGTACTGTTCAGTGCCAGCTCCTCAAGCCTATTAATTACATTTTGCCATCATGATCTCTCGTTCTTTGCGTTCCGTATACTCCTCAGCCAGCCTGCGATCAGGCTCTTTATTAACTCGTCAAACTCGCGCAAATAGCACATTTCTGACGAACAGACTTGATCAAAAAGCCTCTGCTGAAAACCAAAATTTTCTTACAGAGTTTCTGAAAGACACTAAGGAGAAAGAAAGCCCTGTGTTCTTATTGGATCACGGCGGCCTCATTAGCCATGATATCTTTTGGGGTGATATGGATATGTTCTCACATGCCAACAATGTCATGCTCCTAAAATGGTTTGAATCTAGTGAATGAGATTAACCATGCCATATGTTTTCATTTGAAACTGTCCAAGAGAACCAGGAAAAGAATAACAAGCAAAAAAACATAAAAAAACACATTGTATATCAGAAAAAAACGTCAAAAAACATCGACAAGAAACTATTATTACAAGCCAGAGTCAACTCTCTTGGGTTGCTGGCAAAACAATACCATGGTATAGATGAGTTTATGAGCGGAAAAGGCTTTGACTTCATTATCCTGTCCGTTAAACTTGAATGGCGCTATGTAAGTCCTTTCTCCTGCTCTGCTTCGTCACACTCATCCCGTCTTCCCTAAACAAGTCACACACACACGCTTATGTCTCAGCCCATCAAGCACCCAGATACAATCACAGTTCCCTACAACTTTAACTTTCTTGGGTCTCGTGACCACTTTGTACTCAGCGGCATCGTCATCTCACACAATGTGCAAAAAGTAGCTGCGCAAGAGGTCATTGCCACTGTAGATCATGACAAAGGCGGAGTAGAAGCACTGATTCCTGAAAAGGTCAGAGAGACTTTTGAATAACATCTAGCTTTACAGCAACTCAAATTGATCAGTGTCAATCTCTTTTATCACTTTTATAATTGTATACATAAATGAATACTTTTGGACTTTTCACATCCCTCATTTCTCATCTTGCTATGACCACGGGTCCCTGTATAATATTATGGACTAGTGTTGTCGCGGATGTATTAGTTACTTGTATCTTAAAACTGAGTAAAATCATGATAATCATCCTATGCTGGTCTAGTATCTGCGCTTGATAGTGCATATTCTCTGGATCATAGCCAAGTAGCAGACTGGTGCCTCTTGCTCGTGTGTGTATTATGATAACACAGAATAAAGCAGTCACAGAGACAAATAAACACTTTGAGGCTCACTCCGATGTGTCTTCCAAATTGATAGTACCAAAACAAGAGTTTAAGTATACAGCTTCTGTAGTTTCGAAATCTACTGGTGAACCTTCTAGAGAATGAATGGAAATAACTAAATACAAACCTATAATATTATGTAGTTACAGTTATAACCACTCAGTTAGCTCAAAAGAGGACAGTCACTGTATATTATATAACAGTTGTTTTCAATAGTTTAAAATAATTACAATTCATTTAAAAATGGCTATAATATTGAATATCACCGAGAGTCAAACTTGTGTATCAGCTATTTTTGACTCATATTAATGCTTTTCACACAAAATGCATTCAAGTTTATCTTTGACTCCAAAGTTTCGTAAACATCCAAGGTGATAGCTATGACCACACTTGAAACTCACAACAACCTCTTTCTTTTCGACACTTTTACCCTTCAGCAGCCCACTAACTGTGAGTTTGGTTGTTCGGTTACGAGACAGATTCTGCCAATTCTCATAAAGTGCATCAGGATCAACACCTAGCCCCAAGATCCGTTTACCACACCCTTCGCATTCGCCTGTTCTTGAGACACGCCAGCCCTGTAATCTATTGGCCACTAGTAGCTTTAAATTCTGGTAGGAATCTTGGTCAATCAACTGTTTAACAATAGAAAGTACAGTTTCTTGGTACATGTATGCTGAAAATAAATCAGTTAAAATTGGTCGAACACTACCAATCGTACGTGGCTGCGATATATCGAGTGGAGTCATGAGTGATGAACAGATTCTAATTATCGTGGAATTATTCAAACTGTTATCCAACAGATTTGATAATGCTTTTTGAAGTAACCCGCGCGATTCTTCTTCATTCTCACCCTTGGTATGTGCTTTTTTGGATATATCAACCAACGCATCAATAAGTATGACCCACATTTGCTCGCTCATGCTACTTAGCGAGTTATCACTTGTTGTGGGCTTAAGCCCTTTGACGTCTGGATTAGTACAGATTCCAATCCCAATATCGAGATACTTCGCAATATCAACGTCTGAATAGAGCCTTTCAACTACGCATTCAATAGCGTCAATATATTTTCTTTGCCGCAACAATACCAAAATGATACTGTCCACCGCTCCAGCAGTTTGTAACTCATCGCGCAAGAGGTTAAGATCAATATCATAGTTTTCAGTAATTAATGTAGAAAGCAGTAAATAAATATCTTCATTGAGCTTTCGCCTAGCCAACAGCGAAATATACAAATGCCGGTATCGCATTGTCGGTAGAGAATACAGCCCACTTTTAGCAGTGACCAACCCAAATAGGTATTTCAGATATGAGTATTGCAAATCTGGTTCATCGTTCAGTTTGAATATGTTTTCATGTAATTGAGGTGAGTAGATCGACACAATGTTTACCATTCTCGCGCAATCAATGGTCAAAAGATACTTGAACTTTTCAATAACAATTGAGTTGATCACGCCTCTCTCCTTTTCTTGCAGTCCAGTTGCATCTTTTGTGTTTCTGAAACATTCAGCAACTATCGAGATGATCTTACTTTCATCAACATCTTTAAAGGCAGTTTCCAATAGTTTTGAGTACCTTTTTTCTGACCGATAAATGTACTGCAGTACATGATAATATTTAACTTCATGAAGTAATTTGACAACATCATCTAAATCATAAGGCTTATACTTTGTAAGTAAAGCCTCTACCCCTAGCTGACATTCGTTTTTCAGCTCGGGATCTTGACATAAGCAAATTTCTTCTAAAACCTTTGCTAAAACGTTACCTGGAAGAATGATAAACTGTGAATACTTGGGGTAATTTCTGGAAATAAAAATATCCAGAAAGATCCGTTTATCGGAAAGTTCTGTGTTGCTGTTGAACAAATCTAATAAGATATTGATAATGAGTTGACGCGTGACCGTATTTCCGAAAACAAGAACCTCATTAGTTGTAGCCAGCTTGTTTGATTTGCTGTCAGTTTCGTTCAGAAATGAATCCTCAAATGCTTCATTAAGAGCAGAGAAAAACTCTGATACTCCAAAGTTAATTAAAAGCACAAGATACGGATAAGCAGGCTCTTCTTCACCATCAGACACTGTCTCAAGTATAGTATTTGATCCACTAGGCCAATTGATATTGCTGCTATTAAATAAAAAGTAATAGAGGTAAGACTTTGCTACCAATGAGTCTTCAAAAAACACCCCAGTAGGGTATATTCTTCCTGTCAAAATATAGGAAATATATGGAAATACCTTCAAAGCATCTGACTCTTGCTCAATACTTTTGGGTTCTTTCTTGATTATTTCGCAAAGATCCCATAATGGAGTGACAAAATCATGTAATGCGTGGTTCCATATAAACATCAGTGTATCTCGAAGTTTGTATTCCGTACACAAGGAAATAGCCAAATCAAGATCAAGAGATTGAACATCTAGACTGCAAATCAGTTCTTCTAGCTTATCTCGTAGATCTCTCCTAAGAATGTACGAATTAACCAATTCTTTGAAAATCCTTGGAGGAAGATAACTAACTTGACCAGTGAGAACAAATCCAGAGAGAATATCGTAGAACAGCATCAAATAATCATAGGCTTCAAATGCTTCAAATATGTCTTCAAGCAAGTCGTCAGATTGCCCAATTGCAACCCACGCTCTGATAACAGTCTCACAGAGTTCCGTCAAAAGCCTTGTCCACTCGTCAATGCCCCCTTCAGATGGTGACACACCTTCAGGCTTCTTATTGAAAGTGTAAGTAACAGATGCAGTAATCATACCTGGTAGATTTTTGGAAACAACACTGTGGCGCTCGTCGTCATTTTCTGGTAACCCAACAACAACTAAATCGCCTATTCCTAAATAGTAATCTGTTGCTAATTCGATAGCAGAAACGTAGTTTCCTGTTTCAATTGTGTCAAATATCCTATCCGCCCAGTTCGATATAGTGCCAACATAGAATCCATTCATACCAATTATAAACATTTTGCCTTTAATGACTTTAACGCTATTCGAGAAGAAGTCAGCTACAACAGTAGACTCGTTCATTATGGGCCGAAGAGAATCCGAAAAGAAATCTGTATGATAAAGGTGCTTATCCAGCAAATCAACCTTGTATGCTATACTCATGGATTCTTCATTGAGAATGTACATTTGTTGAGTCAGTGTAATCAACATCAAAACCTATAACTGTCAGTAGTTGTTCAGTCAAGAAAGTCTAATAATAATCTTACCTTAGGGCCTATCCATTGAATCGATACAATGGCTTCGTCACTGACAAATCTCTTGCTTCCACCAACTTCAAGTGTTTTTTCGTCATTTTTGATTCGAGCTGCAATCTCCAACACGGTAACGTGTTGATCCCAGCAATATGCTAGTCTCGCTCTTTGCCCCTTCATAGCAGGATACCATGCCAAAGACCCACTCATGATTTCTCGATCATCATAGGTTTCTAACTTTGACCGTTTTTTCGGCCGACCTGTTTTGAATTCAGTCCGCATCCCTCCTATCACCGATACTATAGCCAATACGCTTGTAGTCATTACTGCTACAATACCCATTGAATCCAATCCTTGAACACCAGTACCCAAAGGCAGCGGCGCACATCCAAACAGTGCAGTGGGCCGAGCATTGCGGCTGGCAGGCAACGTCAAATGTGGTTGAGGATATCTTCCCATAATTCTTCGAGTCTTGATCATTTTCCGTCCAAGCATCCCTCTACTTGCCGAATGTACAAATGCCATTCCATGATCATCACCAGAAACCAATGCCGAATGTCGTTTCCCTAAAAAGCTCAAATGAATGACACGGCATTTTTCAAGATGCCCATCCTTCAATGGCTTCCCCACGAAATTTGATGTTATTGGGGGTATGTGCAGCTGAACAGACCCTGATAATGAATAAACAAATATATGTCCCGAAGAATGCCCCACGGCTATATTTGAGAAATCGGCAGAAGTAGCTAAAGATGTAACTGCTCCAAGCGTGCCATTGCCCAGGATTGCGTGTAGTGCTTGCTGATAATCAAAAACAAGAACATGTCCTTCGGTAGTTCCAATGGCGAGGTAGGCGCCCGGAAGAATGCTCGTTGGGGTACCATATTTGGCAATACTATCATCAGTCGAAATTGCCGATGAAAGTTGTTGAAGTTTTGACCATCTCAATGGATCGGTAGTTGGAGCAAACTCATTAAACAGATTATCAAAGTTGGGTGCAAGGTCCCGATTGAGCATTGAGCTTTGTGAACCAAAGCTGGTAATACTGTTGAAACGGGTTGTGAACCTATGATCGATTGAGAGTAGCGAACGTTCAGGTGTTCCTGGGATACTTGGCGAAGGGGATTCAACATCTCTAAAAAATGTGTTGCTCTGGTTGTTTATAAGTTCCGAGTCCGATTCTTGATCGTATTCATCACTTTCGTTCTCATCTTCAAAGTCTGGATTGCGAGAGTCTTTAGATACATGCTTGGTGGTAGAGCTGGACTTAGTTTTGTAGAATTTTGGAAGACTTGTATTTATCTCTGTTGTAGAAAAATCTTTAAAAAGCTCATCGTTGTTCGTGTTGTTGTTTTCTGCAGAAGACGATATTTGATCTTGAGGATCCACAATATCTTCCATCCTTGTGATATGTGTATAGTATTATTTTTTTTGGTATTGCCAACTCAATGTCAAGAAGGTTGATAAATGGTATTGTCCCAAAGTCTACCAAAAACTAATATTATATTTCCCACGTCTATTTGTTCACCAATACTTTTGATTTTTCCCCAAAGTGTGTATCACAACGCTAACTAAAAATGTCGGAGCCAAATTCAACACGTCGGACGAGAGGGTCGAGATCAAAAATTGATTACAGCGTTTTTGGGGGAGGCGAGGAACAAGATGGAGATGAGGAACCCGATTTCGATTTTGCTGCGGCTTCTTCGGACGACGATATGGAGCTCGATGCAGACACTGAAATCGATCACGATTTAAAACTTTCGGCGTCTAGCAAGAAATCAAATGCTTCAAAATCGAATTCAAAAAAGTCAGATAAGAGTGCTGTACCGACAAAAGGTGATGTGCCATTGCAGAGTAAATCTCAAACACAATCTAATCCCACCAAGCCAGTGAAATACGCTAGAAAGCTCAGTTCTTTTTACGATCGATTGATTCGTCTAGTAGGAACAAATCGTGAAAACCTCGACGCGGTCTTGAAAACGAGAAAAACTTGGGGAAATGCAATTTTCATTCCACCTCAATCTCTTATGGGTCTTGACATGCCTGAATCTAATTATGAGCCTGGACAAGTTCAAGACTTGGATTCACAAGATATGACAGTAATCGATATCAATGCTGCATCTCCTTATCTTATTCCAAAGAGAAGCGTTATATTGAATGATATTAATCTCAATTCGTTCACTGATATAGTGGACAGTTATGGTGCAGTGCTCAACGCCGGCGGGACTGTATCTTCTACTGCATGGGTGCCTGGTATAGATGATAGTTCTACTCAGTATTTAGCAGTGGCATTACTTGACGACGACGCGAGGGATCCTATCGAGTCCTCAATCAACAGTCCAAAGATATCACTATTTTCAAAAGAAAGCTATCCCTCCTCAATTTATCTATATAGGTTGGATCTCGAGCCTACTTCAGAAGATACTTCAAAAACATCACGTTGTGAACTCATTGCTACGTTTAGTCACAATTTTGGATCATGTCCGAATATCGCTTGGCGGCCTGATGGGAAGCCTTTTGAAAATAGTTTGGGTTTGCTGGCAATGCTGAATCAAGATGGTCAAATACGTGTGATTGATATTCCCAAGCCGCAAGGTACGCTAATTCACTACAAGATAAATGAGCCCCTCCGAACCTTTAAAACAGATACATTCAAAATCACAGCATTTTGCTGGCGCGATCAGGATAATATAGTGGCGGGCAATGACCAAGGCTGTTTGAATGAATTTTCTATCCTGGAACCGAGCCCATCTTCTGATCCACAAGATTCTTCGTATGTTCTTCCAGTAGCCTCATCGGCTATTTTGACTGTTTCGTCTGGATATCCCAATCACCCCAACGTTGTATATGAATTTTCTTCAGATGGTCAGTCAGCATGTCTAGATGTTCGAAATCCTAATACGAGAGAATACAGTGCAAGAATGAAATGCGCTGTATCGATATCTGCTTACTTGTCATGGTGCTCTGTCTTTGTATCATCTGATGATAATTTTCACACTCGTGGTCAACCGCTTCTTTACTTCAAAGCTCTGGGAACTACTAACGCATTTACCAAGCATGTTACTTATATATCTGCTCTTGCAACTTCCAAATTTCATCCCTTCTTATTGAGTGGTTCTTCAGATGGCCAAGTTCAAATTGCAAACACAGTACGTCGTTTGATGATGAATCAAAGAGCTTTACTTGGTTTATATAATTTTGCCAATCTCTGGCAGCTGGATTTTAGTGCAAACAAATCCGCTTACCAGATTGTCGATATTTTAACAGGCGGAAAAATTAGCAAAGTCGAAGCTATAGAGCGCGTTGAGACCTACCCACAGAATGTCACCATATCAGATCTGGAGTGGAGTGCTGGTAAGAGCACTGCCGAGTGGTATGCTGGCTCAACTAGCGGTGGATTGATTAGAATTTATCGAATGCAAGAATAGACATGAAGATATAGCTATGTTATTTAGAATTCACAATACATAATATTATTTTTAAATGTTGAATAAGGGGTTCTGACATGCATTCTATATTTTTTTTGATTGTTCATTTGCTATGATCGTTTTGTTTTTGTTTTGTTCTGGAGATGTACTATTTGTTTGTATACTATTAGGAAAAATTTGTAAAACTTTACAGCTGTAGGCTTTCACGTAGTTTTTGTAACGTATAAAATTGACACTAAACACTTCGTACAGCTTAGTTTTTCATGAAAGACTCAGTACATGGGGAAATTCTGATCAATATCGACTGACCATTTGTGCAGACCACCCCTTATATCCCATACTTCAGAGTACCCAAGACGCTTTAGCTCTTTAACGCTTCCTTGCGAATCATTTCCAAATTTGCAAACAACGTAGATAGGCTCCTTCAAATCGGATAAATCTTTCAGTTTTTGCAGTTGAGCGTATGTAATATTTATTGAGTTCGGTAATTTTGAGATTCCAAACTGTTCTTTGGTTCGGACATCCACAAGGGTATGAGAAATTTTGCTGTCCATAATAGCTTTGTATTGACTGACATCTATTCGTTCTGTCGCTTCATCAGCGTATACCATATCGGGATGGCCACAGAACTCGACATAATTAACTTCACCTGTTTTGATCTTGTTTTCTGTTATCGTTGGCGCATCTCCACACACACTACAGTTTGGCTTTCTGGATCTCATTTTCATTGAACGCCACATAGGAAACGAATAAGCCGAAAAGAGCACTAACGAAGATTGAAAATCGGGATATCCAGTAATCACTTTGATAGCTTCAATAGCCTGGTGTACGCCTAAAATCCCTACAACTGGACCTAAAATTCCACCGTCACCACACGATACCACAGAGTTGGGTGGTGGAGGAGTAGGAAATAAGCATCGATAGCATGAACCAGATTGAAAGTTGAGAACTGAGAGTTGGCCTTCTGTTTTGAGGGCAGAGGCGGAAATTAAAGGAACACCTCTAACAACACAAGCATCGTTGACTAGATATCGAGTTACCGGATTATCTGTACAATCTAGTACATGTGTGTAAGCCTTATCATCTAAAACGTCAAAAATAGTTTCCGGTTGAACATGCTCTTGATATGCAATCACATCGACATGAGGATTCAAGCTGTTAATAAGTTAGTAATCTGCGTTTGAACAATATATTATAATATCAGATCAAACTACCTACTTTTTAACAAATTTCAAAGCAGTCAATGCCTTGGATTTGCCCACATCAGATGCATTATAAATAATCTGTCGATGCAGGTTCGAGATATCAATAGTGTCGCCGTCGATAATTCCTAGTACCCCAACACCAGCACCTGCTAGATATGCAATTGCAGGACATCCTAATCCACCAGCTCCAACAACTAAAACTTTTGCGCCATTCATTTTTTCCTGCCCTTTAAAATGCTATAGTATTAGCAATTCAAGTACTCGGGCTATCGATTTGTTTCAAGACTTACCATTGAATCCAAATTGAGGCACAATCATTTGACGCCCATATCTAGCGTATTCTTCTAGTGAGAATTCAGTTCGTTCCTTAAGCTGTTCTTTAAGTGCCTCATTTTCTCTGGCAAGTTCTTCGTAAGTTTTGAAACCCATCATACATGATCAATCCGGCTCAGACATTTGGAGACTTTTTCAAATTGATTTTTGATGGCAACGGTAATGTACTATTGGCAGATATTGTCACGTGCACTACAGCTTTTCTGCGAACATACACACTCTTTTTTTAAGTCTCTCCTTCCAACTGATGTATTTTCAAGATCTACATTTCGATTGGACATGTTCAGTATTCTACAAAATGTTCCCTTTTTAACAGCATCGCTGTCAGCCTTTATGGTGCTGCTTTTCGTTATCAACTCAATTTTATCCCTAAATGGATATTTTGCGCTCACCGTAAACGTTTTCCAATCTTTTCAAGTGTATCGTTTGCTCACGTATCCTTATTTTCATCTCAATATCATTCATATTTTATTCAACCTGGTATCATTTCTTTCGCTATTTGGGCAGTTTGAGAATCTACATGGAAGCGCCAAATCTTTCGTGATTTTCAATTTGTGGTCACTCTTGATCGGTGTATTTTATGTTTCAGTGAGCTCGCTAATTGGCAACGCTGCTCCAGTAGTTGGTGCGAGTGGTATCATCTTTGCTTTATTTGGTTATTTTAGTTATATGGAGCACAAAGAATCGCCAACTTTTGAGCTGAAGATTCCTCCATCTTTTGGTATGGGGGATCGTTCGTTTAGACTATACAATCTGGCAAAACCCTTTATGGTCCTAGCATTGACCACCATTCTAGTCACTAGTTTGGGAAGTTTTCTAGGACACTTTCTGGCTATCTTAGTAGGAATGGGATACTGTCACTTGGCTTCCTACTTTGAAGTTCCTGTAGATAAGGCTGCCGGATGGATGGATGATCATATTAGCAATGACTTAGCGGCAAAGATTGGAAACTTGGGCAAGCAAGCAGGATTGGATGCTAGGTTTGTTAGAATGGGAGATAAAGGCAGTACATTGCCACTTCACTCCACAGATGAAAGATTTCAAGGACCCGGTCATACTTTGAGATAGGTCATCATTCAACTTGATCTTTATAAATTTGCAGAATTGCCAGTTTATTTCAACAGATAAATAAACTAGAATTTGTAATTCCGTTTTTCAATGATGGCTTGAAACACCCAATTTAATGTCATTTTATCAAAGTTAATGCCATCAAATTGGATAGGGCAATGACCGATTCAGAGTCCTTGATTAATTGACATCGAGCCTTCATCATCCAAATTCTCATACCTTTAAATTTATAGCTATTCAAGCTCTATAATATATACACGCGTAATATTTACAAAATATTGCTTTAGTTGTTCTTGGCAGCAGCAGTAGCTTGGAGATCCTCAGGCTTGGGCATACCTTCCGTGACCAGCTTGTTCAAAGTAAACTTGTGTTCTCCAAGAATTTCCTTTTCACGAGCCTTTTCTTCGGCCAACATTTTCTCACCGTTCTCCTCAATAAACTTCTTGTAAGATTCATAGCCCTTTTGGCCTTCTTGCCTAATGTAATCTTGAGGCATCATTGGCTTAGGAGGAGCAGGAGGCTTGACACCAAGGAAGGCTGAAGCCCAGTCATTACCGGTAGAATTGCTGTGCTCACGATACCATTCTTCCTCAAAGTTCTTACGAGCAATAGCTTCACGTCTGTTATACTCATCGGGAATGTAAGTTCCTTCAAATGACTTCAAAATAGGTCTGACATCCTTGATAGGTTGAGTGGCAATCCACTCTAGAAAAGGAATCAACTTGACAAGCTCTTTATCAGAAGGAGTACCTTCCCAAGGCTTCAAAGGAATGGCGTTTTCGGGCTGCATGGCATATGAATCGGCATTACAGTCAATCAAAATAATCTTTCCAAGATCTCTGTTCATTGTAGACAAATCCTTAATAATCTTGCCATCCTTATATCTGGTAGCCTCTCTGAAAAGAGCGTGAGAAATCGAACTTCTGTAAGGATCGAGTTTGGCCACAACCTTTTCTGAATGAACCATGTAGGTAGAAGAGAAGACAACAACTTCAAAGTATTGTGACAAGTAGCCCAAAAAGTAATCGAGACCAGGTCTCTTAGCGGTTCTCCAACCGTGTTGTCTAGTCCACTCACTATGAATCAAAACATCGTCCAAACCAAGAACCAAGGTGAAGGGTCTTCCGTAAGGTTCGGGCAATGGATCAGGCAACAGCTCCTCAAAGACTGGTTCGCTGAAGTATCCAAAGAAGTCAGATATTCTTGCATTAAATCTACCCCATACTGCGCTTGGAGCGTATCCGTGAGGGATATCTTTGTGTCTGGTTTGCTCTTCTTCGTCATCCCAATCTCTAGCTAAGTAAATACTTCCACCAAGCACGGCTCCCAGTGTAGCCAGATAAAAGTAGTTTGAACGCTTTTCTCTTTGAATGTCAGTGGTGGTTTTGTCAGAAGACTTCTTGGCAGTACCCTTCCATCTTTGTCTTTGCTCATCCGTCGTGTTTCCTTGGACTTTAGAACTTTCTTCTGACTTGATGTCTGATGGATCAATTCCGGCCTTTGAAAGCAAATCGTCGTCTAGCAACGATCCCTTTTTTTCAGAGTAAAATCTGACGCTACTAGGAAATCGAAATGTTTGTCTAGGAACAACTGTTCTTTGGCGCGCAATGGCGCGCGAAGCCCTTAAGAATGACTTCATGTCGAATATTATTATTAAAGTGCTTTTGAGAAGAGACAACTCTGATAAAGTACTTAGCAGGTTTGAAAAATCCCTGGAATAATTTTGTTCCCATTACCCGGTTTTGGTGCCTACGCTTTGTCGTTCTTAAAGTGTCGCCATGAACACAAACATTTAATTCTGAAATTTTCACTTTAATTAAAACTTGTGTATATTCACGAAATGTATTGATGTCTGTTGTACTAAAATTAAAACATCAGAAAAGAGTGATGAACCAGTCTAAAATCGATGTAAGCAAATCAACATATCAGCTCGATGATTGAAGTCTGTATATACATATTATGCAATGTGCTAATCAACCGGTATTTATGCAAAAAAGACTACATATTACTATTACCATCTGTACATACTGTACATCCTCCTGTGTAGATGAAACATAATATTATGGTTTTAGCTCGATAAGAATTTTATAAGGTCTTCTTGACCTCTAATATCGATCACCTTTTTCAATGCAATAAGTCGTTTAAGCTCGTTTTGAGAGCTGTCGGTGACAGTTACTGTGCCAGACGTATTGTTGGTAGCTGGCTCTTCTTCAAGAGCTATTTCAAGAAGCCTTTTGACAACGGGGGCCGTTCTTGGAACACCTTTGACATCCCGATTTGCAATCTCATCGATGGATAGTAGGAATGCAGATGTGTTGGTGTCGGGGTATGGATCAATGTTGGTTTCTTTGACAGCTTGAATAAAATCAAGTTTCACGCCTGTGGAGGACAGTCTGTAAACAACACCATCTTCTTCAAATTGATCCAGAATCTTGGGGTCTATAGATGCCTTTACACCTGTAGGAGTGTCATAATACATGTGGATTGGAAGCTTCCTAATCGCAGCTTGGGGGTCGTACTCAGAGGCCACATCTGGCTCAGTTTCGGTTTCATCAGTATTTAATGAATCTGCCAATTTAGACTCATGTGCCACCTGAATGTTTTCAGTATTCGCGTTTTTATTGGTGTTTTCCTTTTTTAATGCCGATACCGGAGCATCTACTGATTTATTCTTTATGCTCTCAGAATCTTTAGGAGACGGCTTGGTTGGTGTAGTTTTATCTGAAGACTCACCAAAAATACCCTCTTTAAGAGCGGCGATATGCTTAGGCCTTCTAAGCTTTCTCAAAGTGTGACTACTATTATTGGGACAGGGTAAATGTGCGCCTTGGGTTTTAGGCAAAGGAGGTGTAGTACACTTTAAATGCCAGTTGACATCGCAAATTTCACACTTGGCAATAGGAGTTTCAGCAACTGAGGAAGTATGGCAGATGGTACAAAAGATCTCTTTTCCATAACGATCGGTCAGTCTGTCTTGTTCGTAGTTTTGGATAAAAAGCTTCTTCAGTAAAGCATCACTCTCCTCGGATACGCCCAGTTCCGGTTTCGCTCTAGTAGCTCGTTGGTTGGTTTCAACAGCCTTCTCCTCCTCAACAAATGGCTCTTCAATCGGCATCTCCTCAACCTTAGGGATAGGAAGTCGGATAATAGGCTTAGGCTTATCTATGATAATGTTTTCCTTGTATTCAGAACCTCGAAACTTCTCCAACAAGTTAATTGGCAGCATGAAAACAGTAGGATTATTCTTGTCAAGATGCAGCAGAAGCTTGCCGAACAGACTTCGTTTGTAAGGTTGAGGAGCATGTATTTTTGACGTGCATTCTTTACAATACCAATCACCTTCAGGAATTTCAGTTTCGTCAATAGGAGGATCAATGCATTGGAAATGGAAAGACCTAGGACACATGTCACAGCAAAGAAACTCTCCAGATTCGCCACATGTAGTACAAAAGTCATCATTATCCTATAAAATGTTAGTTTTGTTTGTCATTACCAGCGATAAGTCTAATTCCTTACCATAAATCCTTTGTAGTTATTGGCAGAATTGGGTATTGGTGTTGTGTTGGTTTGCAGGCTGTCCCTATTTAGAGTTAGTATACTGTTACAGTCACTGTAAAATCTCTCAACATACACAAGCTTTTGTTTCTTAGCTGGTCTTCCACGTCCTCGTTTGACATCGGAAGCTGCAGTTTGCAGATTTTGGGTCGATGTACTAGGAGTGGTAGGTTTTGAATCTGCTATTTGCGTATCTGTGCGACGTGGTCTACCCGGGCCTCTTTTAGCAGGCGGTTTTTTGTTAGGTGCAGCGAGTGATTCTTTTGAAGTCGAGGTATTTCCCTTATTAGTGACCAACTTCAGCGGTTTTATTTTTATGGGCTGAAGAGGCTCGAAAGCTGTTTCAGAATCTGGATTTGAGAATGATTCATCTGCGCTTGGAATAGTTACAAGTTTCGGTTGACTTATTGATTTTCTTCTTTTTAGGGAGCCACTTTCTTTACTACCGTTCAAGGGAGTGAAGCCAGGAGACTCGCTGGTTTTGCTGCTATTGGATTCGGTGCTGGGTTTTTTATTTTCGGAATAGTTTGTTTTTAGTTTAATAAATAACTGCCGCTGTTTTGGTTGTTTTTCAGTTGCAAAATCAGCTGAATCCGCGGATTTTGATTCTTCAGTATTTGCTTTAGAGCGTTCTGCGTATCTACCAGATTTAACATACTTTCTTTTGAGTTTGATAGGCGGTTGTTGTTGTGAAGCCGTTGATTGTGTTTGTGGTGGTGACATAGGAGTAGGTGAGTTTTCAACAGGGGGGAAAGCCGGCGCATCTGGTAAGGAAGTAAGTGGAAGAATAGGCACAATGCGTCTTACTACAGGCCCTTCGTTAGGAGGACGCCCAGGACGAGGAGGTGGGTCTCGCGGGTTCACAACTTTCAGCTCTGATTTTGAGGCAATCAGTGGCTTGAGTACCAAAGTGTGAGATCTCCAGTTATTTCGAGACCTGTCAGGTTTCTCACTGCTTCGTGGTCTCGTTGGACTATGGCCAAGTACAACAACGTCATCATTTGCAGCACTGTCTGGTGATTCTTGGGTATCAGCAAATCGTGAATTTGATGTAGATGGCAGAGGCATTGATGATACAGGAGTAACTGGCTGATGTGAAAAAACTCTTTTAGACTGTTGATTTGTAAGAGGTCCTGTAAATGCTCGGGGGCTCAGAGAGTACATGGCGATATTAGAGCCTTTTGAGTTTTTCTTGACTTTGGGTAGAGCACGATCCGGTTTAGGATATTCAGCGGGAAACCACGAAGCACCTTTTGGCTGACAACCAGGTTCAGGTCCAACCCATTGGGGGATTGTTGGTGTAGAACTCAAATGTTGGTTTTCATATGGTACAGGAATATATTTGTCGGTTGGTTGAAATCCAGTCATGTTGTATGCTGAAATAGAGCGCGGTGTGTAAGTTTATAGGTGTGAAATTTGATTGAATCAGTAATTGTTGTTCCCAAGCATATAGGAATCAAAGCTCTTATTTTCAGCGTGATCTAGTAAAACTTTTCAGAAATCTGAGCTTGATATATTTTCTTATGAGAAAAGAAAAGAAGTATCAATTTGTATATCCGAAGTCTGTGGTGAATGACTTGGTTGGAGTTATCAATTTTCAGTAAACTGCAGTGTCAAATTTGACTAAAATACCAAAGGCTTCACCGAAAATATAGAAATCGTGAGGATTAAATTATTAGTTTTCACAAAAAAATGTTGTGATGAAAAATCACACGGGTCAATCGAAACCAGGGTATAAGGTGGTTTTGCGAGTGTGTGAGTGCGCGACAGGGAAATTATGGTGATCCAGGATAACTTAGGAGGAGCACAAAAGTTTGGGTAGTAGTGGTGGGAGAAAAAGAAAACAGAATTGGCAACAAAAATACAAAAAGAGATATAAATAAAAAAATGAAAACAGAAAACGAAAAAAGCTCAGAAAAAATTAGCAAATCAAAGAAGCCAGAAAAATCAGATTTGCTACACCCGGTAGCAAGCCTAGGGGCAGATACGAGATACTAAGAGAGTTAATAATGATTTTGTATAGACGAGTTGATGATGTGGATGGGGTGGCAGTTGATACCGTGACGTTCTTACGTTTTTAAACAAAAGCCTTAACTTTACTTGAGGCATGTTATTTAGAGCAAGCTATGTATGAATGCACATCTATTTATCTACATGAGTACTTTGGGTAGTACATTCATTATTCAAGTGTTTGTTTGATGGTATCACAACCTGTAACACTTGTCTCTTAAGAAAGCAAAAAACATAAAAGGACTTTAGATATGAAAATTATTTGAAAGCTTTAGGGCTTTGTCTAGATTACATCCCAGTTTAAACACACACAAAAAAAAACATTCTTGGTTGAATTTCAATTGCAATAAGAAAAATTCTCAGTTAAGCTGAGTTTTGCAGGAAAATTAGTACAATAAAACAATAACCTGTCAGTTGTTTTTAAAAGTACTATTTAACAAAGGCATCTATACTGAAGCTACTACTTCATCTACGCAACCAGTAGATCATTATTGATTTGTGAGGTCTTGTAAACACATTGCCTAGTTTATACGGTAAAGTTGACACAACATCGTACTTTAACAGCAAAAAGGTAGTAAACCCTTTATTTTGATAAATGTAACCACCCTGTCAATATCGTATTGAAGTAGTCAAACATCAAATTCAAACATACACATTCATGACAAACCCCAAAGGCTTGGATAAGCTTGAATGACAAAATAGAGTAGACTACTGATTGGTGCTCTGGAATTTCTTGACCTAGCCACAACACACAGTTCAAGATGCTACAACTAGTCATAATTTGTGTTTATGAGCAAAACTAATATACACTACCAATCTCATATATTATGCCACAGTCCACATTCAATACAACTCTTTTGGAAAGAAAACAGTCTCTAGTCGATGTCATTGCATAATGTAGTTATACTTAAATATATCTGTTACGAATCAAGATAGCCATATCTCATTACTTGAATGGAGAGTAACTGCCTACAGCTGGCAATACTAAAAGCGGTTCCTGCCAGAATATATTTGCCTTTCAACATAAGTCACAATCAAAAACTAGTTCAAACAATATGAAAGTCACTTAGATTCAAGCTGTTACTAATATCATTGAACCCATAAATTTTGGCATCTACCAAACGTTTTGATGAAGTTTTGAAGAAGAGTTTTCGGTTCATGCAAGATTTAAATTGTCATGAAATGGCTTTTTATAAGCAACCTTATTACATAAAGAACATTTGTGAATCTAACAATAGAAATGCCTAAATATTTTTTCATTGGCAGCTTTGAAGTAATTGCTTTAAGTTGATGATTCGCACGATATATAATGGCTGTGATTTTGGCTGTTGTATCATCACAATAAGCTTAGAAAAAATTTCCTGGTTTTCAAGCTATTCACGCTGAGACGGTCCTTTGATTGATATTGCTTTACTATGGACTACCTGATATCTTAACTTATTGTCCCTAAACACACGTAGTCTCCTGTATGGTCGCCAGAAAAAAATACAATTATGGCTTCTTAAAAAATATTCATTGAATTTGTCAAATCGCTTATTCTGATCAGTGAATATTTCATGTTGTAAAACACAGGGTGTGCTTTCGAAATGTATTTTGACAGTCTCAAGATGAGATAGCGTTCTAGGAACTGCAACTTTGACCATGATTTTATCCACACACACACTACGATCTTTTACCTAAGTGTAGGCAAACTAAGGTTTAAAAGTTGTCATCTTCAATGTGATAACGTTGCTCTTCAAGAATAGGACTACCTATATTTTTGTATTGTTTTTATTTGCTTGAAATGAAAGAGTTATCACAGAAAAAAGGCTACGATGTTTTATCACCAATGCTTTGATAATGGCAGTGTATCATAAATTTTAGATTTTGTTTCAAAACCATCTGCTCATGGTTTACTACAACATGGTCTAAAGCTATTCGTAGCGCCTCGCCAACGAACATGGACTTTACATGGACGCCGGAAATTAGCAGCTTTGAGAATGAGCGCTATATATCTATAAAATATCAGTTTGGAGAATAGAACCTTAGCTATATTTATCTCTGAACTTACCAAAAGCTATAATAATATAGGTTTGTTTTCACGTCGCATAAAGTCAGAGAAGCAAGTGGCGAGTCAGATTGGCTTACGGATCTGACCTACAGGAGAAATCTGGCACGTTAGTCGAGGTATTAAAAAGTACAGATACTGTATTACGTAATATCCAAGATGTACATCATGTCATGACGGAGTTTTAGATTTTTCAGCCATTATAGTTCGGCAAACGCCAGACGAGAATAAACGCAGTTAATAGATGAAGCTAATTGATGGCTTCGTCAACAATCTATGAGGACTAATATGCTTTCTTCGATGATCTTTTCATACGACATTCGAAGAATCTCTATTTTCTGGGCTTCAAATAATTGCTGTCTCTGCTATCACATTTGGTTAAGCAGGTTTTAATAAATGGCAGCAAGTTGAATGTATGCCTTATGTATTCTAATCCATTTTTTTCCCTGGAATTGTTGATACTTGAAACATACCGCTGAAATTGAATTTATGATAGTGGCAGAAAACAAAGTGAACTGTTATTGTACATTTGATTGTAGATTCATGAAACAATGCACGGCTCAGTTCAAAGCAATCTTGTAGTCTGGTTGATTGTAGCTTGAAGAGACTGACAATGTGTACAGTGGTGCTTTTGACATTTTTTGCACATGTGTAGAAGGTTCAGGGGAATGCGATATTTAAATTTTATTCCCGTTTTTCAGTTGGCAAGGCTACACATCTACAGCGGGCCATTTGAATTGCGTCACCTCCATGCTGTCATGTAATACGATATGTTGTAATACTCGTAGTGAAACGATATTTACATGAGTGAGAACATGTTGAAAATGCTTGGGTCGGATAGCAAACAAGCTGCGGGGCATTTTATACATCTCCAACTCCTGAATGAGTGGGATTGAGGGTGTTGCCCTTGAGTCAACGTAAAGTTTGGAATTTTCCGTCATATAGCGAGCAATTATCAACAAAGCTTGAGTACGATTCCTATCTTTTAGTACATGCCAAAACACAACAGAAGTCAATTCAATCACCCATCACTTGATAACTCTGATCAACATCGCCCTATAAAGACTCGTAAAATTTTGGAGAATTCTCAGTTGTCAAATAGCTGATTATTGTGTGGTTATTACGATTCATTACATGTAACATGAATCTGAATGAAAAACGTCAAAATAGGCTTCGATGATGAATTGGAGACACAGTAGCTGCATAAATGTGTTATAACTGTTTTTTAAGTGACTTTTTGGTTCTTGAGTTTTGCTGGAATTAACTAGAAGTGTTGTTGAACAATTCAAACGCGTCGTTTTCTAATTGTTATTCGTACAAGTGTCTTTTTTGCTATTTTTGTCCTAATCAAGTTTATTACAAATACGGGCCATATCAAGTACCGGAAAGTTGTGTACATGTATGGTGGTGTACTCAAAAAGGTACTTTGCTGCACAAATACTTGAAACTCCGAAAATATATAAATTATAAATACTAGCCAGTCTTTTTCATTTGTACCCAAAAAGTTCTTCCCTAGAATCTATCATAACATTATACTACATCCTTGCATTAACATATTCACAATGACTGATATCACCACTAAACTCAACAATGGAACATTCATTCCCTCCTTAGGACTTGGAACTTGGCAATCACCCAAGGGTGAAGTCGCCGCTGCCGTTGAGTATGCTTTAACACATACTGGTATTCGCCATATCGATGCCGCATACGTCTACCAGAACGAAGAAGAGGTTGGCGAAGGAATTAAGAAGGCAATTGACTCTGGTAAGGTTACCAGAGAAGAGATCTTTGTTACAACAAAGGTTTTCCCTACTTACCACAACAGAGTCGAAGAGTCGCTGGACAAGTCGCTGAAAAAACTGGGTTTGGATTACGTCAATTTATTGCTTATTCACTGGCCTATTGGATTCAACCCCAACGGAAACCACGAGTTGCTTCCTAGAAAGGAGGATGAATCTATGGATATCGACAATTCTTTCGATGTTGTCAAAACTTGGAAGCAATTCGAAGCTGTTTACAAGACCGGTAAAACAAAAGCCATTGGTGTTTCCAACTTCTCTGTCGGCGTTCTTGAGGACCTCTTGCCTCATGCCGAGGTAATTCCTGCAGTCAACCAAATCGAATTCCACCCCTACTTGGTTCAAGAAGATCTTATCAGCTACTGCAACGATAAGTCAATTATTTTTGAAGCATACTCTCCTCTTGGTTCTACAGGAGGTCCTTTACTCAAGGAAGAGGGTATTTTGAAGATTGCCGATAAGCACAAGGCTGAACCTGCATCTGTCTTGATTTCGTGGCACTTACTAGAAGGCAGAGTTGTTCTTCCCAAGTCTGTCACTCCTTCCCGTATTCTTTCCAACTCCAAGCTTGTTAACTTGGATAAGGAAGACCTCAAGTACTTGGACGATTTACACAAAACTAAGAACTTTGTTCGTCATGTCAAGCCTGTCTGGGGTAATGACGTTCTCAAGTTCCCTGACTGGACCAGTTAGATACATTTAGAACTAAATACACGTGATATAATTTGAACACCTAATGAAAGTCAAAAATTAGCTCCATAAGCCTATTTCAACTCTTGTACTTTCCTTCTCATCATTCGTAAGCTATAAGAGAATGAGCAAAAGGCTGGTTGTTGTTGGGGGTACCGGATTTTTAGGTAGGTAGTGTGCCTGTTTCTTGTAAAAATGACGCCACCAAAGGACTAACACTGGAAATGAACATAAGGAAGGTATATTTGTCTCGCCGGACTGCAGAATGGATTCAAAGTGACATCGATAAGCCGGTCAGGATCGCTGAAGCGAGAAATGGTTCCTGCGGGTGCTATATCGCAATTGAGTCAAATCAAGTGGACTAAAGCAGATGTTTTTGATCCATCTACATATAAAGAAGAGCTCGAATCGGCAACAGCGGTGGTGCACTCCGTAGGTATGGCAGTTGAGCTCCCAGGGTACAAAGAGGTCGTGAATGGCGATTTGTCAGGAGTAATGAACGCTATTTGTAAAACGGTGAAGGGTACGAATCCATTACTGAAAAAGCCGGGCGATGAAGTTGGAATGAAGGAACTGAATTACGAATCGGCAAGAATTTTGGCAGATGCCTGGTCCAAAATCAACCAAAATGCCAATCAACGAAGACCCTTGGTATACATCTCCGCTGACGATAAGCATGCTGTATCCAAACTATACATAGAGACTAAGCGTGAGGCAGAGCATTATATTAGCGGTCTAAAAGACGTTAGAGGCGTATTTTTACGACCAGGGTTCATGACTGATGCACAAGCACAAAGACTGAGTATTCGCGATGGCATCGGTAAGGTGATGAAGATGGTGAATGGGCCCTCCGTTCTTGATATCAAAGACGTAGCTAGTGCTACAATAGATGCTATCGAAGATACCACCATAGAAGGTGTAGTCGGGTTGGATGTACTTAAACTTCATAACCAAAAATACAGTTACTGACTAAATTTAGAGAAACATGTGTAAAATTGTAAATAAAAATCTATAGAGAAATCAATGCATTGCAGCAATGTCAAGTCAGGCTCAATCTAAGTAAGCACGCGTACTACTATCAATGTAATTGGGTTCAAGTAGGATTGAGGCCAAAAAAACATTTCAGATTTCAACTGTACCAATGATTTCATAAAATTCATGGCTCTCAATGACAAAAAGCACGGTGTGGGTTTCGCTACTAACGGAAAAACAAGAAATAGACATTTAGGGTACCCACAAAGCGATATGTATCATCCCTTAACCGTGTTGCACCAGTACCAATTCGTATCTCTGTGCCATACATATTGTTGGGTGTAGACAACATAAACAGTACTTTGGACTCTTGATGTCAATGGAAATGTTTTAGTTTTATAAGCCCATATGCTCGTAAAGTTGTACCCAGGTTGGTGTCACCCTGTTGCATGTGTATGCTGCTGGATGTGAGTCGAAGCAGGCATAATTGTGCTCTTCTAGTTGTGAATGAATTGATACAGGGTTCAACTGCTTACAGTAAACGAATGCTTGTGATGTAATTTGGCAATCAAAAAAGAAAGAAACGAGGCAACGCAAGCCTAATGATCAAATTACAATATTGGTAAAATTTCTATAAATTGGTGAAAAATGGCACACTTTGATACATATTTTCTTAGTTGACTCAATTGACTATTACACATATTTATTCACGTTAAAACATACTAAAATGACTGATATCAATCTTGAATTAAACACTGGAGCCAAAATCCCTGCTCTTGCATTGGGAACTTGGAAGTCTGAGCCTGGTAAGGTTTCTACTGCTGTAGAACATGCACTAGTTCACACTCACATCCGTCATGTTGACGCTGCTTACTGTTACGAAAACGAAAAGGAGGTTGGCGAAGGTATTAAGAAGGCACTTGACGCCAAAGCAATTACTCGTGAAGAGCTTTTTGTCACAACCAAAGTTTTCCCCACATACCACAAAGACGTTGCTAAATCATTGACCAAATCTCTGGAATCTTTGGGATTGGATTACGTTGATTTGTTTTTGGTTCACTGGCCCCTTGGATTCAACCCCAATGGTAATGACGATTTGATGCCCACTAAGGAGGATGGATCTGTTGACTACGATGAATCGTTTGATCTGGTTTCTACTTACAAGCAACTAGAGAAGGAGTACAAGTCCGGAAGAGCTAAGGCTATCGGTGTTTGTAACTCTAGTCTTAGTACTCTTAAAAAGTTGTTACCTGCTGTCGATGTTATTCCTGCTGTCAATCAAGTTGAGCTGCATCCTTACCTTCCCCAACCCGAATTGGTCGAGTTCTGTGAAGACAAGGGTATTATTGTAGAGGCATACTCTCCTCTTGGCTCCTCTGGTGGTCCTCTTCTTAAGGAACGCGAAATTGTCAAGATGGCTGAAAAACACAAGACCAGTCCTGCCAACATTTTGCTTTCTTATCATTTGAACTCTGGTCGTGTAGTCATTTCAAAATCAGTTACACCCGAACGTATTGATAGCAATGCTCAATTTATCAAGCTTTCTAAAGAAGACTTGAAGCAACTCAACCTTATTGCCAAGGATCACGGAATCCAAAGATTCAACAAGCCCGAATGGGCAAACGGCCGTCTTGGATTCGATGACTGGTAAACTATTTATTTAACCATATCATGTTATAGTAATGAATTGTATTATAAATTTGCTTGTTTTACAGTACAAATCCAAAAGTTTTAGAGTTATTCTATAAACTAGATGACTTAAGATTCTAATTTTCATTTAGAGAGAAATTCGGTTTGTGAGATCAGTGAAAAATTTAGAAACTTTTGATTGTAAGAGTTCATACCAAGGTTACTCAGCCTGTATAAGTTGGAAGATCGCGAAAGACTAGTCACTGGCGTTATTGATATTTGACTTATTGATTGCGGGACGAAGCAAGTTAGTAAAGTATAGTTGATGTATCTAAATATTATTATAATGAAACCTGTGTTATTTAGATATAAATTAGTGATCTAATAGTTTGTTGACTACAATTACATTAAGAAGGCAGCAATACCGAGGGCAGCAGCACCAAAGAGAGAGCCAGATTGTGCAACGGCGTTGTTGGTTTGTTGGAGGGTGGAGGTAGAAGCAGGTTGACTAGAGGCAGCAGAGGAGTGTGCTGACGAATGAGCAGAAGAATGGGCTTCGGAAGAGTGAGCTTTGGAAGAGTGAGCTTCGGAAGTGCTGGCAGGTGCAGAGGTGACAGGGGTAGAAGAGTGAGCCTCAGAAGCATGAGCGCTAGAGGAATGGGCCTCAGAAGCATGAGAACTAGAGGAATGAGCCTCAGAAGCATGAGCACTAGAAGCATGAGCACTGGAGGAATGAGCTGCAGAGGAGTGAGCTTCAGAAGAGTGAGCTTCAGAAGTGCTGGCAGCGGCAGATGATGCAGCGACAGAAGAGGGTCCCGCGGAGTTAGGAGCAGGTGCATTATCGGGAGTAGTCTTCATGTTACATCTCTCCAAGTAAGGCGACAAGAACTTTCCATAATCATTCCAAAGCGAGGCGCCACATGCGTAACAAGGCACCATACTCTGTCTAAATGAAGATCCGTCCTTACACAAACAGTCGTCGTCAACGTTACACTTTCTGCCTTCAACAATGGCACCACCACAGTCCGAGTGGCATGCATAGGAGGATTGCGGGTTGGCTAGGGCTTCGGCGTAAGCGGCGGGCATAGGAAGAGCGTTGGCTGAGACCAAAGCGGCCAAAGTGGCGATGGAAGAGAAAACAGTTGCGCTGACCATTATAGATGTTTACTTTGTCGGTAATGAAAGATTTAGAAAGAGAGTAGATTAACGAGAGATTGAAAAGTCAAAGACTTCTATAGTGATGTGCTGGAGAATGCTCGAGATGAGTTTATAGTGAAAGAAAGAAACAATGAAAAAGCTGATTTTCAAGAGGAATTAAAGTGACTTTTATATACTTCAAAAGTACCAAGACCTTTCCAATTTCACATTCAAATTCTCATACCATTATGTATCGAAAAAGGTGGAGAGAATTTTTGGTTTATTTTTGATATTTCTTGGATCTTCCACAAGTAGGTTTCGGAAAGAATAAACCCCATAATTAAGCTACCCCAAATAAAGTTTTACTCGTTTGTATTTGATTTTTTTTGTCATGGGTACCTGGTACTGCCTAGACTTGAACGAAAAAAGAATCAAGGCTTGACCAATTACAAGTGCAGCTGCTCAATTTAAACGTATACTGAGTCACCCAGTCCATCTCGTGAGTTTTGTATATTGGTGTGGGAGCATTTCCACAAGGCGTGGATGGTCTTGTACTTTGCTACACAATTGCTTGAAATAGTTCTATTTATTTCACAATATATCATAAAAAAGTTTTTACCGAATTTTCCAGAATCAGCATTTTAAACTCGATTAGAGTCCTGTTGTGTTCTGTTAATTTTTTATTGCAAAAAAGTTTTATTAATTTACCCAAGAGAAAGACAGAAAATCAAGCGATGTAACATGATATATCCAAAGCAGAGATTAATCTGATAATTCTGTTTTAGAGGCTTGAAAATAAGGCTGGGCGTAGATTGACATGTGGTCTATGATTGGCTAGAGATCGAAACTTGATCCAAATGGGTATTTCAGCCGCATTTATGGCGGCCTGGAAATTTGAAAACTCAGGGTTCTTGTGATTTGGTAAACAAGGATCACAGTGGAGGGAGAATGGATACTGAAGTAGATTGAGATTACATTAGACTGATAGTTATTAATGAATAAGAATCAAGAATCTGAGCAGGTAGGAATGTTGAATCATAGATTGATTAGATTAGGATCTCTTTTTGGACAGTGAGTTGAATTAGGCTACATTCGTGAACTCGATTTCAAACCCATTCAACACATGTTTTGTTCTGGATTTCGACGAGAAATTTCTGCTCTAGTAGACTTTATCGGTAGCTTGTGATGTCTACATTTTCTTTTCCGAGGCTTAGACAAGTTTATACTATTGTGTATGAATGACTGATTAATCGGGATTTCTCGACAATGCAAAAATGCGAACGCTTTGACTGAGTACAAATAGGAGGTGTGACGGATTCACGTATGAGTTGGCTGATAATAATGATACTCAGCTTATTGTTATTCTGTTGTGAAATCTACAATATACGCGTATACAAAATGCCTACATAACAGAACACATTATTATGATTCATTTGCTTAGAAACCAAAAGACTGGCTTCCAGCTGGGAGAGTCTAGTACCTCCAGTGTTTGATCTAACTACATTGATGTTGACTATGATCAAATGCAAAGGAAAACTTGAGCCATAAGTTGAGTAATTTTGGATCAACCTTTGATACTCAACGAAATTTTTGCGAGCGGTCAATAGCTAGCGAGTAGTCATGAAAATCGGTATGAGATAGTAGTCGAAAACTCGACAACTGAATTTGTGGTTTACTTGATTTCAAGTGAAAGTCAAGAGCTCGGTTTCCTTGTAGTGTTTTCACATGTTTTGCATTCTACTTTATCTGTAGGGCATTACTTCAAGATGCGTTTCATCGTGTTTAATAATACTTTGCTGTTCAGGGCTTACTTTCGCCACAGTTTTCACTAATACAGCCATGACATAATTGCAATTGAACCAGATCTTTGAACTTCTGGCTCATCAACCTTTTTCATTTAGTTTCTATCCCTAAATTTTTGCTGCTTGTTTTCTTATGCTGAAGTGAAACTGCCAGAGCCAACTTTCTCTCTAATAGTGTATTTGTTAAAAGTCTTTAGTCATTGACAACCGTATGTGTTACGACTATTTCGCCGCTTACTTAGACGTTATAACTTCATCACATTTTGACATCGTCTATAGTATTCGCTTGCTTCAATAGATATTGCTGTTTATGTGACCGGTACCTCAAATTTCATAATGAGCTGCTCCATTATTACAGTTGTGTATCCAGTGCAAGCTTCATTGAAAATCTGCTTTTGACCTGATTTATGTTCAAAAAACTGGCAAAACACTCGCTCTACGAGATATTGCTTTACTGGAAAATGTTATCAAGACTGCTGTAACATGGCATAGCGCGACAGTTCAATCTCGTTTGTATATTTCTACCATAGTTCAAGGATTTTGATGCTTTTGATAGAACTTTTCTACATTAGTATGCGGATTCATTGATGGGCTGTAAGTTTTTTTTGCTCCTGGCGCTGAAAAGAGCGCACTTTTAAGAATTTTAATATGGCTAAAACCGTTGCTGTTTTGTTTGTTTTCCTGTCTCGTGTTTAGCGTAGTTCTTGAGTGATATCAGTACGTCTCAGTTAAAGATCCATTTTGAACATTGAGATTCTGAAAATTCCATCTACTATTAAAAATGTCGATTTTCCTGGAATACAGTGCTTTACACAACTTTCCAAAAGCATTTGGTAGAGTGCGAGCATATACTTACTATCCAGTTTCAAGAATCAAAAGATGTATATGAAAAGTTGTAGACAGTGAATTTCTATTTGTGAACTGCATTTTCACACAGATCTTCCTGACAGTGTTGTCTTTCAAGATTGTCACATGTGCTTTGATTACAACTTTTCAAACAAGTGATTTTGGAAATGGACAATCAAAATACAGACAGGGTGTGATTCAAGCTTCTCATATAGTTTAACGAGTTCATTCATGACGACATCTTTGAAAAAGAGTTATGAAATCTATTTGTACTCAAATGATATCGTAATTTCAGATATGCATGGATCCAGAGTGCAGTGGCCAATTTGGTTTCCACCTACCGTTAAACCGGCGTACTTTTTCACGCTATCACGCGAATAAACTATGTAGAGCTTCAGTATTCCTAATTAGCAGTTTAATATGTTCTTCTATTGATTTGATGTTTCCTTTCAGTTCAATGTCACGCTTTTACTACTTCCAGATTTCTGCTCTCTCACTTGTAATTTTCTGAAAAGTCGTTCTGTTCTATCCAAACAGTAAACAAGTAACTCAAACCAAGCATATTAGTCAAAGTATCTTACCTTGACGTTCAGCTATCAAACTACAAAACACTTTCGTGTTTTAGAATATGAAAAGTTTTGGAACTTTGCTTGATGGACCTAAATGCTGATATTGATAAAATTCAAATATCGTGTAAATTGGCCAAATCAATGGACCGTAGCTAAGTGTCTGTGTATTTTTTGTCACATCTGTATGTGATCATCAATATCATCTCTGAACAACAATGTGATCCAAGTATTTCCTGTTTTATTTATTTATTTTTTTTTTTTTAACATTTCAGCTCAATTGCTGTCTACACTTTTCAAATATCTCAGGCACATCCACTTAAGACCTGATACATAATTTGCACTACTTATGGCCTAACACTTTTGACTATTGCTTTCGTACCTATTTCATATTTTGGATGCTTATGAGGTACAGTACCACTCTCGGCACAAACATTCTTCCTGCACAAAAAAATGTCAATCACTTCATCAACTAATTGAATACTATGAAATACTCTTTTTTTTTTGCCCCCAGCCTTTCTTGAGACATATCATGACAATGCTTCACTGCTCACAAATACATTCACACACAAAAAACTTGTGGGTTTGCGTTTATGTGAAAGACGGAAGGGAGACAATGTGTGAAGAGGATAAGTGTAAGACAAAAAGTCTGGAGAAGGAAATGTGGACGGTTGGAGACCCGATGACCACTTAAAAAACTTTCAGTGGGGACCTGGCCTCGTGATCAAAGATATTTGTGTAAAACAGCGGACCAGGAATCATGTGTGATGATTATTCTCGACAAAAAAAAAGAGAACATGGAGGAATGTTACGTTTGGAGATGAACTGTGTAGTGTATCTAGAGATTCTTTATAAAGAATCAAAAAGAATCTGATTCACAATTTTTAACTTGCTTTCTTTCTGTTTTTCTCTAGGGTGTGTACATTTGTGAAACATGGGACAGGATTTTTGACCAGTAAAAGCATGGCTAGAAGAAAAATATGCAAAGCGGAAAAAGCATGGTCAAGTTTTGTCAAAAGAGGGGGATGGATGCGAGATCGCAATGATGGTTTTCCAAGTGTTTGAGGAATGCAATCTGAGAGCTGAAAAGCAGAACCCATGAGAATTCTATTTGACGATTTTCAGATACTTTACTAACTGCAGCAGCCACGCAAAACAAAACAGTTACTATTCAAATCAACTGTAAGTATTTTCTAAAGTTGAAATGAATACACTTTTGCAGTTTGGGTACTGAGAATCATCTCTAAGCGTATGTATATTCACATCATCTAAGTCACCAGCTGGCCGCTTAATCAACAACAGCTTTCAGTCTAGTCCTCCACCGAAATACTTCAAAACATTCTAACAATAGTTATTGCAAAGGATTCACATCTCATTGGTGCCTAAATTAGAAGCTCCAGTTTTTTCAAGTCTTCAACTATTTACAATTTTATTTATTTTAGGACTCTGAACTGTCGTGTTTTATACAGAAACTTCTACCAACATGAAACAATTCAATAAAAGACAGAACTAAAATTGTGATGGGCTTGTGATGAAACGAAATTTCAACAAAAAAGCCATCAGTTCTTTGTCTGTAACGACATTAACGTAGTACTACTTCTTTCAGCGCTTGCAAATTGAGGGTTTCACAAACAAGTCGATTACAACGTTCATAACTTTTAACCTGAAGAAAAGGTCCAAATTCAATCACTGCCTCAGTCGGAGTACATATTGTTTTTCTATTTCTAAATCCTGTGATTCGCTTGATTTGACTTTACGTTTTTAACTAATTTACGTGTTTTTATTGCCACTGTCATCAACAGTTGTTCATATCAACAATTAGTGCTCGTGTATCTCGCGATATCTGTTACTTGTTTTTTTCCTTCTCAGAGACGAACAGTACCCGCTGCAGGGGGTGTTGCCGCGTATCTATACAGCGCGGGATATGTACACAGGTGTGTACATGTACTTAAAATCCGATTGATAATGAGACAAAGATTGGTTTGATCAAAATCAAGCAACTGGAAACGTAGTCTAATAGTAATAAGCAAAATCACAGCTGAAAAGGATGCTCCCATACTTGTTGCGTGAAAAATTTACAGCCCAAAGCCCGTTGACTTTTTTTTTTTTTTTTATGAAAGAAAAATGCCCAACAAAAATACACAACGCATTCAATTGCCCTGGTTTCATTATCAAAATCATCAGGCAACCGAGAAAACAAAACCTTTCGCGCAATTCCCTATATCCGGTCCGAAGGGTCCAGAAAAAAAAATTTTTTCTCCGGAAAATAAACCAAAACAAGTACAGTGTATTGTTTTCCCGTTATAAGAACAAAAAAACTAAAACAGATACTGTTGCATCATAGGAATCCATTGAGTGGCAAAATCAGTCGACATTAGTGATTGAAACTGTACACACAGATGGCTATGTACATATTATTGTATTTGTATCCAACAAGTGATGACATATGATTGATTTGTAAATGTGATTGCAATTGTAGTAAAAGCGACAGAGTTTCCTACAATCACTGTAACAAATTTGTGCATTTTACGTTGAACAGATTAAAAAGAATCATACAATCAAAAAATGTACACTGCTTGTTTGTATTTTTTGCCATTCCGAAAAAGCATTCATTAAACGTGGCGCGCAATCTGTGTACTAAAAGGCCATCATACAGTCTCCAAACCCCGATCGATCAGCATTGCATCTCCTTTTCTCAAACAGTGCGTGTAACCCGGCGAGATAGAAAACAAAAAAGGCGAGATAAGCCAAGTGGTGTTTGATCAAATGAGGAACGATAATTTGGGTTGACCAGTGTGTACACAAATGATCCGGGCTTTTCCAATCAAGCATTGAAACTGGCACGTTGTGCTTGAACTTGCAGATCTGAAAATTCACAAATGGTAATACACACATTGCAAGACTTTGGACTGCAGCCTGTGTTGCAGATGCGACAACAATGACCTGTCTTCCACGACTCGAAATCTCTGTGCCCAAACCACCACCACCATTCTCTGCATCCTCGATGATCGCTTCCTGTTTCATTGTACATTGTTTGCCCTATTCTTTGCTGTGTGTGTACATGTACTCCTCTATTGTTATGCACAATACTCCTCCTCCATTAGCACATCACGAGACGTGAAATCTTTTGGATACCTAGCACGCTGCTGCTGCTGCCGATGATACACACACATTCAACAGACAATAAACATCTCCTCCTTCTTCTCTTCCTCCTTCTCCTCTCTCCCGTCTCCGCCCGCTTCCCAATCCGTCACTTTCCCATCATTACCCTCTTCTTCCCCCTCTACACCTCTTTCTCTTTCTTCTTCTCCCCCTTCTCTATTTCTCTATGTGTAACCTGCACACTTGGTATCAAGTCCATTTCCCTCACACACACACACTCTCTCTTTTTACCCCCTCCAAAATGGAAACGTGATCCGGGGAGGGTTACCATTTTTTTTTACACTTCCCTGTTAAAAAAATAATTCCTCCCTCCCAGTATCACATTTCTTTTTTTATTCTTCTGGTGTCTCTTCAGGGCTGTACATACGCAGGCCATATACACATGTGTATTGATGGACTGCCCCTCCTCCTATTCCAAAGAGGTGATGATGACTGAATATATACATATAATTTGATTTGTCTTGGCAGTGGCGATTGCAATTACATGATTACGGCTGGACATGGAAGAATGTGTGTATTCGTTCATGTCAGGGTAGCTGATTGTGGTGTGTTCCTGGGTATAAAAACAAAAGATACAGAACCAAAAAAGAAGGACCGCACGGCTAATTGGTGTCCATTATAATCATCATTAATAGAAACTCAGCCCTGAGTGTATCTGGCTCTAGGGCTATGCATCTCTGTAGATACACACACGGATGCCAAATCAGCAATCTGTATGAACAAGTACTCTCTCTCCTCCCTTAATCATTAATCTTTCAGCCTCCTCCCCTGTATCAAAGCCTGTCTCCGCTCCTCTTTCTGTTCCCTTCTACAGCTGCATGTTTTATCTCCTGTTCCGGCATTGTCCTAGGTTTTTTTTTATTTATTTCTTTTCTCAATCGACAAATATTCCGTGCTTTATTTCTTGATTGACAATAATTGTGGTCGGTGATCCGGCTATTATCACCAGTTACAGGACCTGATTGTTTTCTTTTTTCCATGCTTCCCTGTGTAGACTGCCTGCCTCGTATCCTGAAATTTGTATGCCTGATCTTTTCAGGGTTTCCCCGTCGAGAAGAATACACAAATAACAATGAAAATAGCTACATCCAAAGGCACGGTATGTTTTTCAAGCCAGTACACGAAGAGAAACCCTACTTTGGACCCAGATTTACACACACAATCGTTGCACGCATGTTTTGAGAGAAAGATACGACGGCGACACCACATACAAGAAGCCCTTTTCATGTGTACACTTTTCCACAAAACCCTGTTTACGGATTATTCAATCGATTGATTTACATCTCCAAATTGGATGTTACACATTCTCTCTTTCTCCCCCGGATATGGATTGTGACTGTACATAATATACATACACGTATGGGTGGGTGTTGTCCATTATCTTGTTTTTCACCCGCATTTGACTGATGTGTATGTTTTCAAAGTGGCCTTTTATTTGTTTTATTGATTGATATTATTATTATTTTTGAGTTGATCTTTGCTCTGCCCCTCCTCTTTTCTTTTCTTTCTTTCTTTTCGCCCCCTCCTCTTCTTCCTGTTTCCTGTTTGACGAATGGCTGTGTTTTCCAAACAAACAGGGCTGGACTGTATCGCGCATTTAGACTAAGTGTATACAGTTTATGACTGATTTGACATGTGCTGGAATGTACAGAATCATTCCTCTGTGTGTAAATGTAGTGTTAAGTGGGGTGCGCCCTATAACCTTGAAATGTGCAACAAATCCATCCACCACAAACAAAAAGATATTCCGGGTTTGTTGAATCGGATGTGTCCTCCACCACTTTCACAGAAGCTTGTTTTCTTTCCTCTTCATCAATCACCAGCCTTCACTCGTCGTCGTCGCCGTCGCCGTCGCCGCCGCTGCCCAGTATGGTCTGTACACACAAATGTGCAAAGACGGGTGTACCTTACTTCCGCACCTGGGCTTTGTATGTACATCCACACAAAGTGCGAGAGCATCGGGTACGTATATTCAATATTAAAAAAAAAAAAAAAAAAAAAAAAAAAAAAAAAAAAAAAAAAAAAAAAAAAAACAGAGCAATGGGGAACAGACTCAGCCATGTGTGTATGTACAGATAACAGCTCTGATTGGATATAATCACGGGCCAAACGTTTGAAAGCAATGGAAAATGGACCCCCCAACTGCGTGACGGCCGTGGCCGATCTATGGGGTACCGGCAGCGCAAAACTGATAAGACGTTGGAGAATGTGTGTACACAATTAGCTGTTGTTTGAGGGGCGGCCGGGCTCAGCCGTGTGAGTGTGGCAAAGCCGAGAAGATATCATAACTCGTATGTCGCAAGCTCTAGATACATTTTGTATCTGGGTGCAGGAGAACAAACAGTGGTGTGTTTAAGTGTATACACACACTTTGGCGATTTGGCGACGAAAGAAATCTGGATGTACACGTCTGCCAAGCGTGAAGAAAACCACACATGCTCAAGCGATACCGGGATGTGGAGTTGGCGATGCAGTGAAATCTTGATAGCAACTGATAGATGACTGATCTCAGAGCATGAAAGTTATGTAATTGGAGAGTTTCATGTACACACATACACACACATGTATCTCTTGCTCCTGCTGGCAAGTGTATCCGATCTGTCGTGAGAATGGCGCGGTCCGGATCATTTTCCGACATGAATTCCAACAGCTATACTTTGTGTGTGTATTTATGTATTTATGTGGTTGCCCCAATTTATGCAGCTCCGACATCCAAAACTCAATTAGGCTAGGTTTTCGGCGAGTTGGTAATCTGCATCTCGCTGAATAATCATTAGGTAATCTGCTGCGTTTTTTTTTGGCTTTGTACACATGTGTATATCCGCACTCCAGACTTTTTTTGAAATGGGCTCAAGACCCTGTGCTTGAGGGGTCCTTTATTTGATGCAGCCTCGAATTCGGTCGTGCCCTGAACTGTTCTTATCTAATATGTACATACACACAGATATCGTACAGTGTGCAGTACATACACACATACACTGGCATCTCTATCATCATCATCATCGTCACCCTTCAACAACAAGATTGTAATAGTGACAATGGGCAGGTTGCACACTCAGCTGTAGCTTCACACAAAAGAGAACTCAATCAGTTTCCTTCTGTAATTGTCAATCAGTTCAGTAGTTATTACACTTTACACATGTCCTGTAGCAGATATTAATCCATTTCCTGATTGATTTTACTGACAAATAAAGAAAGTTTTGTGTATGGTAACAACTACAGCCTAATGAAATGAAATGAAAAAGCAATTATACTATGAGTACACACACATCTCATAATAATCCAAATTAAGGTTCTACACACTTATGGCACAATATATTTTTTTGTTCCTTTTGGCTTTGATGTATTATTCTTTCTCCTCTCGCGCTTTTGGCTTTGCCAAATTTTTTTTCTTCCTTTCGAGTGCGTCTATTTTTTTTTTCCCTGTCGTCTTTTTCAATTCTTTCTCTTCTTCTCTTCTTTCCTCCTTTTGTTTTTTGTTACTTCTTTTTCATTGTTTTTCTCTATCGCGAATCCGAAAGAAAACATCAACAAAAAAAAAAAAAAAACCACTGCAGGGAACTGCCTTTTTATACATCTTGTTCATAATCTCCCAGTTCTCGGAATTACCCTTGGTATTCAGAATTGGCTGATAATAAGGTATAACAAAAACAGCACCTTTTGATACACTGAATACTTACTCGATAGTATTACTTCTGTTACTATACTGGTCTGGTTGTCTGTCTTGAACTCCATCATTGTCTCCGGTTATCTGGCTCTTCCTCTCAACTACACAAAAAAAAGCCCGCGATTATTATCAGTTTCATGAAAGATCAAAGTCCAATTCAACAACAACGCCAAAACAAAAAAGCTTAAATAACTTGCACCCCATTCTAAACAACAGCATTACTGCTCCTTTCTCTTGCAATCTATTCTAGTTCCGCTTTTTATTAGTATCGCTCTAGACTAAATCACCCATTTTTTTAAAAAAAAAAAACAGCGCAGATACACCTTGAATAATGCCTTATATTGCCCCACTAGCCACCGGGCTATCATCGCATTCCTCTTCAACCAGCTCTGCCAACTCCTCTGCCTCAAACTCAACCATCACTTCGCCTGTTGTTGAACAAAGTAATAAGTTTTTTCCTAAACCTGCATCCCAGCAACAAACAATGGCCCCCTCTTCGCCGTCCTTATCTTCGCCTGTATCCTTATCAACACCCCCGTCCAATGCGCCCATTTCACCCACATCGCCGTCTGCATCAACTCCTCATCTCACAGCATCGTCCCAAACCACATCTGCGTCACAAGCAATCGCCTCAACAGCCCTGTTTTTCTCTCGCAACAAGGAATCCTTGCCCACAAAACCCACCGCCTTTCAAAACCAGCAATTGATCAACCAGCACAAACAGTTACTACTACTGCAACAACAGCAGTTACAGCAACAACAACAAAACCGGCGTCTGAAAAATCAACAGCAGCTCAACATACCCTTACACAACATTAAAAATGTTCCTGCCTCTTCAAATACATCTTCCACCACTGGCCCCGTCACCAAAAACTCACCTTCACCAGAAAGTCCTGCCAGCTCAACAGACGACTTTAACTTCTCTTCTTCTGCATCGAGTTCAGCATCCTCAATTGAAAATCTCAACAGCTATAAGGAGTTGAAAAAAGCTGTTTATGAGATTGTTACTCCTCAGAAGCAGGCACAGACACAGACGCAGACAAAGACACCGCAGCAGCAAAAAATGTATTCTCAGCAGCGCCCGCGTCCGGGTCTTGTCAAGGCTCCTACTCTCTTGAAAAACTCCAGTTCGTCTTCTTCTCTTTCCACCTTGGTCCTCAACACCCCCACTGCATCTAGAAGCACCGCCACACTAATTCCGCTTGATACTTCATCCACCACTACCTCTCCTGTTAATACTACCTCCGATAAGAACGACGAAAATGGCACATCTACTCCTGTACCTGCAACCACTACTACTCCACCTCCGGCCTCGCCTGGTGCTACAGAAACAGAAAACACTGATCCTACTTCACCGTCCAACATTATTCGCAAAAAGTCTGGTGAGCGCGTCAAGTCCTCTTTGAAACTGCCTAGTTTGGTTAGACACCAAAGTATGCCTACAACCAAAATGGTTCATTTTGACGATAACCTGGAAAAGGTGCGCCATTTCCTTCACTCTGAAAAGCCAACAGCTGTCAGCGCCAACACGTCTCCCACAGACGAGCGACCCAAGTTTCATTGGGGGTCTTCTGATGAAGAGTCGGAAGAAGAAGAAGACGATGAAGAAGATCCTAGAATCGGGTTCCAGCGGTATCTGGACCGAACCCAATGGCAAATTGCGCTGCCCAACTTTAATTCCACCAATTCACTGGCCGAACCACACGGTAAAATAGTGTTTGTTGAATCTATATTCTTATCCAGCGATAAAAACTACCTGCTGGGCCACATTTCTGTCAAGAATGTGACTTATGAAAAACACGTATTTATCAGATACTCTCTGGACCAGTGGAAAACTGTTACTGAACTCACTGCGGAATTCAACTCAGACGTGCGCCGTAAATTGAAGTCACAGGGCTACGACAGGTTTACTTTTAGCGTCAACCTCCGCGACTTTCCCCAACACTATACCAAGACGTCGCTGCTGTTCTGCGCCAAGTTTGTTGACGGCAATCATGTAACGTACTGGGACAACAACGATTCCCAGAACTATGAAGTCGAGTTCACAAGAGTCAACAAAGTCAAACCGGTTGTGCAACCAGGTGGAGGAAGACTACCTGCGCGTCATACCACTAACTCCTATCATCACCAAACTAGCTCGTCAGCACCTCCTCCACATAGCGCACACCGCCGGTCCAAGTCGTCTACCGATATCAACTATCATCATGAAGACGACGATATGATTGGCAAGCTGCTGGCGCGCAAGTCCAAAGCTCCAGACGCATTTACTGCCCGGTATGATTTTGGACAGTCTTTTTCGAGCTCCAACAATACTACTAACAAATCGCCCAGCAGTAATGGCAGCCATCACACTGACAAAAACAGCAAGTCAGGTGCAGACTCGGCGAGCCGCACCAAATCGAATGGATCCGGAGTGTCTAAATCCGCTAGTGATGGTAAAGAGTTTGCTCTAAATGCAAAGTCGTATCAAGAGCTGATTGATAGTTATTGTTTCTTTGGAGGTTCTGGCAAATCTTCAACTGCTGAAGGGGCTGCTGCCAACGGTAAAGCTACTAAGCAAACGCCAGTTGCCAGCACTGGGTCTGAAACAGCCAAAGATCACAAAGGATTAGGAAGTGTGATTATGGGTGCGTCCGGTTCAATACCTACACAAAGTGCATTTTTAATGAACTAAAAAAAGTTTATACTTGAAAATCCGCAAAAAAAAAACTAATAAAAAACTGAAAATGATTGAAAAAAAAAAGACGACAAAAAACATGTTTAATCCCGATGGTGCCAATGAGCGTTGCTTATTTTCTTTACGTTTATATACATAATCTTGTAAAATAATTTTTGTATTATTCTTATTGAAGGGTTGTTGTTTTTCATGTTGCACAAAGAAATATTCCAAGTTGGATCGGGTGCGTTTGGTTTTGGAGGAGTACATGAGTCGATGTGGTTTTTGATACTGAGCTTGATCAGAGCAAGAAGAGAATTAAAGAAAAAAAAAGTATGGTAAATTGAAAGGTGAGAATATTTTAGCGAGAATAGGATGTATATGCGGCAAGGATGAGTATACGTGGGAAGTACGGGTACGCAAGGGTACACAAGGGTACGATGTGTACACACACAAGTGTGGACGGTGACAGTGCGTGTGAACCCTGGAGGGTAGGCGCGTCTGTTGTGTACATTGGTTTGGGAGAATAGTATGTATCACGAGGGGTAACTGGGTCAAGTTGTGGGTTGGATTGTATGGATTGTAGGGACTGGTCTTGGTCATTGATTGCGACATGAATTGAAAGTGTGTATATACATGTACATCAAGTGTAGTATGCAGAGAGAATATGGGCTCTTATTATTTTATTTTATTTTGAAAAGAGGAAAAGATGTTCCCGGAAAAACCATCAGGATTAGCGGTTTCGGAGCTTGTTGATCTTCAGGCAAGCGAATAAGTACACAGTGCTTGGGTGGACGTGAGTTGTGTAGATATTTGCACTTATGCTCGTGGTGATGTGTGTACTATCAACACTTTGGTATGTACACCAAATACGTGGAAGCTATGCAAGACTTTTGTGTAGATGCATTTTGGAGTCAGGAAAGGCTGTACGTTGGAGAACGGATGATTTTTTGGGTGGACTCTATTCATCAACTTCAGCGGAGGTGGCCGGGGTTCCCATGTCGAGCAGAGATCAAAAAAGAGTTTGTGTGTACAAGGGGAGAGAAATTGTGTGTAATGAGAAAGCGGACTTGGACGGACCACAGTGGCACGGGGAAGCGATGGTATCTGTTCTTGGAGAGGATTGGGGTGTAGTGGGAGAATGTACACATATGGATGGCGCGGAAAAAAACAAACAGGTTTGGTTGTAGGCCGGAGTCGGAGGAGGATTGATGATGGGCATTGCGGATTATTTTTTATTCTTGGTGTTGGTATTGAAATGACATCTTTTCCAGATGTTTAGAAACTTTCAAATGCAACTCATGAACACACCATTGAATCCATGCTGTACATATCAAACTGTGTAGTTTGATAGTATGAGTGGATGTTGTGTTGGGGTTTTCGGAAGCATGATAAAGTACACACACACAGAGCGGAATAAAATGTGTGGTTTGGGGAGGAGGGCGAAAACCCGGAAAAGGGGTGGGAAGAGAAACTTGAAGAAAAAAAAAAAAAAAAAAAAAAAAAAAAAAAAAAAAATCAAGTTTGGGGTGTTTTTGGGAAAGAACAAAAGTGTCGGCTTTGACTTTGGAATGAAGCATGTAAAAAAGAATAATTCAAGAGCAATACACATCTGAGAAAGAAAAACGAAACGAAACAGTTGAGAACTGAAAACAAAACACTAAAAAGAAGATAATATTATAGAACGATAAAAGAAGAAAAAAAAGTGGAATCAAGACTGGGGAATAATGAAATTGTTGAGCGATAAGAAGTGTGTGAACACACAAAAACGCTTACGTGTGTGTTTGGATTCGGATCAGGTTTTGAGTGTGTTTACCGGGAACCTGGGTTTTAGTTTAAGTGTATTTATGGCGGTTTTGGATGAATATTTTTAAAGGACAAAAGCATTGGCAGAGGTCTAGAAAGATATTGGAATGGAATTGGAAATATAATCAACATTGATTTTTGCAAAAAAGTGCAAGTGTTTTGTGAATAGACCTTAGTCCTTATCAAGTTCGGCGTAACCTCTGGCTAGAGTTTGACCTGATGTACATGAGCTTGAATACATCCTAGAGCTGTAGAAAGAAGTTACTGTGTAATGCTTGCTCGCATTTGTTCTTGTAAAGTTATATTTTGTAGAGAAGTTTTTTTTTATTCTCCAGAAAGAGTTGTTGAAGAGACCAAGGTTTTGTAGTTGTGAAAATTGAAATTCAATCCAGGAGTATTCTCAGAATACAAAAGAGACCTAGTTTTGAAGGCTATAGACTGTTGCAACGTACAAAATGAGCTTTGTACATGACTGAATACAACCAATGACAATTGTGGAGAATATCATGTAATCGAATTCTGTTCAAAAAATTGCAAGTTCTCGTTTGTGTAGGCAGGATTTGTGTGAACCGATGGCGGAATCCGAGAATCGGATTTAGATATGGATTTGTTCTTTTTGGGCTCAAGAAAGAAGACAAATAGAGCAGAGGAACCAGAAAACTTATTGGTGTTAATAGTGACCATGTACGCCTATTTTGATTGTCTACTCCCGTGGCTCACGATGCAAACTAGGGTCTGTAAACTATTGAACTACTGATGATGCCAAAGAGTATATGTACAAAAAAGATTGTGACAAAAAAGGATGTTTGCCAAGAGGATACATCTTGTTGTACGTTCCGAGTGAGGGGTCATGAAATTTCAATGGCGGGAGCTTCTGATTCAAATTCGGAAAATGACTGGTTTTGGTTCTGGAAAAAAATGTAAAAATGTACAGAGCCTAATTCTTGAATTGATTTTTAAACAAAACAAGATGAGCATTCAACGAAACATACTACCGTATTTTTTTTGGTGAATCAAAAAGATGTACACTAAACAGTTGATGAAACCGGCTTGGAATAGGGGTGTGATTCATAGTTATGATATTACAATGTGTAAACTGCGTTGTGAACAAATAAATAGTGTGCAAAACTTGACATCCTAATGTGATGAAGTGATAAGTATTACGTAGCATTGTTAAAAGTAGATCAATTAGATGTATAATTGACAAGACCTTGTAAAAGGAAAAGTACACAGTGCAGAGATTGGAGTGTGTCTTGAAATAGTGATTTAGTTTCATGAAAGCTGCTAGTGCTGATGCTGCGTGTTACGAGAAACTCGCAGTTGGACAATCGCAAGTATACCACTAATCATATCATAGGCTTCAGATCCTTCAACAGTACAACCCATCACTGTTGGAAATCTTTGTTGAGTGTATACACACGATATCCACAAGCTTTGTGAAACTCGCAAAAATCGGGCTTTCTTAAATAAATGGGCGTGATTAACAGCATCAATAACAAATACCGTGTAAGAACACGCATTGATGACTTCCAAGCAGTTACAGCAGTTAAAATTCAGGAACCGAGAGACCTGATGCCCATACTAGTTGCCTGTTTTTAACAGCTTTTGATAAATGTCAGTATCGTTCATATTTTTGACACTTTGAATCCCAAATTTTAGAAAGCTCTAGATATAGTTGACTGTGTTTGGAATAACAGGCACGAGATGCTCAAGTCGCAACAGCAAGTAATTTTTGGCTTATTGCCAAGCAAAATCTAAGAGTATATATATCTCGTTTTGATTATTGTCTGGTGGTGATTTTGAAATTTGGCGGTAGAATTAAATTTGTAAGAAAAAATCTATACTTTGAATGTTGATCAACACACTCATATACTTTACGATTCGTAAAAAGAACTAGTAAAATCGAACTGGCTTTACGTGATATTCAGTTTCAAACTCGGTTTTAATTGTGTCCCATATACTTATGCACAGGTCGGATATTTGAAATATACCCTGACAGGGTCCTGAATGGGAGTATACATTTCATCCGGCTAATTAAACAATTTTATTTGTCAACTCCCATAACCACTCTTTTTCCTCACTGCCACTACAATCTGCTTTGTCTATCAAACCATCGGACCCCTTTCGATTTCCAGATGTCTTATAAACGTCCAGGCACTTGCCAGCCAATGACAGGTCAGTAGAATAACGTACACCAATCAGAAACCGCCAAAATCAAACTTACATTTTAGACCACCATTCAACATTGCCAAGTCCAGGGCTTATTACACTGTTTAATTCATTTCAGATTCTCCAGCTGATCTCCCCGAATCTTTCTCAATCCTACTCTTTCTCATTCGTCTTGAATACATCATTTCGCCAATGTTTAATACTGACGTTGCAGACCTCACGTGCAATGTATAATCAAGCACGGCTGTTCCCATTTATCGATCCGAAGCCAAACTAAAAATTACTCTGCTCCTTGAATCTGACATAGACAGACCGGGTATTTTTTTTTTTCTTGTTTATAAAACGCCGGACATACCTCGCGTATCTGGATCTACCAAACCACCAGATCAAAAGCAAGCCATGATCACTAGTATCCGTGCTAACACGCGAAAGACAGTCTCGCGACTTTTGTTGAACGGGCCGGCCAACCACCACCGATTTTACACTGAATCAAAGACCATCCAGAAATGCCCGGAACCTACCTACGATACCGGATGCACGTATTGTAAAGTACCCAATCCTGAGCTGTTTACTACTGAGGAAAACGGACAATTGAAAAACCCCAACAACACACGAGCATTTCACTGGAAACACTTTCTAGTCTCGACAGGTACTAACGAATGGCCCAAAAAGGTCGAGTTTGTGCCGGGTTCATTCAACGCTGAGCTGGCCGGGTTCAAACGGCGTGTTATGAGTCCAGAGGCCCCTGTTTTGACTACAAACACAAGCTTCCCGGCACAAGGCGAGGTTTCGGGGTACTTGCTGCCCGATGGGTTGTATTTCAAAGACATGGCGGTGTCGCAGGCCGAACAGTTTACGCGAGCATACTTGGTCCCCGACGGATCAGAGAAATCAGTCGATCGTGCGGAAGCAGACAAACTATTCAAGCCAGCGCCCATGGATCATTCGTTAATCCTGATTTGTGGTCATGCATCGCGGGACGCGCGTTGTGGCCAGATGGCGCCGTTGCTCGTTGCCGAATTTGAAAAAGTTCTACAACACGAGGGGCTGTTCCTGAGCAGTGATTCTTCTGATCCATCACAAAGTGACCGCTGGAAAGTTGGAATGTGTTCGCATATTGGTGGACACGTTTACGCTGGCAATGTTCTTTTGTTGAAACCTGGTGGATTGGGAGTCTGGTATGGAAACGTGCGCCCCGAACACGTCCAAGGAATCGTAAAAGAAACCGTGCAAAACGGAATCGTGATCACGGAACTTCATCGCGGAGGCCGGTTTAGTTGATAATCTACACCAGACTGTTGAACCCCCCATTGTGTGTATAGAATAGACTGTACGTAAATACAATACAATAGGTGCGCGAATATGTACAAATACAGTAAAGTTCCCGTCTCAACCCATGTACCCCGAGAAAAAAAAAAAAAAAAAAAAAATCAGCTGTGGTAAGGCTTATCGATGATATTACTACTGTGTATTTCTACCTATTTTTTTGTCTACATTTTTTTTTCCCATTTCCCGTTTTTTATCCCTTCATCTACACTCTGCTTCCACCCGTCTACTCTCACCAACCATGCCCGATGATCTAATGGTTTCTCCCATCTCGGAATGGAGTGAGTTTCTGGCTACTATCGAGGAACATACTGTTGCCTCAGATACTTCGATCTTGTCTTGTGGCTGCGTCGTTTCCGAATCATTGTTTCTGAAAGATCACAAAGAATCTGAACAGCCATCGGGGATTGATAACTGTCCACGGTGCGGGAACCTTGCCCAAATCCTAGCACCAGCGCATCATCTGCGTAGCATTTACAGTATCATACAAACCAAAAAACAGCAGCTAGGACTCTCGATTTTGAAAGGATTCAACGATGAAGGCGATGATACCACATTCACAGGCGACAAAGGCAAAGCAATAACTCACGCTGGCACCCATACAAACACCGAACTGTTTTCAGAGGCACCTAGCCTGCTAGGAGTCGGGTCCGCAACCTCACAAAGCTCGACCGCAACCTCTCCAACCAGGAAACTCTCGCTGGCAGAGATTTTCCAATCAGCAGCCAAAAACATTTCGGCAGATCACACCAATCTTTACAAAATCGACTCACATATTGCAACCATTAATCTCAGTGCCTCATCTCAACTGACATCTACTTCCTCGCATGAACAAACAGCCCCGTCATTTCAAGTCTCCAGTTCGGTAAAATCCTCTAATGCATATTTAGAGCAGCGCGAAAAGTTTTTCCAGAAATGCTTCCCGACGCATCGCAAACAGTACCAGCATTACCTAAAAAAGGGGATCAACAAAAAGGCGTTTGTCAGTATGGCAATATCACCGGACTCAAGCAAAATCGCCCTTTGTTCGGCCAAAAAGTGGTACGCCTATACGACGCCTGAAGATTTCAACGATTCCCCGCAACTGCTATTCAAGGGCGAAATAACACAGGAAAGCGAAGGGGTTGACGAAGAGTACCAGCAGCTGTCAATGTCGAATCGGTACCTGGCTATCTCTACGGTGAGCGGGCGGCTGCGGCTGTACGATTTGGAAAATGCTGGCAAGTGTGTGTACTACAACCAGTCCAAATTCAATATTCGATACATGGTGATTTCGTCAAGCGGATCACTTATCGCCTGCGCCATCACTGGTATCGATAATGTTACGAAACAGGAACAGCCTATGATTGTTTTGCACTGGATTCAGCTGGGTGACCATGCTCCAGCGTTGACACAGTATTCTAACTCACCTGAGAAGGCCCCGATACAGGGCGTTACATACCAGCAGGTAGAAACTGTGACCATCACGATTCCGTATCAAGATGTGGTGAACTCCCTATCATTTTCCTGGAACGGGTCGTACTTGACTTGTAGTACCAACACCACTTCGCATATTTTGGTGATAGACGTGACGAGTCCACACGAGCCACGGTTACTGCTCAAAACATCGCGGTATTCTGATAGAACCCCAGAGTCAGAAGGAATCACTGGTATTGAATTTTTCCCCAACAACCGGTACTTTGCAGTCACTTCAGTAGCCCAGACATCAGCCCCAATGATTTTGGATTCCCAGCTAGGCAAAAAAGAAGACACGCCTGCGCCGCGTGTGACAGTTTTACACCGCGTGGAAAAAGTAGGGTCGCAAATTCACAAGTCTTGTATGTCGCCTCGACGGTCTGAAAGTATAGTGACACTTTTGGACAAAAACGGGCTGATTTACATGATGAACATGCGCAACAAACGGGTTTTTGTGGTGACTGAGGTAAACGGAGCTAAAAGCTACAAGCAGAGCGCGGCCATGCGGTTTGATCCTTCCGGACACGCATTGTTTGTGTTGGATCGCAAGGGCATATTCTATGTACTGGATTTTGCGGCCGGACTACCTCAGCAGGCAGGAATGGGCAAGTGTCGCATCTTAACGTGATGCTTGTAGTTTTTGAAGAAAAAAAACGGGAAAGCGATGATGAAATAAAAAAAAGACTTTGCATAATGCTTTAATGAAGATGATGAACGAAATGAATGTTTGTATTGTTGTTTTTCTTCTCTAATTTGGGTGACGAGAAAAAGAAGAATTTGTTTGTAAAATTTGAATTTTTATTTTAGAACGACTTGGATACGTACAACTCAGTAATATGATAATTTTAATAAATTAATGACTAAAATGTATACTCATCATATCTACATAGGAGAATTGGAATGCAGGGACTTGAAACAAGAAAACTGGAGTTGACACAGCACTAGAAACCGAGGATCTAGATAGAGAGTCATGATAAGCTTGGGAGTCATTGAAAATGGTAGTTTGATAAAGATGATAATGATATCCTGAGTGCTAATAATAGATCATTACGAGCTTGATAAAAAAAAGATAAAGATGATAAAACCAAATATACTGATTTTTCAAAAAGAGTCACCGATGAGCATGTGAACAGATCACGAAGGATAGCAGCTGTATCAGTTACGAAGTGCGGAATAGTGCGGCCCTTGAACGATTCAGTGTTGACAATTTGTAATGGATCTTGGGTTTGTAGATAAGACATTGATTCGTATTTATGTTGAGACGACTGTTACTCGATTACGGGGTAGAAGTGCGTTTCTGTGATTTCGATCTGAATCAGATTATCGTCTGCGACAAAACTTGGCTTTTTTAATGAACTTTTGGGAAAATGCAGGCCGGTGAGAAAACAATTACATTGAAATTTGTGGAGATGCGCACCACGAGGAGGAGATGCCCATTGATTAGAGTTGTTGCGGTATGTACACAAGCAAGCTTGTCGATCATGACAAACCAAAGTACAAAGGTTTTGTACCAGTGAGAAATCATGAGTCACTAACGTAGTGGAGGTCTGGGGATAAGAATAACGCAAGGCTGTTGTCAAGGATCCAGTGCCAACAATCCCGCTGGACTTGAACCGTCAAAATTCTGATACATCACTCATATTGTCTATAGATCTGAAGATATACCAATGAAGCATTAATGGCGTGGATCTTTGAGCTCAGTCTGACATTAACTAGATTACGTAGATTTGAGGTTTGGTATAAAAGCTTGTTAATGATGAAAGAGATTGAGATCCTTTCAGACAGATCTGTATACAAAAAGGGAAGCAGACTGTGTCACATGATTTGACTCACGACGCATACATAGTGAGTAGCATTAGATGATCTAACCGTAGTTGGATAAAATGCTGTTCAGCTGCAGCAAGCCTCAGAAGTACAAATCCGCCAGTGCTAAGCTTTCGCTGCGCAATTTCAGTTGCAACGACGATAAAGCACACTCAAAATCAAAAAGCATTATTTGTTAAAGATGAGCTGTTCGGTAGACTTGAGTTAGATATGCAATGTATGCTGTGGAATTGTTTAAACCGAAACTACAACGTTGGGCACAAACAAAAGCTGTGTAGAGATGATTCAGAAAACGTGATGATGGAGAAAAACTTTAAATAAAAAACGTATGTAGAATGCGGCTGAACACGCAATATACACTAGATTGGTACCGGGGAAAAAAAACCAAACATACGCTAGAATTGTGTACGCTTGTTGCTACCCAGATGCAAAGGATGAATTGGTTTCTATATGAAAAATTAATATAAAAGTAGCCAAGATTTCTCCATGTTTCTTGATTTTTTTTTATCATCATCAACATTCACAGTTTTACTATCAATTGCAATCGCAATTTCACTACCAACTGCTACCACAATTTCACTACCAACTGCTACCACACACACGAAATCAAAAATCTCCACAACAATGTCTAGCAAGTCTACCTACGCCGAATCTACCTACAGTCAAGATACTCTTTACACTATGTCACCATTGACTATCGAGAAGCAAGGTCTGGAAACTAGCCAACGGCAAACCCAGAAGAAGAGCAAACGCTCAATGCTGAAAAAGCTATTTTCAATGCCACCCAGCGTTGATCAAACTGTTGAAGGAAGAATGCATAGAGTCAGTGCTCCCAAACACATATAATTGGGATTGTCCGCCGACTTGAAAGAAAAGAGATTACAATTCTCTGTTTTATTTTACTATTCTGTGCATTTTTCAACACCTTTTTCATACTAAGCATGACGGACTAGTCATGTCCAGAGCATTTGTACTATCCTACATATTTTATTATTTGTAAAGCTTTCTATTCTTCAATATTCAATATTTTATTTCAGTTTTTTGGCTAAAAATGTTGTCAAAACATTTACTGGGTTGGCATTAATTTTTCCAACACAGACGGGTAAAAATTCATGTAAATTTTTCTAAAGTATTTGTGTTGAAAATGATTGAATAAGTTCCCTCTGTGTATTCTAGTGATTCTAAAAATAGCTGAAAATCTCAAGCCCAAGAGTGGAAACGGTATTTCAGTACATGTAAAAAATCCATTTTCAGACGAGTCTTAACGAAAATGGAAGAATTTGATTTGACTCAGATTTGATATATAAGATGATTATGCAGAAGGAAAGACTAATAAACAGACTGCCATCATGGCTAATCTACAAGGTAGATTAAGACTCAAAGATACAAAGACAAGATACAATCTAAAGACAAAAAACTGGAAAATCATAATATAGAGAACTGTAAAAGGTGATGAATTTGTATATTGATACAATAGCAAAAAGGTTTCCGTTAATACATCTAACACTCAGTTGATTGTCGCTATGTGAAATTACTCTCGTATTTTTTGAATTGTTTTCATTCTTACTGCCATGGTAACGTTATTGACATAATGAGTTTTGCGCAATAAAAGATCAAGTGAGGGTCGCCAAAAGTACCTAATATCGACTGGTCAAATGATAATTTCTCGAACAATCTTTGGTTTCTTCTCTATTACAAAAGAATCACTAAACAAATGTTAATGATGTAATTTTGACATTTTTGTAGATCCTAAGGCTCAATCAAAGCTAAACATGAAATCTATTTGGCTGTGACTTTCTGAAAATCATTAGTGACTGAGTTATCAGCCAAGATCTCTATTTGCTGAAGTACTAGAAATACATTTTGGAAAGAACTGGTTGACAGGACACGTAGATATGTTGTAACGAATAGACTACCGCTAAGCCTCATTGCAACCTTGAGCTGGTCAGTGATAAACTATTGAGTTTTACAGTAAACACATTCCATAGTATGTACATGTACGAGAAAGGTCGAGCCAAAGGAACTTACAAAACAACTATTGAGATTCAAGTAGGCAGGTGAAAATTGGATTTTTAATTTGAGACTTCATCAAATCAAATATACAGAGTTTTTCAAATCCTAGGTGGTATGAAATGAAGCACGATATTTATAGAAAAATAGTACAGGTAAATTCTTAATGCAGAAATTAAGATGAATTTGTCTGAGTAGTTTACAAAAGTCGTATATCTGTAGATGTCTATCAACAACGTACTTCAATATTTGATAAATTGACGGCTTGCTAAATTGCTTTACCTCATGCCTCATGTATTATTCCATCTATGCCATCGATGCAAAAACTAGCATGTGAATTAATTGAAAATTTCTACATCTATAATAACCATTGTGACTCTCTAGCTCATGCCAACTTTCATGAAAGTAGGTTTTAAAACAGAATACTGATTGAGATCTGTTCAGCTGAGTAGCTCAAATGCTGGTATTACATCATTTTCTCTAATGTGCTAAATGTGGGCGAAGAAGTATCTTTGGCTAGACAAACCTTCCGAATATTTTCTATCATAATATGGATTGTTTCAAACAACCCTTTTAACTGTTTTTTGAGTATCCAGAGCTTAACACCATAAGTACATTCGGATGTGTTATCTATGATTGGTTTCACTTTGCTTAGACTTGATATTTAATCTATGATATTGTAATTGTACATAATTTTATGAACAGTATAAACTCAATGCAAAATTCTGAACAAAAATATGTAAAAATGAGTGAACTAAATACAGAAATATTGTCCGCGAGTGTATATGACTCCGAGGCAAACACGAGTGATTCTACGTTAAGAATTAGAAAAAAAGGGGCCCGCAGAAGTCTCGCATTCAAGACCAAGTTGACACACTTAGAAATGCTGATATTAAGCACAACTCTGCTACATGAAAAACAAGAAACACTGAGAAATCTGTTACACTCAATACCAGGCATCAGCGTATAAATTTCACTTGACTAGGAATATGTAGAAAATGATTCTCACAAGGAGTCTCAAAAAGATGATTTGTTGAATTAAAATGAGAAAAATGAAATACGCAGTTCAAGATATTCATTAAAGCTCTTTGACCTCAAAAACTAGTACACATAAGAATTTTACTACCTGGATTCTTTTGCCTACAAGGCAAAAAAAAGTTAGTCACAGTCCAGACCCTGGATTATATCAAAATACCTTTCGCCGATTAACAACCCATTGAACCCTTACCAACACGACAATTGAGACTAAGAGCTCTCAAAAGCTGTTGCTAACCTTGCACAGAGCTGGCTATATCCACGAAACGCCTGCGATTTTAATTTCATGTAGCCTCTGTTTTTGTTTGTGTTTTCCCTAATGTGTGGTTTGCTTATTTTATGAACCATAAAAAGACAAAATAATAAATTTTCCTACACACACCTTAACTAGATCCAAGAACCCTGACACAAAGGCAATCCCCAGATTAAACCAAGTTAAACACCTCAAAAGTCCAGCTTTTCCATTGATATCGCAACATACAAACACATACAGCCTCTGTACATATTTTTCGTTGTTGGCCCACATCTTTTCGTAACGTCAAGTTGTTACCGTTGTGTGTACATGTGAAAACCAGTTCATGCACCGTAAGCTTAAGCGCGCATCAAATTGGCTCTGCTGAGTGGGCCTGCTCGCTAACAGGAAACGAAAGCCAAACAAAGCTTGATCAATATCGCTTCCTCTCTTTTGGATGTCTTTAGAATCACAAGGTGTGAATCTTTGTTGATGATTGTTTGATGAACCAAAACCTTTGTCATGACCTTGGATTATGATTAGACATGTGTCTTAGTGAGTGCCCACCTTTCGGAAATTATCAGACGAGCCCTTATTCTGTAATGTATATCCGAAGGCTCTGTATTTACACAGAGTATCTGGTTTCACGGGGTATTGATCCTAGCGTAGATGTTTCTGTTAAAAAAAATGCTCATTCTGCTCTCAAGTTCCTCGTTGATCTAGAGGTCGAAGAACGTCACCTGTTTTCAACTGCTTTTACAGGTAACACAAGATCAGGGACAACTGCTCTATTGTTGAGTGAAAATTTATTGATTCTTACCAGGCATGTACCCCAGATCGAACCTGATTATTGTTTGTATTTGACGCATCACCATGCACATGTCATGCTCCCTTCCTACATGAACCCTCGTGATTGAGGACATTACTTTGTCTTTCATGACAGATCCCAACACTTTGCATCACGAGCATTGTGTGTGTACACTGCTCGACTTACAGTTCTCCAGCACTCGCTTCCCGGGTCATGTGGACAAGAGCATGTCGTAGACCCACTGAAGCGGGTGTGCATATGCCTATTTCATTTTTCAAATGCATCGAGCCGTCAAAACCACACCTCTTCTTCTACCCGAGAACCGTTCCTTTTTTAACTCTTGACTGCCCGAATCACCTTGTACATTTTGTTTGTATTCCCTAGGGCAGCAAGACCGTAGACTACTACAACAACCCAAGAATAGAGGGACGTCCGGATTGGGATAACGACTGGTTTCCCGGGATCAGCGAGGTTGTCAATCAAAGCATTGGCATTTTCCCTGGGTCGTCTTTTCCAGCTGGCAATCTCAGTCATTCAAGAATAGGTTTTTTCCTACTTTATTATTATACTCTAGTTACGTGATTGTCACTAGTGTTCAGCCTGATATTGCTGCCTGAGTGTGTGTGTTTGTGATTTTGGGACGATGTAGTCATGACACTTGCCTATTTGCTCTCTGCCTCTCAAACCTCGACACTTTGCAAGCCCAGGCAGAAAAGGCCAAGCTAGTGCATGATCGTTGACGACTAGTGCGGAATCAAGCGCACACGCTAGTCCCGAATCAGACACTCGACCTTTCTGATCCTGTTCCTCCCCGCCTACATTTTCCTTGAAAAAAGCTCAAGCCTACACATTTTGAGAAAAAAAAAAAAAAAAAAAAAAAAGCAAAAACAAACGTAGTATGACTTTGGTCTGGTAACATCAGAATATGACACAATAAGATAGTTGTTTTTTGTGCTCAAAACAAATTGGAAAGAGACAAGTTTGAGAAACAATAAGCCAATGCATGGCATGTATACGCTTTATTAATTACATTGTGTACACTGCCATCGAGTGCCATTGCCTGTCGAAACCGCGCCATATGTCTTGATTTAGTGTAGTGTGCTGTAATACAGAATGTTCTTTGTTTCGATTGAAATTATAATAGTTAATTCCAAGAAATACACCACCGCCGTTTTCGATCACCAAAGTGTTCTACATTACTCGTATAGAAAACATCATCATTCATGAGGATCATACGTCTAGAGACATTTACACATCGGAGTGTATGATTTCATCTGACGCTGCCCTTGTTTCAATCGTGATTTTTAGCTAGCCCAGAGATCACCGCATTTTGGGAAGGTCCATGAAGAAAACTACATGTAATCACACATACAAATAAGGCGTCTGTATGTGTATACGTTAAAGATCTTTATGGGCTAATCTGTTGATGATTGATTGCTGTTATTACACTCGTTAGCTTATAATATGAAACTATGCGTATTTTTTGTTTTCTTTCTGAAAATAAAATACGTTTTTATGGGATTGTACAAGGTCTGCCATGAGTGAATGAAAAAAGATAGACATAGGTGGTAGGAGTCTTTTTCTTCATCCGCATCATCTGGGTATTCACACGCCGCCTGGGAATTGGAATAACCTCGCCTTTCTGTCGTCTACTGGAAAAACTGTCTATCACCGCTAGGCTGTTTTTTTTTTTTTTTTTTTTTTTTTTTTTTTTTTTTTTTTTTTTTTTTTTTTTTTTTGGGAAAAAAGTATGTGCAAAACAAAAGCACCCAGGACAGTTATAGAATTTGGAAAATACAGGTAAAGGTACTCTCGCGCTTGCCCATGAATCATGTACACAGTTTTAATTGAGTTCCGGGAAGCATGTGTGGTTACTAAACGGAAACAGCTAAAGCTCCAAAAAACTACACATGAATATCCACAGTCAATCAATGGTAAATCGAAAAACGACATTGGGAGGCAGATGGTTTGAGGTGCCAACTACCAAGAGTGTAGTCCAAAATATGGGCAATTTTCTATTAAAAATAACTACTCCGCTAACTTGTACGGGAAGCCTAGTGACAAAAAAACGGCGGGTAGCGAAAGACGCATTTCTGCTGGACCTGCCTTGATCAAAAACAACAAAATAATGGCCTCTAATATTATTCACGATACCATGGCTCCCAATGCTTTGTCTCTAAAAAACGGCAACGCTTGACCAACTTTGCACAACACTCGGAAAAAAAAAATAAAAAAACAGCAACAGCGGCTGCTGAGTTTCTGATCCCTTTTCCTATTTCGAAATCTGTGTATCATCATTGTATAATACATCTGTATTACCATGGGTTATCGATCAATGCCTTCATCAATCTCGCCATTTTTCAAATACAGACTACTACAGCTTGATTCATGTAGTTTCTGGCATGAGAATGTACCAAAATATTGCCTGTTGTAGTCAGCTTCATCTCGATACATCTACATCTGCTAGGGAAAAGTATCTATAATTACAAACTCATAGCTACAAATGTACAAACTAATCTCTATGTATCAAGATCATCAAGATCATTAAGATCATCCAAAATTCTTGAAATAACTTTCCGTATAACTCGTCATTCTTTTGAATTCTTTTACAATATTATCGAACATCCTCGTTTAAATTTTCTACTTTTTTTTTGTTTCAAATAATCATCCAACAATCACAAAGACATTTCCACGTTTTACAGACACTACTACGGCAAACATGATCCTTCTACTCGTTTGGATTTTTCATAATATGAAAAATCGACATCCTTTTTTTTCTAATTCACCATCATCATCCCAAAATTCGCTCTTTTATCTGCTCAAGCAATATAATTGCATAACAATAATTACATTAATCGAATCGGCATCACTTTTTTCAAATTAATAGACCTGTTTATACACTCCGTTTACTAGTTTTTTTCTCATAAGTCTATACTACAAATACAGTCATGTAGATGTGTAATTCTTTTTTCAGTTGTAACTTTTTTGAAACTCTAGCAAATATAATTTCCTATTCGGTCATATTACGTTAAGATTAAGTAATGTACATATACGGCTGCTTGCAGTTTACGTAACGTAAAAAGGTTCGGAATCAGCCGTGTTACAGCACAAACATACCAAAGCGGAAAAAGTAATATGTATGATATCGAAATATTCTGCATGGTCCACAACGCCTTTTGTCGCTTCCACTAGACCTTGTTTGACCATCATCAAATTACACTTTTATTAGTATTTTTTTTTTTTTTTTTTTTTTTTTTTTTTTTGGATGTGCGTTTCTTTTCACATTTTTTTTCTCATCTACGTTTAATGAAGACCCGTGGGTTTGGTGTTATCTACAGAAACACTTATAGTGCCATACACCTCATCATGATTATCGCAAGCCCTGGCTCATGTTTTTGAGCAGTAGCAATTGAGCTAGCTAAAATGTGTGTAATTGGAACTATACTGTACTTACTTGGTGGTTTCCATATCGTATCCGTCGAATATAGAGTCTAGAGTTTGGAAAATTCTTTCGATACGTGACGAGCCACGACAAAAGGAAGAGCGACAAAAACATAGCAAAGTACAACCATCACCAATTTGAGTCTCTCGTTTTGCACACAACTTGCAAAAAGCGTTGTGTATGGCACATACCACGGCAGGAACGTAAATACAAAAAAAGGCCAATGAGTATTAAAAAAAATGCCCGCATACGCTCACTCGCGTAAACTCTACCGCGCTTCAACTTCTCCCAACACTCTGTTAAGCACAAACCCCAGCGTTTCCGGACACTTTTTCGGATCAGGCGTATCATGCAAAAACGAAGGAAAGACGTAGAGAAAAAAAAAGTGTCGTGATTGTTTTTGTACGTATGGTGAAAAGAGGTGTGTAAGGGGTTTGATATGCACAGCTTGTGTGCACGGAAAATACGAGAGGGATGCACGGCCATGGTTCCTGGAAACATACGAGAAAAATGAGCGTTTACACTGGACAAAACGAAATTAATGACAGATTACGAGATTTGAATCTGGTGATTTTCAAACCAGCCTTGCAAAAACAGTCAGAGGATTAAGATAAGATATTTGTTTTGAAACTTGCGTCCACAGTGACAGGTCATATTGCTTAAATTGCAAATCACAAACTGTCAGCGGGACCGTTACGGGGCCTTCCAATGTGTGTATCAATCTACCAGTTTCACGGGTCTAGAGTGCCCCTTCCCCCTCTCCCAAAACGAAATCGAAGTTTCCACCCAAAAACCACTCTGGATCTCCATATCCATACCAAACTGCACCATCATCCTCTCCCCTCTCTCTTTCTCCCTTTATCTCAATACGCATTATAACCTAATCCTACCGTACATATTATCCCCTTTATACTTTTGAGTCATTTGGGGGGGAGTGAGTGATGTGTGTTCAGTGGAACTCATGTATTGAGACATATTTGGAGCAAGAGCGAATCTGTGAGGTCTGTACACATACTGAACGAGAAGGTTTGGTGTTGTTGATGTACTTGGGATGAGTGGTTTTGAGCGGGACCTGTTCCTCTGTTCTGGGAAAAGTGCGAAAAAAATACACTTAAAAATCTGGTTTTTATATTCAATTATTTGTGTATTGGTGGAAATGGATGTACTTCCAGATCTGTGGATACATGCACACAAGAAATGTACACACACTCAAAGAAGGCTATGTGGAATCAATGATGGGGAGGGTTTAGCGAGTTGAATTTTGTTCTCCGCCAAAACTTGTAATTGTCGACGAAATAAAAAGAGAGAAAAGTGTGTAAGAGTGTAGTTGCATATCTTGCCTTGGGGTTTACTACACATACTGAAGTTTTTATGCGAGTGCTGATTATGATCCGAGTCGAAGTGTAGAACAATTTAATAAGCCTGTGTTTCCCTTGTTCAACTGATTATCAGTGCAATTGCGAATTACATGTACACCAAAATCACAAGACTGCCAGCGATAGTGCATACATCCAGAGCACAAGAAGATAAAAATGGGTCTACGGCTACAACACTCTTCAGTCCGGCGACTTATAGCATCCCCATTGAGTCTCCACAGCCTCTTTTTCGTTTCCAAACGAGCCATTCAAGCACAACCATACCCAAAAGACCTGCATTTCATCCACTTTGTCCAACCCTCATCACCATCATTCAAGGTCCACCACCCACGTCTCTTTTTCTGGGTCCTATGGTGCCTTTTTCCTCGACCTGTGTGTAAAGCCAATGTGTGATTCAATCACAAACCTTCTTTTTACATGTGTATTCCTGCCCCGTACTCGACCTGATCAAACGGGTTTAGACAGCGTTTTGGATCGCGTGGATCTCTGTGCAAATGTCTCTACGGTTCTCGATCACACAAAGTATCTGTCCCGGAACGAAATGGTTCCTTTCTTCCTCGAGGATTTTAGGAATACACAAGAAGAAGAAAAAAAAAAAAAGAAACAAGGTTTGCTTGACTTGACTCTATACTCTACACAGGTTTGGACAAAATGCAGATGAACACAAGTAATGGGAAATGATCTTATATCTGTCTCGTATACTCGCAACGGTCCATGACTTTGCTGCTTCAGTGCCACGCCAGACTCATGTGTACACACTTAATCGTCACTCAAGCCAAGAAGAAGATAACAATCTCCCGTGTACTACCGAGCAAAACCACCGCTCAACCACATGACGAAGGAAAAAAAAAACCTAATGTCCGTTTCTGAACATCTCTATACGCGCCAAATATCAAAATTCAATTCTCCTCCGATAAGCTTTTGCGATTGTACACATCGATTTGCTCTTCTTCCCTCTCGCTTTCTCTCGCACCCTCAAAAGCACTCGTCTCGTATAGTCCATCCACATCTTGGTTCCTCATCGTCGCTCGGCGTTACGTATTATGTGTGTAGTTTTGGAAATCTGGAAAAAAAAAAAAAAAAAAAAAAAAAAAAAAAAAAAAAAAAAAAACTTGTTTGTTCAGATCTGCGGTGTTTTTCAACAGCTTCTGTCTCGTTTTGATGTCTTGCGTGTAGTGCACACTCTTTGGACCCTACGTTCTGATTCTTTCTGTACATTTTTCACATGTGTATGTACACACAAATGACATTTGTACAATTCTCTTTGGAGAAAGTCATAAAGACCAATACCTCATGCGCATGCTTCAGATCCTATAATTATGATGTAATGATTACATACCTTCAATGTACAGTAACATGCCAAACTACCTATCTAATCCATTACAGATTTTACTGTGCTCTTACATAATCATGCTCAACCGTTTTATCTATAACTCAATCATATCGCGCACATGTTGAGCATTTCAAAGTTCTCCCATCTCTTTTTCTTCTCACTATCACTATCACCATCACCACCACCACTTTCATCGACATGTCATCCCTTGAACAAATCCAACAAACGCTGCGATCCAAGCTCCGCCAATACCCGGACTTCCCATCTCCGGGGATTTTGTTTGAAGACATTCTCCCCATTTTCCAATCGCCCGAGGCCTTCCAGCAATTGATTGATGGGTTGAAACTGCACCTGGCCTCTTCTTTGAAAGGTGAGAAGGTTGATGTGATTGTGGGATTGGACGCGCGCGGGTTCCTGTTTGGCCCGACGCTGGCACTGCAGCTTGGCGCTGCCTTTGTGCCAGTGAGAAAGCAGGGCAAGTTGCCGGGCGAGACTGTTTCCGCTGCTTATGAGAAGGAGTACGGGTCAGACGTTTTCGAGATTCAAAGCGACGCAATCAAGCCCGGGCAGAACGTGGTCATCGTTGATGATATTATTGCGACAGGCGGGTCGGCTGCTGCTGCTGGCGAGCTTGTGAAGAAGGTTGGAGGGGTGACGAAGGAGTACTTGTTTATTTTGGAGCTGGCGTTTTTGAACGGCCGGTCTAAGCTTGATGCTGAGGTGTTTACGTTGTTGAGCGGACAAGATTAGAGAGTGTACTATATTTTTTAGAATAAATCCAAGCTGTTGAGTAGGTCTTGTTTACTGTGTTTGGCAAAGAGAGAGAGAGAGATAGATAGATAGAGAAGGAGTAGGTTTGGGGATCGAATAGGAGATCTGCTATAATGCAATTTCCCACTGCTTGGCATATTTGTTTCTGGATCACAAGTGGATGGTACACCACAATGAGAACCAGTCTAGAACAATATACACACTCCATGGAAACAAGAACAATAGGTTCAAGAGACCAATTTGTATTTACTCCCCCTCTCTTGCCAGGAAAAAACCTACAACAATTAAACACAACGGTGCTTTTTGGCCCCTGTGAGTCGTGTTTGTGTGTACACTCAAATGACAATAAAAAGCACACCACCAAACAAGTTTTGAAAAGCAAAATCATGCACATTCTTTTTCACGGATTAGGCCAGGACCACGACTGATTAGACCGTTTTAGACTGGGAAACACTCCATTTTGTACAAAACTGCAAACAACATTCAATACAATCAAATAAACACAAAAGAAGACCCTTGGGAACTTGTCTACACCACCATCGCCTCTGCACAAAAGTATTGTCTGTATACACACACAAAAGCTGAGCAAATTCTTTTCTTGTTTGTTTTGTACATTCATCGTGGCCGATTGCAGGAGGAGGATTCCAAACGTGTGTCTGAGTTGACAATTCCATGCACTAAAGTCTGCTCCTCCTCCGCCAAATCCATGGTGTCTTCCTCTCGATCGGGACTAGCACAGCAGCGTATACAAATATCAGATGTGCATGAAATCAATCAATCAATCAATCAATCAATCAATCAATTACACAAAGTCGGTACTGTAGTACAACACTCTTGCCAACACTGGGTCTAGGGCATCAACCTTTGACTGACTCGCATTGGGAATCAACCCAGATCTCTGAAATTCATAGACAACAACAACACTGACAAAGTTGTTGTTGTTACATGTGTACCATACTGCAACACTCGCAATGTTGTACACAACAGACCACATGTACTGCATTATATCACATAGCCGGTGTGGCTCATCACATACACACACACCCAGTGTGCTTATTTTTATATTATTTATTAATATTTTTCTGGTTACATCTTATTCCTCTCCTACACATGTGTGTGTCCACACATCATCAGCTTTAAACAACTTTGGACAAGCATCTTTTTTTATTCTGGCTCGGCTACACAAGCCCACTGAATTAGTGCGTCTTGCGAAAATACACACGTCTATTGTTTGTTATCTGTACATGTGTGGTGGGCCTTATTATTGAAAAGTGTGTTTTTGTGTTTTTGTGTACACACTATGAAGAACAGCAGGTACCCTTTATTCAACAGAGGCTTATCTGATGTCTGAGTGTGTGTGTTTGTGTTTGTGTACATTACGCGGCGGAATAGAAGAGAATCAGCACCCAAAGCTCCGGTTCCGAATGTATAAAGGTCTTTGTTTTTTAGTGTCCTCGTCGGGTTTTGTTTCTGCGTTATCGCTCGTTTTAGGGGAATTTGGTCTTTCTTTTATCCTTATATTAGTGCATCAAGAGTAGCTTAGCCGTTTTGAGAACTCGCATTCTCATCAACTCGCTGCTATCCAATCAATCTCAAATTCCATTAAAACAAATTATTTCAAAACCCAGACAAAAGCAATTCCACCAGATAAAGTTACTTTTTGTATGTGTGTATATCAAGTAGAAAGAAAAAGAAAAAGAACTTGCAAATATGTGTAAGCTCGGATCTATACTAGATCAATCAATCACACCCAAAAACAAAAATTCCAATTAATAGAAAAAATAATTGGTGATAATTTTTTTTTTTTTTTTTTTTTTTTTTTCCTTTTCGATTGTCTATATCAGATATATAAAATATATAAACCTTCCAGTATCCACAGTTGTTACTACTCTCTCTGAAGAATTCAATCATCAACATTCACATCTGCTTCAATCTCACTACACTACATTTTATTATTATACATATACATGCTTTAATTCATTAATCACCATTCGTACACACATTCATTTCTTACACACACAAACATACACATATAGCACACACCTCAACCATGTCTCTTTTCGACGACTTTATCTTTGTGGAAGACAACAACAACACTTTCTTGCATCCTTCGAGTCTTATCGGCGACTCGCTAGGCCCCTCGTCCATCCCCCAAGACCTTCTTGACTCATTCACACCATCTTCTTCAGCATTACACTCGTCAGTATCTTCTTCCTCTTCCTCCTCCTCCTCCTCCTCCTCCTCCTCCTCTTCCTCTTCTTTGCATTTTGCCCACATCAGCAGCGCGAACCCGCACCTTTTCACCACCGGCGGCGGCGTCGGCGCGCCCATGGTGCTGAGCTCGCCGGTCAGCGACTGCTCGTACATGGAGTTTGACCACACCGCGATACCCATGGAGTTTGTTTCGGATACACATAACGCGGAGCTTATCGACAATCTGAATTTTGAGTTTGTCGGGCAGCAACAGAGCCATTATAATCACCACCACCACCAGCAGCACCAGCACCAGCAGCACCAGCAGCATCTACATCATGATGCAGCGGCGGCGGCGGCGCTTGCCCATGCCACGGCACTGAGCTGTGAGCAGGACGAGATCATCAGCCATCTGTACAGCAGTGCCAACGAGCAATTGTACTTTTCGGATATGGACCATGCGCATCTTGCGTCGACGCTCAGCTCGTTTGACCTCTCGTCGTCCATGTCCGCGGTCGCCACTGCTGCCGCTACCACCACCTCGGACATGGTCGGGATCTACCCATCGCCCGTTGCCTCCTCCACCGAGTCCTCTGTCTACGAATCCTCCTCTCCGACTCTGTCTCCGCTGGCCAGCGGCAGCAGCAGCAGCAGTAACAGTAACAGCGCCTCTCTGGCCGCGTCCTTCGACATTAAAAACTCCTCGCGCATCTCGCTGCCCAAGCTGTACGCCCTGATGAACCTCTCGAGCAACCCCGAGCTGGCGAACCAACGCATCACCACCATTCTGCAGCTCCTGGAGGCGCAGGGCTTTCTGCTCACGAAACAGACCTGGATCCGGGACACCACCAAGCAGCAGCGCCAGCGCATCATCAGCAGCATCCGCGACGCCACTTACGCCGAGTTTGGGTACTCTGAAGAGCTCATTGAGATCGTCATCAAACGCAACTCGTACTACCTGATGCAGGGCAAGCTCCGCAAAATCAGACGCCGCAAGAAGAAGATTGAAAACCAGGAGAAAAAGAAGAAACTTGTTTCTAATCCTGCTGTTTCTGCCATGAACGATGCGATTTTGGTTTAATTCAAAAAAAAAACTTGTGAAAAGGTTTTTTTTTTTCTTTTCTTCAGATCGCAACTGTTGATAAATAACAATGTATTTATTATTCCAAAATGTAAAAATTAATATCTAGTCGTTATCACATTCAAATCTGTACACAATATGCATGGCCAGTGATACGAGGGGTTTTTTTTTATTATCAGGGTGGTGGCGATATGGCAAGAGGGGTTTTTATCAACAGGTGGTAGATACACGCAAATCTGTACACACAATTATAGTTTTTTTTCTTATTGATTCCTTCTTTTTTGGGTAAAAAACATACACACAGTGAAACATTGTGTGTGTAGTGTACCGAAAGAAAAACAAAACCCAGTTTTCTTCATATAAAAAAAATAGACAAATCAGGTAATTCAAGTAGCTTCCATCTCGCACTTTTGAAAAGAGCACTGCACAAAGTTTGTAGTATTTATTTTGTTTTTTTGCAGTGCTAAAGTATGTCTGGGAATTGAAAGAAATCAAGTGCATGTTTGAATGTCTAAAACCACTAACAAAAATATTGACTTTTTTTTCGGAGCAAGCGAGCAAATGCTTGGAAATATTTGAATATTATCTGTCTACAAGTGGACTCTGAATGTGGTCCAAGAGAAGCACGAGGTCAGTAGTCTTGATGGATCACGGCTATTCTTCTTGGAAGTGCAGTGCGTACAAATACTGATGAAAAGTTATAGGAAAAGACCAAGACAAGTCATGATTGGGGAAATGAGTCTGGCGAAACAGAACAGGCCCTGATTTTAAAAGTTGGCGTTTATCGTACGAGTCGGAGGAGAGAAAATCGCCAGAGTCTGGCGTAAACAGATGAGTAATTTGTAACGTGAATAACATCAGTTCAGCAAAAGATCACGATAGTCCTTTTTTTTCTTAAAAATCGTCAGACCAAAATCAACCTTTCCATTTCATCTACTTCAAATCTTTGCCTATTCATATCTGCGGCTTCTCCCAAACGTAACTGATGCGCTCAGAACTCGTCGTTACAAAATGTACATTTGATTTTATAGACAATATAAATCGACACAATCAGCACACCATATCGCCACACTACGATATCATGGAACCACCCGATACACATCACTGGCGTTATTGGCCCTTACCCATTCTCACTGTTCGTGCTCCTTACTTGAAACATAATACTTAGAGCACATACGCTGCAAATGATGTGTATCCCAGCTAGCAATCCAGACACTTGCATGTTTCCGGATTAGGCAACAAAATACTACACATACACACATCAACGAAGCTGGGAATACAGAAAGAGAAGACACCACACGAGACAAAGGGTTGGCTGCCCTGGTTCAAGAGTAGACAATAGCCCTGGGATGGGCAATAAGCGCCGAATGAATTACGTGGATAGCAACGGTATGTGTGTCTATAATGACAGGAGATGTACATACATGTATAGGAGTTGTGAGAAGGGAAATGGCGGTGTGTATGTACTGTATGTTCGAGGGGGATAGCTGATGGTTATCGATATTTTGATAAATTATGAAATTGAATGTATTGCTGATGATGCATAATGTATGAAGAGATTTTTTTGACTAAAAGTCGAGAGAACAGATCATTAAATATTCCGGAGAGATTTCGGCAGAGACAGGGAAAAATCAGAAATGATATCTGATCGAGAAACGACTGAAATAATCTGGGAAAAAAAAAGTGTATTAAGTAAAACAAAACATACAATACACATTTTGAGTATGGTTGCGAATACGGATACATGACTGCGTTCCCGCTTTCCAGAGAAAACAGATGTAGGATATTTGATATAGTCAGCAAGTATAACTGTGATTAGAGATGATATAGTAGTGTGCTTGTTGTGTGACGTAGACAACTGGTTAAATGGTAGTTATGTATCCATGCAACTCCGTAAAATGGATCCAATTCCGGAGGAAAAGAAATGGAAGCAAGCTTACAAGTCTGTGTACGAAAAAAATTTGATTCTCGCTCTCATGAATTCTAGGAGCATATAACTCAGATAGCTTGGATTTAAAGGATAAAATATTTCTGCCTTCAGCAAAAGCAGTACCCGCTTTTCCGAAAAAGCATATTTTCAAATTGATTATTGCAAGCACAAGTCTTGACCGACCTGTGTACATTCATTTCTCGATCTTGGACCAGTTAAAAATTCAAATTCTTGGCTATAAAATACACCTTTCTGTGCGCCTCCCCGATTCGCCGATCGACACTTATTCCACGCGATACATGAAAACCAACAAGTGTTCCATTCTCAAAAGATCCTTATACAAATTAAAAAAAAAAAAAAAAAAAAAAAAAAAAAAAAAAAAAAAAAATCAAAAGCTTCCTGAGCCTAGGCGCCACCGCCACCATCGGCCAAGTCCCAAGCTTAATGAATGTACACACATACACACAAGAATGCTCTTCTCCATCACGGTATTTGTACACACCAACCAAACACAAACTGGCAACTTTGTTCGGCATCGCATCACATACTCCATCAAGTCCGCATCCAATTGCCGACTTTTTTCTGGCACAGCATGTCCATGCGCACTGTACGTCTCACGCTGCATGTACCCTTTGATTATGATGTACACCGGCCCAACTCGCTTCCCCCCTCTAAGCACAAGTACACCAACATCCTCGGCCGGTCAGTGTGCGATGGCGTACAGAATGTTTGATATATTAATCGTTGGCTTACGTCTTCTCTTTTGGTATACACAAAGACAAATAGCATTGTGTATATTAGATATTTTTTTGTGATTGCCGTTGATTGGGCGGGATGCGCGCCATCACCAAACGACTGCATCACAGCCTATATGTGTACACTTCAATTGTGTACACACATCTGTACACACACCGCCCTGCTTTTCAAAACAAAGATGTGTATGTACGTTTCACACAATAGGACGCATGTATGTACACATCCTGCGTGCCTATTAAACTTGTACAGCAGAATTATAAACATGAATGAAATCGTTCTTTGAAAAAGATGTGAAATGTCGAGACCTGCGCGCATCCTCGCTTTCCAATTGGCCAATTATATTTTTTGTTCTAGTTCGATGATGACGCCGAAAACAAATTTTTTTTTTTTTTTTTTGGACACACAGTAATTAAGGTTTACAGTGTACTTGTACATAATTTTTTTTTTCAAGCGTCTTATCTGTACTGTACATGTAAGTATTAGTGATACTTTAGTCATGATCAGTATTGTATGTGGTGTGTATGTGCTAAGATGTATATTTATGTGCGCTTGTGCGGACAATGTGTAAGAATATTCCGCGACAAAGAATCGGTGTGTATACACATGCAGCGTGGAGTTTCATTCCATCTCGGACAAGAATGTATATTTATAAATGTATATTTTTAGGAGAAGGAATTGTAAAAGTATTTATAGATTGTCGGCTTGACGAGAACGCTTTTAGCAGTTTAAGTGCTGTACTTTGATTTTCTGGTTGAACATTGGTCTGGCCAAAGCCAGAAATATTAATATGTATAATATTACATCATCATGTATGGGCGTAAGCAAAGCTTGATGGCGGAATGATTTCGGTTCGAATTCTGGCTTTGAACACGAGAAGCAAAGGCTTCCCGGAGTGCGATTCAAAGTACAGTCACAGCAAGCGGGCAACCTGCACTGTACAAACACTCAGGAACATGAGTGTACCCGCGAAAAGTTTCTTTCTAATTATACATGATATTATTATAAAAATTACAAGACAAAACTGACCTTGAAAGGCTCCAAAGAGCTGCAATAGCAGTTTTCAAAATGTTGGCTCAACCCAACACAGCATGAAGCTGTGACGAGGAGGAAAATTTTTGTGTAACCACCAACGTTGGTACATCATTTTTCAACGGTTCTCGTTATTTATTTTTTCATTTTTATCAAACACAATAAAAGAAGAAGTTATACACAAAGACTTGGTTACAGTTGAAACTATTATCTTCTTTCTCTTTTTCTTTTCTTTGAAAAATCTTGGTAAATAACCACAGCGTAGCTACAGTCTTTTCTAAAATATCGTGGTACACTGTGATTCTCAAGTGTTTTCTTGTGCTTGAACACATACAAACACTCAGAACCGTCAAAAAGGATCTCTTGAGCCTTATGAAATGAACTGTTTGAGCGCTACACCGAATCGATCCGGATATTTAAATATGAATAAACAAGTGTTTATATTCTTTCTATTCTATTCCCGTTTGAATAATATGAAATGCACATGTCTAGTAGTGTTGAAGTTCATCCGCTTCATTAGTAAATTGTGACAGAAAACACTCGGCCGTTTTTGATCAAATGTGTACAGCGATTTCCTTCGTATAAAGGCTTGAAGGTTAGCACCTATTCTAGTCAAGACCCTCTGCAATCTCGGACTTTGTTTAGGTCAATCTTAGCTTGCTATGCGTGTAGAGTCACACAATACTTTACGCGGAATGTTCGCTACACTTGACAGTCTGAAACGATGTGTACTCAGATATGAGTTGTGACTTGTGATGTACACAGATATCAGAACTGCTCATGTATTTGGTCTAGCTGAATCGGGAGTTTGTGATCTCTGACCTGAAGTAAAGTTGTACTGATTTTTTGGGTTGGCGACAGCAACAAACATGAACGTGTGTGTGTACATGAAAGGTACCGAGCAAAAAAAAGATATCGTTCTATGCAGAGTTATAAACCTCATCTCTCAAGTATCCAGTCTCAAGTGTCTTTTTTTCTTTCTTTTATCAGGCACACAGATCAGCTGTGCACATTTTGTAAAGTAAAAAAAAAGTGCTACAAAATGTGTAGCAACTTATCGAGTTGATTTGCACATTGGCCCAATAATTTTTGAAAGATAACAAGACTCAACTTTTGAAAGCAAGTGCTGATTTACATTATATGGACCCGCTGACACCTCGATGGAGTACACACAACCAATCCAATTTCCCATTAACCAGTCTTTTCTGCAACTAGAGAATTTCGAGATTTGTACACTGTACACACACAGCTGTAGAGTCCACACGAGTTTATTGCTCTACGCAAACACATTCATTTGCGTAACCTTGCCTTTTATGAGGTTCTTTTATCCGAACCAGAGAAACAATCGGGTCTTGAACTGTGTTTATTCCAAGTGTTGGACACGGGACATGTCTGCCCTGACTGGAAACCCCTCTCTCTTTTTGACAAGCATTTTGGTGTGGTTTTTGATTAGCCACTCTTTAGAATCAAATCAGAACACTGGAGGAAGTGCTTTACTCTTCCGGTATGGCCTTCTCCTTCACCACTTGTGACCGGTCAGATACGAGGACAATAGTCTTATACATGTGTCTATTGTATACACACCAAGACCGAGACTACCGTACTAGTCTTGTCTTTGTGAACACCTTTATTTACATTCAATCATGATGTGTACACACAGTTTACATCCCCGAAATGTATATTACACACTCTCTCTGTCATTTGTGTGAGTATAATGTGCTTGTTTCCCTGGAAACAACGACATTGCAATCGCCGCCCAAATGGCCCATTGAACTTGCTTAGATATATTTATTATTTTTTTTCTAAACAGATGCCTTCAACTACAATTTCGCGAGAAGAAGACGAATTTGATTGGTTGTGCTCTTCTTTTTCTTGTTTGCACGAGGACGAAGAAGGAAGAGCAGATGAATGTTGACTGATGTGTACACAGTGCGTGAGTGGATGTGATGTAATCAGGTGGGGCTGGTGTACACACACACACCACACTCAATCAGTAGTGAAAGAGCCCTTGCCCTTGCACACACACTCGCTTCTCTGGTTCTGATTACGCAATAGCCCAGACCTATCAATCAACCACACTTTTCCCCCAGCAACAAAGAGCTTTTTGTGCTTTTAATTGGAATAAAGTTTACTTTGTAAAAAAAGAAACGCGGCCATTTGTGTGCAATGCAAACAATAGGTAACAAGGAAATCATTGCTGGCTTTTGTGTGTGTACATGCGTTTCGCTCTAACGCATGCACGCAGATTGGCTTGTACACATTGCAAGGGTCTGGAAATGGTATAGCGTATATTGGGTGACTGTAAAAAGCGAAGAAAAAGAATAATAATAATACTATTAAAAAAAGCAAACAAGTTCATTAATGTGTAGTCTCGCATTTGGCCATTATCAGTTACAAGATGGATAGATTGGTTACATGTGTACACTCAGAAAAATATATATCCACTAGAGCTAGAGACATTTAATGCTGATGATGTTGTTGTTGATTGGCCAATGTTTACGCGCACATCAGAATGTATTACTGTGACATATTAGCTTGTTTTAGAAATGTACGCATTTCTAATGTTTGTATGTAATCAGAATTCAATAAGAGCGAGCAGTCGAACAGGTTACAAAATCGCCAGTCACACTCAGTGTACAGAAGTAAAGCCTCAAGGGAAAACATGAGCCCGTAAAGCAAAAACAAACAGAATAAACAAACGGTGTATGTGTGTGTACATGTATTTATTTTGTGTGTACAAAGAGCGGAGTGATTTTTCATGTGCTTGGCTGGTTACGGAGGGCAGGTTTTGTGTAAGAGAGGGGTATAATTGGATGAAATTGAACTTTAAAAAAAAAGGGAAATTTAGAGATTGGTTATGTACGGTGTGTTGGTATCAGATCAAGAGTGATTGTCCAACTGGGTCGTGTCGAGGCAGGTGGTTGATGATGAGAGTAGCGCTAATAGAGATATGAGTTTTCAGAGAGATATGGCTCGTGGACTAGCTACCAAACAAATACTGTTTGCTATCATGGTGCTTTGATTAAGAAGCAAGTTTTTGGATTTAGGCATTAGGCGAAAAATGCTGTACTTGAAGCTTGGAAAAAGTATCGGCTGGATGCCAGGGTGTTTGGTAGAAATGTAATTGGTACCCTCTGCAACGAATTCCAAATCACGATTGATTTACATTAGCTCTTATTGAAAAAAAAACCCACAAACCTGGCACTCTTATTATGTAGTACAAAATCCAAGACCCAGGTACAATTATGTCAAATGTGAATAAATAGAGAAATGTATACAGAAAATGTAGCCAAAATGGAAATGTAGCCAAAATGGGCTAAACCTGCTGTATTCTTAAAGGTGCAGGTAAAGAGGGCAAAAATAGGACTGTACTGTGCAGAGGCATGGAATAAACTCGAGATGGATCGGAGATATTTCAAGTGGTGATAGTTGGTGACGCTATTTTGCGCGTAAATGGTGGCGATGAATTGGTGGTTTTGTAGGATATATAGGGTACGATATTGACAGCTACGGGATGGCACTGCGATTTAGCTCGAAGGCGTTGACCCAAAATACACACACCTAAAGATCAATTTTGAAAATACAGAAATCAAGCTAGAAGAGTACAATTGCGAAAAAAAATGTCATCAGCAATTATCACAGTGCTGTCCTAAGACCAGTTGTTTTACTTCAATCAAGGCGAGTGCTTGTACGAATGTGTACGTTATTTGTGATGTGTATTATCATGCTGGCGTTGTATTCAAGCTCTGCAAATTGAGCGCTTGTTTTTTTTTTTTTCAGAATCTCCAAGTCAGTGGTATAGAAAAAATAGCAATTAGAAATGATTGAAAAAATGAGTTCATTCTGAAGACCAATCCAACGCTTTGGCATACGGCCGATTGCAGGCACTTTCTTCAAATACATCCAGCTGCGGAAGTGGCGACACACGTACTTAAGCCCTTATTTCCATGTACATGTAACTTGAACATGTTGAAAATGTGTAATTCAGGCACTCTGCACAAGCGTATTTCCGGGAATTTCACGATCTGGTTTCGCCACTACAGCGTGTGTGTGTATGTACACAAGTCACTGCCGATTGATGGCGTGAATGTTGTGATAAAATTGTGTATTAGATTTAGGAATGGTGACATGCCAAATAGCTGGATTGTTATTTTTGAATGTCGTAGGTGTATTGGATGTACAGAATACAGTGGGTATAGAAACGGTCAAGACCGAGTCTGGCTGAAGATATTTCAAGTAGGGTTTTGGGGAAAATTGAGTTGAGCGTTGTACAAGGGTTTTTGTGATGTCACACGTTGCAGTCGATTGAGTTGCCAGATCACAAGCGATTATTTGGTGAACAAAGAATTGGATATCACAAACTCAGATAGTCAGTCACAAACTTAGTTTTGAATGTAGCAAAATTTTTCATCTGTAGTAATACATCAATTGCGAGTATCAATGTACACTTTTGATGATGTATGTTTTCAAAAGCTTGTGTTTTCATTGTATTCGAACCATCCAACTATCAAGGATGTAGTGGACAATAGTTTGAAATCTTTCTTCATCAACCAGATTGCCAAAAATCTCAGGGCTTAACAAGTGTCTGTAGAAACAGTCTATGTTATTGATATTGATTACTTGATCTCGATCCGATGGCTTAGAAGATACAGACTCATTTTTTGCGGGCTTGGTTTCTCGGACATGTACATGAATTAAATATCAAAGGTATAGTTCAAATCCAAAGGGTACTTGATCTCAAGGTTGTACTCGCACAAATATACTATCGGTCTTTTTTCTTCAATAAGCAATGTAGAGCAACAACTGCTGCAACCAGAACTGGGAACTTTTACAAAAAAAAGTATTTGGGACACATGAACAAAAGCTTTTAAACATATTTCACACGTTCGTTTTTAGTTGCTGATAACTGTTGCCAATGCGGTGTATCATCAAATGCATGCTTTCAAGCTATCATTAAAGGTTATTGCAGCTCTTATTTAAACAAAAGGCTCTTTGCTTTCACTTGCGTCAATGCCAGTAACCAAAAATCTGGTTCACAACTTTGATAAATTTTGAGTCGGAATCGAAAATCACACAAAACAGAATTTCAAGTGTTTTAAGGAAACTCTGCTAGACAGCCACGTTCCATGATACTGTCTTTTCTTCATCTACTTAAAGATTACCTCACTTTAGAATAGAGAGCTTGAAATTTTGGCAAATTGGCAGAGTCTAGCGCTTCTTTACTATCTGCAAATTCTGAACTGTATGAAAGATTATTTGACACAAGTGAAACTCTCAAAATTCTTTTCTAATTTTTCAACATTGCTAGTTTCGCAAATAAAATCAATCAGAATTGCCATTCGTAACTCGGTCATTGTCAAGCAATATTCTTTGAAAGGCAAAAGTATAGAAGAGTTCAAAATCAGCCATTCGGCTCATTTTCTATCTCGATAGTACTAGACCGAGATCCTGGAAATATGATTGTCACATTTTCATGAGCGTCTCTAGTAAATACTGCACTTACAAAACGCTTGCCAACAGCTAAAACCAAAGTATAGAAGAAAACAGTTGTAAACTTGGCATTTTTAAAATTATCAAGGACAATATTTTATGTACATACATTTGATGAACCATTGTGATTCTACAGTGATATGTAAATTTTAGCATTCTAAATTAGAACATTCTTGAGCTATCTAGTATAACTTTTCAACCGCGCCGGTACCTCATCTCTGAGCTCTTCTCACCAGTCGATCTCAAATTTGCAAGATCTCTGTACTTGGGACAGGAATCTTATCATCAAGAATTTTATAGAAACGAACTAGTTTGAAATAAACTTTCGACATGTTCTAATCTTTCAAACCACTGTGACTGATTCTCCATCTGCGTCTCTTATAGTATTGGTTTTCCTTTCATTTTCAAAATTTGTTTCGGTTAAGAGCCATTTGTAGGACTTGGAAAACCTTTTGTTTTCCTCAACATTCACGATTCAGTTCATGTGTGAAATAAGCCTTGATGCAGCCGAAACATTTGTATAGTTGACCGTTATTTGTATTGTACAATACCTTCTTTGAGCTTGAGATATGATAAAAGCTCAGGATCTAAAGGATGTCTTTTTTAAAGAGACTCTGATGAAAGTAATAGAGTGAACTATAAGGAGCTGGGGAAAAGTGATGGATAAGAAAGAACACTGCACGGCTGGCTCAATGAGTAACCCATGTAGAATCTCGGAAATTTCAATACGTTTACGTGATACACAGGCATTTGCCGAAGTCAAGTATTGTTGCAATATACACTACCACTCACAAAAGAAGTATAGCATTGAATTTGTACGCAAAGACCATTTGACTTTCTAATGCTGTCACAGCCTCTGTTGTTTTTCCGTCTACGTAGGAGCTACTACTTGCTTCTTGCAATGATTTAAAATGATATACACTGCGGAGGATGAGCTAGTTCGAACACAACACATGTGGGCCGAGATCCTGGGACTGGCGGTGCTGGGCCGAGAAACGGTGACTTTGACTAGTGGACTCGGGACAGCTATGGTCATGGGCCCGATGGAGTAAGCGACACCAGGATGTTGAGTAGGACCGGTGTCGGAAGGTTAACAGAAGGTGCTTGTGTCGCAGCCAAAGTCGAGGCAAGAGCAATCATGGTTGCGGCATACGAACGCGAGAAACTGGTGAATGTGGTTGGCCATGACGGAAGAATGAGCAGTGGATTACTGGCAAGTGTGAACGATATGGTTGTTACGGATGTCATCGGCGTGGATGTGGGCTACGAAAAACCAGTGTTTGCAGTACTGGGGCGCCAAAACAATCGAATGTGCCTGGCGCTCTACGAGCTAGAGCTGGACCTGAACCACGTTGTGCAAAAGTGGAAGTGTGAGATGGACTGGTCGCCTAGTATACTACTTTTAGTCCCGGGTACAGAAGACGATACAATTGGTCCTAGCGGTGTTATAGCGCTGTTCCAATGCAGAAATGGACGAAAACTAGTACTAGGCGTGCCAATTTCTAAATGTGAAGGGAGCAAACCTGAGCAAAACACGATGATTGTGGTAGATGTGATGCATAGAATCAGAAACGCGCTTTTTCTTTCAGGTTCAAAAATAGCACGGATCTATCCTTAAAGTCACGCTTGATCACAAAGGCAATAAGGTGACGGAGCTTAAGATCAGATACTTTGATACAATTCCAGTATCGACTTCATTGAGCATTTTCAAATTCGGATCTTTATTTGCGGTCTGTGAATAGGGCAATCACCTGTTCTATCAGTTCATCAATATTGGAGACAACGAAAATAAACTCGAATTTACAAGCAAATTCCCTAGCGCGCAATCCAATTTTTTTCTAGCCTCAAAGTTTAGAAATTTTACAGTTAGTAGAAGGAATTCAAGTGCACACTCCAGTTTTGCATTTGGATATTGTCAATCTTGGCGATTCCAGAGAAACTCCTCAGACTTAAACAGTTTCAGGTCAAGATCACGGGTCTTCTCTGCAAGTCTTGATTCATGATATTGTCATAGTTGAAATTGTACCTGCTAAACTCCCCGCTTTTTCCATCAATTTCTGGACGACAAAGATAACAAAAGACGATGGATACGATTGGTAAAAATTTTCATCATCTGCCAATGAAACTCTGGGGCTGTCAATTGGCGAAAACGTAGAGGAAATCACGAATTCTGGTTTCAAGTCATCAGTCAGCACATTAGATATTCAGCAACTTGGCCGAGATTCATTAGTTCAGTTCCACAACGCAGGAATCAGGCATATTTTGGCCGATCGTATTGTCAACAAATGGGAGCCTTCTCGGGGCAAACTGATCGCGTATTGCTCATCTAGCAATATCCAGGCCGACATCACGCTATCAGATCTTTCACTAATCTATTTCGAGTTCAACTTGGAAAACAGCCTCAACGAACACACAGAACTCGCTCTACAATCATTGCCGTTATTTCTCAATTTGGCAATCATCTACCTGGCCAACTGCGTTCTCCATTATTAGTCCTGAAATTTCAGGACCTCACCGTTCGTATGTTTTCACTAGACCTCGAGCCCCTTGCTGACTCTGCTGTTTATCCGGTCGTTGTCTGCTGCACCACACTCAATGCTCCCTACTCGTGATAAACTTTACATTGGAATGGTATACAACGTCTACATGTCGGCGCAAATGGACCATTTGTCTGGAGATTTATCGCGAGTCAGAATCAAATTGCTGGAGTTAGCTCTAGTGTCTTTTTTCCCTATAAAGACCCTGAGAAGAGCAATAAAAAATTCACCAGCGTTATCGACAAAATCATGTTGGATGGGAAAAGTGCTGCTGGAATATAATACAATTGAAAAAGCGCCTGGATTTGCCAGTGCTGAGTATATAGATAGAAGTGTTGGATTCAGCGACAATCAAATCAAAATTTTCTTTGACGCTCAACAAGACCAAATCATATCTGACTAAAACACAGTACAGAAACAGGCCGAATTGATGTTTACACCAAGAAGAATGGCTCAAAATTCTCTTTTCAAGTGGTTCTATGTAGTGGAATCTTCACTAAATGTAGTTCCATCAAAAGAGATTAAAGACGAGGGACAATTAAAGGTATTGAACTGGAGACAGTTTGGATATGCGCGGAAACCAGGCTCATGGGCATCTGCAATTGAAGTTGTAGATGCGGTGTCAAGGAAAGTGGTCGACTTCGTCATTCTGGATTCTACTAAAGGAATCAAATGCATTTCAACGTGCATTTTTGAATTCGTCAACAAGGGAGTTCTGATAGTTGATACGAACAATTTATTTACGCATTTGAATAATTGAACGAAGGCAAAAACATCAAAATTATTCACAAACCCGTCATGAACACTCCGCCATCCGTCATGGTTGAGTTTTAAGGCTGGTTATTAGTTTCGTTCAAATCGAACTTGCAGTTTTATGATTTGGGTACTGAACAATTACTACGAAAGGGCGAACATTCTGTCTCCAACACCAACATCATCGGTATGCAAACTCAAGGTAACAGATTGGTCGTGGCTGGTATGCACGAATCAATAACATTCTTAGTATGGAAACAAGAACTACAGGCACATATTTATTCCATTTGCCGATGACTCTTTAAAGCGTCATGTCGCAACTTTCACGATGTCGGATTACGACACAGTAGTCGGCGGCGATAGATCTGGCAACGTTTTCGTGCTAAGATGCCCGTCTACCGCAGCCGATGAAGACGAAGCACATACTATTGCGCACCAGCCAAAATTGAGCTCATCGATCAATACAGATTACAAGACATTCCCATCGGGTTTTCTCGCGCTGCGCTGACAGTTGGAGGCCTAGAATCGGTGATTGTTGCCGGTCTACAAGGTTCCATCACTGCCTTGATTCCGATTGCGACGACACGAGATATCAAGTCTTTGGAGAAGCCAGAAGCCGCATTACGAGACAAAGTCAAAATAGGGTCGGGAAGAAACCACTTACTTTATAGAGGATACAATGTTCCAGTCAAGAATGTGGTGGATGGCAATTTATGTGAAGAGTTCTGCGCTATGGAACCTGTAGTCAAAACTGATATCGCAAAGAAAATAGGACTAGAAGTGGATGGGATTGAAAGAAATGTGAAGACTATAAAGGTCACATCTGTATATTAATACGTTTTTATGTTCATCTTCATATACTGTTATATTTTGTCAAGGTAAAGAATAGAAATTTCTTGTTAATTATTACTTTCACATCTTTTCAGTAGTACATCCGAGTATCATCCAGACTTTTGCTCTTGGGTTTACTATCCACATACAAAAGTCCTAATTAAGGCGAGTCACGATTGGTTCTGAACGCGGTTGTTTATTGTTTTTTTATTGTTCGATAGACTCAGGCACATCCAGACTCAAACTGGGCATCCTTCAAATGATTCGTTTTACCCTTCTCCCACCTCTAAGCTCTTCAAATACATAAGCCTAGATTTAAAGGTTGTGAAATTGTTGCGGCGCTATTAGTACATGTGAGCTCTAGTGGGGTAATAATGATGCAAATTTATTTGGGCATACGGCATGTACACAAATTCATTTTTTTATTTTTTTTGCATGGCTTCATGTGCTAATATTGAGTTTAAAGTCTTGAACGGAAAAAAAAAAAGGGTACGAGCTTATGAATGTGTGTAGGCTTACAGAAGAACAACCTTAAAACATGAGTACGAGAAAATTAAAGTTCTGGTTGAATTTTAAGATTCATAAAATATCATAATATTCGTTTACATAGCTGCATTTGTAGATACTTGGGGTGCTAGATATCACCGAGTAATCGGTGAACAGAAAGGATGGATAATTAAAGCAAGAGAACAAAATGATTAGTTTAAGCAGTGTAAGACAGGTGAGGGATAAGCTATGACGCAGCTGCCGCGAAACACGATAAAAGCAGATTGAATTAGAAAAATAAGAAAAAAAAGCTCAAGTGCCAAACGACAGCTGTCATGGACACGAATAAATAAAAAGATCATAGAGGAGTAAGCAAGGGCATGGTTTTCATAAATAGAAGGAAAAGGTAATCTTAGCCTTAACGGGGTAAAGGCTTTACGCTTTCCCTATTAGAAGAAATGACGCAGAAAGGCAAGAGAGTGATGAATGTTGCAAGCTTCAGGAGTCTTGAAGGCGCTACCAGAAAATAATAGAATCGAGATCTGGTAAACAAAAGATACAAAAGCAATATCTCTTTGAAGAAGAAGTGCAATAAGAGAAGCAATTTAAAATGAAAACACTCTTTGGAGGGGCGGTAGGAATGCAAAAAGTCGGTGCTCAACTCAGCAGATTTTTAATAGATAGTCTGTTGTGTGAACTAGTCTCTTTTTTACTTTGGACCTGAGTTCGGATGGTTTTAATGTCACTTTCGAGCTCGCGTTCGTTTTCCGAATCGTCGTCGTCTTTGACCGGCACCATATGCGGCACCGGAGTGACAGGAAGCCCTGAAGCCGTGGCAACAACTGTGGGAGCGGGTGGTCCAAGCAACCCTTCCAACTCAGTACCGAGATCTCCTTGAGATAGTGACTTACGGTACCCGTTTTTGAGGTCCTCAATTTGACGCATGACGTCTTCAATCATCTGCTCTCGAAGCGACCGTTTACGATCAAAAAAGTCCAACCAGATGAGTTGGGCTAGACGATCTCGGTCCTCCCGAAACAGACGTAAGTTTAAATTACGTTGGGCTTCGGCTTTGCGAATCCGTTGCTGGTGACGATTGTAAAGCAGTTCATTGTGGGGTGTACATGAAAGATCTTTTTGTTGTTCCAACGCTGTCAAGTCTCGTGAAATTTCCTTAATTTTTAGTGAGATCAGCACTTCGTTCAGTTCCCGGTATTGCTTCTGCAGCACCTGCTGCTCGTTTTCAATTTTCACTATTTCCTCCATGATTGATTGGGTATATGTGATTAAAAGCGTCGTAAAGTAGAAAGCTATGACGGATTTTATTGGTGTCGTCAAGATGAACAGCTTTAGGCTATAAGAAAGTGTTGGTAATGGAAATAGTGTTGTTGATAAAGGGACAAACACAAAAGTCGGGTCCAAAATCTAGCCAGCCGAAATATCTGAAAAAAAAACCCAAGAAAGTCAACTATCAACTTTTTTAATATTTTTCGGTAAACAAAGCTTCTTCTGTTCAAAGACTCCTAGGGTCACACTTCCGCTAAACGATTTAAGAAGACCAAAGAATGATATATACCGCCACGGAACAAGGCTAGAAAAGAGTGCAAATGAATTATTTTCAAGAAATATGTTTCTCGTTCGCTTCGGCCGTTTTTATAGTTTTGTTCGTTTGTTAAACCTTGATGAACTCAAACAATACCAATACAGACACAAATCTGTTCACTCTAATAAAAGCTCGGTATTCAAGTCTTGACAGTATTATATGTAAACGCGATGATAAAAAAACGAGAGATGAAGAAGAGAAAAAAGAGCGTGGAAAAAACTGCACTATTTAAATGGGTTTACAAACGAAACAAAAGAAAATAATTAGAATGCCACAAATTTCAATTTAATCTACATGTAATTACTGCGTCCTGCGGCTACTTGAACAATTTTCCCTCCTCACTCAGCACGTCAACAATGAACTCTACTTCGCTTCGCTTTCGGCCTTCTTCCAAAAAGTCGTGTGCAAGTTTCTTGGGCCATCCCTTGAGTTCGTTAATCTCGGCCACGGCCGCAGACACACTGCCCTCGGAAAGCGCGTTAGTAGCCCGCGAGAGAATCGACTCTACATCTTCCCCAGTGCTTACATTGCCCTGCTTCTTCCACAGCAGCATTGAAAACACTAGCGAACTGAAGTGGCCCAGGATTCCTGCGTTGGGAGGAAGCAAACTGGCCTTTGTGATTTCAGGGCTCGCCTTCTCCAGCTTTTGCGCGAGCTGTGATTTGGTCATGACTCCTTTTTCGTAGGCAGATTTGGGAATGCTGTCAATAGCAGCCTGCAGCAATGGGTCATCACCGGCAGAGTTGCGAATGACATCGACAAACGGCTTCAACGCCACGTTCTCCTCAGAATCAAGGGCGGACTTTAGTCCATCGATAGCAATGTGTAATTTAGTAGCTCTCTCAGCTTCTTCAAGAGCCGCACTGGTCTTGCTGGTGATGTTGTCAATAGTGCCAATTTCAGTCACCAGGCCCTCAAGTGTTTTCAGTAATTGGTCTCTATCAGAGCTCACCTTTCCTTCTAACTCATCTGTGAATTTCTTTTCTCTAGCAATGTGGGCACCCAAGAGAAGGTTGTTGGCCTGGGCAAGAATGGCCTTACCGGCAGCATTGACCTCTGTGATAAGTCTATCGTTGTAAACAGATGCCAATCTTTGTTGTTCTTCTCTGAAATCTCTAGTCCACTTCTCCTTTTGTGCGGCAAGGGCAAGTTTCAATTCGTTTGCACGGGCCTCAACCAGTCGCGCCTGCTTTTGCTTAAGATCCTTTTGGTGTGTTTTTTTCAGTTGGTTTACAGATTCAATAAGATTTTCAATCTTTTTGGTGATATCAGCAATGTGTTTTGAGTCGTGTTTAGATTCATTGACAGCAGTGATAAGCGAGTTCAACGCGTCGATAGATTTTTCAATCAAAGGATCAGAGTCGATAGGGACTCTGATAAGCGGAAGACCAGCCTTGACGGAACTCGAACTAGGTGCTGAAGCTTGAGCGGAAACTAGAGGATTGGAAGCAGGTTCCTCTTTTTTAGGTTGTTCAGGTGCTTTACTGGCAGGAACAGGAACAGCATAAGCACCAGACTTTCCAACCTTGACACTCTCAATATTTCTTTGAATCTCCTCCAAGGTTTTAGTCGAGTTTTTACCATTAGAAAGGTACTTGTATCTCAAATCCTCAAGAAGGTCGACAAGCTGAGCTCCATAAGGAAGGTAGTCGACGTAGTAGCTGTTGAACTTATCATCTTCCAGGGCATAAGCAGCACCACCAACACCAAGAAGAGCAGCAAGTAGTAAAGTGGTAACTGTGAAGTTTCTGAACTTATGAGACTCTTTGATGGGGGTTTCTACAACAGGAGTAGGCTGAACTGGGGGAGTGACAGCAGCAACTGGTGCAGGCTCCTCAATCAACTTTCCCTCAAAGACCATATGCTTGTTCATGGCCATTGAAGAGCTCGAGATCGAGCGAACGTTGGCTAAGCATCTTCCAGCATATGCAATTCTAGTTCTAGCAGCAATCATTTTTCGTTTTCACGTCGTGGGAGGGTCGAGCCGGTGGTGAAATCGGATAGGAAAAAATGAAAGGGAAAAAAACGAGTGTGAAAAAAAAAGAGATGGAAAAGGAAAAATGGTTTCTACGAACCAAAACAAGAAGGTTATATTTGTAACTGATAAACTGTTTACTTTAGTCTAGATATCGCGATACAAACAATATTGGATTCAATTAGGGCATCGCATTTGATGGTAGTAAGATTTAGGGGGGTTTATTGAGTGGGCCAACAGTGCAATGTTACGGAGGGCTTTGGATATGGGCGGTGACAGTGTTTAGGCCAATCAGGAAGATGAAAACCGATCCTCGAGCTGTTGGGCAAGGGCTGGCTTCAATGTGAATTTTGATAAGTCTTTTCGAAGAAAACAGATGAGATGAATTGATGATAGTGTCTAAGCAGAAGTTACAGTGAACTGGAAAGAGTTTTTATTGAAATTTGCAATCATGTTATTTAGAGAGGTGTTGACTAGGTTAGTTAATAAGGTTCGACAGTTTGGATGAAAAATGAATTATTCAGCCATACAAAGTTCACAATTAATCACCTTAAGCTATTGGTAGGTGTCTTGATAATAAACTTGAAGTTTTTGTAATACAACTCATAATATTGGTCTATGTATCTGGCAAGCGATGTGGATAATTGTAGCAGGCCAAACTATCTGCGCAGTTCGTGCTATTCGTAACTGTGAAACGGGTTTGTTGGCTTTGAGATTTTATTCAATTTTCATACAATTAATTCTAACTTCCGTATCTCCAAGCAACATGTATAACTAAAGGTTTCTTGCCTCTTCTTTATTGAATGAGCTTTTGCTTTCATACCAAACCATTCTTTAATCCGTATCATCGTTGTCCTTACAATACGGATCTCGAGTCTCGAAAATGAACCTTAAATCACATGACTTTATCCGCTCGCCCTAGCCCTTTGTTTACTGTGTAAAAACTTCCTACACCAAAAAACTCCGATCCTCAATTTTCCACTGACCAGCTCCATCACCAGCACGGCAAGCGGGTTTATATACACACATTTAAAGAAAAACAGAAACCAAAATGGAGAATAGCACTGTTGGAAAAGAAAACCAGTTAGAGCAGCCTGTTACAATTGAGGTGGAAGGAGTCGGATCGGATAAATTGAAAGAACAAAAACAGGAGTCTGAGAACGAACACAAGAGAGGATTGGAGGCGACAGCGGCTGAAGACGAGGAGCTGGAGACCAAACGGTCCAAGATCGAAAGCGATAAAAATGAACAAGACAAGGCTGAAGCCGATGAATCAAAGGCCGTAGACCAATCGGAGCAGAAAGAGGGCACCACCCCAACCAACGAAGAACAAGACAAAATCATGTCGACACCCGACTCCAAATCAGTATTTGCTGCTTCATCATCGACCGGTAAAAGCGCATTTGCCGGCGGATTCGGCGGATTCACAAAGGGATCAGGGTTCTCCAGCATCCCTAAAGTCAATGTATTTGCCAAAACCGGAGAAACGCCCACCAAGTCCGCGTTTTCCGGGTTTGGATCACAGACTGGCGCAAGCGTGTTTGCGACGCCTGCTGGATCGGGTTCTAATAATATCTGGGCTTCTTCCAGTATACAAAAGGTATGTTTTGTTTGCTTGATTTGCAGTTGTAGTAATGGAGTGTAGAGACTGACAAATGTACTTAGTCGACTGTCAAATCGGTGTTTGGCGCAAACAAAGACGAGGAAACCGAGGACCCTGAAGAAGAAAAAGACGATATCTACGTTCAACTTGAAAAACCTCTCGAAAAGCAAAATGGTAAGTTTTATACCCACTCAATTGATTCTGGAATGTTTGTACTAACCTCTATTTTCAAGTCTTGACTGGCGAGGAGTCCGAAGAATCAGTATTCAACTGTCGAGCCAAACTCTACGCTTTAGACATAACCGACGTCAACCAAGGCTGGAAAGAACGCGGCGTCGGCACACTGCACGTCAACACCAAGTCCACCGAAGACGCGCGGAAAAAGTCGCGGCTTGTGATGCGGTCCGATGGTCTGTTGCGCGTGGTCTTGAACGTTTCTTTGCATAATAAGTTCGAGGTTTTCCAAGGCATGAAATCGTCGCTGCAGAGTGAGAAATTTATTAGATTCTCGGTTGTGGAAGAAGGTAAATTGATTCAGTACTCGTTGCGGCTGGGTAATAAAGAGATTGCCCAGCAGCTGTTTGATACTATTGAGGGACTGGTCAAGGCTAGTTAAAGGATGAAGAAAATATGTGTATTTAATGAGAAATTAATATCAAATATTTAACGTGATATAGCGAATAGACCTCGAAATTCAGAGACAATAAAGATGAAATTAAACAAGATTTCATTTGCATGCAGACTCAGGTTATGACAGCAGCTCCTTAAGCGCGCTCAAATGCAACTTTACAGACTGTCTATTCTTTTACACCAATAAACTAAATCGTCGGCTACGCCACGGTCTACAGCATCTTGAAAAGCTCATCGCTAGTCATGATCTTGATCAGCTCTGTTTCCGTAGAGTCATAAGTAACATCTTGGGCTGCTTACACTGAACAGGCTAATTTTCTTAACCAGTTCCACAGTCCTCAGAAAATAAACCTGCATGCCAGTATGACCACCATATTTGACATCCGCCAAATCCATAGCGTTCAGTGTGCTTTTATCTGGGACCACGTCTCACTGTTCTTTAGCAGCATTCTGGTCGTGTAATTCAAGATAGATCCATGTGCACCACATCCACCTTAGAGTCCCAATTCTAAGAACGGGGAAGTGATCTTAAGTCAGACATACTCACACTTCCTATTGCTTGATTTTCGATTTTTGAGGATTCGATTCTTCTACATTATCGCACATTACCACTAAATCACCACTTTCAACGTTTAAGCTTATTTTTCCCCAACTCTCCTCAAAACCTGTCCCTTCTAACTCGTACCTTTATGCTACGGTTAGGGTATGCGCTCCTTCCTTAGCACGACAGTATCATACATTTGCTCACGTTTACACTTCCGGGACAATCCAAATAAAATATATTATAATATTATTATTATTATTATTATTATTCTGTATATCTGCAAGGATTTCGCGTTTCAGGTTCCTAGTTTCGGAAAGCCGTTTTTATTTTTTTTTCATTGTTCTCAAACATCGAACCATACAAAAACACTCTTGACAAAAAAGCAGGAAAAAAAATATTGTCATAGTTGTGAGACTACTTATGAACTGGGATAGAACCTCACAATGGGTAAATATGTATACAGATATGTCATGTCTTGGATAGTACACGGCCACCGCAATTAAACCAAAAAAAATTACAAAAAAAAATTACAATCTAGCTAGCTGGATTGGTTGTGCTCTGTACGGGCTGCGCCGGCGTCACCGCATGTCGGACTCTGCTCAACCAACGTCCTTGTTGTCTGTCGTTGTTGGGAGCATCGATCGCGGTAACAGGCTCTTGCATCAGCACAGCCGGGGTTGGCATATCTACTCGCGACGAGATGCGGCTATACTCATCAGGCGGATCAGGACCCAACGGGTCAAACGGTTTTGGTGAATAAAAACTTGTTTTACAGAGCGGACAGCAGGCTCTTCTAGTCAGCAACCAAGGATCGATACAGTAATCGTGGAACGTATGGCCACAGGTGAGAACTCTGATCATCGTTGAGTCTTCGTAGTCGTCAATGCAAATGGCACACATTCCAGACGAGTCTTCACTAATCACCACTGGCTGTGTGCTGTTTCTATGAGACATGCAGATTGCCAAAGGTTCCTCTTCGTCCTCTTCTCCGGGTGCTTCAAGTGCAGGGACTGTGTCTTCAAGATTTTCCTCTTCCACAGTGCCGTCGTAGAATAACCTGCTCGAGCGGTGAGAGGCACTAGATAAGGGGCGTCTGCCGAGAATGGACAAGCGCGAGAGAGAGCGTCTCGAGCGATTGGGGCTGGTATCTGACGACTCTTGGCAGGTTTGGGCTTCCAAGTCCGCGTTTTTCAACTCACCAATGTCCAATTCTTGTAGTTCATGATGGCGGTCTGTACTGGGTTCTTGCATGGATCTTCTGGGATTGTGAATCGAGTTAGTCCGACTGAAGCGGAACAGATTAGATAGTCTGTTCGTATTTGATCGTTGTTGGTTGTCTTGTAGCGCTTGTGCTCGGTCTGCGTCGCTTTCCGAAATGCTACGGGACTCTTCGTCGTAAACTTCGCGCACCTCACATGTCGGTTTTTTCTCTTCGGCAACCGAGTCTTTAGTAGGAGTCAATCCCAGCTGCGGCGGTTCCTCGTTCAACGGGGTAGTGGTGTCTTTCGGCTCTGAGGAATTTGTGTTGCCCTGAGCTGCAATGTCTTTCCATTTTCTGTAATACATGAGAGGAAATTGGTCTTGTAATTGTGCTTGTGTCATAATTTGAATATTCTTTCTTTTTCTTCTTCTGCGGTGGATGGATCGCTGCCGCAGTCTAGTATTGGAGTCTGATGAGGGCGGTGGAATGTTTCTGACGATTGGCCTATACCGTTTCCGCCAAATGTATCTGATTCCGGTGATGATGATGACGTTGATGAAAATGATTCCCACGCCGAGTGAGATGAATAGGACTATAGAGCCTGGTGTATTGGTAGCGACGGGTCCGGAGTCATCCATTGCCATTGCACTAATTTTTTGTTTCCGAGTTGGGGATGTGTGGGTGTTTACGACGAGAGGGGAGGCCGATCGAGACGGAGAAATATGTGCGGATGTTGTTTAGAAGTTGATCAGCCGTGGCGCATGAGGGTCGTGAGTGCGCAAAAGCGAAGCGGAGCAAAGATCAAAACGAAAAGAAATAAATAAAAAAGTGATGAGTAGGAAGAAAAGAGGGAAAACAGCTTAAGATAAAGCAGAAAAGCGGAAAGGGAGGAGAAGGAGAGAAGAAGGAAATCTATGCGGGCGAATCCAAAAAAAACTGCTTTGAATATGCTTATGCACGCACACAGTGAATCAGGGGAGGCCGATGAATTTCTTTTTAATTTAAATTTGGGTCTCCGAACCAAAATAAACATTGGCGACAGTGAAAGAATGCCATGATTGATGAAGAAAGTGGTGATTAAAAAAATAGTTTGATGAAAAGACATTTAAGCTAAAAGAGAAGCGTCGGACTTGTTGAGATTGCGGATTGGCAAGCAGGCATGGCGCATTGAGAAAGGTGTACAACGAACGAAGCAGCGCTTGTCAAATGGGAAATTGCAAGTTTGTTTAGTGAAATTCCACATTTGAGCTACGTTTCCTGTTCTGCCAGTAGCTGTGATCTGATTCTCGAAACCACATCAACAATATTTTGAAAACTTGTGCATCCGTGTCTCAGAGTCGATACTTTATTCGTTTTTCCCGACATGGTTTGCATCAGATCGGGCAGACGTCAGTCCCAGGTTTCAGCTGGAGCCTGACAGACTTGGGCGGCACCGGAGAGTACAAACTTAAGTTCGTGGACTCGGTGGCATGCTCCGACCAGTGTTCCGACATTTGCAACACGGAGCAGAGAGGTGTTGTTGGATTTGCTAGTTCTTTACAAACAAGACCTACTGGCAATAAATCCCAGCAAACCATCTTTGAAAAGGTTGCAAAGCTTGTACAACGATCATGGCACCCGTTGCTCCTCGGACTCACAAATTCTGTGAACTCTAAGCAAAGTGTAAACAACACCAGCCTTTGGCGCCATTGTCTGCCCAAACCTTCTTGTCATGATCAAAGAGTCGCTTCCATTGAAGTCAAAGCAGAGTCTGGTACGCTTCCCGCAAGACTCCTTTTTGCCCCCACTGCTCAACTGCAAACAGCCTTCTTCCAAACAGAGCATCTTCAGCCTTGTGTACATGATCCAATGATATGTATTCGTGCAGCGGAGCACCGTTCCTTTTCTTAGTTTCCCCACAAATTGTTTCCGCTCTGAGTTGATCCGTCGTCTGCAGCAGTTCAACAAGTTCAACAAGCGTCATGGCATTTTCAACTTGTATCTTGTTGTTATGTGAATCGTTCTTTGTAGATGATGGTCTTATCATCATTGCACTCTACGCTTTTGCTTGTTTATTTCTTCTGCGCTTGTCTTTGCAACTCACGCTACACTTTTACATTCTACGCCTTCTCTGTTTATATGTTTCCATTAGCAAGAATCCTTTTTTTTCTTTCTGTTGTAGACAAATCGCGAGTTTTCTGAAGTCATTTCAGTGTGTAGCAGAGTCTCATTTATTTTTAGAACCAGAAATTACAAAACGCGACGTAGTACCCAAATCGGGGGAATGCCAGGGGTAACAATAACAACAGTGAGGACGACGCGTTGGAAAATTAAGGTTTCAATTAATCAAAGTTTTGTGTGTGTGTACAAACACACACATCATTTCATAAGAGATTTCTCTGTTTCTGCGACGAAGCGGATGAAGAGAAAAAGAGATGGATCCCCCACATTTTTGTATTCATGAATGCTGGTAGTAGTTGCTCGGACATGTCCTGTAGATCAAGAATATAACTGAATACAACCAAAAGAGATGGTGAAAAGAGAGCGTTTGGTCTCGTTGTTGGCGAAAGTGGTTCTCTAAATAATCATCGCGGTTCTGTGCATTACAGTTGTGGTTTCCTCAGACTGAACGGAGATTCAAAAAAGCTGCAGTCAAATGTCTAATACACCTTCAAGCTATACCTGTACACTTGTGTACCCACATCCCTTATTCGGCAAATCGGGATTTCATCCAGGCAAAAATAACATTGAGCGACATTGTAAACAAAAAAAATAGCCAGACTAAATGTAATCTGCCGGTAAATTCAAGTGTTTCTAATGTATTCTTAGTCTGCACTTGATACACTAAGGAACTTTCAAAATTAAATAATAATTGTACAAATGCAAGTTGTTTAGTGTTTCCGAATACATTTGAACAAAATTGTAAAATTTTTGTATTTCAACAGCACTCGATACACTCGGTGCTTATAGTTAATCTACTCAGCAATAAATTCTTTAGATACAGTGCTCATCTATTCAAGCAGTTTCCATCGTCGGTATGAATCGTGCTCGTCCACTTTTTTAAAATGCTGATGCACAATCTCATAAGTTCTTTGATTTTATATTCCACATCTAACCCGAAACACAGAAATCCATATTAATGGCGAAAAGCTTTGCATGGCTCAAGGACTACTTCATATAAGATTCAATAAATTTATCATTCATCTATTTAAAATTCATTACATGTATACACGCAACTAAATAGCGTCAAGCCACACCTCTTCCAAAACTTGCTTGAAATTATTCACACACAATTTTGCAATACGATCATCGATACTCTCAGAAGCCCACGAAAAACTTATAATTGTGTCGGTTCCCTTGTGGGCAACTACCGAGACTGTAAGGGCGGCGCCAATTGTTGACGCGCTTTGCGAGCAGGAAAAGTCGGAAATAGTCCAGGTTGGACCTGGGGTCAGTGTAGACTGTGTGGCAACGGAGACGTTGCGATAGTGGTGATCTTGAGGTGAAATGCCATTTCCACCGGTGCTGCTACAGGACCCTGATTCAGGATATCCCATTGTAAATGAACTGCGACTGCCGGGAAGCAAGATAGGGAATGAACAGGACGGCGATGTTGAAGGGTCAATAGTAATGCAGTTGACCTGTAGCGAAGCGGATCGCAGCCTGAATTGTTTTTCATTCAAGTGTCGGTGCACATCAGATACATACTTGAGAATGCCACCACAAATCAGGTCTGCTGTGGGTTTGGCCTCACTAACATCGACTATAGACTTGATGGCTTGAGCAGTAGACCATACTGACTTCGTTGATGACTCGGGAGATTGTACATCTGCTTCGGTTTCTAGAGGGCAAATTGAGGAAATAGTCGAGTCTGAAAATGGGATGCCTATTGATCCACATTCGCTATCAGACTCACTTTCTACGTCAAAGTCGTGCAAATCCCGCTGCGGTTCTCTGTTATGCCCGTTGAGAACTCCAGCAAGTTGCGAGCGCTCCAGAACCACGCCTGCTGATCCGGAGTAAGCGCCTACCCGAGTCGCAGAGGCACTGGGATTCAAGTGTGAACGTCGCAGGTCAACAGGAACCGTTACCAGCAGTTTGGAAGCCCTATCGTTGGCTTCAGCCTCGGAACTGGTACTTGTGGAATTGAGCGATTCGCTCAGCGAGATAGAAACAATAGTGGTGAGCAGCGCTGAGATTGAAATGGAACGATGCTGGCATTGGTGGAGTAGAGCCTGAATCTTATGTGCCGGAATGACAACTCGCTCAATTCGAGTGTCAAGAAATCCTTGGTGTTGTAAGATACCACGGGATACTGTGGAGCCAGTCCATATGTCTTTGGATCGCGTGATACCAAGCTCTGTCGAGATTCCTTTCGCCAAGGCGCGGATCGATTGCGGCAATTTGACAAGTTTTTCAAGATTTGGAGGGACCACAGCAGTAGGAGAAATGTAAACTGTGCTGCTTGAGATCTTATTTCCATAATCGCATCCAAATCCTCCACTTAATCTTCGAATCTCCGTTTCTTCTTCTACAAAGTTGAGTGCATTCAAAACGTTTTGCAAAACTATTTTGGCTGAGCTAGTATCACCTAAAGCGTCATGCATGTACACCGTGATATCCAATCCGTCAACAAACAAAACAGTATTGTCTTTGACTTTCGGGGAAACAACCAATCTCCATGGAGGAACACTATCTATATTGGCAAACTCCTTTCGTTTGTAAAGCTCTTGATGCCGAGCCACATACTCTTCTTCATTTGCAGGCCTACTCATCATATAAACATGGTTATCCAGTTCGACAGTGGGCAGTGGCTGAAACGAGTACTTCTTGCCATTGTTTTGTTTCTTTACAACCGACGCCAAGCTTGGATTCTCCACAATTACTTTACGAAGCGCTCTGAAGATTTTGTGCTTTGGCATGAAATGCTCAATGCTGGTCTGCGAGCCCATCCCGGCCGAAAAATGCACAAACGTCGCTGATACCATGTGTCCCGAGCTTATCCCCAATTCGTACTGTGCAGCGGCATAGGACTCTAGTTCTCCAGCGGGCCGGGCTCGGGGATCTTTGGAGCTTCGAATAGCTCGCGAGATGGTTTTAGATAATGATAAGCTTTTGATACTGTTTAGACTGAGCAGCGAACTTCGTCGGGTAAGTGTATGTTCTTGTTGGACAACTTCGTCGCCTGTTGATTTTTTGACATATCGTCTTGAGTATAAAATAGCCATTTCTAGTTCAACTTTTGCTTTGGATTATCTTGTTATACTTATAAATACAATTTTAACAAAGTCTCAGGAACTCTATGTCTTTATATATCACCATCTTTTAGCTTAAAGTATATAATTCAATGTCTACTTGCACACAATCTGCATGATAAACGTTTTCAAATCTATTTCGACGTTCACTCTTTCATAGATACACAAGGATCAATTTCATTGTACCTGTTGCGTATGGTTTTCATGAATGCCCACAATGCGGGCAGAAATGGAACTCTTTATTTCATTTGAAAGGTTTGCATAAAGCATTCCATTTATGCGATTGGCGCAGTTTTGTGATTCTAGATAGACGGAAGAGGAGGGGATTTGGGATTCCTTCGGCAGATGTTGGACATCATTTCACATGTGCCCTAATTAGTGTATGAACGGAAATCGGGGTTCTGAGCCTGAGCTTTCATATGTCGAAAATTTACAAGCTTCTTTTTGCTTACAATTAGAGAATCTTCTACGCAGCGTGGGCAGCACAAGAACTGAATTCACATTTCTCCATTTCATACTTTTTATTCTCAAAAGCTTTGTTCTCGTCTCCACCCCCACAAATGAGTTTTTTGCAAAGTTTACTCCAACTTCTCAAAATTCCACAAATCTATGTAAGGATAAATGCTCAACTACTTTTGCAGTACATGTAGGTGATATGAGATGAAAAAAAAATTGTTGGAGAAATGCTGTTGTTTTGGAGTGAAGCACAAATCACATTTGATCACCGTTCCAAAATACAGCGACGAATTGTGTGTACATAAATTGTATTAAGGGCTAGTAGCTCAGCTAAAGCTGTTTGAATCGAGGAGTTGAAAACATAATAATATTGACATTATACAATTATTTTATTCTTTTACATTGCCGTGGAGATATTCGTTGGCGTTTGAGTTATACCGGACTAGCTTAAAAATCGATTGGCAAGTGTAAATGTCTGTTTTTGTGAGTTGTAAATCTGTACTTGTTGCTAATTGATTTCGACTACATCTTGCCTGTCCGTGCCTCCACATGAAATCAGCATTGCCTTTGTACAAGACAATGGCTTCTTCATTATTCAGCAAAAGCTTGCATGAACGCTGTTATTTACACTTAGTCCCCTCTCAATAACTCCAAATTTCTTCTTCAATTGCCCGTTATAATGGGCATTTCATGCTATAATCTTGAATGAACAATTACATTTGTAATTATTTCACGCATATACAGTTTTCCCTTTGAATGAATCCCCACTAGTCTGGATTTTATCAATACAATATAATTGTATCTAACGGTGTATTATTACAATTGTTATCAAAAGAAAATTAAAAACGGGTTCTGAAAAATATTCGTTCGTGTGTACTATAATTTGTCTTCACATGCCCGCTAGAATTTTGGTGAATAGAATCAATTTCGGCTTTTGCAGCACTTAAAGTTGTTGTTTTTCATTCATAGTGTAATACATAACACGCTATTTTCATCTTGTTGTCTCCATAGGCTCATTTAATTTTATTTGTACTTACAAAATACATTGTCCACGCAAATTCTCTCGTCGTGATCTCAACTTGCTAACTTGTTATTGTCGGAAAAATTGCTATGATGAGCTTTTAAAAAAAGGCTAGGAGTTCCACCCAGTCCAGAAAAAACATAATAGTATAATACATTAGTTACGTCGCATCAATTTCCTGTGTATTCTGACAACTCAACATTCACTACAATACACTTCCAGAATTTTTACTCGGCTTGCAAAAGTCTCGCATTAATCCGGTACCTTTGGTCAACGTTCATCATCATGTGCAAGCGTTATTCGGGATATATTAGAATACAAAGACATGTGAATACCTAGATTTTACATATCGAAACCAAGTTCTTTTTTCTTTCCCATAGCTGAATGTGAATAAGTTTCTACATGAGTGGCAAACATAATAGCGTTGAATCAAGAACCTCTTCTAAATACCCACCTGCTCTACAATCCTATCATTGTTGAATCACAGCAAATCGAAAAGATGAATGAAAAGAATAGGATTGAAAATACATAAAATATAATATATAGAGGGATACAATAAAAAATAAATGCAATTTTAAAACTAGTAACTCTCGCGGTCTGTATTAAAAATAAAACAGAGCCAAGTCAACAATAAATAAATAAATAAAAACAGAAAAAAGAATTTTCTCAAATAAACATGTCAATACCTCAATGTAGGACTTTTGTCGAAATCACCAAAGATAAACTCATCAAATACAGGCGACATGGAGATATGCTGAGTTTTCCGTGCTTCTTCGAAATAGACTCTACCTGGGCCGGGGCTGTAACAACAGGAGCCAATGCTGCCAGATATGCTCGACGCTGATCGGGCTCTGATTGCTTGTTTTTCCCGCTCGCTGAGGTGCTTTGAGTTCAAAATGGCACTGCAAAAGGCTTGTCTGGCATCAACTGTCCGCGAGTCTGGTAAACCATCAACCACTTTATCAAACTCAATTTCTTTGCCCAACAACGATGATACAGCCTCCTTGCCTTTCTCATGGCTTGTTGATCCGGGCCCAACGACTTTAGTGACAAGTAATTTCACTTCAGGGAACATTGATGCAAAGTCTTCTGTGACAGGTTTAGTTTCGCATTTGGCGATAAACCTCCGACTGGGCGTAGACAGTGGAGAAGAAATGGGCGAAAACTCTTTCACATTTGGTGAAAACGGCGAAAACACAGAAGACGATGAGTATGCAGAAAATGAACTTCTCGGGTTTCTCTGAACACTGCTTTCACCAGCAGTCATAAGTCGGTCAAAAGTGGGCAGTTCAGGCAGAGAATCAAGTGGAGTTGATTTGGTTGATGAGTCGAGTGGATAGCATGAAGATCTAGGAGTTGGATGAGACCCAAAAATCAGATTGTATTCCTCTTCGTCTTCTTCTTCATCACTCGACTCTAGTTCACGAAGTACGGGGTGGACTACCAGAGGTTGTAATGGTGGAAGTTGAACCGGCGTATAAGAAACATGCGGCGCCAGCCGTGTCGTACTATAGTTCTGAAGTATTGCCCTTCCAGAACAATCAATGTCCAAAGTTAACCTTTTGGGACTACTGAAACCCACTAAATCCTTTTCCAAAGTATACGAAAACCTGGAGTGTGGAAAATCACTAGCAGTAGAGTTATGCAGTAGCACATCATTCGGGAACTTTGGTGATCGCTCTGGAATTGGCGAGGATAGAAATGTTCCTTGCCTTTTGCGAGCATCTAAAAAGTTTCGTCGTCGTTGATATAACGATGTGGAGTTTGATAGAGGACTTTCACTACGTGCTCGGGGAATTGATGAGCGCTGTTTTGCAACTAGTGCATATTTCCGCCCAAAACCACGTTTGGCAACTTTCTCAAAATCGAGCGCCTTTGGCAAAGTCGGTTTCACAATTGTCGGTTTTGTGTGTGATAACGGGATTAAATGGGGAATGTTCGAAGGCGAGTCATCATGTACCACAGGTGATGACTTGTATCCTTGGTACAACGGCGAGCTATAAATGATATGTGAAAATGTTTTTGGAGTGTTTGTGACGGAATTAATGCACCCTGATGGCGGAGAAGAAGGTAGTAATGCCGAATGGAATAGCATTACGGGGTCTACATGAGACTTGGGCGATGAAAACGGCGCATCTCGTCTTCGGCATTGCCTGGTTTTTGTAGGAGTGCTTGTGTTGCCGTCGTCGTTGGCACGCTTGTTGAACTCATTTGGCAGGCGTGAAGCCATATGATTTACTCTTTCTTCAGAATACTGTTGCAGCAGAGGTGAGCTTGCTGGGGTACGACCGTTATTAAATGACATGGAACGCTTGAAAAATGTTGATCTAAAATGTCAGGAGCCCTTATTATATGACTCGTGATTATGTCTCTATAACCAAAGGCTGGTTGTAGAGCAACAATGATGAAATACTGTGTGAAATTAGTCGTGACTGGCGATTCCAGATACATATACATCTATATATATGTAGGTGAAAGGCTGTAGTCTTTTGGTATAAATGGGAATAATGAAGAGAGAAAGAAAGAGAAAGACAAATTGGAAGTTTTTCTTTGGGTGATTTTTTGGAGTTGGAGATAATACTGGATGTTGCTTATTTTGCAAAACACACACTTTGCTTTTCACCCACTTGACACTAGTTTCTCAAACGTCTCAGAGCCTCTGAAATTCCCCTTTGAACCCCCTTTTCTACAAATAGCTTTGAAACAGAAACATCTTTCTTTGGTGATTGTTTTTTGAGGGCATCACAATCCGGTGGAAATGGACATTACCCTGCACCATCATCTCTGCATCACCAGCCTACAGTATTCACTGTTTTTTAATTTTTCGCGTCGCACGCGCCGCTATATATTTTGGCTTTAAAACGCGTCTTATCTCTATCACATTTCCCAAACCAGCAGCAACGCGTTTATATTGCCCCATTTCCACTTCCTATTTTGTCTGTTTTTGCATTTTTGTAGCCTCAAAAACTCCCATTCCCAATAACGCAAAAATTTGATTTTCAATCTCTTAATTAGGCGTTTTGTGAACAATTCACAGTCCCTACTTAAAAACTCAGCGCATGCTTGTTCTTACACACACGCTAAGTTTAGTCGATCACCAGGCTTCATTTCCACGTTTCAAGATTGTGTGTATAATGAAGTATTCTAAAGCAAAATATAGCAACGAATATACAAAATTACAGATTTTCAAAGAATGTTATGAGAAAAAGTTTGAAAAAGATTATGACAATGAAAGCTAGTGATTGACTACATCCAGCATGTGGGCGTAAATCAGCTATAAACAACAAAATGGTACCCTGATGCTTAGGATGATCAATCAAATCTGAAAACTTGGATGAAGATAAATATACATTGAAGACAATCTAGAAGCTCATCTTACTCAATCACTACTTGAGTTTGTTTTGCTCCTTTTATATCGCGGAAAATTCACAAATCATTAAACCTCTCCGAGTTATCATGATCAATATAATGAACCACGCCCTTAACAATATACAAAGCCATACATTACCAGGGCCCTTGACTGTCCCATCGATCGATTTTTGGATTATGACCAAACCGGGTTTAGCAATTCAGAATTAAATCTGGCGGAGTCAGGTCTCAGGGAATGGTCTTTGTAGTATCTGAATTTGATGCTTTTAGTCCCAGTACCTTTGCAGATTGGCGGCAACTTCTACAAGCTCAAGTAACAAAGTGGATGTTGATGAGCAATGGCCAGGTCTTTAGATTCGACAACTTTTTAAAATCAATATTTTGGAACGATAATACATTTAACAGTAAATCATGTTTATTGATCAAAAGTTTGCTGTTTTGTCATTAAACAGTTTCAATGAATTTGTAAAAATGACACAGCCAGGCCAACTGGCTATGTCAAAGTTTCTTTGTCCACAGTATCTGCAGTTGTTAATGATTGACGATAAGAACTCCGAATCTTAATGCCAATCATTTCGTCAGGAGTTGTCAGGAATTTAGGCAAACCGATTCATTTAATCCACTATTAAATAACAAAAATCAACAAATTTTTTATTTCGTAAGATACACAAGAAACACAAAAACAATACAAAAACAAACATGGAAATATCCACAAAAAAGCAACATTGAATCTAAACGGCATAGACCTTGGTGCCGTCGGTTTTCTTTTCGGTCTCGTAGTGCGAAGTGTTATCAGCACCGTTGATGGAATGGCCTTCGACGCCAGTAGAGAAGCCAAGTGCTTCCTCAATCTCATGCTCGTAAGGCTCGCTCCATACTGAGTTGACAATAATAGGAGGCCAAATCTTACAAAGGATCCAGTATGCAATCATGGCCGTTAGAAAACCAGTAAAGTAGGAAAGGTTATAGACGTAAGTGGCACCAATAGGCACATCAGCGCCAACGGCGCCGGCAAAGCCAACAACGTTGATCATAATACCAGCAAGGTAGGCGGCGAAACCTCTCCAGGAAATACCATAGGTGCTCATGTAGGCCGAGCCTTTATCAAAAGTGTAAAGATCGGGGATGGACAGGAATCCCTTGCGAACAAGGTAGTAGTCGCAGACAATGACACCAGCAATGGAAGACAGGAAAACAGTGTAGGCGGAAAGGTAAGTGGTGAACTGGTTACTAGATTCAAGCAACTTCCAGGGACACATGGCAAAGCCAATGGCGGCACAGAGGTACCCACCTCTTCTGATGTTGAAGAAACGAGGAAGCAAAGCAGTCAGATCAGTACCGGCGGAAATAGAGTTTGCAGCGATGTTGGTACCAAGTTGGGCCAGTGTGAAAACGGCGGAAATGAGGAAAACACCGGTTCTGGCACCGCCTGAAGCCTTACCATCTTTGAGGAACGCACCCAAAACTCCCAATGGCGACCACAAGGTTTCACCGACAATGAGAGTGGATGAGGAGGACACGATGATGCCGATGAAGGATGTGACGGCGAAACCGGCGGGGATGGTGATGGCTTGTGAGTAGACGTAGGACTTACGGGTTTTTGAGAAACGTGTGAAATCAGGGTCGTTGATGATGAGAGCGGCAAAGTTAGCAAGACAGTTCATGAAAGACCTGACGACGGCCCAAGCCAAAGTCGATCCTTTGATAGTAGCCGGTTGGTGCACAATAGGACCAATACCGCCGGCTTTGATGATCGTCCAGACCAAAAACGCGATACCCGCAATGGGTACAAGCAATGATTTGACAGTGAACAAGTGTCGGATTTTCTCGACAGGAAACCACAACGCGGGAAGAGACCCAAGACAGAAAAGGAAAAAGCACATGAACTGGAACGTGGTGGTGCCAGAGCTGGGGATCCCGTTTTTCATGCGCGCGGCTTGCGGCCAGATGGCCAGGATCATGAGCTGAACGCACTCGCCACCAAGCCAGGCTTGGACGCCATACCAGACACAAGCCATAACTGCACGATTAATAACAGGCCAGAACGAACCAGCGACGCCAAACGAGGACCGACAAGCCACTGGGAACGACAAGTGGTAAACAGCGCCGATTCTGCCGACCAGCACAATAAACAAACCAACACAAGCATAACCGAACCAAACAGTAAGCCAGACGTGCCACCAGGCCAACCCCTCGGCCACACCTGTGGCGGCGATTTGCCAGGTGTTGAGGTTGAACGAGTCAGAAATCCAAAATGCGACAAAGTTCCAGGCGCCCCATTGTCGACGCTCGGGCTCGACGGGCTGTAAATCATGGTTTTGCAGAAACAGCTCTGAAGAGGTGAGGCCCTCTTTGTGCTCTGTTTCTAATTTGCTGACAAAATCTTTGAATGCCATGGTTGAAAAGTCGAAATGAGAGTCTGAATGTATAACCAGAGAATGAGAGATGTGGAGTAATTGAAATATGTTATTTTTCAAACAAGATTGGAGAGCGAAAGTGCTTTGATTTATACTCGATTGGACTTTTCGTCATAAAGTATACACAGATCAGCTGTATCTAGCTAACGCAATAAGGGTGGTACGCCAGACCCAAAATTTATTCATATTCAGAATTGGAACTATTATTTATTTGCAAAAGGAAAAAGTAACGAAAAAAAAGACAAAGACCATAACGTTGGAGTAGAGCACAGCTGATCAGAAACTACTTTCATTTATGGCCAAGCATCCGGACGGCAGTCAAGAGAGAAAAAGCGGGTGCTGAAGAAGTCAAAGAAAAGCAGTTGTACTCGACAAGCAAGATGCTAGCCTGATTAGACCGGCCACAGAGAAGTCACACAGAAAAGCGATCCATTTGGGTATTGTCTGAAACAACAGTCTGTGGAGACATTTCGCCGCAGCGGACAAGAAGAAGTATTCAAAATGAAACAAACGAGTGCGATTTGAAGAAAGAGGATGCCAGGCAGTGCGATACGGAATAAAGTATGTCCCAATGAGGCATATCTCGATATGATAATAAGCAGCGCACGGCTGAACATCTAGTTCGCTCAGTTACGAAAATTACAATATTGTGTTTAGGCGGGTGAAGAACAGACGCTATTGGTCCACTGCACACGCGCGTGACAGACTAAAGTGTACACAAAGCGGCACCAAAACTAGCCAGTGAAGCCGGCGTTGTGTATTGGGGCCCTTGGACACTGGTCCTTTGAAAGAAAAGACACGGGTGACTTGGTCGAGTTCCATATGTATCCGGGCAATAATCACGGTCAACACAGTTGAAATCTAGCTAAATCTAGTCATGTACTCTGGTCCAAAATATTGACAGGTATATTGACAAAAGGCGCCAAAAGCACATTACGCAGTGCTTTTCCGTGTCAATTTATTGTCCGTTTATCCATCAAATCAGCTGTTTCAAGATATTGCAAAATGAGTTCGTCAAGAAGGGATCAAGAGGACAGAGACACACATTTGTCCAAAAGCAGTTGGTACTCGAAGCAGGGCCAAAATCGAATGGAAGCGCGCTCCACAATGATTTGGCCAAAGAAAAACAACAGTACAAAAGAGGAGACTGATTGGTTTAGGAAACTTGGCTTAAACCGGGAAATAATTAGTGGTCATACTACGCTTGGCATATAGGAACTAAAATAAGCTCTTTTTTTTTTTGACTGTGTGTGCTTGTGTTTAATCCGTCCAATGAAATGCCCGAACTGGGCGTTATCGATTAAAGACGAATAACTTTATCAGGCAGAGAAGACATGTACACGACAATACCAAAACCCAGTTCTACAAAAGGCGACGGGGTTAAACAATCTAGAATAATTTTTTTTTTATTGTTTCGAATTAAGCGGAGACGAGAGTGAGCGACGGTCACCTTTTTGCAGTGGAATTGCTTATCCAACTTAGTATCTTGAACCAGTATAAAATGGATATTGCAATAGGGGCAGCGACTTTACAACTAACGCCACCAGCTAGATTCAGACTAGCCGAGCATCATTTGACTGTATTCTCATCTATCTATTAGGGCTTTTCTTCGTTTTCGCTTGTGTTTTCCCAGAAGCTTTTAGCTACGGCTGATGCTTGCCACGTACAGAAGGATTAGTGTAGAAGCATTGCCACCACTGCTACATCGCCAATTGCGTTGCTGTTACTCGATCATCATGAGCATGTACAATCTGGTACCAAGTGATGCCCAGCAATGGATGTATACTTGGCTGCCATACGATAGGCCGGTGATCCTGTCGTCGTCTCCTTAGCAAGCATTAAGCGTTGTTGATATATCCTCATGGACCACCCTAACTATTCTAATAGTGTTGCAATCGTGGTGTACATCGGTAAGCTGAACTGTACTGAAACAATTTCTTTCTCCAGGTGACGGATTTTGAATGCAGCCTTATCTACCCCCACTACAGCCACAGAACCCACAAAACTCTGATCAAGAGATGGTTTTGATGCCATTAACATCGATTTATGGCGATCCAACCAAGCCACATTACTTTCATTGTTTGGATTTGTATCCAAGACTCTGCGCACCATGAGTCTTATCTATCATGATTGGAAAATGATAGTACAATAGCGCTGGTACAATCAGTAGCTTTATTTTGGCGTTCCAAATCGATGGTTGGTTTTAATACTGTAAAAATTGCTGAAACACAATCTTTCTATATTCATCAATACTCGCAGCTAATCGGAATTCCGATTCCTGTATCAAGCTTGGCTGAAAATTTCTTGAGGTGTATTATAAGGTTGTCTGCGGAAAATTACTTAGTTTGGTAATATCGCGAGATTTTGGAAGTGTGCTCTCCCCGACGGCTACACAATAATGTCATGGAAAAACTTTAGGGGTGCGTTTGCCCCCCTGGATCAGTAGCAGGATTAGGTATCAGTATCAATTTTTTTAGATTTTTATTGCTTTTTGCGATTAAATTCTTTTTCTCTTTTCTGAAGTATAAATTATTTCCCTACTGTCTCCAACCTCCCAACGGGACCGTACAGTCACGGGACAAACACAGGTCTATGTCGTATGTCTCTTATACACTTTCACGATTTTGAAATATTCGGCTCTCAAATCTTGCGCTTGTCCCGCGACTGTACAGTCCCGCTGGGAGATTGGAGACAGTACATTCAAGAATAAAAACGAACTTTAAGATTACCGAAAATGAAAGTTTGAATGAGACAAACATAAAAGTATAAAAAAATTGATGCTGATACCTAATCCTGCTACTGATCCAGAGGGGGCAAACGCACTCTAGAATATTTATCAGTACGACTGGCCCGTGATGAGCATTAGGTCTGATAAGATAATCTATTTCTATTTGTTTCTAAAAAAATATAGAAAATTCTATGCGTCTTTGTATTTTTCGTCAAGTTCTGTCGAAATTGAAGAACTGTGATAAATGTAAATTCCAAATGAGATTTTAGATTCTGGAGTCAATGACGGCAATGCTTAATCGAGCCTTTTGAATTTATCATTTACTCATCCCACAAAAGCACACATACGTACATGATGTATCATCTCATTAGATCTAAAGCTTTACACTGAGCATCTCTCTCTCCACTCTGTCACCTTTTCCATGTCTCAACTATGTACATAGTCTTTTATCGACAAACCTTATTCTTGTCCATCTGTGTACATCAACAACCGTACTCTTTCTGGTGTGATTTTCATCATGAATAAAAATGAAAATGAAGCAAAAACGGCTGACAGGGCTCAAGAGGGTCCGGTACCGGTTTCTTTAATAGGTTGTCTATGCACGTTTTTTCTGGTGAATGAGTACAGACAGTTACAGCCGAAAACACTTGTTCACTGTAATAATGATCGATAGGGTGTGGCATGTGTAACGTCATTGTTGGGTTCAATGGTCAGCTAGTGTTGCGCACGGAAATGGATGAGATTCTCCAAAGGATAAAAAGTTGAAAACAAACAACAGATCTGGGCATGCAAAGATGCACGCTTTTTTACATGTTGAATGTAACAATTGCAAATTTTTCAGGGCCGGAAAAACTTGAAAAGCATTCATTGGGCCTGCGGCTTTACATGTAGATTCAGTTCGGACCCAAGAATTTTACGCGACTCAGATGCATGGCCGTTCGAATGAAAGTTGATTGTGATCTCATTCTTAAATTGGCTGAGATCAACGGCTATTTGCAGGGAGAAATTTTTTTAAAAAAAAAACATGGTGTATAGAGTTTATAGATATCTGTTATGACTTGTCCAGTAGCTTGCATATGAGATGAAATGTGGGAAGATTTTTGAATGTGAGATTGAGATCATGGCGTTGCAGCAAGGAAGAGTTTCAGCAATTCTCACGATCAAAAAGAGTCAAATACACATATACACACACAAATCAGTGGTACAAGTTTGAAGCGAATAATGGAAATTTGACAGGTATTGTAGTGTAAGGTAATAGAAATAGGCGTCTAGATACGCGGATTATAGGGTTGTTCAAGCATGAGAACGGGTGACCGAGAAGGGACAATGATTCAACTTATGTGTAAAAGGCTCAAGTGTATTCTCGGCAAGGAACTATATAAAAGGATCGGGGAACCGAGCCTTATTTATAGACAGAAATATGTAATTAAACAACGACGACGTGGCCTTTCAGGCCACAGAGGGTAAGAGCTAGATGGCGCCAGAAGGCATGAATCTAGGCGACATCTTTGTCGTGATTACCACGACAGTATGACTACAGACAAAAATACAATCAAAAGCGAGTAAACGATCAAGAAAATTTTATGTATTGCTGAAAACAGTAAGGGACAACCTTTGATATATGTGCAAAAAGTGCACACATGTCAATTTTACAGCTTTTTTTTTTGCAAATAAAAACATAGAAACCTCTTTGATTTTTGCAACTTCACAGTGTATTTAAACGCAAAAACTGAATACAGATGTAACTTTTGTGTAGACCTGAGAGATAACATTGCAGATCGTAAAACTCACAGATGTGCTGTGTTTGCTATTGATAAAATTGTTTTGTAAATGTGACTCTTTGGTGGGATTTAGTATAATCTTTGGCAAAACCATGGATACTTCCAATTCTGATACAGCAATTTTTTTCTAGATCTTTATTTTAGAGTTATTCAAATGATTTCATTGTTAAATTGAGTAATGTTTCTACATTTATCTAGTGAAATTGCCACATTATTATTAATGGAAATTATAGTTACAGTCTGAATTTACCAAGCCTTTTGTGGTAAATAGTCACGCTTTGTATCTAGATTTATATTAGATTAAGTAGAGTCTGTGCAACCCTCAAAACGCTATATTGTACTTGGTTTGGTTGATTATTATAGGCTTTGGTATGCACCAAAAAATCAAAATGAAGGCTTTGTAATAGCATGAGCTCTTCAGTCAATACTTTTGATGAAAGTTTTCAAAGCATAGACTTTAGAGCATGGTTATAGCATAAAAATGTGAAAAATCAAATTTTCCAATGAGTTAACGCTGTATTCAATAAGGCAAACCATAATATCAAAATACACCCACATATATAATTTCAGAAACAAGCACAAAATTAAATCATATCTCCATTAGCACAATGAGCTTGTAGATAGACTGAATCCGGCGATTTTCATTCACAAAAAACTCAATGAGTTTACATCATTGGCGTTCAACTTTTTAAAACCCTCCGTATAAACACATATTATGTAACTATTATCCGTGTCAAGATTTACATTCTGATTTAAACAAGCATATGTATCAGATAATTCATTGTTGGTTGCTGACGATATTAAACTGGAGAAAGTTCAATAATTGCACATTGATAAATTTCTGAGTACCATTGATTTCAGTTTGCGTTAACTTTACTAAATTTACTTCGAATTTTCAGCTATACCAAAATTTAGATGAGAGAACTAGCTATCAATATTATTATAATATAATTCTAATTCTCTATCTAAACTACTAACATAATTTGAGGGTTTTAAAGTAAAGGGCCAATTAGTATGAAAATAGTATAAAACATGAGGAGTTTGGATCTTGATTGGTGTTTTTGGTATTGTGGGTAGACACAATTTCCGATGTTATCATGGCAAAACCCATCTTTGTTTTTTATCTCAAAACTGAAAAGTTTCGTTACATGTAGCCTGGAAATATATTTTATTAACTTAGCTCTGAGTTTGATTGGACCAAATCATTTTGTATTTTTTTGCTTGTTTGATTTTTTTTTGTTTGATTTTTTCTTGTTTGATTTTGATACAATTTGTAATGGATCCAAGTCACTATGATCAAAGCTTGATTGGTTACAATCAGCACTTTGTAACGTTCGAAAACATCGAATTTAATACAGTATCTGTTTGTGTCGATTAAAATGCTCAACTTGTAGTCTTATATCTACAATATCTGTTTTTATTTAAAGTTGAGGGTATCAATCAGTTTGGGCCTGTATTTAAAAATATCACTCGATGGATTCATGTTGTTCCATTTGCTCGGAAAGAGTACAAATTTTTACTCTTTGTAGGAGAAAAAAAGTTACAAAAGCATTCCAACAAATAATGAAATCAGATATCTCTAATGAATAGCCATGTATTGACTTTTGACATAGATACATTGCCTCAAGTTTGCTTTGGTCTTTTACTATTCGCCGTAGCTTTTCATCACAAATTTTGCTTTTTTGTCATTATTTTCAAGTATTTCTTATCAAAGTTACTCGGATCTTTAATCAAGCTTAAATTGGCTATTAATCACATGCGTACAGAAATCGAATCAACGTTTGGTCAATAATGTCAAAGCTTGGCAGCTATTTCAACTCAAAAACCTATACAATATGTACACGTAACCTCTTCTACTTCACATCTTACTTGCAAGAAGCAATTTTAGATAATACAGTTATATCGTCAGCGGAGCTATCAAGACAGTGTTGAAAAGCGACAAATTGGGAAATTTTCAGTTGTTTTTATTTCATGTATTTTGCATGTAAAACCGTCTTGGATCTCTGAATTTGTCACAGCGATATTTGCTAAAGAACAATATTCTCCCTTTCTATGTTTTAGGTCATGGTTCGTGAACTCCCTTGTAAATTCTACTGAAAGACCGAGAGCCAAATTGAAATACCAACGATCACTACTGAACCGAGTTAATAAAAGTTTACGAAATTCTATAGACCATGATATTATAAACATTGACTTGTGACAGCTTATCACTATGATGTTTGTTTTACAAATCAATCAATCAAAATATCAGTATCAAAGTTCTTTGCTATTTCCACAGTCGTTTCGGATCCGGTTTTTACAAGCAGACTTTACAATAATACTGCGCGTCTTTTTCGTTCAAAGGTTTGAATAGTCACATGATTATACAGCCATTTTAACATTTTTTTCTGAAAAATACCAGCTAAAGCAAGTTACTATGATTTGAAATGTCTGATCAGATACTGGTTTAACTGTTTCATAATCTTGGGAAAACAAAGGCCTCTATTCAACAAGAGATTTTTGTGTTACTGATGTTATTTCATGGGTATTTACTTAAGTGTGTCGTTGATAGTAATCAAGCTCATGATTGTGGATGAGAATCATTGCTTGCTTTTAAGGAATTTGGCAGGGACATTTTGAGGGAAAAAGGTACCAAATCTAGCAATCTTGACAATTACTTGCTCGGTATGATCATCTGGACTGTCTTCGTGCTCGTGCGCGTGGTATAGTGCTTCGTGCTCAATGTCTTCTTTGTGGACGATCTTGACATCTGGATCGTTCTCGGCATGATATTTTAGCCAATGGTGAACTTCATACTCGTACTCGTAATCGCCGTGGTGGCCAGGGCCAAGGCCAAAATCAGGCAGTTCTTTGCCTTGATCACTAAATGCCTTCCATTCTTCTAAACTAACAACTCCGTCGTTGTCTGTATCTAAAAGGCCGAGGACCTCGGAGGTGACCTTATCTTTTGTTTCTTTCTTGATCTCAGTAGAGTCCTCGTGTTTTCCCATTCCACTTCCGTCACCAACAAACTCTTGGTTTAGGAGACCGTACAAATTGAGAATATCGGTGGCAGACCAGACATCTTTGCCAGTAATGTCGTGTAGTTTAAAGAAGGAAATAGCATCAAATGAGTCAAATCCATGTTCCTCTTTCATATGTCTCACTTGCCAGGAATCATTGGGATCGCTTTCAATTCCATGGGCCAAAATCCCGGTCGCCGATAAAACTGCCAAAGCCAAAGAGTTGAATTTCATTGTGTGTATGTGAATGACGTGTGTTATTGCTAGATGCAAAGCGAAAGGATAAGTTCAGGAAGAAAAAAAATGGCTCCTTTCTTATATTGAGTCCCAGCCTTTCAGCCGCCCCCTTTAAAAAATTTCTACCCGAGACACAAATCAGACTTAATCTGGTTCGTTGTTTACCGAGATCTTTGTGTAAACCAATTTGCGAAAGCAGTAACCTACAATTGGCTCGTGTTCGATGGTTGTAGAAAGGCTCGTTGAGATTATTTGTTTATTGATAAAAACAGATAATAAGCCATAGCAGTTATGAATGTATTTTCATTTGTAGTTGAACTAATTAAATTTGATATTCCAAAAGGCTTTGAATTAAAATTTAATTCAAATCACTGTAATGCCAAAAGATCAAGTATTTGTGAGACAGTTGTCTTATTTAACTGAGCAATTGAATGCTGATTTACGGCGCGAATCGTGCTGGTGATTATCCTAAACTCGAGCCCATAGAGTATCAGAGCATATCCAAACTGCATTTGTTTTGGCTGTCGGTCATGTTTTGTAGTTCGTGTTACTCAAATGGTCACCACGGGCAATATAAAAGCTGGTGTTAATCTATTTGATTGCGAGCAAGAGTAAATTTCCAAAAGCTTTAGTCTTAAAATCGAGGCCTTTCATGGCTAAGTGTGCATTGTTAGTAAACGTGATGGGCGGAATAAGGGATCCTACGTGAAACAAAACAACAACGGTGGTAATCAACTACTAAAACTGCCGTCTATAGGAGGAACAATCGCCAACATTTTCAGACAAATCTGTAGTTCTATCGAGGACATTATAGCAGATCAACCTGCGAAACCACGCAGAACAGTATTTTGCAGTTGAATTTGGAACTATCAATCATTGTGCATTGCGGGACTAGGTTTAATCAAGTATCAATCGTTTGAAATTGCAAAATATGCCTAGTGGTGTTACTATAACACTTGCAACAAAGGCTATCTTGTAAACCTTCATCTGGAAGCGAGTTTACTGGTTTTTAATAGTTGCATATACGTTCCAACGCCGTTGATGTCGAAAAAACTTTCATTCATTGTATAGAACCCAAATTCATCTACAGATCACGCCAGTCGCTGATCCACCACCCATAATCATTCAAATCAGCTTTCAAACAACTTTGTCCCCAAGCTCTGCAAACCACAAAAACACGTACTTTTGCCCCCATTGAACGCTGTTTTCACGTAAAGCTCTATTGCATCTAAATCTTTCCCCGACCTCATTACATTCGCCCTTCGCCTCTAACGCGTACCGCAGTTGGCGATGGCTCTTATGCACTCAAGGCCCGTACTACACGCCGCGTCTATCTTACGATAACCCATACCCTATATGACCAAATCGTACTGAAATATACTCATACACGCGTAACTAGGCTTGTGTAGTGAAGGAAACCCACGGGTACCGTTTCTGGGCACCGCTTAGAAAATTTTTTTGATTTTTTTTGATTTTTTAATTTTTTTCGCTGATATTTGAAGGAATGAAAAATCCCAGTGCCATTTCAGAACCCTTCTTCTTCTTCTGACTTATTCAAGACATTAAAAGTGCCGACCCTTGGGAATATATATTTGTATACCTTCCCTCTCTTTTTTTGGAAATACCTTTAGTTTATTTCTCATTGCAGACAGTTCTCGCATACCAAAGTGTACTAGGAACCTGCCCTTATATCTCTTGGTAAGTTCTGGTTTGCCTCATTTTTATTGTTTTTTAAACCGGTCCACACGAGCACCACGCGCAACCTCGTACGACTAATTATTGCCAGACTCCGTACTAACATTGTATCATCACATAGATATCGCAACATTAGTAAATTCTGCTCAATCAACAAGCCTACTTAATTATGAAAGGCTTTAACTTGCACCCTCGCAACCCAAAACAACCTCAAAACACCAATCCTCAAGGAAACCTGGGCTATCAAATTAACAATCCTTACTACTCTTCTCCTCACATTTCCTCCCAGCCTATCTACGGAACCTACAACCCCAATCTCTATTCTCCAAATGCTCCTCAGCATCCCAACATCAATGCGCGTCCTCATAGATCTGGTGGCATCGTGATCAGCAACCCTGATACTCATGAGCCTGTTATTCTGAACAAGTCAGTCGACGCTAACAGCCCCGTCGTCAACAGCTCTACAATTGCCTCCAGCAGCCCAAGTAAGGGCTCTCCCAATGTGTCTCCCGCCACTGGTGCTCCCGTTGATTCCGCTAAAATGGAAAAGAAAAACTCATTCAAAGAAATGGTTCAACAAAAAGCGCTAGAGGCTAAGAAGGCCGAAGAGGAAGCCGCTGCCAAAAAGGCTGAAGAAGAGGCCGCTGCACGAAAGGCTGAAGAAGAAGCTGCTGCTGCTGCTAAGAAGGCCGAAGAGGAAGCTGCCGCTGCTAAAAAGAAGGCCGAAGAGGAAGCCATCAGAAAGGCTGAGGAAGCTGCTGCCGCCGCTAAAAAGGCCGAGGAAGATGCCGCCGCCAAAAAGGCTGAGGAAGCTGCCGCCGCTAAGAAGGCTGAGGAAGATGCTGCTGCCAAAAAGTCTGAGGAAGATGCTGCTGCTAAGAAGTCTGCGGAAGAGTCTTCTGAAAAGTCTGAGCAAGATAAGGAACAAGTGTCCGAGGAGGCTGTTCAAGCCGCTCTTGCCTCTGTCAATGACAAGATTAAGAGTAGCTCTACTCCTTTCAAGTGTCTACACAGCGCCACCAAACCCTCTCCTCAACAAGTTTCCGAACTCACTTACCCCGAAGGTATCAACAAAATCGCATCATCGTTGATTGAAAACTTGTACGTCTACGATAACCAATTTCTTTTACAATTCCAAAGCGTTGTTACATTCCCTCCTAAGGAGAACTGGGACGAAATCAGAAGTATCATGACCCCTGAAAAGAGCTCTGCTGGTGGTTTCAACAGACAATTCTCTAGAACCAACTCGAGCAGAGGTGGCAATTACAACGGCCAAGGCATGGGTAACTTTGGATCTAACTTCAGAAATGAGAGATCCAACTCCAGCTTTGGTGGCATGAAGAACATGAGCAGAATGTCTTCCAGCAACCTCAACTCTCTCAACAGCATGGGTCCCTCCAAGAGTGGTAGAAACGGATCTTCCAGAAGAGGTAGAAACGACAGATCTGGCTCCAGCAGAGGCGACAGATATGGCAAGGACCAATCTAAAGAAAACAAAGAGGAAGATGAATCGCCCAAGGCTCCCGCTCCTCCTATTGTTCGTTCTGCTAATGCATGGGTTCCTCGTAAGAGAACCACCGAGGCTGAAGTCACCAAGCTTTCTCCTGAAGATGTTCAAAGAAAGGTCAAGTCACTGCTTAACAAGCTCTCTCTCGAATTCTTCGATGCCATCACTGATCAAATCATTGAGATTGCTGATCAGTCGAAGCAAGAAACCGACGGTAGAACTCTTCGTCAAGTTCTTGAGTTGGTCTTTGCCAAGGCTGTCGATGAGCCCCATTGGTCAAGAATGTACGCACTTCTGTGTTCTAAGATGACCAACAAAGTTAACAGCGACATTCATGATGATCAAGTTGTGAATGTCAAGACTGGTGAACATCTCAAGGGTGGTTTGCTTTTCAGAAAATACCTTCTTACTAAATGTCAAACAGAATTCACCAAGGGTTGGTCCGACAAGCTTCCTACTAACGAAGATGGTACCCCTCTTGATCCTGATGTGATGTCTGATGAGTACTATGCCGCTGTCGCTGCTAAAAGAAGAGGTCTCGGTTTGATCAGATTCATTGGTGAACTGTTCATGCTCAACCTCTTGCAAGAGTCCATTATTCACAAGTGTTTCAGAATGTTGCTGCAAGACAAGGAGCCATCTGAAGAAGTCATTGAATCTGCCTGTAAACTCATGACCACTGTTGGTCAACGTTTGGATTCTAGCAATAAGGAAGGTGTTGATATTTGGATCGGTCTTATGACTGACATCAAAGCTACTCCTGGTTTGTCCAGCAGATTCAGATTCATGATCATGGATGTGATAGATCTGAGAAAGAAGGACTGGAGTGATACCAAGGCTATCAATAAGGGACCCAAAACCATTGCAGAAATTCACGAAGACGCAAAGAAGGAGAAGGAAAAGCAAGCCGCTCTCCAGGCTGCTTCCAGTAAAACTAGATTCGCCAGACCTGGCGGCAACAACAACAACAATAGCAACACTAACCGTGTATCTAATGACGAACTTAAACGTCTTGTTCCTACCAGAAACCCCTCCAGCGTGTCTACATTCGGTCCTACCTCTATGATTGGTCGTGATGGAAGCGGTAGAAGCAGCAGCAAGAGAAGTACTGGCTCTGTTGCCAGCAACGCCGGAGTTCCTCTTTCCAAGGAGTCTTCCTCTAGACAAAGTAGTCAACGCGGCGCCAACTCTTTCGCCGCTTTGGCTGGCGATGAATAATGTCCCACTCTTTAATGCCGCGTCTCGTCTTGTTAAATATACATGAGTATAAAAAAAAGTTTTTGATTGTTTAGTTCATAGATATTTTGATTAAATTTTATTGGTATTCTGAAATCACAAACTATTTGCTGGCTGGGCCTGGTGGATAGTATAAGATACCTATAGTTAGCGGGCTGTACCGTCTGCGGAAAAGTAGAATTGACACTTACTCTTCTAAAATATGGGTATAGCGTCGCGTAGAGCAAAAGACTCGTGGTCACAAATATGAAAATGTAAATAAATAGTTGTTCCTTCATACTCTCACGCTGGAAACACGATGCCTGTACCAGACTTTCATCAAAGCCCTTGCAGAAGTCCAGCTCCTTGCCTAAACAAAACTTTCTGGTACAGTTAGAGCAGCTTAGACCCTCGTCTAACGAGAAGATGGTGTAATTGCTCGAGCAGCTGCATCGGCAAACCTGAGTGTACGCAGCAATCACAGATGGGAATAACAGGAACAATATGCTGAACAGAATCATACTGTGTTAGTTGTATCAAAAGCAAAGAATCTGAATAATAATCTATCAAGCTGAAAATGCGTTTTTCTAATAGATCACCGCCTAGATTTGCACGAGCCGACCTTGGGTATTGAAAAATGTCTGGTGATGACGATGACGATGCGTAGTGTGGATAGGAGTTTTCTTGTGTATGCTGGAAACACCCACGGAAATGCAATTTTCAGGGTACGGGTGTATCATCCTGGTTTGCCACGCCTGAACTTGTGTATGGTTTTTCAATACATAAACATCTCTAGGAAACTTCTCCTACTGCCACCAACACCCACACATTTATACATCATCAAATCGCAAATTAACAACAATGACTACAACAGTTCAAAAGCACGAGAGTGGTATCAGTCCAGTAAGTTAACATATTTTGTTTAGTACGATGGCTCAATTCCTTTTGTCTAACTAGAAATTAGTTTTTTTCTCAAAAAATCGAAGAAACTGAATACAAGGTCAACCAAAAAACCCAGAACCTTCGCCGTCTTGAAGCCCAGCGAAACACCCTTAATGCCAAAGTTAGACTTTTGAAAGAAGAACTTCAGCTTCTCCAAGAACCAGGCTCATATGTAGGCGAGGTCATCAAGCTCATGTCAAAGTCTAAGGTTTTGGTCAAAATCAACCCTGAAGGCAAGTACGTGGTAGACATTGCCGACGACATTGACGTCAAGAAAATTGTCCCCAGTATTCGTGTCTGTTTAAGATCAGACTCTTACAAGTTATGCCAAATCCTTCCAAATAAGATTGATCCTCTAGTATCCCTAATGATGGTTGAAAAAGTCCCCGATAGTACTTTTGATATGGTTGGTGGTCTGGACAAACAGATCAAGGAAATCAAGGAAGTCATTGAACTGCCAGTCAAGCATCCAGAACTTTTTGAGTCTTTGGGTATTGCACAACCAAAGGGTGTCATTCTCTATGGCCCCCCTGGTACTGGTAAGACTCTTTTAGCCCGTGCTGTTGCTCACCACACAGAATGTAAGTTCATCAGAGTCAGTGGTTCCGAATTGGTTCAAAAATACATTGGTGAAGGTAGTAGAATGGTTAGAGAGCTTTTCGTTATGGCTCGTGAGCATGCCCCCAGTATCATTTTTATGGATGAGATTGATTCTATTGGTTCGTCCCGTGTTGAGGGTTCTGGTGGCGGCGATTCGGAAGTCCAAAGAACAATGTTGGAACTGTTAAATCAATTAGACGGTTTTGAGTCATCAAAAAACATCAAGATCATCATGGCTACAAATCGTTTAGATATTTTGGATCCAGCTTTACTTCGTCCTGGTCGTATTGATAGAAAGATTGAGTTCCCTCCTCCAACTGTAGAAGCCCGTACCGATATTTTGCGTATTCACTCGCGATCTATGAACCTTACTCGTGGCATTAACTTGAAGAAGGTTGCTGAAAAGATGAACGGATGCTCAGGAGCTGAAGTCAAAGGTGTGTGTACTGAGGCTGGTATGTACGCTCTGAGAGAGAGAAGAATTCATGTTACACAGGAGGACTTTGAGCTAGCTGTGGCAAAGGTCATGAGTAAGAATGAGGAGGGTCAAGTGTCGCAAGCCAAGTTCTTCAAGTAATTGCGTTTCCCTTATCGTCATGTATTTAATTTATATCATTTTGTGTGTCAAATTTTGCTTTGATCGGAAGTAGCCTTGCGCTTTAAGGGTATTTCTTGAACCAAGTTTGTAACACAAATACCTCTATAAAACATTGTGTATAGAGATCAGATTTGATACTTCACTACGGATCACCGACTGTTTTTGAATCAACGCTATTGAATCGTGATTCTTACGCTGTAGAAGGTCCTAGAACTCAGCATAGTAGCTGACAAATCTGTCAAAATTGAGTTTATGGAAGCTAATAAAAAGGCTTTTAAAATCTCCCAAATCAATAGATCTTTTTTCTTGCAATAACTGTTTTTTAAAATCACTAATTCTCATACACATTCAACTCCACACGTATATTTTTGCATAGAGAAAAGCATAAAATGACCGATCAGATATCACTGCAATGGTCATCAAAATTGCAGTATAAACCGTTGACAGATCTGTACACCGACAAAGTAGTGCTGCCAGACAGCGCACTACAAGCACTAGTTGCACAATCACAAACGTTGCCTTCGCCTCTGACATTCAGAATTATCAACCCCTACAATTCAAAATTCACGCATGTGGGAGTACGAGAGTTCAGTGGCGAGGAGGCAAAAATATCAATTCCTGCAGTTGTGGCTGAGCGCTTGGATTTGACGCTGGATCAGCAAGTATCAATCAGCTATGCATATTTGCCAAAGGGTTCATCTGTATCGCTGGAGGTCGAGGGCGAAGCAGATTGGAAACCGATGTTAGAAAGCGTATTACGGAAAGGCTATACAGCAATGACAAAAGGCGATGTTGTAATAGCGGGCAAGGGCCTGAAATGCGTCGTAACGAAACTGAGTCCAGAAGACGCAGTTTGTGTGGTTGATACAGACATGGATCTTGACATTATAGAGCCTTTGAATTCAATCATTGCCCGGGGCCAAAATGTAGAAAAGAACATGGAACACATCGATCTCAAAATAGAAGAAACAGAACACATTGTGGGATTGGATGACAAAACAGTACTGAAAGCATCGTTATCAGAGTGGAACAAATCGGAGCCTTTGACCTTTGCGCTTAAAAACGACAGCACAGTCGAAAACATTGATATGTTTGTAGGGGTTGACGAACATGCAATCTCTAATTCAACATTTGTTTGGTCAACTTTAGTGAGCAGTCCAAACAAGACAATAACTATATTACCCGATAATCAGTTTTTAGTATCAAACGACCAGCCAATCTCCAAACTCTTCTTATGCATTTCAACAAGGTCTAAAGAACCTATCAGCTTTTCACTTTTCGCTACCCAGAATATTTTATCAGACGAAAATATGACAGAAGAACAGCCAGAAGGTACAAAACAATGTCAAAATTGCAAAAAATACATTTCGGCAAACTCATATCAAATGCATACCATGTTTTGCGAAAGAAACAACATTTTGTGTTCTAAGGGATGCGGGCAACTATTTTTGCGAAGCGACGGAGGAATACCGTCTTCTCATTGGCATTGTGAGGAATGTTTAGTTTATGGAAACACGCAATTGTCGCATACTACACACCAGGAATCTGTACATACGCCAGTGAAATGCCCTGCCTGTTCAGCAGATTTTCCCAATTTCACTAGTATGGGATTCCACCAGGCGACAGACTGTCCGAACAAGCTGCATATTTGCAGATTTTGCCATCTTCTCGTTCCTCAAGGCGAAACATCGGCAATTGATAGACTAAACGGGTTTACAGGACATGAGTCTCAATGCGGTTCTCGAACAACGGAATGTCCAACATGTGGAAAGATTGTAAAGCTCAATCTTTTACCTTCTCATATGGAATATCACAATGCAAAACGACTTAGCTCTACAAATGTTGCGCCACAAATCTGCTCCAATCCCAATTGTGTGCACCTACTGAACTCACCAAACTTGCTTGATCTTTGTGGAATATGTTTTGGGCCTTTGCATTCTACAGTTTACGATCCAGATGGATCGAAACTGAAAATGAGAGTTGAGCGTCGATATGTCATTCAACTTTCTCGCGGATGTGGTAAAGCCTTTTGCGCCAACTTCGATGCATGTGCAACTGCTAACCCAAGTCTCAAGACCGCCGGGATCAAGCGGGTGCTGGAAATAATTCAAAACGATTTGATACCTAACAAGAAAATGCTTTTTTGTGTCGATGAGTCAACCACCAAACGGAAATTGTTGGTTGATATGATCACTGAAGAAGGTCTTTACGAGAGGGCGTGGGTAGTCAAGGCAGCGCAAGAGAGCAAAGGTAACGAGAATAAGTCCAGACAATGGCTTGAGATGCACGCGAGAAAAATCTCGGAACAGTAATGGTTTTTAATATATCTTACTATTTATACAACTATATAATAGAATCTGGAATTTTTATAGACTATGCCAATAAAATGACTATTCGATCTTAGTAAAGAGTGCTTTTTAAAGATTCAGGACTTTACAAACAGGCAGTTGAGCCAACATTTTATTATACACGGTGATTGTTTTGTATCTAATAATTCAGTTATTAATCTACTTTCATCATCAACACAAACAACACCAATCCACTGTTTGAGCGGCTTGCTTTTATACAAGATTGAGGTTTCTCTGGTTCTATTGCCGATTTGTGGAGTAGGATGGGGGAAGGTAGTTGGTGAAGACCTCGGTTTTCGGACCAAGTTCGCAACCACTCAAAAGATTACCCCACAATTTTTCAAGCCCTGCCCTATTGTTCTATAAATCGGCCGGTAGTTCCACCGAAAGCGATATTTTAGTAGACAAACATTTTTTACTTTTTCATTTTACTCATATCATCACACTTCTATACCAAAAATTTTTAAACACACGCAATGTCAAAGCAATTGAGATATGATGGGCAAGTTGTTGTCGTTACGGGAGCCGGTGGTGGCCTAGGGAAATCGTACGCTTTGTTCTATGCCAGCAGAGGTGCATCCGTGGTTGTCAACGATCTAGGCGGCTCGTTCAATGGCAAAGGTGGTAACTCAAGGGTTAGTCTACAAATTTTCTTTCTTCTGATTGTCGTCAAATACTAATTTACCAACAGGCAGCGGACGTTGTTGTAGAAGAAATCACCAAGAGCGGTGGTAAAGCCGTTGCCAACTACGACTCTGTAGAAAATGGCGACAAAATTATTGACACTGCGATCAGAACTTTCGGAACTGTTCACGTTGTAATCAACAATGCTGGGATTCTTCGCGACATTTCGTTCAAGAATATGAAAGACGAAGATTGGGACCTGATTTACAAAGTTCACGTTTATGGTGCATATAAAGTTACAAAGGCTGCATGGCCATACTTTAAAAAACAAAAGTTTGGACGTATCATCAATACTTCATCTGCTGCTGGGCTTTATGGAAACTTTGGTCAAGTCAATTATTCTGCAGCTAAGTTAGGGCTTGTTGGGTTCACCAACACTCTGGCTAAAGAAGGTGCGAAGTACAATATTACGGCCAATGCAATTGCCCCGTTAGCTGCATCCAGGCTTACGGAAACAATCATGCCTAAAGAAGTGTTGGACAAGTTGAGCCCCAAGTATATTGTTCCGTTGGTGGCTTATTTGACACATAAAGAAACCACAGATACTTATGGTATTTATGAGCTTGGTGCTGGTTTCTATTCTAAAATCAGATACGAACGTGGACAAGGGCACTTGTTTCGCGCCGACGAAACCTTTACACCTTCTGCAATTTTGAAAGATTGGAGCAACGTTGTTTCTCTTGATAACCCGGAGTACGCTAATCGTACAGCAGATTATGTGTCTCTTGCTGAAAGAGGTGCCAACCTGCCTCCTAATTCACAAGGAGATCCTGTTTCGTTTAAAGACCAAGTTGTTATTGTGACTGGTGCTGGTAATGGTATTGGCAAAGCTTATGCAGTTTTACTTGGCAAGCTAGGGGCTAAGGTTGTTGTCAATGACTTTGTTGATCCCGAGCCTGTAGTCAAAGAAATCATTGCTGCTGGAGGTCAAGCAGTTGGTGATAAAAGCAACATTATTGACGGTTCACATGTTGTCAAAACTGCAGTTGATACTTATGGTACCGTTCATGGTATTTTAAACAACGCAGGAATTTTAAGAGACAAAAGTTTTCAGAACATCACAGATCAAGAATGGCAACAAGTTTTGGACGTTCATCTTCGAGGAACTTATTCGGTCATCAAAGCTGCTTGGCCCTACCTTGTGAAGCAGAAGTACGGACGCATACTCAATACAACTTCAACGTCTGGAATTTATGGAAATTTTGGTCAATCGAACTATGCGACAGCCAAATTGGGTATTGTTGGTTTATCGCAATCGTTGGCTATCGAAGGTAAAAAGTACAACATCATGGTCAATGCAGTTGCGCCAAATGCAGGTACAGCCATGACCGAATCTATTCTTCCTAAAGAACTTCATCAACTTTTCAAGCCCGACTACATTGCACCATTTGCCGCTCTGTTTGTATCTCCCAAATGCCCAGCAACAGGTGGGATTTTTGAAGTTGGTTCCGGATGGGTCACGGCTACTAAATGGCAAAGAAGCGGAGGCGTTCATTTTAGTTCTGAAGTAACTGCCGAAGATATTCGTGATAATTGGTCCCGAATTATAGATTTCAATGACGGAAAAGCTACACACCCCAAGTTGTTCAACGATTCTATTACCACTGTTCTCAATGAGAACAAAAAGGTAGATGTTATGGATATTACCAGTCAAGGTGATAGTGAGCTCGATTTCAAAAAGACAATTTTGTATAACCTTTCTATTGGTGCTAAGGCTACTGAGCTCAAACATACATTTGAAGGGGCAGACGACTTTGAACTCATTCCTACCTTTGGTGTCATTCCACCATTCTTCTGCAAGCTTCCACTTGAGAAAATGGTTCCCAATTTCAATCCCAAGAAGCTTCTTCATGCTGAGCAGTATCTTGAAATCCGAACCTGGCCTCTTCCTACTGAAGCCAAGCTTCGCACTATTGCAAAGCCTTTGGAAATTGTAGATAAAGAAAAAGCCGCAATTGTAAGTGCCGAGTTCAACACATATGATCGCGACAGTGGTCAAGAAATTTTCTACAACGTCAGCTCCTCATATATCAGAGGATCTGGTGGATTTGGTGGTAAACGCAAAGCTACTGATCGTGGCGCCATCACTGCAGCCAACATACCGCCTTCTCGAGCTTCCGACTTCGTTGCGCAGTTTAAGATCAGTCCAGAGCAAGCTGCATATTATCGTCTTAATGGTGACTTAAATCCACTTCATATAGATCCGGCCTTTGCAGCAGTTGGCAACTTTCCTGAACCCATCTTGCATGGTTTGTGTTCGTTTGGCATTTCGGGAAGACTTTTATATCAAGCTTATGGACCATTCAAGAACATCAAGGTTCGATTTTCTGGGCATGTATTTATGGGAGAGACTTTGCAAATTGAAGCATGGAAAGTGTCTAAAAGCAAAGTTATATTCCAAACAAAAGTCGTTGAAAGAGATACTGTGGCAATCAGTGCTGCAGCTATTGAACTGATGTCAAATGGAACCAAGTTGTAGTAGCTCTTGTAATTAATTAAATACAAGTAATGATTTATTGTGTATCCTCTAGTTGTAAAATTGAAAATTTGATTGTCATAATATTTACTTTCTATTTGACCAATACAAAAAAAGATTCACCCTTGAAGCACATTATCTATAGTGTATGCAAATTGCAAATTCAACTTTTTGGCAATATAGAAAAACAGGTCAAAATATTGTGTTTATATGAACATTCTAAACCAGCATAAATGACAAATCAGGTAGCCCGTCTACTATTGTATTGACCCGCTCGTTATCACTTATCTCTTTACTTTTTCTTGACTGTTGTAAAGGTCCAAAATCAATTGATGGAACGCTTGGATTTAACTATAAACTTGGTTTCTGAGTTTCATTGGTATTTTTGTTAGATGGTAAAGATTTAAAGGTAGTCAAAGTCGGGATTTGCTGTCGCGATGGCACACCACTATCCAAAGAAGGAGGAGACGCAAAATCGGCAAAATCATCGTCGTGATTATCGGAAACGGTTGTTGGCTTTGTATAGCTGGTAAAATCAGAAAAATCATCAAAGTTCTCGTCGTTACTTATGAATGTAGATTTACTGTGTGATTTTTTTATGCTGTCAATTTTACTACTAGACGTCGATACAGGGGTAGCCTTCAATGGCTCCAAGATGGAGCTGCTCAAAGTAACCGGAGTTGATGGAATGTTTTCATTAGCAGAATTCAAACCTTCTAAGATCTTGAGTTTCACAATACTTGAGGAAGACTTGCCAAAAACTGGAATATCTGAAGCGGGAGAAAACGGCTTGAAAAAATCTGGTTTGGGTGGAAGAGCTGGTCCTGTGCCTATATTCTGTATACTGGCGATAGGTGTTATCACTGTAGCTGTGACTGATATATCCTTATCTGATGTTGAAGAACCGATCGATGGTACGTTTTTATGAGAAACAGGCTTGCTGGCAAACTGAGATAAGCTGTCAATTTGTGAGCTTTCAGTCACAAATTCTCCCCAGTCACCATCATCATTGGCATCTTGTCCCAAATGAGATTTAAAATCTTGTTTCCCAGTAGAAGTGGTAGAGACCGCATATTCAGATGAATCAGATGTTAAGGACAGAGTCGGAGTGTTTAACCCGGAATCCGAAGTAGTTGGAATGACAAGAATAGAAAATGTTGATTCGGAAAGTTTTCGATGTGATTTTTTGGAATTTGCTGATGCGGGGGATGTGTCTAATACTAATTGAGGTACAGAAGTCGGACTATCCGGGAGCCCAAACTTTTTACGCGGAGTATTGAAAGATCCGGAGATTGGTACTTCCATAGAATTAAGTCTACTCATTGCAAATTCTATCTGTTCTTTAGCTTGAGATTTCACATCTAACGATCGGCTGATAGGAACTGGCGAAGATTCAGGACTATTTTTTGAAAAAGATTCTGGCTCTGTTGATATTGAAGATTTTGATACACTTCTTGGTCTCCCAGGTAAAAATCTGTTGAAAAATCCGGATCTGGGTCTCTCTGATTTCTTCTGATCTGAAAGAATAATTGTCTGCTGCTTGTCGTCGACGCTGTTTGGCTTTGATGGCAAAGAATTATTTGACATTTTTGTTTCGGGCTCTACAGCTTTTGAGTCACCTTTGTTCAAAACTAGATCAGTTTTCTTCTCACGGCTTTGATCTTTGATTTCGTTGAAATGAGAAGTTTTGGTTTCTCTCGAAGATATACTACTGATGCTTGTTGGCCGCTGAGACCTTGTACTTCTTCCGCTATACGTTCGACTCAAGCCGTATGCGCCCAATCTTTGGTACATAGATCCAAACTTGGGACGATCGTTCCTCCTCCAATCCATTATAATATGAGCAGCTTTCTTTTCAATCTCAGTCTTCTTGTACCGACTAATTACTGAATCAGGAAAGTCGTCGGTATGTAAAAACTGGCGTGTTGGTCGTGTAAATGAATTTATATATTTTCTAGAATAGCCTTGATTTAATAGCGATTCGGCTGGAATTGGCAAAGTGGTACTTGCAGGGGATTTGGTTGGTGAACAAATTTGTCCTAGGATTTTATCTAAGGGTACTTCATAATGAAGTGTATGCTGTGATGGCGCAGATGTGCTGGGTTCTCCAGTATTACGAAAGGCATTGGGATTATTGAAATCGTCAAAATCGTCGTTATGATCGCTATTGCACCGAGAATGTATTGTCGAGTATTTTCTCATATTTTCTCATATTTTGATAGGCTTGTAGAGTTTTTGAGGGTGTTTGTTGACCCCAATGTTGAAGAGGTATTGATTGTTTCAATGTCGATTTCAATTGTACTACTCTCAGTTGGTGTTTGCGAATTCTCGCTGCTTTGTTTCAGTAGCTTTTTTTCAGTATCCAGTTCAAGTTGAGTTTCTGTTCCAGCTTCCAGCTTGTTTGCCAAGTCTGGAATTTTGATATCTTCTGTTTCTGATGAGTAGTCGGTATCATCGTTTTCAACCTTTGATTTAGCGTTTTGATCAAAATCAAGTTTAGTCTCAGTACTTAGGTTTTCCATTGGCTGTTTTTCGCCGTCGAATCCCGGCAAAGACGATTCTTTCTCAAACTGAGCCGATTCTTCCTTAGGCAAAATAATAGGTATAAACGTAGGCCCTTCAACTTTCCTTGGGTTGATTTCTGTATTTCCGTCATCTTGACTTTTTAATTCAGACCCTTTATGATCGGCTTTGTCTGCTACATTTTCCTTACTGACTATGAAATCCTTTCCCGGTTCTTTAATTATATTCAAAGGTACAATAGGCAATTGTTCATTCCAAACATTCACATCAGGCTCTGTCCAAACTTCATTGTGTTCTTTTGTCGACCACACGTTTCCAAAATCATCGCTGTTCATCCTCTTCTCTCATTTAGTAGTTGAACAAAAACTTCAGTCTTTCCTACTCCAAATATCGAGTATTTCTGGTAAGAGAACGAGAAGCTCTTAGTCTAGTTATTTGTGCTGTTGTACCAAACAGGTTTATACGAATGATGAGACAAATCATTGTGTACATTAGGGTCTAAAAAACGTGTATCCATTACATGAAATTAGGTAATACGTCATTCATATAGGAAAAGGCCGCGCAGAATTTTTCTCTATAAGCGCAAGTGGTAATAGGCGTTAAAAATTTGGTATAAAAAACATACGCAAGTAACCTGTGTACAATGAAAGCAAAGTCAGGGGAACAGTATGTATATACTGTTAATGACATCGAGCAAAAGGAGCTGCGATAGACGGGATAGTGTCATTGAAATCCAAGCGTCTATAGAGATGTGCTAATCCATCCCGAAATTATGCATCCCCGGACGCTGGAAAGCTATCTAAGTCATCGACTGTTTCAAGTTATTGAAATTGTGTCCATACTTTGATTGCAATACCTGATCTTTTGACTCAATTGTAGACGTTTCTGTTTGTGTCTTCTGAATGCGTTCATCCAAGCCCCTGACGAACTCCTATTTGTATGAAGCAAGAGCCGACAAATATGACTCAAACGTGCAAATGCTGGACTTAACTTCCACATCCAATGAGAAGCAGAAGGAGCTTTTGTTTCTGAACAGGACCTCGGTCTTTTTAAAAGAGGATCCTCATCACTAACCGGAGTATAATTTCACTAAGATCTGTCATCATTACCTAACGGACTGGGATATTTAGCGCGTGGCTGGTCATAAGCTGCCATCCCATTTGCTTTCCCAGAATCTTGAAATTTCCCAAAAATTGTCTTTCAGTGTTTCAGCCTTGGGAATTAAAGTGTCTCAATACTCTGGGGACCTAGCAAGTCAAATGGCCATATTGAATCGTATCAATAGGGCGCGTTTTGGAACGTTTCCACTATCCGTCCGCCGCTGAAATCACATAATACAGTAAATTAACAGCAATCCACATGTATGCACACAACTTCATTAAAGCTGATCTCATGTCTGAGGTCAAATTGTACCCACCTTCATATCACATCTGTTTATTTTTTAGTTTGTGCTTTCACTTTTTTTTTCTTGTGGTCCCCATATTGAATAACCTATAATGAGCAGCAGCATCGTCACTGGCCCAGTGTTGAGGTACCTGGGTCTGGAAAACAACCTATGGAGAGGTAGTATCATGGTCGTCACTGACGACGCAGTCCAGGCAGACGTTCCTTCAGTGAAAATGCTCGGCCAATTTCTTCAGCCGATTCTATATCACGACGAGTATGGGTATAAGTTCTGGAGGTTTATGCTTGTGATTGCTTTACAAGATCATGAACAAAAGATTCAGTATACTGTCAACAACGGTGAAAGGACGTCTTATTTTGCAATTCCGGCGGCCAGCGAATCAATGAATGTGATGTTCCACTCATGCAATGGATTTTCTCTCAGTGTCAATCCCGACGACTTCAAAGGATGCCTGTGGAAAGACGTTCTTCGGCATCACGAGAAAAAATCTTTCCACGTTATGCTTGGAGGTGGTGATCAGATCTATTGCGATGCTGTGAAGGAATTTTGTGAACCTATTATCCGATGGTGTGATCAAAGCCATCACGAAAAACATAAAACGCCGTTCCCGGAGGAAGACAGAATCACAACAGAAAAGTATATATTGGGAATGTACATCGATTGGTTCGGCAAGGGCAGATGGAAAGGAACCAAGGGTTCGTGTGAGAAACCAGATTTTCCCATAGCCTTGTCCACTATCCCGTCCATCAATATTTATGACGACCACGACATCATTGATGGATTTGGGTCCTATAGAGAGAAGACTATGTTGGGACCTGTTTTCAACGGCATTGGTAACATTGCATTCAAGTTTTACATGCTTTTCCAACATCATATGTCTCAAGAAGAAGACGCCGGATCGGAGCCCTCATTTGTGTTTCCGCAAAAGCCAGGACCATATATTCGTCAACTAAGTCGATCAGTCTATGCGAGATTGGGAAAAGGCATAGCGTTCTATGGGCTTGACTGTAGGACTGAGCGAACGATGAAACAAATTGTGACCAACGAGTCCTATGACCTCATGTTTGATCGTTTGAGTAAAGAAATTGCAATGTCTAACGGAGAAATCAAGCATGTGCTTGTGATGCTGGGTGTACCCATCGCTTATCCACGATTGGTCTGGCTCGAATCTATTCTTACCAGTTTTGTTATGGAGCCAGTTAAAGCCCTTGCGCGCCGCGGACACTTTGTGGGTACTTTGAATGACTTTGATGGTGCTATTGAAATTCTTGATGACTTGAACGACCATTGGTGTGCCAAAGTTCACAAAAAGGAGCGGAATGCTTTTGTTGCACGACTACAGGATCTTGCTCTTAAGAGTAATGTTAGGGTCACAATTCTTGCTGGCGATGTTCATCTTGCCGCCATCGGTCGTTTCCGCTCTCGTGACAAAAATATAGATCCTTCTCGGGATCATAGGCTGATGTTGAACGTTGTTTCCTCGGCAATCACCAATACTCCGCCCAGTGACAAGCTGGGAGATGTTTTGAACAAGAGAAATAAAATTCATCATTTTAGCTCAGATACGGATGAGGATATGGTCAAGATCTTTCATGTTGACGTCGATATGTCACCCCGTAACAACAAATGTTTACTACCTCGAAGAAACTGGTGCTCAATTAGAGAGCTAAATACGCCTTTGGATAAAGAGTCAAGTATTCAAGCAGGCCCATCGTTCACAGACAGTATTAAAAAACACGACGGTTTCAAGTATAGAAATTCTTCGGGTGGTTTGTCTATTGTCTTGCATTTGGAAAAAGACAAATCCAATGAAAAGTCTATTACTCTTCCTTACGAAGTACTTGTTCCTACGCTAGAACTATAATACTCAAAATACAGACTATTTTTTATTGTAATTAATGATCGCAACAAATCAGAAAATCACATTTTATATTTTAATCAACTTAACATAAATGTAATATGTAATATTTAATATCTAGTGACATGAACAGTTTCCAAAAACATTTCAACATGCAGAATACAATGAAGTTGATTATTATTGCTTTGTGGGAGTAATAAAATTCAAGTTTACCCTTACATTGAGACTAGCTGCATCAATTAATTTCACTGTTTTCTTAAACAAGCTATACGTGAATTGAGGTTTACAAAACTTTTAGACTCTACATAATCACGGTTCTACTTTAGAGAGTATCTGTACGCCATTGTGATTTAATTGTATTTTGATATCTTTATCTTCGACTGTATATTATGGGTCCTGGATGCTTCCCTATATGTTGGCCTATTTTAGAATTATGTCCTAAACAGGCAATATATAGCCCTTACCCTATATACACAAACGATTTCGAGGTCCGCTTTGGCTGGTGTACCCTTTCTCATGAATTACTGCTTTAAAATTCAACTACACATCTAAATTAGGACTTTTTTTGTTGGTATTTAAAACCCTTTTCTATCTTCATCCTTCCCCTTTTACTGACATTATCAAGCACTTGATATATTGAGCCACGCATAAAAGATGAAGTTATTTTACATTGGTATTTTCAAGAACTCAGACGCCAAAAATGTTTTGGAGCTTGCTTCGGCTAAGGATGTTAGTACGTTCAGCTATTTTGAGAGATCAAGTGTTTCTCAGTTCATGTCATTCTTCGCCGAAACTGTTTCAGGAAGAACTTCTCCTGGCCAGAGACAAAGTGTCGAGGAAAACAATTACGTTGGCCATGTTTACGCTCGCACTGAAGGCGTTGCTGCTGTTTTAATTACCGATAAAGAGTACCCAGTCCGTGTTGCATTCTCACTTTTGAGTAAGATTTTGGATGAATATCTTGTCAAGTATCAAGCCGCCACAATTAAGAACGCCACCAAGCCAAATGATTCTTCTATGGCACTTCCTGCTCTGGATGAGTACATCAAACGCTACCAAGATCCCCAACAAGCCGACACCATCATGAAAGTTCAACAAGAGTTGGACGAGACCAAAATTGTTTTGCATAAGACTATCGAAAGTGTTTTGGATAGAGGAGAGAAGCTTGATTCGTTAGTAGAGAAGTCTGGAGCGCTATCTGCTACATCCAGAATGTTTTATACCCAAGCCAAAAAGACAAACTCATGCTGTGTCATTTGTTGATTCATATTATTATCATTCTCACCTTCTCTTAATTCTGTTTTGTTGTTCCCTTTAAGTTTAATAAATGTGTATGTTGACTATTCCTTGATTGACTGTTGATTTGTAGTTGCTGTTGTCAATACAAGTAGCCTGAATCTGTTCAATTATCTTTGTTTAAGCTCAAAATTGGTTACAGTTATATTTGTACTTGAATTTTGATCGTCAGATCATTGGTATGTCTCGAGTAGTTGAATCAAATTGAAAATGCTGCGCTGTCTCAATAACGAGAATCTGAGATCACATCCCCCGTCTTAATATTAGATCACTAAATGCTAAGTTTCAAGAACAAAGGTCCAGTCCTCTTCTTAAATGTTCAGCTCAACACCCTTGCACTATTATCCACTTTTGCAGATTATTTATCCGAGGTTGTTCAGCGTTGGTATACACCTTGCCTACAGATATTGTGAACTGATGGCGTAAATTAGAAGCTTTATTATCCTTTTAAAAAACGCATAGTTGACACATCGAGACCTGAACGCCACGGTGATTTACGGTTCCCTTTGGCAATCTTTGTGTACTGGATCCTAGCCAGTTGTTCATTGTCAAATTGCCACAGTTTCTTGGCACACTGTATTTGTATGAGTGTCTGCCATAGACACACATACCCTTGCCCCTACGCCGCACTATGGCAGTTGTCTGCACACGTTGCTGTTGGGCTTAACTACGCCGGTAAAAGCCCCAGCAGTGAAAATTTTCTATGGCATTTTTCCTCACATACAAAGATCCTTCCCATACTAATTTTGTCTGGTGTCAACCACTGCCAGAAAAAAAAATAGTGAGATTCACCATACAAGACTTTGAGTGAGAAAGACTGTGTCTGTATATGTGGTGATTGTGCTACATTGGAAAACAACAAAAATATATATACAAACACAGAAAAACAAAAAGTTTCTGATATCACAATGAGCAGCAACGGATGGAATCCCGACCAAGCCTCGCTCGGTCAGCTCACGCAGCTGCTGGAGCAGACGCTCTCGCCAGTCAACGCTGTTCAGCACCAGGCACTTGCGTCTCTCAAGGGACTGCAGAAAATGGAAGACTTGAATAAATATTTGCTCTATGTGCTAGCTCATGCGGTAAATTGTGATCCTGCCGTCAGAGCATCAGCTGGTATCATGCTTAAAAACAATCTCATTAAAGAAGGAGCTACCATTTCTTCTGAGACAATTCAGTACATTGAAAGCGAAGTACTGACGGGACTTGAAAATGACTCGAAGCAGATCAGAAACGTTTCTGGAAATGTCATTACTGCTCTTGTTACCAAATTCGACTGGTTCGACGTTATACCAATTCTCGTTCGTTATATTGGGGAGCGGAACAACGAAGGTGCTGCCTCCACTGTTTTGAAAATCAGTGAAGATGTTGTCACAAAGATCGACATTGGAATTGTCGACCGACTAGTTGAGCTCATCAGTAACCAGGCCCTTTCCATTCAAGTGAGAACTCTTTGTGTGTCCTCCGTCAATCAATTCATCATCACCAGGTCCAAAAACATTCCTGACAATGTCGTTGACGCTTTCCTGAATAACGTCTTTGCTCTTGCTCAAGAAGACCAGTCCGTCAGTACCAAGTCAAGTGTTTGTGCTTCTTTTGCAGCTCTGATTTCAACAACCCCTGAAAAGCTTGCTCCCAACCTTGATGGAATCATTAATTTCATTTTACACTGCATCAACGACGAAGATAACGACGAGGTTGCGATTCAAGCATGTGAGTTCATTTTGGAAATGGGCAATTCTGAGGTGAACATGGGCTTGGAGGATAAGCTTGAAAAGATCATTCCCGAGATCTTGAAAAAGATGGTTTACAGTGAAACAGATCAAATGATGCTTGAGAGCATGGCCGAGGACGATGAGAATGTCGACGATAGACCCGAAGACATCAGACCCAATGTCATGAAATCCAAACAAGCACATAAGTCCAATACTAAAGAGCCTAATCTCAACGAGGATGACAGCGACTACGAGGATGACGAAGACGATGAAGACGAGCTGTCAGAGTGGAATCTGAGAAAATGTGCTGCAGCTGCACTTGATGTGTTTTCATTAAGATACCCTGAACCCGTTTTGCAGTACTCTATGCCCTATCTTCGCGAGGGTATAGTAGCTAGCGAATGGGCTATCCGTGAAGCTTCTATTTTAGCCTTTGGCGCTATTTCCAATGGTTGCCTTGATCTTGTCGGTCCTAATCTTCCAGAACTGATTCCTTTTCTGGTCAAAACACTGAAGGACCCTGTACCTGCTGTGAGACAAATTACGTGTTGGACTCTGTCCAGATACAGTAGTTGGATTGCATACCACTCGACTAATGGAAAGAACCACAGAACTTACCTTCAACCAGTTCTCGAAGGAATCTTGGATTGCTGTTTAGACAAGAATAAAAAAGTACAAGAAGCGGCATGCAGCTCGCTTGCCACTTTAGTTGGTGATTTCGGTGAAGAGCTGGGTCCCTACTTAGACGCCATTTTCGGAAGAGTCAACGAGTGTCTTTTGAAATACCGTGCCAAAAACTTACTACATCTATTTGATGCCATTCAAACTATCATGGAGTGTGTTGGAAATGACAACATTAGAAAGCAAAACATTGCACTTTTGATGGATCCTCTCATGACAAGCTTCTACAAGGTTGGCGATGAAGATAGAGAACTTTGGATGATTTTTGAGTGCATCACTTCTATTGCAAATGGATTTGGCAACAAGATTGCCCCTTATGCTAGTGTACTGTACAGCCGTGCAATGGGGATCATCAATGACGTTTTGACATTAGATCAAAACTACCAGAATGATCCAGACTATCTTGATCCTCCTGACAAAGAATTTTTGATTTCTTCTATTGATCTTGTTGATGGTTTGGTCCTTGGCTTAGGTACCAATGTACAAGAGCTAACTAAGGAGTATGAGATCCCACTCAATGAGTTTGTTGTTGCGTGTATTGAAGACACCTACTACGACGTTCGTCAATCTGCATTCTCTCTTGTTGGCGATTTGGCAGCCTCAGGAAATATCAAGTTGATTCAGCCTAATCTTGAAATTATTCTCAAGACCATTCTTTTGCACATGGATATGGCCTACGGACCTGGTGTGTTTAACAACGTTGCATGGGCATTAGGTGAGATTATTCTTGCAGTAGGCCCATCAATTGCACCCCTCGCACCAGAAATTTTTACAGTTCTTATGAAATCAATTGTTCTTGATTCAGAGGATGTTCCTACCAGTGTTTTGGAAAACGTATGCATTACCATTGGTCGTTTAGGCCAATTTGTTCCTGGAATCCTGGCAGAGCATCTTCCCATGTTTGCTAGTAAGTGGGTGTACTTCTTGCGCGACCTGCCCGAAAATGATGAAAAGGACTCTGCTTACATCGGTATGGCAAAGATTTTGTGCAGTAATCCCGAAGTACTGGGTGAGGACGTCGTGGAAGTGATTGACGCTTTGGCTTCATATTCTGGGCCTTCTACCGAATTGCAGCAAGTAACGAAAGAGTTATTAGAGGGGTTCCAAGGCTTGTTCGGTGAGCAATGGAACCAACTGGTACAAGAGCTGAGTAACGAAGCAAAGATTGCTATCAGACAACGATACGGAATGTAATGACAAAACACAAGAACCATTTGTCTATTGGCGTTATTCTTTTTCAGGTGATTGTTTTTTGTTGTCCTTTTTTGTTATGAGTTTTGTGTTTTCATTTTTAGCGATATAATTTGCCAATAAACTGAAGGTTATAATTTTTTAATAGGTTCATAGTGATGAGATGTATGAAACTTGGTTGATATTTGAACTGTAGCATAATGTATTTTCTTTCATGAGTTAAGCAGGTCTGTGACGGGAAATTCAACTGTTTTGACGAGTTGGTTGTAAACCTTTTAAATGCTTTAGGATTCTACGCATCAATACTTTCCATAATCAACAATGCAAATCAAGCGCGGTAGTGGGGAATTAGAGAAGATTTCGAAATTTTTTGCAAACTAATTAGTTGTGATATTTAAAGATTTCAGGGTTCAATAGATAGCATATGCTGCAATAGAAAAAACTACATACACGAGGTTGCATACATATTCCAAAATTGTATCTTTTCCAAATTATTGAAGCATTTTCAAGACGGTTCAATAAACAAAAAATACCTAAGACCATCTACACAAATGCGCTTTTATTCACCACACCTCGGTTCACCAATTAGAACTGCACCAACCTATCATTATGTATTTCGTCTTCACCAAAATTTGTTGTCTGAAGTAGAAGTAATCCTCGACGGCTCGGGTTAGGGCGGACAAACAGGCCAATCACTGTGCGTCCTTTATTGATTTTTATTTTTTCTACATCATTTTTCACAGTAATACACGTCTTTTTCCCAATTCCTTTCCCTCTTTTCCTCCCTGCTTTCTTCTGCTGCATATACACTTTTTTCTTTGAAAGAATCTCACTAATACACAACAATAATGAGTCCTCCTGGAGCTAAGACATACATGGGATGGTGGGGTAACCTCGGTATGTATAGTCATAAAGTGTTTTGATGTTTATCTCGACGGATCTTGAGTTGTTCTTTCCACGTATAAAGCGAGGTTACGGGTTTCGGGTTTCGGGGTATACTTCGAGCGTGCCGAATATAAAGAATTAACCGGCCATACGACTAAAATACTACAAGATCAATGCCCTTTGGCGAGAACCAAAAAGACAGACACAAAAAAACAGAATTGGTTATACTAACATGAGTATTTCATTATGTAGGATCTCCCGCCCAAAAGTACATTGCCAGATACGCCATCTCTTCTAACGCCCAAAACCCTTTCAAGGGTGCTTTCCACAACGCCATTTTCAACACCTTCCGTCGTGTCCGTGGACAAGCTTTCTTCGTTCTTTTCCCCGTTGCTATCTACTACTACACCTGGAAGAAGGCCGAGGCATACAACCACTGGCTTTACACCAAGGCTGGTCGTGAAGAGCTTGAGAGAGTCTCTGCTTAGAACTAGTGTGTATGCTTATAACACATTTAAATATTACGTCGTTTATTTTATTTTTGCAACAAGAAATTACCAATTTGATGAATTGTCGAGATTTTTAACGTAGGGTAGTGAATTAGCCTGAGTACTAACTACAAAACCGGCGGTATGCATTGTTGCATTTTGGAGCGGACACAAAACGTTTAGAGAGTTGATTGTGGGAATGACATTGTAGGGATAAGATGATTTGTACGGTATTGCGCATGATAAAGTAGAGAAGAAATGACAAGTACTGGTAGTTTGAGGACGACTAGATAATAGAAATGTCTGAAAGATCAGCTATAAGTGTGTATATATAGTTACAAAAATATCATTGAATTCTATTCTGTAGAACTCATACTTTTGACAGGTGATTATGAATTCGTGTTATACATGAGCCAGTGAACGTTGGGCTTGTTAGAATCATAGATCCTACTTCTGTGTACCGGGTTCCGACACAATTTGATTTGAAAAATGTTATATTGGAAAGCTAAGTATACATCTGTTAAGTTAGAAATCCCAAGTCTCAAGATACAGCATAGACAAGAGGTTGAATATTTGTTCCCTAGCATAGTTCTGTGGCCAATACCACAGTGGTGGATACACAACTGGCACAAATTGCCGATCCGCAATTTAGTATCTAATTTTCCAACTAATAGTATGCGGAAAAAACAAATAACGATTTCTACAAATAATGTTTACTGGCTGTGTATGCTACTCTGTCTGCATCCGATAAATTCACATTTTTCAGTGAATCGAAAAAAAAATTATCGATCTCGCGAAGTTCCAGATATTTTCAGTTAAGCGAGACACACGATTAGAGCCAATTCGGCAGAATTCCAAATTTACCAACTGCAACTTCCCGCATAATGACTGTAGAAAACCAATGTACACACGTCAACTACAGATACACTCAGTCACCCAATGCCATTAATTATTTTGTATTTGTTCCCTTCTAAGGGTTGAAAAATTGACATAATATAATATTTAGAGAAAAAGGCGGATGTGGTTCTGGTTATATATTCAAAATTTCTGAAGCCTAGTCGGCAATGAACGAAGCATATTTACAGTTTGATGTCGTTTTTGTATTAGAATGTTGAAATAGAGAATTATAGAGAAGTTGATATCCATTGAAAAAGTGGGGCTTATTTTGAGCTTGATCAATTGTAATCTGGTATATGCCGTTGATTGTCTCATGTTTATAGGATGCCGAACCTACCTCAGCAATTGAAAACAATCCCATAATATCATGTGTTTTCTGGGTTGATTAAAAATCCGAGAAGCTCTGTGTATTGATTGGTCATGTTCAATGATTTTGTATACACAAATTAACGGAAAATTGTTTAAACGCGTCACTACATCAAATGCCTACCGCGAAGTCAATGGAGATAAGGCCTCCTGGGTGTAACTTAGTCTGTTTCGACGAGGCCTCGCACCAAATTCCCGATCCTCTTGTAATAGAATAAATTGTAACATCGCCAGTTGCCTCTTCTGCTGCTTCATTTGATGTTCTGCTGCTCTATTTTTGTTGTTCCCTTAATAATCCACCATCGCGTTCTGCGTCGCAACACATGTACATCAACGTGAACAACGGCATACAGTGAAACTTTATTTATCGATCGGAACTTCAGCGCGTAGATGTGTAGATTCCCGCTTACAGAACCTAATCTCACGTGTAGATTTTGTATCATTTATTCCCAAAAGGGCAGTTGGGTGGACCCTTATTTTTTCACTTCAATAAAAGACTCGAAAGTATTTTTGGCTCGCATTATATGTTTTTGCCATGAATCATTATAAAGCTCCTGTATCCAAATTTATATTCTGCATGTACATTCGTCCAATAGACAAAAAACTCAGGTTAAAGAGATTCGCAGTAGGAAGCCGATGTGCAGTAGATATAGTTATCTATATATACCCCAATCGACCCTCTTAAAGAATTAAATCAATTGTAAACTTGACCATAAATTAATATACACACAAACACAAAATGCTATCAACCATCAACAGCGCAGTTCGACGATCCTCATCAAAGTCGACATCAGTGTCTCCACCAGCACCGAGATTAGCAATAATATCAACAACAGGCATGCATAGATCCATCAGCCGGCATTCTGGACTCGACATTCACTCAATAATTCCTCGAACAGTCCCGGTTTCTCAACAGCGAGATAGCAACGGGGGCGTAACCGACGCCATTAAGGCAGCAGTAAAAACACAGTCAAACAATTTACTCACATCCTGGGCAACATATTGTTTAGCGCTCAATGAGCTGGACTCCTTGTACGCTACAGCCGACAACCGCAATAATTATACCGAGCAGCTGGCTGAGCTAGAACTTAAAGATACAATGGAAGGACTTCGCGAGTCCGAATCAGACATCTACACACAATTTGTCGACCCAGACCTGAATCGACCGCTTTCTGTGTCCGAAATTGAGGCCTTGGAGTCTTGGGTAAGTACCATTAGAGGCAAGCGACTAAAGCATTGCACAATTTACTGACCATTTGCGTAGGCACAAAACACATACTCGCTGTACGACCGATACATTGAGCTCTATAAAGACCTTTGTAGTAGTTTTTCGCCTTTGTCCACTCCAGCACTCCAACAGCCCCTTCTACGAATAAAGTTACTTGCTGCTTTTTTTCAGGTACGTTATTTTCTTTTTATTTTTTGTCTTTTACCGTTTCGCTACCCCTTTCTCGAACTCTCTCTTCCACTTTCTACCATATTTTTTTTTTTTTGGACACGCGTTTTACTAACTTTATTCGTCCTTACGAAATTGACATTGAGGGTACGCGTTTCACCGGCCCTTTGTTAATTTTTGCTGTTTTCCTTTCCGCGTTTAGAATTTACATCTACTGAACCCATCATCGCTTTCTCTGCTCTCAGAGACACCGACAGATCAAAGCAGTACAGAGCAGGACAAAGACGATGCGCCATATTCATACACTCGCAGTTTATTCAACAGCCTTCGCGACCGCGTCGACGCGATTATACAGTACACTCAATTGGAAGATGAAGAGCCCAAGAGGATCTCAACAGTGCAACGCGGCCCATTCGTTTTCAGTAAAGTTGCGTCGATCCAGACTCTAAAACCGGTAGCAGCCGAGTTTGATCCTCACCTCATCACTAAACAAGGCTTCTTTGAATTTCAACTCAATCATGCGAGCGGCGTGGTATGGCCTCCCATGATGATTGAAGTGTATTATCTACACGTACCATCGGGGACAACAAGCACAGCAGTAGCTAGTGAGGGCATCGCGCTTTGCACCTTGGAGGATCCTGGCCGGGCATTGCTCTTTCCAGTATTTGTGTCTGAATCATTGGTGATTATAGAGCATGGACAAAATGAAATAGTTTTAAAAGACTCGGTCTCTGGAACTAAACTTTCGTTGCGGAATCGTAATGAATCAATCATGCAAGCGTGGTTATCGCATTTCGTCAGCCTTTTTCCAGTATCCACACCTCCTTCGGTAGTCCACCAATCATTAGGACCTCGCGCGCCCGACTCCCATTATACCTTTTTTTCTCAACAAAACGAATCTACGTTCAACGAGGTCGGGCTGGGCATCAGTAACTCACAACACCATAGAACGGCATCTTCATCCATCTCCTCGTTACAGACTTCGTTCAGCGAGTGCTCATTCAGCAGCGTCACCCCCAATTTGGAGACTACAGGCAAACCGCAAAGTTTGGGTAACGCGCCTGAGCTGCAAGAATTTTTGATGGATACGACGGAGTTCAAAAAAGCTGCACCAAAAACTCCCAGTGAGATTGCTAGCAGTAGTTTCAACATCCACAGTCCTTCCGACAAATCCGATTCTGCCACACCCACACATACCATCATTGAGTCCACACCTTATCTGGCTCAAGTTTCCAGAGAAGATTTTACTTTGACTCTTCTCGAAACGCCGACCTCAGAGCCCAATTCTCAAGACGACGAAACAGAGCAAATATACCGAAGGGAAGACGACGACCGCGAATTGTGTTTCCCACATATAACTGATAGATTGCCCGACAACTTGCCTTCGTTTCTTCCTCCAATTCCAGTTGTCACAGAAACGCCGACTTCTGCTACTTTTTCATCTCGTATCAGCTCCATGGACTCTACCAACTCTACTGCTAATATAGGTTCATCCATGGTGGACGATGATGCAACTGGGACTTCATCAGATGTGTCAAGCATTCGTTCCACCGCAGGTCATTCGGTGCTCATGCCCAGTGACGATAGCGATGAGCCTCCACAACCGCAACCAGAATACGGCAAGACTCTGAGCCACAAAAAGTCGCTATCATCGTTTTTCTCACTTTCGAGACGGAAAAAGAGCGACATCGGTATTCAGCATACGCTGTCGAATAAAAAGTCCACATCTTCAATTTCCTCATTTTTCTTACTCAACGATAAGTCGGAGAAGCAATCCAAACTAAACAAAACCAAGTCATCTTCATCCTTGTCCTCTATGTTGTTGTTAGGCAAAAAGAAAAACACTGAAAGCGACAAAGTAGATTTGAAATCCAAGCTCAACAAAAAGTCATCAACATCCTCTTTCTTCAGATTCGATAAACAAGAAAAAGATACAGACGCTGGCAAGAAGGAAACAAAGTCGAAGCTTAACAAAAAGTCCTCAACCTCATCGTTTTTTCGGTTTGAGAAGCAGGGTAAAGAAACAGACAACGACGACAGAAATGACACAAAATTCAAGCTCAATAAAAAGTCTTCCTCCTCATCATTTTTCAAATTAGAAAAACAAGATAAAGCCAACACCAATGCTGAAGGAAACAAATCCAAATTTGTCACTGGCTTGAAATCATTGATCTTTAGAAAACCAACCAAATCTACCAAACTCACAACCCCTCAGATTGAGATTGATTCATTACCTTCTCCGCCATGTACCCCGCCAATCGTCACGCCAACGCGAATGCATGCCACTGATTCTGAAATCGCCCATTTTATCAATGAAGAAGAATTCCCCGAATTTGTGTCGCCAACTGGACTTCATCCTCCTCAATTACCTGCAGGATATGATATCTACCCTGCAGGAAATGAGTTTCAGAGAACTCAAGGCAACTGTAGTCGCACAGGCCCCAAATACCGGTCTGACAAAGTTCTGTCGCAAATCATGGAGGAAGATGGCGCAGCAGCAGATGCTCTAAGAGTATTGAGAGACACAATCACCGAAGAGGTATCAGAGATACCCGAGGTTGCAAACAATAATTCTATACTTTCAGATTCCAAAGTTTCTGCTACTGAGATTGAGAACTTGGCTAGAATCATTGAAGAGTCATCCAGAAAGAGCACGGAGACAACACCTGATAGAATACCCCAAGAGCAGGCTCTTACAAAAACTCCGGAAGAAGAAATTCCTATTATGACCCGCAGCAGCTCCGAGTCCTCTATTGGCACTGCTAACGGGTCCAGTTTACATGCCCGAACTATTTCGACATCAGTATCCATTTCGAATTGTAGTGACTCCAGTGGTGGATTACGATCAGTGGCATATATGCCTCTTAGACAAACTCAGTTACGCAAGTCTAGCAGTGAATCAACGCTGGGCGACAGTGGAATCTTTTCACGCTCTGGAAGCTTTTATGGAAACAACCCTAGCATTGTTGAAAAAATATCTGTTTTGAGAACAGATGCTATGGTATCACGCTGGACGGCGTCTGCATGGCAAAAGGTGACTGAGAATTCAATGACTATTAAAGTGTTCCGGACTGGTGCCAATTCAAGCTATGTAAGTTGTTACAACAATGATGAGACCACAGTATTACTCGAGTTAGCCGTCGAGAATGGCTCTCGTCAGGTCAATCGTCGCGGCGCGCTAGACGTTCATGTCAAAACCGCAACCCCAGATACCTTTTTGTTTCGATTCAATAATTCATACCTTGCTGAAGAGTTTGAGGAGATAACACGACGATCCGGATCGGATGATTCTAGGACCGCCAGTTTGACCAACAGCAGTATTATTTCTGATGTATCATTCAGCAACCGAGTAGTGACCAGCACTTACGTCCCACCACTGCTCTCGCGTAGAGCCAGCCAAGGTCATGGGCCGAATTCGTCGCGGCCTCCAAGTGTAATGGACCTGTTGACTACTACACCACAGCCGGTAATGGTCAAGGCACCAGAGCTCTTGATAATAAACAATTTGCGCTGTAGACTGTTTTCGCATGTTGCAGCGTTTGACAGATGGCAGGACTTGGGCCCCGCTCGTCTCAGAGTCTACTCTTGTAGCTCTGCTAATTGGGTCCGTATCATGGTGCTCAAACCGACTTCGACCGCAGTGATGCTGGATACCAGGCTTCCAAAATCCAGTTTTAAAGCTGAGGGAACAATAGGAATTGCTGTGACAATGCTAAACATGGGCCAGCCCGGATACATGTTGAGAATGGCAAATGCCAAAGAGACAGCAGCGGTTGTAGAGCTGGTTACAGTGATGCAATAAAGTAATAGATAGATAAAAAGAAATAGAGACATTTATAAATGGTCAAATAGAATCGCATTAAATGACAGAAACGAATGAATTGCTACCACAAGATCTGGAACAATAAGCTAAGACGACGTGTCTATGATTGGCTATTCATAAATGCCTGTTTGTGCTTGATTCCAGTTTTACATATAATGTTGCTTGTGTTTGTGCAAACATCACCGTTACTACCACCTCCATTAAAGACTGAATGTTTAAATTCTCATATCAGACCTTGATATTGAGCTCCTTCATTGCGTTTACTACGTTCTTCAGCGTAGTCTCCAAATACACCTTTTTCTTTCCCAGAGTGCTGATCTGCTCAGTGTAGCTAGCACGTTCGCGTTGAAGCTCGGCGATTTGGTCTTCGACAGAAGTGGCAATGAACATTTTGCCCACACCGGACCAGAGACGGACAGGCTCAGAGTTTGAGGATGCGGTGGCTTCTTTGAGTTCTGTTTCGGTGGCCTCTGAAAGTCGGAGCTTACGTTGAAGTGCGGATTCTTGGGCTTTGACAGAGTTGAGCTCGTTGGATGTCGACATGGCTCGCATTTGCATCTCGACCACAGTCTATAGGTTTCGTTGGTTAGTAGGCAAATCTAGCATGTGAATGAGATACATAGTAACAAAAGCAGCATACCTTTTGAAGTGCTTCGTTAGGTATAGACATGGTGAAAAAAGTCAATGGATCGGTAACCGGTGAAATGGTGGTATCTGTAGGAGTGTGGAAAATATACTGGTTGATTTCTTGGAACTTTTCCCCCTTCTACGCTTTTCTAAGTTTGATTTTTAAGCCTTTTGTTTCCCCTTTTTCTTCACCAATTTTCATCCACCCGTCAACATGTTCAGACACTTGATTAAAAGATCTGTTACTAGGCCATTGGCCTTGTCATTGATCCGCAGATACGCTGTGGCCTCATCCATTCCTATTAGAGCCAAGTCTTCCGCCCAACATATGGAAACTAACGCTCCCACCGAGACCAATCGTCTTGAGAAAACCGCTGAAAAATTCTGGGAAAAGGTGAATGTGGCCAAGGACAAGAATAGTGATGGATACGTTATCCAGCTGGACGACAAGCCTATAAAGACGCCTGGTGGTCGGCCTTTGGTTGTTCCTCACGACAAACCGGCGTTGGCACATTTGATTGCACACGAATGGCGTATTCTGCCGTCGCTCAAAATCAAGCCGCACTCTCTGCAATTGACCTCGCTCGCAGCTCGTGCTGTTGATCTGAGTGCAGACTGGAACAAGACTTCGGAGGCACGCGCCGTACAAGACGACATTATCAATGCCTTGCTGCCATATCTTGACACAGACACTCTTCTTATTTTCTCTCCGGTAAAAGACTGTGAAGGCACTTTGCGACCCGCGCAAGAAAAGTTGTACCGCCCAATCATTGAATCCGCAGAGAAGTACTGGGGCAACGGCGTAGTTTTGTCATGGCTGGATACTGAGCTGTGTATTGCTGGAAACAATCAGAGCCCAGAGACCAAGAAGGCTGTTGCCGACTGGCTTCGATCTTTGGATCCCTGGCAACTTGTTGCCGTCGAGCGCGCTACCATGACCGCCAAATCGTTGATTTGCGGTATGCTGATCGCCACCCGCCAAATGTCCGTAGAGGATGTGGCCGAGGCATGCACTTTGGAAACCATCCATCAGACCAAGGTTTGGGGTGAAGTCGAGGATAGTCATGATGTGGATTTCCATGACATGAGAAGATCTTTGGGCAGCGCCTACATTTTGGCTTCTGATCGTTAAATCGTGCAAAATTTTAAATTGTATAGTAAATGTAATTCAATAGATACAAACCCCAATGTTCATATTCCGTCGCTAGATTTGCGATTTATAGAGATAGATCTCTATATCGAGCAGTGATACACGACTCACATTACATCTGGATCTTACATATTATTATTTATCCTTGTGCTAGATGTCGGTAAAATTGGTAGTACTCGCTACAAGTGTCATACTGTTTCCAAACTCGCACATACACAACTCGTTTTGCACTCACATTAGACCGATGTGTAACCACGATTACTACCACTCGAGAACGTTCCGGCTACCTTGCGGATGAAATCACGGAGCAAGAAAGGGATCTCTTTCAGAAACTCTGAGCTGGAATCAGCCCCGATAGTACCGTAACGGTTGTAGCTTGTCCAGGCTTGAAGAATGAGGAAAGCAGCCACACCCAGAAACAAAAAGAAAAATAGCCAGGTGAAGAACCCCCAGCTGTTGCTAGCATTCACAGGCTGTTCGGGCTCCTTGGGCTTTTCTGGGTTTTCAGGTGTGGGCTCTGAATCTTTCGGCTTGTCTGCCGCATCGACGCATGCCTGCTTCGTAGTCCATTTCAGCTTCAAGGTGTGTAAATCCCAATCTTGCATTTCCAGTTTACTGTCGACTTCCTTGTCACAGATGAACTCCACGACTCCAACAAGCGGGCCCAAGTCTCCCCATTTTCCACCACCAAGTTCAGCACGTAGACCGTTATCAATACGTGTAACGTTTGGCTCAGGACCCTTTGAATCGAATAAATCGCCAGATACAGGGATGACACCTGTCAATACCCAATCCTTGTCTTGATCTGTGGGCTTGATGCGCTGGATTCCGCAGACTATTTAGTTAGTATGGAAGCGAAGAAACAAAAACAATGCTAACAGGGGTCACAGATAAGCCTGTTTGGCATTACAAAACGCAATAATGCATCATAAACTTACTTTGAGATCCTTTAGGGCACATTTTAGCGTCTTCTTGAGAGCTTTCGCTGCTGCCAACGACGTTGCATGGATTGATATACCAAGTAATGTTGGTTGTAGAGGGTGGCGTATTGATTGATTGCACAACGCTGTGATCGCCATTCCCAAGCGAATTGAGATTAAACTTGGTTCCGTTGATTTCCAAATCGCATTTCATAAGCGCGTACGACTGCGATGCAGCAGCTAGTAGCAACAGTATGTTGTTTAAAGATAGCATTGAGGATTGTTCGTTCGTGATACGTCTATTGCAATATGCAGGAGAAAAAAAAAAGGAGAAGAGTTAATACTGGCGACCCAAAACTAAAAGTATTTGAAAACTGTAGAACAAAAATATTTATACTAAAAAACTCTAAACAACAAAAAATGGACACACACACATTATGGACTATAAACAATTAACGATACAATTATTTGCCGGCTCTTTGGTACTTACCAACGACGATACAATGGTCACGCTCGTAAGGTTCAAGAGTAAGTTGTTCTAATGGCTTGATACGCTCCTCACGCAGCTTTTGGACCTCACGGGCAAAGACGGTTTCCGCCTCGACAGTGGAGTCAATACAGTTGGCCTTGATGGAGATGACAACACCACCTTGGTCCTTAAGGAAAAGATGAGAGTTCAAGGCGATAATACGAGCTTGATCGGGTTGGGCAACATCGGCAAAGACAACATCGACCATACCGACGAGCATACGGTACTTTTGGGGGTGTCTGGCATCTTCAATGATGGGAATGACATTAGGTCTCTTCTTAGCCATGGAGATCAGATCACGACCGGGTCTGTGTGAGAACTCAACGGCGTAGACAAGACCCTCGGGGCCAACGACATCAGCAACGTGGGAAACGGAAGTACCAGAAGCGGCACCGAGGTAAAGAACCTTCATACCAGGTGCAATAAATAATTGATCAATACCACCGAGAATACCGGCAGCCAACTTCGATCTGAAAGGATTCCAAACTCTGTATTCGACCTTGGTAGCGGGCGAGTCAGCGTCCTTGGCGGGCACGTCGATGGAGATTCTCTTCTCACCGTACACACTCTCACCGGGGTTAATGTTCTTGGTAACCAGCAGATCTTCCTTACCTCTGGCAAGGAAAACACCGGCGTGTCTGTGGGGTTCAATGATGACCTTGGCACCACCTTTGGCGCCACCCTTGGAGACAGCACCACCGCGTCCGCCTCTGGCACCGCCTCTACCACCTCTGGCACCACCGCGGCCACCGAAACCACCTCTGGCGCCACCGCGGCCACCTCTTCCACCATCGAAACCACCTCTGCCGCCTCCGCGACCACCACCACGGCCACCGCCGAATCCGCCTCTGGCACCGCCTCTAGCGCCGCCACGACCACCTCTTCCACCAGGAGTGAATGCCATTGTGAATCAAGTATTAATATTTAAAAGCTTTTGAGCAGGAGTGATAAAATCAACAAGAAAACAGAAATATGCTGTGTTCCGAAATAATTGCAACTGTACAAAGAAATAACCGAGAAGAATTGCTCGTTAAACTGTCGTTGTTGCTGTTGCTGGAGTGTTTGTTGATGTTGATGTTGTTTCGGCGATGAAGTCGAACGAACTCTTGTTGCTAAGGGACTGAGAAGAAGAAAGAGGAGGGAAACGAAAAATTTTTTTAAACTGCTCTGGGAATCTTTCTACGGTGAAATTTTTCCTTTCCTCCCAAAACGCCAATTTCTACGCGTCGCTCGTTTCTGGGGGGCCAATTTCCAAAGGATTTTTTTTAATTTTTTATTTTTTGGTTTTGAAAAATCAAAATATTTTCAAAACTCCCAACAACTACCCTTACCCCAGTTTATGTAATAACATGACATAATTCTTAGCAATCTTAAAAAAATCAAAAATCAGAAAACCTTATTTTTGTAGGGCTTTTATACATAGGGCATTATTCAGAACAGAGTCTTTCCCAACTGAGCTGCATCCAGTCCCAAACATTGCATTACCTCAGCACTGCGTCAGCGACATTTCTGAAAAATCGAAATTTCAAACGCAGAGCCTGATTACATCACCTCATCCATTCGGCTGACTACGCACACGCTTCGTTCCTGTTCTGGTCGCTTTGGTCCCATGTCTCTTCTCCCCAGGTGCTTGCCTTGCAAGTTTGTTTTTGTGTTTCTCGCCGCGTGTGCCATTGCTTCCCAGCACCTCCCAGCCAATTCGTGTGTGCACACGCCGCACCCTCTGTTCCCAGTGCCAGCAAGTTACCCTCCCCGTTCACTCACAGTTCAATTTTTTTCATGATTTTTTTCGCTTTTTCCTCCCCCTCCCTCTTTTTTTCTCTTTTCTCAGACAGTTCGACACCTCTTCGTTGATATCCATCTCCAGCATATAACTACAATGACTCGTTACGGATCTACCCCTGTCAACCCTGCTAAGAGTGCTTCCGCCCGCGGTTCTTACCTCCGTGTTTCTTTCAAGAACACTCACGAGACCGCCCAAGCCATCAACGGCTGGAACGTCGACAAGGCCCTTGTCTACCTTGAGGCCGTCGCTGAGAAGAAGCGTGCCATTCCTTTCAACAGATTCGCCGGTTCCATCGGTAGAACCGCTCAAGGTAAGGAGTTCGGTGTCACCAAGGCCAGATGGCCCGTTAAGTCCGTCAAGCACGTCTCTGAGCTTTTGAAGAACGCTCGTGCCAACGCTGACGCCAAGGGTCTCAACACCGAGGCTTTGGTTATCTCTCACATCCAAGTCAACCAAGCCCCCAAGCAACGTCGTCGTACTTACCGTGCTCACGGTCGTGCTAACGCCTACCAATCCAGTCCTTCTCACATCGAACTTCACGTCACCGAGGCTGGCGAGACCGTCGAGAAGGCTCCCGAAACCAAGGTCGTTAGATTGAACTCTCGCCAAAAGGCTAGATTGCTCGCCAAGAAGCGCCTTACTGCTGCTTAAGCATTTACGAATTCTCTATAATCAATGATCTGTTGTGTTCTAATTTTGTAAACGAGTGTAGTAAGATGTTATTTATCGAAAAGTCTGTTTTTTTAAAAAAATCTTGCATTTAAACAATTCTATTTCATTAAATCTTGATCGCTGTTTGTTCTCTCTTCTGTCTCTTGATTTATTTTGCTTTAGATACCTGTTATTCAAGATCAGTAGCTAACTAGCAATTCTTTCTGGATCTGAGAGAAATTTCGTTTTGTGTCATAAGAAAAAACCGGATCTGGTCCTAATTGTTACAGATTGGATTCAGAAATATTTTTTTTATCAGTGATTGATTAAATCAGTTTGTCTGCCAAAATTCAGATTTTATAGTATGGAGTCACATGCTCACTGATTTGTGAGATTTTGTCCAATTCGGTGATTTTGCCCAATGTGTTAAGAACACAGTTCAGATTATAGTTGAAAAAATATTTGATGAAGTGAATTTACACTGAGCATACACGATAAGGGTAAAATGAAAACGTATATGCTTGCTGCAAAGTGCCGGCGTTTTCACTTTACTGTCACAAAAATCTTCAGACTATCAAGTGATTAGAATATTCTGTTGTTGAAACTATGATTGCTTAAGTGCCTTCACGGACAGCAGTCGGACTCAATCTTCTTCATAACCAAACTCCATAGTTTGCTGAACGCTATGCAGCGTTTTTTTCATCAATCTAAATGTTTATGGTTCAAATATATTCAGTCTTCATTGTCTATTATCTATACATAGTTATCAAATGCCTCTGAGAACCAAACTTATCAACCCAATGCGGCTTCTATTAAGAGCTGACTTCAGAGAAATCAGCAGGGTGATGCTTTTATTGACTCCGGTGAACTCAGTTCAGCAGAGGCTATTGTGGGGTTGACTCGGCATTGTTATATCAGTAGGGAATGGAAGGCTTTGATGTTGTACCTGACCCAACAATTCACTGATTTGTGAACCCTTGAACCAGAATTTAATACTCAACTGGCATATCAGATAAAATCAAAAACAAGTTAGTACGAGACTGTTTGAATAAGACATGTCAAAAAATGAATGTTTGATATGGAAATTATAGAATCGGTGGAAGGCCTTTGGCCTATGGCGTTTGAGTGTGCTTGTGCGTCATTCGGTGTAATTAGGCTGTAAACAGTGAACGAATAGTTTTCACGTTTTTTGTATTTGTGCTTTCATGTGTTGCACACTTTGCTGATTCACAGGTTACATTTTGGGATTTTGAAATAGATGTGGATAGAACAAAATGTATTTATGAGACATTTCATATCGGCATTAATCTAAACAAAATCTGGATAGTATCTGTAAATCTTGAAAAAATATTATATCCATTTATGAATCTCTTGTTGTTACGCTTTAATTGTAATTTACTTTTTATCAATTTATTTGCCTAGAAATCTTATCAACTATAGTATACATACTCAGAACTACTTGTATAGGTTGTATCCCAACCTTTCGAGTGTCTGTGTATTTTGGCGGTCAAGCGTGCTTCTCACGACACTTAGCCAAACATGCAAAACCCCAAACGCCTTTTGGTCTTTGTAAGTTTTGTAATCGTTAAAAATCCAGTGAAACATACTGATAAAAAAATTGATAAACACAGTTTTTCCGCAATAATCAGATCACATGACCTACTGTATTGACTTATGGCTTGGATTCAGAATAACAAATGTTGAAGTTTCAATTCTGGCGCTGTACAGAAATACCAATGTATGTTCCATTGTATAATTCGCAATATACCTGTTGATCTTTGATGGCTCCTGGCTTCACTTATCGCAGAGTATACACTTTTTGACTGTTTCAACTGTTTAGTCAACTCTCAAGTAAAGCATTTGATCATGTGACTATACTATGTTGTTGGTGTACCTCAAATTCAATGCAGCTCTAAACTAAACGGCTGGAAAAGATCTGTAAACAACAGTATTGATCGACCATGCTTATTTAGTTTTCTTTACTATTTCAGATACACCTCAGTCAACTGTGATGAGTTACATAGCATGCGTTTAACTTTGGAAACAGCTAATATTTTTAGCTAAATATTTTCATCTTCAGCCTTTTCTGTTTGGTACACCACGACAACAGCACCTACAACAACGGTTGTTCACGCAATAACTATAGATCTCGCTGCACCTACTAATCAGAAGAAAAAGAGTGGAATCAACCCGAGCGAAAAATCCTAGACGTTTTCAAATGTAAACGTATCGTATTTTTTTTTTTGAATTATATTATAAGCTTCAGAGTTTTGGTTAATTTTAAGCATGCTGCTCTTTTGTAACGCTGCCAATATTGCCGTATGTAAACAGCCATACACTCGTTATCAGTTTAAGTGATATTGGTTTGGTGGAATAATATAAGCAGTGGCGCATACAATTCTACGGAATTGACAAAGTTATACGATCCGCGAACCCTAGATAATTTGGGACCGCATGTTTATTATCATCCATCTGTAAGCTGGTCCTAGGGTATAATATCTGCAAGGCCCAGTTAGATTTTACCGAACAGCGCACAGTTGCCTGCTGACAGCTGCTACAGCGTGACATGAACGCAATGATATGTGCTGAATGATTGCCACACAACTGATGGGCCTTTAGAAGCTAATGGGACCATGTACAAATATACACCTCATCTTACTGTGTTTCAGAATTCAAGTTACGCATGGGCCATGTAACTTGTACACATGTGGATACAATTATACATAATAAACTGCGTATCAATTAATATGTCTCGTTAGCGAAAAGTATTTTGTACCGTAGTTGCGGTGCAATAAAACGTTGTAGACAGTAAGTTTTAATGATATGCCAATCTGTATGCATCAGTCCCCGCTTCCTTTATACTAAGGTTCTAATTCAATCTCACCGCTGGTTCGTAAGATGTATCATGTGTAATTATCTCCAATAGGGAAAGTGGTGATTTTGCTATTAACTTCAAATAGTAACTGAGCAAGTGGAACTGTATTAAATAGCAAATAAACATTTTATCTTTTAGGCACAACAAACTAATAGTCTGTTATACTTTTAGAGGGTCGTCATACTTGCAAGTGAACCTTAACAAGTGACGCACACCGAGCATGGATTGTTCACTATATCTAGCTCATACACTGTTTGGCCTATTCCGATCCGGTCAATCTACCGTTCCAACCCCTTTGAATACATTCACAAAAGAACATTTTTGAATGTCTGGTTCATTCAGGCGTAGTGTAAAATCTAGTTTTTGAATCCACAATTACTTGAGAATTAGTTTACAGTCTCAAACCATTAGCAAAGCAAATAAAATAGACAATAGGAGCTAAGTACAGTTTGAGTGTAGATCGTTTATTATACAGGTCAATAATGGAAAACTAGTTCACACAATGGCCAGCCTTTTCTGCCATGTAATTTTCTACTTTTGAGTTGTCTCGGAAAATGGGGCACAGAACTTGCTTTACGGGTATCATCTCGAATTTCCTAAAAAGATTCTTCCGTTTTTTTTTTCACATAGGTTCTCATAAAATTTCGACGTGATTCATGAGTATATATCTTTTGTCCAAATGTTTAGAAAATTTGTCCAAATGTTTAGAAAACTACAATATTTGATGGAAACTTCAGTCAATATTTCGAAGTTGGATTTTCACATATTGCCCGTATGATTTTGTAAATAGTGAATAGAAAAGCTACTCATGTGTAACGTAAAATACTTTTTAAAAATTTGACACTTCATCTATACATGTGGGTATCAGAAGGGCCATCCGTTGGTTACTGATATTTATTATAGACAGATATGCATTTAGCACAACAGCGCTGTCAGTGTTGAACCTCATTTAAATCGAAGGAGAATCAAATCGCTTTGAAATGAGGTTTTGCAGTTTTCTTCAGTGACACTCTTAGCAATACGCTTGCTCTATATCATTCGATAACATGTCGGTTGCCAATTGTCGCTTACTACAGGTTATATTCTAACTTTAGATTTTGACTCAAATAGCTGTTTGCTCAAAGGGTCAAAACAAAAAAATATAATAGCAATGCATGAAAGTGTAACGTAAACTGAAAATTTGTATTTCAAAACGGTTACCTGATACACCTTTTGGGCTGAACCGTATAATCTTTAGCTTTCAATAACTAATGTATCAATCTAAATAGTTGATCAAGTCGAAACCGCATCTCAAAGTTTATAACTTTCAACACAGTTTTCCATTTTCAAGTTTGTCTAACTTGTACATAAGTTTGCAGATTTAATATAAATAAATATATAGATTTCAAGTCGGCTCCTGATGCTAATACTTAGTCACAGGAATGAATTTTTCAAAGACATAGTTGCTTCTGTTACATCCCTTTGGAGATCTTAGAGGGCTTAATATAGAAACAAGCTGCAGCTTTCTACAAATTCACGTAAATGGTAACTCAAAAACAGTCCCCTTTTAAGTTTCTAAGCCACAAGACTAAGTTGTAGGCTGAGCTTTACAAAACACTTCCAAGAAACTGTTTGTGAACGCACATACCTGTAATCGATAAAATGTACAATTAAAGGAAAAGTGTAGGCGAAAGTTTCCCAATATACATATTGAGGCAATACAATTTTAGTGCTTTATTGATATACGAAAATCTCAAGGTTTTCGGAGTATGGTAGAATTGTCAAAGTTTAACCATGCTAATAAAATCACTCTCATTGTTGTCATGAGACTCCTGATACAGTGCTGAGTACACTTATTGGCCGCACTTAAAAACAGTGATTCTGCGTGTCAAACACACAACTGCGTAACAGTTGTACAATTTTCAACTAGCTCTTTCTTGCAACTCGTTTTTGTTCCAATACCCAGACCAAGTAACATGTACAGATTAGAAAAAAAGAATTTTTTACTTTAAAGCATTGTTGCAAAGTTTGGATAAATCAAGGGCTTAGTACAAAAAATGTATAGATCATGTCAAGAACAAGGGCATCTCAAAAACGGATTTCCAAAATTATTCGGGGTGTGTATGTGAGTGATTCAGTTACAACCGTGGTAAAATACTTACGTAAATAAGACACAGTAATCAGATAGGTTAAGTTTGAAACATCATAGCCAAAAAAAGTAGGCAGTTGACCTCAAAACTATATTGATAAAAATGGCTCGAAATTTGAGTACGCTGTATAAAGTGAACCTGTCTACTTAAAAAACTCATAAGACACTCAGCATATGTGCTATGACGTGACTGTAGAATCTTTTGCTCAGTATGCTGAAGACAGATACAGCAGCCTTACACACATAGTACAATAAATTTTGTACACAAATGCTTCCAATCAGGGACACGTCTACATCTCCGTGGATCTGGATAACCGTAATCTTTGTTTAACGACTAAATGCATCGATTCGAGTTTCTCGAATTTTGTTTGCAGATGTAAAGCTGCAAAAATAAGATACCAATGGGTTGTCACATCACTACTGCATTATTCCGTGTCAATTTACATCACAGAGTCGGATTCTCCCAGTAATATTTTGATCGACAACTACCAATTTGGTATAAGTTATTATTGATCAAATTTCTGCATGGAATGTTTTTTTACGCACGGATAGGTCAGAAAGTTTAGACTAATATGCGTTTTTTATTTTGGCGTGATGCAATAGTATGACACCAAAATATACAACCAAAGATCACTCCCAAAGTCCGCAATACAGATAGTGATGTAAAAGAAAACAATCTTTCAATTTTTAAATGTCTGGAACGACCTTTTATGTATGTATCAACGTATTATTTTGTTCTAGTATACATATTCAAGTAGATTGCAGTTTGACAAGTTATTAAAATTAGAATACTCTTGAGCAACTACATCATCCGAATATGCAGCAAAAGATCAAATACGAATTCATACAAGTTTCTGAAATAGAATTCAAGTGCTATATCCGTTCACAATGATGAAAGCAGGCCTTTCCCAGGCCAGTATTTCCTGAGGTTTCTCCAAATTTTACAGCGGTCAAAATTATTTATTTCATACAAGCTAGCAATTATAATCAATTTTTACAACAAAATATTGACTTGATAAAACGGGCTGAAGTTTGAGTTGATGCAGTGTGTGGTTTGGGAACCAATCTTGTATTTGAACAACATTTTTGTGGCGGACTCTGATATGAACAAAATATTTTACTAATTTGGACATTGATTTCAAAGTTTACAAGGTTACGGGAGCACATTTATTTTGACATAATGAGGTTTTGGGAAGCGAGACCATTTGACTACGAAAAATCAAATTAGAATGTATAGAAGAGAGAAGTGCATATTCACTTGAACAAGCTGATGTATTAACTTTACATAACGCCTTAAGTCAACTTTTTTCACTTTGAATTGAAAATAAAAGGCAAAGATCGTCGTAGTAGAGTTTAGATTTTTACTTTGTTTCTTTAGTTCAACTAGGGAAATTACCCTAAGGTGCATTGAGGTGCTTGGTTGATTTTGTCGTTGCTTTTCAATTTTTTTTGTAACAGCGAGATTTTGATTGCTACAACGTATTCATTTAGACAATCAAAAAAGTGTTTTGTTATCAGTGTCAATCTGAAGTATTTAGTAACATGATTGAGAACTAAGAAGACGCCAAACAAATCAAAGCCAAAACAAAAACATTTGTAATCATGGTGGGTCAGTCATCTTGTCATAATTCTTGAAAAGTCACTAATTTCTAAGGAGTCCTTTGCAATAGTGTGCCTTGAATATTAAATGACAGGCTACATGTTTACAGGTATGGTCGTTCTGATAGCAAATAACTCGTATTACATTCTCTTAAGTTGTACCAATAAAGTGAAAAGTATGGAAACTTTAAATAGCACAATATAATACTTGAGTACTCTGTATACATATACATGCAAAGACATTCCGTCACAATATTTTATATCTATCTATGGCGCTCGGTTAGTGCGATCCATCTGCTTTTTTCGATATTCACATGAAAGCCGGGACATTTGGAAGAAAAACAGAGAACTTATGGTACGTTCTCTGCATTAGTTTATTTTACAAGAGAGATCGTATACTCAGGTGAGCCAGTTACAAATCTGCTTTATGAAATGTGTCCAAATCACTACTTTTTGACTTCCAAAATTGTAGACATACCAAGTACAGAGTTCAATTACCCACAGTGAAATAATCTGTTATGTATATTGTTAAACGCTTTTATGCTCAAAGCGGAAATATATTGAGACCAAACTGAGGCAGTCAAATATAACTTATTCACTTGACCAAAAATATTATCCAGTCATTTGTGGTTCTGGTAACAAAATCAAACACGAAGTTTGCAGATATTATCAAGTAAAAAAATTCAATGTTTCAAAAAAGCTTGTATAACTGAAACATTCAAACTTATTTGTTAAAATATTTCGGATATTTTACCTATTCGCCTCCTTTATTCTCACTAATTTCAGCATTTCAAACTGCGACTTACGATTTAAAGCTCCGAAAATGAGCATCCTGATTGGGCATTAAGTTTAAATTGGGGCGATGTGTACGCTACTTGACTTCATACTGCTTACCAGATTGGATCAAGGTGTATACTTTCAGTGTTTTTGATGTTAGAATTAGAATGCCGATAAAACCCATATATCCAAGCTAATAACTTTTGTACTTCAGTATCGAGCTGCTGCATAACTCGAGTCTAGCTTACTGTATCACACTCTTCATGCCCTCATCCCCTGTAGAACCCGTGTTATAAGAATAGTAGAATTGGCCATTGGCACTCTTATAAAATCATACACAAAGCATTTGTTACTGTCGAGAAACGATAAATTAGATGTTATAGTTTTAAAGAATATGACAGTATGGCACGAAAATGTAGATATTATTTTACACTTAAAGTACTGTAAAATATTGACTGTAAACTTCACACTCTTTACACTGGTGATCCAGTATATAATATTTCTTGAGTTTCCCAAGACAAAATTTGATTTAATTTGATAGTTACACAAAAGTATGTGCACTTCCATATCGAGTGTTGCAGGCCACCCAATGGGCTTGTCTAATGATACGCTCGAAAACCTTATGGATGAATTTGGAAGGACTGCTTGGACTTTTGTTAGGCAAGGAAATGTAGGCTTAGATCACGTGCGGCTTTGACAGAATTGCGCATCTGGACTAGATTTTGGAAGCAGAGTAGGTAAAGAATTTGGCCAATCGATTTTTGATCGATCAGGCACCAATTCTACAATACGCAAGTGCCAGTGTCATACCAAACAAATTTGTGAAAGTTGCTTTAGCTTTAGATAGTTTTCTCATGCGTTTTAAACTTCAATAACTTCGAGCCATGTACTAAACTTTATTTTTTTTCATGAATGTGTGATCGTGACTTGAAATAAGCGAAGCACGAAATACGGTAACATGCTTTATTGAAAGCGGGTGAAACTACACTTGATGTAGCTTGTTACTTATCTGATATATCCCGGATACAAAAGTTATTCATAATCAGGTGTATCGGTGATTTGACTTCATGCGATTTAGGCTAAACTTTGGTCATTTGAGCGTTAAACTCAGTGTCTTGGATTCTGGATGGTCCCTACATTGTTCAAATATGTAGTGATTCAGTGTTTAATTAATCAACCAATACTACCAAATACTTGATCAAACTAGTCAAGATTCAAGTTGTATTTAAGACTAGGAGTATAGCACCCCACTTTTGAGGAAAACAGTACAAATTTGAAGTGGGATGACAATCACCATACAGTGTAGGTGTCAATCGAGATTAATTGGAATGGTGTAGGTCATAGAGCCCACGAAACAAAAGAAAGCTTATCTTTGTTATTCTTGTACTCTAGTGAAATTAAGTATGATTTGAATTCTCTTACATGGAAGTAGTACCATGATTTGTAGAATCCTCGCTACTGGCAGTGCCATATAGAGTCAGAAAATTTCTAATCGATAAACTTTCTTTACCTAAACCATGATCCTTTAACGACAGTACAGGTAGCAAAATTGAGACATTGAATGTACCCAAGGGTGTTGCGACCTTTGGTAATAGCTTTTCAGCAGGCCCAAACACAGCCTACAATATGCAGTTTCAAGCCAGGATGTCCTGTTTCTAGCTTTAGGTTTAAGCTTTTGGTATGTGCTTTGTGATGGCATTTTGGACCAAAAGACAATACATCAAAAGTGTTTTACCAAAACATGACTCTTTGGTGCCATGCTCGTATTCTCACATATTTTGATTGTGCTTTTCAAAGACAGCAGCCCTGAATTTCGTGGACTGAAAAGTGTCTAAGTTTTCATACCCAACCTTGTCCCCTGAATAATTAGACGTATCAGGTAATCAATGCCAAATTAGTGATAAACCAACGCTCAAATGTCAAAAATGATCATAACTCAATCTCATTTACAGCGTAATATGCGTTACAGGTAAAATTTATAACTAAAACGTCAAACTTTAATACAGAATGGAACCGTGTGTTGTTGATACATGAGGCTTGGAGTATTTGTAAAAGTTTACATGTGTATTGGTAAACAGAAATGTCAATAATTATTCTACAAGCAAGAGGTCTAATAATCAGATACTGATAAAAAATATACATCTTATATTACTGTACCATTAAGCTATCAAAGTCTTTGTGTCCCCTCGCAAAACTTTCAAGCACACTAGGAAATGTCATGACAAGCTTTCTAAATTCTGAGTTTGAACATGAACATCCTCAGTCAAAAACTTTAATACATTACCACACTGTTCTCCACCTTGCTCCTTGAAAGCTAAAATATTCAAGGGGTTGGTGAACAAAAAAGTTAAAGCAGAGGCCTTCTGGACAAAATGTCAAATGGCAGTGAATTTTTAAAGTTTTTTTTTTTCCCATCAGAATTTAGCAGATTGTGTTGACAGGCTGACTGGGCCTGTATTTGTAAAACATGCGAATTGCCAACGTGGAAAATCAACAATCAGGACTGAACACAAAGAGACAAGGTATATGGACGAAACACTCTTAATGACCCTTGTGAGAATAGTCACTTGGGATAAGAGGTAGACACATTTGCTATTTGGACGTATGTTCCGGACTCCGAAAAATCTTTGTGAGGTGGCGAAAGACTTGAGATAACACAAGAGTCTTTAGTCCTGGGATATGCTCTTTGTTGATACAACAAGTAAAACAGAAACATTGATATAAATCACTGCCAAAATATATTATAGATTCAATGGCCACTGCTTTCTAATCAGTGTAATGTATGTTACGTATGCTCAATAGGCCTATTTCGATACTTCGCGCATTTGAGCTTTATTTTAAACACAAGGAGATGTGCACACGCTTTTAACAAACTCCGAAATATAACAATGAAAAAAATACAGTCTATTTTTTACATGATCAGGTATGGCACTGATTTCAGACTTTTGTTGAAAATTCATTTACAAGAAATTGGCATTCATGAGTTCGCCAGATAGCCCCGCTTTTCTTGTGGTATATGTACACTAATTGCCACAGCTACTGTAGCCTAATCAGTCCATATCTTTCCAATCAGCAAAGTGTCTGTGTAGGGTCATGAGTTGATATGAACAAAAGTCATATTCAAAGCAATCATAACTTTCGTCGAAAACATCTTTTGCCAATACTCAAATATATTTTTTTACGAATGCCAATTTGCTATGCATAGATCATTAGCAAAGTACAGTCTATTAATTATTTGACAATTTCTAAATGTATAGTGCGAAACAATGTTCTCAAAGCGTCTCCAACAAATATGTACTGTAGAACTTGGTAGACTAAATGATAGATCCAACCAATCAATATCCAAATTATCAAAGCTTTTGATTTGAAATCACATTCTACATCTTGAAATGCCATGGCTATGGACAAAGACACTGATACACGATCAACTACAAGAGTAAACATGAACATCTAGCAGGCGGATCAAACGTGAAGATTTTCATAGTCTACCGCCACCTTTATTAACCCCTCCTTAAAGACCTGTACATCATTAGTAGCTCACTATTTCTTGATACAGTTACAAACGGAGATTGACAAGACATGTGCAGATTTTCATCTGTAACGAGATAGCTACAGATGTGTTCTTGTGACATGTGAAGACTTGGTAGACATTTTTCATTCATAAGCATTCTCTATAAGTGGGGTTCTCTATTCACAATGGTTCCGTTCCTAAAACTCGATAGTATAGGTGGTCTTCAACAGACATTTGTCATTCGTTAAATATATCTAAATTTAAACGGAATAAAATATAGTAAAAAAAAAAACCAGGTCATTATTGCATGAATAAGTCTGTTTATCAGAAACTGCCTCTTGTTCTAATGATATTAAAGGCTTCTAGATACATAGTTTTGGCATTAAAGGTTAGTTACAAGGTACATTTACTGCTGTTTAAGCGTCCCTTTGATCAAAAAGTGCAATTTGGATACATGCGTTCTATGTTCAGTACATGTCAACTTGGACAAAGACTAATGGGAAATTCCGAAGTCCTTATGAAAGTTATTTATTTCAAGGGTCCAAAGACTATAGTGTTTTGTTGTGTCTTCCGGGCCTATCTTCTGACTATTTTAAGTTTCATAAACCTCGTTTTGCTCAAGCATTTTGTTTGGGGGATATCTCACTTTGAGTTATGAAGCTTTAGAAAAGGTCACAAATATTAAAATATTAGCATGCTTGGTAGGATTCTCGGAATGTTGCTTTAGATCTTCTGACTCCCGAAATATACGTATTAAAAGCCTAGTGCGGATCATCAATATGTACATACAGATTTACCAGTGTATTTTCAAGCCTTTTATCTGGCATGAAACATGCAATTGATCTCATAGATTAAATACGCGATTGCAAATCAGACTTGGGATCTGTCAAAGTATAATTTGACGTTTTAGTAGTACACATGTGTGGTGCTTGATTTCCATGGAACGGCAACCCTGAAAATTGCAGAGTGTTTGCCCTCGTATAATCAAAAGTAATCACCTGGCTCCAGTCTTGTTTGTAGTTTGCGCCATGGTAAGTGATTCAAAAAATATATATGCAGCTTTACTGTTTTTTCACAAGCTCTTGTTTGAATACATGACTATGGCGCCTTTATTCACTGATAAGTGTCGATGGAATAAAGTTTACACACCTTTGAAAAGTTGTGTATAACGCATATTCTTCTCTGCTGTCACAGCTTTGTGATCCAACATCAAGTCATTTTTTTGCACCGCTTGTGAAAGATTCCCAATAATCAAGAGCTATACTGATTTAGCGTCGATTTAACTTATGCGCAGACGGTACATACATACAGAATTTCTGATATCCGTCAACAAGTTCAATAAATCCGCCAAAACGGCTACTTGCGAGTATGTAGTTTCCGGCCGAGTAAGTGTATGAGGATATTAAGTGGGTGGATTATAAGATGTAGCTGTTTTGTAATAAACTTTCCGACAGATATGCTTTACCAACGATCATACTAAACTGAAAACAACACTTGTGTACATTCAAGAAAGATTCACAGGAGTATGTGTATAAGGGGAAATCATTCCTGTGTACAAAACTATGTGACATATAACTTGAACAAATCTTAAAATAGGACTTACGCTGAAAACGAGGTAGGCTTGCTAACCTATTTTGGACAATTTGTTTCTAGATAAAACGGATTGCCTAATGCTGCTTTTGTACGCACATACACACACTTATGAAAAATACACACTGACTACCAAAAGCTGTACTTATGTGCATCTGCAATGTAACAATGTGACATTTTGATGAGAAGATTGACGTGATCCATTGGCATTGCACAAGTATACAAATTACGAGTTTTCATATTTTTGCTGATCATCAATAGTTGCTCTTGTTCATCCACTTATACAAACTACACAATTTCCCGCTCCATTTTTAATTCAGCAAGCCTTGAGGTCTGAGCCATGCTTGTCAAGGCCCTTCACATTTTCACGGTGAGCCTTGGTTTTCTGTCCAATCTTAACCTTAATGTACATTTTTACGAGAAGAAAAAAAAATCCTACAGAAAGGATTGAAGGCAATAATTCTAAAACACGTTTCAACCAAAAACACGGTTTACTTGTAGGAAAGCAAGTCTTACTGAGCAAATGAACAAACTTCACTTTGTAGAAGCGTGTTAAAAGGAGCAATATCTTGAGCTACAGTTGGCGTTTAGTTTTGGTCTTGAAGGGATTTCGGATCACCAAGAGTGGAGAGAAATGATCAGTATGTGCTTACCGCGTAACTTGCATATGTACGAAAAAATAAAAAAATAAAAATAAATAAAAAATTCAAGGTTTATGATTTACGATGTGCGCATTGTGTACAAGCTTCGCAAAGCTCTGTGCGCCCGGGAAGAAGAAGAAGAAGAAGAAGAAAAAAAAAAAACGAGGTTCGACGTAAACGGCATCAAAGGGGTGAGCCACCAGCTTGGACGGGATCAGGCCAAGTGTGTATGAGCTTTTTGTGTGTGTATTCCACTTGTAATCTGCTTGCTCTCACCCTTCGTTATCGATCTCTCTCTGTACACTGTATATGCTTAGTGGATGTAAGGATGTGGGAGGTGGAATGTTCCACTCAAAATAATAGCAGCTGCAGTGTACACACACCAGTTGTATAAAGGATCCAGCATTAATTGCATTCAGCGAATCGATGCAAAAACATCAATGGTTTCGATCGCTAAAAGAAACGAGGGAGAACAAAACAAATAATGTCGTTTGTACAGTTTGTACACTCTTCTTCTCCCACACTTTACTGTTCGTTCACAGTGGACTCATATCCGTCCATCGTGACCACCCATCGATATTCATTCCAAAGAAGTGCTTGTCCCAGATCGAGACTATGCTTCATGAGACCACTTGCTGTTGAGGCAAAGAGGAACACGCTACATCGTGTGTACAATGCCTAGATTTGACCGCTGTAAGGCGTACCGAGATCAGACGGGTACCTGGATGTTGGAGTGGACAACAATTACTCGTCGTCTTCTCCATATTACACTGCCTTGATTCCTGAACACGTCGGCTACGATGAGTGATGTGTGGCAGTCAGTAACAGATCCCGTCGTTCTGTAGATTGCCTTTTGCCTGTTCTCTTCTTTCTATTGCATCATTTGCCCAGCTACATGCCTTCCTCCTTCCTCTTTGGTATACACATTATTTATAGCACGTATTCCCTAGTTTCTTCGATGCCAGTGGAACATATGCATCTTTGGGAAGAACTTGTCGATGTGTACACCTATTGACTAGAACAGCCAGTGGCACTTGCGATCGCAAAAGCACGGAAACCTTCACTATCGTATTCCAGGCAAGGAGCGCTCTTTACTCAACTTGACTTGGGGCTTGAGATGTGTACACCCGTTGCGATATTCTCGAAGACCACGAAGCACGCGTCCCGTCAACCCAGCCCTTGCCCAGTCTACTTACGCGATGCGTTCTCTGCAGGACAAAGATCGCTGGATCTTTTTTTTTGTTTTTTTCAAAGCTTTTCTTTTTTATCTGCTTTTTGGTCTTTCTCGTCCTGCTGAGGCTTTACCGCAAAAAGAAATGCTCAAAACAAGGAATTTGTTTTTAGTTTAAGGTTGCACAAGAACTGAGGCTTTTAGGCTACATTTGCTTTTCCTTTGCTTTTTCCTGGGAAAGCATTTTGGTCTTTTTGCCCAAAAGCATTGCTTTTTTTTCTCACTTGAATGAACTTATTCTGACAAACGCTTTGTCTGGCCGATTCAGCGGATCTGGAAAAAGCAACGAGCGCAGGCTTTATGTAGTATTATTATTTTTATTATCATACAACTGTTATTTCTAGTACTATGGAGACACCTGTGTGTTTCTTGCTGGGAAAAAAAGTAGTCTTTTTCTTTTTCTGTTAGTTTTCTTTCTTTTTTCAGCTTTTTACAGCGCAAAGTGTGTACATACATTAGCATTATGATAATTATTTTTTTCTTATGTAATTGGATTTTTTACTTTTGTGTTTACTTTTTTTTTTTTTTTGAGCTTGCCAGGCATATTACAGTCTATAGACACTCCGCTAAAGCAATGAAGGTCACATCTCAACTGCCCAATATATAAATACATATTCGTTTCCTCGAGATCTGATTTCCAAAGTCAAATTGTAGAATTCTTTAACCATTTCTCCACACTACTATCATTGTTAAAAATACCATTTCAAAAACGTCTTCAACATCATTATAATCTTTATTTTCCCCCGACGTTACCCACAACTAGCCTATTTTGTCCCTTCCCCATTATACACACACCAACAAAGCCTTTAAATTCACACATACTATATTTCGCCCACAATGGATTTGACCACTATTCTCAATAAGGAAGACAACTCTCACAGCGACAGCTGCTCGAGTGCCAGCAGCAGTCCGAGCTCTACGAATGCGAGCATTCACAGAGAGTCGAACTACTCCGTCAACTCAATGCCTCCCCCACGCTCAATGAGCATCCAGCTGCCTAGCCCGCCGCTTTCACACAAAAGAAACACTTCTTCCGACTACTTCAATGCCCAACAGTACCAGCCGCGATCAAGCAACATCCCCCAATTCTCATACGGATTTCCTCCGTCCCCACCATCGCCATCAGACCCCATTTCACAGCCGTCGCAGGTGCTGCCGCCACAGGCTCCAACTGCATCAACGACCACCACCACACACAACATTTCACTTCTGAAAAACTCCATTCAGCAGCAGAAACAGTTTGCGTGCCTCACCTGCACAAAGCGGTTCTCCAGACGTAGTGACCTAGTCAGACACGAGCGCATCCACACCGGAGTGCGGCCCAACGTGTGCGGCGTGTGCGGCAAGCAGTTCATCCAGCGCTCAGCGCTCACTGTGCACATGCGTGTCCACACTGGCGAAAAGCCTCATAAATGTGACATTTGCGAAAAGGCATTCAGCGATAGCTCCTCGCTGGCCAGGCATCGCAGAGTGCACACTGGCAAGCGCCCTTATGTTTGTAATTATCCTGGATGCAGCAAAACCTTCACGCGCAGAACTACGCTGACCAGACATATCAGCTCGCATGGCGGATGGAACGCCCAAATGAATAGCACTCAGCCTCAGCATCAGCTCCCCATGGCTGCTCATCAGGCTCCTATGCCTTTGGGATCCATCCAACAGCAGCAGCAGCAGCAGCAGCAGCAAAATCATCACCATATGCCCCACTCGCCACACATGCCTATTCCTCAGCATCAGCACCACTTTCATCATATGCAAGGCCATCCTCCTTCTCTTCCCCAGCATCACATTCCCGTTCACCAAGTTCGGTACCAACCATGGCCCCAACAACAGCAGCAGCAGCAGCAGCAACAGCAACCTCACCAAGTGCCGCCACAACACCCTCTTCCTCCTCCTCCCCATCATCAATACCAATACAGCCTTCCTCCCACGTCTGCAATCCTTGGACGCTAGTTAGGGTTAAAGAAGCCTTTGTATATTATAATTTCCTCAACATTAATTATTTTTGTTTCTAATTGTCTACACACACACACTTAATTATTTATAATATACACACATAGATATTTTATTACACTACACCTCATTAGACCATTCGCACCCTTTTCTTTCTACTTTTGTCTTGCTCTTTTTTATTTATTTGTGTGTATTTCTTCCCGGCTCTTAGCTCCGATTTCCCTGGAAGGAGGTGCGGAACCTTGTACCAAGATTGTGGTTGGTTTTGGGAGATACTACTTAAACTATTAGTGGCCTATGCTGGTTGACCGTCTAAGTTAGACGTTTTATTCACAAAGGCGGATGTGTAGAACAAGAGAACATTGCAAAAGAGAATGAAAGTGCACTATGTTTCAGGAGGTTCCCGATTAGAGTCAAAGTAAGACATGAGATTTGCGTCAACACCCGTTTGTGTATAGCAGGACTTGACTACATCTCGGCCTGAGTTTGTTTCGTGTGATTATGACTTTCGTCAAACTTCAATGTGTAACATCACTGATGATGATGATATATACTTTATTATCTACCATGGCGCGCCAAGTTTTGAAAGCCCTTTATCAGTCTTCAAAAGCTCGATTTTTATTTTAGTATTTTTTTAGTATTTTTTTTCTTCTTCCTCAACAACCAAAGTATTATTTTCCCAGCTCGCCATGCTTGTGTCCATGTACACACATATCAAAAGCGTATGTAGTGTACATGTACACACACACACGAAGAGAAAAAGAAGCGATAAACGAGGTGCAGATGACCACCACCGCCGCGCCCCAAACGACACCAGAATGGCACCCTGATGACATTTGCAGAAAACCCCGAACAGAAGATTTGGAATAATATTATAATTATGTTTCTACACACACGATCCCACCTAGAAGACGCTTTTGGTTACACTGGGATGCGCGGACCGCGGCTTGGAATCAGAAAAAATAAACAAAGTGAATGGAAGGATGCATTCAAACCATAATATTAAACTACTGACTCAACGAAGTAATAGGACCGCCTTCAGTGGGCGATTTTATTTTGACCAAAAATATTTGTACGTGAGTGATAGTAAGTGTATGCTCACATCAGCACCGTACAGACTCCTTTATGAGATAAAAATCTCATGACCTGATGTACATATACAATTGTTCTATGAGAGCGATAATTTCGATCAAATTCCACAATAATTTCGATCCAATTCCAATTCGCCCCCCGAAATAAGTCCTTCCAAGCATACATTGTGTATGTACATGATTGGTGTACCAGTCATAGTGGACACTTAGGGAACGAATACAGATTGTTTACACTGGCCAATCTGCACATATTTTGTTTATTCTATAGATTACGCTTTATTCACAGCTCAATGCTCTGGGTTGTACATTGCCTTTTCGGCTTTTTGTGGCCGCTCTTCTTTTGTTTCTGGATGCCTATGTTTTCTGCATAGAATTGTTTGCAGCCGTACACAGCGTTGGCTATTGTGTGTATGGATGTCTGTGATTGTGTATGTGGGGTATCGTGCGCCAACGGCACTACAAAGACTATAAATTCCAGTTTTGCACCTGCTTATCTGAGCAGGGCTACACAGGCTGTGTGTACACTAAAGGGAGAATACAAGAGCGGGCAAAGTCAAAGAAACAATAGTTCTTGGTAATGAGTGCAAGTATACACTTGATGATAGGAATCCACAAATCAAAAGCCTGTTGTTTAACGCTTGGGCTGGGAGCACAACAACCCAGATCAGGTCAAGAAAAACATAGGTGCTTCGCCAATGGGTATGTAGTGTACCAACACAATTGTGGTTCATCAATGCCCTTTCTCTTCGTAATGATATATCTAGCTTATCTATCCAAGCTAAGCGCCGTGACCGTCGCCAAAAGTTAGTATGTTTTCGTTTTAACTTTGCGTGTATCCCCCATACTAACTTGCAATAAGACTTCTAGCCCCGGTCCTGCTACTCTTTCTCTAGTAGAAGGCAACACAATGTACACTGACTCCAGTAGCCATACCCATACTCAAGAAACAAAACCCACGTCGGGTTTGCTAATCTATCAAGAGCCAGTAGTAGTATCGCAAGAAGCATTCCAGGGGGGGGGGGGGGGGGGGGAAAGGGTTCAACTTTAATACTATTCTGGCTGTGTGGGAAGAAAGTGGACTTTTTTGAATTTTCTACACACTGTTCCAATACATGCGCCGGCTGTGTATCATCCCACAAGGGTCTCCTTTGGCGAGATCTGTAGCAGAGCCGAGCTACCGAAAATAGTAGCTGTACATTGAGATTGTGTGTACAACCGCCGCCGATCTGGAGGGGGAACCCGGGGTTAAACTGTATTTGACAGTGATTGACACGCCCCGGGATTAGGCGACTTTGTCGAGACACAATACAGTGACCAGATTATGTGTACATACAGAGCATTGGCAAGAGAGATTCAACTCGTACTTGGAGTTGGAGAAAACAATTGTCAGTTGTGGTTTCTACTAATCTCACTGGCCACTTGCACGACAGTGACGATCATGAAACGGCTATACCACAAAATCAATTTCGTCTCCGTTCAAAGAATAAATTCCGGCTTTCAAAACAGTATCATGGCTGACACTGCCAACCAAGGAGCCAAACCTCCCAGCTGATGCACAACGTACCCTTTGCAGTCGTTGTGATCGACCAGAAGCGAGCCTTGTACAATACAACAGGGACTTCCCTGTGCGTGTATAATCAAAGTGGAGAACAAACAGCATGTACAACGACTATTGTCAAGCCCCCCGGGGTGTACTGCTGCTGATCCCAAAACCCCACGCATGAACAACAGCTCCGCCAACCCTCCTCTACGAAAAATACCAGACCGTTCAGAGTGTTTTCTTCTTGCTAGGGAATCCAACAGCAGGACTACAGTGTCTTCCCGAGAAGTGAACCCTGCATTGTTGGAGAGGGAGAACGATGGAGAAAAAAGAGGTTTTCTCTTTGTTGAAAATAGCCAAGAAGTTACTGCTAATGTACAGGTCTGTGCGAGCACACAAAAAGTTGGAAGGGAATTCACATCAATTACCTTACGCTTCTCTGTGTGTATCAATTCATGTAGAGCAGAATGGTCTTGTCAGGTAGGTTTGGGAGTACAAACACAAGTTTAATGGATTCAAAAAATAAGAATAAAATGCAATGTGTACTGTAGCCACCCGTAAGCACGCGCTGGTGTGTACATTGTAATGGTTCTTGTACTTTTTTCCCACCGCTTTGTTTTCCGCACCTTTACACTCCTCCTCCACTTTATCTCAGCACACCCCTACCCTCCATCCATTCTCTCCAGCTGCGTGTACACATATCCATGCCCCGTCCCACTCCATCCGCCACTTCTTTCGCGGTACGTTGTACAATTTGATACGGTTATGTACACATGAACGAACGAAATGCTAACCATGGCTCTGTAGAACCCCAGATTCATCTGGTTCTTGGGTAAGTTCGTCAATGTCATAAACTACACAATGTAAAGATCAGTTTTTTCGCTAACGGTGCTGGTGCTGGTGATGCAGGACACGTCTCGACGCTGGTGGGCGCGTTTTTCTACGCGCTGTTTTCAATTGGCATTTTAAAGAGCTCGCGCATCGGCGTGTTTTGGTACCGCGAAGTGTTCGTGTCGGTGATTGCGACCTACGGGATCGGGTTGTACGAGACCCACGGCCAGAACCTGCACTCGTTGATAACGACCCCTGCACCATGGGTCCTGGCTGACGATAGCATTCACTACTTGATGCTGGCGCTGCTGTGGCTGCTCACTGCGCCGTTCTTTGGAACGCTGCCGCCGTTCATTGTCTTTTCCATCATGCAAACAAGCTCCTATGCCCGCACTTACTTGTTGGCCAGCCCAGCCGCCAGTCTTTCTGGCAAGAAACTGACCGAGACGATCGCCGCCAACACCGACAAGCTCATGTTTGTCGCCTCCGGCGCCGAGTTCTTCGTCCTGATCCGGCTGCTCCTGCGCACACTGACCTTCCGCCTCCCGGCCATGCTCAAGTTCGGTTTGTACTTTTTCTTTTTCAAGCTCAGATTCAACAGCTCGGCCTACACCAAGCATACGGTCCGGTCCTGGGAGATCAGAGTCGACAGATGGCTGGCGTACCCTGCGGTCCCGCCGGCGCTGCGCCAGATTTGGGTCTCTGTCAAGGAAACCGTTCGGACTAAGCTGGGGCCTTTGTTGGTCCTGCCTCCTCAGGCTGCTTCTGCTGCTTCTGCTAGTAAACAGGAAACCCGCAAGACACAATAACCTCCATGTATAGACATTTTTTCATAGTCGTGATCAATTGGCCTCCAAACTAATGATAAATTTCCCAGCAGTGTGTTCAAGGCTTTGTATACACAATGAATAGATAAATGTACACACACATGTGATAACTAGAGATTTAGATCAACAAAATAATAATGCGAATAAACTGGATGTATCGTGAATCGACAAATGTCTGCAAAAAAAAAAAAAAAAAAAAAAAAAAAAAAAAAAAAAAAAAAAAAAAAAATAGTAAGTTTCTAGGTAAAAAAACGCAGATACCAGGCAACTCCCAAAGACAAGAAAAAGTCAATTCAAAAAAAATTATTTCAGCCTACACTTTTTCCCATTGTTCTTCAAACACACAAACAAAACCGCTCTTTCTTTTCACCCCACGAAATTCTCAAACGTGTTTGTATGTGATTGTTTGTTTTGTTTGTTGACTAAATCGTCGGAACCCGATAACCTTGTCTCTTTCTGTTTTCTCTGACTTGAAAAAAAAAAAAAAAAAAAAAAAAAAAAAAAAAAAAAATGGATACCGATCACGCTATAGCTGCAAATACACAAAACAAAAAAACTCCTTTGTGATCAAGGTGAATAGTTTCTGATATTTTTTTCTGTTTTATCGGTGTCGAGATGCACAACTCCAAAACCATCGCACTGAAGCGAGAAACCGTTCCAGGAAGCCAATGACAATGAAATATAATATAATCGCGACAAACAACAACAACAACAACGGACAAGAAGAAAAAGGCAGGCACGCAGGCAGACAGACAGACACGATTTCAAAAGGATAAAGGGGCAGTCGCATGTGTACACACTACGCCCATGATTTGTTTGTTTTTTTTGTTTTCTCGCAATGAAGAAAGAGGAGGAGCTTTGACTAAAGCGCTGTCACTCGAACGAGACAAGCAGCAGCAACAGAAACAGAAACAACAAAGACCGTGCAACCAGGAGCAAGCGCTGCTTGAATCAAACAATCCTCAAGAACAGAGAAGGGAAGCTAGACATTTTTTTGCGACCAATCCGCAAGAGCATTATCATTATTATTTTGGGGAAGGACAGTGTGATCGAAAACTGGGTTTGTTTTTTACCCTCATGTGTTGGAACGATTTCCGGCTGAAGCGCCTGCGGTCTCAGGATCTTTTCAGGACTTGAAAAGGGGGAGAGTGTGTGAAGAAAGGGACCAGGTTGTCCGCCGTCATGATCAGTCCGTCGGTGTACACACAGATGTAGAATGAACAAGTTCAAGGAGGACGCGCGTACGACCAGAAGGTCCAAGGAATAAGGGACCTGATTTTTCATAGCCGCGATCCCTCAAAAACTTGTACAACTCGTTTCAAGAACAAAACACCCAAAGCCCGAGAACACACACACACAAGGACCTTTCAATCCTCATTATCAACAAGCACGCGTTTTGGTTTCTATTCCGCAACACGCGAGTGCGCGAAATGTTTATGTTTTCTTCTGTGAATGTTCCGTTCGGGCTCTGGCGAAACTAAGGTGTGTACATTTTCCAATAAAAAAAAAGACGCGAGCGCTCTTTGTTGGATCTTTCAATACTGCACAAGTCAAGCCTTTTTTCTTCTCTCTTTCACTCGCGCGCGCGCGCGTGCACGCCAAATGTTTCCATCCCGATTGTCTTTCCCCAAATACCAACCTCCAAAAAAAAAAAAAATCAGTACACAAGACGCGTTTTCCCGTAACCGAGTGCTGGATCGCGTCGTTGGCCAACAAGCCGTCGATGTCGATGTCAATGTCGCAGGACGTGCAATTGTGTAGTACACGATTTCGGTCGGAGTCGCAAGTGTTATCTCAAGAGATTATTTTGATTTTCTCCATGATCTTGTGGGGTTTTTTTTTTTTTTTTTTTTGGGGGGGGGGGGGGGGGAAAGTCCCAAATGAAGAGCTTGTACACACACACAGCTCCCGTTTGTGTGAGGCGTTACACATAAGGACATTTCAAAAAACAAGCGCGACAACTAATATATACAATCGGTTTCTGGGATTTGACACAAGTGGTTTGGTAGATCGTACATATGGGCGACACCAAACAAGACATCTCATGAAAAACGACACCGAACGAGTGGTGATTATGATGATTATGGTAGATACGGTGCGGTGCAGCATGTCCAGCATTCCTGCTGATTTTGGTTTGGGAAGGACGGAGGGGGAAAGGGGTCTTTTGTGAAGGACTCCCGATAAGCTTGTACACAATTGAAAAAAGTTTAGCGCCGATTTCGAACAAGTATAATGTGTGTATTTTTTTTTTCACATTGTGTATGCACTGGAATCTGTGTAGAGGAGAAAAAAGAGATTGAGATTGCCACAGGCGTTTGGAAGATGCCCTAGTGCTGAGAGATACACACATCTGCCTGACAGCTGATGTAGATGTAGATGTACACATTTTGTTGCGATAGTGGCTTGAGCTGGGCTGGGGTCTACAATCAACCACTCACTTCCAGACATTATCTTGTCTATCAAGCACAAAGCCATTTAAACCTATTGTCGTGTAAACGCACGTTGTCAATGCTTTACAAACAAGAAGTGATTTGTTTTGTTTTGTTTCTGGAGTGTATATATACAGGTGTAGCGCGGGGAGAAGTCCCGAAGCTCTACACAGCTCAAGTGATGTTGAAAACAGCTTGATGACCAAAGGAAAGAAAAAGCCTTTGTGGAGGAGGCGCTTGAGATGAAAGAGAGTCTTTTGAGAGTTGATTTGTAGGGTTTGTGATGTTGTCGTTGGACTTGAATAAAGACGGGTTTTTTGGGTCGAGGAGGAAAAATCAGAGAGTCTTGTTGCACAACTGTGTTGAGTGTTGTATGTACATTTTGCAGGAGTGTATTGGAAACGAAATACATAATATACATGTAGTTAAGATGCCAGACTATGCGTGTGTACAGAGCAAAGACGCGTTGACGATGACGAGTTTAGGAGTACATAAGTATTTAGGTCCATGTTCAAAGTAGTAACTCCGATCATTACCAGAAAAAAAAAAAAAAACAATTGTACAGTAACTGTACACACATTTCTTTTCTTCTGTTGCCGCCGCGTGTGCGCTTTATAAGAATACACACATACAGCGCAGCTTTTCTGATTGAGTGGAACCGAACTTGCACAACACTGTGTACACAGGAGGCCGTGGGCACGACATTGTAACGCTGCAGGCAAACAGAAATGTGTATTTGTGTACACACATACAATTCTCTGTACACCAGTCTTTGAACAAGAGCAGGGCCTTTTCTATTCAGTGAAAAAGGGTTACAAACGTCTGTTTTTAGACGAATACATTTTAAGCGCGTAGTGTACACACACTGAGTTGGTCCAGCACTTGATTTTTTGTATGGAGTGTACACACACATGCAATACGAAAGTTACGCTGTGTGAACGACGATGTAATACAAATTCGTGGTCAGCAAAAAGACCACTCACTGAACAATCCGCCTTTAAGAGAAATGGTGCAACGACCAGGTCTGTCCAGCTGACAATGCAGCAGAAGTAAAAGCTTGTATAAGTTGTTACCAACAAAGTCAGCTGTATTACAAATTGTGGACATTTGCGAAAAAAAAAAAAGCACTGTAAAAATGAATAAAAAAAGAAATATACACAGAAACATTCTTGTGTTGTTTTATTTGTTGTTGTAGGGTCGCTAAAGACGATCTTTGAAATGTGTACGGAACCCTGAATCAATATCGGTTTTTTCATGAGTGGTGATGCTATAAAATCTGAATACAAAATCAGTTTGAAGCCACGCCCTTTGTACGATCCTTAAACGCCCTGAAGAAAAAATAACAAAAAAAAGTATTCTGGGAGGATGTGTATTTGCCAAACAAGACTACGAATCCTTACTCTGCGTAACAAACACTGGGAGGGTCTCCTTCCTATCCTTCCCCCCAGGGATCGACACACCACCCGCTGTGCAATAGTGTACATTCCTCCAAAAGCAAAAAAACAAACGACTGCTTTGTCTGTTACACCTCTTCTCCTTCTTCTTGTGTACCACTTCTTGGTTTACATTCGCAGCTGGCTCAAGAGCCTGATGGTCCAAGCCTGGAGCAAGCGTTTTGATGGACTGTGCTGACTGTCGGTAAAGGTCCATGTTCTTCTTCTACACTGTAAACACTGTAAACACACACAAAGTATGTGTCTGTGTGTCTGTGTGTACAAGCTCAAGAAAAGGAGGGCCCGGGCTGAGCCTGTTCCTACCCTGGATCGACCCTGCCCTCCTCCTTCCTCCCCCAAAAACCCTCGTTTCTCAAATTGGCACAGGCCTCATTTCCATTCCTCTCTCTTCTTTTCTCCCCGTTGTTGTTATTATTATTATTCTGGGCCTAACAGAGCCTTGATTCGCCTGAAAACAGTATTCGAGAACGTAAAAGCCAATGTACAATACACTGTAATGTACACACACTGTGTGTAGTACACATTGTCGTTGAATACACACATACTCAACATAAAGGCCGTAGTCTTGTCTCTTCTTCCTCTTTCACCACCCCCAAACGGTCCAATTCTGTAAAACCTGCCAATTGCGAAAGGCAGCGCGGTGACTGACTGAGTGACAAATAATAATAATAATAATAATAATAATAATATTATCAAGGTAGTGCACACGCGGGGCCCACCGAGAATGCCGCTTAATCCAGGCAGCAGCAGCAGCAGCAGCAGATTCGCACTAATAAATAAAAAGGAATACAGACACAAAAAGAGAGACAGATTCTATACTACAATCACCCAGCAAAGTGGTGTACATACACCCAAGCAAGGCAGGCAGGCAGGCAGGCAGACAGGCGGGAATGAACGAAGAAGCAATCTACAAACAACCCAGACAGTGCTGATGTGTATACATGTATTATCGACAATATTACACACATAAACACATAGATGCTACCTAAGAATTGTACACAAAAAAAAAAAATGAAGGGCAAAAGCAAACAAATCAAAGTGGAAAGAGCGCACACCCTGTTTACAAAGCGAAAATATCGTGTATCTGTGTACACACGCAAATATAATTATATTATTATATGTGTACATACATGTACACACACTTGAACGATGATGATCAATTCACAACAGATTCTGGAGATGTACAAACGTTTGGGTGAATGTGTACTGAACCGATTGCGTTAGACTGAAAAAGCATCTTCTTCGGAGTCCTTTTCCGTCCTCGTCGTCGTCGTCGTCGTTGCAACAGCTCCAGGATCTGCTTCGTTCACTATAGTGCCCGCACACAACGGTTCTAAGCGAGCAGTATCGCCCGTCCAAGAAGGCCCACCAGTTATTGCTGTTGATGTTATTGATGTTGATATTGATGTTGTTGATGTCGCCATGACCAAAACAAGCAACACAATCCACACGATCGTGGAGTTGGCCAGGGCTTGGATGGAATGGTGCACCAGCGGGGCGCGTGCAGAGCCCGTTGGGAAATAGGAAAGCCTCGATGAAGAGGATCCAGTCAATACGACGTGAGCACTGAGAACAAAGAACAGCTGCCAGTTTGCTCCCAGCATCTCCAAGAACCTGGATGAAGTCAACAAAGCAGACGACGACGACGACGACGACGACGACGGCGACGTTGAACAAGAAGAATGCGCGTCGTCATCCTCTTCCGTCTCCGTCTCCGCCGCCACCTCCGTGTCGCTGCACAGGAAATAGGAAAAACTCGTATTGACTAGCGCAATCAGAATAACATACACCTGTAACGACCCCAAAGCATCCTCGTCGTCGTCGGTCTCCGCCAGACTGGTATACGGCAGGTCGTACACTGCCGAGTGAATCGAAAGCAGCACCAGGCATCCGAGTGACAGGACAAACACGACGGGCGAGGTCTTTGCAAACGCGTCAATCACCAAAGGCTTTGAAGAAGAACAAGAAGAAGAAGAAGAAGAAGAGTCACTAGTGACTAACGACGCATACAGAAACGCGATAGGCGCAATCAGCCAGTCAGTCTGCAGAGACCCGGCAAACCCAGTAGCAGTCCCGCCGGTCTTGGCGTAGACCGCTGATCCGACCGCCGACAGGACCAGCAGGACCAGCGGCGCGCCGACCGACGACCCGGTTCGAGTTGTTGAAGCTGAAGCTGAAGCTGAAGCAGAAGCTGTAGCGGTAGCTGTAGCGGTAGCTGGAAGGGTCACAAATGCCGCCGCCGCTGCTGCTGCCATTAACGTATATGCAGCCGCCCAAAACGAGATCTTGGCTAGCAGGCTACAGTAGGCCGTACCGTAGTTCTGGCGCAAACCCGCACACAGGCAAAGCGCCAACAGATTAAGCTCGCGCAGCCAGCACAGCAAGTGTTTGATTCTGGCCAAGGGCTTTGGTGGTGCTGCTAGTGCTGGTACTGGATTAGTGGTGTTTTCGTGGTGGTGGTGGTATTGATAGTGATTGGCACTAAGGGCAAACTCGTATGAGGTCACTAGCAGCAATAGACCTTCAGCCACACGCTTGACAATGGCAAATATTACATACGCCGAGTCCAATGCGGAACTCGAAATAATCAGCCAACCCGCAACCACTAGCCCTTTCTGCCACCGCGATCGCGAAACAAGCACCTCGATGTCTGATCCGGGCAGCGGCAGCAGATTATGATTGTGTCGTCGGGTAGCAGAGGAGGAGAAGGAGGTATTGGAAAGGGTGGTATAGGAATAGCTGGAAACCACGGCCAACGCAGTTAGCCCGCCAAAGACAACGGCCAAGTTCTCAAAAGAGGCTGTTTTGGCCTGTTTGTGCAAAAGCGAGGTGTGCTCGGCTAGCAGGACGTAGGTCAAGGGAACGACTAGGCTGGCGCTGAAGGCGAGCAGGCGGCGCGCCAGGTGTGTTGGTTTGAGGGCAAGCTGGACGCAGATGTATGCGGCTAGCCAGAGCGAGAGTGCAAATAAGAGACCGGGACTGGCGCCCTGATCCGGAACGCAGCAGGTGGCTTCTGACAATGACGACGATGGTGATGATGATGATGATGGCAGAGATGATGGCAATGATGACAATGACGACGACGAAGGGTTGGTAAAAACACGGGCGTTGCAGAAATGGTTAAGGAGAATCTCGGCTTGCAGCTGGACAGCCTCGCGGCGATAGTGAAGCCCTATGGGATCGTACTTTAGCCTTTGGCCGAACCCTATCTCATTATAAACAGGGACATAATAAGCGGCCGGATTATCCCCTGCACTACGAGAAGAAGAAGAAGACTCGTTGTTGCCATACAGCACACCGGCGCCGGGCCTGCCCCGGATATCGCTCTGGTTGTACTTGAAAACCGCGTCGGTGTACTCGTTCATGGCATTGACAATGTCCGGCGTAATGTGTTTTTTGCGGTTCGCGTCGAGCAGAGGGTAGTAAAGGACTTGCGTCGGGGCCAGGTATACGGGCCCCAACTCCGGGGCGGCGCGGTGCGTGAGATTGACCACTTTGTCAATCGCGGTTTGGAAGCGCGGGAGCACTTTGTCGCGGTCTTTTTCGAAAAGCGCGAACCAGAGGCCGGTTGTTATGTAGACAAAGCTGGTCCGCTTGGCCAATGTCGCGTTCTGGGCGATTTTGAGCAGTTTCCCGAAAGACTCGTCGCGGTCGAGGTAGGGGTCCCAGAGCAGGGAGATGGTGATGTTGATCTCGGGGTTTGCGAGATTGAAGTGTAGGTTCTCGTTGCCGTGGACGTTGCGGTCGGTGTTGGTGAGCGGGTCAATGAGGTGTGCTGTTTCCCAAAAGATCTGGCGCGCGGTAGAGTCACCGAGGAAAATGATGTTTGCGTTTGCGTTGGACTCCTTGCTCTGGCTGGAAAGGAAGAGGCATTGCTGGATGCTGGCCGCGGAGTGTTTGGCCAGCACGCAGTTCTCGGGCTGCCAGAGGTCGGCAGGGCCCTGTGGGCCTGGCGCTGTGAGCCAGCGGCCCGACTGGAGCACCCGGTTGCACCGGGTCTGGACGGCCAAGGGGCTGGTTGATGACGCAGACGTTGCGGCCAAAAACGCGAGGGTCAGTGCTACGGCCAGCGAAGCTGCGACCAGCGCCGGCGAGCAAATGGACAAGTAGTATCTCGATATCATAGCCGGGGGGAGAGGAAGAGATGGATGATTGGAAGTGAAGAAGAAACGGAAAGGAGGAAGGTGGAAAAGTAGAGTGGTGGTGATGTAGCACATATGGATATATTTAGAACGTTACGGAGGCTTGTGTGTATGTGCAGTTGTTACAGAGAAAACAGGCACGAAATGAAGGAGCGCGCGCACTTTGAATCCTGCGTCAAAGCCTTGTGTGCTTGGGTGATTCACAAGAAAAACGTTAAATTTCTGCAGATCGTGCGCGTGAACTTTAAAAACGCTAAACCCCCAAAAGTGTCTCTGTAATTGTTTTGTTGTTCTTTTTACACATTCGTTGTGTTCTTTGGGGGTTTGATACTGCAATTGCGAAATGAAACTTGTATGAGAGCTGATAGGTGATTGCTTGTCGGTGGTTGGCAAGAGTTGTCTGAGATTGATGGTGATTCTTTATTCCAGACGAGTGCTGTAAAAAAATAGAATTATACATGATGAGACATTACGCAGTAAAACTACACTACTACGCCTTCACTGATATCATTCATTTCAAAAGATTGTTTTGCTGGCTGGGTTACACTTGAAACCCCATCTAAAGTTGCTCATGGACAGCAGCCAATGCAATTGCAGGTCGTGATTAAACGGGCTTGTTTTCTGAGTATCAGAAGAAATCACAAACGCTCAGTTAAGAGTACATCTCTCAGTTGCGGCCTTTTTCCCGTCGACAATTCTGCAAATGTGTTTGTTGGTGGTTTTGTCAATTTAAAAAAGAAGCAATGTTTTACTCACCTGGATCCACCTGAATATTTATTGCAAAATTTCTGGATTGCAGTGTCGAGACATTGTTTACTGATAACAAACAGTAAAACATTTGTTTGTACAGTAAGGCTCTGTAGAGGTCGGGGTATAGTGGAAAATGTTGACGTGGACAAAGAACGGCCTCAATGAGAAGGTATTTATAGACTCGCGTCATTGACATTCTCAAAAGCTTTTTATCATTCTTGCAATTCATGGCAAATCAAACACAACCACCAGAAAGCTCAGGTGCAAAGCGGTCATCATGTACACCTGAATTCGCAAACCTGAACGCTCTGTGTGTACCAGGCTTTTGGAACTGCGTTTAGTTGATCCCTGCCCCTGAACATATCGGTCTCATGTCTCTAGTATTATTTATTTTTTAAGACCGTGCGCGCGTGTACTTTGTGTACGTAACCAAACCCTGAGTGGACTTGGTCAAAGTGTGATTTGTGGGAGCCCTGAAAAAAGCCGTTGAAAAATACAAATGTGATTTTTTGACTTTACAAAAACGTGAGCATTACATGGGTTTGCTTGGAAAGTAAAGCAGTTGTATTAAGATCAACAATCCGTATTGCAATACGTAATGGACTAGTTTGATTGACAGTTGTTTTTTTGTTTTTTCCCAATAAATTTATGTACTGTTCTGGACTGAAGTAAGTGGGCATTTGACTAGACTCTACAATAAACACACTTGGATCACTCTCTAGGCAGATCCTGTTTTTTTTTGTTTTAAAGCAAAGCCCAGAAACACCGGCAACAATCCCGTTTCGTGCAGTGTCCATCTCTGCATGGACTGACTGAATCATTTGGACTTTCTCCTCCTCCTCCGCTTTTTATATTTGTGGGTCCCGCATACACACAACAACTGATATATGCGCTCGGTACCGCGTCAACAATTCTGCTTTTTTCTTTTTTAGTTGATGTGTACACAGATGTCTTTTTCAAGTTAGGCGCTTCTTCAAGTCCAGGTCCTGTTCTTGTTTTTTTGAGTTCTTCGTTTCACGTTGTTGTTACCGGTTGTACACATTGTTCACATTATGGGGTCTTTGTGCAGAATGAGTGGTGTTTGGGGACATTGCCGAACGTTGGGAAATACAAGAAACTCCCATGATGTGTACAGAAAGTGGACTGCAACTATGACCACCTGGCGTTTCTGCAATGCTCATTCGTATATCGTTGAGCGCTGATCCAAAGGCGCTCGGTACATTGTGGACAGTCGAGATGAGTCTCGAATCTGGTTCAGGTACAGGCACTTGTGGATTCTAACTTTATTCAAATGCACACGACTAGTCAAATACATGAGTGTTTTTAAACAAAACAGCACTAAACCACCAACATTGCTATGTCTTAGGCCCTAGCACTGATTGGAATATGCCTTGCTTTTTTCCACACAAATATGGTACACGCTGAGCTTGCGCAAATTTGTATACACCAAAGCTTTGGACGTATTTCAAACGATTAGTGGGCAGATGTACTTGACGTTTTCCCCCCCGCCTACCTTCTTTCGGATTCAGGAACCTTTGCTTATCTAAGAATCTGCCTTCAAACACAGGTGCATCAACCTTTTTTTTTTTTTTTTTGACGCAAAACTTGGCACGGAAACAGAGTCTCAACGGTGCCCCAGGATTCGTGTGAAGATGTGCTGTACAATTATTGAAATCAGTGCAATAGGTCATTTGCTTAATTGAGTATTCAATTGCGTGGCGTATACTTGGTAAATGAATGACACAAAAAACACAATGTGGCCCCTGCGTCGCTGATTTAAACTTAAAATGGACATTTGGAGGGGGCCGCCCCTCCTCAAAGCTTTCTCTGTGTACACATACCCATCTGAGAACACTACCCATGCGTACTTGAGAGATACGGGGCTTTTTGAAAACCCGCAATTGTAGGCTCAAGACGCCTCTGCGTATAAAATTTCCTCATCAATCGAAAAGTGTCGACTTTAGATGCTTTGTATCGTGCGCGAGTTGCCCACATTTCAGGCTTGTGTGTATGTGTGTACACATAACATGCGTTCATATTGGGCGAGTACATACATGGTCTTAGCGTTTTTGTTACACGCTAGTCCAGAAGTTTTTTTTCAAGTCTTTTTTCTCGAGGAAAAAAAAGGTTTCTTGCTAGGATATGCTTGAGTAAAAATATCCGACTCAGGTCTGGTATGGTTTTGGGACTAGTGAATTTATACAATCTTGACTTTTGTTACACGTTATTATAGCTTGGAAGATTTCTTCTGAGAAAAACATTTGCAAGAATATTCATCAGTAAAGCCAACTTTTTGTAGACTTGGTATGTCAATTTGCTTTTATCGACGCTACAATACTGCACATAATTGCAAACAACAAAACAATTTGCAATGACTGAGAGACCGTATTCAGAGTTTATTTTCTCGACATTTGAAACCAAAGACTAGTACTTATTGAGCCTTAGTTATTTACGGCGATACACTAGACTGTAAATACTTTCCTGACTTGTCCAAGCAATAATGTGAAAACGAGGTGTCTAGATTCTATTGCAACAACTGAAAGATCGATTTACATCCTTGATCAATCATCAAAACTTGTACACTAAGAATCCCAGCCGCTATGACGAAAGAGTACTGTCGCAGCGCATGTGCGTGATGAAAAAAAAACAAACAGTGGGTCTAGATACTTTGAGCAACAATTTCAGTAGAATCACAGACCAGCTATAATACAGTAAGGTATCGATTAGCGGTGCTGGTAGTTTCAAAAAGTTTTGTGAGACTAGCCATCAGTTTGGAGTTTTCTTGAATCAATGTTGCTGGTATCCCACATACTTGTGTGTTTTTGAACAATGATAATCCATAAGACATCGATCGTATCACGATCTCACTGAGGTATAGACACTGCTTAATACCATCAGAGCTTTATCTGTATCTACATCTGTGTTCAGCACGTACCATGTTCTCTCTATACGCGCGGTTCACGAGCACCTTGTTAATGTCTCATGGCTATATTCATATCCTATAGACAATTCATTTCTGTCTTTGGATGTGCTCAAGTACAATTACCAAATAGGTAATGGTTGATGTTTGTCAAAGTTGAATCACGCTGGATCGGTAAATTGACTTTAGTCTCGTGTTTTCTTTGGTCTCAATTTAAAGCACAAAAATCATTTGTCAACTTTTTGTTGAATCGTGGTAAATATAAAAAAATTTTCAAAGCTCTGTCCATTTCATCGAGATCTGTAACGCACTTTAGAGGAATGTGTAGTCTAGTAAATATACCAGAAATGGCCATAAGAGATTGCAATATACACACATTTCTTGTTCTACTACAGAACCGGAAAAATTACTACTGTACAGCGATTACACCCTATAAAATTCATTCAATATGAGACCTAACTCTTTTGAACAAAACAGCTGAGAAATTCAAGAGACTATATAATATATCTGTTGTTAAAATGAAAAATACGACCACGCAAGAATTCAGCAATTAGCAGGTTTTGGAGTTGTGCAGTTACTACTAGTTTGCAGTTGAAGCTCATATAAGGAGATTTACGAGGAAAAGGGCAATGCTGCTGTAGTTGGAAATGTGTTTATCGTACGTTTATTATCAATATACAACACGCCTAACACAAATACATTATAGATGCTGCGCTCTTACATGAAGTCTAGAGTTATAGTCAAAATACCAGCTGATCGACATTCTTCGCTTGCCAGCCAAACAAAAAAATGACCAATTAGTGATTAGCTTGAAAAATGTATTTCACCTAGAGCTGAATCTTGACAAACTTGATCTATACTTATTGCAACATGTTCCCGGTAAGGCTTCAAATCGGGCATTATCGACTGGTCTTTTGTTAATAGTTCTAGTCAGACCATCTCTAAAAATGTGCTTGTACAAACAAATTAAACGATGTGTGAAATCTGCGAGTAAAATTGGGACAACAAAGGATACATAATCAAGATCCACGATAATCTAAACTCATTTCAAGCATAGGTCTAAAATATCTGGCAATGAGGCTGCTCGACTCCATGATATGTTCAAAACGTCGCTATTCTAAAGACTGGGTTGATCAATGTCGGTAACTACATGTGTATCAGCAGCGAATGGTGCCCGAGATTGTACATCCTGACGCAAAATCGAGATATTATGTAAGCACCACATTGTAGACACTTGACTTGTGTACAAAATCTCCACGCCACATGTCAAGAAACCAATCCTAGATTGAGAAAGCGCATGATCGGTTAATACATCAACGTGTTTGCGACAACAAATTACAAACAGGATGTTGAGATATATTAATTTTATGCTGTGTTAGTTCTGCCCAGTTGGTCAAGTGCTAGTGTGTGTGTGGGTGCCGGGTAACTCTAGAGAAAATTTATCACTCGGGACTTCCAGTCCCTCCTTCTTTTCTCCTCCTTACCTGAAGTTCCCACGTTGACACGCACTGGCGCTACCCATCTATCTGTACTTAGACCACTAACCGTGATCCCATTATATATAGATATACGAAATTACTTCAACACAGGATCCATGTGAATCGTTGTCCATTGCGTTACTATAAACACTACCTACGCTACACCAGCGCAAAGACCGCTTTTACACAACGAGATGTATATTGGCATTTGTAAAATCTGGCCATTTCCGTGCTTGTTAGCGACTCTTTCGGTATAAGCTAAAATTCCAACAAGATAATGTTACCCAGATTGTACACACCCGCTTTTGAACTGTTTGGCTGGACCTTGTATATAATCGATTTTTTTCAACAAGCATTCTCAGACAAGGTCAACAATAAACAAGACAAGGTGAGTTGGGGGAACAACCTAATCTTGAAAGGCTGGCGGCCACCACACCTCCTTAATTATGATTCGTCAACACAATGACATAAGCTTTACCCTTTTCTTGGAGTCTTTAGATAGCGCAAGTCTGAAACACCAAGTAACTTCTCTCAATTCTTTCAGAAAAAACATTTCTGTTTTGTAGAGCTTGCAAAAGCAAATCCTTTGTGTATGTACGCTGTACACATCGATAGAGTACCGTAAAACTAAGCGCATGCTATGGCCTTGTTGGCATCAGGAGAAATGCAGGAAAAGCTATTTGGAAAACTACACCTGGCATTTCCCAGCTCGAGTAAACAGGATTTTGACTCGCATCAAGGAGTTCCTGAGGCAAGCAGTTATACAGCATTACTGTACACACCGCCTCATGAGATGAAATGATTGAAATGGTAGTAGAGATGTACTACATTTGTATAGAGTTGATACAAGGGAATTCGCATAGTAGAGACGCCCAAGATCAAATGGCTATTGTACATATAGCAAGTACCAACCACAAAGCATAAGATACTGTTAAATGAAACTATTGTCGATATGTATCAGGAACAGTAGCGTAAAAGTAGAATTCAAATGCTGTTGTGCATTATGCCATGAAGTGATGACTTCTGTGTTTCTAAAACGATATTGCTTTACCCTTGGCATGTGCTACAAAGCATATGGGTTGAAGCACATATTATGAAAAGCACGGACAACGCCTTTAATCCAAGAAGGAGTGGGGTATTATGACAGTATGATGTACATTGAAAGTAACGGTGTATACAAATCAGCTTGTGTAGTAACATGGTGCTTCTAATATCAAAACGTAGCTCAATTGCGTTTAAAGATTATACAAATAGAACTGAATGACAGCATCATTTTTTCAAACTACGCATATGCGTTTCGAAAAATATGTCAAGCGATTTAAACAAGGCACTCATACTTGCAGACGGCAATTTTCAGCTAATTTGGAATGTATATTCGGCAAGTATCTGAGCTCAAAAAAAAAAATTGATTCAAATTTAGAACGACATTTGAGCATCACATTGACTTTTTTTAGTTTCAGAAAACTCAAGGTATATATGAAAAGACAAAGCAATTTAAGGGATGAAGTAAAACAAGATTGCTTGTATCATAGCTTTTAAACGATGATCAGCACAATTTTGGTGATTTTTGGGCAGAGCATGACGGCAAATTCTACAATAAATCAGGTACATTACGTATATACATTCAGTTACAATTGAAAAAGCTTTGACAATTTTTAAACTCCAGAATCGCTTCTCATAAAAAGGACTTTTCTTTAATATAGTAATTTCTTTGTTTATTCATTTCAATGTGTACACAATTTACTTCTGTTTGTAAATCACAAACACAACGCATAAAGTATTATAGTTAGCTGCAGACCAAATATCTTATATGACGACATGGGATTGAACCATCTCCAGATTTGAGGGCTTTACAAACAAACAAGTCTTGCTTTGTTTATTGCAGTGAATTCAAAGGACATTCGATCGTTAAAATGTTGACAGGATTCATTACGTTTGTTTGTTTCGTGATGTAGGAACTGGATCCTCGTATATTCCAAGAAAGTGTCAATTAGATACTTGACATTCGCTGACGTATGATTTCATGAAACTAACGAATATCTGTCTAAAAATACATAGACAAGAATTTGAAAAGTGAGCTTTGTAGTAAAGGTCACAAATAGTATTCTAAATAGCAAGCTAAACATCTGTGTTATTGCAGCTCAGTAACTTTCCAAAATTCTGTAACCCATAATACTCCAGCTATAAGCTACAATATGATGGTACGATATGTAATTTACGATTCACTTATGATGTGTTTACCCGTCTTAACTAGGTTTCAGATATTCTTTGAAGGTCACTCATATACAACTCTCTCAGTTTCTATTACGATTTCGCAGTAGTGGATTAAATAAACTGACAATTTAATTATAGTATACAGAACAAAGTGTTGGATGAATAATTCAAATTGATTTTGTTCATTTGTTTCTCAAAGTTGATCATAAATAGCAACCACTGAAAACGTGTCATTTTTTTTTTTTTGAAGCCAACGCTTCTTTAGGTATCTAGTCTAAGAGACCCAATCGCCTTGAATTCTTTATACGCTAGGGGCGTAATGGCTGGTGTTGTCAATTTTATCATGTATTTATTGTTTACCTGTCATTTGACTGTACATGCTGGTATCTCGAGCCGTAGATACATCTGTAGCTCAAAGTAAATTGACATCTGTGTGATGCATACGTTCAAAAATTGATGCGTCTTAATACCAAGCAATTTTCTGTTACTCCACTGGCGCACTGGATACATGACCTCAAGACCAATACATCAAAGACTTGTTCAGCTGTTTGAAGTACATTTTTTAATTGATTATTCATTTAATGGGTACCTACATGATTTTCGATTTGATAGGATGATTTGTGCATATTTGAATGAATCGGAGCGCTAACAAATCAAGGACTAAACTAAGAATGTGTTGTGTCGAATGATCTGGTGTTTGAATGTTATATGGACTGTATTGCCTACAATTAGTGCCCGGGGGGAGGCTTGGCGGTCTACATACAAATTTATCAAGGCAACTGATAGCACAATATTGGAAGCGCTAATGCCACTCAAACAAAGAACAATCTGTAAAGACAAGCAAAACAATCCTTTGTAATCCCATTAAGAAGTGGCTTTAGCTTTACATTGCGTGTATCAGTTGCTGGCCAGTCCTCGTAATCTACAATTGAAACTGATAGCACCTGTAGTTCTACAAATAGACGTAATATTTTGTGCCAGCCCGGTCTTTCATTTTTAGTTCTTCAAAGCTGTTGGCGGGAGTCGTCAGATGTGGACCCAAGCCGCTATGATAAAAGTCTGGTAATAAGAGGAACAAGACAGCTATATGATGTAAACAAGTGAACCAAGATCCGCACTACCCCCAAAGCTTTGGGTAAAAAGGTATTGGTTTGTGACATCTTCAAACTGCCAATTACCTTTTGATATGATTTCGACTTGCAAGGCGGTATTGTCTACTATTTTGATCGAACTCTGTGCTCTTGTTTCAAGTTGATTTGGGCTTAAAATGCGATGCACTTGGACGCTTTGGCCTATTCCTAAGCTCGTATTTACACTATTCAACAACTCGCGTGTTAATATAAAATTTAAAAGGGGGTAATGACGGGGGTGTACACAAAGATGTCAGCTCTTTGACTTTTTTTAATATTAAATGGTGTTTATTGTGCTTATTAACGCAAAAGTAAGCTGCCATAGTATGGCTTTCAACTTGGTCTAAAACAAATCCGTTCTTTAGCAGTGCTTCATGAAAACACACTTCAACAAATTTGGAAGCTTGCGTTCAAAAAACCAAAATTACGAGGGCTTCAAATAGTAAAAATCGCAGTCTTTTTTGTTTGGGTTTTTGGATGTACATTTTTTGGTGTCGTTGTCTTGTTTCTCAATCTTTACGCATTCGGGTTCATTCCCAACATCATAAGCATACAAGTGTAGAAAAAAAAAATAATGAACAAGATTTACCACTATCACCAGGTGGCCCATGCGCTACCCGTATTTTTGTAAAAAAAACATCAGTACTATTAATTGTTTTAGTTTACACGCCGAGCCATACCTTCCCTCTGGGCTCTATATGGTGAGAGCTTTGATGACGAAAACCGTTAACAGAGATGTAAGTGGAAAGTGGCACAAAAAATAGCAACTGCCCAGCAGAAATAGTTTTAAACAAAAGAGCGTAAGGAGTGTCAATAAGCAAGATGCCCCGAGCGTTAAATCATCTCTAACCTTAATTTGTATGTACATGTCCCGCCAAATGAAATACACATCAATTTGCCGGGTGAAGTGTATAAAAAAAACAAAATCACTGCTTCTGCTGTCTTGTTTCTCAAAACAGCTGACACAAAAAGGTCTGAGATCAGCTTTATCCCAAAAATTTAGAATTGTGTCAGACACATTTCTAATACGTTGGTACATTAAGGCCTATCATCTGCAACAGCTTGCCGCGAGATCCTCGTATTTAGGCAATACAATTTAATCGAATACTAATCAGATCCAGGACCAACCCAGGCAGTATCGTTCAGTATTTCACAGTCATCAGAATGCGTTCAGAATTCATAGTGATTTAAGCAGAGCTGTACATGAAGTGAGTTCTGTATCGAGATTTTCAAGAAAAAAAAAAAGATGAAAACATTTTTTTTTGTTTTTGAAACAACAACAACGGAAAGTACATGGCTGTTCCATTCTGCATATTGAATACACATCATTTTAATATCATTTTATATTTATCGTTGTTTTCTGAAAATTGCAAAGAAGACGAAGGAGTTACATGCATTTTTGAGCGTCACATTGAAATTTCTTTGTAAATCCTGAAATTTTCCATGTTGACATGAGTTTCTCGTTGTGTGGAATTCTCCTGTGCTTCATGGTAACCGATTGTCCTCGCACTCATTGCTATTGGCTCTTTTAATGTCTACACTTAGGTGATCGCTGCTACCTTTTAGTGTAAGGAGAACCACTTTAACAAGTTAGCACATCTCAGAAAGTGCGGCTCGTTGGGATGTACAGGTGTACACTAGGAGCTTTGAAAGCTGCAGTATGCAAACCTGCACTATGATATCTGCGTCTTGAGTGTACACAGTTGAATGATTTGTGATTAGTGTTCAATGTGTACACAACAAACAAAGCAACTTTGCGCTTAGAGCTCGAAAGCATCGCAATATGTAGAGCTGCAAATGCTGGCAAGCTTGAACTGGATCGCAAATCATGAAACAGGATTGTATGCTTGTTCTTTCTTTAAGTGCATTGAAATGAAGCCATATGCTCGAACACCACAATGTACATTTCAATATACACACACTCTCTTTAGCGACATGTAAAGCCTGAACAGGATCGACGTTGCATCAGATCATTATACATACATACATATCCAGCGAGATGGTACAATTGTACGGATACGTGTGTGTGTAATCATAGCGCTCGGTACACACACGTCTCAAGGTTTGATGCAAGATGTGTAGACAACTCAACTGCCAGTGCTTTGGGTAATGTACACAAAGGATGGTGGTCTTGTTGACATAGAGTCACCTCCACTTTCGGATAGAATCATGGCCCAAACACAGCACATACAATGTGTGTAAACTGGAAAAGGGATGCCCAAAGCTTTATAATACAATGGCTGTACCCCAAGTCGCTTTGTACACATGTGTCTTTTCTTGGGGCCGAATGGTGATCTCTCGGGCGTCTTCCATGTGGACCTATACAATTACTGTCTATTTCCCACCTCCATGCATCCAGTAGCCATCAACACCGACGCCTGTTTGAATGTACAATTGACAAGCGAGCGTAGAGTGTAGCGGCTGACTAATGTCTTCTTCTATATTCAATTATTTGCATAAGTTGAGGCTTGGTGGTGATTTGTATGTGTGAGTGTGTGTTTGTGTATGAGAAGAATTTATTTTTGTGTCAGGTTTCTTTGTTGGCCATTTTTGTAAGGAGTTTACAGTTCATGATCTAGCTGTATTCAGTGCTGTGTAGTGTAGCAAGTCACATGACTGGACTGTATCATATGAGCGCATTACACAGCATTCTCTCCACCCAAACCCTGTTTGTTTGCCTTGCAGTAGCTTATAGGCTATGGATGCTCGCTTGCGAATGCGTAAGCTGCTGTTCAAGACAAGTTTTGCACAAGAGCGTATTATCGTACAAGTAGTACACAGATCACGGCTCAGCAAGAGCGTAGTCTATGTCATAAGACGTATAAGTGAACAAAATTGTTGCACATAAGGGCTCATTATGTGTGTACACACATACACACAGTGACAGTGAGTGTAGAGCTGGGCATTGCGCTATTTGGGAATGCAATTTCCTATTTCGGCTGGAGATACACACAAAAATCGGCCAAATAGTACAGACACTATGAAAAGCTCATTAGCAGTAGAGCGTTGCGAACTGGAATCGTCAAGAAGACTTCAAATGCCGTTGATTCGGGAAGACCGCTTAGCGCTTTGGGCGTCTGTACATCCCAGTGTATCGAGAGCTTGTGGCGTTGTGCGCAAGACACCCTCATCAAATTTACCACAAAATCAACACTGCATCACACATTTCTATAATCTGGATGGAGCCTATGCTACGCTTTGCACATGCGCAGTGTGTACACACAGAGTGGACATGTGTATGTAAGAGTCAGACCTGCCAGGCATGCGCTCGCGTTGAACTTTACACAGTTTTGGGGCCAGAACATTTATTATTTTGCTCGCAGCCATCCACCCAAAGGCCCTTTATGACTTACAAGTGTACACACACACACTCAGAGTGGATATGTAGCAGCCTACGCATATGTGTGTACACAGCTGTATGTATGCATAATATGTAGTGTATTTTCGCGTACATAAGCTGCTGTATGCAGAAGCCTGTGTATCGACGTGAGCGGGCTTACAGTGTGTGCACATCACCTTCGTGTATAAACTCAAAGGTGCTTGCAACAACTGTTGGCGACAGCCTGTAACATCTGAACCCAACCGACGGGGCTGTTTGAATAGCTGCTATGGATATAGGCAGTGTACATTCAAAGTCCACTTGCAATGTAGAGATGTTGATACACAAATCGAGTTATGCAGACCAATATCTCCTGTGTACACTCTAATTTGCATACTTTTTCGGCTACAAAGTTTGTGCAGATGTATGTTTGTACATGTGTACATCTAGGGTAGCAGTCCAAAACTCCATGATAATGGTATTCCACAGAAATGTGTACACACCAATTGGTTTATACCAGAAACGCAGGGTTGCGAGGAGGCTCGATCGTACGCCAAAGCACCGATATCGTAGGTAGAGTCAAATCTAAATTTAACCTTCTGTATCCATTCTGTGTTTCGTTTCTTTTCTTTGGATACTTGCGCTAATGTTGATGGTTGTGAGTCCACAATAAGCAGTGGAATTGTGTCCAAAATCAATTCCAGATCCAAGCGTTTGCATACATACACACTCAACAATGCGCTTTCTTGCGCCTATCGGCTACTGAAAGCCTATTTGCCTTCCGCAGCTGTGTGTATGTGTGTAGTACCAGCTCTGCGTTTGCGTACATGGCCCATCAGCTTTTTTTGCTTTATTCTCTCCTATGTACACACCTGCTTATTATATAATCAGCATCGCAAAAGCATGAAAAAGCTTGCTTCACTGTAGCGATCAGAGTGTCACAAAATACCACCATCATCTCTTTAAGCGACTAAGGTGTGACACCTAATCCAGCTGACCTCTGTCTCCCGGGTAAGAATAGAGACAAATATTATTAGTAGGGAGTGGACCAATTGTGTATTTATTATTTTACGTTTGACCTTTGTAGATGCATTTTGGGGTAAAGCTCAGCTCAAATAAGCCGGTTTCAATGGATATACATGGTAACAGCGTTTAGACTTTGCTGTAACTACTGGAACGGAAAAAATATTTTCAAGCTTCTACAGATATTTGTTGGTTCGAATTCATCCACATATTACAATATTATTTACAAAGAAAAAATAAGAAAAATCCATCGAGTAACGTAGCAATAGCTAAGAGATGGCCTGTTTTTTTGTATTTGCTTCTTCTTCATTCTCATATAGTATCATGCACAACTATTTTGTAGACAATTGCATGTGTATAGATTAGCGGTATTGCAGTGTATCTGTGTATGTACACACATAGACACTCTGTCGGTTTTGCTACCAATTGGCCATGCGTTTCCAATGTATATAAATTTCAACCGTTGTGTAGTTGTATAAAATATTTTCAGCCCGATCGTTAGGGGGGAGGTCATTGCGGCTGAGATGCAAACAAGAAACAAACTAGTCAATTTGTCACCCAATTATGCTAGCATTTGTACTTTGTTCTACAGTTTTGTTTGTACACATCAAGAAATGCCGATCTTTACGTGCTCAGCGTTGAAAACATATCAAAATTAGACTCCGATCCATCTCCAAAATTGTGGGTTTAAGTGTACAGTTCAGACGAGAATTCCATATCGATCTTCCACTTACTGTATAAATCGAATGGTATGAGCATGATATCGCTGGCCGTTTCAGATACATACAGGTCCTAGAAATGAACAAGAAATGGTGTACACATATAAGTGTATGTGTATTTTCAAATTTAAAAATTGCAGATCCCGTATTTTCCCAGTTAAAGTAGGATTGCCTAACAGCGTTGGTGCACATGATAAAAATGGAAATACACAAGCCAACTTTTGATGGCCAACAATCAAAGGGTCGGATTCCTGATACCATCGATAAAGAAGCTTTACGGTTTGCACTATTACCCATAAAATCCCAGCAAGGTGAAAAAAATATCTGCGAAACCAATCGAAATAAGTACACACTCGACAATGTTCAAAATAGGAAATTACACATCCGCAAATTGATCCCAAGACCTTACAGAGTGTGTATTGTATTTGTGTGTTCACAAATGTCGACGGCTCAAGTGTTATGACTTATGCACCACTCGACATATTTTTTTGTCAGTGTGGGTCTTGCATACAAGCAACGATGTATTGGTACACACAATCCAGAGCATCAAAACCCATTTTAAATCCCAAATCCAAAGAACAGATCCACCTTGAGTCTTTTGTTTATAATTTCTGCAACGTTACCTGTGGCAGCTTTGATGTAATACTTGATTGGCTAAAAATGCGGTGTGGGTTTAATTAAAGCATCTTTGAATCTGTATCACAGACCTATGTCGCATATCTTGGTGCCGGAAATAATAAAAGCTTAAAGGGTGTTGGGAGACTCCACCTGGCAGGATGTTCAAGCCTAAACTGTTGGATACTGAGTGGACTGGTGCTCGTGGCCAAGGCAGATTTGTGGGTATGAAGTGCAGCAAGACCTGTGAGACCCATGTGCTAGAAACTATAATACGCGTGAAGACTTGGTCTCATCCGAGAAATACATATACTATTGTACACTAAAGAGCGTCGCAACAGGTGCTATCATGAGTGGGCTTTTTCATTTAATGCAACTGTTCACATCACTGCATATGGGTCTAAATGTGTGTGTACAGTTGCTATACAAATCAGTGATCATTGTGGTGTAGCGTAGCATATGCTAGGCTCTGTGGTACAATGCTCGATTCCGCTAGACAATATGTATAAGATTGCGTACACTTGCAAAACTTAGCAGTGTGGTAATATTTGCAAGTGGGCATCAGCTTAGCACAACTAGTGATGCACTTGCTCTGAGTCGGGTACAGCTGAGAAGTTCCAGAATCACCAAATGTTGCTCATATGCTCTATAAAGCCCACATCAGAGTGCATTTATATAATAAGCCGGCATCACTTATAATTAATCTTTTTGCGCATGGCGGTATTGTGTGATTACGAATCGAATAAAATTTACATGATCTTTCAAAATGTATGTTTCGTGCTGTGATTGTTTTCATTCCGTGTTTCCAAGTTTTAGTTGATATTCGTATCCTTATAAAGGCATTCATTGATTGTATAACAGCCTTTGCCATTTTTACCAATTTTGACTGCACGCATTCAACTAGTTATAAGTGTCAATGTCACCAACACTTGAAAGACTCAAACACGAATAGCTTTAGCCGTTTTATCCGAGCCAGGTCACACAAACTAGTTAGCATCGATTTCAGAGTACACTTGATTAAAGCTAAAAAAAAACAATCGGAGTCTAAATACTCGACTATTTTGGGAGAAAAGTAAAAACTAGGTGATGTGCATCAGTAATCGATCAAACAAGTACAAACAATATTCTATAATCACAAATCTCAGGTATTTCCTAAGACATTGCAATGTTTGTAGATGTGTGCTGAATAAACTAGTGGAATATGGCCTCTATTTACATGTCAAATGTAGACGTTTTTAAACTTGTATTAAAAAGTAGGTTTTGAGAAGTTGATTCTGATAATTAGGGCTGAGATAGTATGCCTAGTAAGCTGTACCATATCAACGGAACAGTTTCTCAATGTATGCTCGCCTGAAATAATTTGGATTGTCGCTGGGCTCTGTAAACGATGATATCATGAGAACCATTGTGATCAAGTCCTATCCGCCTTTCAAGAAAATTCAGCACTAACTGCAAAAGGAAAGATAAAATTTCCACAGTATTTTATGCTAAGGTATGTTAATTATGAAGGAAACACAATTGTTAAAAAATACACATTGATTTAATCCCACTTTGGCCCAGTGTTACGTGTGAATAGTTTTTTTACCAAGTCAAGTTTGAATTGTGAAAGAATTTTGAGATAAAGGCATTGACAGTAAATATTAATAATGTTGAAATTATTTGAAAAATAGTATATTATGATCAAATTCAAGTCATAGATATTATCATACACTTTACGCGCTTCATCGAATACAGAAGTAACAAATTTTTTGATAATTTGAAGTAATTCAAAGAGCAGTCAGAACATATTTATTGTATACGTTTTTTACCCGTCATGTTAATTGGATAAGTCGGTCATAAGAAATATGGTAACAGTCCCTTACTAGGTTGATTGTTAACTCAAATCTTTCTCCGTGTAGCTGAATATGAGACTAAATACCAGGATAAGTTAATGTCAAGTTCAAAACTAATCATGTTTCTGATGGCAATCAAAATACATACAGACACAACCACGCTTATTTAGGCTAGTACTTTGTCTACTATCCATATTTCTTGAAATTGAACCAAGTATGGTTCAAGCTATAAACTGTAGTTTCAAGTCAAGGAAAATACGACAAAATATTACTTCAAGATCATTCTATTTGCCGTCACATTTGGTTTCTCTTTTCAGATTCTAGTGTCACATTTTCAGTTCAAGTTGTTGTTCAGTATAAAGCTTTCCGTCTACACATACGTATCAATTCCCTTAGGCTTCTAGTTTTCTGTTCAAAATGCAATTTAGTATTATACGTACAAATTTATGCTGTTTGTTGGTTGAAAAATAAATCACAATTACTATGCCTAACTCTTTGTGGTATACAAATGTGCTAAATTCTTAGTTCAACCATCATTTATACATCTCGTTACAGAATATCACTTTCCGGTATAGCGTATAAAATATCTGGAAATCTCTCAGGTCAAAATTGATTGCGTATAAGCAGCACGAATGGGAATTAAAGAAAACCCCTTCCAGATAATAAAGTGCTTGAAGTAAATTGACAGTTACACTATTTCTTTACACGTGAATACAAACCATGAAAATGAGGGTCTGTTGAAAGATAAAAACGTTTTCAAAGGAACTAGACCCATGACTATAGAATGGTGTATCTCATCTTTGAATTTTGTTCTAATTTTTACCAAAATGTACACTAATGGTACAATACTACCGCACAAAATCAGAGCTTTTTGAATCGTTGGCTTGTCTTAAGAGGATTGATAGAGTAACATTTGTAAAGAGTATTCAAAATCTTGTAATATTTAATAGCATCAAATATCTTATAATCAAGTGTAAAAACCAATCAAGAGGATGTAAAGCTACTTACTCAGTACTAAATTTTTACACCCAGTAGTATCTCTATAGGCTGCCCATAACTAGCAAATTTTTATCACCGTGCAAAGCTGATATGGTATCAAGAACTCGCTGGTTTTCTTTTCAGTAGTTTCTGATACCAAGTAGACCCAGCTGTACTTCTCTCTCCCCTCTTCGTCCGGGATTCCAGCATAATTTTTGATTAAAAATGAGCTCTAGAGAATAATTCAAAACTCACCACGCTTTTAAATCTGCAATTCATTAGCACACTCACACAAAAAATAGCTTCCAGAGTTATAAAATTGCTAACATTTAATTCGATTCACATATGTCCTGTCTTTCGAAATGCGATATCTCAAGAGTCGTCATTAAAAAAGCAAGCCTGAAACTCCAAATTAGTTTATTTGAGAACGCCTACTTGAGGCTTTCTATCAAATTATTTAACATATTTTATCAAAAGCTCACTCTTACAACTCAATGATGCTTGCTTGAGACTCACTACTGTCACATACATACTTTGCTTAACTCAGTTACTCCGACTAGCTATCTTAGATAAAACGCATTTGTATGAACAGGAAATATGCAGATTTAGTCTAACTATACATACCGACTTTTAGATCTAGAAATATCTTTTGCCCAGAACATTAAAAGTTTTTCATTTGTCTGTAAAATCATTTCAATTGTGTCACGCCCAGAAACAGTTGTTTAAATATTTTGTCTGCCGGTTACGAATCAAAGTATATTGAAGCGGTTTCAATGATGCCCCTATAGCAATAGTATTAAATTTAAGTCTATTTTTGGAGTATATATTCATTTATAATATGCTCCGATTGTACCCGCACTTGGTGGCACTTTGGGGTTTCGGAAGCATACAATGAATTGTTTGATATAAGTTTTGCTTGAGTGATCACCACGCACTAAACATTTTGCGTCAAGTCAAAAATGCTTTAGTATATCAGCGCGTCTAACAGTACTCGTCTAGTCAATCAGATTGTCTTTTATGTAATAGAGCGTCACCCCAACTGCCCACAAAAATATTCTAGTTATACACAGTCTACTATTATTATAATATAAAACGAAAAAAGTACACATATAAACTGTGTTTTTAAAACAAAATTTCAATTGATTTCATGATATTTAGAAAGCCCTTGATCTGAATATTGATTTTCACCATGACGCGGGCCTATGAGACCAAAGTACAATTGAAATATTTTTGTGAACAGTTGGGATGCCGGGCAGTTGAGGGTAACGCTCTATAAGAGATATGTGAACGTTTGGAAAATTGAGCATATGTACTTGTTAACCACATTAATAATTTGTCCTAAAAAATTAACTTGTAGTTTGTAGTTTCTGAACAATACAACGAATTAGAACACACACAGAATGACTACTTCTAATACTGATTGAACTGCCAAACTTCGTTTTTGAGTTGCTCACAATGTGTAATGCGAGCTGATTCACAACACCATATTTTTTTTACTTCTGTATGATGAAACTTGAATTACGAATCAAGATCCAATTTTCTGTTGAAATTTTTCACATTATACTAGATGCAATGTTAGTCTGTTTGACACACCTATTTTTCAAGTCATCTTTTCCCCAAGCCTAATGCAAAAGAAATTGCTTTACCAGCCATTGTATCTTTTGAAATTCACAATTCAACCATGATTGAATATCTTGCCCGTTGAGTTATTATCATTGCTAGTTTCACAATTAATCAAGAACTCCGGACCTGGCTTACCAATTGTGGCTTTGTTTAACCTTTATTATGTTTAACAATACAACACTGCTTTTCAGAGACTTTATATTCCACGAAAACTTCTCATGTACATGGCACAGGAACCTGGAACCATCTCGTGTTACTAGAAGACAGATTTGTACAAGCATCATCATTCATTGATAAGTTTCTCTATTGCACCGGAACCCCAATTAAAAATTACAGTCTGGCATCACCTTTTCACTTCAAATCCACCACACCTCCACAACCGCACACACATCCTCTGCAACGCACTTCCTCTCCAGTTTCTCAGTCCACGTTCTAACCACCATACATTCAACCCACCCCACTCCCCCACATAGATATAAAAAGGGCTTTTTTGAAGAAAAACATTTAGCCGTGCGTCTATCTCTCAAAATCCAACTTCCCCAAAAATAAAGTCCAAATTTTGTTGAGTATTTTTGTAAAAGTGCCAACAAAATCGAAGCAGAAAGAGAGCTTGGTTGTGTACACTGAACACATAATTATAATCATAGCTTTATGGGAATTGATGGAAAGCAAGTATTCTCAGATTGTTGAAGCGCCAGCTCAATTCCAACACCCTGACAAAATCTACACACAAAATTTATATTTTTCCGTCTGGTCTTTTCAATGCTTTTGCATGTATCACCACACATTTCTACTATTACTTTGTTCCCTGCGCGTTCCAGCCCAGATTTTCAACAATGTATACACTTTATCACATGACCATCGGCTTTTGACGGGATCTACGATTGTTATGTTTTTTTTGTTTTTTGTTTTGTCCCAAAAGCAAAACAAAAAATTCTCGTGTTTTATCATTGTAAATCAAATCAAAAAAAAATCAACTGAAAATCATGAATGTACACTGAAAAAGATAAAAACTGGTCTGGAAACACATTTGAAACGGTTAGATATTGAAGTTTTCTTTTATTGAGTTGGGTATAGTATGTATAAACGGACATTTACTTGAATGTTTTATAGAGATTGACTAGAAAATCGTGGAGAAGAGCCCATGATTTTTATCAGAGGCAAAAATGCCTTTAAAAACATAAAGATTGTGCTTTTTGCTTCTTCTTTTTTTTTTTCTTTCTATTTTTTTTTTTTAGTATAGATTTCGGAAAAAACATGACGATGATAAGATATGAATAACAAGAATAATAAATAAATAAAACGGCGTTGGCCAGGAAAGAAAACATTAGTTTTGAGTAGCTTTTGTGTATGACTTTTTTTTGTGTTTTTTGTGGTTTTGTTTGTTTTTTGTGAATTTTTCAGACGTTGGCGTTTGGTATTTGTAGTTAATGAGTGAAAAGATCAACAACTTTAGTTTCCAACTTTGCGTCTTTTGCGCTTCTGGGGATCAACCCCATTATGCTCAACCGAGTTAACATGGTCATACCAATACCCAGGAATCCTAGTCACAAAAGAGCAATACTCCGCCGGACACTCAAAGTACCCGTTCGCGTTCCTCGTCGACGTCAGCTCCACTCCCTTGTCGAAAACATCGAAATGCTCGTTCTTCAAGTGCACCTTGATTGTGCCAAAGTGCTTGTTGTTTTTGTGCGTTTGGCGGTCGGCAATCGAGCCGAAAAACTCGCCGCAGGTTCGGCATTTGTAGAGCTGCTTTTGGTGAAGCTGTTTTTGGTGCCGGCGCAGCTGGGTCGGCGTTTTGAAGGTTTCCGGGCAGTCGGGGCATGAGTTTGGGGCGATGCTGGAGGGTGCGGGCGGCTGTTGGGGTTGATTTTCAGCTTGAGGTGTGCTGGTTTCTTCGGGGCTGGTGGCGGCGCTGTAACAGTCTTCTGAATCATCCGACGACACTGACTGCGGGACAGACTCAAGCGGGTGGTGTTGGATAGGAGCGAGTTTCAAAGATTCGTCGGTCTGTGCATGCTGTTGTCCCGCACCGAGCACCGACCCGTGCAGTTTCATAACTAGCGACTCAGGCGGCGGCAGCTCTCTGTGATTCGGCACATAGCTAGAATCTTGATTCGGGGTGCAGTAAAAAAGCGATTCCAGTGTCTTTGCCGCCAAAAACGAGCTTCTTCTCCGATGCTCCCACAAATCAAGCTCCTCTTTCGCGCCGATATCTTCCTCCTCTGTAATCACTGCTGATGAAGATGTTGGAGCCGAAAAATTATGATTCTTGATGCTCAGCAGCAGATTGGGCACTGCGTTCCGCTCCATATACGGCGACGACGGTGTGGGCGAAAGCAGCGGCACTGGAGGATGTTGTTGCTGGTGATCCCCGGGCGGTGGGGTTGTGTTGGTATAGTACCCGGAAGGCAGGTCGCGGCTCAGGCTGAACAAAGCAAGGCAAGCGTCGGAACGTAGTTGATCCTGAATCTCAGTTGACATTGTTGAATCAAAATAGAAAATATGCAAGTAGTTGTGTAAAGCGAATGAAGAATAGAATAAACAAGAAAGAAGGAGGTCAAGAGAAAGAGAGAGGAAAAAGTTGTTGAAAAAAAGAAGGTTGATGTTTGAATTGAAAAAAATTTTAGTCCTTTTTTTTTTTTTTTTTTCCTGCTCAAAACGGTCAAAAAAAAAATGTTGTTTGCTATCTGGGAACAAAAAAAAAAAAAAAAAAAAAAAAAAAAAAAAAAAAAAAACTTTGAAAACTCCAGTATGTACAAATCAGTTTCAAACTCAAAACAAAAAAACGCCATCTAAAATAAATCAACCCAATAAATGTCAAGCAATGTAGATATAAAAAGATATATGTAAATTATGGCCAAAGGGTATGTATGAAAATAATGCCCCGATTCTATTTATTTGTCGGCAAGATTGACCAGGAGCTGTGCAAGACACCTTTTCGTTGCAGTGTCTTCACGCAAGACATGGGAAAAAGTGCCGTCGCGTAGCGGTTCCGGCAGAATGCGCTTGAGAGCATGACACGCTCTCCCGTTATCACTAAGCCTTAAATAGCACCGAACAACATGCTTCAGCAACCGCGAGGCAGGGGCCTCCACTAGCTGGCTCACCATATTGGACAACACAGACGACACCGCGAAAAACCTCTCGTACGTCTGGCAAATGTAGTTCAGCCCTGTGTCGTCCATGAGAATCTTCTGCACAATGAAAATGGCAACGGTTTTCGACAGCTCGGTGCCGGACTCCATGATCCGCAAACACAACGGAATGATCTCGGTTTGTAGAAGAAAGTTAATCACTTCTGCGGAATCGTTCTTGACCAAGGCGCCAATGACGCCCAGCGAGGTCAGCCTCAGGTACTCAAACGAGCGGGATTTGGAGGTGGTGTTGAGAAACGGATAGAGAAACAGAGGAATGTGTGCGTTCAAAAACGGTTTCCGCGTACTGTCGTGAGAAGCAATGCACTGAAGGAGAGCCAAGGCGTTACAAACACGGTTTGAAGCCGAGGAGGTGAGCTGCGGAGGCGATAGTAGCGGGTAGACATAGATGATTTCTTGAATCAAACAAGTCATTACACCAAACGAATGCCACAGAATCAATGCAAGATCGTCGTACTGCTCGCGCTTTTTGCCGAGTTCCAAAAGAGCCTGTTCACGGTTAGGTCCATGCATGAGTTCCAAAATCCAGGTGAACACCTTGTCGTCGTCAGAGGTTTGTCTGCTTAGCGGCGTGCTTTGAATGTTGTTGATGTTGTTGGATAATGATGAGTCAAGGTAATTGGCCATGTTGGAGCCATTGATGTTTCCGTTGTCGTTTTTCGCGTTGTTGCTGTTGGTATTGTTGTTGATGCTATTGTTGTTGATGTTGTTAAAGTCGTTTTCCATGGATTGATATTCGTTGATGTTGGTGGAGCGTTGCATTTTGTTGTTTGCGAGATTAGACTCGCCCTGTGAAGACATCATGGGTCCCTTGAGTCCCGGAGAATTGTTGAAGGAAGCTGATCCGGCGGCACCAAGACTGTTTTGTCCTTGCGGGAACCCCATCATACTGTTGCCATGATACGATTGTTGTTGTTGGCCGGAGTACATGTTGGAGCGGTTGGTTGACAATATTGAATGCGTTCGGTTACAAAAAATAGTGTTGTTTCAATCAAATGCGATTTTCTGGGGAAGTGGTGATGTGTCGAGACAATATGGGTGCCAAAGAGTAGACAAGCACAGAGAATCAGAATGAGCAAGACAAAAATCAATCAGAGTCCACTTGCTTTCAAAGATCTACTCAATTAATTCTCAGCGTCCAAAACAATCAACACGAAAAGCAAGATCAATTAAAAAAGTAGTTGCTTAAGCAAGACAAGAAATGAAATGAGTGCTGAAATTAGATTGTTTTTTTGTTCGGAGAAAGGGGTGGTGGTGGAAAAGGAAAGGGAAAAGAAAGAAAAAAATGAATACAAAACGTAGAATTTTTGTGTGGGAAAAGCGCGGGAACCGGAAACGGACAGTCGCCTGAAAGGGAAAGTCCAGATTTGGAAATTAGTCAGTACAGTGGGTTTAAGTGTTATGTCATTTGGTGTGTACATTACACGCTGTTGCAAGAGAACTCAACAACATGACAAGACCAAGTGCTGAAGTGAAAAGAATCAGTTTGGAAGATAAGCGAGTCTGTTGATACATGTTTGGTGTGCGAAAGAGTTTGTTGAATAAAGAGAAAAGTTAGTAGAAATGGCAAGATCTTAATCCTGTGTAATGCTTGGGGATTTTGATGATGATCTGTCGGGGGGTTCCATGAACGGATAGTATCATGTTTCGTTCCTGATTCTGCTTGCAGAAATCAACCTTATCTCGGTTGTTTCCACGGGAATTTGCCCTACTTTGATTACAATACCGTCATTAATGCTGCTGTGTATAGTGCTTCTGGCTCAAGTCATGAGCTGTTCAAATTTTGTATCTGGGATTGATACATGTTTGGTCATTCTTCTAATATTATTCCTCGAACAAAACGTCTTTTGAGAGTTCCACGTCGGGTCTGTTTCTGACTGAGCTCATTGCCATATTTGTTGGCGATATGTATACACATGCGTCGCAATGCATGGCTTTAGTGAGAGTCGATGTAAAGGCTGTCATGACCTGGTTGGTCTTGTATAATCGCATGTACATAAACTTGGAATTTGTTGCGTTTGTTTGTCTCGTAGAACTTGAAGGAACTGACTCTTTTGAAAAGGCAGTTCCAGTTCTATATAACTGTGTAATTGTGTATATGTAGAAAGGAAGAATTGGGAGACACAAGAGAACATTTTGCAAGCTGCTGGTCTTTCTTAATGTGTATGGTGAGACTTGAATAAACAGCAATACGAGTAACGTTTTTGACTGTTATGCGCTGGGTTGTCTCGTTTTCATTGACAGGTTCAAAGACCTGTTGCAAGTGTGGTTGATGAAGAACTCATGTCTGTACAGTATTGGACATGACGATGAGCCGTATACATTTTGCCATAAACAACATGGGATGTTAGTTGTCACCCGAATTTATAAGATCCTGAATTACTCGTCTTGTATGGAAGTTGATGGAAACAAATACATGAAATATTCAGGGGATTCACCAAATCCTTAAAAAAAAAAAACAGAGCTTTGACTTGATCAATGTACATAAGGCCTTTCCAGTACACGCTGCTTTTTCTTCTTTAACGTCGATACTGTCCAAGCACCTCTTGAGCAGAGAACCCATCTGTACATGTCCAGTCCCGCACTGTCCCAACGTTCTCGCTCAGACCACCGAGACGGATCCTGTTTAGCAGCCCGTCATTCTCTGCAAGTGTGTCCAAATGTGTACCTGAAGGACCACCTTTGGCCCCCTCCGACTCCTGCTCCGTGCCTTTGCCTTTGCTTGAGTACACACTATGTATACACACACTGCTATTAATAACCGACTGGGCATTTCGGTAGACAAGGAAAAGGGCAATTTTAGTGGATACCCTTACTTAACAATAATACAGACACACACACAGTAATTGCTGGAACTGGGCAGGGTTGTTTCAGAATCTGCCTGCCCCCTTAGCAGCTTTTACAGCATCGGCCATGCGATTTTGCTCTACACCTCAAGACAGTTGCTTCTACAGTGGGCATTGACATATAGAAAAGTGGACCTTTTTGTCTGTTGACGATGCCATTTGCAGGAGTTCGGTGGCCGTTCTCAGCTCACGCAAAAACGAAAAAGGGCTCCAGCCGGGTTTGGTGAGGCACGGCTACGGCAGGCAAGATGCGGTTAGTGCTTTTGTGTGTGTGTGTGTGTGGTTAAAGGGGCCCGGGAAGAGAATGTGAGTTGTAGGGGTCAAGAGCAGGGAAAGAAAACCAAAATAAAAACGGGTTTGGGTTAAGGCCAGGCGTGTGGCGGATCTGAGAAGGAAGAGTCCCAAGCGTGTGTTTACAGATCAATAACAACAACAACACTAAGTCAGCAAAAGTTTTACACACAGAAACCGTACACTTTGCCAAAGCCGGGCTTTCTCGGCCAGCCCTGTTCCGTAGCCTTCTTCTTTTGGTTTGCACTCGGGGCCTACTCCCGTGTCAGTTAAAACAAATAAATAAAAAAAATCTTTTCTGGTTTCTCTTTGTTTTTGTGTAAGTGGTTCGAGGCCTTTCCCGAGAACACCGGTTTGAACGGAAACCAAACAGGGATCCGGTGCACAAGACGAAGGTCAACTGATATTCTTCTTTAATTTACTGATAATTATATACACATGTGTACATTTCTATATATCTCGAATAACTTCATTATCGCGGTTTACACTGTTTGTCCAAGTGTCTTTACTCGGAGATTTCCTCGTCTCCGAGAAACAAAAAAAAAAAAAAGATAAAAAAAAAATAAAATAAAGAAAAAATAAGAATCAGATGGCCGTGATTAAATGTGGTTAATATGTGGTTACATGTGGTCTCCAACTACGGTAACAGCCTCATATTCCCAAATTATAGTTTAAAAAAAGGAATACCCACATTCATTGACTTGTCCAGTCCCCGTCACTGACGAGCGACCAACCAGCCAGGTTCAAGCTGCGCATTGAAGCACTGGGTCTCGGAGGGTATACGAAGAATGTCATCAACTTTTTTTTCTAAATAAAGCCTGGTTTGATCACTTCATGAAAGAAGTCCAAGTGGTTTTCAAAAGTGCTTGTGTATCAATAACAACAACAACATCGTCCTTATCAACAAACACCTTTCATTCGAGTCGTCTCAAAACACCACTGCTTGCGTGACCGCCGTGATCACACACCGCACCAAGCTTCAGGTAGATCACAATGGTTAGGACCAAATGTCACCTGTGACTCTTTGGGCCAAACGGTCACCCCCTTAAACCAAAATAGCAAAAGAAAGCAAAAGAATTTTTTTTTTTTTTTTTTTCGTTCTTTCGAGTAATACGCAAAAACTATATAAGACATGCCATATCTCCTGAACTGCTCGAAAGAAAAAAAAAAACTCTTGTTACGAATCTACCGTTTTCAAAACAATCGTCTTTGATCAATACATCTACCCTACTCAATCACAATGTCCACTGCCGAATCCAAGCCCGTTGAAGTATGTTTCCATCATCATTATCTGTATTAACGCTTTTGTGTTCCCGCAAGGCTGTGTCAATTTTTTTTCTGAACCCAAACTAACATGATTATCCACAGACTGTCGTTGCTCCCGCTGCTGAGGTCGTCCCTACCGTCCCCGTTGCCGAGACCGCTGCTGTCGATGCTACCGCTGCTGCTCCCGTCGCTGCTGACTCTGCTGCCGAGCCCGTTGTCACCAAGGCCACCGAGACCGAGGCCGAGACTGCTGCTCCCGCTGAGGCTGAGGCTGAGGCTGAGGCTGAGACTACTGCTGCTGCCCCTGAGGCCGCTGTCAAGAAGCCCTCGTTCTTCAAGAGAGTCTCTGCCTCCATCAAGAAGGCCTTGAAAAGCTTCAGCAAATGAGCACAGTCATTAGCATTTTGTTTCTTCTTCCTCCTCTTTTCCCTTCTCTGATACACACTCTCACCAAAACACACTCTTACAAAACACATTATCATTGTCAATTTCATTTCTTAGCCGTGTTTTTTCAATGCTAGGAACGCCTCTTTGTGGCTTCACCTCCTTTATATACTCCATTAATGTCTAATTCCAATATTTATATCTTCCGCTTTGAATCTTGAATAAATTTTTTTTATTTCATTTCGTTCAGCTAAACTACAATAAAAAAAATTCGTATAGTTTTGTTTGTATTATCACGCGCGCAAGGTTGATGACACTGGTCAAGCGCTTTGAAGTGCCCCGAGCGCCTGACCGTTCCTATATAGCATTAATTGTGGTTAGCTTGAGGTTTACTAGGGTGCTTTAAACGGGTGTAGAGAAAAGGTCAAAGCATTGTCAGGGTTAAATCACTGTTGCACAGAAAAACCGCTTTATGTATAGCACTGGCACATTGGAATAACTACTCAAGAACAAGACATAAACCAGGTTTGAAAAACATCGGCAGTCAAGTCTCTAGTCTAGAAGAAAAAAATCATGTCCATCGCGTTCAGAAGCTGTAGTCAAAAAATTTTAATGTATGTGTATGTACTTTTGAAAAGAATGATGCGAAAAAAAAATAATACTCCGAGAGCCGGAGGGCACCACCGCGCCCACCGAAAACCTAGACACTTCGGAGGACGAAAGATCCGGTGGTGTACGATGAACAACAACAACAACAACAACAACAAAAAAGGTTCAGAATTTGTATACACATCACATTGTCATGAGAAAAAAAAATCATGTACATGCTCAATGCTACGAAAGAAGAAATACAGAATGTGAGCGGATATTTTAAAGAAAAAAAACTACAAAACTCTGTTGTTGTATTTTGTTCAGGTGGATCTCTGCTTGACGGGGGGCATCGGGGGGTCCAGCGCGGGTCGTGCATAGATCGTAATGGAGCCAGGCATCACGAACTACATGATGGAGCTGTACAGACATTGTGTGTACATGGCTTTAAGTGCAGGAATGAGATCTATATTGGAAATACAGAGAAAAAGTGTGTGTAGTAGTGGGGTTGGAAAAATTGTAAAAATTTAGGAGTGTACATAGTGAAATATCAAATACATCCTGAGTGGTGTTGGGGTCTCTGCACCCTTTTTGATTGTGTTTAGAATGAGAAGTGAGAAAAGAGGTTTGCAGGACATTTGTTGGACATGTATTTTTTTTTCTCTGAGTTGTCAGCGGCCTCGTCAATTATACTTTGAAATGTAGACTTGGGCTTTAAGTACTATTGGACGCGCGTGAATCTATCAAAATATTTGAGTGTCTTTGCTCATTGACGATGGCCCTGTGAAATCAAAAAGTAAAAGGTGTTTTGTATAGCACTATACTGACGAGCAATTGTGAATGAATATCTTGAACACTGTCATTCCGAAAAGACGTTTTTTGGGTTGATTGGCTTGAACCATTTGAGAACAGTTGGAGTTGAATTTTGTATTTATTTTGGTTAAATCTATATTTCTACCAAAGAAGAATTTGCCATTCATAATAGTTTCATGTTGTTATTTCTTCAACACTTGTTCCATCTCTACACCCCCTAACGCTCTGTTGATTCGATTTCTGTTTTGACCTTTGATCACAAACTTCAAATAGGAAACTCCCAACCGCGTAAACCCCACGTCGCGCTTATCATAATGACTAATCCACCAAGTGTACAGTTTTTTTTTCTTACTATTCTCAACGCGTTAAGGGTTTTCTTTTCGTTCCCTTTTTGTGTCACGTCAGATTCACGCATTTTTCATTACACACACCTGAAATCAACGTTTTCTCGCTCAATACCTTTTTTAAACTGATTTCCGTCTTGATTGCTGGTCTCGTAGAGTCTGAGGCCTTATTCTCTCAATTTATTCAAACAAGAATCATATTCTAGGTTCCAAGTAATTTTCTCTTTTTCCAATTATCAGCTGAAAAAACATAACTCAAGTCCAGATCAAATACAAAAAAAAACCATGGACAAATTTGCACGACACACGGATCCCGACTCCATCACCGACCCTTCTGACTGGCTGGGCACCAGCCTGCCCGCTCTGCAAGACCTCGACTCCTCGCTACGCTGCCACATTTGCAAAAACATCTTCAAAACGCCCATGGTCACAGCATGCTGCACGCGAGCGTTCTGCTCGCTCTGCATCAGACGGCAGTTCACCGAGCACGGCAAGTGCCCCATGTGCAACAAAGTGGGCGCCGAGTCGCAGTTGCGCAAAAGCAGAGACCTGGAACTGGCGTCCGAATCGTTCGTGAACGTCAGAAGCGTTCTCTACTCAGCGCTGAAAGCAGAGAAACAGAAAAGAGCAAACGGGAAATCTGCTGCAAAGGCAAAGGTGCAAGAACAGGAGGATAACGACGATATGGACGGTATTGAAATCACGTCGGTGAATGATGCTGCGAGCCCTAGCGAGCCTCTGGACCCGTCAATGAGCCATTGTCCCATCTGCAACAAGGTGCTCCCTGTCAAGATTATCCAGACCGTTCATCTTGACGAATGCATGCGATCCGGCGGCGCTTCCTCGCAGCCCACCCCATCACCACCCCAATCCACCACCACCACCACCACCGGCCGCCGTCTACCCACGCTCCGCTCCATGACCAAACCCTTCGCATCCTCCTCCATCTCCAAACCCACCCCGCCACCATCCAAACCTCTCCAGAAACTGCCCAAACCGGGCACAAGCCGACACACCATCAAAGAGCTGCGCACCCGCCTCACAAAACTCGGCCTCCCCACCACAGGTACCCTTTCCGCCCTCGTCCGGCGCGAGTCCGAATGGATCAACATCTGGAACGCAAACTGCGACGCACACACCCCGCGCCCGCGCTCCGAGCTCCTCCACGACTTGCAAATGGCAACCATCCCAGACACAATCAACAGCAACGGCAACAGCTCTAGTGCAAACAGTAACAAACGCAAAATGGCACCGGAGGAGCTAAGAGCTTATTCGAAAAAAGAGAATAAATCGTTCAGGATGATTGCGAAAAAGGCAAGATCGAGTCTGGAAAAGAAAAACGTCAAGAATAGTGTAAGTGATGAGTCGTCGGAAAGTCCAAACAATGATCTAAATGGTGAGATTCGAGCTGATACTATAGAGCAATGACAAAATTTACACCTAATCATTTGCTTTGTTTAGCATTTCCAATCTGTTTATACTATCCATCATGTTTCTTTGCATTTTACCAGCTCTACAACTCCAATTGCACTAATACAGTCTCAATAAACAAACATAAAATCAATACACAAACCATTAAAACAAAAATATAAACACACACATTAAACAATTATAAACTAGAAGAACTTTCTACCCCGGGTAAAGCCTTCTTCATGCCAAACAAACCTTTACAGACCTGGACCAGTTTTTCTCCGAGCGGAGCAGCTTTGTCCAGCGTCTGGTACACAGATTGCACTTTCATGTACGCCCACACCAGAATGAAGATGAATACAGGGAGCCAGAAACACAAAAACATCAAATCGTTTTGAATCTTTTTCCGCCGCCTTTTCATATTCTCCACAATCTCCTCGTCAGAGAGTTGCGGTTGTGTAGTGGCAACTGCCAGCTCTTCTGTATCAACAATAGCAGACTCCTTCTCCTCTTGCTGTTTACTTGATTTTTCCTCGTCAATAGCCGCTCCAGAATAGTCCACGCGCGAACTGCTGCCCGCCGGGAAAAGCTCTTCATATCTCGGCGGTTCCAAAACACCCGGCTGCCGGCCATCTCGCTCCTCCTCTTGCTCCTCGTCTTCATGTGTGATCTCGCCGGTATTTGGATAAATCATGTTCCAAAACGTTTGTTCATGCTCTTCCAACGTTTCCGAGCCAGTGTTTTTCCGGAACCCGCTCCATGATGCAAGGAACCCAGCAAGACCCTTCTTCTTGACCTTGATTTGAAGCTCGATTTCCTCGTCATCGTCTTCTTCCTCACCATCCACTGACATTTCTTCGTCGTGTTGTTCGTGATCCTCTCCACTAACCGACCCTTCGCTGTCAGAGTTGTCAGCCCCTTTGAATGCATAAGAATCAAGTGTAATAGACGCCAGCGACGTCTCCGAGTCTCGAAGCGCAATATATGAATATCCAGAGTATGTCTTGAGTTGAGCATTGGCTCCGTGGTTCAGCAGTAAAGTAGTCATATCACTTTGGCGATTAAGTCCAGCAAAATGTAAAGGTGTATATCCACTCTTATCTTGACAGTCGATTCGACAACCTCTGTCTAATAAAGATTCAGCAACTTTCACAAGACCAAGAGACGCAGCAAGATGAAGCATAGTTTGTCCCTCGTTATTCGACAATTGCCAATTAACTGTGAATGTGTCGTCATGGTATGAATCAATCAAGCAAAAGCATTGTAGCACCATATCTTCCAGCTCTTCCATAGAAAGATCAGTGGCTTGGTTATGAACAGACTCAAGCAGCCGAATGTTATTGACATTGAAGCTAGTTCCACCACTGACAATGCGGCGCGCAATTTCGCGAGCGTCTTCCAAACGCCCGTTCATCTTGAGACCAACCACCTGTAAAGCCAATTGAATCAGCTGGTTGTCGGTATCATCGTAGTAAGAAAAAACTTTCGGGTTAGACATTGTAAAACCTTCAAACGTAACCACCACGGGACCGGCAACTCTCGACGGCGGAAGAATAGATACAACAGTGTTTGCATTCCACCATATCGTATTGGCAGAACTGTTTTCACCAAACTTGGCCACTAGTCCCTGAATAAATCCAAATCCAAGCAGTGTCACGTCAATGCCTCCCCGTACTGATCCAGATGCTGGAATTATTTGACTGATATCAGGAGCCACATCGGTGAATATCCCCCAGTTGTCTGCAAAGTCGCTTGGGGATACTAGGTTTTGCGGTGACTCTCCTGGAGTGTGAACTGTACTGGCCAGCCTGCTGTTCATTGTGCTGTTCATTGCCATTGTATCGAAAGGTGCCTTCCAATCGTTGAATTGCGGCGAAACTGGAAGTTTCACTGGAGGCTGAACTACTGTTTGAACAGCAGGACTCGAGCCAGCGTAGATAGTAGAATCAAGTGGTGATGCTTCCTGGCGACGCTTTCTTGGACCATCCCCTTCGGGACTAGACCAGTTTGCTAGATTGTCATCATCCACATCAGAACTGGACCTCTTGGTACCAGCTAGTGACTTGGAGGGCGGTGTTTTGTGGTCGTCTGTGATGGCAATCACGTCAGAGGAGCCTCTGGCAACGACTTTGCCAGCATGATCGCGAATGACAAACAGGACACGGAACCCCTGTTTTTCACTATGGTGACGGCAATAGCACGGAATGCGCATTGGGAGTTTGACCTGTCTGGATTCAACAGATTTCCCATCGACAATCAGGGGAACAACGGGTCCGAGTTGCACAAGCTCACGGCAGTTGAACACAATGGCACGCTTCTCTTTCTCCATGCTCCAGTGCGCCTCTTCGATAGGAAGCCTGCTTTTCTTTCTAAAGGCCCGTTTGCGTTCGCGCTTAACGCAGCCCTGGCAGATGTTGACATGGCGACGGTTGTCGCTTTCGCATACGACGATTGTGTCCAGGGAAAAGACACCGGCGCTCGGCACAAACCGGTTCTTGAGTTGTAGTTTAGGTTTCGCGATAGCATCAGTTGGTAAATGTATTAGATCTTCACTTGGAGGAGGGAAAATGTTCATTGTCATTTTGATTTGCGTTTCAACTCTGGACTTGTCGGGGATGCCTTGAACTTTGAGTTGAAAGGGATGCTGCGCAACGTTTGCCCAGTCGTCGATGTTGAACTCTGGCATGTATGCTGGCGGGGTTGTCATATCTGGGCCTTCTGAAATGAGCGAGTCGTTGCGGAGTTGTTTGAGAATGCTAGAGCTCAGTTCTTTGCCAAACTGGTAGTTGGACAAGATTTCCGACTTGGTTTTATCACTGACAGAAACCTGCGAAGGCGAGCGTGAAATCTGGGTTTTTGCGCCTACGTTTCGGGGCACGGACGGGGCAGCCGACTCGGCAGGCAAAGCCTTGTCAAAGTTGGGGGATGACGACGAAGTGCTGACGGGAGAAATGTTCGAGGAGTCAACAAAGTCGGTCTGCTTTGAGGAGGACGAGAAAATGCCCAAAGTGGCGTCGTTGGGGTGCGCGAGAGAGTCGAAGAGCTCGTACTTGATGTCTTCGTGAGATACGTCGAGACCCATGTACGCAAGCATCTCGGGATCAGAGATGTTTCTGTCGTCATTCTCGACGATACTGTGAATAGAGGTGAACGGTTTGGCCGGGGCCTTTTTCTTGTCGAGCGCGGATGGTTCAGTAGCCATGGCTGGTAATGAGGGAGAGATGTGGCGGATATTCAGAAAAGGTTTGTTGATCTCTCAACAAAAAGCGTTGTTGGCAAGTGTTCGAGTAGCTTAGCGAAGATGGAAGAGAAACGATAAAAGTGACTGGCGATGATGATGATAATGATGATGAAGGATGGTGTTGAGTATCAGGACGGTCGGATGTCGGTGGTTTTAGCAGTAACCCGATTGAACCTGCGTTGCAAAGAAGTGAATGAACGTTTTTGCGGGCAGGAGCCGGGATTTTTATTTATTTTGAATTTGACTTTGTTGGCAGGAGAAGTTGGGCGTGGGCTTTCCAAACGTGGGAAACTGAGCAAAGGCGATGACAGATCTGAATACGCAACAGAGAAGAGAGGAGGAGAAGAAGAAAAACAGGCGATGATGACGACTTTAAACGACAGAGACCCGAAGTATGAAACAAGCAGATATCTCTTTCCATGGAACTCTCCGGTGCCAGGACCCGCGAGGAGTCGGGACATCAGTCAGCTCACCCAGTGTCGCGCCCTAACCCTAAGAATTACGCTAAAAAGCGAGTACACTAATAACAATCAAACAGCTCCATAGCAAGAGTGACGATACTAGGACAATGGCGATAGCTCCGATGGTAATTGTATTTCGAACATTATCATTGTCGAAACCGAGATATCGCAACCAGGTATACAAGATTGAGAACCACCGAATCAACAAACACAAAATCAACAAAACACAAAACGTAAAATCGACAATTAACAACCACAGAATCTAATCAAATCAAAATACTATATACAATATTAAAACGCACAATCTACTGACAAACACCGACATCTATGCAGCTTCTTAAGCCTTAGTCTGGGCTTCGGCCTCGCTAATGGGCAGAGGAGTCTTGCCTTTAGCAAACTCATGCTCCTTGTAATGCTCGTATCCAAGAGTTCTCAGCATGGCATAAGAGTCTCTGGCATTATATTTAGGCAGATCAGAATGCGCAATCTTGTCGTTCCAGTACTTGTCCTCACCTCTACGCCATTGGTTCTCCCAGTAGATCTTTGTATCGGTATCAAATGCGTCAAGAACAGTAGCCAGATCAGACACAGCCTCCTGGGTGTACGTAGGACGGTACTGTGCCGAGTACCAAATGTTGCCGTCTTCGTTCCGTTTCCTCCAAGAGTTGGCCAGATCCTTCTTCAAAATGTCGCGCTGGTGCCTCAGCTCCACCAAGCTGTCGTAACACTCAACTGCCAAGCTGTAATCGGGAAGTTTGGCAACGGCCATAGGGCGCCAGATATCTCTTCTGGGATCCGGTAACCTGTTTTGCCAGTTGGGGTTCTGGAACTGCTTCTTGATGTTGTATCCCTAAATACTGTTAGTACCAAAAGGTCATGTAACCAATAAAAAAAGCCTTCAACTGTTTAGTTTACAGCTCAGACCACAGATCACATACTTGTGGAAAAGGAAGTTGTGTGTACAAGACCTGTCCGGTCTCCAGGTTTCTGAACAAAAACACATCGGGGCCAAAAGCGTGCTTTCTCAGCCACTCGGCATGTCTGAAACGACCAACAAAGCCGCCAAAAATTTCCTTAGATCTGTGCGTAATAGAAGCTGACATTGCCGATTCTGCTCAATGGGGTTCTGGATCGGGTTGAACTCGAGGATAATGAAATTTCAGTCGGACAGTTTCAATTGGACATTATCAAATTTTTTCTGGTGGTGCAAAATTACTAGGCGTACAAGTGCTCACGCGGGTTAGGGCGGTCTCTGTCTCTGTGACAGCACGCATGCGGCTCTACATCTTTAAATTTCTCCACGCCATTTGTAAACGAACTCTCATTTTACCATTTGCAACGGCTTGATCTTTGTACATGGCAAGTAGTTTTGGGCGGTATCCAAGCGATCGCACTTTGGCCGTTGATAGACTAATAAGGACCTTTTGCAATTTGACGTGATATTGGATATGTACAACTCAGGCCAATATAGCTCGAACGGCGCCAGCAACTGGACCGGGTCTTCAAACAGTGATCTTGGATCGTACAGAGACAATAGCGATGACCGGTATGATAGCGAATCTGATACAGACGCTGATAATGATCTTGACATTGAATTTTCGAAACTGGTACTTGATCAACCGTTTACAAGAACACCGCAGGGCACACCATACAGACAAGCATCGTCTCAAAAGTTTAGTCCAACCGCCGATCCAGCCCTGACCTTTGCCAGACAGTCTCATACGTTCACGTTTACGGCACCCCAAGTCCCGTCGGCACCTGATCATACCAGCCAGTATGCTCCTTCGCTTTTCACAAGATCTAACAACCCTCAACCGTCTAGAGCACCCAGTACCTCTAAAGAAAGCACTGAGGATCTGTACAAACGGGCGGGATTGCGTTCACCAGCCAAAATCCGTGATGGCATTCCGAGTTCACAACCTAATGCTCGGGTGATGGCACCGCTTGCAAAAGCGTCAGAATCTTACAACCGTCCATCAGCAATCCAACCTAATGCTCGGGTGATGGCACCGCTTGCAAAAGCGTCAGAATCTTACAATCGTCCATCAGCAATTCAACCTATTGGCGTCAATTCTTCAAATTGGGGAACCCCTATAAATATCCACGAACTGAAACAGTTGGAAACAGTACCTACAAGGAGTCTGGATGTAAAACCAAAAACAGAGACACCTATTTTTGCGCCAGTGGAAACCACAGATACGTTCAAGTCACTTGATGATCTTTTTGACAATTTGCACGATCCCGAAATAAATGATGAAAAGGACAAAAGCAAAGAGCGATTCGCAGGTGGAAAAGTTGACGGTCTGAAAGTCAAGCTGCTACCTCACCAGATCCTCGGTGTACGATTCATGTACAAACGGGAGTCCAACAGAGTGAAACATAAAGGAGGCTTTCTCTGTGATGATATGGGTCTGGGTAAGACCATTCAAACTATCGGTCTTATTTTGGCTCGTCCATTTGATTTAAAACAACAAACATGTATTAAAACAACGCTGGTTATAGCGCCATTGGCTTTGATTCATCAATGGGCTGGAGAAATCATAGAAAAATCGTCTGGCCTAACAGTAATGGTTCATCATGGTCCAGGTCGCGACAAAACCAACGAGAACTTTGCTAGTTATGATGTTGTAATAACTACGTTCCAGATTGTTTCCATTGACCACCAGTCGCAAGGGCCACTGTTTGATCAGGAATGGCATCGGGTTGTAGTAGATGAAGCACATACTATTAAGAATCCAATGACCAAAATGGCCAAAGCTGCTAAGGCTATTCGAAGTCAACGCCGGTGGTGTCTTACAGGTACGCCTATCCAAAATTCCTTAGATGATTTACAAGCTCTCATCTCGTTTTTGAAGATTAGTCCTTATGATAATAAAGAACTATTTAAGCTTCAAATCTCTAATCCTATATTGCAAGGCCGGCACGACAATGGATTCAGAAGACTGCATGCCGTTCTTGCAGCTATCATGCTCCGAAGAACCAAAGCAATACTTCAAGCCAGCGGTAATTTCAACTTGCCTGCTAGACATGTTGAGAGAGTGCATCTCCTGCTTGACGATGCAGAGCGTGCGTACTATAAGCAACTAGAATCCAAAGCAATTAAATCTATCAAAGATAAAGACAAAAGCTATATTCATATCTTGTTACTTTTGCTAAGACTTCGCCAGATGTGCGATCACACTAGCCTTGTCAATAGCCTTCAGGAAGTCAACAGCAAAGACTCTTTGTTAGAGGGTACGCTTGACGGAGAACTAGCTGATATCATGAAAGAGCTGTCTATGGAGGAAAACGATAATGCATGTGTGGCATATTCAAGTACAAAAATTGACAAAATTATCTCAATTCTGGAAGAAGAACCTACAAGAAAAACCATTGTTTTTAGTCAGTTCACTAGTATGCTTGATTTAATTCAGGATGTGTTTAAAACCAAAAAAATCAAATGCACTCGATACGACGGCAGTATGAGTTCCAACAATCGTGAAAAGTCATTACAGAAGCTTCGCACAGATGATTCTTGCAGAGTTCTACTTTGTTCTTTGAAATGCGGTGCGCTTGGTTTGAATCTTACTGTTGCATCTCGGGTTATCATTGTTGACCCCTGGTGGAATCCAATGATCACTGAACAGGCCATTGACAGAGTCCATAGACTCGGCCAGACTCGCGATGTAAACGTTTATGAGCTTGTGATGAATTTCACGGTAGAAGAAAGAATTATGAATCTACAGAAAAAGAAGAGGGACTTGGCGGAAGCAGCACTTGATAAAGGGGGCAACTTTGTTGCAAGTAACAAGCTTACCAAAGAAGAATTGCTGGGTCTGTTCAATACAGATTTTTGAGTTGCTATATGAAAAAAGTCTTGATTTTGCTAATCATCTTCGATTTGCGTCCATGCTTTTAAAAAGTAGATTACATAGAAAATTGCTGCTAGTGTATAAGTATTAACGACCCAGTAAAAGACCTTGGGTTGACACCAAAGAAATAACCAGTAGCTTATCCTTACGGGTCCGACCAAAACAGGAATCATTTGTCAATTCATCCTCAACACTGGGTTATTATCTCAAAAATTTGAGAACTGCTACTGATTGTAAATGATGGTTGAGTCATTGATTGAGAAAGATAATGGAAGTTGAAATTAAAAATCAATTATAAATGCCCAATTCTATGTGACCAATAGCACGTACAAACAACCGCATGGTCAAACATCTATTACACATAAAAATCCTGTTTGTGATTTTCAGAAAACTATCTCTAATTATAGTGGATTGCCATCAAAGGAGATTTGACGCTGCTTACCACAACATAATAATAATAGTATTATCATCATGTCAACCCATTTCGAAGTAGATAATCATCAACGTTTGTAAGTCTCTTTATTCTTCAAAATTTGTTGTACACAAGAGACCACACTTCCAATATACTTGTGATATTCATCACTACCTTTTTAAACAATATTATAGATGCTACTGATTTTCCATTAATTCTTTGAAAAAATAGAAATTCATGATATCGATCACCGCAAGTTTACCTGTCTAGACCCGCTGACATAAACAATCGAGTAACATTTGCTAAGCGAGGAGCCAACTCTTTTTTTTTTCCAACGGCTCTTGGGCAAAAAGAACAAACTCACTTTTTCAACACGCTCATGCGCAGCAGACAGAGCCAGATCCCAATCTTAATGAGCTAGTTAGTAAGACTGGGTGTTCCCACAATCACACCAACCACAACACTCTGGCTTTAAGGCAGACGCACACTTGCTAACTGGCCAAACACCAGCCTATCATCGTGGTTTACCGCTTCAGCCTTCAGCTTTCGTCCATTTTGTATAGTAAGGGCCTTGCCTTAAGTTTGCATCAGATCGCATACGTTCATAAAGAAGAAATCGTATTAAGGAGAGCGAACGGACCCATCAGCATAACATTAACTAGTAAAACATTGCCTTGGTCAATGGCCCCCTAGCCACTCGTAACAAAACCTCCTCTTTCAACTTCACCACTCAACTCGTACTGCTCCGGCTAGAAAATACATCTTGTTACTCTATATACATATCACCTACTTGCAAATCTCACATTTGAGTACAATATAGTATAAGGCTTGGTTGGACAATAGAATATCTCAAGTGTACTCAACCTCTTGTAGCCACCAAACCCTCCATGCCTCCAATTTTTAACCTCGCTCGTACACATTTACAACTCTCCCTTCTTTGTAACACATCGCGTTCCGAACACATTCAAGCAAGTGCACCATGTCTTCACATGTATGTATAATTTGACTCTCAGGGATATCAACGATATACTAACCGCTCCCTACTAGGAACCACGAAAAGTATTGTTGACACTGGCACCGGTCAGTGACGATGCCTTAGCCACTACAAACAATCACAAAGATAGCAACGGCGGCGCCCACGGCAAGTCGCACTCCGTGCGCACCTCTAATACTCGTGCCCAGGGTAGACGCGCTATATTGTCTACCCCTGCTATTCAAGAAGACCTCGCATTTGATATTCAGAATGAATCAGATCTTGAAACCGCCTTTCAGGTCGCAAACGAGAGCATGTATTTGCCCGAAAAAGAAGAGTTCTACAAGACACTGGACTTGCGATATACAAGACAAGCCAAGCTTGAAGATTATCGGCGAGTCACCAGCACAATAAATTTTGGCCAAAGGGCTGAAGAAATGTACGAAGCAAGATCGACGAAATCGAAGAAGAATGCTGCCGCCATCATTGGGCCGCAGGTGGCCTCACGCATCGAAGCAAGAGAAATTAAAGCAAAGAAAGCACAGAAACTGGCTGCCCAACGCGCACGACGTGCTGCTGCAAAGGCAGCAATGCCCCCCAAACCTATCCGCATACAATTAAAGAAGCCTCAGAAAGTTGAGCCCGTGCCCGTGGCTCCCGAAGTTGAGGAAGAAGAAGAGGAAGAAGAAGGGGTCACGCCTACTTCCACAGTGACGGTGGAAAAGAAGTCAAGCGACCGACCAATGTCTCTTAAGAATGCCCGAGCCGTGGCCAGACTCTACCGCAATACGTATGAATCTATATGGAGAGATATGGCTAGAAAAGACTCAAACAAAACGTACAGACTTGCTCACTCTAATATCTCTACACGACTATTGAACGCCAAAAAAACATCGCTTTTGGCTGCCAGAGAAGCCAAGAGATGGAAATTCAAAACAACTAAAAGCATCAAGGACCTACAAAATAAAGCCAGAAGAGGTATGCGTGAAATGCTTACGTTTTGGAGGAAGAATGAGCGCGAAGAGCGTGATCTTCAGAAGAAGGCCGAAAAGGAAGCACTCGATATGGCAAAGAAAGAAGAAGAAGAAAGAGAAGCGCAAAGACAATCAAGAAAGCTCAATTTCTTAATTTCACAAACAGAGCTCTACACACACTTCATTGCAAACAAAATTGGACCCCAAGATGAAGACAACAGCTCAGCTACGGAAACTGGCGAAAAGAAAACTGCAAAGGATCTCAACTTTGACGATGAGGACGAACTGCAGAAAGCCGCTATGGAAAATGCTAAAAAAGCTTTCCAAGACACCCAAAACAAAGCCAAAAGCTTTGATGGTGATGGTGGAATAAAGAAGGTTAGCATCGATAGTGATGACATGAACTTTCAAAATCCCACCTCTCTTGGCGATATCTTGATTCCCCAACCCAAATTACTTCGGTGTCAACTAAAAGAATATCAAATCAAAGGTCTTAGTTGGCTGGCAAATCTGTATGAACAAGGTATCAATGGTATCTTGGCCGACGAAATGGGTCTAGGTAAAACTGTGCAGAGCATTTCCGTTATGGCATATCTAGCTGAAACATACGGTATCTGGGGTCCGTACCTTGTGGTAACACCTGCGTCTACACTACACAACTGGCAGCAAGAAATTGCGAAATTCGTTCCTGACTTCAAAGTCATCCCGTATTGGGGAACTGCAAAGGATAGAAAAGTCCTCAGAAAGTTCTGGGACTACAAAAATTTGAAATACAACAAGGAGTCGCAATTCCATGTCGTCGTCACATCTTATCAAATGGTTGTTGCAGATGCTAGTTACTTTCAAAAAATGAGATGGCAATATATGATTTTGGATGAGGCTCAAGCCATCAAATCTTCAAGCTCTAGTCGTTGGAAGTCTTTACTGTCTTTCCATTGCCGTAACAGATTACTTCTTACCGGTACACCTATTCAAAATTCTATGCAGGAGCTTTGGGCATTACTCCATTTTATTATGCCTTCATTATTCGACTCTCATGATGAATTCAGTGAGTGGTTTTCTAACGATATTGAGAGCCACGCACAAAGCAACACACAACTTAATCATCAACAGCTTTCAAGGTTGCATATGATTTTGAAACCGTTCATGCTGCGTCGTCTTAAAAAACATGTTCAATCTGAACTGGGTGATAAGATTGAAGAAGACGTCTATTGCTCATTAACAAATCGCCAAAGAATGATGTACAAAACACTTCGCTCACAAGTCAGTCTTGCAGACATTATTGAGCAGGCTTCATCAGGCTCAGATGAGGGTACAAAGAGTTTGATGAACTTAGTAATGCAGTTCCGTAAAGTGTGCAACCATCCAGATCTTTTTGAAAGAGCAGACGTTGTTTCGGCATATTCTTTCTGCTCATTTGGTTCGGCTTTTGGCCAAGTTCGTGACGGTCCTGTGGTTGAGGTCTACGATAGCACTAAAAATCTGATAACGTACACAATTCCCAAAACACTTTATCGCCAGGGTGGCGTGCTCAACGTTCCAAATGAAGGTTCCAAAGCTGGGTTTGACACAGGATATCTCAATGGACTATTAAGCGTATGGAATAAATCCAATATTAAAGAGTCGGAAACTTTTAGTTGGCTCAAATTTATTGATTCTTCAATATCAGAGATTTCAAACGCTGGAAAGAGTGGAATTTTCGAACGAGCTACCAATAGTCAAGAGAAAAAAGACTCTTCAAGTTGGTACACAGTTTTGTACGATGAAGACGACCATTTCATGCCAAATAGCAAAATGTTCCTCATCAGCGAGCAGAACAGTATAAATACAAAAGCTTCTGTCTGTACCACAAACATTTTGGACAGTCTTTTGAACATATCTGAAGGCTTTCTCAATGATGGAACATACAATTCTCTTGATACAGCTTTTGTTGAACCGGTCCTCGCCCCTCCGATCACAATTACAGCATCAGATCGTAGTGTTTTGCTAGATCAGGAATACACTCTCAGCAGACCGGACGTGAAGTCAAAACTGTTCCCCTTAACATTAGACAAAGAGTTTGAACTATATTCTAATGGTGTCAAAGTTAAAGATTTCCCTGTTTCTAATACCTTCCCTTGGAGTAGAACAGGTTCAACTGGTTTCAGCAATATTAGAAACCCATCAATGAGCAAATTCATTACTGACTCGGGAAAGCTCTCTAAGTTGGATGAAATGCTACCAGTCCTCAAAGCCGGTGATCATCGTGTTCTTATTTATTTCCAGATGACTAAAATGATGGATTTGATGGAGGAATATTTAACTTTCCGACAGTACAAATACTGCAGATTAGATGGTTCGTCCAAATTATCAGATCGACGTGATATGGTGAATGATTGGCAAACTAAACCTGAGCTATTTGTGTTTCTGCTATCCACAAGAGCAGGTGGTTTGGGTATCAATCTTACGGCTGCCGACACAGTTATTTTCTACGACTCTGATTGGAATCCCACGATCGATAGTCAAGCAATGGATCGTGCGCATCGTATGGGACAAACAAGACAAGTTACAGTTTACAGACTTCTTGTCAGAGGTACTATTGAAGAGCGTATGCGTGACAGGGCCAAGCAAAAAATGCAAGTGCAAAAGGTTGTCATGGAAGGCGGCGGCCACGAAAACGGAGTGGATTTCCAAAAGCCTGGTCGTGAAGTTGCTTACTGGTTGCTTGACGATGACGCACAAGCTGATGCTATTATGGCTCAGTCAAATTCCAAAGAGAATAAAAAGCGGAGTCGTGTCACTGAAGTTGAAGATAGTCCTCAGCCCACTAAAAAGCAGAAAGATTTAATGGAAGAAATGTACCACGAGGGAGAAGGAAACTTTGACGAGTCTGCCAGCAATTCAGGTACAACAACTCCTGTTCCAAAAACAAAGAAGAACAGAAAGAAAATGAATGCTGAGCAAAGACTCAAGGCTGTTGGAGGTGGCGATTTCTAAAAGTAGTTGCTGAAAGAATAATTCGTATGATACTATTCGTCACTCTGGCATGTAGATTCGGTATTGAAATCGGTGAAATATTTATAATTTTGTTAATTGCTTACACTGTACACTAAATTCTAAGAATGTGTTGGAAATACTTGAGCACTGTCCATGTGTCTTTGTGTGTGCACGAAGCTATAAATTGTATTGGAAAAAAGAGTATTGTAGATGTATTAAACATTCAAGTCTACCATGAAAGGTATACATACACCTGGGTGTCAAAAGTTGTGACCGATTTTATTTCCCACGTGATAGATGCAGTCCGGTGACAGTTTTATCCGATATTTGAAAATGTTGTTTTGTGTGTGTTTCTGCGCAAAATTTTATTTTCAGATAGCGAATAAAACTGTCACCTGATTGAAAGTGTTTTAACCAGCTCCATCGTCGATACTTCACGAACACTCATATGTTCATAAAGCCATAAAACGGTTCAATTTATATATCAAAATAAACTCTGGAACTAGCTCTTTAACAGCAATCAAATTTAAAAGAAAATAACAGCTCACTTTAGAAGCCAGAGCTGCTATTTTGCAATATCATCTACTATATCGCTGTTGGAGCAAAACAGCTGCCTATTTTCAAGTTAGCCCGAGTACAGTTTCCAGAGTTGTATCAGGTATAAAATGTATTCCAGAAGCCCGAAGACAAGGATAAGAAAGACTTCGTAGTGAAAATAAGCAAGAGAACCTTCATGTCTGCCATGGTATGGGCTTTAGTATGGAAGACAGGCGGAACCAAACTTCATATCTTTAAAGGTAATGATCAAGCGAGAGTAACGTCTGAAAAGTATCAAGGCTGTCTAGAAGAGAACTTGCTACCAATATATGAGCCCCTCCAACTATTTCAGCAGGATAATGCACCTATCCACAAGTCTCATTCCACAAAGGAGTTCTTTGAAAAACATGGAATTTGGGTTGTTGATTGGCCTGCCTATTCGCCCGACCTCAACACGATAGAGCAGGTATGGCATTACTTCAAGCAAACGCTATACACTGTGCTTTCAGATCTTTTAATTACAAAGAAAAGCCAGGTATGTACTGCTTGTTTCTACCATTGTTTGCACGAAGCTTGGGAAGCCTAGGAGCAGGATGAAATATGCGACTTCATTAATTCTGTCGACAGAAGACTGGACGCTGTAATCAAGTCAGGAACTTGTTGTATCAAATATGATTCTACGTATCCGTAGCTACATAACGATATATAAATTGAACCGTTTTATGGCTTTATGAACATATGAGTGTTCGTGAAGTATCGACGATGGAGCTGGTTAAAACACTTTCAATCAGGTGACAGTTTTATTCGCTATCTGAAAATAAAATTTTGCGCAGAAACACACACAAAACAACATTTTCAAATATCGGATAAAACTGTCACCGGACTGCATCTATCACGTGGGAAATAAAATCGGTCACAACTTTTGACACCCAGGTGTACTGTTTGCGTCGAGTATACATATGGATTATATTTGATACACTATTTTTGATTTACGTTCGAAACTGTCGAGTGTTTACTCGAGTGTTAAAGTCGGGCGAGCAGTGTCGAGCCGAGTGGCAATAAACCTCGATATAACGCGTTTATACTAACTCGCGTCGCGTGTTGTTTCCCAGAAAACAAAATTACGTGGATTTTTCGAGTTTTTATTTCCAAAATAGGCCGAACCGAAAACTTACGTGAGTCAAGTCGCCACTTTCTAACTATTTTTTTTCCCCATTTCTAAATTCCATTTATACCCGTCTTTGTTACCTGTAATCATCTTTTTTCACTCTTGAATTATTTGTCAAAAACTACGTTTGCTACCACGTTATTGGTCAGGAAAATCGCTCGAGAAGATTATAAATTCGAATTTTAATAATGGCCAGCACCGAGAACGAAGTTGTTAATGCTTCCGAAGTAGTTGAAGTTATGGAGGATGTCGAGGAGAATGAGATGGGCGGACCAGTTCCAATTGAAAAGCTGCAAGTATGTAGAACACAAAGCAATACTCATGTCAAGTACTAACCGAGATGTTCAGGGAAATGGCATTAATCCTGCTGATATCAAAAAATTAAGAGAGTCCGGGTTTAACACAGTGGAAAGTATTGCATACACGTAAGTCTAGAGCCGGGTTATTGACGTGATTAATTGAAACTGATCAGCTAACACAATATTCCAGACCCAAACGAACATTGCTGACAATCAAAGGCATTTCAGAGGCCAAAGCTGACAAGCTATTACAAGAAGCGTCAAAGTATGTTCCCATGGGGTTCACAACTGCAACAGAGTTTCATATGAGACGGTCTGAACTTATTTCTATCACCACCGGGTCAAAGCAGTTGGATACCTTGTTGGGAGGTGGTATTGAGACTGGATCTATTACTGAAATCTTTGGTGAATTCAGAACTGGTAAATCGCAATTATGTCACACACTTGCTGTGACCTGTCAGCTTCCTATTGATATGGGAGGTGGAGAAGGAAAGTGTCTGTACATTGACACAGAGGGAACTTTCCGTCCGCAAAGACTTCTTTCTATCGGTACACGGTACGGGTTGGACGGCGCTGTTGCGCTCGATAATGTTGCATACGCTAGAGCATATAATGCTGATCATCAATTTCAGCTTTTGACACAAGCAGCCGCCATGATGGCTGAGTCACGATTTTCTTTATTGATTGTTGACTCTATCATGGCATTATACCGAACCGACTTCAACGGCCGAGGCGAGCTTTCTGCTCGCCAGTCACATGTTGCAAGATATATGAGAATGCTACAGCGTCTTGCTGACGAATTTGGAATTGCAGTTGTGATCACAAACCAAGTTGTAGCTCAAGTTGACGGTGCAGCGAGTATGTTTAACGCTGACCCCAAAAAGCCAATTGGAGGTAATATTATTGCACATGCATCTACAACACGTCTTTCTTTACGAAAAGGCAGAGGTCCTCAAAGAATTTGCAAGATTTACGATTCCCCTTGCTTACCCGAGTCAGAATGCGTTTTTGCTATTTATGAAGATGGTATTGGTGATCCAGAAGAGACCGAATGATCGATTTTGTCAATGTTATGAAGCTTTATTATTCTATATTTTGTTTATTCTGAATGATTTATTTATTTTAGTTGTTAATGTCAATATTATTATCATATTCAATGTTGTAGATGAACTAGCTATTGATATCAGTTTTTTGTTTTTGTGATATGATGATCAACAAATTGTCTAAGCTTTTAATGTAACCATGTGAGACTAGTACACACCAAAGGAAATAAATTTCAGTAAGAAAAGGAGATGCTAATTAATGATTTGTACAGGGCGAATCTTAATGAAAATACCTTGCATGAAGAACTTTATTTGAGTCATTAATTCGACGATTCATGAAAGCCAAAGAACCCGTTTTGTTGCTATGTTTAATTCTGGTATCAATTAATATTCGAGATTTTTGTGAACATGTCAAAACATATCCAGAATTCGTAATATTTCTCTAAAGAATAATGAAATACGTGTTGCGATGCTTGTGGACTTGAACGTGATTATTTTGGTCTAGTTATTTATGCAGGAACAGACCAATCGATGAAGGCGTGCGAAAGGTATTACAAGCAATCATTTACAATGATATTATGATTTCTTCGTAATTTGATCTATCGGCTATACTTTGTTCAAAAGCTTTTGTAGTTTTGAAGGTTTTGACAATCCGACCGATCAGTTATCAGTTATTTCTATTTTTCAGATATATGCTTCAGCACGAGAAAAAGGTCGTGTGAGTAAAGATAGCACTAAAATATTATAGGGCTACACATTTTGAGTTTTTCTAGTTCCCGACCGTTATGATTTGTACAGTAGATTTACAGTTAGAGCCTTCATGGGTAGTAAGTTAAGGACCAAGGAGAAATGAAACTAATAAAGGGTCGAGACACCATTTTTACAGAGGATGTTTCTCAAAGAAAAGGAGACTTGTATTTCATGAATCATATGTATAAGTTTTATTGAATGAGCATGAGATTTCATGCTTTAAGAGATTTCTCGCAATGACTTTTTTATAATATATAAGGACCATCATTACCCCTGAGACTTATACATGAGAGGACTTGAGTCAAATCGAAAACACGCCTTTGGCAGTATCACATAAGATCTTGATATTCAAAATGCTAAGAAGGCAATTGTCCCAGTTGTTTGAAGATGATTATGAGCTGGATTCAAATCCGCGGTGTTCTGTGCTTACGACATGGTCATTGGACTCACTGTTGGCAAATGGGCCCCCATTCGTAGAGTGGGTAGGCATGTCTCCCAAAAAAACCAGCCACCAACAACTATGGAGCCCTGAAAACTATCGCACCTTTGTTTCCAATCTGACCCAACACGCCGGAGCCACAAGCGCAAACACTTCTACTTCTCTCATTAACTCCGACTCTTGTAACTACTAATCAGCTCGGCGTCACCGCGAAGCAGTAAACTTGCGAGAGCATTTCCGTGATCCTTCAGACAACGTTCGCGCACTCTCATCCTCATTTACCCTTTGCACAAAACCGTTGCCCCCATTGCCTAACGCTTTTTCCACAACCACAACATCACCAAAATTTCCCAAAAGATCGACACCATCCTCGCCTAAATCACCTAAAACACGCCTCAAACGAACCCGTACAGCTCGAAAGCTTCCACATCATAATCGCCGCCCTCGCCCCCCATCTATCATCACATCTCGGCATCCCCGTCACCGAATCCACGCTATTGCCGTGCAAGTTCCTCCAGCTGCCATGCTCAGATCCCGTAATAGCAACATTATCAACAGTAGCGACAGCTCCAGCTCGCTGCGACCCAAAAGACCAAATTTCTTTCGACGACTGTTCGGTGCCAGTAACAGCACCAGCAATAGTAGCAGCGGAAGCACCATCAACAACACGGCATCTACTTTGCCTGAGAAAAAACCGTCAACGATCTCGAACCCGGTAAGTTACGCCCGCTGTGGGTCTCCTAAACTAAAAGACAAATCCCTGTCTTCATGCCCTAACCTGTGTACTAACACTCTTCTCTTGAGCAGATCGCGCCTTCCCCCGACCCCGAACCAGCGTCCGACCCGACTTCAAAGCTTCTGTTGGCTTCCGCAAAAACCACTGCTACCACAACCCCGACAGTAGCGACGGCACCTACAGTTTCGACAACACATTTTTCATCCACTTCTATATCAACTGCATCGGCACCCCACTCTCCTTCTACCGCTTTAACAACAACACTATCTAATTCTGTCAATGTTTGTTCTGTGACAGATACCGCTCCTCCAGTCCTAGATCTCAATCCATCATCGCCGTTTTTTGTTTGCCCTTCTCATATTCCAGGGCTAGATACCATGAGCCCGTCTAGCCAGGCCACTGTTCCCGATAGGGCTACTTGCGGCGTAGTGGAAACTCCCAGTGTACAATCGTTTTCCAAGCTTTCACAATCTTTGCCTGATTCCTCTTCTACCGATCCCGTAGCCGATGCCAAACCTATGAACACGATAACACCTTCTACATCATCTACCAATATTCTTGAGGTGCCCAAACCGCTAGAAGAGTCGACCCCATCATCAACTTCTCTTCTTGCGACTACCCCGCGTAACACCCATACACCAGATGGCGACTACTACACTCCACAAGCTTATCCAAATGCCACATCTGAATCTATTTCTACGGCTACATCTGTACATCAAACAAATGAGACACCTATTCCAGAGACACCCACTCCAGAGACACCCAGCAATGACAAGCCTTTGCAATCTTCAAGCCCAGCCTACTCTCTTCAAACGACTCCAGAAACACCTCAAAGTTTGGGTCTTGAATTTTTCCATGGTTCAGCAACGATTGTACCGTTTGAAGAATATGTTAGCTGGCTCGGTGATGAAGGTGATTTCAATAAGGAAACACGTCAGGAGTTCTTGAATCTTTTCTCATTCAAAGGTAAATCTATTGTTTCATCCCTTAGAGAACTTTGTGAGAAGCTTTACCTGAAGGGAGAATCTCAGCAACTCAACCGAATTGTTGAATCATTCTCGAGAGCTTGGGATCAAATGAATCTTTACCACGGGTTTGGCGACAGAATGACCGTTTATACTATTGCCTATGCAGTTCTTTTGTTGAATACAGATCTGTATGCTGCCGATCATTCAACTACCAAACGAATGTCGAAATCAAAGTTCATTTCTAACACTTGGGAAACGATTGAAAATCACTTCACAACTCTGGAACCAGAACGACGAAACGAATTAATTGAGCGGTCGTCGCCCAAAGATAAAATTTCTTCTGTCAGTTCACCCTTGCTTGCTCAACACAACCGGCTCTCGACATTTTCTTATATGGCCAAGGAGGACACAACACTTCTGGTAAAGGAGTCTGTTGCTCCCTTGTTTTCTCGAGAGTGGCAGTTTCAAGTTGAGTCTGTTCTTAAAGTTTATTACGCCTCGATTGCCAAAGATCCATTAGAACTACACCAGGTTAAATCCGCAGCAACAGCGTCTTCAAATAACACACATTCAATATCCTCAGGAGGACATGGAATGAGTTCAACCAGTTCATTGACATCGTATCCCAGTTCGATAGGTAACAACACCCTCATGCCATCTATTTCGCTTAGTCCTTCATTAAGGCAATCTACCTCAAATTCCCTTTTTGGTCGCCTTACACTGAGTCTTCTCCGTACCGGTGGATCTGCAGCAAACTCTCGTCCCAATTTTGAGCAACTTATACCCTCTGGTTCCCGACGGGACTCGTTTCAATCTTACTTATCATCAGATTCCATTAATTCGGGTAGACTCCCTGCTGGATTTGCTGGGATGCTTGCAACCTCTATAGGTCGCGACGATGATTGCCAGTCTACTGACGAAATTTCACTAAAAAACAACTTAGGAGACTTTGATAAACTTGAAGAAGAACTAGCTAAAGAGGTAGAATTGGAATTGCTAGGTCCTCCATGGGCTAAAGAAGGTCTGCTTCGTTTTAAAGCCTTTGATAAAAAACGAAAAGACTGGATAGAAGTATTTACAGTTGTTCAACGAGGCCAACTGAAAATGTTTAACTTTGAAAGCAACAGCAGCAGCCATGGCAACGCCGGAAATAATACGTCTGGCGCGGTGGTGGGAGCTGGCAACTGGATGGAAAATGCAAACCTTGTTGGATCTATCCACTTATGTCATACACTTGCTCAAGAGCTTCCACCGACTAAACAAACCAGAAATGGCGGATACAACGCGCTTTGGTCTTTAGCCCTTCCTCCTAGTCCAGGGGGTGCTCCCGGAAAGGTCTTGCTTTTCCAAGCCGGCACAAAAGAAATTGCCAAAGAATTTATCAACACTTGTAACTACTGGGCTGGTCGACTGTCTAAGGAGCCATTTGATGAAATGATTTCTTCGATGGAATTTGGATGGACTGAAGATATTCTGTCAAATCCGGAAGCTAATCTTGGACTAATAGATGTTAAAGAATGGGTACCGTCAACGCAGTCTCTGATTGTTTCTGATCTAGACGAAACACACCAGCTTGAGAATCTCAAGGCGTATTTGTCACGAGCGGAGAAACAAGTCGCGATTCATAATGAGTTGCGACCACGTATGGTTCAAGCCTTCAGCTCTTCACTCAAGAAACATGGCAACTCTGGTATAATCAGGGTCAACTCCAATAAGGCAAACGCGAACTGGGAGCGTAAATCACAGTTTCTTTTGAGTCAGTTACTTCGTTACCGTGCTTACACTGAAAATTTAGAACGCGCGCTGGAAGAAAAACGCGAGCGCAGTGCCGATACGGGTACTAGCATTCATGCCCGCGTTGGATCTGACTTTTAAACCTTTTGACTTTTTCTTATAAGCTATTTTTGGTTTTATTTTTTCGATACTTTGACATCTTTTTTTTTTGGATTCTTGTTTTCTACTAAATGTTTTCTTATGCCCTTTGTTTTATTTTTTTTTTCACTTCTCGCTTGTCAATGACTTTCATTATCCACACTTTTGTATTTATTTGGTTGTAACGGTATATATACATTTTAATTTATATTTTTTTGTTATCTTGAACTTTTTGAATTAATCTCTCACGCATAATAAGAAGGGCAACACATTATTTTAAAAAATGTCTTGAACTCAAATAAAAATATATCACAGATACTAAACAGGAAAAAGCTGAAACTTTGAATAGAGTGATTGTGATTAAATTTATGTGAAAATGATACTTCATGAGATATGATTATTGTATAGGTTAAATGCGTAAATGACTATGATAAAATAAAATGAATGGAACGTTCATGACATGAGACAAATTGATAAAAAAAACAAAGAATAAAACAGTAATAAAAACAAATGCAATAAAAAGATAATAGTCGGAGATGCTCTCATTTCAGAAAGACTTGTTTATGCATAGCTCTCGCGCTTTTTGAATTTGAGCATTTCTTCGGAGCCAAGAGATCCTACGCTAACGCCACACTCCTTTCTAGGAACTTGACCGTATGGCACATCTGGTTCAGCATAAGTGATTCGAGATGCGTCTTCAGGAGCAACCAGACCCAGATGATTGCAGCCAGAAACGGGATCATAACCATCAACCATGTCAAGATCAACAGTCCAAGCCTTTTGCAGCACAGGACAAAGAACAGTGTTGGGGCTGAATAGAAGAAAGTTCATTACCTGCAAAGCGGGACTGAAAGCACGGTGAGCGGGACGACGGAAGTTATAGGCAGCAGCGCCAGATTCAAACACTATCACCAATCCGCCGACAACTGCAAGAAGTATGATAAGTGGAAGAACATCCATATAAGTCTCTGCAATATAAGGAGTGTAGAGCATAGTACGGGTAAGTGAGGAAAGAACAAGATAGTCGGGCTTGGTGGTGTAGAATACCGGGCTCACTGGAAGAAGTGTATCGCCGCCGTTGGCAGTGTAATGAATCTTGGCAAAGTTACCAATATCATAAGAGTTGGATGTTCCACGGCGAACTGTAGCGCGAGGAATTTTGGTAATCTTGATGACATATTGGATATCAACCATGTTGAGGGTGTTGTATGCAGATGTTTTAGAAGATTCACGGTACAGTGAGCGCTTGAGAAGATTGTAAGTCTGGAAAGAATCGTTCTCTTGAGTAATGTTGCGCACAGAGATTTGAGAGAATTTGACATCAGTATCGCCGCCCTTTGACAGATCAGATTTCAAATCATCTTGATTATAAGCGTCCAAACTCTCGTAGTTGTATGTGTTGTTGACAAGCTTCGTGCCATTTTGGGTAAAAGCAGACTGACTGGCCACGTATTGATAGTACTGGTTCAAGTTATCGGTACTTTCCCAAACTTGAGAGGTAAATTTACGGAGGTGAAATTGAACCAAATCCAAAGTATTGACACCAGCAACGGCAAAGGTGTAGTCACCAGAGTCATCGCTAAGAACTGGAACATCAAACTGAGAAGGGTTACCCTTGGGATCGATCATTTCGATGGCAAGAGTTCCAGGACCAGAGGCAGGGAGTTTTTCGGCCTTAATTCCGTCTAGAGACATGCGGACAGTGGTGGTAGCACCATCTTTGTTTTTGATGTTGAGCCAGTTTGCATCAGTAAGTGTGACAGAGACATTACCATTGAACTGAGGCTTAGTGATATCAGTGATATGAGAGACAGAGTTGGTCCACTCTTTTTGAAGAGGCATGACACCATTGGGAAACTTGTTTCTCTTAAACTTATTTCTCACGCTATCAAAATCAGCACCAATAACTGAGTCGGAAATAACAGGGTAGCGGACGTTGTTGTTAGTACCGTAGCTATTACGGGAAGGGATATTATCGATGGAGAACATTGGAACACCAGACCTTGGAGTGTTGCGAAGCTCGGTTTTGGAGGTCTGGTAAACGATAGTAGGAACAAAGGCCACAGCGAGACTAATGATGGTGATCAGGGTCATGCCTAAGAAACTTGACCACCGACGGGTTTTACCTGTCTGTCCAATCATGAATCTTTTTGAAGGCATCAAGCCATCGCAGGCAAATCTGATGTGCTCAACAAAAGGAAGATGTAGAATATGAGATGATAGCGAGGCCTTGGTCGAGTATGGCGAAAGAATGACGGCTAACGAAGCGAAGAATGAGAACAGCAGTAGTGTTCCAACTGTAGTAAGGATTTGCGCAATGATAGCGCGTAGAAATACCTGCATTGCTAATGAAGGAGATATGTGATTGTGGTATGAACGTGAAGAAACAAATTAATTAAGAATTAAACGAATGAGTTGATGATGATTAAAGAATAAAAACCACTAAATATATAATCAAAAAGTTCTTTAACAGAGCAAGATGGGCAGGTTTCAGAGTATTTATACCCATCACTTATCCAAGCATGACCCAAATCGCTTTTAGATCTCCACCTCCTTCATAGCCATTCAGCGCTCAACTTCTTGGTATTTTCTAATCAGTTTTTATTACTGACTTTACTTTGTTTTTTTTTGTCGTTCTGATTTGCTTTTTGTTGTTCTTGTTTTAGCTTTTCTGATTTTTCTTGTATTGATTTGTGTGTGTGTATTTTGATCGCGGACTAGTTCTATATTTAGGCGAGGACTAACCATATTTCTTTTTTCTGGTTTGAGCCTATTTAAGATTAGACTATTTTAGGTTAATTCAATTAATTGATAAGTTTTGAGGGTGAACAAGCGCAAAAGGCTGGTAATTGGCTCGGACAATCAGTACCAATTGCCCATTAAATTTAGGAACCCTTTTCTAAGACAGCTGGGCTCTAGAGCATACACATGTATTAACGCGCGTCGCCAGTCCCGGGTACACTGCAGTACCTTCAAAGTGTACACATTGAAATCGCCGGTTTCTCCATTACTTATCGGCTTTTAACTTAAGCACATTTCATTCTGCCATTTGCTCGTTCTCACTCTTGTTTAATCCGCACTCATCAGTTTTGCATGAAATCAAACTCAGGAGATATTTAATATTTCTGCGCACCAAACGCCCTTTTTAGCACCTGCGCCGACATTTTGTTGGTCCAAAGCGTTCCTGAAACCAAACCTTCTTTAGACTCATAAAAACCACATAAGAACCACCGAGTTTGAAAAGTCGAATGCCACCGCGTTTTCTTACACATTCAATGTGCTCCAGCTCCACAATCGCAGTGACGTTCCAATAAAACCACCGTGCTGATTCACAGTTTTGTTTAGATGCTGTTGCCGGCGCCGCCGATCCTGCTGCTGCTGCTGCCGATGCTGCGATGCTGCTTCCTGTACAAATTAAACATTGTTCTCATGCCTTTGACACCATGATAATTTCATCATCTTTTGAAGTTTAACTTCGCAAAATCGCCTTAACGCCCACCATCCCCGACAAAACAATACAGAGTTTAACATTTACAGTGTTTTCTGACTCTACGAAACAGACTCGAAAAAAAAGTCGTATGCATAAAAAATTACAAACTAAAATATCACCAGAAGTATGTGTACACATGATAAATCATAAGCGCCGGTTGTAATTGTAGCATTCCTTCTTGTACACAAAAGACATGATCAGTGACTTGAGTTAACTGATTTGCTTGCAATAGATAACGTGCGCAAAGTCCCGATGACTAGAGAAGAACAAGCTTTGAGCTAGCTCAAAGCTTGTTCTTTACGTCAATCCAAATGCAATAGCTTCAGCAATGTCTTGTGTACTCAATGGCTCAGTTTCCTGGTTTATCTTTCTAGCTTTATCAACGTCATACTCGAATCAAACAACATTGAACTCAGTCTCAACGGCTTCCGGCATCACTTACATGTATTACACGTACTGCTGGGTTGGTAACGGTTTCTTTGCGCAGTGCTTGTTTAAAAGAATGCACTACAGCGTTTGCTGCACAATAAACGAATCCATTGGTGTATGCGTTCAACCCAAATATCAATCCCATATTGACATCTCCCCTCCGCCTTCGCGTGCTACATCATTTCAGGCACCGCCAGCTGCGTCAATGCAACCAGACCTAATACATTAGTACCAAACATTGTGTCCACTGTCCAGCCTACTGGATCACAACTTTGGATCGGTTCTGCAGTGATGATGAGCATGTAAGTTTCTATGAGAAGAGCTGTGACGTCTTGTTGGTCTTGGAGCACTTCGTAGTTCCCAATAATCAATTCTAAACACTTAATCTTAGGGCTCTTACCCACTCCGACGTAAATTTATAACTTGAGGTCTTCCTAGAGCTTGATATTTCTGGCTGCTAGTAACAGCTTGAGATTCCCATTAGCAGCTCCAATTCCAGAAGATGCACTTTTGAGAAATACGATTTGTCCTGCCAATCTCGTCTGCAGACTAGATCCGTACATTTCAAAAAACCTACAATTAACTGAATGAAAAACAGGTGATGTGAGCAAAATGTTTAAACTAAGCAGTAAAGCGTATGCGAATCATTATGGCGATGTGTGCCGGATCCTGATCGGGGTTTGTGGAGAAGGAGCGGGGATAACTGAATGTCAAGGGTTGGGGGATCATGTTGAACCCGGGACTGTAGAAATTGCCGGGCAATACGCCAACGATATCTGCACAGGAGATGGACGCGGCAGGTGAAACGTTGCAGATTAACGCGCTATAGCCACACTAGAGGCCAAACGGGCGGCAACAGAGCTTTTTTTCTGGTCGCGAACCAAAGAATACTACTAATAATAATCATCCATATGCTCCCTGATAGGCGATGAACTATAAATAGAACCGACTCGTGAACAGCAGATTCGACCCATACCGGATTCCGAGAGGCGATACAGTCAAAAGTAATGGGAAGGAGAGCGATCGAAACAGGAACATCAAACGGCCTAATGCCGGTCGGAAAGCAGGACTTGTCAAGCTTTTGTAAGGGGACGAAGGAGGGAATCATAGGCATACGAAGGAGGTAAACATAGGCATACGAAAGAAGACAAACAGGTGAGGCCTTCTCTCAGAGAATCTTGGGTGGCAAAAATTGAGCAGTTGATGATTTTAACAAAGCATCTGATATTTGACCAATAAATCGGTGCAGCAGTAGCCGACCCAAAATTCGTGGTTTAGTAGCAATGCCTTGTGGTTAAACTGCGCGCTTAGCTGTTTTCCTGAGCAAGAGGGAGAGAGAAGAAAAAAGCACATGTCAGTGTTTGGTATTCTTTCTTTAGCGGAAAGAACTGTCAGTTGATAAAAGCACCCGATCTTACAATTCTTTCAAAGGAGTGATTAGATGGGGGTTCAACAAAGATTTGTTAAAGGGCTTTCACCCAAAAATTATACCAGACGACGCTAAGGACAAATGACAATTGTCAGGCTGAGCCAGATGAGCGAGCCGCACTTGTTACCCGGAGGGCAATGTCACGGGGAATTACGCCAATAGAATGTGGCGAATGAGCATATTCTCAAGTATAAATACCAGGTAAAATAGTTAGCTAGTTAGAAAGAACATGGAAAATTGGAGCAATCAAGATTGCGCTGAGGTCGGAGCCAGCGGTCGTATAGGACTACACGCGAGCACCGTTGGGTACGCCTAACAACAATCGCTAGAGGAGGGGCTAAGTAAAAAAAAAAAAAAAAAAAAAAAAAAAAAAATTAAAAAACACTGCGTAGTTGCGATGCGCTCTCACAAGTTGGTAGAACATATCTTAATATCATCGGGGTGCGAGTCCAGAATATTTGCGATTAGCTAGGCACTGTGTTATGCACATATTGTTATACATCTGACTCAATTTCGTATTTAGTATTTTTTTGTAAATTTCATGTCTAAATTCTATGCCCGAGCCAAACCTGCTGTTGAATTTGGACTTTGCTATCTACAATTACTGGCCGTCGCTGAACACACTTTTAGATTGGTAGCACAATTTTCTTTTTTAATGTATACGCAAGTGTTTGTGTGTAGTCAATGTTCAAAAGCAAATGTATTATTGTCTCACAGCATCTATAAACATGGGCCATGTGTAGTAAGGAGAACCATAAGATCATTTTAAAAAAACTCAATGCTGAGCCTGAGAACTTTTTGGTTTCACAATGCAAGTTTAGTCTATAAGGAGCAATACTTCCTAGGTATTCAAAAGTCAACTGAGAGCTAGCTTCTAACCTTGAACAATACTTGCAAAGGAGGTGTAGGGAAAAAAATAATTATGTATATATCAAAATAATGGCTGGTAACATCGATAGCATGGCAATGTAGACTGGTCTATGGTCTAGGGCGCTAGTAAAAATTTATACTAATGATTAGACTATATCGAATAGGTATAAGCTGTTGTTATCAGCGCTCCAACACAACACGAGAGGGGTTAATCGGACAAGTTTTTCCGCAAAAAAATATATTGTAATTCGATTGATGAATCACCATCAAGCAATCTACACAGATTCGTTATTTGTTTTGTCCATGAAAACTAAGAGTTTGTCTTCTAGAGATCGACAAAGCAACTCCTTGCGGAGAGTGTTTAAGGTTTTTAGTGTTTAATGGCGCCAAATTCTTCATGATCATGACCATGTGCAAAGGGACATTTGCGAGACATAGGGCTGGACATTGATGATGATAATCTGTTTATTGTCCCTATGTCTCGGGATTATACACAATATATCTTTAAATAAAATAACTATATACAAAACAGACATAACAGAAGACATGTAATTCATTTGCTTATCTCATAGAAGATTGACGAAGTAACATCCCGCAGGAAGCGTTTTAGGTTTTCATTGTTCGATGGCGCCAAATTCTTCATAGTCGTAACTATGTGCAAAGGGAAATCTGGGAGTCAGAAGGCTGATGATCAGAACCAACCTTTGATGCACAGCAAAACCTTTGCAGGCTGCTAATGGTTAGCAAACCATCATAAAAGTAGATGCGGTAGCGCTTTCATGAACTCGATCACCGCTTCCAGACCTTCCTTGGAATCAAGTAGGATCCGGATATCGAGCTCGCTTGTTGTTTTCTTCAGTATTCTGCGCTCTGCTGTGTACAGAGTGCATTCCTTCAGAATGTGTTCTACCGTTTCCAGTTGACCACATTGACAGTTGTAGCTTCTTTCAGTGTTTTTGATTGTCTGGAAGTATTTACCGATACGACCGTGACCTGTTCGCAATTGGAACAGTTTACTAACAGTATGTCTGGGTTTCTTGGCCATTAAGACCTTCATTGGGTTACGGTATCGATCTCCATACAATTCTCTTCTTGTGCAAGAGTAGTACTGCCGGAGCTCACCTTCTATTTCGTAGTCTTTTTGCCATATAGCCTTTGCCATATCTAGCAAGGCGTATTTGATCAGCATCGTTGTTGTTTTCGCTTCCATGATTCTGTCGTATTCTGGCAGCCTCCACGGAGGCCGTTTGCTCCAATAAACGTTTTCATCGATGTCGTTCAGTGGGCTGGACATTAGACCCAACCGTTGATATGCAGCTAAAAGCTTTTGCAACCTGCTTATTGTTAGTGGACTGAATCATAAAAGTGTGCGACAATGTGTACAAAAATTTGACCACTGCTTTTGAACTTCTGTTGGTATCAATCAAGCAAGATTCGGATGTCGAACTCGCTTGTTGATTTCCTCAGTATATTGCGCCTTGTTGTGTACAGAGTGTATTCTTTTAGAATGTGTTCCACTTTTTCCAGTCGACCACATTGTCAGTTGTAATTCAATTCCTCAAAGCAATCAAGTGTTTGGGATGTGTCATGCGAGTGTAGTCTAAATGACAGCTAATATGGTCCATAATATTTACTCAAGGTTTTCACCGCTCATTAGATAAGGCCGATCACTGGTTTGCATTATCATAATCTTACTTTTACTTTTATTCATGAAACTTCTAAAGATCTGATATTTTACGTATTACTTACTATATCTTGCAGCGAGTTGTTTTTTATACGTGAAAGTATTAATCTCTCAAAGCTATTACGGGAAAGAAAAGTCAAAGTAAGAACTTGATATCAAGAGCTTGTGATAAACCATATTCGTCACGTGAATGTTTATGGTGGTCACTACAATTGTATATCAAAGAGACTGCACGGGTAACTTCCCAAAACAGAAAATTGAAAATCTGACAGGCATTTTTACTACAACTTTTCAACAAACAGTCTTTCTAGAATGCGTGTGTCTTTTATTTTCAATGTAAAAAAACTGAAACAGACAAACTTTTAAACTATCTAAAATATTTTTATTCAATATTTTCAAAGTATGAAAGCAAAATATACATGGGTTCTAGAAAAACTATTTGTTGAAAAGTTGTAGTAAAAATGCCTGTCAAATTTTCAATTTTCTGTTTTGGGAAGTTACCCGTGCAGTCTCCTTGATATCCAATTGTAGCAGTGTTACGTGTATCAAGCTTGTCTAGCTTCTTTGCAATAAGCCATAAGAACACAAGCAAAATCCAAATGCAATTCGATTTAAATCATATATTTCAATATAAATACGATAAGTTCAACAACGCAATAGTATTTTGTTGTATTTGATAAACGTTTAAAATGGCTTTTTAAACCGTTATCAGACAAACAGAACTTTTTGCTTGATTAGTTTCTATCTGGTATTATATAATTGGACTTACAGACCTTAAACATAACACTCAAAATTAGCCATGTGAATCAGAAAGAATTTTTTCTGATATATAGTGCAGAAAAAGTTGAGCAAATGTTCTGTTTTTTCCGTAAGTTATGACACAAAGCGTTGTTGGATTGAAAAACTACTAATGTGAAGCTACATGCGATATTCGTATTGAAAATAAACTGCGTGTCACTATGATGCAGAAAAAAAGCTTGGGGTACAGTTAAACGTAAAACATTTCTTATCATAATATTTGCACAAGTTTACAAGGTCATAGATCGTACCACATTTTGATTTACCAACAAAATCTGTGTTTAGCCATTTATCATTGAAATATGTGATTTGATGCAATCTCGGCTGCTAATAACAAGCTCTATTCAAATGAAATCTTTTAATTCTCATTGCATTTGACACACAATTAGGGCAAAATATTTCTTGCTTCCTAGATTTACAGTTAGATACCACTCATTACAAGGCAATATGCATTTCAGCTAAACGTTGTATACAACTTTTGCGCTAAATGATTTCAGCAAACATCTCAAGAAATATTTCGTAAGATCTTGTGGTCTCGACTGTTGAATTGTCAACCATGAGCCAGTCAGCCTCAAACGAGCAGTAATTAAATCATTATTTGCCAATTTTCAATTAGCCCAATATAAGCGAAGAAAGAAGATACTGTAAAATTGCAATAAGTAGAATAAGACTTACTATTGACTAAACTCAATCTTCTTGCGCTTTATCAGCTATACTCTAAGGTTCAAAACGCTAAACACTAAAAATATACACAATGAAAATTGAGTGTTATGATTTGAGTCTAAAATCTTTGGCGTCAAGCAATGTTAAATTCAACGATATCCCACTTGATGATAAGCCAATTAGATATCTGTAGTTCAAAATGAAATCTACTCGAAAAGCAGTGAACCAATTATACAAATTGGCTGTTTAAATTTACTTTCATTGAAGCAAAACATTTGTCAAAAAAGTAAAATTAAACTGCTTTTAACATAAATAAATCAACACAATTACAATATTATGTATTAGCAAGGCTATTCATTTCAACAACTCTGCGTGCCTTTTGTAATTTGGCAACTTTGTGTCATCATATCAAATAACTACACTGACTGTCAAAACTTAGCCATGCTAGCTGTATATTAATTGCTAATGTTAGACTAAGTAAATTTTGAACCCGGGGCACATCACTGAATCGAAAAAGCATTTGGTCTACGGCGCTCGCTCAATCTTATCAGTATGTATTACTGTAGGTTTTAATGATAAGACCAAGATTTAAACTTTTCTGTTTAAACGATCTAGCTGTGTACTTTGAATTCTTCAAACATAGATTATATTTTTTTCAGAAAAACGCTGAAACAGGTTTGCTAAATTTCTGTACTAATGATTCACAGCATTTGGAAGATACTTTGTATTTTCATTTGTTTGTCAATAGTGCTAATAATTTTTCATGAGGTATCATATAGCGGCTATAGCTTTTCGGCGTTTACAAGCAGGCCATTCCAAAAATGTAAAAGATAACGTAGCACAATAAGAATAATAGCTGTATGATGATAACTTTGGAAGCGAAAACTTGATTTTGATAACTAGAGACTGGCTTGTCATTGATTGGCCGAAATTCTACATTAGCAGAAACTGAGTTTATGTTCCACTTATTGCAAAACTTGTGTTTCTGATACAGTTTGATATAGAATATGACAAACCTAGTGAAATTTTGCATGTGAAAATTAGCATATGAATATTGAAGGAATCAAGTCTTGAATAAAACTGATTTTCTTGCTTGAATATTCCACCAATACAATCATTTGGGTGTAGCGTTGAAAGCAGCCACAACAACGCATGTACAGTCAGAATATAGCAACAAAACGCTTGTGATCCCATACCGATCATTTCACTCTGTATGTACATATTTGTACTAGTCGGTTTTGTGTGTAAATCTACATCTGCAATAAAACTGTATTTTGTTCAGCTGACACCTCAAAAAGGTAAATAAATCTTTTCAGATTTTACTGGAACAGTGATTGCTGGACACATCTTTTGCGTCGATAATACTTGGTAAAATAAATGATGAGAATTTTCCAACATTCATTAATTTACAAACGGAAAGTGTATAATGTGAAATCAAGACATAAAATTCCAAAAGACTTTCACAGAGCATGTTTATCAGGTATTGTCTGAAATTCCACGAGCAACGCTTAAAGTACTTCATTTACAACGGGTCCTAACAAAATATGGACTTTGAGGATATCCTGCTCCACACGCATGTTTTACAGATACATTTAAATTTGATCAGAGTCTGAAAGATAATCGGAATTGAACTAATTTCCATGTTGAGAAACAAAACTATTGTGATATCCTCTATGCTTAATTCATTGTAAATCATGACTAACTGACAAAACTATTAGTCGACTGTATGTGAAATAAATTCAAATGATCTTATTATGAGACTTGAAATTTTACAGCGTGGGGAGCGTTAAAGATATTGCACGTAACTGCAATTTCTAAACAATACCCGTCATTAATATTGTCTGATTTATATTGAACCATGATTTTGTACAAAAAGCTCAAGTCATACATGCTAAAAAACTTGCAGAGTAAAGAAACTTTTGACGTACTGATTTGAAAGATTTCAGACTTGTTGGAGAAACCCCTAAAAACCAATCAGCCGTGAGACCTTTTGAACGCGCTTTCAATTCACTTTTGTTAAAATATCAGTCAAACATACAACACTATGTCGTACTGAATTGAATAGCACAAAATACACTGTTTTGAAATCAGATCAATGAACATCAAATGGTTAGGAGTCCAAATATTTATTATGCCACTTTTTTAAAAATATGTACAGACAACAATTATTTGTTTGAAAAAGCCCATATTTGTGCTTTTAGCTAATGGTTTCATCTATTGCTCCAGCTAATTCATTGTCTAACTTTGGTGTTCTTGATGGTACGAGAATATCTAAAAAGTGCTGCTTTGATTTTCATGAATACTTGCTATGCTTCTATTCCATATTATATTTTCGTTGGCTTTTAGAAAAATGCAATTCGCTGTCCAAATCACTGAGTTACTCTAGTTGTAGATAGTGCTTTTTCTTTCTTTTTTCTTTCAGACGTGTAGTATAATTTTACATGCCTTACTGTACTAGGAATCAAAAGCATTTTAAAGATCAACTTGGCTATGTTAAATTCTAGTTTCTTTTCTGTTAACTGTTACAAAGTGTATACATATGTACAGGCAAAATAATGACAGTAGGGTGAACGGTGTTTAGCTGTCCTGGAGCAGGTTTACGAAAAGCGGGGTCAAAACGAGTTACCGAGATACCTTTAGGTATTGAGCAAAAAAGAAATAGAATAGAAGGTCCGGTAGGTTTTCACTGAACAGTTCCAATAGCGTTGGTTTTAGCAGTACATATAACTTTCAACTATTGGTAAGAGGCAAATTAAAATTATCATACTTTCATTAAGTACGCGATGATGCGTGAAAATCAAGCAAGCCCCATATCGTTTGAAATTCAAAGATAACTTGAAAAGTTTAAAATTTTTCTATTCCAATTGACTTCATACACAAGTGCTTGTTCACATTTTTGCCATTCATACATATATTGAACTGTGCAGCAAATGTACCCGGAAACTTTTTACAGACAATTTTGTGGTCAATCTATACGCAGAAATTTTTTATTTATGGCAAACTGAAGCCGACCTATTTGTTTTGTATTAAATTAGTGGCCATTGAAAGCATAGGCAAGTTGGAGCAACTTGGCGGCGCAATTGATATATTATTCTGTCATCTTGAGCATTAAAATGTTAATCAGAAATCTGGAAGTAAATCAATAGTAGCTGATACCTCGGTTTTATGTTGAGAGACGCAAAATAAGGCTATCTCACTATACATCTATAAATTGTGAATGCATCAGGCTCATGATTTGTTATCAGAGAGAAAGTCAGTAAATTCAAGATCGCTAATGGTATTAAAAAACAAAAAAGAAAAAAGGAGAGGGACCTGGTATTTGAACCAATGCTGAAAACATGGCCATTCTATCTTCAAGTAAGATCTACTAGAAGCTTATCGAATTGTTCATTAGTTTGCTTCCAACGCGTATGACACCAGTACTTTAAACGTCATTTTAAACATTTCCCATGATCAATCACAACCACTACAGTATGGTTTTTGACTCGGTCTTTTACACTTAATTAACCTGTCAATTTCTCAAATCTCCCAAAAAAAAAAAAAATTAAAGTTTTCTCAAATTTTACCGTATTTTTAAAAGTGAGCCGAGAATCCAAGACAACGGATACTCTTTTGATTGCTACGAGGGCGCTCAGTTGAACATGCGTAAATGTCATGGAAACAAAAGTTATTTGGGAAATTTGAGATTATACCCAGTCGATAGAAAACAAACTTTAGGAAGCTAGCTCCCCAAATACATCTTGTATACAATACATCTTATACAAAGGTTGTTCAAAAGTGCCTCGTTTTGTTGAGATTGTGAAAAATTGCAAATGTTGTACAAGGCAATGTGATTACCAAATCAAGTAACAAGGAAATGGTAATGTGTGTATTATAATCAAAGTTAATAGAACCACTGATACAGACAGGCGTAGCATAATGTAGCCGGGAATGGCTTATAGTAGCGAAAAATGCGTTGAACAAAATTTACAGATTTTGCAAACCGCACCTCCTATTAACAAAGGAGGTTCTTCGCATGTCTGTTAGTTACTGATACAAAGGTGAGGCATGAACATTGTACCGCGTTAATTCGTAACATGATCTTTTGTGAAGCTCTGCAAAAACATTTGCAAGAACCCGAACAATGGGTGTTTAGTCATGAGTTGTACGTACGCAACAGATGATTGGAATCGTGTGTTCGTTAATTACTTGTTGAAATGTTTCTACTTAAACCTTCGCTTAGTCCTGTTTACTCATAAACGGGACCAGGTCGAAATAAAATCTGGTGCACAGGACTCTATTCTGTTAGAGTCAGAATCTATAACTCTCACCAGTGCATCATGTAACCAGTTCAGTTATTGGCTCTTTGCTGTTTTTGACAGTTACTACATTGGTTGCATTTAGGGTTGGATAGTGGTTACGCTGAAAAACTGGACAACCATCAACTGTTAAATATTTACTTGTAGCACACTCTCAAGTTTTCAATTATTAATGACTAAAGTTTTGATAAATATTAAGCAGGTAATTAAAGCATTAGGCTACCGCAATTGAAAAAGTAATGATCTGAGCCAAGTCGAGCACAGATCTGTGATTTAGATTGTTCACCTAATATCTCTTTTTGTACAAACTTCGTGATTATAACTAACCTGTATGGTGTGAATGTATAGTATAAACATTTGTATCGTTCGTTTTAGATCTTTGTTCGATAATGATGATTCTTTGTAGCAAACATTAGCATTCTTTTGTCAAAGTTAGGCAAAATATATTTGTGCTATATGCCATGTCAGCAGGCAAAATAATGGATCCGACTTCTACATTGATGCAAAACGTTTTCAAGGCTAATTTAAAGTGTTATACAAATGGTTACACGAAGATTTGCGGTTTTCATCAAACTTTTATAACTGACATGAATGATCATCATACGTTTAGGCTATCAACATTTTAGGCGTTACACTCAAAAACAAGGATGCCTTCATCATTTATCTGTTTCTTCGAGTTTAACTGTCATTTACAAGTTTCTAATCGATAAAAACCATAATAAGTTTAAAGTCTCAACATGCTGGGAAACACTTTAAAAAGACTCTTGAATTCTATGAAATTTAAGCGCATTTTCGAAGAATATCTAAAAAGAAATCACGTTTGTAAGCCATCAACTGTTGCGGGCAACTTTGTGCACTGTCAAAAGAAAAGAAAAACTACACACTTTCACAAAAAGTCCTGATGGTGCATCAAAAACAACAAAGATGAATGAATTTCTTTTGAAACCATTGTAAACAGAATCAAATCAAGCCTGACAAAATAAGATTAATTGATTTTGTGTACTTGAAGTTTTGGTACCAGTTGTCCACTGATCCGGTTTTTTGTTTAATTTATTTTTGTTTTGTTCTTTCTTTCTTTCCCTTCTTTCTTCTCTCCTTTTCCCATTTCTAGATTTGCCTAATTGAATTTTGGGACCCAGACAGTGAATAGCTTTTACACCAACGCGAGCGTTTAAACCAACTGTTCTTCGCAACAATACCTTCATTTTCTGTCCAGACTCATTTAAAAAGGCAAATGGCTTCAAACCTGGGATAACAGTTTACAACTTCTTCACAATGGATCAAACCGAACCAGTTAAAAAGTTCAAATGCTTTCACCCGGGTTGCACAAAGTCTTTCAACCGACGAGACTATCTTATTAGACATTCAGCAAATCGTAAGTTCTTTGTGGTTGCTTCTTTTCATGATCTTTTGCATCCGGTGTTTTATCGTTGTGTGCTTTCAGCGCTTTTGTTTTGGTCTTTCAATGATTTTAACGTGTTGCTTCGTGATAGACCTTGAGGTAAAACCCCACAAATGCCCCGAGTGTCCGCTGAGCTTTGCTCGTGCGGATTTGTTGGAAAAGTATGAAATATCATCATTTATTGATTTATATTGTTTGTTGCTTCTTGTGACTATGTTTGCCAATCGAATACCTATAAGCTAACTTAACACCTTTATTTCTCAGGCATTTGAATACAAGATCTCACGAAAAGCGGAAAAAAAGAGAGGAGAAACAGCAACTGAAAGAGGCAAAACGTCAAAAGAATACTACCTCGGAATTTACAGATACTGATTCAGCCCAAGATGTTAACACAGAATGGCAACAATCACAGCTGTATACCGCATATGATTCAACACCCGAACAAAATCAACTTGATCATAATCTACGACAATCTATATCGTTTAATGACCTTGCAAGGGACACTGATGACATCAACAGTCAATCTCAGACTCAACCTCAATTGCAGCCACACCAACCTTCTCAACAGCAGTCACACCTAGACTCTCAACAACAACAACATAATCAGCAACACCAACACCAACCTATCCAAAGATACAATTACTATCCTACTATGAACTCTTCCGTGGAATTTGGTCTTCCTCAAATTGCATACTCCAACACTGTTCCTCAACCCCTTCACCCAGGCCAAACCACTTACGTTGCCAGCACTTCTATGTCACGCACGAATAACATATCCCCTCCTAATCCCCCAAACCAGCATAGATTTCCAGTATACATGGAGAATCCACCGGGATACTCAAATTTTGAGTATGTTACCACAAACTATGCATGGCTGCTAGGAAACGACTTTTTGACAGATCAGGCGAATCTGCTTCCCACAAAAAATGGCCCTCAAATTACAAGTGAAATGGCAACAAATCCAAACCAAAGCAATAAATTTGAATATAATCAAGCCAACTCTCTTTCTTCAGGTACAACAGGCTCCAATGGGCAATCAAATGGATGGGACTCATCTGGCGGCGCATTTTTCAGTATACAACAACATCATCCAAACATCGCTGTACCAATAGATTCTTATATCAACAATAGCAGCGAAGGCAGCGTGAAGTGGGAGTCTACTTCTTCCAGTACTCCTACTTTTGACAACCTGGAAGAAGTTCAAGACACTTTGAGTCCTAGTGTTCCAAAATTGAATGGCAACTTGGGTTCCAGGACCCATGCCTCTTGTCCTACGTGTCTAATCAGTGAGTCCACTTTGCAGTCTATTTTGGCCGTATTGCAGATAGTACCAAAAGTTCAAGAACAGCTAGATCTGCTGACAGTAGAAACAATCCCACATTATTTAACGCTGTTTTGGGATAATTTCGACGAGGTGTATCCTTTTATTCACTATGCGACATTTATTGCTGATAAAGCTCAACCAGAGCTACTTGTATCTATGGCTACCATTGGCATGGCCTATATGGAAAATGATGATGGACGGGCTTACAATCTAGCCACAGAGATTCATAGAAAGTTCCGGAACATTTTGTTTATGATGATTGAAGATCAACCTCAGTACGCGCTATGGATTCATCAATGCTTACTTTTGACTAATTATTTCATCAAGATTTACGGTACCCAAAACCAGCATGAAATGTCTCAAATCTTTCATAGTATCAACATTGCTCATATAAAACTATCGGGCTTTCTTAGTGATCTTAAAGAACCACCAGTTTCGTCAGATCAACCGTTCACAGAAGAAGCATGGCTTAAATGGATAGAATACGAATCAAAAAAGCGCACAGCTTTTTTCGCATTCATTTTGGACACGCAGCACGCTACACTGTTCAGTCATGCACAGTTGATCTCGGCATTCGAAATTAATTTGGAGGTTCCTTGCACGGACGCTTGCTGGCATGCAAAGGATATGAACCAGTTCAAATACTTCTATGACATTCAGCCGTGTTATGTGCAGAAACGACCAAAGCCGGAAGTTGACGACGCTGACATTGATGCCTCTCCGTTGACTTCAAACAAATCCACAAAGCAAGCTAAGCGTGATCCGGTGCCAACTACAAGATCAGATTCTTCGGAAAAGGTGCTTCTGTACTCTGGTATTAGAGGCGAAGGCCACTGGCCTAGTTTGCTATTCTCACTTCGCAGAACCATGTCTCCATATAAGGAAACGCAAAAGGAATATTCTTTAGACTGCTTTTCACAGTTCACAAGACTTATTCTGCTGCATGGACTGTTGGGTATCTGGTGGGACATGCAGTGGCGGGGTCTTTTGGATATGGGTATTGTTTCCAAACGTCGTATGGGCGAGTTTCGGTGTCGAATGCTTTCAGCAATTAAAAGTTGGCGAGAGTACTTCAGCAGACATCTCAAGCACTTGAAGACACCTACAATCTTCAATATTGCTCCTCCAGATTTTTCAATACTTCCTAAGCGTGTAGTTGCATCACGATTGGATTTGGCTACCAGAGATCAAACCTCTAAACAGAATTCGGGCAAACTGCTTAATTACTACGGACGGTCGCTGCTTCAGTGCAAAAACTGGTCATTGTACAATTTAAGTTTGATTGCACTATATGCCGATTTTTCTACAATCCGTACCTTTGCAAATGGACTTACTTCTAAAGGAGGTGGAGAATCGGCCAACAAGCACCGATCGGTTGCCCAGTCCCTCGAACAGCTAAAGTCTCACAAGGCTATTTCTAACTGGGCGACATCGGATGACGCCGAATGTGCGGTGTGGTACGCCGCAAAGTTCCTGAGCACGATTTTAAAAAGTAGGAATCCAATCAAGCACGTCGGAATAATTACTTGGTCTATTTTCCTTGCCACTCTCACACTTTGGGCATACGAAGTGACGAGGCCGGCCGACGGAGATTCCGAAGCGCAATCGCACAATTACCCAAAACTTCAGTGTTCACTAGAATATCTCACAAGCAGCGAACTGGCATACAAAGACGCGGTAAAATATCTGAACGATGTAATAGAAGGCCAGTGTCTCAGAGCAAGACAACAAGGATCAAACAAACCCGTAACGTTGCCACAGAGCTCGAAGCCGGTTTTGGTTATGGCGTTGGTTGCATACGCAAGCCATTTGCTTAAGCACAACCCGCGCGGTATTAACGGGTTGGGGTTCCCTGTCTTGACCCGCATTTTGGAAAAGTGGAGCTCCAAGGCTGGATGATCTGTGCTAAGCCAAGTTCAGCTCCAATAACACAATCCAGCGTAAAAGCTATACACCCAATCACATAGAAGTATTTCACTGTAATACATGTATTTGCAAGTGAGTTTTTGATTACAGTTCCACTCACTGTCAGAATAGATTGATTTGTGAACCTCTGTCAGGTACAATAGCAATTTCAGGATGTTTTCTCATTGTGTCTGGTTAGTGATTAATATATACACAAATGACAGCCGCGGGATTGAAAGCACAGCATCTGTGTGACAATAGTGATAGATCAAAATTTGAAAAGTATCATAGTTTCATCATGATCGGAGGAATCTGGCAAGGTAGTCGGTTTACGTGGGCGCAAAGGTTTTGGTACTTAAACCATTTGGCAACCAATTCGTAGAATCAATTATACTAGAATTTTTTCGCGGTATGATCAGAATTGTTAGAAAAATATGTTGTAAATATTCAAAGCAAAAAAAAGCGTTGTGTATGAAAAGACGAGGCAAGTTAATGCCTAGTCACAGATTTGTACCGAGACAAATGCAATAAACATTAATACATAGACTCAAAAATTTGCAAATTTTTACGACCAAGAAAAGTGTCAAAACCCTACTTATAATTGAATAGCTGAGCAAATCAGCAACAATTGCTCAAATCTGTTCTTGTATAAGGCTGAAAACATAACGCAATGTGAATGCAAGGGATAGTCACGCAATCGACTTCAACTTGTGCATTGATCTCGAAATTGATACAATTGCACTGACCGTAAACACAACATTAAACGACTTTTATGCAATTTTCGGTTCAAAACTCAGCATTGGACTGATTATGCTACATATTTTGGCATATGATCTGTCTTCGGTATATTTCGCAAGTATTGTGAAATGTCGCAATACCTTGTTTGCGATAGTATTCCACGACATATACCAACTATTTTTCACAGAAAATTTATAGAAAACATCGACAATCAAAATGCTACTTAACCTTAGCTGTATAACACAGAAATTCATTACATATGTATCCAAGACAATGCAACTGCCATAGTTGAGCGTCGGTTCTCAGATATTAACCAATAATAATAAAGGGTGTGGTTTAATATCAATCTTCTCTAGATACTGCAACGCAAAACGAGAGCTTTCGGGGGAAAAACAATAAATGTTTAGTCTTGCACTTAACCAAAATAACTTTAGCTAGAACATTGTTCTATTCGCTTTAAAATGTTGTACTCTCGGCGAGTTTTTCAGTTTTCAATAGTCCTCTTTTCCGTCGGAACTTGGAAATTGAACCCTACCGTGTCGGAGAACACACGGAATAAAATGTCCTTAATCAGACTTCAAAGCCTTGGCGTAAAACTTGAAAATGTATCAGGATCCAAATTTTGGCATTGATTAGCGGTAGATAATCATTATTGTCAAAAAAGCATTCTTAAAATTAAATACAAGCAATATTAGCAAAGAAGTTAAATATTCGTAAAAGTCCGGTAAATTATATAAACAGTTTTTTTTCTATCGTGGGAAATCCATATTATCCATCCAGCCCAACAAGTCATCACCTTGGTTGTCTATCCAGTCCATACCTCTCAACAGTGTGTCAATGTGCAACGGATCGGTAGAACTTCCTGTTGTATCATAGAATGCACTACTTGAATCTAGCTGGCTGGCCGGTTTAACTGGCGGCTCTTTGACCGTTGCTGCTGTTGGAGGCACTGGAACGTACCCAGCGACATCGGGACCGGCGGTTGTGACTAGCATAGTCGATGGATTGCCGATACCGGCCAATGGCGTGGTGTTTGTCGTAGGGATTTGCTGAACAGTCGTTGATGTTGGAACAAGTGTGGTGATAGTGGTGCCGTTGGGAGTTGTTGTAGTGGTAGTGGTGAAATCGTCTTTTGTGATTTGGTTGTAGAATGGCAATGGTGGAACAGAGTCAACATGTGAACTGGAAACATTATTATACTGTGAACTGGCAGAAGACGCTGAACCATTGTTGTTGCCCTTTGTTTTAGCCGCTCGAGCAGCAGTTACGAAGGCCGCCGCGATAGTTGAAGACGAGCCCAGTCCTCCTCTTCTGCGAGCCTCGTGAATTGCCCAAATAAGTTCATAAAATAACGAAGCCGTAAGATGCGAACGCATTCGGGTAATGATACCAGGTGCTTTTGTAAACAGTTCTGGATGGCTGATAATAACAAAGTTTAACTTTTCCAGCACCTTAGCTGTTCTTGAAATATCGTTTTCCACGTCTTTCCAAGCTGTCAACATGTTTCTGAACAATCTGTGGACAGTTACCACTGATTGACGCGAGCTTTCAACATATTGTGGTAAAAGAAGAGGTGATAGGTGCAACCGGAACAAGATGAAAGCTGCCAAACTGACTGGTTGTCGAATATATATGGGGTACTCGATAATTCTTCGCTGTTCTGCCAGCGTGCTGAATAGAGTGACAACTCTAGTTGCTGCATGATATGCTTTTATAATATAAATCGTCTGATCCTGGATAGGAGTCTCTGGCAGAAAAGAAAACACACAGATCATCATCTTCAAATAAAGATAATAAATTTCCACGGCAACATAATCTGTTCCCATCTCGCCAATAAGTCTGTCCAGCTCTTGCTCCATGATCCCCAGGGTAGAAAACCGGTTTTTGGGGTCCAGAGTCCCATCCGGAGACGTCACGCTGGCGCCTAGTAAGTTGACTAGTTTTGAACAGAACATTGCTAGACAAGCAAGGCATCGGAACGACTTTGGCAGAGAAATGTCAGTTCTACTTTCCTCTAGTAGGTAATCCATTGGCATGTTTGGGGGTAGTCCCAAATTAGCACACCAAACTTGCTCTGCAATGAAAATGGCAATCCATGTGCGAGTTCTCCATTTCTCTGCATCGGGAAGACTGACTTGTGTTCTAGAAAACTCGTAAATAAATTTTCCACGATGCAGGCCTAGCTGCATGGCTAAGGATTTAGCAAGCGTAATAAATCTGTAAGAACAGTCATCCAAAACCTTCTCATTTGGAAGTGGCCAGTTACCTAGAATCAGCAAAGCCTGAACAATATGAGTCGATCTCGGTGTTTGGATCCAGCAAGTTTCAATGGCAAGTTGCTTGATAAGAGAGCAAAGGCTGTTGTAAAGATCTGGTGTGGGTTCTGAAAGAGAGGCAGTAAGGCAAACAGTCCAGAAGAGAAGCTGGGACTGCCTATAAAGTTCGGCTGCAGAATTCGACTGGATAATAGGAAGAAACGGCAAATAATTTTTCATGAACCGCTTGTGAAGCTCTTCTGCTTTTTCAAATGAGAGTCTCACGTTGCCGACAATATAGTCGGATGAGGGCGCTATGGAGTTGCTCCGAGAAGAGTGAATGTGGTCTTCAGGGATCTTGTCTCCAGGACGATTGGTGTCTATGTATGAGTCGTCGTGAACAATTTTTGATATAGGAACGGAAGAAGTTTGGTATGGGCTACCCATCACTTTATGCAAATGCAAATTGTGCTGTTTGTTAGGGAGTGAGTCGCCAAAAAGAACTCGTGAATTGCTGTCCATGGATGGTGAGTATGCAATGTTTTGATGGTCCGGCATAGTGATACTTGAAGAGGGAGAAGTTGATTGACTAGGAGTCATGTCGTTTGAGGGCGACATTTCGTTCTTGCGTTGCAGCGCCTGGAGCTGCATTTTGAGTGATGAAATGTCTTCACGCAGGCTTTGAACCTGTCCTCCCTTTTGAGGCTTGAAAAATGGGTCAACGATACATTTTCTGTCCATCTTTGAGCACCGAGTGCAAGGGGCAGGATAGGTTTCGACGGCGTTACAACGAATTTTCTGCTGTCGGCAGTGCGTGCACGACTTGACTGGCCGCGGTTTGAAGTTTGCTGCCGGGGTGGTGATGCTGTGGTGATTTGCAGCCAGACTTGTGTTGGCGGTGTCAGCGGAGGAGGCAGGCGACTCGCGATCCAAGTGGTGTGTTTCTGAGTCACTGCTTTTCAGGGACTTTGCCGGCTGCGCAGTGACTGGCAGAGACACCGCGTCAATCGAACGCTTTTCTACAGTATGAGGCACTTGCATGGTTGGCTGTCGCGGGAGTGTGTCTATGTGGGCGTGAGACCGGCGTTCTTACATAGTATACCTGCTTAGGTGTTGTTGGGCAAGTTTGAACGAGGGATATTTTCTGACTTTCTGCGAAGCTAAACGAGAAGGAGGAAAAAAAAATTGTATGAACCAAAAAACGCACAAAAATGGACTTATTTTCCACAAGCGGTAATTATCACTTTTGAGATATGCTGCCACATTGAGACATGTCAGGTGATTAGAGCTGTAATACAGAGAGATGGTCCCAAAGAAGCTCCAAGCGTTTGGGACGAATTCTAACAAGCCCAAAATTTCTTTCTAATTGATTCCAGGCAAATCTTTCAAATCGCTTATAAATTTTTTTTGCCATCTTCATTGCTATAAATTGAAATCGAATTACTATGTCAAACACCAAAAGAGTACCAGGAGATCTTTCTAACGACGACAATACACTTAAGAAATTGAAGACTGAACAAGAAATGAGCGTGGAAAAGAAGAACGAAAACATGTTTTCTACTGTTGGTGAAGCCGCGGAGCAAGTCGATCATGACTACAGCGAGATGGCACCAAATCCTGAATTCGGTGCCACCGGCGAGGGAATCAGAATGACTGGTGCTGCTGACTCTGAGGGTCACCCAGTTCAAGAAATCGAATCAATGTGCGTCAACTGCGAAGAGACGGGTGTCACACGCATGCTGCTCACCAACATCCCATACTTTAGAGAGATCATTATCATGTCTTTTGAGTGTCCTCACTGTGGATTCAGAAACTCTGAGATTCAAAGCGCTGGTTCTATGCAAGAAAAGGGCAGCAGATACACACTGAAGATTGAGGAGAAGGCTGATCTGAATCGTCAAGTTATCAAGTCTGATTACTGCACATGCAAATTTGTTGAGCTTGATATTGAGATTCCTGCCAAGCGTGGCCAATTCACCAACGCCGAGGGTCTGCTGAATCAAATCAAGAGCGATATTTCTTCAGATCAGCCCGTCAGAAAGATTGTTGATCCTGCTACATATGAGAAGATTGAAGAAGTCATCAAGAAGCTGGATTCTGCTATCAACGGTGAAATTCTTCCCATGACTCTAATTGTCGATGATCCTTCCGGAAACTCGTGGGTCGAGTACATTCCTAACGAGGCTGCTCACAAATGGTCACACACTCAATACTTTAGAACAAAAGAGCAAAATATTCAGCTTGGTATCCAAGCACCACCTTTAGAAGGTGATGAGGAAAAGCCATCGATCGAGACAAGCACTGCTAACGAAAGAAACCCCAGTGCTATCGAGAAGGTTGCCGCTGAAGAAACAGAAATTGAAAATCTCAACACAGAGGTTCAAACTTTTAACGCCACATGCCCTATCTGTTACGAAGCATGCCCTACACACATGAAGGTCGTGAACATTCCTCATTTCAAAGACGTCATTATTATGAGTACGGTGTGCGAGCACTGTGGATACAAGTCCAACGAGGTCAAGACTGGTGGTGCAGTTCCTCCTAAGGGTTGTAAGGTCAGTTTGAAGGTGACCGATCCTGAGGATCTTGCTAGAGACATCTTGAAATCCGAGACTTGTGGAATGAAAATTCCAGAACTCAATTTGGATTTGAATCCAGGTACTCTTGGTGGTCGATTCACTACACTTGAGGGATTACTCACTCAAGTTCACGAAGAGCTTAACACAAAGGTTTTCTCAGGATCATCTGATTCCATGGATACTGAAACGAAGGCTAACTGGACAGTGTTTTTGTCGAGGTTGCAGGATGCCATTGAGGGCAAGATTGAGTTTACTGTTGAGATGACCGATCCTTTGGCTGCTTCTTATATCCAAAACGTATATGCGCCCGACGCCGATCCCAACATGATCATTGAAGAGTTCGAGCGTACTTTCGAGCAGAACGAGGATCTTGGACTGAACGATATTCAAGTCGAGTAGAGGTTTCTGTAACTAGACTTTGTATTTTTGAATAAATTTTTTTAGATCGCAGTGTTGGTGTAGCCTGTCTGTAATCATTATACATGTACAAACAGCCAATAAACTATTTTACAATGAAAACAGTTCCATAGTCTCATTACATGGTTGCAGTAATTTCTATTATAGAACTTTATTGTGAAATGAAGTGCCAATTCGACAAAGATGCATGGTAAATATTGAGATATGAAGGGAAATTAAAACCCATAACTGCTCCTTTTCAGTTGCATAAAAAGGATGAATATTAACTTGCATTGAAGTCGTTTAATAAATTGTTTGACATTGGTCACTAAATGCTCTCATGCATTTAATTGATTTTAATTCATTGTGATTTTTGAAATTATGCAACTGGATTATGCTACCGGTTTTGCAAAGGTTAGGACGAGAGTTTGCAGTACTAGTTCAAAGGCTTTTCGATAATGATTTGATTGAAACGACTATATCCGGTTCGTTGCCAAATGCTGGTTGTCTGTCTATCTGGCACTAAGCTATTGATAATGATCTGGTTGATGCGTTCAAGGCTTTGGGCTGCTCCAGACAGTGTACACTCCAGAAACGATCCTGTATTTTTGGGTGTTTGTAACAACCGACAAATCTGAAATTGCACTATTCTAGTAAGCCCCACTGCTTTGACCAGCCAGGGCTGCCTTGAGTGATCTCATCGATCTTGATGATTTCATACGAGAATACAACCAAAGCGGTAGTTTACAATGGGTTGAAGCGCTTCTAAAAATAAAATTTCGACTGGGTTTCTTTGTAGCTTTTGACATTGTTCCATGATGTTTCAATAGCTTGGAATGAATATGAACATGTATGTAGCACAAGTATCGATAGACTTTTACTGTGAATGTGAATACACAGAAAGCAGGTTTGAACTTCCTCGAAAGCCGCAAACATCTGTGAAGCGTGTTGACAAAACCGGTGGGTTCTTCAAATCTGCTTTTGGCTGCGTTTTGAGACGGCCTATACGGTACCTTCGCATGACGACACAGAGGTCTTAAGTGCCAAACGACGATGGATGGCGGAGGTCAGCAACAAAACACTGACGCTTGTACAAATCAAGACAACTTTGTGACCAGAGGCAAATGTATAATGGAAGTGTACATGCGCGCCACCGCGTGCATCTCACCTGGTGTCGGTGGTTCAGCGGTTTACGGTCTTGGTGTAGTTCAGTGGTCCCAGTGGTTCCAGCAGTTTAATCAACGCAAAAGACTTCTAGCGCTTTGTTCATGGATTGAGCACAAGAACAAAAGCATTTGGAGAGGGTTTTCGGAGAAACGTCAAAGGTTGTGAAGCGGTCGTTGAAGCACCATAGCGAGATTCATTAGAACGCGATCTAGTAGTAACACCTTGATCAAAGTTTCTGTCGGTCTTCGGAGCTGATTCAAAGCTTGGTCCTCTGGTGTACAAAGCGCCCGCATGAACATGCTCGACAGGCAAACCTCCTTTCCAACCGAACCTGAAACAAAAACCAACCCTTTTTTTAAGATTGCAAAATCAATGTTCAGTTGGCATTGCTTTTTGGGCTTTGTAGTTCCACTGTTTTCATGTCCAGTTTGAATTATCGAAAGCACTGAGATCGAACACAGAGGTTATTGCTCATGAACATTGCAATCGCCATCCAACGCCAACGCCAACCTCCAATCAGCTCTGTCTAGTCCAGATCGCCCGCAATTTGCTCTCGAACGGGCTGCTGTTTCACATCGCCAAACTCTTTTACGCTTTCCGGAATTCATCGAATCCTCGTCATTGCCGCTATTGCTCACGCCGTTCACATTGTGTGTAGTCGCTGCTGCCTCGTTTCGAAATGTGGAAATTTTCCATTTTTAAAGTTCAACTGCGCATAAAAAGAAGCCTGCCCGTATCTGAGAATTCCCTTCTTCTTTCCCCCCTTTGTGTGTATATATTATCAACCCTAAGCTTGTTTTTTATCAAAAAGTTTACAAAAACTATTTTCATAACTTCTTCTTCTTTCTCTCTTCATCTCCTTCATTAACCACCCTTCTTTTTGTTGACACTCCGCATCTTTTTTTCTAATTTATACACTCCCTAGAACCACTCCTTTATCAAGCATTTTCTAAGCATCTCTGTTCCATGCCCGATACATACAATCCGCTGGCCCAGCAGCCTTCACCCGCAGAACGCTCGAGACTCGCGAGCAACGATTCTGACCGGTCAGATATCTCCACAATTCTAGAAAACATCAACTCTTTCACGCCGTCTTCCAACAACCACAAATACGCTTTTGCCAACGGCTCAACTGATGAAGATACTGAAAAAGATTTTGCGACAGCAAACTATGCACTCAGAAAAAAGACAAAGCGGCGTCTGATCGTCGGCACCATCGTGACCGTTATCGTTCTGGGCTCCATATTGCTATTCCACTCCGTCGTCGGCTCGTCGCGCTTCAGCACTCAAAATGGTAAATCTTCATCAGCATCTTCCAACTCAAAGCCCATCTTCGACATGGATGCCTGGCGAATGGGCAGTCTGAGCCCCTCTTTCAAAACTCTGAATTGGGTTACTCCCGAGCCAAAGACCAACAAGGCTCAGCTGCTTGAAGAGTCCTCCCACGGCTACAGACTCGTCAACTGGCCCGACCGCGACAACTTCACTGTCCTCATGTCTACCAAAGAAAAGATCTTTGAATACAAAGGCAAAAGCTACTTTGTCGGCCACGTCGATATCAGTGCTGACCACTCAAAACTTCTGCTTAAAACAAATATCAAGAAGAATTACCGCCATTCGACCTTTTCAAACTACTTTGTCTTCGACCTAAGTGACAAGTCATATTCTCCTATTAGCGAAAACCCAGATGATTCTATTGCTATTGCCCACTGGTCACCAGACTCTAAAAACATTGCATTTGTTCTGCATAACAACTTGCACATCAAAAACCTTGACTCTGGCAAAATCAACAAAGTAACAAAGGATGGCGGCAAAGACATCTTCTACGGTCGTCCCGATTGGGTCTATGAAGAAGAAGTCTTTTCCGCAGACTCTGCCATGTGGTGGAGCCCCGACGGCAAGTTCGTTGCCTTCCTCAGATCAAACGAATCTCAAGTCCAAGAGTTCCCAATCCCTTACTTCATGGGTAATCAGCACGCCCACGGCCATGCTGCTCAGTACCCCAAAATGTCCTACATCAAGTACCCCAAGCCTGGCACTCCCAACCCCACTGTCACCCTTATGTTGCTTGATGTTAACAACAACGAGGTTTTCGAAGCAACTGCTGACAACGAGGACAAAGAAAAGCTCATCACTGACGTTATCTGGGCTGGAAACTCCCAACTGGTCTCAAGAATTACCAACAGAGAAAGCGATATTTTGAAAGTTGGCGTCTTTAACACTGATACCAGAAAGGGCATTGTTTCCAGAGTTACTGATGTCTCGCAAGATGGTGGGTGGTTTGAGGTCTCGCACAATATGAAGTACATTCCTAAAAACCTCGATGAAGGTAGAGAGCACGATGGATACATTGACGTCATTGTCAAGGACGGTTACAATCATCTCAGTTACTTCTCTCCGGTCAACAGTTCCGAGCCCAAGGCAGTGTTGACTTCTGGCAATTGGGAGGTTGTTGAAGCAGACATTATTTTCAATCCCCACACTAACCGCGTCTACTTTACTGCTACAAAGAAGTCTGCCGTTGAAAGACATCTCTACAGTGTCAAACTTGACGGCACCGATCTTAAAGCCATTACCAACGAAAAGGAGCACGGATGGTACACTGTGACATATTCGTCCAACAACCGCTACGCTATGGTCGACTACACTGGCCCCGACATTCCATGGCAAAAGGTAGTAGACCTCGAGTCAGACAAGATGTGGGACAAATCTGTTTCAATTTCTGATAACAAGGAACTTCGCAAAAAGGTCAAAGAGTACAGTTTGCCCACTTCTACTTTTTCACAAATTGTCGTGGCCCAAGATAAGAACGGCAAAGACATTCTTGCTAACGCAGTTGAGCATCGTCCTCCGCACTTCGATAAAAACAAAAAGTATCCTGTCATGTTCTACGTCTACGGCGGCCCGGTGTCGCAGCAAGTCGCTATGAAGTTCCAATACGGGTTCTCACAGGTCGTCGCCTCGACTCATGATGCAATTGTCGTAACTGTCGACGGACGTGGTACCGGATTCATGGGCCGCGAGTTCAGATCCTGCGTGCGCCAGAAGCTCGGATACTACGAGTCGCGCGACCAGATCACTGCTGCCAAGTTGTGGGCTGCCAAACCATACGTGGACGAGTCCCGCATCGCCATTTGGGGCTGGTCCTATGGTGGATTCACCACTTTGAAGACTCTTGAAACAGACGGTGGTAAGACTTTCAGCTACGGAATGGCAGTCGCTCCCGTCACTGACTGGAGATTCTACGACTCCATCTACACTGAGCGTTACATGAAGACTCCAGAGCACAATCAAGCCGGATACATCGAGTCTGCCATCACTAACGTCTCAAGCATTGCCCAAAGCAAGAGGTTTTTGCTCATGCACGGTACTGGCGACGACAACGTGCACTTCCAAAACTCAATGGTCTTACTCGACATGCTCAACCTTGAAAGCGTCGAAAACTATGATGTTCATGTGTTCCCCGATAGTGACCACAGCATCATGTTTCACAACGCGAACCGTATGGTTTACAACCGCCTGCTCAGATGGATTGGCCAAGCGTTTAACGGTGACTTTTTGACCAAGCCCGAGTAATGCAGTTTGTGTGTACGTTTGTTATTCTAGCTTATAATTTTTGTTTTTGCATATTTTCTCTTCATCTTTAATCATAATTTGAATTCAGCTTTTTGACGATATTTAACAAATCAATAAAAACATGGCGTAGTGGAGAATTGTGAAAGGAATGAAGGGTATAATAAATATATAGGTATATATAAAATGTGCTCGGCACTGACAAACAACAATTGGTAAACACAATAACAAGGAATTTTGGAAGAACATAAAAACAATAAAAAAAAAAAGAACCTATCGAGCGAGATCAATATACAATGAATGAATGAATGAATAAGTGTCAGTAAAAATAGGAGGGCAGGCTTGTTCAACATGAACAGGAACAACGAAAAAGTATAATACAATACTCAGTCGAGATGGGATAAAATGTGTTTTGTTCCCAAAAATGATGAAACTCTCGAATGATATTGTGCCGATTTCAAAAGCACAAAACAGAAATAATAATGATGCAAGCAGCTCCGAGTTGGAAACAAGTTACAGATAGTGTCCGCCATCAAGGCCAAACTCCAATTCACCTTCTAGGTCATCAGTAGCAGTATTGTTTCTCACGTTCTCCCTGGGTTTTGGCGGCTGGTCTTTGTATTTGTACTGTTCTTCTGGAATATCTATCTTGACCTGTTGTGTCGATTGAGGCGGCTGCTGAGGCTGTCTGACCATTTCTCTGAACGATCGGACTTCTTCGGTGATCATTACTCTCATAGTTTCCATATCGTCGACTTCTTCAAACGAGAAATCAAATTCTGTTTCACAAACTGGCTCTTCTGCAGGCTCACGCCATATCCGCAGATAAGGATGTGCCAATGCTTCTTCAACTGTAATTCTATCTTCTGGGTCAAATGTAAGCATACGTCCTAGCAAATCAAGAGCTTCGGGGTTAGCATTGGTAAAAACTTGTTCAAATGGAATTTTTTGAAACTTGGGAAGCGAGCGCACAAACTCTTGCGCCCTTTGAGATCCAATTCTCTGTAGAGTTTCCTCTGATGGGGTTCCCAAAAACTCCAAAATTAAGCAAAGCTGATTAACGTAATCCTGGCCCTTGAAAAATGGCTTTCTTAACAAAAGCTCGGCTAAAATACAACCAACAGACCAAACATCAATAGCCTTGGTATATCCTCTGAAACTCAGCATGATTTCCGGTGCTCTGTACCACCGAGTAGCCACGTACTCAGTCATAAATCCAGCGTCTCGTTGAGGATCATTGGAGTAACCTCTGGCCAAACCAAAATCACAAATTTTTAGCTCACAGTCGGCATTGACCAGCAAGTTACCAGGTTTCAAGTCACGATGCAAAACATTGGCCGAATGAATATATTTCAAACCAACCAAAAGTTGATAGATAAAAGATTGGTAGTGTGCGTCTGTAAGAGGCTGCTGTGATCTAATAATCTGATGCATATCACAGTCCATCAATTCCTCGTACAAGTACACTTCGTTGTTGACAATATCCATATCGTAAAGACAGGTAATGTTTTTGTGACCTCTAAAATGGCTCAAAAGCTTCATTTCGCGCAGTGCCCGCTTGCACAAGATTTTTTTGGTGAAAATGTTGGTCAGCTTTTTAATTGCAATGACCGTTGTAGGCTGTTGCGGTTGGTTGCTGGTGGGAGGTGGTGTGAATTGCGCTGAAACTACGATACCGTAGGCACCATGACCTAGCGATTTAACTATATGGAATCTGTGGTCAATGGTGAAGTCCTGACCAGACACTTTATATGTATGGCGGTCTGAGTCTATCATTGTCAACTGAGATATCAGCGTGTATCAATAAATAAAGGCGCTGCAGGAATCGAATGTGCTTTGACCGATGCTCGCGTATGAAATAGAAATCACAGAGAATCCAGGGCGAGAAAGCAGCAATGGGAGAGGATCGAGGAGTTGACAGAAGGGAAAAGAGAGGGAAAAAAATGCAACAACGAGTGAGTATTTTTAGTGTCAAAGATTATTGCCCTTGCCCACTATGGCCAACACAACAGGACAGAGCCGTACTTGCAGAGGGAGCTGATAAGGCTACGACTTGAAATTACAATTATAGAACAGTGTAGAGTTGAAGATATTGGAGAGGATGATGATCATCATAGACTGCTCGCAAAGTCGATTTGGGAGTCAGTTGACCATTGACAAGATGCGCTTTTGAAGCGTACGGGGATTGAGATATTGCAGCTGAATGCCCAACTGTATCATAATGTTTCTGCTAAGCGACAGGAAGTGAGATCCTTGATCAAAGGGAAAAGTAAAAATATATTGAAAACTTCGGACTGTATTAAAGAAGTCAGTGTCACTGTCAAAAACTAAGACGAGGTTTTCAACAAACTTTGTTGGTCAAATTGACAAAGTGACTGCGCCGAAATCAAGACATTCAAGCGGGATCATTTGTAGAAGAGTATCAACATTGAAGAAAAGTTTGTCAGAAAGGTCATTGCAATCACAAAACAACAATCTAGCAAATACATCACACAACTAGAGCTATTTAGTTAGCTAAACAGTTTGAGATACAAAAAACTGACAAAGTGGTTGGCAGTCCCGACTCTAAATTCAAACAACCCCTGACAAGTTTTTTTCTTCATGGTGAAAAGTTTGAGGTCTACAATAAGTTGTTTCTTGCATATTATGGTATCAATCGTCAGTCACGGCTCATACACGTTCTTGTTCAATTATTGAAATCAAGACTCTCTTTCATTTTGACACACTTGGCGAATTAAACGGTTCTCCCTAAATGTATTTTAAAAATGGTTTCAAAAGTCTATAGCTCATTCGGCATTTCATCACAATATGTTGTCATAAAAATAGAGGCCAATCAGATGTGTACATCATATTCGAAATTGCAAAATTGTCTACCAAGCAGTGCAAATATTCACGATGAATTTCTAAAAATAACAAACCGCTACGATCTCTCTCTGATTTATGCACTGGTGCAATGGACACAAGAAGTGCTTCAAAACGGTTTGTTGAGATGTCCGAAATCAGTGTGAACAAAGTTATGAAAGAAAATCAGACCGCTGTGCTAAATCCCATAACTTCTCTTGCGGGTTTGGTCGATCTTCATAGTGTATAAGTCTCGGTACTATTGTTAAAAACACTTTGTCGCCCGGATTGTCGAAGACCAGCAATGATTTATTTTATCATACTATCTCTTGAACTCAGTAAACAAGAAAAAATTAATTAATTAATTGAATCTCATGTCTGATATTGACCATCTACAAAATTCACATTTTTTTCTTTGCAAATACAGATTTTACAAAACACAGTGCTATTAAGTCTTAGCAATATTTGGATTTCTTCAACCAATTTAGTCGAGAATGTCAAAGGCCTAAAAGGTTATGCATACTTTAGCGATTTGATTGACCGTGTCGGTCTTTACTGTTCCGAAAGTGTCGGTGGCACCAAACCTGTTCCTAAATTTTATCAAGATTGAGTTGAAACGGCGTCGAATTCAAAACTTCAAATTGATTGAATTCTGAGTGTGGAATCAGTTCTAAACGCTGCATATTTTGAGTAACACTCTTTTGATCAGATTTCCAATACAAATGAAGTGTCTTGGCTGCAAAGCCAAAAACAAGTTATCACAATAGTTCATGATCACTACTTTAAAGATTTCAATAGATCGCTGAGTTTAGTGGGTAAAGAGTATTGTAAAATTATTGTCAAACTCAATTGAAACAAAGAGACTGCTACAAGCTGATGAGCTCATACTGTTTTACTAAGAGCTTTGTTACTAGTCGAGATCAAATTCATGAAGCTACTTGGCACTGCGTTTTTTGAAGACAGCATGTGTAAATTTTGTCAAAATATTTGGAATAAGTATTTTTGATATGGTGTCACCAAGTCAAGACTCTGCTACCTTCAAGCATATTAGAGTACTAAGAATTCAACACTTTGATAAATGCTGGCTGAGATTGTGTTTTAAAGACGAGTGGAGATAGGCTTTAAAATAGTCATGGAGCAAAGAAAAAGAGGTGAAACGTTCGTATTTTAGGAAGATGATTGATAAAGTTGCTGCTGCTACTGACATGAAAAATCTGCATATACATGTATGTTTATGAGTACTATTGAGCTCACCTGATCTACAACCATCCATGAATGTTTTGATGAGACTACAAAAATATACCTTTGTATAAAAACCTTGTTGAAAGTGAAATGTAATGATTTCGAAGTTTCTGAAATAAGGTCAAAAGTGTGCTGGCAGTCAACAAGACTGTATGCGAGTTATTATTCTGTCATGATATTAACAGGGTAAGTATTCACCAGCTGCAGTTTACAGCTCGGCAGGTTCAACCACTTCCAGTCCAAAGTTACAAGAAATCTGCCTTCAGGTGTCGCTTTCGTATCGAGTCGTTCGGCATAGCATGGTATTCAGCAGTTTAGAGAATCACAAGCATAAAATGCATTCAAACTTATTTCAAATGTATCATGACTTTTTAAGCAACTGGAATGCTCAATGACGAACTAAAACAAAAACTTTCTATTGTGCTGTAGAGTGCACAAGCGCGGGGTGCTTCGCAGACTTGTAGAAACTTGTATATAGTGTGATATTTGTAGTTACTTCCCCAGATTGCCAAAGACGTAGCTTTCTATCAAAATGAAGAAAAAAAATGGTTGAACACATGCTTTTACTTCAGATTCGAATCATGACAAATGTGACTTCATAGCATTTGTATTTACAGCATACTGACTTCAGATCAAATTCTTCTAAAATCTTAGTAGTTGAACCATTCTTCTTGCTCAAGGTTCTTTTCAAACATTTCAATGTACCAAACACAGGAAAGGCTTTTTACAAACATGATATTTATGTAAACAGAGTTATCCTTATGTTGAAAATGATTTATTGTCGAAGTTCGTCTGCATTAATCGGAAGCAGCAGTACTTGTGTTGAGTTGCATGTCACTTCAAAGCTTATCATTAGTCTCAGACAAAGTGTATTTTTATGTTGTTTTTTTTTTTTTCACAAAATGCAATCCTCCTAAATCATACGGAATTCTCACTTGTTTCCGCACTCGCTGATCTTTTGAATCACAGAATACATAAAGAAACCTTATATCATCCACAACAGACAGATTTTTTCGGTTTCATAATATTATCAACATCTGTATGCTCTGGCTTTTGAAAATTCGCATTTTGATGGCGACTTTGGTTACGCTGCTAATCTTTGCACGGGATTTATTGCTAAAGGTGCTGGTACTAAGTTGAAACTAGTCACCAAAAATCGTATAGTCGTCGCATCGATGCCGAATCATGATATTAAACTCATGTCGTCGAAAAACTCTTTGACTACCGAGTAGAAGCTATAAAATCGGCGTCACCTATGAAGAATTTCGAGTTTCGCGCTTCCAAAGCAAGATCTTTATACTCATTTTAAAATTTATTGAACAGACTGTGGACTAAGCTGGCTTAAAATTCTGGTATAGACACTAAGGTTGGAGATTTGGTTCATGTCGTGTGGATCTAGCCACCCAACAAATTCGCGGGAGTTTGTACTGCTTTGTTCCAAAAAAGCACTTTTCTTTCAAATTTTCCCATTCTGAATTTTCGTTTGCTGGTTCATACTACTCCCTTCTACTTTTATGTGCATCACCATCACCCACCTATCAAAATTCTCTTTCATATCCAAAGCATCTGACCAACCAGAAGCGACCTTGAAATCTCGCCATCCGACATAATGGAAAACTCTATGGAACCCGCTGAACAGCCTTTCTATGTCAATGCAAAGCAGTATCACCGCATTTTGAAACGCCGTATTGCCCGTGCTAAGCTTGAAGAGTCGTTAAAAGTTGCACGCGGTCGTCGACCTTACTTACATGAAAGTCGACACAAACATGCTATGAGACGACCCCGAGGACAAGGCGGTAGATTTTTGACTGCCAAAGAGATTGCTGAGCGCGAAAAGAAGGAGAAAGAGATGGAAGAAAAGGTTAAGCAAGAAGGAGCAGCATCCACGAATTCTGCTGAAGATCAAACAGAAGCAAACAACACCGCAGAAGAACCTAAAAATAGTTACGAGACAACAGGGCAAGCGCACCAACAGCAACAACAGCAGGAACTGATTTCTAGTTGAGAGGTCTTGTCAATTAACACTTGATGACACAGAAGTTACGACTAAATAATACACTTATTTAATATTATACAATATTCCATGTTTTTGATACTTTGAAGAAGCTTGCGTACGAGCTGATATATATTGGATTTGTTTTGACTTTGATCCCATAAGTATCTTCATCTCTATTAATGACCCTGCTTCCACAGAACGATTTATATTCAGAAACAAACTCCCTAGTATTTACCATAAACAAGTGTTTATTAGAAAAACTAAATTAGCAGTTGAATTACTCTTATGGTTGTTGTTTATATCGATAGTGGAGTAATTAATGGTGTCTAAATGCCTATTTTCAAGCTTTGAACTGAAATACTTTGACTTTTAGTACTAGATACACTACGTCTAGAACTTATAAATACATAGAACAAAATTTTGACGACTCATACAGTCAAAGACGAAAAATATGTAACCCGAGAACACGTCAAGAGAACGTTGCTATAAAGAGGAATCACTAAACATTATTGTTTTGGATTTTGATAATTGTAAGACTTTAATGACTGGGACAATACTTGCAAACACATTTTATGTTTCAAAAAACATTGATTTAAGGACAATTTTAATCATACATGTTCATCAGCTTCAAAAACAGTTTTGTTTTCATCTGTTACTATGTAATCGTTATATACTCAGTTCGATTTCACTGATTGTACGTTAGTAGTTTTGAAAGCTTTGTGTACATGTATTCAGATAGCGATACACTCGAATACCTAATTATGTCTTGTGACCTGGTGGTATGTACATTGGATTAGGACTTGAACAAAAAATATTTTTTTGGTCAAGTCCCAGTTACATCCCAAATATACCTCGTTTTTCTGCACATAACGCATCGTTAGAAAAAAAAAATTAGTACTGTTGGATAGCGGAGGCAGGTCTGCCGTGAAAATAGCAAGCAAGTGATTTGTGATAACTACTGTATGGGTAAACCCCGAACTTTTTTTTTACGAAGTCTACTAGTTTTGGATATCTAGTTGAAAACGCGACCATACGTATATACAAATCACTATGGACGATCAGCTCTCTTCTGCTTCAGATGCCAGAACCGATCAGGGCAGGGACTCAGGTACGTTAACGCTATTTAGATTTTTATCAAAGGTTGGATAAACGTTAAAAACTGTGATTCTGCATTTTGACTCTTCAAATGCTAACTACTAATAAAGATCCCACTCACCTAGAAAACTCTCAAGGCCCAAGAATGATACCAGAAGATGGTTCAATCAACATCTCTGCAGTGCCGCAAACCCCAGGTTTGATGTCAAACAACTTGCTTGACTCTAACAAAGTTTTGACCTCGCAGGAGTCCGTCAAAATATCAGATCCGAACCTCACAAAAATAAAGATCGAGCAAACTTTTGAACCATTTGTAACGGCTAAAAAATCATCAAGTATAGGTAATCCAAAAGTTGAACAAATCTCTTTTTCGCCAGTCAATCATAGATCTCGGTCAGCCTCAACTTCTTCAATTCTATCAACCAGCGGTAGTAGTTTAGCACTTGATTCATTTGCTCCGAGGACACAAAAACAGTCAATGTCGACAAATCAAGCTAGTAGTCTTCAAGGATGCATCACAAATTCAAGATTACACTTTGAGTCTCACACAAAAGGTAAGGAGTCAAATTTTATTCGATATTCTAGACTGCAACTGTAAGGAGCTTGATTTCTAACAAACACCCAGATCAATTCTCTTTGCGGCCAAATGTAGAAACAAACAAAAGTGCTCGCCTACTTTCATCTCAAAGTCATGATCTAGCAAACAGAGCTCCCATCAGATTTATTACGTCAAACTTACAATCAGAAATGACCGATTCGGACACAGCAAGATCGGATTCTTCGGCGAGCTATCGGGATAGTCTGACTGATAGCGATGACGGTCGCAACAAAAACTTGTTGATACAAACAAGGCCAAAAATTTCCGAAATTGTATTTCAACATTTTACAGGACCTGAAAAAAAAATCAAGTCTGTTGCCAGCACACAGCATTGTTTTTCAAGTAAAGCTGGTTTTGTACACACAGATATATCACGGGGCTTCGACTATTCAAGAAAACATTACATCGGGCAAACCGCATCAATGACTGCCCACAAAACAAGCGGACATCCCAAACTTACGAGCCCTCCCGATAATTCAGGAACATTTCCTGAAGTATTATTTACGCCTGAATCATTTGCTGCTCAATCCGCGAAACGACCGAAAGTTAATTACAACTCAGTTGTACCATACTCAAAATCTGATTTTCACTTCTCTACAAAAGCAAGCAACCTAAATGCTAAAAGAATTTTGAAAGACAATAAGCCATTGGAGGTTGTGCAGTATCTTCCAAAACCTACAAAAAATTTGCCCAAAGTCCATTATTCAAGTACCGAGTCAACTATAATTCATTTTTGCCCACCTCTTGAGTACCCTCAAAAAAGCTTAAATGACAGGCGTGAAACGTCTACAGATGGTGCTGTAATGGACAATTCGAATGTTTCTTGGATGAATGCCTCGAGTCCTGCTTCACTGAGTTATCCAGATACTCCGCAAACAAATGGGACGAAAACTATGCATGAGAATGCTTCATATACCACTCAGCATAACGCTTCAGGGACCGCTTCAAATGATACTTCACAATGTGTTCCAATGGCTTCGGCAAATGATTCATCTGAAACCTCAGGAGATTTGTCGAGGGATGTACGAGATGGTTTGCTCAATGAAACATCGAAAATAAATTCAAAAGAGGTACTAAAAAATATGCCAATGAAAGATTCAGAAGATGTATCAAAAAATACTGTGCCAGACGATCTGCTCTCTAGTTCAACGATAGCGCCTTTAGAACCTGTTTCAAACAATAGGCTGGGAACTACAGATTCTAAGGCTGGTTCGACTCTTCTATCTAGCACGTCTTCAACGATATCTTCCAAAATCAATAATGCTTATAAAGTAATTTTTTCACCCGATGCTGTCTCGAAATCGATGCCTTCTGAATCTTCATCAGTTACACCTCTAACTTTTATATCAGAAAATGCTTCATATACTCCGTTACAAAGTTCTGTTTTGCTATCACCGACTCATCCATCTTCAAGTGGGTCATCGAATAACACTTCAAACGGCATATCAATTAATTCATTCCCAAATTCCTCCTCATTCGCATCTTTAACCCAATCTACAAGTCCAGTTTCTTATTCAAGCGTTTCACCGTCGATCGTTAATTCAAAACCTATTTTCCAAACTGCTTCAAATGTAGCCTCTAATGTGAACCAGCTCTCCAATCCAACTAGAACACGTTTTCAAGACTCGGAAATTCCTTACTCAGATACAAGGAATCATGATATTAGCTCCACCGACGATTTTACAAACGTTTCGTCACTTAAGAATCAGTCCACATCCGCTATTAATAACATCACTGTGTCTGCACCAAGTTCTCAGTATCGTGAACTCATTTCTGGGGTAAATTTAATTCCACATGAAGTTCATCAAAAAAGTATTTCACCGGAATTTCCAAATTCGGATTGCTTAACAGCTGTTGCGCCTCAAACCCCTCACAGCATTCTAGTACAAAGCGGTGTCCTCGATTTGCCTTCTCAGAAGTCAGTAGCCAAAAGTACTCTATCTTCTTTAAATCAGCGTAACGCTTCTAATTCGGTTCCAAATTTACCTTCTCCGGGTTTATTCACACTAACCGACACCATCAAGGGCGCGTTGTCTGTCGGTCACGGCCTGCCACATTCCGAAAATTTGCACATTCAGGACCCGTCAGTTTACATGTTAAAGAACCGCCAAAGTGAAGTTGTCACACAAATATTAATGTTTCAGCGTCAATTTTTTCCACTTTTTCGCGGACTGCGGGTATTAGATGCAGAACTTGTCCACAATGAGTTGGTTCAACAAGAAACCATGGGCGCCAACTTGGAGTCAGTGGTGAATCGAATGCTAGGATTATTGCTGAATAATATCGACCTTGAAGAAATTTTAAATCTCGACGAGATGATAGAAGTTCCAGAAAATTCTTCAAGAAGAAATATTCAAATATTTTATCATAAGGCGATTGAACATGGTTTTGGTTTAAAATGGCCCGGCCAACATCTTTTGAGTAAATCATTCGAAAGCTTAAGCACATCTTTCAGACTTGATGTCATTGAAACAATCATAATTCACATTTTGCGTTATTCAGGTATTGTCAGATCAATTGCCCGTAAAACTAGACAATATGTGAATAAATCAGCGAAATCTCCAACTGGTCGTATGTATTTGTCAAAGAATGCGTTCAAACCGAAGAAAGACACACATTTAGTTGTTCCTGAGGAAATTGTGGATGAAATTATAGAAGCAGCCAAATCAGATTACAAAACTTTTATAAAAGACTCCAAGCCTTCACAAAAATCTCAGGTATCTAAGTTGTCTCATGCTGCTTTATCTGAATCCAAGCTCAACTCTGATGATTCTTATTCTGAATTAGAAGAACCACATTCTTCAATATTTGATACTAAGCATGGTGATAGAACAGTCCGAAACTCTACAGAAGTTGCCTTCAAGGCAGGGAGCGGTGAAGACAATGATTTAAATACCATGGCCAATCAGGTTTTCAAAGGTCCCGAAGACACAATAGAGTCTGTCACTCCTAATGTGCAAAATTTTGCTTGTTCTAGTGAAACTCAAATTCGTATGTGGGGTATTCAGAATGTCCTTCTTGGAGGACCTATTGGCTGGTATTTGGAGCAAAATACTTCTTCCAAAAACGCGGTCTTTAAAAAAGTGGAAAAGATATCGGAAGATTCTTTTGAAAAACTGGGAAGTGCATTAGAGTATCAAGAGTTAGACTCAAACACTTGCAAAAGCCTTGAGTCTTACATGTCCTACGTTAAAAGGTTTGAAGAGAAACAAGAAAAGTTCAAATTGCAAAGACTCAAAAACAAAGAGCCTGCTAAAAGTAAGGAAGAGGCGGAGAAAGAAGCTGATACTAATGAGCAAGGAGAGATTTCTGATACAGCAGAACAAAATACTGATATTCTTCTTGCAGGCAAACCCCCAAGCAAAGATATAGTATCTAAGGAAAGAAAGGCATTACAGAAAGCATTGGATACAGCAGATTCCACATTTAAAGGTCTTCTCAAATCCAAAGCAGTTTATTCTGAAACATCAAAATCCAAAAATTGGCTGGCGAAAACCGATTCTCGACAGCGACGCAGGGTCATATTGCAAGATTCTGATTCTGAATTGGAAAATGAATCAAGTTACGAATTGACATCTGAAAGTCGCTTCAAATCTAGATCAGAGATTGAGTCCGATACTGAACTTAAGGCCAATTTCCTTTTTAGCAACAAACAAAAGAAGTCCACAGTCAAAGATCAAGATTCTAAAAAAGTTTTGGCAAGACGAAACTCAAATGACATAGACTCTGAAGACGACAGTGAGATGAGAATCGCATTTAGAAAACCCAGACGAACCTCGCGTTTGGAGGATTCAGCTGAAGAGACTGACAGCGATTTAGTAGAGGTTATTGAACTATCAACTGATTCCGATGTCAATGACGACTCTGAAAACGACGAAAAAATTGAAGGTGTCAAAAACTCTAATTTTGAATCGCTGGCCGCTCACAGTTTCTTTTTAGGAGACAATTCAAATACAAGCTCTAGAAATTTTAGTAGCTCTCAAAGCGAATCGAGTCAGGTCAAAAGTGATGATGCCAATGATAATACTGATGACGAAATTGAAATTTTCATCGGTTCAGCAGAATATGAAAATCGCGTTAGAGATAAGCTTAACAAGTCTGTTGGCAAGGGATGTTCTCTGTATGAAGATCAAGATAGCTATAAGCCTTTTATGATAGGGAAAGTTAATTCTAGCACAGTTTTGAGAGAAAACGTAGATGCATCAAGTACAAATGGTGCTTTACCAGAAAACACAATCGGTGGTACCGATTCCAATGAGAATGGCACAGAAATTAAAAACATTGATACTACTTGTGTTGAGGATCAGCTAATAACTGAAATCGGATTGCCAATAAGCAATAGCTTAAAAGATGGTAGCCCCAAAGACGAGCTGAATAAGACAACAGATCCGAATGTCGCAATAGAACTTGGAATCGAAGATAGCGTTGAATCAGTCAATCACAGTGAAACAGAGTCAGAACCAGCATTATATTTGCCAAACGGAAAGGAAGCAACTAAGTTAGCCGAAAACCACAATGTGGAATCAGAAGGCAATCACGAAGTTGAGCAGGTGCATCCTAAATCGAGAAAGTTCGACAATGGCGACGATAGTACTCAACAGACAGAAAAGTTCAGTAACAGTGCTGAATGTACTACTGAATCAAATGAGAAAACTAGCGCGAATCAGATTGCAGTAACAGAATCCACATATGACAATCATTTAGAACTTGAGCTGAGTGCTGCACAAAACAAGTTTTTAGATAGCAGCGCAGAATCAGAACATGAGCAGAGTGTTGCACAAAACAAGTCTTTGGATGGTAGCGCGGAATCAGCAACTGATATTGAAAACATTTCGGAACCAATCGTAGAATCCAGAGTCGAAAGCAAAATTGTGGAAGCTGATCAAGTCATTCACAAGAGCGACTACAATGATGAAGAGGTAATAATTATTGTTTCCGATGATGAAAATGAGGATGCTACCGGATTTCATAGTCCTCAAGAGCAAGAAATCATGATAGAGGATGCAGGAAATAGCAATGAGGGGTTTCCCAAGGCAATCGGTTTCTTCGAAAAGCCTGAAGAGGTGAATAAAAGCGATAACAAGCGCTTGGACAAAGAAGAACATAAAATAGAATGTTCAACAACCGAAAGCACATTTGAGAAAACAAGATTTATTGATGAATCTTCAAGTATATCTGCAGCATCTCAAATTAGTTCAAGGCCTGAAGATGATATGGAAGTAACTCAAACTGACGCAGGTGCTTCAGGACTAATCCAAAATGATCATAACTCTGATAGTGATTTTGAAGAAATTTCATTTACCTCAAAGCCATCCAAACCGTCTCGAAAGAGAAGGCAATCTAAGGCCAAAAAGACTACAAGACGTACTAGAAGGCGCAGTGTAAAAGAGCCAGAGCTCGTGAAAATTGATGATAGCTATATTGCAGTCATTGATATTTCAGATGAAGATGAAGACGAAGACGAAGATGGAGAGCTCCAACCTTTCAAGAGGCGAAGAAAACACTCTGGTCCTATGTCTCATGATTCTATGCCTCAGAGATCAGTAATTGTACCAGATGATTCTGATTCAAATGACAACAGTGATATCGATATTTCATCTATCAGAATGACCAAATCGGCAAATGATGGCCATCAATTGGATTCGGTCTCAGGCGAGTCAAAAACAATATCACAAGTCGTCAAGAACAAGGTCGAAGACAAGAGCAGCGTTGACAAACCAAATAGCAAAAGTGCTACAGAGTCCAACGAGAGAAGCAAATTAAACAGCAGCAAGGCTGAGAAGGTTGGTCTTGCAGCCGAGCAACCGATCAATAATTTCTTGGGTGATTCGGACTTGAACAAAAAAATAGATAGGGAACAAGCTACACTAACAAAGAGTTCAAAGCGCAAGGCGAGCGGCGAAAGTAGTGACAAAGGGGAAAGGACAAGAGATTTTGATGATCATCCGGTTAATGTCCAAGCTCCCAGCAGATCCCAACCGATAACTTATGGACGCAAAGGCCGCCATGGGTCTATGTTTTCGACGTATCTAGCACCAGCACAAAGAAAGAGATTAAAGCTTCAAGAGTCAGATGGAGCCTTGTCATTTGATTCAGATGATTTGGATGACGATAAAAGCTGATGTGGGTTAAGAATATTATTTAATATTTTGGAACTGACCAGGGAAATGTTGACGTTGAGTTACGATTATTATTTCGGTTTATGTAAAGTTTTGTCTTGTTTTCCTGTTTTATATGTGAGATAATTGAAAAAAAAAGTTGTTTAATAATATATTTGTCTGCTAACAAAGCGACCTTACGATGTCAAGATACGTAATTATGTTCTGTGACTTTTTGAAACTGATTATCAGGGCTAAAACTACAACCAACACCGAAGATATTGCTAAATTATGGATAAAATTAACGAAATTGAGGCAGCATTTGATCCTGGTGTATGTATACACTAATATTTGGAAAAAGTGTGGAAACGAAAATAATTATTATGTGGTTCAGCGTGACAAAGACCCACGCAAATGCAAAGGTTGTGGAGTATCCAAGATGATGCAATGACCTCTAATATACGTTACAGCAAAAAAATACATAGTAGCCTCTTTAAACGTGATAATAGCTTTAAACGAATAATGAATAGATGATAATTGATGTTTTCTAATCGAATGTATGTAGTCTAAAGACATTATGTGATTGCGGGTGAGCGATGACATGAGTCTAGACAAGTTCCAATGTGTACATATTGTGAATGTAAACGACATGACATTGGAAGAGGGTCATAGCATGATCTAGACTTTTGATGGAGACCTGGAGAATTCAAGTGCTACAGCTTTTGAGAGACTTTTCATTAGAATTACGGGTCACTATACAGATAGTTGTGTATTCTGAGATGTCTAGCATTATTGTTGTGTAAATACAGCGAATGCACACATGTGTAGTCAAAGAGCCAGTTTCGGCTGAATCAATGCAATGCACTTGCCATTTTATTTAGTCTAGCTGGCTTCTTGTTCATGATGATATAGGAGTGTGTAGCATGTGTGTTAGCGACTGATAAGCAACTGCCTCTAGAACTTTTTGAGAACGTGTATCTGGGCTCTTGATTCATATAGCAGTGTTTAGAGCATTTTGAGATTTTCCAGGTTTTGAATGTATAACCAAGCTTCCCAATTCTATAAGAGCTTAGCTTGATCACCTTGCGTTTTTATGCCATTCAATACGAAACATATTAAATGTCCAGTCCAAATATCAGCCTGATTGTTTACAAAATTTGAAATTTTTGGAAAATACCGGTAAACGTACTTACAAGAATTAGATCTGTAAAAGGTTACCAAAATTGTTAAACCAAATTTGTCAGTTTTCAAATATACATGTTCAGCAAAGTTCGTCATTTTTCAAACCTATGTTGAGCTACGATGTACTAACTCTACTTTATGAAATTATTTGTAACAGAACGTCCCCCGGAACCGCTAAAACTTATAATGATACAACGTCAAATCTGCTTGGGAAGCGACTATTGTTTGTTGACGGTAAATCCTAGTATTTCTGTCAAGAAGTGAAAGCATTTTGAAAACTACAGCTTCATTTTCCAGATTTGACTTTATTCAAAGAGACATTTAATGCTGCCGCTAGGAGAAAGAAAATAAACATCTAGAAAGTTTGTCGAACTTATGGAAAAAATGAGCGGCTCGAAAAACAAGCCTAAAACCAAGTATCGAAAGAGAAAAGATTCATAAATCATAATAATATGTACTTCAGACCGGATCACTACGGGTGAGAACAGAAAAAATGGAGAAGGGGAGAGAGGGGGATCATGGAATTGCTTATGTCGGTAAAGAACATTGAAGATAAATTCAAGGCGTATAGAAGATCTGATAAGTTGGATGAATGAAAGGCCAAGAGCCTACGCGAGTGTGTGAAGAGTATTTAAGAGAAAGTGGCAACAAAGCCTGAACTTTGAACTCTTCACTTGTATAATTTTTCATTGATTTGTCAAGTGTTTCGAAAAAAATATTTGTCTGATAGCATGCCAGTCAAGCTTCCTGATTCTTGTTTCTTAAAAGTTCCTACATTATAGTATATTTGAACCTATACTTTAGTCGTCATCATTCTCATGGTTCAGTTTTAATCTCAACCAAGCCCAGAGAGAATACCCTGTGTGGGCCACAAACAACTACAAAGTAGCAAGGCGGAAAAGCGTTAGCAGTATGTATGACGTTGCTACACTTCTTTTGTTCCCGCTAAACACCTGAGCTTTGACACTTCATCTTAGGCGTTTGCTTCTTTAAGTTCCCCTTGTTCACCTGCCTTTATTCTTTTTTTTTTTTTTTTTTTTTTTTTTGCCTGAAGATGGTTCTATGTCCAGAATACCGTAACAACAAGTAGAAAGCTTTTAAAATCACATGGATGACTTGTTCTGGATCCTTTCTTTAACGAGAGGGGCTCTTTGCCGCCAAACCATGCGGGTTTTAGTATCAATTGGTGATGTTACCTTCAACCTTTCCAAAATCATTTGACCATTACGACTTTACGTCAACGCCCAGCTCGCTAATATTGTACTTACAGATCCAAGATGGATCCACTGAAGGTTGGCTACATCTCAAAATAAGGAGACGCTGAACGAGGAGTTGCTGTAAACCAGAAGCCCTATACGCAAATCACTCTTCGCTTGGTGAGCGCTAGATACGTACCTTTCAGCTTTAACCACTAATAAACCTTTTGTCAGGATCTGGCAGGAGCGACAGATTAAAAATAAGGTTTTCCAGTGCGGGATTGCTTTTTCTAACGGGTTCTTGAGCATTGCCTAGACACGGAGTGTAGGTGTGTTCGTATCCTGCGTGCAAGGACTTGATTGATAGGTCTCATTACAGATGGATGATCGCGCATGTGTCCCCGTATACACAGAGAGTACATCTGTAGTTGCAGTTCTGTAGTACGACCTCATTTTGTGAATAGCAAAAGGAAATGCTGCGTTAACTTGGGGTCGTAGTTGACCATACGCTAACCTGCTGCAATCAGGTTAGTATGGAAATTGAATAGAACAAAACCTTTATTGTAACTGGATTTGCTTTTTTCACATAAAAATATTATTTAGCTTGATGAAGACAAAACAAGAAAGATACTCTACCAAAGGAAAAAAAAAATATTGGTCTTTTTTAATTTGAAACGTCCAGTTTTATATCAGAAAACCAATCAATTCTACATCAGTCTTTTGACAGTGGCTGGAATACATATCAGTGTTTCCATAATGTAAAAAAACTGGATTATAGATTTGTGGATCTGTAAAAGATCCATCGTTAATGCAAAAAAAGATTTAAAAAAAATGGAGAAATTTGGGGAAAGTGGTCTGAAATGACGTTCAGTTTTTACTGCTTTCCTTTTTGTTCAACTTCAATCAATAAATGCATCAGTGACACAAAACAGGCTACAAAAACAGCCTGTTAGAGATTCGCAGCTGTTGTGATTGCTTAGCCAAGGCTCTTTAATTGATGATGCACTATCAATTTCTTTGTACATGGAGGCATCTGACAAAAATCAGTTCAACAAAATCCCGAATCCGAAATTTACTCAAAGAAAGAAAGGAAAGAAAGGCTTGTTCTTTTGAGCCATCAGGTTTAAGTTGTTTAACTGCTCAATAGACTTTGTGTGCCTTTGGCCAAGTTGAGACACAAATGCCCCAGATTGTACAATAGTGCGCTTTAGGTTTTAGTCTACTTTGTGGTAACATGATTATCAACATAATTTCTTTTTCCCGTAGTCACCTATGAACCTCTTCTCCTTTACTCACATTGGACATATAAATATACCTGGATATGTCCTTCTTACTTCAAACAAATCTGTCTTTTCTTTCTGTGATTTGCTATTCACTCGTTTCAGTCTTTCCACTCATTTCAAATTTGGGGTTTCCCTTTCAACTACGCTCTTTTACTACACGCTCATTTTATAACTACACTCTTTAACTAGGCCATTCCTTTACACCAAACACAAAGATACCAAATACACAAGGCACAATACAACACACTATCAAACAATATGCGGATTTCAGAATCATGGACAGCCGCTGCACTCGTTTTTGGCCAAATTGCACAGGTTTACGCTGGATGTAATCAGATTGCTGGCAATTACTACTGTAATCAGGTCAAACAGGTCATTTACGAGAACATTGGATTTAGCGGATCATACAACAAGGTCAGCAATATCGACCCCTCATCCTGCCAATGCCAATCACAACCATACAGCTTTTCGGGATCGCTTAGTCCTCTTGACGAAGAAGTGTCTATTCACTTCAGGGGGCCTTTGACTCTCAAACAATTTGCCTACTATAGTTTTAACAACTCCAACGTTGCCAAGCGAAGTTTGCAAGACCACGTCGACCATGTGCAAGACGGGGACTCTGGATCTTCATCAGAGCCGCATTTGGGGCGTCGGAAGCACGTTCACCATGCCCATAAGAGACAAGTTACGGAGTGGGTTGATGCTACAACCACCATCAACGCGCCAAGGGCTCTCACCACCATCTACGGGGACGATGGCATTGTCTACGTGGAGGTGGAGGAAGGCTATGTCGACAACAGCAGTAATAACAATGACAACGGCGGCAATCAAGCCCAGCCGCAAAATCAAGCTCAACCAGCCGCATTGCCTAATCCTCCTACAAGTAATGATAACAATAATAGTAACGGCTCCGGCTCTAACGATAACGGTTCCAGCTCTAACGGTAATGGTTCCAGCTCTAACAACGACGGTTCCAGCTCTAACGGTAACGGTTCCAGCTCTAATAACGACGGTTCCAGCTCTAACAATAACAATCAAGGATCTTCTTCGGCATCTTCAAGCGACGGCAATCAAGCCTCCTCAATGGCTTCATCAGCCTCCAGCGTCTCGAATTCACAACCGTCAAACCCTTCTTCTGGCTCTAATTCTAGAAATTCTTGGGTCCGTGAATCATACTACAGTTCTTCTCAAGGTTTCTCAGATAACCTTGTTTTCCTCAACAACCAGGGCGGAACTGCTGGATCCGGCGTCTGGGACGCTTGTTTCGGTAACTCTTTATCGTACTGTGCCAGCGACGGTGTTTCTGGAGCCGGGCAGCCTCAAGTGCTTTCTGATACCATGATTCCCTCTAACAAAGAATTCTCTGTGTTCCAAGGTGTCCAATGCTCAGGCGACTCTTGCGGATACTACAGAAAAGGAATCCCTGCTCATCACGGATTTCCTGGTAACTACAAGGTTTTTGGTATGGAGTTTGGCATGCCCACGGATTACAACGGTGCAAGTCTGAATGCAGATATGCCGGCTATTTGGATGCTCAATGCCCAAATCCCACGCACTCTGCAATACGGTAACTCTGCCTGTTCTTGCTGGTCGACTGGATGCGGCGAGTTTGACATTTTTGAGGTTTTAAACACTGGTAACCAGTTCCTGACTTCGCATCTTCACTCTGGCCAAAACGGTAAAGTCCAAGCTGGAGGTGGAGGTGGAACTGGCGACTACATCCAGCGCCCTACCCAAGGCACAATGAAGGCTGCTGTCATTTTTGCTGATTCCAGTATTACCATCACTGTTCTTGACGATAATACCGAGTTCTCCAGCTCGCTTAGCCAGGACACCATTGCCAACTGGATCGCACAGGCCAGCGGATCCAGTACCTCTGTCAATCTTTGATGATTCCTATTTCTCTTTTTAGTTTCTTCCCAGAAACTTACTGTTAATTATTCATGCCAGTTTTATATTTATACGTAGATATGTTCTTCTTTAGTTTACGACAATTGCAAGTTTGTTTTATAAAGTTTTTAATAAGCTTTTCCCTTTTTGTTCTTAAGTTTAAATACTGGCTTGAATATCTTTCCAATTCAATTTGTATTGTAAAAGAAAAATGTGTTCTGTATACTGCATCCGCTCTTGTAGGAATGATGATACCTATTGTTTTCAAATCTTGTTAAGTTACCGCTTAAATTCCGGTTTCATGTACACTTGTGTGCCAAAGCAATTCGATTTCACAAAGGTGAATTGCTTTAAGTTGAATTTATAAATTAAATCTATAGAATAAACAAAAATTCAAATTTCATGCAGTGGCAATGACAGAAACGGCTAGCGTGATTATACATACTGGACAGTCTTGTCGTCGTCAGACTCTTCACTGCCACTGCTCAAAGCGTTAGTTATAGGCAGAAAAAACACTTTCGGGCGCATTTGTTCCTCCATTGAATACATCATCCCTTTTGAGCCCGACATTGCTGAAGGTAGCCATCGTGAACCTACGGATCTGAGTTTTCTCCAAACCCGTAGCTTTTGAATCTTTGCAATGAGCTTGTACTCCCAGTAAAACACTGTAATCACTAAAGCAGAGATAATAATAAATGAAAGGATTGGATGATTGCCAATGAACACAATGGCAAAAGCATCCCAGGAGTGCCATGAGGACCCGTCGCTCTCAAAAAAGAACCAGTGTGTGTGCATTTTATGATCCACTGGAACTAGAACACGAACTTCGCCTCCGGGACGAGGCCCACGAGCTCCGAATTGCTTCATGTACCGGTGCCGCACAACACTCAGAAATAATGGCCCTGTGGAGTACATGACTCGCAGGTAAGGAATTCCCCAGCTTTTGTCAAATTTCTGTAAGCTGCGGATAACGTTTAAAAAGAATGGGTGTCGAGGGACACTGCCCATTATGTCGTTTGATACTCCAATAGGATCTGTCTGACGCAACCACGCTGGAAACTGGCGCAATGGATCGAGTGGGAAGTCACACCCGCTGTCCAGATCAATGTAGATTCCTCCGTAGTGATAGAGCACAAAGTATCGAAGAGCATCTGCTCTCATGATAGGGTGAGGATAGTTGTCGTATGTAGGCAGGAACCAGCTATAACTGGCGTTGATGAACTGACGGGCTGTTTCATCTGTCCAGAAAATATAAGAATAGTCTGGATTTCTTAGGCGGACCGTAAACTGTGTTTTATTCCACCGCAACGGAACGTCTTCTGTTTTGTATGTTTGGTGAATAATTTTGGGAATCTGTGTGTTGTAATCAGAAGATGGAGCCAATTCTGATTCCAAAAGTTGGTCCGGGGTCAAGTTTTCTGTAAATACGAGATTGATTATGGGCCACAGAGCAAGGACCACGAGGCCCAAAATAAACAGGTTGACACCAAAGAACAGCGACCGCGTCGATATCTTGAGCTGAAGACGCTTCATATCAAGGTAGATTTTGAGTTGTTGCAATGCCGTATTTGAGTATGGGTACGTGCGTAATACTAGAGTTCTGGGTAATACGCAGATATGGCTTTGGAAAAAGTTTAAGATTTCTTCGAGTTTATCACTCGACAAAAAAGTGATGTCGCAAAAGAAATATCTGATCTGCGAATCTTTTGTGAGCAGAGATTCTGGAGAAATCAACAAACAAAGGTTGATGACAAGAGCCAAAAGCAGGTATACCTGAAGGGGTGAAAAAAGAAGAAGGATAAAGAAAGGCTGTTGCTGAAGAGTTGTTGTGAATTAAAACAAAAAGGCGGCGCAGGCAGAGACATCTTTAATAAGAAGGAAGAGGGTATTTGGAGGACTAGCAGATCTCAATGCTAAAAGAGGTGCGTATGTCAATTTGAGTCTTGCATTCCATGCTGTTCTTGTCCTCCGGAACATTCACCCTGAGCACTTGCCTTTGGAGGACCAAAAGAAGAACAACTATGGGCCCTGATCCTCTAGAGCCCGCTGCTGTTGGCTCAGCCACCCACGAGGTTTCTGAGCTCGGGGCCGTCCGGTCTGAACCGTGCGCCGAGCCAACGAGTGCCAGGCCCTGCTCATCAGCACCAGTTCACCTCGCAACGCCCGCACCTCCATTTCCAACGCGGCTTCTCTGGAACCCGCATCGCCAGCCCCGATTGCTGTTTCGCCATCTATGTTATGGCCCATTGCCGCCGCTCTCTGACTGCCTTGTGGTCTGACATCATAGCCATCTGTCTGACCCGTGATCCCGTCCTCAGCCTCGTTTGCAGCTGAACCGGAAACACCAGGATCCTGTTGGCGATCTTGTTTCTTGTGAATGCGAGAGAGCACTTCGTAGTGCTTGATGAGTCCACGTATGCCTTTTGTGGCGTTGGGTTGCTTAGAACCAAGTGTTCTGAATGTCTCCAAATTCTCAATGTGTTCGTTTTTTTCGCGAAGAGCATCTCGAAGCTGCGCAATCTCAGCTTTTTGCTGTTCAATGGTGCTCCTCAGCTCGCTGAGCTGATCATTCTGCTGATCGGGTTTGTGTTGGACTGACATGGAAAACTGTTGATGAAAAGTAAAGTATGCTCAAATCGCCCGTATAGGGTTTTGTTTCTAGTGGTCCAGATTTTGCAAAAGGTAACAAATGTCCAACTGTATCGTCAACGTTGGTCTTGAATGCTTCTTCAACAAATCCTTCTAGATGAATGGTTGAAATTGCGCGAACGTACTGATAATGATACCAGAGTTTTCGACATAATTTAATTGCATACTGAGAGATTTGGCACAGATTTGTGTTTAATTCCACCTGCAAGCAGCAACAAATCAGGCTTACATAATATTATTTATGCTTTGGATTTGTTGATCGTAAAATTCAACTTTCCAAGAGACTTCATTCAGCAAATACTGTGATACACAATGCGTTGCCATACTTTACAGGTAGTGTAAATACTGGCTTTTGCGAATCAGAAGGGTTTGGCGAGCCTTTTGACGATTCAGGCGGTCGGCTAGGCCTCTTTTTTGACGGCGCACGTATTGGATCTTTTTAGAGATCCTTTGGTACCGACGGATCCGTGTCGTCGATAACAGCATTGCTTTCGCTGAACGCAGAAGGTATTTCTTTGGGTTTGCGTTGGCGTGTAGAAGTAGGTTTTGAAGTAATTCAAGCCGGAGCTTGTGGTGTCTTTGCTTTCGCTGATTTTGGACCAATTGCGAGTACGGGTGTTGTGAATTTTGTAGCGATAGCTCGTTCTTCATTGATCGGCTCTTGTATGATGTTTGATTAGTTTTCTGACATCTACTTAGCCGGTCAGTCTTTACTTTTAGCTGGCGTTTGTGGAGTTTTGTCATAATTTTTTTTAGGCAGATGAATCACTCATTAGTGTCTCACTGCTAACAATAGCCTCAACAGAATCACTAAATACATGAGCAACTATTGTACAATCCTATTCCCGATATACAGGTTTAACTGCGTGCCGTCGCTTTGACTGTTGGTGATAATCCGTCCGAATCCTGTTTGGGTTTTAAGCTTCAAAATTACTACTACACCAAAAGTCTACATCACGTGATCTGGGTGTATGAATTCAGTGAGAAATGCATAACGTTCTAACTATTCCAGAATTTTCACAAAAAACCTACGATAATGAAAATCAGAGGAAGCACGCGTATACAATGTCGGTGAATGCGTGGCTAGACTACATTGACAGAACGACCAAACTTTCAGATGCTGAAGTCTCCAATGCCTTGGTGAATCTGTTTGTATTTGATTTAGATGTACCCATGGTTTCCTCGCTTCAAAACGATATTCTGGATGTGAGTTGATAATGCAATTACTTATGCTCTATGACCTCAATTGCTAACTATGCCTGGAGAACAATGTGGATATTACTTCAGTCGTGGAATCAAGAGAATTTTATGATGGTAATTGGAATACATTTGTTGACCTTTGCATTACGTATCTAGAATTTGCTCGCGATGTGGCTCCGGGCAACGTTGACACGTACTTTATCAAAATTGTACAGTTTTTCACAGCGCTGTCGCCTGCTTTCAGCAACTTCAGAGGTAGTGTTCTTCAAGGGGTAGTCAAGACTAGTGCGAAACTAGTCGTTTCTCTATCTCAAACGTTAGACAAACGCGACAATAACACTCGGCGTACAAATTACGTCTCTACACTTTTGTTGAAGATGTTCAACTCTATTCGTGCCGAAAAGCTTGATCCAAGCAATCCCAATGCACTTTCAAAGAAAAAGATTATTTTGCGGACGGGAAATCTGCTCTGTCGTGCGTATTACACGATGAAATCACATGCTAGTTGCGCCAATGTGTTTTCAAACATTGACTCCTCAAACATCAATCTGAATGTCTACACCAAATCGGAACTTGTCGAATATCGCTACTTTATTGGTAGGTTCTACTTGGACCGGGCACAACAAGTAAAATCATACACGAATCTCACATGGGCATTTCAAAATTCTCTGCCGGACTCATCTAACAGAAGACGCATTCTCAGCGTTTTAGTTGCAGTATCGATTGTTTTGGGAAAGTTTCCAAAGATTGAGCTTTTGCAACAGCACAATTTGGCTGAAATCTACTGGCCTTTAGTGCTAGCCATAAAAGCAGGTAATTATCGTGCTTTTATGGACCATCTAAATGGCGCATATCAGCCTTGGTTCTACAATAACAGGCTACTTGTGTTTCTCTCGGTCAGATCACAACTTTTAATTTTCCGAAACGTTTTCAAACAGGTCTGGATTTCGCTTGAAAAAAAGGATATTTTGCCTTTCCCTTTGCTTCGGAAAGCCCTTGTGTACTCTCTTCAAGGCGGGCCGGAGCTGTCTGAAAGGACTCAATCGAACCCAACAGATATGATTCTCATCAACATATATCGAAATGATAAAGAGTACACAAGTACTGAGAATGTAGCAATCAGTTTGATTAGCCAAGGGTTTTTAAAGGGAAATATTTTTACAAGAAGTGAATTGGTAAAGATCAAGCCGACAGGAGCTTTTGTTCCGGTCACTGAAGTTCACGGAATAAACAAAGTTACACTGGTTTGATAGGATTTAAGGGCTTAAGGAGCTCAGCCTGTATATTGCTAGACAAATTTCTGAAAACTATTTGAGCCACCATCAAACGGAAGAATATGATTGTTTACACTGATGCTAGTCATCAAATGATAATGAATACAGTTGTATAGGATACGGCTAAAGTACCAACAAAAACAAAACGCTTGCGGTTACATATTAGATAATGTGAAAGTATAATTGATGTCAACAGAAAGAGCAATGCTTTGCCTCATGTATGTTCACTATAGAGCTGTCAATTTGCTAGCAATAAGTTGAATAGCTAATGTAGTTTTTTCCAAATGCGATTTTGCAGCATCAATATTCCAGATTAACCTAAATTCTCGGCACAGGAACCGTTTCGACGTCAACACATGATCTGATTATTGCCGACTAAAATTTCGTGTATCCCTTACAATATCTTGAAAATTCTGCTTCAAGTACTGCCAGAGTGTTGGTGAATAGCTATAAGGTATAGTTGTGGCATTACAAAAAGTTAAGTCATCGTTTGGAAACTGTAGAATATCATTTAAACTCAGTCCGTATTTATGGGAATTTTGTTAACGACTACTTGCATGTGATTTCATGTATCAAGCTCGGATATTTTAGTTGTTGTCATTGTTCTAAAGACTATCAAATATAATATAATACCTTCTTGGGTGTGATTGTTTTACTAAAAAAGTGTAGCAACCATAAATTCCACTTGAATAGCATCTTGAAGTGAATTTGAACACAACTTCAACATTGTATTTTTGACTGAAACACTGATTTACTCTAAGCTTTCCAAAAGATTGGAAATATGTTGATGATAATAATAATATTATTATGTGCTACTTGACAACAGCAAATCACTTATTTATATCTTTGTAGAAAATTTAATCCAAGTTTTTGCAGATAAAATGACCACAATGCATCAACTGGTTTGAAATATGCCGAAGACTTCATTATGACCAATCTGATAATGCTATGAGATTCAACTTTATAAACTAATGAACTGTTTTTGACATGCAATTTTGAGAATACTTCAACTTTTCTAGAAAATGAACACAAATGGCTTTTCAGAAATAACTTTTCTAGTTTTCATAACCTTATTAAACGTATGCATTCAGAAAGATACGTTGTATAAATTGTACTACATAGCTTTCATTTTTATTGTCTTATCGATCTACAGCTTTTGAAAATTGCCAATAGTAAAAAAAAGTTTATTGTGTAAGGAAATAGTTTTGCATAATACATATCACGTTAGACGTATTGTGTGCATCAGGAACGTTGTCTAATTTCACAGGAAATAAGAATGAAGTTGACAATTAAAGTGATGTGGTTAGGGTAATATTGCTTTAAACCAGATTTTTTTTGTTACTTCAACTGTACTTCGACTACATAGCGAATTGATCTCAAGTACCTAGCCAAGAATCAAATATGAATGGTACAGATTTCACAGAAAGCACATTTCTCCATGTCTTGGATACTATGTATACCAATAGCAGCGATGCTATTCGACGCGAAGCCAATACATATCTAGAGAATTTTCAAAAAAGTGTATGATGCTGCTGCAATATACCATGTGCAAAACTCTCTGCTAACATGAATCAGACGGAAGCTTGGACAGTCACTCACTCAATTTTGTCGCAAGAAAATAGTCCTTTGCAGGCCAAAATCTTTGCTGCTCAAACACTCAGAACGAAAGTATGTCAACTAGATTGCTAACTACCCGGATTTTGCTAACACACACATAGATCATCTACGATTTGTATCAACTGCCTGAAAACGCACAGGCAGACGTGAAAGACTCACTCATTCAACACATCATACAAAACCGAAATTCGCAGAAAGTTATCATGACTCAATTAGTAATTGCGTTGTCTAATTTGGCATTACAATACTTACAGTGGAAAACGGTGATTCCTGATATGGTCAGCGCTTTAGGTTCAAATCCAGAAACTATTCCAGCACTTTTGGAATTTTTAAAGGTTTTGCCCGAAGAGTTGGCCACCTCTCGAAAGCTGCCAATTACTGACGAAGAATACAATATTCGAACAGATGAATTGCTGGTGCAAAACGCCGAGCGGGTATTGGATTTGTTGCTTGGATTTGTGAACTCTCCCCAATTTGAATCACTCAGGTCTTTGGTATTTCAATGTTTCAACTCGTGGTTAAAAGAAATCAATGCTGAAAAGGTTGTGAATTCATCATTACTGGATATGATTTTCCAAGCCCTCAATGATTCTGAAACATTTGATCCAGCTATCGAATGCCTTTGTTCAATGATCAGAGAGACAAGGGAGTTTGAAGAGTCTATGCCAGTTATCAAGGCGCTATATCCTAGAGTAATAAGTTTGCGTCCTAAAATCACAGAGTGCAAGAACGACCCCGAAGCTTACTCGGGATTTACCAGATTGTTTGCTGAGGCAGGTGAATCTTGGCATATGTTAATTGCCCGTGCACCGAAAGAATTTAGAGGCTTGGTAGAAGCTATTGCAGAATGTACGGCATTTGACGAAGATCTTGATGTTGTGAAATACACCTTCTACTTTTGGTACATACTGAAACAGATGATTGTGACCGACAAATATAACGAAGCAAGAAACGAGCTTGGCGATATTTACGTAACGTTGGTTCATGTTATTATTGGGCATTTACAATACCCATCTGGCCAAAGCGATTCCGATTTGTTCGGTGGAGACAGAGAAGAAGAAGAGAAGTTTAAAGATTTTAGACACGAGATGGGTGACGTTTTAAAGGATTGCTGTGCAGTGATTGGTGCTTCAAAGGCGCTAGGACTGGCTTTTACAAAGGTCGTTTCTCAATTGGAAGCACAATCAGCTGGGCAAGCTGTGACATGGCAGTCTATAGAAGCACCTCTGTTTTCAATGCGTGCCATGGCTAGAGAAGTCGAAACAAATGAGGACGAGATTCTTCCACAATTTATGAAAATTTTAGATAGTCTACCAGAACACGAAAAGATCAGATACGCAGTGACTCTTGTGCTGGGAAGATACACTGAATGGACTGCGAAACATCCTGACTATTTAGAGCTTCAGCTCAATTATATCACCAATGGATTTTCGTATCCGAGCCAGTCAGTGGTCAAAGCTGCTGCTCTTGCCTTAAAACATTTTTGTCAGGATTGCAGTAATTACTTGACAAAATTCGTCGATCAGTTATATCCGTTTTATGAAAAAGTCAAAAGTAGTCTGGATCTGAATTCTTACTACGAGGTCACACACGGTATTGCGTATGTTGTTGCATCTCAGCCAGTTGATAGCATGCTTCAGGCACTACAATACTTCGGCAAGCCTATTTGTACAAGACTCCTTGAAAAAGCTCAATTACCGGAAAGTGAACAAACATGTCGCGATATTGCTGATGAAATCGAACTGTTGAACATTTTTGTCGAAGTAGTGAATGTGAAGCCCGAAAACACCAAAAGCCCCACAAGCCAGTTTGTTGTAGAAGTGCTGCCAGTTATTACCGAAGTACTGAGCAAACACGGGTTCAGCACTTTTATTGCTGAAAGATGCTCCAAATTTATCAAGTGCTCGCTATTTTCATGTGGTCTCGACTTGCTTGATGTTCTATCAAGTATTGCAGAACTGCTGGTGAATGAGTTCCAAAAAACGCATTTTGGATGCTACTTATGGGTTACCGGAACTGTTTTCCGTGAGTTTTCTGATGACAAAGTTTCTGATGAAATCAAGGCATCGGTGTGGGCTTTTGGGCAAGAGCAAATGAAAAACTTTTTTCAACACTTGTCAACAATTGCCCCAGCTAGTGCGCCTGATTTAATTGATGATTTCTTCAGATTAATGGGCGATGCTATCATGTTTTTCCCCTTTCATCTTATTTCGTCCGAACTATTTGTACCTTCAATTGAAGCGTCACTAGTTGCTCTTGAATTAAATGAGTTCGATCCCATTGACTCAAGTCTTCAGTACCTTCGTGACGTTTTTGCATACGGTTCTAAATTTCCTCGCTCTTCAATTCATAAGTCGATCCCTGACGAAATTCGCTCTTTAGTTCTTCAACTTGCAAATTCACAAGGTCAACAAATTTGTTACCGTTTGATTTCCGGTTTAATATACAACTTTCCTAAGGACGCCTCGCATGACGCTACAGGTTTAATGTTAGAAGTTTTCCAGCTTGTGGAGCCAGCGGAAGCGTTGTCATGGTTAGCCACGACTCTTGATGCACTGCCAAAAGGTACAGTAAGTGATCTCGAAAAGCAGAAGATGCTGAATCGTGTTGGCACCGCTTTGAATTCTGGTGATTTCAAACGTATTAGAATGATTGTCAGCGATTTTACAGTGTGGTATTCAAGAAGAAATCTAGCTAGAAGAGATTAGTTACAATTATACATGCATATATGGCATGTAGCTCAGTATAATATAATTTATATAATACTCCATCTTGGTATAAGCAATCAAAGATTCTTAGATAAATAGTCTTTAGATCTGTAGACGTCAAAATAGATGTAAAACTGTGTAGAAACTTTTCTTTCAGTACTTCAATGGATGGAAGAGCAATATGCTAACTTACGTCGATGGGTAGTAGATAAAAATTTTGTCAATTGATGTTAAACTAGAAAAAATCAAAATCGTTAGACAAGCAATGTACACTCTTTTTTTTCTTTTTGGCTACCCTGTCAAGAAACCCAGCAATATCCATTATCATGAGGTTTTCAGTTTGAAAATTTTGCAATACTATCCTCGAAGATTGTTACTTGATTGTTTTCAGTTCAAGACTACTATTAAACATAAATGCCGTATATTGTTGCAGTACTTGGTTTCCTTTCCGAACTACTAAAAGACACGTAATTATTCTTGTGGATAGTATCAAAGTTTAGTTTTAGAGAGCTGTAAATGTGTGGTTCTGTTGATTTTGCTAATAAATGGGAAAGTTATCAGTGGCTATTTTATACGTAATTATAATACTAGATTTTCAAAGCTAACAATAATCTCGTTATTAGATTCAACTTATTCAGCTACATATTCGGATGTACGTTCAAAGATCTGCAATTGTTTTTGAATTTCGCTCACCAACAGCAATGTTGAGGTAACCAATTTGTTGCATTCTAAGAACAGACAATCTTGAATCGCCGAAGGACAATCATTTTTAGCCCATAACAGTTCGCGCGCAAGCAAGCTCTATCTGACTTGTATCTTAACCTAACCCTTGAGATTAGAAATTCCCCGACTCTGAGGAAAAAGATTAGTCAACTTCTCCAGCTTTTCTAGAGCCTTGACATTTCTATCACATCACGAATTATTAATTTTCTACTTTTTTTCTTTCTTGATTTATCAACATTGATGCTTTAGTTCGTGGAGGTCCAACTTAAGTTAGTTTAGTTTATGGCAAGCTCTCTTATAGTCCTGCTCATTTAGAACTGGGGTGTGAACAGTACCACATTCTTTTTTCTTTTACTCGTTGTGATATACAGCTCTTATAATGCCTCGCAAATCGAACACGTTCAAGCCAGCAAAAAAACGAAGCAGAAATGGTTGTCACAATTGTAAACGACTTAAAATCAAGTGTGATGAACAAAAGCCAAAGTGCACTAACTGTGCCAAATACAAGCTTCCGTTATGCGACTATTCTCTAAAGTTAATCTGGGGTGGTCGGCCTTACAAAAATAGGGAAGATGAACAGCAGATTGTACTAAAAGATTTTATAGCTGTTAATCTCGAAAAATCCGTTGAAACCGGATCTTTTGTAATTGAACATCCCGATGTTTTCTATAATGAAACTCTGGATAACGACGATGAACCAGATGTCATTGACGAATTTCAAGACAAGCCGAGTGGTGACAGTGGCGAGAGTAGCAGCGCTTTTACACCAGAAAGCATTCAGCTATCTGAAACGGATATAGCAAATGTGAATGATACAAGAACAATCGATTCTTTCTTTACCAACATTGACTTTTCTGAATTTTCAAACGATTTTGAAGAAACAGAGGATTTGGGTCACAAAAATAGCCTTATGCAGTTGCCATTGCGATATCAAATCCAGTCATATTCACCGTCTACGTCGGAGCCTTTCTCGCCAAGCTCAGTGCTTTCCGAAGATGGATTTACTCATGTTCCAAGACTGTTTGAACCAATCCCCGATATGCTCAAAGACTTTCCGTTTCATAGGGAACTTTTTCATCATTTTATCAACGTAACTGCCGATATTCTGGTTCCTGCGCCGTTAATATATCCTCAAAACCCATTCAAGACATTACTTCCTGCCATGTCACTCAGCTCGCCGCATCTTTTATCACTTATGCTAGCATTTTCAGCATATCATAGGGCTCGGTATCTGCGTATACCGCCACCACACGATCTTCTGGGTAAATTGTTGTCTAAAACATTTAAAGGACTAGCAAAGTCATTAGAAAACAAAGAAAAGGCTAACTCAGATGTAACATTAACAACATCAATTTTGCTTGCGTATTACGACATTTTAGTTGAGACTCCAACTAGTTGGAAAAAACATTTACATGGTGCTCGAAACATTGTTATATCCAGAAATCTCAGTAAACCTTTTCTTCTTCATGAAACAGTTGGTCCAAAACCTTTGGGCTTTTTTAAACCCGGATTAGACGAGTCGGATATCAAATATTTCCTGCTTAGATGGTTTGCATATATTGAAGTAGTTGGAGCGTTATCTTCTTCTCACTCAAGCGCATTTTTATCTACAAACGAAAATATGGCGCAATTATGGGCGGTACATGACTGGTCTTTGGCGAGAGTGAAAGAAGGTCCAGTTACAGTTGATTTACTGCTTGGTATGGATCTTGATATGCTTCCGATTTTATCCAAAGTTTCTTATCTGATTCGAGAGCGCGATAGATCTAGTGGTACCAATGATGCACTTACCAGTGAAGCCTTCCAGCTGGCAAATCTGCTTCTATCATTTTGTGAAAACTACGAATCTCAACGGAAACAATTTGTCAACAACTATTTGTCCAGTTTTCATGAAATTTCTATGAATGTTGAAACGTATTCCCAGGTATGTGCTATGAACACACTGTTTTGCTATGCAGCTTTAATTAAGCTTTATAGAAGAGCACTGTTGCTACCTACAGAATCACCATTTGTTCAATCTGTTGTCACGCAAGCTACTCGAATTTTGGATAACTGTATACCTCCTGGCTCGCGAGTTGAATCGTGTATGAGTTTTCCAATACTCACCACTGCATGTGAGGTAATAGATGAAAAGCTCAGAGAAAGTTATCGCCAGCGTCTAAAAGGTATGGAACGTTTCGGAGTTGGCCAAGTGAGCTCCGCAAATAGAACTCTTGAGTTGTCATGGGCAAGAGGGGTGCATTGGACTGAAATTCTTAAAGAAAACGGATGGGAGTTTGTATTTGCATAAATCGAGTTTTCAGTTTTTTCATAAAATTGCTCTCGTAACTTTTTGGCATACCTAGCTATGCATTTCGTTTGTTGAAACTATATTATCTAAAGTTGGCTAACTATTCCGTTCGATGATCAGCGTCACGGGCATTTTTTTAGACGTGCACATTCTATAGTTTTGGAATTCACATACTAATGATATACTAATAATATAAAAAAGAGTGATTGGTTCAAGCATTAATGTTGAACAATGTTCTAAAATAGAAATGCAGTATTGTAGTCTAACGAATGAAAAGGTTTCAAGTTGTTGTTTACCGCTTTCTCCCTTGTTGGTCGTTATGCGAGGACATATCCCATAGACCCCCTCTGCTTGTATCTTCTTCTTTCAAAGATTTATATTTACCGCGGCCTTGTTTGCCAATATCTTCTTGTCGTCGTACTTGTAAGGCTTTTGGTACGTTTTTCTTGTCGATATAATCATCCTCCAAAGCTTGATTAAAGTCCCTATTCTTTATCAACTCATCGTCCTGGAAAAATGCACCTTTGTGATAATAACGCTTACTGCTATCATCCTTTTCTTTTTCTTCTCTAAGTGCTTGGTCTTGCTCCAATTTCCTTGCGTGAGCTTCAGCATCTCTTTCTTCTTCTGTTTTGGTTTCGCGTAATTGTTGCAATTCTTCTAGCTCACGCTCGCGAGCAATTGTCAGTTCTCTATCGCGTCTCACACGCGTCAACTCTCGAATCTTCCATGCCACGAACTCGGCCTCAGGGTCTATGTCGTCGGTATCATCAATTGTAAAAATCTCCGGATCAGTGTTTCCACTAAGCAATGCTTCAGCAGCAATTTGGTGTTGTATGTTTGATTCGGCTAGCGAAAGGGCATGCGATTTCCTTGCTTCAGCATCATCTTCAACTTTCTTTACTATTTCAGGTTTGACCATACGTTTTGATTTAGAGATGAAACTGGGCTTGACTAGGGCTGGTCTGTCATCATCAGAAGAGCTTGATTCTTCTGAAGATGATTCGTCTTTGTCTTCTTCTTCAGATAACGGCGGCACTGTCGTAATTTTCTCAGCCGGTAGTGGCCCTTGTTTTGTATCCGTGTCTAAAGGATGAGCGGTAGCTGGTACCACAGCAGGTATAGAAGTCGTAGCAGAGTGTATCGACGGCTTTACAGATTTGACGCTTGTTGTGGGAGATTCCGAGCGAATTTTGCTTGTGATAGGGGCAATCTTTATTTTTGGCTTCTCAAGTTCAATGTCATCTTGTTGTTCTTCGTCTGCATCTTCTTCAATCGGACTTTCTTCTTGTTCTTCGTCCAAAACCTCTTCCTCAGAGCTAGATTCGTGTTCAGCTCTTCCAGCAAAATAACGCGTGGCCCCTGGGCGTCTGATATTACTCATCGAGGTTTTTTCTAAAAATTTTAATGTTTGAAATATGAATGTTTGGTAGTTGCTTGTGTATCTTGTGTATGTTTCCAGGACCTAGGGGTAGATGAGTCCAAAATTCAAATTTATTGTTTTTCACAAGCTGTCGAGAAAATTCAGGTCCCTCCCACCAATCTCCGTTTCACTGCACAACACCACCAGGAAATGTCGGAGAAAACTCAGCCCACAGGCGCTGTAAGCGCATCTAGAAATGCGGGTATGTTTGTGATCAAAAGCTATTTCATGAAGAGGAGGAATCAGATTTGTTAACAACTCTACTCTATTGCAGAACTTCAACAGCAGTACAACACATTCAAATCTACACTGAATCAGCTCATGATGAAAATCGCTGAACTAGAAACAGACATGGAAGAGCACAGGTATGACCTAGCAGGAAACCAAGAAAATTAGTTTTATAGAGCTCAGACTAACCCATACTCAAGACTGGTAATTGATACGTTAAAGGAGACACCCAAAGATCGCAAATGCTTTCGCATGATCGGCGGAGTTTTAGTTGAAAAGACTGTAGCTGATGTTGAGCCTGCGCTACAAACTAATTTTCAAGGTTTGACCCAAGTCGTTGAAACCCTTCGATCAGACTTGAAAAAGACAGAGACTGAATTGCGAAACTGGCAGAAGGAGCACAATGTTAAGATTGTCCAGCAAAACTAGAAATCAATTTTGTTGAACATATGTTTTGGACCTACATATATCAAGTCAATAGGAATTTTTAATTTACTCTGACAACAAAATTGACTAAAAATTTGTAAATGCGCAGTTGAGTTGTGTGTTATCTCTGGCTTTCACTAGATCATATTATTATTATTGTATGAATTTTATGGTGCTCTAGTGATGTTAATTAATTGTCCAAAAGTGTATAGCGTGATTTGGACGTAGATATCAAGCCCGTAAATGGTTTTCGGATGTCAATTTGATTGCTATATGTACTATTCAGACAGATTTTATTTTGTATATTTGCCTCAAATCTTTACATGCTTCTATAATTTGAAAGCGAGAGTAACAATGTTCTTATTTGGAGGCATAGATCAAAGGTATCAAACAGCATTCACTTCTTTCTCTAGGCAGGATTTGAATTTCAGAGTTGTCCGTTTCAGCCGTATATATGGGTAAGGGTTGTGTGAACTTGTGATGTAAATTTCGCGTATTATTGATGACCTTTTTAAAAATTGTGATTGACGGAGCTGGCGAGTTAGAGACAACATGTTCAAGAAAAAGGCACCTACAGTCACGGTTACCGAGGCTATTGTAATCTTACCGCAATCTACAGGAAAGAATGATTTACTAAATTACGATCAAGTCTTTTTGTCGGCGGCCAAAGATGCTGACAACTCGTTAAAAGCAAGAGATGTGGGTGTTCACACCCCATTGATGGCGATACACCCACATGCACAATTACCATCTTCACAACCATTGTATGTTTGTCATGAGTATCTAACTATAATTCCATAATTTTCTCTAACAAGCTGACAGTTTTTCAACGTTTGCATATGGACTGATATTGGGTCAGTTGAGTGTTGTGGTTGTGATGTGCTTCTTTATCAGGTTCTTCATATTTGCAGACCCTCCGCCAGACAATAGAGACTATCAATCACATGTGAGGCAACAAAGACAAGCAAAGTTACTACCAGAAACTGACGCATCACCATCCATCATTCTAGAAAAGACATATTATGATATAGATCAGCACTCACCAGAGTCATTAGATTGGCTCACTGTTTTGCTTTCACAAGGGATTAAACGTGCAAGAACAATTGCAGCAGAAAACGATTGGCTTTTGGAAGAACTCACTAGTCTTTTGAATAGTGATAAAATGCCTAGTTTTGTTAGCAAAATCGAAGTCACTGAACTTGATACTGGTGAGAATTTCCCTGTTTTCAGTAATTGCAAAATTGTCAAAAAAAATGCACTAGATGACGAAGGTCGGGATAACTTGGATGTTGGTGCATCAGCATCTTTACCGGGAAGTGTTCTTGGAACGCCGCTTTTACGCACTGTGAGATCCCAAGAATTTTCAAAGGCCAAAACTGAGAAACAGGAAATTTTGGAAGCACAAATAGACATTGATCTAAAAGATCATATTACCTTGGGAGTTGACACTAACCTGTTGATCAACTTTCCTCGGCCAAACTTTTGTTATTTGCCTGTGAACTTGGCTATTTCAATAGTTAAATTTTCTGGAATGCTCAAAATTTCTTTACGTCCCGCCGACTATAATCAAGGCACAGAAGCTGATCATGATGCAAATGCTAACACCGCTGGTCAATCATCTATCAACATTTCATTTGCACCTAACTATCAAATGGAGTTCGAGGTCAAGTCTAGCATTGGATCAACTTCCAAATTAACTAACGTACCCAAAATTGCACAACTTGTGCAACACAGAATTAGAGAAGCGTTTGAAGAAAGATTTGTCTATCCTAACGAAAAGCAAATATTTCTGCCTTCTGTTTTTCCTAAAAAACCACATGTATCTGAAAGTGTTGCCACCTCTCCAAGACTACACCCTAGATCTTTTTCATCGGTTAGTCAATTGGCTTCTAATACCGTGCTGAATATGCCTTCGCACAGATATCAGGATGATGAATCTGCTATCATTTAACTTATTTCACGAGCAATTTTTTTTTTTTTTGCTTAAGATCACAATTGATTTGTTGTTGCTTTGACTAACCTGACACCTAGATATTCGAATTTCATTAAATTTTAGTTACATGTCTGTAATACTGTTATATTTTTTTGGACTCCAAAAACGCAATAAATTTAATCCTTTGATTGTTATACCACAGTACTCGAATGTGCTTTACAAAAGAATAAGTTTGACATCAATGAATGACATTTAAAACATGTTCTAATGCAAACAATTTGGCTTGTCCAAAAATCTTCTGGCGAAAAGAAAGGGCTTTTTGCTCTCTTCACTGGCAACTGATGAAATATATGTACGGCCTTTTTCGTTTTGTGCGGATTATCAAGGATTGGTCACAACTACAAACAACCTGTAAGACAGCAAAGCATTCCATCCTACAATAAATATATCTTTTAAATCAAGAATATTTATGTCAACGGCATTTAAGTACAATAGAAGTTTATGTATTATGAAATGCCTTTTCTTAATCAAATTCTTTACCTTTACAAGGTTCAATGTCTCCGATTTCTTTTAATTTATCACCAAAACAAGAAATTGAAACACATTGAATAAGATCAAATCGACCTAGAAGTATTGGTTTGGTCGCTTTGAACAGTTTGACAAGTCCGGCAACATAGCGGGTCTGAACCTTGAATTGTTTTCGTGCTTATTCCTGTTTGTCTCCGCACAATCTGTTTCTTTCGAATGTCGTTCACAAAAAGAGTGAATGACAAGAAACTTAAATTTATAACCAGATTTGGTTCAATAAACCCATGATTGGTTTTTCTGAGAAGATCAATTGTTTGATTATATGTAGCAAGACAAGACTTCATATTATTTTTCCATACTATGGTGTAGCTGGCAACATTTAGAAGTTCGGCCATTACACGTCTAATCAGTGGTCTTTTGGTCAGCCATCTTTGCGCATTGAATAATTTTTGACATTATGAGAATTTCACACAAGACGGTAATAACAGTCTTACGGGAATAAACAACTTCTTGTGTTGTTACATAATAATATTATTATTATAGTCTCGCAGAGGAATAAAATGATCAAATAGAACCTCGGTGGAGGTTTAAAATCCATTTTTATTATCTGTTGATGTGTGTCACAGATGAGTTTTGAACATTTTCTTTTTTAATACAAATCGATCGACTTTATCTAAAACAATAATAATATTATTCTATATTTGATAAAGCATTGAGTTGGATGTGGTTTTGCGCTACCAAGTTTGCCAATATACGGAAAATTCTGTTGGCATATTAAAACATGGGGTCCTGTATCAGAATCAACACCAAACCCCAATGTACAACGGTCGTTGCTTCTGATTTTGACTTTGAGAGGATTCTCTGCCCAAAAGTTATAGTATAGTTTCTGATTCACATTCACACATGATTGTTAAAGATAAATCAGATTTTGAAAGAGCCAGCATGTGCGTTTGGGTAATGGTAGGATCTAAAATAGTTGGATATGCTTTGCCTACTGAAGTCAGCAAATGGAGTGAATCTTGAGATTTTCTTTTGGCATAGCTTTAGAATCAAACTTCAGCCATATCCCTCCTTCGGGTAGATTTGGCATTCGTTTATGTTTGCAAATTGACTTCATTCTGGCTTAAATTTGTCACGGAAAAAGTCTGTGCATTAATTGCGGCTGCGAATTGGCAAATTTTTGATAGTAACCACCCGCTTGATGCGTTGTCGGAGAGTAGGTAGTTGTTGCTAGTGATTCCGAAGATTGAAAAAGCTTCTCCATGCTTAGGTCACCTGAAATTCTAAATCCAGACCCAACCCTGTAGGCGTTGACATGTGTCCACGGTAGGCGCCCGAACCTGTGTATAAAAGTCTAGTTAATTTCTATTCAGTTCAATTGTACCCACGCATCAAACATCCAAGCACCTCAGTCTAACTTCCAACCGCCTTCTAGCTTTCGTCAGTATTAGACGTCATAATATGGCTTAACATCAAAATGGCCGACAGTTTGGACCATTCAATACCTGCAGAGGTGGAAGACGCTTCTGCTGGGATTCTCCACGTTCTCTTATGGGCTGTTCCCCGATTATTCTTGAAACTGGTGGGGCTATTTGCCTATCAAATACCAGCATATGGACTGAACCTGTTAGGAAAACGATTCAGCTTCACGCTCAGGTTCTCATCTTTGTAAGAAAATTTTGAATCCCAAGATATGACTTTTCACTAACCTCTACGTGCTATAGATTATTGATCTTAGTTGTGATCATTTTGTTGCTATGGACATTTGTACGATACCGCTATTTGACAACCTATTCTCGTCTCCCGCCAGAAGAAATCAGAGAAGAGCCAAAGATTGACCTTTTCATGGACTCCCCTTTAACAACTGACTCAAAGACAGGATTTTCTACTTATCTTGAGGACTTTCTAAGTGCTATCAAGATTTTTGGACATTTGGAGCGACCTGTTTTTCACGAACTGACACGGCAAATACAATCATACAAATTGGAGCAAGGTGAAACAATGTCATTTGACGAAGAAAAAGGGTTTTACTTGGTCGTCGATGGTAATGTCCAGATTCTTACCAAAAATTTAGACGAAGATAAGTCAAGCACATTCATTGACCAAGACTTGATTACAATCGGTGATCAAACTTACCAAGTTTTGAATGAAGTCAAGAGAGGTGCACCAATATCTTCGCTGGTTTCTGTGCTCAATCTTTTTGCTAGAACTTTGAAGGTTGATCCTGAACCGTTTTCTCCAAAAAGAACAAATGGTTTAGGCAATTTTGAAAACAGTTCTGACGAAGTACATGACGTTTTCAGTAGTCATTTCTCGCTTGGAACCGCATTTCTTGATCGAGTCAGCCCTCTTGAAGACTCACTGGCTTTTGCTTCTGAGGACTCTACAATTGCTATTATTCCACAATCGGCATTTAATCGACTTATGAGAAAGTTTCCCAAATCCGCAGTAAATATTATTCAAGTAGTGATGTCAAGATTGTCTCGAGTGACATTTCATACAGGACACCACTATCTTGGGCTGACACGTGAAATCTATGTATCTGAGAGGATCCTCAACAGCAAAGCTCAGTATGAGCTACCATCCTATTTGCGCGATAGGGCTGTAGACGTTGTGAAACAAAAAATTGATGCCAACCCTGAGTGCGCCGATGAGCAGGTAGTTTACGTCAGTAGACCTACGACAAATCGAAAGCTGCAACAAACTACATCCAAGACATCCAAATCTCGTCAGGTTTTGTTAGATCCTAGTGCATTGGCTCACCCAGGTGATCTTCTTTCAAATGTTCCCCTTCTAAGACGTGAATCATACAAATTTGATATCAAGAAACTGCCTACGAGTATTTCATTTACAGGCGATGAAGAAACTGAAGACTCTGCTTTGCGATTAGCCCTCACCGAATGTATTTTTAAGTTTTTAGGATTGGAAAATGAGGTTCGAAAAGACGATGTTGTTGATCCCCCTTCAGACAACCCAACTCCGATTGTTACAGCATTAGATGCTCATGGTGGAAAATATCGAAAATCGTCGTTCAACAATCTACTGAATAATTTGACACAGATGGAGAAATTGACTCCAACCAATGACGATGATTTGATTATGCCAAGGAACACATCGCCCGCCTACGACAACGCACAAATTGAGGCGTCCCAGAATCTTGATATTATATACTACAAAGCGAATACAGTTCTCATCGAGCAAAACGGTGATTCACATGGCGTTTTTTATCTTATTCAGGGTTTACTTGAAGTAGGCTACAATGACAAATCCGGTAAATACCACGAACTTTACACTATCAAGCCTGGTGGAATAGCGGGTTTTCTTGGTGCGGCTATTTCATATAAATCTTTCATCCAGATCAAAGCAAGTACAGATGCCTATGTTGGCTTCTTGTCAAGGGATGGTCTGGAGAGAATTTCCGAAAAGTACCCAATTTTTCAACTTAGTGTTGCGAAAACCTTGATTAGCACATTGTCCAACTTGATTCTGACCTTAGACTTTGCATTGGAATGGATACAAGTGCCTCAAGGTCAAATGATTTTTAAGCAAGGCGACGAATCCGATTCTATTTATATTGTGTTAAATGGACGTCTAAGATCTGTGGTTAGAGAAAACGGCAAAATTATTAAGCATGGAGAATACGGACAAGGCGATAGCATAGGCGAGCTCGAAGTTTTAACGGTTTCAAAACGCCCTTATACCTTACACGCGATTCGAGAGACCGAGGTTGCTAAACTTCCTCGTGTTCTTTTTGAAAACCTAGCTAAAAAGCATCCCAGTATAACCATTGAGATCTCTAGAATTATTGCGTCAAGAGTCAGAACTAGATTGGGTGCTCCGTCTCTTTCGGGTTATGAGCACGGTGCACTTTCTGAATTCCGTACTGTATCTATAGTGCCGACACGATCGGGTCTTCCAGTTTCAGAATTTGGTCAAAAATTGGTAAATGCTTATACTGATATTGGACAGAACGTCAAGTCATTAAATATAGCTTCTGTGCTTCATCATTTAGGCCGAAATGCATTTAACAAGATTGGACTGCTGAAAATGTCCCATTACCTTTCTGATCTCGAAGAACGATATCAAACTGTGGTATATGTCGCAGATACAGGTGTCAATTCAATTTGGACTCAAACCTGTATCTCTCAAGCTGACTGTATTCTTCTACTTGCAAACGCTTCTGATGAGCCTGATATTGGTGAGTACGAGAGACTTCTTGCTACTATGAAAACCACGGCAAAAACCGAACTTATCTTGCTTCATAATGAGAGATACGTTCCAGCAGGATCCACATCTAAATGGCTAAAAAACAGAATCTGGGTCAACTCTCATCATCACATACAAATGGAGTCAGTAGAGCCAAGTCGTGAAATATCTGTTGGTAGATTGAGTCGCTTGAAAAGTAAAATGCAAAGCATTCAGGTTGATCTGATGAACAAGTACACTAACAAGCAGAGAAACCTGCCTATTTACTCCAACACATTTATTCACAAAAACGATTTCTATCGTCTTGCTCGTATTCTTTCTGGTCAAGCTGTTGGTCTTGTATTGGGAGGTGGTGGAGCCAGGGGTTTGTCTCATATTGGTGTCGTCAAAGCACTAGAAGAAAACGGAATTCCGATTGATTTTGTAGGTGGTACATCCATTGGCGCATTTGTCGGTGGGCTCTATGCTAAAGAATACGATCTTGTTCCAATTTATGGTCGGGCTAAGCAGTTTTCGTCAAGAATTTCAAGTTTGTGGCGTATGGTTTTGGATTTAACATATCCTGCCACGTCCTACACTACTGGGCATGAGTTCAATAGGGGTATCTTCAAAACATTTGGAGATTTTCAAATTGAGGATTTTTGGCTCAGATACTTTACAAACACTACAAACATCACACACTCTAGAATGGAAATTCACAGATCAGGATATGCTTGGCGGTACATTCGTGCTTCAATGTCACTGGCGGGCCTGTTACCACCCATCACCGATAAAGGGAGCATGCTCTTGGATGGTGGTTATGTCGATAATCTTCCAGTTGCACAAATGAAGGCGCAAGGTGCTAGGTACATTTTTGCAGTTGATGTAGGATCAATTGACGATACTACGCCAATGAAGTACGGTGACACTCTATCCGGTATCTGGGTTCTTTTCAATCGTTTTAACTTTTTTTCCAAGCATCCTAATATCCCAAATCTGGCAGAGATTCAGGCTCGATTGGCATATGTATCATCTGTCGGGGCGCTGGACAAGGCTAAAAACACTCCGGGAGTCGTTTATATTCGGCCACCTGTTGATAACTATGCTACATTAGACTTTGCAAAGTTTGACGAAATCTATAAGGCCGGAATTGACTATGGACATGAATTGATCAAGAAACTAAAAAGTCAGAATAAAATGCCACAGATTCCAGGTGCTACAAAACTCAAAAAGGCTTCCCGGCCCGTCATGACAAGAAGAAATTCAGTCTAAAATACACAATTCATTATCCAATAAATAATACAGTTGATATAAACAGAGCAAAATAGAAATTCATAAATCATGATCATTAATTGCTTGTAGGTGGGCTAATCAAAACAACACTGTCTCCTCTAACAAAAAGCATTTCGCTTCTCTTCTTGATACTCTGCAAATATTCTAGTTAGAAACACACTTGTATGCCCAGATCCGCTACGTTCACAACATACCTTGGGTTCATCGTCGTCGTTGTCTAAGTAGTAGATGGTTTCTTCAACATCACTTAAGATCATGTTGCAATGGGAATCGTAGGCCTGCTGATGTTAATATTTCGGCTTATTCATTCAGCTGTAAGAGGATATAGAAATGGCGAATACTCACATGTAGTCTTCCTCTGATTTCGCGATCGGCTCTGAGCTTCACATAGATGATTTCGTCAAGCGAAAGCCTAACAAGATCTAGTGGTTCCGAAATAGCTGAAGCAGTCGATTCTACGGCAGTGCTCATTTCTGTTGAATCTCAGTTGGTATATAGTTGTGTATCTATCAACAGTAATGAGAAATATTTGTGAGAGTGTTAGAGCTTGGGATTTTGTAAATTTGTTATATTGAAATCAAACCCTTGCCCAACACAAAACCTTTTTGCGACTATGTGTACATGTTTTTACACGATTGCAGTAACTGCTCATCTTCTTTCTCATCGACAGATATGTACATTAGAGAAACGTTGTATTTACAAAGTGAGAATTAAATAAACAAGAATGAAAAATGAAACGTTATGATCGGAAAAAGCCTGAAATGCAGATGCAGCTCGAACAACACATCACTTAAAAAGCCGCTAGTACTGCCTTTGAAAACGCTTAGGCGAGCTTCACGCCCATCTGAAGCAATGTTGCCAAATCAGTTCAGGAACCGCGAAATCTTACTCGCTATTCTGAATCCGAGACTATGAGATGCGAGCACAGAGCAATTACTTTCTATGGGGTGTGTGCTGTCGCGGACAACCCATAAATGACCGGTGGGGTTGTTCAGAACATAAAATAGAACCTTAGCAAATAAGCTTTTGTTGTAAGTTTTGATTATATGATATAGTATATGGTACTTGTATATTTGAGTAAATGTGATATGGTTTATGTTGTAACAAATTTCCAGCCCTTGCCCTTCACAAAATTTTCAGAACATGAAATTTTTTTCTACTATTCTGCTTGGGAGTTCTTTTTTCAAAAATTTCAAACATTTTCTTCCAACAATTGGACTCTTTCAACCTACTTTATTCGTTAAACGACTGGAGATATAGGACATTAAAGGGGCCGCATCCTATTCACATATACACATATTTTAGCAATGACTTTGGTTCTGACAGAAACATCGGCCGGTTATGCCTTGTTGAAGGCAAAGGACAAGAAGATCTACAAGTCCTCGAGCCTAATTGAAGACCTGTCTACGCCTGAAAAGGTTATTGACCAGTTCAAGGTGAAAGTCTTCTCCAAGTTCGACTCTGCCGCCTCTGCTTTAGAAGAAGTTAACTCTGTCATTGAGGGAAAGGTTTCCGACAAGCTTGCATCTTTGCTTAACGAGCTCAAGGACGAGAAGAAGACTACTTTGGTTGTTGCTGACCCCAAGCTCGGTAATGCCATCAACAAAATTCCCGACCTTTCGCTTTCCGTCGTTTCCGATACCGCTAGTTTAGATCTTTTCCGTGCCATTAGAGAGCATCTTCCCGCTCTCTTGCCTGGTTTGACCGACAAAGACCTCTCTACCATGTCTCTTGGTTTGGCCCATTCCCTTGGCAGACACAAGTTGAAGTTCTCTCCCGAAAAGGTTGACACCATGATCATTCAAGCCATTGCTCTTCTCGACGATCTTGACAAAGAATTGAACACATACGCTATGAGAATTAAGGAATGGTACGGATGGCATTTCCCCGAAATGGGCAAGATTGTTCAAGACAACGCAGCCTACGCTCGTGTTATCAAAGTTATGGGTTTCCGCACTAACGCTTCTACCACTGATCTTTCTGAGGTCTTGCCCGAAGAAATTGAGACTCAGCTTAAGGAGGCTGCTGAAATCTCTATGGGTACTGAAATCACCGATTTTGATCTCGACAACATCAAGTCCCTTGCTGATCAAGTTATTGGCTTTGCTGATTACCGTGAGCAACTTTCCAACTACCTTAACGCTCGTATGGCTGCTATTGCTCCCAACTTGACTTCTCTTGTTGGTGAGCTTGTTGGTGCCAGACTTATTGCACATGCCGGTAGTTTGATCTCGCTAGCTAAAGCCCCTGCTTCTACTGTTCAAATTCTCGGTGCTGAGAAGGCTCTTTTCCGTGCTTTGAAGACCAAGCACGACACACCCAAGTATGGTATCATCTATCATGCCTCTTTGGTTGGACAAGCCTCGGGTAAGAACAAGGGTAAGATCGCCCGTATGCTTGCCGCTAAGACTTCCGTCAGTTTGAGATACGACGCTTTGGCTGAGGATCGTGAGGATGTTGCCAGTGTTGGTATTGACGACAGAATCAAGATTGAGAAGAGACTGAGTCTACTGGAAGGCCGCGACATCAACATTACTGCTGCCCGTGCCGCTGTGAATGACAAGAAGAACGCCAAGGTGGATTTCAAGGATAACAAGAGTTACAACGCCGACGCAGACACCGCTATGAACGACGCTCCTGAACAGGAAGATTCTGATGATGAGGATTCCGACGACGAGGCTGAAGTCAAGGAAGAAAAGAAGGAGAAGAAGGAGAAGAAGGAGAAGAAAGACAAGAAGGAGAAGAAGGAGAAGAAGGAAAAGAAAGACAAGAAGGAGAAGAAGGAAAAGAAAGACAAGAAGAGAAAGAGAGACGAAGATGAAGAGGAAGAGTCTAAGGAGAAGAAGAAAGACAAGAAAGAAAAGAAGGATAAGAAGAAGAAGAAGAGTAAGGATTAGATTTTTCCTTAGTCTCTAAGATGGTCATAGATTATTATTTTTGATATATAAATATATATTGTGTGCTTTTTATTGTTTGTAAATGTTGTATCATGTTTGAAAAACTCGAAAAATAAGTTGTTTGATAAGATTTTTTTAAATTTGAACGCTGACTCATGTTTGACTTCTTTCTATTCACTTTTAACCTACACCTTATCTCTTCGTTTTGATCTGTTCAAGCATCTAGACAAATCAAATAGGTCTTGGTAAATATGGTATTAGCAGCAGTTGGACAGTTCTGTGCTACTTCTTCGTTGAGCAGCAATGCTCAAATTATTAAACAATTGATCTTGCAAGCATCGACAGCCGGTGCGCAAGTACTGTTTTTGCCTGAAGCTTCGGACTATATTGCTGGCTCACCAGAACAAAGTTTGGCTCTAGCTAAACCTATTGAATCTGCTAATGCTATCCAAGACGGTGTTATTACTGCCTTAAAATCCATTCCCCCTGGTCAAGTGAAACCCTACATTTCAATTGGCGTTCATGAACCTGCATCTGGAACTCGTGTAAAGAACACGTTGTTATGGTTTAGCCCAGAAGGAGAGTTGTTGAAGAGATATCAAAAACTACATCTATTTGATGTCGATATTACAAATGGTCCAATCTTGAAGGAATCCAATGGGGTAGAGCCAGGTGAAAGTTTGGTGGAACCGTTTGACTCGCCCATTGGCAAAATTGGGCCCGCTATTTGTTACGATATCAGATTTCCCGAAATGGCGCTACGACTACGTAGATTAGGAGCCCAGGTGTTGCAGTATCCTTCAGCATTTACAGTGAAAACGGGTATGGCCCACTGGGAAATTCTAGCAAGAGCGAGAGCAATTGATACACAGTCCTACGTGATGATGCCAGCGCTGATTGGTGTTCACGACCCTCCAACCGGGAAGCGACAGTCATATGGGCACGCAATGATTGTAGATCCATGGGGCACTGTTCTTGCCGAAGCACCTAGTTTTGATTCGTCTCCCCGAATTGTTACAGCCGATATTGATCTGGCTGCTCTTGACAAAAGTAAGTGTGATTTTTGTGATATCTATTCTTGATAACAAGCTAACATGATTGTTAAACAGTTAGAAAAGACATGCCTTTATGGGAGCAGCGAAGAACAGACGTCTTTGGAGAAATATAAATCACAAGAAACCACTTGTAATCTTTTCTGATTCTATTAAGATACAAATTACATTTCGCACCTTACAATGGTTTTAATGGACGTTTACTTTTGAAGACCATCTTGCTTTGGCTGCTAGTTTCGTCGTTGAGCTTGGAATTTAAACTACCCGAAATTTCCCTACTCGATAATATTGCCATGTCACGTAGATTCTCCAGTTCCTTCAGCAGCGTAGCTCGGGTATTTAGCATTTTAGCTTGACAGTCTTTTTCGTACTTTAGTTGTGCCTCATAACTGTCTATTGTGTTTTTGATCATTCCCTGATTCTCCCTCAGGTAGCTTCGTGTTCCGTCGATTATTCCTGAAATTGTCAATTGATACCGCTGATTCACCTCATGCATTTTTTCCTCCACAATTTGTAATTTTTGAAGTTCAAATCTCAAATTGAGATGTTTTTCTTCCAGCAATTTTTGTTTGGATTTCTTTGAAAGCTCAGAAGTCGACTCTGGTTGCTGTTCTGAAGATAGTTGAGCAACATTTCTTCGCTCTAGTTCACGCATTTGACGATGCCTCGCGGAAGTTTGAGACTCTCGCTGTCCATGAAGTCCATAACGGCTTGAATCTCTATTGCGAATCCTTGAGTCATCTAGAGGTGCGGGAATAAATTTTTCTAACTCGCCTAAGGATTCTGTTTGTTGTTCCAAGACACGTTTGGCCAGCTTGTGTATTGAATCCACAGTTTCGCGATTTTTCTGTAGTCTGAGCGTAAGATCATCAACGCAATTTAAAATGTTTTTGACCTCAGGAGAGTTTCCAGAGTCATCTGTGAATGCAGTGGCGTTGTTTGTCATCATGTGTGATTCAATCGACTTCGACAGAAGAAAGTGTGATGTAAAAGGAAATGTGTTTTGAATGTTGTTCTACATCTCGAATAAAGTGATGTTTGTCCCCAATTTGAGACCTCTTCATTTATAGGCGCTATATTGCTCCATTGTAGTTGATTGTCGGCATAGACATTATCCCGCATACAAACTCAGTACTTTTCTTGACGATATTCTATAGCTTTTCTAGTATTTCAAGCTCACAGCTTGGAAGGTGTTTGACGTTTTTGTTCATACAGTAACCAAGATTTTGAGCTCGTGGTTTATCAGCCTTATGCAATGCCATTATGTAATTCCGGGAGCTTTTGCGGAGCATCCCAAAAGAGTCACGAATTTCAGTTTATCCAGGTGCATTTTTCTTTCTTTGCTCATTGGTAGATTAGCTCTTGAAAAACACACTTCATCCATCATCACACCATGTCTACTGCTAAACCTTGGGTTGTTCAAAAGTTTGGAGGTACAAGTGTAGGCAAATTTCCCGTGGCTATAGCCGAGGATATTGTCAAAGTCTACCATAGCTCTCAAAATGTAGTGGTAGTGTGTTCAGCCAGATCTACAGATACTAAAGCCGAAGGTACAACCACTCGTCTATTGACTGCTGCAAGCAACGCGCTTTCTGGTGAGGATTTTTCAGAAAGCTTACAAGCAATACGCGAGTCACACATCAAAGCTGCTCGAGAATCAGTCAAATCGAAAGAGTTGTTAGAGCAGCTCGAGGTTGACATTCACAAGGAGTGTGATAATGTTATCAGCATTATCAATGCCGCCAAAGTTATTGAAGAAGTTAGTGCACGTACATTGGACTCTATTGTCGCTACTGGTGAGAAGTTGGCATGCATGTTTATGTCGGCAGTTATCACAGACTGTGGTGTGCCTACGAAATATATCGATTTATCACATATCATTCCTAGCAATTATGCTCAATTACATCAAGATGCGAACACAAATGGACTAGATAAAGAGTTCTACAGCTTTCTTGTTGACAGGATTAGAAACGAGATCTTGGCTTGCGAAGGCTATGTTCCCATTGTGACCGGTTTTTTTGGTACTGTTCCTGGTGGATTATTAGAAGGTATTGGAAGGGGTTACACTGACCTTTGTGCAGCCTTGACAGCAGTAGCGTTGAAAGCCGAAGAACTACAAATATGGAAAGAGGTAGATGGTATTTTTACCGCTGATCCACGAAAGGTGCACACTGCCAGGCTTTTACCCATAATTACACCTGAAGAAGCAGCTGAGTTGACTTACTACGGCTCAGAAGTCATTCATCCATTTACCATGGAGCAGGTCATAAATGCGCACATTCCTATTCGGATTAAAAACGTCACAAATCCCACTGGAAACGGAACAATTGTTTACCCAAACAATATGAAGTTACCTGGAAATGCTACTCCTCCCCATCCTCCAGCTGCGCTGTCAAAGCTCTCTATCAAGGACACTGGGGCCGAAAAAGGTCCAACGGCAGTAACTACCAAAAACAACATTATTGTGCTTAACGTTCATTCTAACAGAAAAGATTTGTCCCATGGATTTCTTGCACATGTTTTTGCTATTCTAAACAAATGGAAACTAGTAGTTGATTTGATTTCTACTTCTGAAGTGCGTGTATCTATGGCCCTTCATTCTTCTTTATCGGAGTCCAACTTCAAAAGCGCATTAACTGAGTTACGCAAGTACGGAGCTGTCGATGTCACCAGAAAGATGTGTATTGTTTCGTTGGTTGGTATAAAAATGAAGCATTCCATTGGTACTGCCGGTCTCATGTTTTCCACGCTTGCTGCTGCTGATATCAATATTGAAATGATATCTCAAGGTGCCAGCGAAATCAATATTAGTGCCGTTGTAGATCAAAAGGATGCTCTAAAAGCACTTAATGTTCTTCATCAACGACTTCTCTGTGCTCCCAGAGTGCCTTCTTTCATGAATTTGCGAAACAGTTAGATTACATCTTTTATCATAGACAAATAATTAGAGATTTATAATTATTTACGGTTCTGGTTACATAGTAACAAATACTGAAAAATGCTTGCCACGATACGTTGGATGGGTGCATTTGTAGGTATGTTCTTCACTAAATGCGACAGTAAATAAGCTGATGATATCCTGCAAGAAAATAGTTTTGTTCGTTAATTCTTTATAAACACTGCTTATTTAACACTTAACGAATTAGCTCTTCAATACAATTCGAGGTGTTGTCAATACTGAGAAAAAAAATACAACAGATCATAACAATAAAAGAACTGGAAGTAAAAGCAAAGATAAATAGAAAAGAAAGTGTGTGGAGCTTTTTATGAAAACAGGGTCTAATAATAATACATGCAAAAAATTAAAAATTATTCTTCGTTGAATCATATCAAGTCAATGAATTTGAGCATCGCAGTGATTTCAAGTTCATGTCATATCAATTGGTCAGGTTGACATCTAATATCAAACTAACGTCGTGAACATCTTTGCTAGAAAGATCCTCCAGAATAGGAATCATATCAGGTAGTTCATTGTCATGTAGGTCTGAAAACCATGACGAAACAGGGACAGCATGTTGAGGATGAAATATGTACGACGTGGGAGTATTATCGATGATGATAACATCCTCGACAGGTCTACCTAATAGTCCCAAGTGTTTGACGAAATTGCCGTTATGTGAGTAACAGCTCTCACGAAATAAGCGATGGTGAACTACATGATGAATATCTAGCTGATCCAATAATGGGTCAGCATATTTGCTGACAGAAGCAGTAAACACAACTATTTCGTATAGTTCACCCATTCTTCTCATGAACTCGTCGACACCAGGACGTTTAATGACATAAATTTCATGGTCGCGATCTTCAATTCGAACCGGAATGATAAAGTCCGCGTTTTGCACATATTTGAACGAACTGTGGATCAGAGTCTCATCTAAGTCCAAAACAAGCACTTTTCGTCCCTCCAGTTCTTTACTTTGAGGAGTCAAAAGTGCTGCGTTGGGCCCCAATGCACTCATGGGATATCCTTGCTCATTGTACATCCCTGGGTACAAATCTTCTTGGGGGTATTCTGCTCGCGGGTATTCGTACTGGTGCTGGTCCGCCTCCTGAATCGCAAGTTGATTTGCCTCTGAGGCTTCGTCATCTTCGTCCTCAAACATATCGTCGTCTTCATCATCTTCGTCTATTGGGTCCTCGTCTGTTACACTATTATCTTCCATATTGTTTTCATTTACTAAATCGGGCTCTTCAACTACTGGATCTGGTGTTAAAATCTCGGTGCCTTCTGTTGGCTCGTTGTCTGGAATTTGCGTAATTTCGGGGCCTTTTTCTTGTACTGTTGAGGCGTTGGAACCTTCGCGTGTTTTACTTTCTATTGGGATGTTTTTTTCGAGAATTAGGGGTTCTATTGTATTTGTATCCTGCTTTGGCTTTTTCTGTGATTCTTCTTTTACTTCTGAATCCCTTGTCCTTGTCTCTGATTTACCGTCAGATTTCTTTCCTCCATTGCCGCCGTGCCCTGTGAAACAAGAAAAGATTTTTGCAAACCATCTCTTCCTGCTTTTTTTCGATGTTCCTTCCAAAGTCGACCCAGGGGATGGTCGTTTTTGGTTTCCTGAAGACATGTAAATATTAGTAATTCAGTCGCATTTTGTCCGTGAATTCATGTTTAGACCTACCATTACTCATATTGATTATGTTTATCGTCTTTTCTCTGTTTATCAAATGCAATATCAGTGTTTGAGCAAGTCACTCCCGTTTTTTAATCTCACGGTCAACTTATTGCTGAAACAGTCGAACGCGGTCGATTATATGTAGGCCTTGATTTGTGGTTGTCAATAGTAGATTCTAGTAATTTTATGATATTCGTAAAACAAAAGAGAAAGGTTTATTAGCAATAATGTAAAGGTTGTAGAAAGGTTAGGAAGTGTAATCAAATAAAATAAAATAAAAAAAGTTGATATCCAAAAAAAAAAAAAAACAATAATAAATCAATTGGTGCTTGATTGCCCAAAGAAGAATGTAAATAAACAATTCATAGTCACGTGTGTATATGTATATTGTGAAAGTATTTCTAAATACAGCTTTTGCTTGTTTGGGTTTTCTAATTTTGACGTTTGATCTGACGGAACATACTGCGTAAATTGAATCTGAATCAAAAGCATTTAAACGTTAAGTCATCGAAACACTTGTCAATCAGTTGATCTTACAGAATCCGCATAGTGGTTTATATTTAAAGTGTTGATACGGCATTGATAAGAGTTTCTGAGACATTTAGTGGCAACTTAAAGATCGTGTAGCTGCTGACTTTGTTCCCCAAACATAATAACCTAGTCCCGCCCCAACAGTCACGGCTGCCATCACGAAACCGTTATATGTCATGAACAGCAGCATGACAATCATAGAGTAAAAGACTTGTATGGCATATAGCACCGACTTTCTTGTCTTTTTTCTGCGTTCCAGGTCTGCGCTTAGGTCGGATGGTACTTCACTTCCCAAAGACGGAACAGTTGCAGCATCGTATTTTGTTCCAAAAGCTTTCAAGTATTCGTAACCAGCACAAAATACTATAATTGCAAGTAGTGATAGCCCCATTTGTACAGGCGTGCGAATATGCCATTTAGAAGAAATTAAACAAACGTTTTCGACGTCCCAGTTGAACAGCATGTTCATCTTGCACATGGGTTCCATACCAGGCATGTCATGTTCCATTCCGCCATGATTCATCTTTGAGTGATCCATTATTGAACTTTTGATGTCTTAAGTTGTGTCGTAAATTGTTTGTAGAGTAAAAATTGGTTTTGACGTGGATTTTGCTCATGGGCTTGTTGAGATTTTATATAAAATCAGGAACCAAAATGCTCATTAATCTGCGCTCCGCAAAAAATGTACACATACAGCTCATGTGGTTAGGGGTGATTAGATCTATGCATGTTGTATCCACAAGACCTGGGATAGTCATTGTTAACAGCTTATGATATTATGATATGCTTTTATTAGAATCACCACTGAATGCTCTTGAAGACTATAAATGTTCATTCATTGCCATTTAACAGTTGCAGATTGTAAAGTATTCAGTAACTTGCAACTAATAAAAAAATGTCGACTTTTCTCCATTTATCACGAATTGTCAATTTAAAAAGTGCACTTGAATACTGCCCAGTGTTTTGATAACAATTTGATATCAGATACCAGCAAGCAATATATATTATAAACTTCATGCTACAAAACACAATATCCATTAATAAACTGCCAAACTAGGATTTTTATCAGCTATTTTTGGCATCAAATGGTTCCTTCAAGAATGGACAAAACAAAGTTTAAGACGCTTTAAGTTGCAAATTTTAAGATATAAGTATCATATCTTCAAATACAATGAAAATACGTCAAGGGTGAATGGATACAGGTAAAATTTAAAATCCCTGGTCATGCTCAATGGTTTCTACTTCATTTCATTCATCATTTTCTAGATGCCCTCTGTTTTTGCAAATACTTATTCTGGTACGTATTGAATCATCTGAACGTACAGTTCTTTGTCAAGCTGTATCTTTAGAGCCCTTGCACTTTTCCGCAGGGCCCTCATTCCCGTCTCTCCTTCCCAAACATTTGGCAAAATCATCGACATTATCATTTGAGAAAGTTTCAGATAAAATGTATTGTCCACCAACAAGTACAGGACATGTCATATATAATTTACATAAGTTGTTTGATCCCAAGAAATCAATCCCTGTAAAGATAAAAAGCGTATTCGATGAATTTTCAATGTACGGTTACAAACTCTGGCCACCGTACGTGGCACCTGTCCTTTATGAATCATGATGGCTGAAAGTAACTCTTTTTTTTTTTTTTTTTTTTTTTTTTGACGGTTTTTTTTATGCTTATTCAAAGATCTGATCCAGGGTTATTGTCAAGTTACGGATTAAGAGAAGAGTAAAATGACAACCCGGAGTACAAAGAAGTAGAAGCGTTGACGTTAAAACATCCAATCAAGACTAAATCCTCAATAAACTAGGCCTATCATTGGTATATACAACGCTATGGCGGATACGCAATACATTGTATCTTAATCTAAAACCAAGATGTTTTGGTCCAGATGCTAAACTTTTTTTCAGTGCTACCAATGGTATTTTCAATATTGCAGTAAAAAAGAATTCTGATGTTTTTAAATTTTTGCAAGACAAACAATGTCATGGACCAACTCAAAAGTTGGAAAGGCTACACCTCACAATTTAGGTACTATACACTTAGCTATCATTTACTTTAAACAATTCAGATTTTATTCTTATAGCATCTATATCTTCCTTCAAACACAACCGAAACAAATGAAAGATACACGATTACAAAGCTAATTCAATTCTCTTTTATACGATATAAGTGTCGGCTAACAATGTCCACTTTGTGTGAACAGAGGATCGTGAAAAAGCTCCATCACGATGTAAACCATAAAATCACCTTTTTTTTCAAAACCATCAATACTTCATAAACACTTCATTAATACTTAGTATTGCCCCCTTTTGCAGCAATGATAGCTGAAACTCTTCGAGGCATGCTCTTGATCAACTCTCTGCAAAATGAGACAGGTATCTTGATCCATTCTTCTGAGAATAACTCTTTCAGTTTAGCTAACGTAGGAATCTTGACTATATGATTCTGTACCTCTGATTTGAGCCGATGCCATAGGTTTTCAATTGGATTGAGGTCTGGAGATTGTGCAGGCCACTCCATGACGGTGTATCCGTTATCTTTGAACCAATTCTTTGCCATTTTGGAGGTATGTTTGGGATCATTGTCCTGCTGGTAAATAAGGTCATCAACATTCAAACCAAGTTTACTCAACGATCCTGGCAGACATTCACTCAGAATTTGCACGTACTTCTGGGCATTCATCGGCTTTTCAATCTTCATATGAAGTCCGACACCATTCCATCCCATGCAGCCCCATATCATAACGTTTCCGCCGCCCCCCTGTACTGTGGGGATGGTGTTACGACTTTCGAGACCCGTTTCATTCGCGTCTATCCACCGAACGTTGGATCCATCATTTCCAAAACGACATATCTTGGTCTCATCTGTCCATAGTACCCGTTCCCAGTCAACAATAAGCCAATCCTTGTGTGCCAGAGCCCATAAAAGACGAGCTTTTCTGTGAGACGGTTTGAGGTATGATACCTTTTGTGGTTTGATGGTCTAAAAACCAAATTTTTTCAACTCTTTTCGCACAGTCCATGGTTTTATCTTCTTTCCCTTGATCTCAGAAAGATGTTTAGCAACTTGAGTGGCAAACCGAAAGGTTCCGTCCCTGATGAGACGGCATGCAAGATGCACATCTGCATCTGAAAGAGATTTTGTGCGACCACATGGGTGGTTTTCTCGTTCCAAATCAGTAGATTTTCGCAAATTGCTGACAGTAGCCATACAGACGCCTTGCTCCCTTGCTATATCTTTGAATTTCTTGCCAGATCTAAGGCCCTCGAGGATATTACGGCGTTTGTAGTTACTGATTTTTTTCATGTTGTTGAATGTCGACATAACTAAATGAAAAATGCCAGGAGTCTGCTCAAACCTATATATATATAGGTTCTTGAGAAGTGGAGCTTTCATTTGGCGTCTTTTCAGTTCGATCATGAGATGCAAATGGGCGCAAGATGTATTTGAATATTTTTTGAAGGGCCTAAGAAGGATAGTGAGTTTTTGGTTTATATGCGGTGCAGCAGTATCGTGACGCCTCATCACTCCAAAATGCTTTCGATTGCGCTCATGTCGGTATCATACGATAGAGAATTGAAAGTACTATCTATTGGTCATAAAACCAACATGATTGAGTGTAAGGGGGAGCTGTGGTTGATGCGTAAAAACTTTTTTAAAAATTATATAAAGTAAATGATAGCTAAGTGTAGATTAAAAGTTAAATGCCGTGAGAAACGAATACAAAAGGTACGAAAATTGCGCATAAACTAATATCGATACATATAATGTTGTATTGAAAGATATCTAAATAGTGGTTGATGTCAGAATACTGTTTACTAACGTTTTCGAGTGTGTTAGTAAACGATGTAATGAAGATGAAAACAGGTTGAAGCTAAATTCAGATACAGATCTATTAATTCTTTGTGCGATCTGCTTAATGGAAAGACAAGAGCACTACAATGATGTGTCTTCAGCCTTTGCACTCTTATACATGTCAATAATGGTAGTACCTTTGATCAAGATGAAATAAAGAAATACTACAGTGTAATAGGCTACAGGAAATCAATCAATGATTTCGACATTTAGTATTTGTCTGGAAGCAGCTTGAGTTAGTTTCTACAATTTTTGCTGTACTGATATTGACCTTGAAAATTGTTTTGATCTACCCTACAATTTAAGTGTGATCCGGATTAACTGCTGTTCAGCTTTAAACTAAATAATTGGCAAAAAAAACTATCGTGTCAGTGGTGATTTTCACGAAGTAATTTAGGAAAAGGGTATACATATCCGAATGCCTATCTGACACTGAACAAGCGCATTACATTAAAGCATTCATTTCAGTTCTACGATTCAAAGGCTTACAAACTCGATATGCTTGGATTTTATTTCTTTTTCTTAATCATGCTAAAGCCATTAGTCACATTAAATTGAGAATCACATCTCACATTTTTAGTTGGCCACGATCAAATTCTAGATAAATTCTACGCAGATAGACTCTTTACTTGTTTTTCAAATATAAATCTGTGCCAGTTTACATTGTTAAATCAATATGCATTCTACACTTGTCAAACATTACTCTCTTCTTTTTTTGTATTGTTTTTGTAGTTTTGACTCAACTCCTCTTCTACCTTGGCTCAATTTCCTAATACACCTCCAAAACTCTCACACTAACAATTCAGGTCTAAAATCCAATACATCTATCAAACTAAATAGTGCCCTCTTTATTGCCATGGCTTTATAGAATGGTAGCCTGGCTTTTTTTTTTTTTTTTTGCTCTCTTTCTTGGATCGATATTGTACTAGTCTCAGTTATCTCAAAGTCTCACCAGTACACATGTACATGAACCTGTTTTTTCACATACAAACCTCTAAATTTTCAAATATATTCAAATACATATCTACACATGACTGATACACACTCCAGTGCTCATGCACTACTCACCACACATGGCTCAGTTTCCACCCGGCTTCTGGATAAAGTTTCTAATCTCTCTCAGCCCCGGAACCCGAGAGTCTCTTAGCTTCTGTACCAATTTAGCTGAATCAAATTGAGGCACTAAAAGAAAAAAGTTAGTAAATAAATCTTGATAGGAAAAAAAAAAAAGGCAAAAGAACAATGGCGAAACTTACAGTTGCTTGAACTGGCAGGCGGTAAAATTGCCAACAGATCCATAATTACCGATGGAATCGAGTTACCCTGTTGCTGCTGCGACGACTGCTGACCTTGCTGTTGTGATTGTGATTGCTGTTGTTGTTGTGCTTGTTGCTGCTGAGCCTGTTGCTGTGCTTGCTGGTTTAGCATTGCACTCGGCGCCGTTGGCGGGCTGATTCCCGTTCCTAGGTCCACCGATCCAAACCCTTGCTGCTTCAGCTTGGCTCTCTTTCTGGCTCTTGACCGCGATGACGATGATAGCATCGATCCGCCATTCGTACCAGTCTCGGTCTCGCTGTCAGAAGACGAGTGATCACTCTCGTCGAAACGGGCAGACTTGGAGTAAGTAGTGCCGGCGTCGATCGAGCGAATAGGATTGTAGTCCTTGGCTTCGTAGCGCTTAATAAATAGCTCAATAGCAGATTCTGATGAATATGAAGTTAGTAAAACAGCCCCGGTAGTCAAAATAGTTAATGAAACATTCTTACCTTCAGGATACAACGATCTGTATCTTTCCTCTAGCTTTCTCAACGACACGAGCTCGCCAAACCTCGACTCGTACTTCAAGAAAATCTCGTAAATCTTCTTTGCTTCTGCCGTTGGAATTTTCGCTATCGATTTTTCAAACAATGCTCTTGCATTCGTATCGTCCCTGACCCTGATCAAGTACTCCAAGTATCTCTCAATATACTCCGCCTCTTCCGAGAACCGTTTGAGCCCCAGCTCCAAGACCTTTGTCGCAATGTCAGGCCTATCGTTTTGAAGCTCCATGAACGCAGCCGCCACAAAGATATGAAACGTGGAGAACGAAGAGTTTCGGCATTCGGCAAAAATGCTTCTGGCCGGTGCAATTCCTTCCATACGCTTGACAGCCCGCATCAGCGCAATATAAGCGTAAGTCAAGTCTTTTGAAAGACTCTTGTACTCTCTCAACTGTTGCTCTGATACTTTTGACGGATCAGCGGATGGCTCAACCAGTCCTTCTTTCAGGTTTGTGATTAGTGTTTCGTATGTCTTGCGAGCATGCGAGTGCTTCTCCAGGGCCTCCAGAGTCTCTGCTGCCTTGAAGAATAATAACGCGCTTCTGGGATTGGCTTTCATTCCCATATTCAGAATATCTAACCCTTCATCATTGTTTCCGATCGAAAACGCGTAATCCGCGGCGTCAAACCAAATCTCAGGAGAGAACCAAACTTCAATCACTGCTAATTTATACACATAAGTGACTCTCTTCTTTATCAATTCTTCGTCACTCGACTCCAGCGGGTCTCCCTTTTCCCATTTGGCCCAGTTACGCCAGATCTCGATTTGGTGCGGTTGCGTACGGTAGTGAGGATTACCTGACTTGACTAGATCGTTTGTTATATTTTGTAGTTCCTTTAAACAGGACCGAGCTGTCATGTAGATGGCGGATTTTTCTCCAATGAACTTTCGAGAGGTTTTCCGGTTGATGTGATTTTCAAAAGTGTTGTATGCATGCCAGATGGCTTCTAAATTGTTCAAGGGGATGGCAATCGCCATTCTAAACACTTTACGCAAATTGTCCATTTGCTGCTGTTGGTCCCATGTCGTAGTGGTATCTTTGCTCTTGATAAAATCAATGTACTGCATCCAGATCTGTCCGCTTTCCCTGTCCAATCCAATATTGTCTAGCACAAAGTCGTAGGATTGTTGAATAACCTGTCTTCCCTTTTCATCACTAGCGTGGTTGATTCTCAGAACGTACTCCAAATAAGTAGTCCACAGCTTCACATTGTACACTTTAGTCAGCGATCTTCCGAAAAGCGCCTCCACGTTTTTGAATTCGTTCAACGAGAGCTCAAATTGAATATACGCGACCCAAAGCCCAGCTCCCAATGGGAACCGTTCCAGCGCCTGCTCGTACACTTTCCGCAACTGATCAAGGTGCTTTCCATCATCTAGTGCCTTGATCCATCGGAACCAGTTCGTGATGTTTTGAGGATAAACTTTAGATTTTTCTTCCCATTTTACCACAGCGCTTTTCAATTTGGGTTTTTGTGGAACAGACTCAGCTGGGACTGGAAGTTGAGGTTTTGACGTTGGTTTGACAACGGGCTTTTTGGGCAGCATTGGAGCAGAGGGCTCGTATTCGTCGTCTTGATCGGCGGTGGGCTGAGACGGCTCTGTTGAAAGAGTTTGTTCTGGTGTTGGTTTGAGTGCTTGGACAGAATGTACCGGTTCAGGGATGTATTGATCGCTACTGTCGTCAGCAGGTGCCGAAACGTCTATTTCTTCAATTGATGCTGTTTGAAGCTGTTCTGGCACAGACAGGGCAGGTGGCTGTTCAGTAGGCAAAGCCTGAACAGATTCAATTGGGACTGCTTCAGCAACTGCTTCAACCGGAATGTTTTCAGCTGTGATTTCTGTTGATTCTGTATTTTTTTCGGTCTCGATCTGGCTTGGTTCAACAGCAGATTCAATTGGAACAGCCTCGACTATTGATTCGACAGGAATCTTTTCATCCACAAGTGCAGTTTCTTGCTGTTGAGCAGGCTCGTTTGACCCAGCATCCGTCATTTCGGTATCATTGTTCTTCACGTCGCTTTGCACAACTGGCTTGTCTGGGTTAGCCCCAATACTGTCCAGCTTTTTCTCCGAGTCGCTGATTGATACCGGGTTCAACTCTGAGCTTTCCTCAGGCTGAGGTGTGTTGCCGTCGTGCATGACTTGATCAGAACTTTCGTGTTTCAAATCAGAAATCTGTGTTTTTTCAGGCTCATTGGACTCTGTATTACCAGGTTGTTGCTGTAACACACTGGGTTCTCGTATTTGCAGATTCTCCGGAGCCTGATTGGTACTGTCTGAAACCTCTTCCAATGGGATTTGTTGTTGTTCAGTGTCTACTTTCCCACCGGCACCTTCATTCATAACCACATCCTGGTCTTGCACCGGCACTGTGTCCATGACCTCTGTGTTTTCAATAACTTGATTATTGGTATTATCCAGAGCGTCTGAAGACATCGCTCTTATAATGTATTTTTGTGTTTTATTTTTTTATCTACAGAGAGAAAGCAAAGCAGGTGCTGGGTTCCTCGTGAGTTTGCGTGTATATGGGCAAGATGTTAGTGAGAGTAAGCACTACAATGTGTGAATAATCTGTAGGGTTTGGGTTATTTACTGGGGGAACTGGGTGGTGGAACAGCAATAGCTTTATAGGTGACACATGAAAGAGAGTTGATGCGATTGAGCAGTGAAGTAAATGGAATTGTTCCAATGAAACGAAACTAATCATTTTGAAAGTCAAACTTTGGCAGTTAATGATGTTGATATTTTTCCAATTTATATGGTTAATAATTCCAACATCTGGCAAGCGATTATGAAACGTTAACTGGCGATCTGATGTTCGAATCTGGCATTTTTTTTCTGCGCGTCCGACGCGTTTGGTTAATGACTAGTGAATAGGCATACAACTGGTTGGCAATCCACCAGTTTCTTTGGACAGCAGCTTGGCCCCGATCACCGGCAAAGCTTCTTCAAACAGATGTTTTTCTATGTAATGGATTTAGTTTCTTACGTTTGCTGGACAAAAAGTCCTTTAGATTGAGATGAGATTCAAGCTTTCACCATGTACTTGAAACTATCTTCGTTTTTCAAATTTGTTGCACCTTCATGCATACACAAACATTTTCAATTTACCAAGTGCGTTAAGAATTTGGTGTTGTTCACCACTTTTTTTTATTATTTCAATTGATTCTTCTGTTGGTGATTTTCATCTGTATTTCTGATTTTGGGGGGTTAATGCTAATCGGGCTTTTTCCTTATTTGGACCTATCTCATTAAAGTAAAAAAAATTTTTTTTTCTAGTAAATTTTTTTCCGATGTTACCAACAATTTAAATAGAAAAAAGTTTTTTTTTTCCTGGTTTGGATACGTGTTTCCCGATCATGGCGGGTGTTTTGTAGTGGACAACGAGCAGGTTTTTGGCTATACATTCATTCGTGGCAATGGCAGTGAAAAAGAGGTATAGTAATTGCAATGGAAGACGTAGAAAAAATGGTAGATTTGAGTAAATGATAATAAGGGCCTCCAAAACCAGCAGAGAAACACATCAATCCATGTTGTCTTCATTACCATTGGAACAATTGTCACCAGTATTAGACAAATGCGTAGTCATGATTCTTCTTCTTTGCCACCGCTTTGCAGGTCTCAAACCACTGCCAATCTAATTTCCCGTTCTCCGTTCCTCGCATTCGCCAACTCCGCTGTCATTCTTCTCCGAGAACACGCACGTAAATTGCCCAGATTCTCATTTCCTCATAAATAAATATATTCTTCTTTTCTGGTTCTCCATGAAGCTACCGCATACCCAGTTTTACTAAAAAGATCCCTGTAAACCACCTATCTACTACGCGCATGGGAAACAGATATAATATCTCCATCTCCGTCTCTCTTTCTTTGGCTAAGGTGCGCGTAGACCCGAAAAAACCATGAAAAATTCTTGATTGGGGGATGGCAATCATGTCCGAGGTACGGTGATAGGTAACGCGTGTGTTTGTTTCTTGTCTGAATGTGTGTCCAATGTGCGGATATTTCGTTTGTTGACACTGTTCAGTAGAGTGGGCAGGCTCCCGAATGATGTGGTAATGCTCGTGATTTGCAAGGGCTATTGTACAACCTTCAATTGATCATTCTCGGGCACTGACAACGCCAATCGCCAAACGGTGGCAGTGGGTATTAAACTTTTAATACGTGTTTTGGAAAAAATTCCACGTAAACGGTGAGTCCCAAATGCGAAAATTGGGACAAATTTCATCATCATCACCAAGAAAAAAAAAAGTTTGGTTGTTGCCCAATTTTACAATACCCGAAAAACACAAATCCACTGAACAATCCAGTCAAAACCGTGTATTCTTCCCCCGAAGCCAAGATGTACACTTTGCGCCAACAGCACAGCCAATCAAGGCCACGATATACGTGTATTCGCGCGCGCGTACACTACAGCTGGCTGAGTGTGTACATTCTGCTGTGTTTGTATCGTTTGGGATAAAATGTGTGGATTTGCCAGTACAGACAAGGTTTGATTGGAGGCCAGTTCTTAATCCAGCGGGTTTCTGGATGCGGACGTGTTCAAAGTGTCTCAGTGGGCAAAAGGTGGGAAAAAGGGGTGGAAGAGCATTGAAGGATTCGGAAGGCTGGGCAGGCTGGAATGGAACCGTTGAGCAAGGCTTCCAGATTGTCGTCCATGATGCAAGATCGTGAGAAGGAATTGTTTCGAATGAGCAAAATGTACAATGTTTTCAGATCACCGGTGGTGGCCTTTGGGCTTTCTACAGACTCCATGAACGCTCATTCAAGCGGTTTCTCCAAACTTCTTCTATTCCAATGGCGCATTTCCCCCCTTGGATATCAACTGCCCATCACCGCCAAACATGCTGTAAAAGGTGTTTTATGCTTTCTGTATTACGGGTTCCATGGCATGTAATAGCAGTGGTGTAAGACATGTCTTCGTACTTTCAAAAGTTCCTGTTCTGGTCAAACGGCGAACGACACAAAAATAATACATTTTGTTTTTTTCTCCCGATTCCACGACAGCATCGGCATCCGCTCTTTCAAACGTCTTTCCCCAGTGGCTATGTACACGTTTTGACCAGATACCAGAGCTTAGGCTCGTGGATACAATGACATCAATCAAGCGAGCGTGATTGGGTGCCTTGTAATAGTGGTGTTGTTATGAACCCACGGTGTCATCTGGCTTGTGTTTTGTAGATTGCTAATGTGCGCTCGACCCGACCTACCCGCAAGTGCCGTGCCAATCCATCGCCATTGCTATCGTTGTACGCTTTTTACAGGTATCGCGAACTAATCAGCAGCATAAAAGCACGCTCGACCTGGTACTAGTTTCTCTTAATGACGTTTACTGCCTGTTCTACAGTTGCCACATATACGCTTGAAAACATGGCTATTTTTTATTATTTTTGTTAGCAAGTGCTGCATTATTTTGACCAAACCCGTTCAACCCGAATGGAGCGGGAGATGTCAACCGCCAGCTCTTCTCCAGCAACCTCAAGCGCCATCCTCCATCGCCAGGCTCATTCAGGCCTTTTCCCTGTCCAGTTCATGTTCAATCTGCTCCTCCTCCACCTTCATTGACAAAGCCCTCTTGTTTTAGTGTACACATGTTCAGTCAAAGCATTCATAAAGTGTCTCTCATTCATTAGCCGCCAAAATGGACTATCAAATGAAGAAAAGCAGGCTTGCATTTAATTATTATTATGCTTTTCATTGCTACACACTTAAATCGTTTACTCCGCATTTCTCTTCTCCACTGCTTTGATTCTTTTTCTGCTGGTCCATAGACTTTTCTTGATCTCTTTTTGTCGGACTTTGCTCCAGAACGAAAAGCATAAGGTGTGTATGTACACAAACCATGTGAATATGTAAATACAGCTCATTAGAGTGTTTGACTTTGTTAGGTTCCAAGTTTAATGCTACACAATGGCATTGATATTTCACTAGCGTTTTTGGGAATGCGGATATTCTCTCATGCCCTGGATCTTGATCAAACACGCAGTACCTTTTGGCATCATCGCCAGTCTAAAAAGACCATGTATTCCACTAGGCAAATGGTGATGATATTCTGCTATCGCCTTTTGCAAAAATTTCTTTTTCACATACAAAAAAAGATCGTTATTTAGGGTTTGGGTAGGGTCAAGGGTTTATTTGTTTTTTCTTTTTCTGGTTTTTAGCTTGAAAAAAAAAATTAAAAAAAATTGGAAAAAAAAAATTAGAGAAAAAAAATTAATAATAAAAAAAAAACTTTCAAAAAACACAAAAATTCTGCTACTTCTTCTACTTCCCCAAGATATATAAATAATCATTGATTTCTCTCTCTTTTTTAAATATTCTTTTCTCTTTCTTTTTTTTTTTTTCTCCTCACAGCTTCTTTCTTGTATATTCGTTATACCTACAATTATCCATCATCGGCAACATATCATCATTCGCCATCATTCTGAATCATCACCACTAATTGATACTCCTTTCACATTGCCATCGCAACCTTCATAACATTTTACTTTTGCATTTGTATATTGATAATAAACCAATATCTTTTTTTAAACTCGTCCATTATTCATCATTAAATCATAATCACAACAATGTCTTCTTCTGATAACTTGACCAACAAAGAAGTCGATTCCATCACAGCATCGGACTTCACATCAAACTTCATCTCCACAGCCTACTACGATTCGCTAGGAATCTTGTCCATCTGCGACGTGTTGGACTCACTGGACGACAACTACATTTCAAATAGCAACTGCTTGCTCATGAAACCTTATCAGCCAAAGAGTGCTTCCGAGTACTTGCCCTATGAACCCATTGAGTACGCTTCTAGTGCCTACTCAAGTGACGACGAGTCTGCTATCCCGTCGCCAAACACCACATCCCTTCCCCAGGATTACTCGCTGTACATTGGCAAACCTATCGACCTTCATCAACAAACATCCCAACAACAACTAAACCAACTCCAAACTCCTCAACAAGCCTCCTCTACTTCTGCATCGTTGGAGCAATCTACACACCTGCAACAGCAACACAATCACCACCACCACCAAATTACAATTCCTCCTCGGTTGTCCTCAACCAACTCTATCAAGAAAGATACCAAGGTTTCTAAACACTCGGTATCTATTCCTGTTGTCAATAGCAACGCTGCATCCAGCACTGCCGCTGGTGCCGGTAAGATTGTCAAGGACGCCAACGGATTTAAGGTGGAAGAGTGTCCTGTTTGTGGCAGAAACTTCAAGGGCCCTAAAGCCAGTACACACAGACAACAGCACATTAGACGTCTACATCCAGAGGACTACATCCCCAAACGTGGTGGTAAAAAACGTGTTGTTAACCCCGAGTAATTTTTTTCTCTTGTTTATTACTGGAATTGAGAACGACTTTTTTTTTTGGTGGGCTTGTGAAGCAATGAAAAAAAAAAGTCCAACTGGCATGCACAAATTATTGTTGCTTTTTGAAAAGAAGGATTTCGCTTTTTTTGTAACTTGTATTATTCTTATAATTAACTTATTGTTCAAACTATTCTTTTATAATATTCTTCTGTTTTGCTATGGAAAGAGGACTTTGTAGAGCATGAATCTTTTCATGTTTGCGGGTGTCTTTGAAAACGGACTTGATATGTACACACGGGGAGAGAGTATCTGGCAATCGCAATGTTTATTAGTACACCTGTAAAATGAACAGGTTTACGCAAAAACAAAGAAACCAATCATTTGGTTGGTCGGTTTCTGGCTCCGGATCGTATAAACCGTAGGCCTGTAGATAAAAGACAAAAAAACAAAAATATCAACAAAAAAGTAGCAACATTGCAATACAAAAAAAAAACAATAAATTGCCGGACCAGGAAAACCAAAAGCAAGCACATACAGAATCCCCGTACCACACTATGAGAGAAAATATTATAAACTTTAATTAGAAAGTCAACAAGAGTGCAGCCTAATGCCAATGTTGTTTATTCCGAAAACATCTCCATCATTTCTGCCCGCCATATGGGTTTTGTTTTGTTTCGTTTCAATCAATTGTTTGGGTCTACACTTGCCAGGCGAGGACACAATTAATAATGCTGAGACCCAAGGCTGCGAAAAGAGATAGTAATAATAATAAAATAGACGAAACGGGCGGTTCGGTTGAGAGTCTGAAGATGAGACAGATTTTTTCGAAAATAAAAAATTTTAGTGCTTGAATTCTTTTTTGGTTTTTGTTTTTGGCGAATACGGGAAACAAGACCACAACACATTCTCCACCTGCTTGCACTTTCACTTGTGTGTCCACACCAAGGCCCGGGCCCTACGACGATACAGTCATTGGCCACATGTGTCCCAAACTCGGTCTCTGTGCGATCGCCAAAACTCTTTTGAACTGCAGCAAACGCACCTTGTTTTTTTTTGTATTGTTTTGGAGCGTTCATCTTCTCCGTTATTGTCGACACGCACTGGTCAGCCGCATGTGTTTGGTAAGCGGAATACATACTGATGACTAAGAACATATACGGACTAGCTGGCCTTTGTGCGTTTTTTTCATGGTTTTTGTCCGTAATCAGGGTGCTGCTGGTGGTTAAGGATATGGAAGGCATCCAGTGAAGGTCCTATGGCAATGACTCGGATTGAGCTAAGCAATGGTGGTGGTGATGGTGGCAGATGGACGGGTTACACGAAAAGATAAGGGGGCAACTGGGAATGTATGGAGAGTATTTTTTTGGCACATGAAAACAACAGACACAGTTCAAGATTGATAAATTGTACATATAGAAGTTTGATCAATGGTGGGTTTCTGTGGATTCGCAAATGCATGTACACAAGCATGCAAAGTTCGATTGCGCAGTTCAGCAAAATGTAGTTTTTTTGGTGAATTTTCAATTTACACAAGGAAATGGAAAACGTGGGTGGTGTACTAGTAGAGAAGCCAAGGAATAGCATTAGGGCATTCTGAACGTAGATACAGACAGATACAAGACAAGGTTGGCGTAAAATCGGCTTTGAGTATAGACACTAGCATTAGTACTGCGATCTGTCTTGGTATGAAAAAATGAATTGGTGTACATATGCTACAAGATTGTTCCAACATTTTGGAGCACCAAGAGACAAAATACTACATACAATTGGTGCTCTGTGTACGGCGTCTTTCAGACAGAAATATATCTATGCATCACCGTATATTTGATACGAGCGTTGTCATTTACAGTCTAGTAAAAACTGTTCAGCTGAGACTTGGATCTTTTGATACAAAAAGGCAAATCAAGCCAAAATCCCAAAATGCATCATGAGAGCAGTCTTTTTTTGTTTTCCAGAATAATTTTGGGAATGTGTAGCAAAATCAACAAAGTGTTGAGTTGCTGGGGAAGAGCAGAAAGAACGTTTTTCCCCAAAACAAAGCCACTTTGTTGTTTTTGTCAAATTGTTCATCCTCTGAGTCTCTGTGTTCTCATTGATTTGTTAATTGTTCATTGACGTTTGAAAGATACAGTTGTATATATATTTCTCAATTCTTAAGTAAGTGTTCAGAGCCTTTATGATATTCAATGAACGCAGAAAAGGAGCGAAAAAAATCAACTGACTTGAAAGGTCCAGGTGGGATATGGTGAATGTGTGTACATGTACTGTTGTTCATCAAATGGCTTATGACAGCCCATATTGTAACGACCATAAAGTGAATTTCATTAAAAAAAAGAAACCAGAACAGAAAACGGGTTCTGTAACACTTTAATGAGTTGAAACTGAGCATATTGTCAAAAACCTTTGATGGAGTAAACCCGATTTGTCAATTGGTTTTGCCATTCATGATGTATCAGAGGTATCAGTCCATAATGTTTAAATTTTCAGTATATATTATAGTAAATCACACACTACTTTTATTCGTCTATGAAGACATTACATTTCTTTCTCACATCAAGCAGTGTTCTTGATTAATGACGTGAGTCAATCACCTGTCTCTCTGGTCTGTCGATTGTCTAACTATACTCTGGCCCAATGCGGTCCGTCATCAGTTTTGATGGCTTAATGTGACCCGTCGTTACACACTCTACCGGTTGTTACAGCTCAATGAACTATCCGTTCAGGACTTTGTCAAACAAAATCACTCTTTAATTATACTTCAAACTGATTTAGGGACTCTTGTGGAAAAACAATTTGTCAACTAAGATCTGAACTGATAAACAGCATCAATCTTGGATAAACATGAAACTTTTCAATCAAGCTTAAACACATTTTCTAGTTGCAATCAATCGCTGCTAACTCAAACTAGTACAATAACTTATGAATTTCTAGTATCATCCTAGCACACTTCACAACTTTAATCAATTGGACCCTGACTATATCGCCGTTTTCAATCTGAGTATTATCCAGCTCACTTGATCCTTGAACACGCTCAAGCTAGATTTAGTCACATGACCATGACGATATTACATTTTTCATTTAACTTTCACTCGTACATAGCTCCGTTCCCAACATCATTGATTCAACCATGTCTCTACTTCAATCAACCACTCTGAACCCCGAATCCATTGCCCTTGGATGGATCGATCCTTCTCTTGAGCTATCCGACTACTGGCAGCAAACAAGACCGGTTGCTCGTGTTGCGGAATTGGTGTATGTCCGGGATAGCTTGACACAGTTGACACAGCACCTTGAATGGTGCGACACTGCAAACTACGAAGCGGTCACTCGGCCGTTGGTATCAGAAAGCCTGGGGATTGTTGAAAGATACTACAAAGTGCCGCAGATGCGGGCCCAGGCGATATCGCAGTCTAAGTTTTTGGTGGACAGCAGTACAGGCGAACAGGACGCGAGTAACAACGTCACGGATCTGGCGGAGGAAATGCTGAGTCGGACTCAGAGCGAGCTGGTAAAGAAAATGAAGGATGAGAAAATGAACGTCTTGAAAATGAGAGAGCAGATGAAGGTCCTGGCCGCTGCGGAAACTGCTTACAACGTTGTCGTGGATAAGATTGTGAATGTGGAGTCTAAAAACAGGGATGATTGGGACCAGGTTGATTTGTTGGTGGCTGCTCATGTCAAAGTTCAATGTGACGAGCGGTGGAAAAACAGGTACCTTGCAGAGTATTTGCAACGACAATTTCCCGACCTTGTATCATGGGCAGAGACTGTGGCGTCCAAATACGAACCAAAAGATGAATAGATAAAGAGATTATAATATATTTCACAAGAATAATTCGATTATGTACATGATAAAGATGCAATATGCGCAGCGAGAAAGATGTGATTGTAAATAGACCTGGCAGTTTATCGATTCAATTTAAACTTGAAATCCATACCCTTTCATACAAGACTTGTACTTTCGAACCAGGTCTTGACATTTGGCCGGCTCTTGACCGTCGAAAGCAAGCACTTGTCACAAAGCGACTTTTCGTCGGTACAGACGCAGCATGGTTTAACCACTAACATTTATTAGGTCAGTAATAGCTATCTTCAATCTCCCAAGGACTTCTTCAAATACCTACTCTTAACGGGATCGGCACCCGTTGCAGCAACAGCAGTGTCGTTCTTCTTCATGGGGCAGACTTCAGACATACTTGATTTTCAATGAGAATTGCTGATTACACAAGTCCAAAGAGAAGAAAAAATGTCAATCGAGGTTGTGGATTTGTATTAATTCTCGATAGATTCTGGGGCATATCAGATGAAATGTTTCAAGCAACACATTATGAAAAATAACAGGCCCAAGATCATGGCACTAATCCGTGGACGTTGGCAAACACATATGACAACATTCGATAGCAAATGTATATCTATGCCTTGTGCTATTACTTGGTGAGATGAGAGTAACGTATTTAAAGATCTGTGTAGCTTTATATTTTGGCTCAGAGGGAGTACAAAAAGCTAGTGCAATGGAGTTTCTATTAGACTGGAGAACCAGATTTTATAATATAGAACATGAAGGTTACTATATATGAGATAGTACTTGGTTAAAATTTTGCTACGCAGCCATATTCCCCAGTACAAGAATGGATTATGCGTAGAAACAACAGCTTTTTAATCATTAGCCAGTTCGTCCACTAAAATTCGTATTTAATCAACACTTTTTTATCGCTGCATAATCTCTATTTCACTAGGCGTCTCGTTGCACTTTGGAGTTTTGCCATGCTTTGCAGTCCCAAGTTCAAGCAAAACACTTTCGTGACAGAGCATGTAAATGAAACGGTTTGCGCAATCCACGAGCCGCATCGTTGTCTTTGCAATGTACAATCTTAAGCAGTTTTCTTCCTTTTTTCCACTCATCAAAATCGTATTCTTTGTGTGGCGTACACGCAGATGCACACTCGTATCCCCAAGTCAATGGCGAAAATGTTTGTACATGTGGAATAAGATCCCCGCTTGCTTGCGGAGTTGTGTCGCCGTTGCCAAGTGCCTAGCCCTTTTCGGTGTACACACTTCAACGTCGTCACCAATCACTATATGCAATTCACGTGTATTTACTCTGGTTAATGTTTCTGTACACATTTCTGATCGTAGGACTCAGCAGCTCGACAAAGACTTCCGCGGCTTGCTGCTCTTCTTGACAACACGCTTTGAAAAATAATGAAAAAAAAACCCCCCGTCGTCTCCCGACTCGCTAAGTAGCATTTGGCGCCTGTTGTCCTGCGGAGGGCTCCGCATTCACACAACATGTACAAACACTCTTCAAAAGTGTACATTAAAATGCACAAAGCGTCTGACCGGATGCTCTAGTCTAGTCTGCGACTGGCAAGCGGGCTCTCTGCTACACATCCACACAAAGATCTTTCTTTGGCCTCATTTAAACTAACAGATCTACATGCAAATCTGAGTGTTCATGATGCGTATGGCTCATCTTTGTTGCGTAGTCGCCCGCTCACGCTCACCGCCCATCTTTTCCCAGGGATTGACTGAAGGAGGAATGCATGATAACACAGATACAAAGCAATTTTGACTATTCTGCATACTTGGCCATCGTATACGGGCTTGTCAAAAGTACTGTGAGACAAGTTGTCCGGCAATTTTGAAGATGGTGCAAAGGCATTATGCGTCACTGGAGCGGCGAGTTGGGTATCTTTGTTGGCACCTGTGGTTCTCCCAATACCGAAGGTGGGCATATTGAGCTAGCCGTGGGTGGTTGCTCAGGTTCTGTATACATGTTATTCAGAGCAAATGAAGCAAAATGGCCGTTTGCAAAAATCCGGATAACTTTGCCAAACTGCTCATGTCACTGCTCAACCTCGATTGCTACCCATGTAGATAAGAGTGTTACGTTTCGATTTCCTTTGGACTCCGCCGATAACAAAGTTCAAGATCAAGCACGGCAAATCTCACAACGAAAATCACATCTCGTCAAAACTCTCTTACTTGAGATTGCTACGTTATCGACAATGAGCAATATTGAATTTATGTATGCATATCTTGTTGGCCATTCTTTCTGTGCAAAAACTGGTTTTGCCTTTTTTCTCTCAATACAAAATGTCCATTCTCTTTACCTTTGTTGTGGACTTGCAAAGCCACTTCAAAGGCATTTTTAGTGGAGCGGGTGCAAACTGAATTGCCAGCACAAAATAATGATAAAGTTGACGCTTACGGTCGGTTCGTACATGTTAGGCTTGCCTGAGTGTTACTGTTTATCAGCTGCTTCTTGAGTTTGACCAAATTAAAGATATGGTAGGTATCCTACTTTATTCCAGAGACGGTTGCTTTACATGTAGTTACAAGTAAGATGATGCATGTTGCCATTTGTCATGTTTTGTAAACAATTGCACAATTATCCGATTCTTTTATTTGATCTTAAGCAAATTCATCCACAAAGATCCAGATCATTTAATTGTTGTATCTTGGCCGATCTTCAGCATTAGAAATGTTGTCTGAGAAAGCGGAAAACGATAAACTGTTTATTGTATTATATTTCCGTAGTATTGTATTACCTTCAAACTCTACTTTTATTGACAATATTGCCAAAAAGCTGTACATCATGATGCCATGTACTTGTACTTTTGACATGTCTATAGACAGATATACATTTCGTGCATCACATGTCCTACAGGTATGTTGATTTCATTTATATAATCAACATTGGTAAATAGAATTTACATAGAAGTGAGCGCAATAATATTATACATGGTTTACATAGAAGTTTAGATATAAAATTATCAGTCTGTTCATAATCGAAAGTCTATTCTTCTTGTTAGGTGTGTAATCGATCGAACTCCGAGTCGACATTAGATTGATTTTTGACACAAAAGCCTTGGGTTGTATTTAAATCAAGTCAATTCATGAATAAAGTAGTTACAAACCTCAAGATGTTAGAATATGTGGAACTTAGCATCAAATACTGGAAATTCAATGTCATTAAATAGAGCATCCAAAGGTTCGATGGTCTAGTCGGTTATGGCATCTGCTTAACACGCAGAACGTCCCCAGTTCGATCCTGGGTCGAATCATTTTTTGTTGCAAATTTGGCGACATTAGCCGCGAACATGAACAATTAAGAAGGCAATTATGTAGTTTTTGCGACTGTTGGTAAATATAAATCTGTTCTCTGAAACACTTGCTTTAACAACTTCGTTCTCATACTAAAATAACTGAAGCATTGCGCCAGGATCACTGCTGCTCAGGTGTGCCAAAAATTTGAAAAATTTACGTATCAATTAGGTTAGTGATATTTTGTACACATTGCATCAACTCCTTTGCTCAGGAGCTGTGTTTGACCAGCTTCAATTTGCATACAATCACTTGACAATGATTCTCATTTGTATTTACACATATGTGTATACAGTATTTACACGTTTTTGCTGTTCTTGATATGCTGTACCACTTTGGCTCAGAAAGAAAACAAAAGAACGATATATAAAGAAAAAAGCAATCCAGAAGGTTGTGAGTTGGTAAGCGTATCATGATTGTATTGATGTACACGAAAGGCATTGGAAATGTTCAGAAAAGGGTAATCTATACGGTTCAAGCGGGTTAAACAAATAGCTGGAAATGGCGTAAAATGCAATTATTCAAGTTGATCTTCATTAATATCCATTGGCGCTCCGCAATTTTTTCATAGCCAGTACACGTACACAAACACTTGTACATACATTCAAACATGATTGCTTCCTCTAAAAGATCTTCCCCACCATTGTCCTCAAGACAAAATTATCATTTGAGTTAGCCAATCATACTTCAGTTTGCTTCCACTGTGACATATTGATAATACTACAGGCGTAGAAATTGAATTTTCCAAACCTGCTGGCAACGCATCATCGATTATATTGCTTTGATCATAGGAACAGTACCCATCTTTAGCAAGTATAGCATTTCAAAAAGTCATTCACTATTCCGTAGCGGAAATAGCCATGTGCTTACTCATTTGATATAAAAGCGTGCTGTGTGCGTTTGTAAATGTAGCCAATACAATAGATTTATAGATTTCGTGAGACCCAAACAGAAGTGGCAGCAATCGAGCGGACCTATTTTGAGAATTCCATTTGATACATGCTTATTGTGAATCTGACCTTCAAAAAACCAACTCTAGGCAATATCTATTCAGACAGAGTAAATTGATAGCCTGATCAATATGTTTCACAATGTTGATCTGCTTTTGTATAAACAGTTTTTTTTTCTTTTTTTTCATCTGTTTGTTCAGAAACTCTCGTGTATGTTGGACATCAAAAAGCGTCACGATACAATTGACAAAAAAGTGGACGAATCCGGAGACCTTTCGCATGCTAAGCGAACGTGATAGCCAACTACACCATACGCCCTGAATGTTAAACTTTAAATTTATTGATATACTCATTATCCACAATCAGAATAATCACCATTGTTATTTCATCAATAGTATGGCTTTTTTGACGCAATGGCTATTAAATCTATTATTTGTCAAACTCACTAGACTTGTGAGTTGACACCCTATACATTCCAAGCTAGATTTCCGCATAAAAACCAAAATGCACGTTAAAATCAAAAGCGACAGGTGGCTCGGTTTGTTTGCAACACTGCCGCACTCATTATTTGATCATAATGATACGTTTTTTCAAAACAACATGTTGAGTTTCTAACTCTGTCCGTGAGCTATGTGTTTGCAATTCAGTTGAAGTACTTTTCTTGACGCTTTGACAAGTGAGGCATCATTTATCTAAGGTAAAGATCAAAATGAAACCTGACAACGTGAGGCATATATGCCTGGGTCAGGTACGTGAATGTGTATAGTCTACCTTGTAATTATTATATATCTAGACTTTAATTGATAGATTTATTACTATCATGAAATGATAGTGTAATCTCAAAAAAACACTAAGATAAAGCGTGGCAATGTAAAATATAAGCATCTGAATCTGGTACATAAATGTATGGGCTATCATTTGTTTGTTTGTTTTTTTGTCTGAATATCTAGAATTTAATTTAATTCATTGTATTATCATTGAATAATTATTCTCATTTTTGTCAAATTTATTGATTGATTATTATATTATAATATTTAGCCAATAGTCTACTTTGTAAATATTATTGATCTAGATTTAACTGAACGATTAGTATCATTGAGTTGATATTACTGTTTAGATCTTTATTTAATTATCAATTTCAGCTTTCTCTATATCTTTTTACTAAGCAATAAAATTGTTGCGTGAAGAATACAGATTTTTAAGTTAGAAGTTATGAAATAATGACCAGCGTAAAACGAAAGGTAATACAATGACGATAAGATATCTAGTGCCATCAATACAGCAAAAGTAATGGGCTTGCAGTTGCCGCAGCTGAAAAACTTGTAACATATCAAAAATCACTATATTATATAATATTATAGTCTATGGTGAAGGTAGGTAGATGTATTGAAAAATACTACATTGATCATCAACTCTTGAGCTCCAAATAACTATAATAACGATTTGACCAAACCCGGGATATACACCAAATAAAGAGTAACTGTTTATGTTCTTATTCATATACCCAATCTCTACATGAAAAGTAACACAAGTGTTTGGAATCTTGACTTAGATGCAAGAAAGTTTTTTCAACCGAATGGTCGCTCAATAACATGCTACTAACTTTGTTGTATCAAACTTTTATACAATATTTGAAATGATATGGCTTTAAGAGTTCTATGAGAGAAAATCCATTTGAAAAGAGTATGAAAATCAAAAAATATTGTGTATAATTGTTTCTGTGCGGTTCATTTTGTAAGCATCAAACACAATTTTGAGTATTCTGATTGATTAGAGCAGTCAGTTGCTCAGACTTCAGAATAAGATAATCCTGATAATACTAAAAAAATTTACGAAGCAATTTTGATGGGCTAGCCACAGGACCCCGCGTAAAACATGGTATATAGTAGAAAGGCATCTATACTTTCATCGTATTCAATCGTTGAGTCTGGTGCTATCCTTCTAAAACTGGACTTTTATGGGTACACTTGATGATCAGTTGATCTGTGACGTTATATCAGAACGGTCAAGATAGTTTTTCCTAAAACGTGTCAATATGAATTGGTTGTTGGGTTCATTTAGTAAAACCCATTTTACTCAAAATTTGTCTGGGATTTACGGAAAATGTCAGAAACATTATGTAGACTCGGTATATCTTTCGACGCATGATACATCTAGGTACATATTTTGACTACAGCTTGTAGTATTTCATGAAGTTGATCTATACACAACGTTGATGAAAATGAGATTAAACATGTTGCACGCCTGATGGTGAAAAAGAGAGTCCAAAACTAATTTACTTGCACGAGATATTTTTCTCAGCCTTGTCATCATATTTTCTGGATAGTCAAAAGACAAGATTTGATCTATCAAGCGCGGGATTTTTTGGTTAATTAAATAGACATTGGGCAACATTCATAAAAAAACTCCTGGCTAAGTATAGAAGAAGTCTCTGTAATTATAATCATTAAAATTGGCACACACGAGGATAAACAACGAAACTATCGCTCAAAACATAAAACATTCATAAAAAATCAGCCAAATCAAAATAACAATCCTTTGTGTACTGAAGATATTATTATATTGAAAATGAGTAACGTACCAACAATGATACAAATAATTTAGTCTGTAACTAGATATACAATTGTAGGAAAGTAAGTACATAATATCCATTCATATTATACTTGATCAATGTGTCGATACCTCATATTGATACGGTTCTGTTGGGTATTTAAACTAGTGTTGATCAATCTAAAACTAGATATGTAATAGTCACAAAGCAGACTATACTCATTCATGTACCTGATCCAGGTGTCTATTCCTCACGTTGTCCCGCTTCATTTGGGTTTTTGCTTTATATAATGGATGCCACATTTGTCAAAGCGTCAAGGAAAACTACTACAACCTCAAGGTGAACACATTGTTCAAAATCAAATTCAGAAACCCATGTCATCAGTTTGACATTCTATTTGGTTCTCATTCAGAAATATCAGCTTGTATAGTATAGGCGAGCGAACTCCCGCGTTTATTTGATTTGACAAATGATGATGACTACATGAAGCTCATTGAAAAAGATTCTATTGTTTGCTATCTAATGTGATGCCATACTACTGAGTATTTAAAGTTTCACATTAAGGGCGTATGGTGTAGTTGGCTATCACGTTCGCTTAGCATGCGAAAGGTCTCCGGTTCAACTCCGGATTCGTCCACTTTTTGCCAATAGCATTGTGATGCTTTTCGATTAATGCTGTGTTTTTTTTTTTATCAAAACCTAGATTTTAGTAAAGGCCCGATGGTTTAGTGGTATAATTTTCGCTTAGGGTTTCTAGATTTTAGTAAAAGCTATAGAATAATATAACACAGTTCAAATGTAGCTTTCCGTTTGTATTCAAAAGATTTGCCAAATTGTGAGTATATTCATAATAATATTATTCAGTAATAAGATTGACAGATACAGAAATTTTTAGTTTCGTTTGATTACAGGCACCTGGATCATGAATATACACATGAATTAATAAAGTGTACTTTTTTACTGTTTTAAATCAAAGTACTCTTGAATTTTTATTTTCATCTCACATACATACTCAGTTGAATCTTTTTATTTCAGAGATTGTTTTAAGCGTACCAATAACTTTAGACTTTTGATAATATGAAGCTCTTCTTACAAGCGTTGCGATTGTTGGCCAATCTTTATAAGAAAACAGTAAAATCATTCCCCGCTGTTGTCCAGTTGTCTATATGCTACAAATATGAAAAGTTTGTGCTACAAATTATCATATTCTTAGTCAAAAATCTCGAGCTTTGCGTTTGATCTTATTCACAAATACACTGCTAAACAAATCACGTTGCGCTGTAACTAATATTTTACTTAGGCTTTAGCCAAATTATGACTATTGCTTTTCGATTGATAATATAAGTTAAATGTGAACGAATGTCAAGCTAACGCAAACAAAGAGATACGCAAAAAAATGGACGAATCCGGAGTTGAACCGGAGACCTTTCGCATGCTAAGCGAACGTGATAGCCAACTACACCATACGCCCTTAATGTGAAACTTTAATTATTTGGTACTATATAGAGACTATGAATTACAAATATTTAATTCTGGTGCTCAAATAGCATAGTGTTAGTATCATATGTTCATATTCACAATCAGAAACAAGACCACAGACTGTTCTTCTTATAAAAAAAACTGTATACAATATGCCAAAGGATTTTCTTTCAATTTTTTACAGGATTCTCTAAATTAGCACATATAATTTCTGGCTTTGTCCTCGATTAATGTGTTCACTTTGAGGTTGTAGTAGTTTTCCTTGACGCTTTGACAAATGTGGCATCCATTATATAAAGCAAAAACCCAAATGAAGCGGGACAACGTGAGTTATAGACACCTGGATCAGGTACATGAATGAGTATAGTCTACTTTGTGACTATTATGTATCTAGATTCAGATTGTTTGTTTATCACTGTACTAGAAGTTCATGTGGACACATTAGATAGTGTTCCCAGATTAATTCTCTCGTTGCTTAATATTCAAAAACTGAACAGATTCCGGTTTGATTATACTCATACAGTCTATTAGATATTCTTTCGAGAAATTTAATCACCGTATTTTGAAAATTATCAATCTTTGAATTGATGTTGTAAGTGGCTAGTGTCTTAGATGGCGATAACGCATCAAAAACTTATTTAGTAACGCTTTCTTGAAATTCACTATAATTACCTTTATACGTTGTTTAATCTACGCACACTATTCGAGCTTTCAAAAAAGCCATTTAGTTTGTCTATCCAATACGCTCATTTAGTCTGAATTTATACTGATCCGTAGATTTGGAAAAACTATTTACACGAAAAAACCCTAGAATCTTATTTGTAACAAGAAAAAAAATAGCGCCACGTCTGCCAAACTTGAAAACGCCAGCTCTTGACAATTATAACTATAGCTTTTATAACTCTGAGCAATTCATAGAGAATTTACTAATTGATTATGGAAAGTAAAGCAAAAAATGGACGAATCCGGAGTTGAACCGGAGACCTTTCGCATGCTAAGCGAACGTGATAGCCAACTACACCATACGCCCTTAATATAAAATTCTAAATTCTTGGTGATATAAGATTATACAGGCTACTATAGGTCACTATTCTAATTCAGTTTTACGGTATTCTTTTTGTTGACTGCACTATCTGTTGGTAATTATCCAGACTTAGGGATAAAATGATCGGTTTTGGAATAAGTTTGTTCATTTAAATCAAAGCCGCAAAGCTCAAATAATGGAACAAACTTACAGCTAAAGCACCAAATTTTATCATTCATATCCCCTGTGCTCAGCCTTAAAGTTTTGCTATACACAAGTAAAGATCTTTCAGAGGTGGCTAAGTACATTCGCAGCACCATTGCTTCTCTTGATTTACCATGGTGTTGCGTTTTTTCAGAACAGCTTGTAAGATTTCTGACTTTGATTTTGAACAATGTGTTTATTACAGGATCCTAGTAATTTTCTTTGATGTTTGACAAATGTGTGAGGTTGTTCTTATTAGAAAACAAGGAAATATTGTGAATAACTTCAAGGTATATTGGTCCTGTATGTTATTAGGTTATAGAGAAAAGCTTTAAAAGAAAATCATGCAAAAACGCCTAAACTTTTGTGCTCCGGATGCACTTGAATTTCATCAATACAATGAGAAATGAGTATTAGGCGATAAACGTACTAGAAATACTAATATATTAAACAGAAAAGAGAACGAGAACAAAAAAGAACTGTATCAGTACTTGCTATCGACATAACAGATGCTTTAGACAATATTGATAATAATAATCTGATCACAAAAAATTATTTACAGTAGATACTAACATGTGTAAATACATTTATGTCAAACAAAAGATGAGGTCTCATAAAAAATGGACAAGTGTAAGAGATGTGTGACGTAAAAATAGGACTTTCCAAAAATCGCCATTATCTTTACTCCTATTTCGGCTTTACACAAATGACTTGATTCTACTAATTCGGCCTCAAAACGCATAGGTCTTAAAATACACGAGTTATTTTACAATTATGGTGTCTGGCAAAGATGTCTCCGCGAATACGCTAAAACTTTCTCAGATTCTGCAAAGCTGCAACACTAAGAGAAATGATGATGACAATCTGTTCAGTATTTTTATGTCTTGAAATCATATAGAACTTTTTTTTAAACAAACTACTTATCTATGAAACAGATATAATAGAGAGCATTCAATATATTTACTTATATCGTATGGGTCAGAAGGGGACAACCAATAATGATAATTTAATCAAAGTCTAAATATATTGTAGCGCTGTGGCTAATTTGAGAGTTTGTTGTTTAGAGAGCGGGTTTGTCAGTAGACAGAGTAAGCACCAACGTTGAGAAATTGGTATGTAGAGCACCAACTGAAAGATATTGGCGGATAGATAATAGACAAGAGTTCTTGGATTAAGCTATGTAGAACAAAATATAAAAGTAAAGGAAAGAAACGGTATACTTATAGAATCTGAAATGAGGATCAAGAAATTGGGATGAAGTTCCCGGGAGTGGTGATTACCCATGGATGTAACAGAAAACAAACAGAAGACAAATAAGGATTAGTGCAAGTGTGAAACATCAGGGATTAGTTAGAGCTCAAAGAGAGGAAAATGTTGTGATCGAGACTCAACGTATAGAAGTCTCGGCACAACAATATAATAATCACAAAGTAGACTATATTCATTCATGCACCTGATCCCGGTGCGGTAAAGGAGTCTGTTTAATAATAAGAATAATGCTTGAATTAAAGTCTGTTTGAAGTTCTATAACGTTTTGCTACCCTCAATCGGGCAGACCCGCCGTCGGTCACTTTGTACAGAAAGTAACAAAAAGTCACTTTAAAACACGTCGTTGATCAGAAGATGAGAATATGTAAAATGCAATATATAGAATGTGTCACTATGTGAGTAGATGTTAAAATTATTATATTAAGGGCGTATGGTGTAGTTGGCTATCACGTTCGCTTAGCATGCGAAAGGTCTCCGGTTCAACTCCGGATTCGTCCACTTTTTTGACTGATCGGCCATTAATTGATCAAATCCAGTATTATTGTTTTGTGCACACTATTGACGCAATAAGTAAACTGGCTTGCGGAGCCGTAAAAGTCAAAAAAAAATTGGCTTTTTTTTTGCAGCTGTGTAGGAATAACATGCCCATTGGAAAGCCACATGTTACCAATTTTTATTGTTGACCCAATAGTTCTAAAACAAAAACCAGTCCCAAACCTTTGTGTGAGGAAATCGGTGTGACATCAGTGTTTCTTTCAAAATTAAACCATCATTGGCAAAACTGAATAAATTGAGTCTACTTTTTGATTAGCACATTTAAAGACTCTGGTCAAGCTAAGATGTAAAAATCAAAAAATGATTCGACCCAGGATCGAACTGGGGACGTTCTGCGTGTTAAGCAGATGCCATAACCGACTAGACCATCGAACCGCTTTTGTTGCATATTTTTGGTCATGCTCATTACCAAACTGTTGCATTACCTTGTATCATTGATGCTACATGACTGATAGGACTCGCTTTTATTGTAATCATTTATACTTAGATCATAGCTGAATTTCCATCAAAAACCGATGTGATATTAGCATGAAATGAAATTCCTAAAAAGTTGACTAGGGTCAGGTACATGAATGAAAGTGGTCTACTTTGTGAATAATACATATCTAGACTTTTATTGGATCGTTATTATTATTGTCGTATATACTTTAATTGGATCATCATTAGTATTGTTGTCTGTAAATATTATCTTCATCTTTTGTTAAGGGTAATGCCACTGTATGTATTTGTCACAGCTTGATAGGATACTCTATGTTAGATTATCATGTAAGACGTTGATGACAGCTGTGAGCGTGAAAAGAAACAAGCATCCAATCTATTCTGCGTTCATCAGAGATCTAGACTTTGGCTTGATTATAATTATTGCTTTTCAAGCATCTTATTATCATTTTCTCTCATTTGCTAGTTCTTTTTGTGGTCCCTAGTAAATACAGTCTAGCTAGTATATAGTATACATACTGGTTAAGCCAGACTAGAATCGAGCCCACAGAAATAGTTGTACATCAGTTTAAACAAACTCAATGTCTTTTTTCATTCAAGACAGAGCTAATTATTACATTTCTGAAATATCACTTTATTCTAGATAAAATGTTCACATTTCCCAATCGGCTGCATCCAAATATTGAAGGTTTGCATAGCGTCAGGCACACAATTCCAAAACTACTCAACAAACCAGCTACACGAGAGTTTCACAGGTTAATAAAAAGCTCATAATTCGGTCCTTCCTCTTGCTTGTTTTACTTATTTTCTTATCATTCATATAGTTTTTTCATCATTTTTTAATATACTGCGGTTCCTATGTCAGCTTGTTTCTTGTCCGATACTACCTAATCTTCACCTTAAATGAACTGCTTTGAATCATAGGACTTACTAGTTATAGATAATTTCGGTAAATCCGTACTGTTGATACTAGCTAGAGTAAAAGATTTGGTTGAAGCCATCTGAAGTCGAATTGATTGCGCGATAAACCGGACCGAAGGTCACACACATGCTCTTATCTCCGACAGTGGTACTCAATTTTGTGGTGAGTTGTTGAAATAATCACAAATATGTCAGGTTCAACTCTACCACTCACAAGACATGTCCAGTTTGATGAAGCTACGGAAAGATCCAATGACTTTGCCATGCAATACCTCTGCTTTTTTTAAATGCCTAGGCTAAATGGTAAATCAAGTTGCGTTCATGTGAGTTCTTCATCAGCAACGCTGAACATTTGGCCACTGATTATACACTTCCTGGTTTATCATTTTTTTCTTAACTGATTTTTCACATCTTTGCGACAGGGATGATTATGATGTGTTTACCATCCCTTTATTTTGGAAGTTACTCAATACAACTTTTATTACAATATTTGCTTTATGTGCCTGAATAAGCAAAAAAGTAAAAGGCGGAAACAAAGTCTGGACAACAAACAGATCACTTGCGATATATTTGTTTGGTTGGTTTGTCAATTGCTTTAAAGAATATGCGCTTGGAGCTATGCCAGTGTCCTGTTTTGCGTATATTTGGCTGAGAGTACCTAAGCGTTGAGCTAAAACACTTTGTCAACATTATCATCAATATTATGCTTTTTTCTCAAGTTGTATGAATGTTGATTCTAACTCCCAACCTTGGAAACTCCCAGTACACTATTGTCACGTAAAACACATTGAAAAGCTGGTATATTCCCAATTAGGAAATTGTACTATTTGGGAATGTGTAGAATCTACACTTGAGAATGAATCAAAAGATCAAAAGATAAGAACATGAGTTAAAGATACATAAAGGCAATTTGTCCAAAGGCCAAAAACACTACCCAAAACTATGAACATCATTTTTCACTTATGACAATCAAAATTTATACAAAAACAAATCCTTAAGACCTGATAACCTGCAAAAGCTAAGAATGGCATTGTCAATCAGGATGATATTATTATGTGTCTGACTTTTTAGTTCAGTAATTGAAAAACGGTTTCACCATTGACCAAGACATAAAGTAGCATTTTTTTGATGGTGAAAGTTAGTATTATTTTTAACGTATTCATTTGTTTGGCGTCAAACCTACTTACATCTGAGTTCGAGAACCCGCCATGTCTTACCAAATGTACTCAGATCCGCCTAAGCGTTTTGAACTGAAAATGTAATCAGAAGATGATCTAAAAGCAAACAGTTAAGGAATGAAAGCCTTTAATTAGACAAATGATGTTCGATTATTAGAGAGAAAAAGTCCTAGCTAAACATCATAGACTTTTTATAATACGGTGTCAGATTTAGCCTAAACAAATACATGGATCGACATCAGATTCTTTTTTTCATTTGACCTGTATGTGTATGTGTATAATATATGGTTGAATTCAAGCATAACATATCTACTGTAAGCTTGATGACAATTTCCTTCATTTCATTTTCAAAAACCACGTCACTGATACGTTTAGAAATATATTTCTTGACCAAGTCAGATTATTCAAGTGTACCAAGGCACCACGGACTACGTTACTCCAACATTATCTTCACAAACTGGTTAATACATAACAAACCTTTCGTAAGTCATCGTAGACCATAACATTGATGCAGAAATCACATACATCTCGCTAGCAATTGTATTGAGCTTTTGTAGGACTTGATGCTTTTAGCTTCATCTTGTTCCTTTATCTTCTTATCCTTGTGTATCACCCTTTTCGCCTGGATCTATCTCTTTTCGACAAATATCTATATTCGTTAAAACAACTTGCAATTTTATTTGTATTTATCAGGAAAATTATTTCTAATGTCAGTTCAAGCTTCATCTGTTGTTTCTTTGCTCACTTTGTATATATTTGGCATGCTTGTATCGGTTTCGATATTGACACCAGCGCCAGACGATCGGTGGAAGCTTGCAGTTGGCCTGATAAAAATTCATACAGCTGTGATTGCTGTAACCATAACTGTGTTAAAAGATTAGTAACAAATTGACAACCAGCACGGACCAGTTGCAGGTTCTGACTATGGATGTTTCTAGAAGTTAATGCCTATTGTGTATGCGTTACGAAATTATTTTCAGGTTTCGCCGATCTGTCCCAAGGTATACATTTACGCTACCCCATACCCCAGAACTCAACGTATACAACTGGCAGATGCAATCCCTACATCTTACGCATTATATAAAGATTTGTAAAAATTTATGATGGAAGAGTTAGTATTAAATTATGTTATTGTGAATGATTTAAATAATGTAAGCAACGATGGCAGCAATAGCACCAAGAGATCCGGCAGCAACATGCATGTGACTGGCAGCGTTGTGGGAAGAGACGGTAGCAGAAGCAGCACCAGAAGAAGCGGCTGCTGAGGAAGCACCAGAACTAGAAGCACGAGAGCTGGTAGCCATGGTAGACATGGCAGAGCCAGAAGATTGGCTGACCATGTCTTTGGCATTGGCGGCGGCAGTTGAAACAATAACAGCCGCGTTGTTCATCTCAGACTTGGCCTTACCAACACCTTCCGACAAGATTTGGTTGATTCTAGTGGAGATAGATGGCTCTACGGACTTGCCGTCACCGTAAAGGGCCTTTGCAGAGGAAATAGCGGCATTGAGTTCGTCATTGCCTCTAGAGATGGCAGCATAAGCTTCTGATGATGCCTTTGCTTCAAGGGTCTTGACGCCTAATTGGTTGTTGATGGCAAATGATTCAGCCGATTTGACAGCGTTTTGAGCAGCACTTTCGGCTTGCTGGAAGCCTTGATTGAGTGCAGAAGCTCCTGCATCGGCGGCTCCACCAACTACACTCGCAATGTCGTTACCAAAGGCAGAGAAAACACCTCCAATTGCGTCTAATGGGTTGTTGTTATTGTTGTTGGAGTCTTGAGCCAGGCCAGTGGCGGCGAGTGCAGATGTGAGGATAACAGCTTTGACGTTGACCATTTTTGTAAATTAATGTGTAGTAGATTTGAAATAAATAAAATGTGAATGAATAATGAAAGTTGAAGAATGAATTGATGAATAAGAAAAAATAAAAAAAAAGAAGAAATAATTCGAGGTATTTATAAAACTGATCAGAATAATGACGTCGCTATGAGAAGGTTCTAGTGGTACCAGATGAAATATTGGTTATGGGTTTGGATGAAAAGTTTATGGCTTAATGGAGGCTTTGAATATGTGCGCTGCCGGCAAAGAGTGCGCGGAACGTTTTGCCTTTCGTGAGACCGGAATCAACATCGCTACTGCCATCGTCTATATAAGGGCTGCTAGAGTATGACTTTGAAAGCTCTGAAGGTGCTGCATCATTGTGGTGATTGCCATATCCTTTACTGCCAATTGGCCTAGCATTGGCTTTTGCAGTTGGCCTTCAACGACCAGATATGTTCATCACCACTTGGTTTCTTGATGAGAGCGTTGTGATTACAATATCCAGTGTTGGTATCATCAGGACAAAAAAACCCCGCCACCCTTGTGTACTTTGTTGCTGTTGATGACACTATCCCCCATAGTTTTTTATGTTCTAAGCCCTGACCGCAGCTCTGCAGTATATATGCAAGCACCGTTGTTTGATCTCTCAAATCGGTTTGAAATACGTATGTGAATATGTATATATTTAGATCTTAGATGTATTCATAACAGAGATATAGATGAGATGGGGTATGATTGCGAAGCGACAAGAAGTGAATACAAGAAATGTCAGGCAAAAACAAGGAACAAGATCGCGCGGCATATGGTCGGGTAATCGGATTATTCGCGGTGAAGATCCGCGGGAACAGAGCACAATTCAAGGTTCGGTGCGTGCTTTTTTATTCTTTCTACATGATTCGAATCAAACTAAAGTAAGGAGTGCACAAAAGAAGAACAGGGAAAAAAGCAATCATGAAATATACCGCAAGATATGTGACATAGATATTATGACTTGACTTAAACAGACTTATATTTTATGTGCTTAGTTATAACGGTGAAACAAGCTTTTGAAAAATTGCCTAGGCAACAGAACGTAAAGTTTTTGGAATATTGGAAATATTATTTCATTTTCATATTTTGCAATGGTTTCAACCTTCTCAGACACAAAAACCTAGACGTCAAATGAATGGAATGAATGAATTGAAGGCGACTTTTGAAGCGGAGCATGGTTTGGCCGAGTGTACACTAATGAAGAAAGAGAACTTTTACAGACCTGCTTGTGGACCCAGGATGTGGATGGGATACACAGAAGTTGTGTACACTTACAATGTGACGAAAGATAGTGAGAATTAAGCTTTTATCAAAAACCCTAACTGGGGCACAACTTTGCTTTTGTAACGAATTTACAGATCCAATAAACAACATTGCAAATGTTATAGTGGAGTAAAACAACAAAACCGATGTGGTGTAAATTATGATATAGAATTACTTGATTAAGGTGCGACAGGGAATTTGTGTCACATTGAGAAAGTTGTGCTAACAGTGTATGCGATTTTGATATCAAGCAGACAGTAATATTAGTGTGTACACAACATAGTGGTGTGGGGATGGGAGTGTGTAAATCTCAACCAAGGGAATAAAAAAGAAAAAAAACTCCGAATAAAAAAGGGCACAGGTCGTTACGGGGCATTCATGAGGTCAACTAGTTTGAATTAGCTGATGGCGGTGTTGAGTGAATTAAGGTATGTGGGAGATGCAGCATGAGAAGCCTTGCTAGTTTCGAAAAGAAACACGCTTGACTCTTTTGCGAGTGAGAAAGTCTTCTTGTTGTAGACGATATTTGATGCCCATTGGTTCTTGGAAAAAATCAGTGTCTTCAGCATCTTCATCTTCAGAAGAACTAGAATAGTCATTGTGTTCTTTTGAAGCAAGCGAAGACACAGATTTGCTGTGACGACGATGATTCAGGTAGTCTCGATATTGTTGTGAAGACATGATTGTGCTGTAGGTAGGACGTTTCTCAATCTGTGGGACATGACGATGCAGTTTAAAGGTGAATTGAAGTTCTTCTTCATTGTCTGAAGTTGAATCTACAAAACTGCGGTAAAATGCGAGATCTGGTGCAGCGGTATTGTTATTAAGCTGTTTGGGATCCATAGTTGAATGCTTTGGTGAATTGATCTCTGGTAAAGTTTGAGAACAGAGTGTAAGTGGTGTGTCTGGAGATGACTCTTGCAAAGGCGGGACAGAATTAATCGAAGGAACAGTATTCAACTTCGCTTGCTGATAATAGCTTTGATCCGATTGCTGGATGTTTAGTTGTAGTTGTGGCGGAGGTTGTTGCTGTTGTTGTTGTTGTTGTTGTTCTCCGTCAAACAATTCAACAAGGTCGGCATAACTTTGATTAATGTTGATTTCTGGTAATACAATAGGCTCGGGACGTCGAAACTCAGCAGCAGATTTGACTTCTTTGAGTTTCTTGTCACGACGACGAAATCTTTTGAAAATATCTAAAAATCCCATATTTACTGTCAACTTTTCCCTATAGGAACAGATAGAGGAATGGTAAACGAAATCGACAACTAAAAATCCATTTGATTCAAGTGAGAATTATGGATCTTTATATACATGCTTTGAGCTAACTACCTCCGTTTTCATCTATTTACTTCTGGATGGAGAATTAATAAATGCAGTCAATTAGCGTTTGGAAGCCATTGCTGGGATTTGTACAGTTGTGCTAGTGAGTTAATTCATTGAGCTTCGTTTCAAATCTGCTTTTGGCTTCATTTTATTATTTCTGTATTTAAACTTCAGGGCGAAAGCTGGTCATTTTTCAGCATTGTTGGTACACTCTCTCCAAGCTACTAAAGCAAAGTATCGTAGATCTGTTCAATTGTAACAAAATAGCTCTGGCATCTACAAACAATCTTGCTTCAAAGTAGTCGCAGAGTCTTCGTTACTGCCACAACAACAACAACAAAACCCGACAGAATTTCCATCTTGTTTGATTCTGAACAAGGTTTTATGTTTTGAATCAATGAAAAGAAAACAAAAAAGAAGCATTTTGTACGAATGTGTAGATGTAGATACAGGCATCTCAGATGTCAGATGTACTTCTACTAACATCTTGAAAAGAACGTTACAGGATCCACATTCCCAACTAAATGTCGGCTTACAGAGATGCCTGTGCGTTTTGATCCACCGGCTATTTCTTTTTCTGTGCCTTTTTCATCACGAGTTGAGGCGATTTGAACAAGCGAGCGAGCACGCTAACGACATATGATTCATTCACTTGTTGAAATAAGATTAGGGGGTAAAAAGCATTGACGGTCATGTCTCGCAAACCCATAAATGCAAACCCTGTTGGTACACATCATTCTCGCCAAAAAAGAACAAAACAAATACATACGCACATAGTCTATTGTTGATATACACAAATCTGCATTCTAAACCCGCCAAACGTTAACCGATCCATCGTCTCCAGCAGTCATCACCACCTCTTCTCCCTGGATCTTTGCGAACTTCACGCTGTTGATTTCATACACTCCATGCCCGTTCTCTACACACCTCAACACCTTCCATTTCTTTTCTTCTCCTTCTGGATGCTCTTGGTCTTCTTCGTAAACCACAATTAGCCCATCAGCTCCAACAGATGCGATCTTTCCACTGAATGGTGACCATGCTACACTATACACCGCACGAGTATGTATAGTAGGGAGCACGGCTTGTTGCTCCCAAGTCTCGGCCAATGGGTCATGGCGCATAGTCGATGGAATCGCACCTAGTCCGCCATAGGCACCGCTACTGCTGCCTCCGCCAGTAGATCCGATCCGTTTCCATACAATCACACTTAGATCATCTGAACCAGATACTAACCGGGTCACTGACTCGCCACTGCTGCCACTGCTGCCACTGCCTTCGAAATCCACTCCCCAAACAGTGCTACTATGTCCCGACAAGCTGGCAACACAAATCCATTCTCCGTCGTCCTCGGGGTTCTCGCGAAATACTTTGACAGTATCGTCATATGAGCAACTAGCAAAACAGTCTTCTGTGCGATGGAAAGCTACATGTTTGACATCTTCGGTATGATCTTGGAGAAACATGAGGCATTCATAATCTTCACTGGATTCATCTGTTTCCCAGACCCAGATTGATTTGTCACGCGAACAAGTCACTAAAAAGTACCCACTGGGCGACCAAGCAACCCCCTTGACCTCGTTTTCATGGCCCTCAATCTGTGCTAAAAAAGACCATTCTTCATCCGGGGCTGCAATGTCTTCTGCTTCCTCATTGGGCTCCTTTGCCCAAATGGAAACAGTGGCGTCAAATGATCCTAGTGCCAAACATGGTTGACCATTAGGCCGCCAACTGAGGGATCGAATGCTTCGTTTGTGACAATCCTCCAGCACTGTTTCCAGTACAATCTCAGATGTGTTGTAGTTGTAGATTCGAACAGTTCGATCGCTAGAGCTGGATGCAAAAAGCGGTAGTGTGGGATGAATAGCAATATCCCAGGCCCGTTCTTTATGACCCTTCAGCTCCTTGATTTTCTCCATTGTACTGTACTGTTGATGCGCCATTCTGTCGACTGCTGGATACGTAGTGGTAGCAATAGTGATAGTAGTAGTGGTAGCTGTGGAGATTTTTTTTTCGATTTGAAAGCATGGTTGCACATTTTTTTTAGGAGCAGAAATACACTTTTAGGGCTCTTTCTGGTTCTCATCATTCACAACCGCATCTAGATCCAACAATGAATCCTGTCCTATCACCATCCGCGCCAGAGCTGCCTCCCGATTTGCAATCCAAATCCATTGCCGAACTGAATTCACTACTGGCAAAACCAAAAGCCCTACATGGTTTGTTGCTAACCCAGACTCCGGCGCCTCCTCCGCCTCCGGCCACCCCTGACACAACGGTTCTATCCAACACTCTCGCTAGCCTACCCCAACTGCGCGAAGATGCGGGACATGCTGCTCATTCTGTTTCAGAATTGGAAGATGAGTTCAATCGCTTAGAACTGCAAATGTACAAGTCGCTACAGCCTTATTACTCACTCTCACCACTTTTGCAACATGCGCGGGATGAAAGTGACGAACTATGCGAAACACTGGCGCAATCGTTCATAACTCATTCACACAAAGTAAATCGCGACAATGGATCAACGGACGATAAAGACGAAGAAGTAGTCAGATTCATTGCAGAGTATCGCAAAGAACGCAAGAAGTTCTACTGGCGTAAAGAAGTTCTTGAACGGTGGAATGAGAATCGAGTCGGTAACAAGCAACAGCAATTTTAAAACCGTTCAAATCGAAGAAAACGTACTGGATCCAAAAAGACAAAACAACAAATTGCATAATATTTACATCAAGTACTCTATTTTATATATATTCAAGAAATCAACTTTCCATACGAACAACGTTGGTCGTATCCCAACCCTTTTGACCTAAAAGCCCTGCGATCGGTCCGCGACCTGACAGATCGCGCTTCCCTGCAACGTAATCTACGTATCCTGGAGGTCCACATACGACTGCCAAGGATGCTGGACGTTGGGGCAATTTTGCTCTGGCAGTAGCCTGATCAATGACATTTCGGTATTTGACCTGGGGTTCAGTTTGTTGCGCTGGGGAAGCAGGGACAGCTGCTGTCGCGGCGGGTGTAGAAGGAGTCTTACTAGACACCGATGTATCAGGAAGTTCTACAATCTCACCGCGGCGCACTTGATCCATGACCTTTTTAAGCTCCATTTCTTCTGCAACCTTGTCATTTTGATAACCGAGGTACTGTCTCTCTCCTGGTTCAGGAACATCTTTTAATCCAATAAACCGGTTTTCCGAATCCACAAAGTAATGGAATCGGGCACGACCGGTTTTCTCAAGGAACAACAAAAATCGCTTAAACGGAATCTCCTCGGGAGTGCGAACACTGTAGTAAACATCAACCATACCGCGAGGAGGGTTTTTGGAAAACAGCGACTGCAAGATAGGCGCAATGCCAGTTCCAGCTGCGAAAAATGCAATGTTCTCGGGAGCAGGTACATCTGTTGGGAATGCTGGTTCAACTGCCAATCGCGAAGTCAGATCTTCCATAGGTTGGCGCATGGGAGTCTTATCAATAGGAGAGTAAGGGAATCGATGACCAACATAAGGTCCCCGAATCTCGATAATTGAGCCTACAGGCTGACGATGTAACCATTTTGAAACCTCACCAGAATCATATTTCTTAACCAATAAAACCATGCGTCCTTCATCATCTTCCGATTTGCCACCAAGCAACCTCAAAAGGGCAGGCTGATCGCCCAAGCCTTGCATAAAGTACATAGGCAATGGTGTGTACTTTCTTACAACTTGGATCTCAGGTTGCTTGACGTCCACAGACCAGAGTTTCTTTCCATTCCAAATACCATCGTTTTTCAACACACTGTTTCTGTAAACCTCGTAGTTAGGACTCAGCTCAATAAGCTGAAGGTCCTTACTAATGTCTTGCTTGTATGTGATTTTGAATTTGCTAAACTCATCGGGTTGCAAAAGACTATCTCCGCTGTTTGACTTTTCACTCGAGAAAAAGTACTTGTAGGCATACATTGCCCAAGCAATGCCCAAAACTGCTGCAAGTGCTGGTATGTGTCTTTTGAATGGTTTTGATTCTTCTGGTGTGAACTTGGGCTTAGGCGGCGGAGGATATTCATATGAAACTCGTTCATAACTCAGTTTAGGTACATATCCGGATCCCGTCTCAGAAGTTTCGATTTCACCTGTTTGCTCTTCCTTCTTTTCAATTTTTGATTTCTTGGAAAGATCACGAGGTTCAGGTGTCAAGTCGGATTTAGGTGTGCTGTAAAACCGGACTCGCGACGGCGCGAGACGGACCACCCGAGGCGCTCGAAGCAATGTGCGACTGAGCATTTTGAAATAGAGATCGATAGGCTCAACAACACAAGCCAATAAAACAATCAACAATGTTGGTGTATTTTTTAGAGCATTTTATTTTTTTTCTGGTGAGATTGCCCTTAACCTGTATGAATATTATAGTAATTCCAAGTTTCTGAGAATCAAACCCCAATTTTTCATGCTTGTGTGACAAGTTGTGCAATTGATAGTTGTACGAAAGATGAACTTGCTGCTGTCAGATCCGTTTTCGATTTCTCAGGAGTATCCCGAGTCTCAATCTCAAACTCTCAGTAAGTGATCTTATTATTTGAGAAATGTGCGCAACTTCTAACACCCCTTACAGAATACGGACAGTCTAGTTGTATCAAGTACAACTCTACTGGTGATTATCTAGCGTCTGGAACACAAGATGGATCCATCGTTATTTTCGATATCGATACCGATGGCGTTCTTACTGTTTTAAAAGGAGGGCACTCTCGGCCGATTCAATCCATATCCTGGTCACTAACAAGTCGGTACCTGTTATCGGGATCACAGGATTGGAAATGTATCATCTGGGACCTAGCAGCAGAACCAGAGCCGTTGAAACGGGAGTTCAACTTTGAGACTCCGATATGGAATGCAGAGTTTCATCCCAGGAATGAAAGAATGTTTGCCGTGGCGTTGCTGGATAGTGAGGCTAGAATCATTGATTTGGACGCTGACACTTCAGAAGGTATCAATACTGTCGAGGATACAAATGGTACAGAAGCTACGGAGAGTACAGAAAGCGAAAAACAAACTGTGGAAGACGATTCAGAAAACAACACACATGCAAAATCCAACAAGAACGTGAAAAAAGCAAGTCAAACGTTGTTAGGCGAAGTTGGATTATCGTGTGCGTTTGATACAACCGGCGAATCACTAGTTTTGGGAACGTCCAAAGGAACGTTACATATTTTCGATACAAAAACCAAACAAGTGCGGACGAGCTTTAAAGTATGCTCGAGCAATATCAAAAACATTCTTCTTTCGTCCCGGTACCTAGTTACGAACTCTTCTGATCGAGTGATTCGATTATTTTCTGTTGCGAATGATTATGAGCTAATACACAAATTTCAAGATGTCGTGAATAGATTGCAGTGGAACAGTATTGCTTTATCACAGACACAGGATTTTCTTATTGCTTCGACGTACCACGCTACACATTCAATCTACATGTGGGATACACATGCGGCCAGTTTGATCAAAATTTACACTGGTCCCAAAGAAGAGCTCATATCTGTGGATTGGCACCCAGTAAGACCAGCTATTGCTTGTTCCGGTCTTGATTCTGGTGCAGTTTATACCTGGAAAAACCGTCCTCCACAAAGATGGAGTGCTTTGGCACCAGACTTTTTTGAAGTTGAAGAGAATGTAATATACGAAGAGAAGGAAGACGAGTTTGATCTACAAGACGCCAAAACTGAGGCTGAATTGGAAAACGAGACAGAAGAGATGGTTGACATAATGTCCATTTCAAACTCAGGTGCGTTAGACAAACCAGAGGTATTTTATATCAAAGTGGATTTGGACCAGCAGTATGATAATAATGAGGAGGAGCAGGAATCAGATTGAAATTCTTACCAGATTGAAGATCTGATTTTTGTAATGTATTTATATCTTTTCTTGTAGTAATAATGAATGGCACAAAGTGAAAACTTGAACTGGGACATGATGAATTGGATATTTCAATGAAATATCAGCTCCAAACACGATCATGTTAGTTTCAAGAGTTTTTCTGTTTTTGTTATTGAAGAAGATGTGTAAATGTGATGTGATAACTGCTAAGATGAACACCAAAAATTAGGGTGTAAAGCCAAATTTTCAAAAGTGTTCACGCCCAAACCACTTTTAAAACTGAAACCAATATTAGACCGAACTGCTTGTTGACGATTTAAATCTATCTTGAACAGCGTAGTCAATATTGCAAAGAATAATGAACTATTCAAAGGCCGCAGATTTACGGGTGTTTGGATGAGTTGTGTTGTCATCTATGCCTTGGTTCGCAGTAAAGTGGAAAGCTGGAAAAACTACCTGTATCTTTTGCGTTCGTTAGAGTAACAAAGAGTACTGTTGCCAGTGTCGTGCCATCTGAAGAAAATAAGGGATTCAAAACTTTGATACCATGATAAAGAACACTGAGAAATTCGACTAAGAAGAAGACTGAAAACCAAACGATCGCGTCCAAACTGCAACGACAAATTCGGGGACCCTTTTGAACAAATCTTGCAAGATCAAATCCCTGCTTTTCCAAAATCTATATTCAAGAAAATTAGCATGTGTACATCATCATCACAGATATTGTTGATTTTTGAATAATGATTAGTTTCTGATACCTTTGAAGCTAATAAGCAATATTTTGGATTATTTTTGTAGTCAAAACTAAGCAATATAATAGCATTCACAAAGTTCTGAGTTATTGAGTCGTGCAATGAGTAAAACCATTGTTGAGAAGAATAAAATAAAAATGCCAAAACAAAAAGTATAAGCAAAGAAATATCAAATAGTGTTAACAAGTTGCGATATCAAGGAAGACAGAATAATTTTTGTTTTGCTGGTGGGGATTAATTTTTTTTCTACTCAGGAGCACTTGAAAGTTGACTTCTTTTTGAAAATGTAAATAGCAAACATCAAAGTTTACTCAAAACCTGTCACACTTTTAACAACCAAACCTCGAATGCAATCAAACCGATACCTTTTTCATTTGAATAAGATCAACAATCCACGTTTGATTCATAAATTATGAGATTTACGGCCAGAAACAGCTCACATACATATATTGATGTATGAATTTCATTTGCAAGGTACATACACTAAACTTGTGTGCAAATTTGCAAACCAATTTTTTTGCGTCAGAACAAAAGTGCAATAAATTATTGCATTTTACATCAAGCTCACCACGACTAGCCACGGTTTCGGAGGATGCCTTAATCTAGAAACGACAGCAGTGAAAGTGGCAGGAACACTACGGCAAGATGAGTCTCAAGTTTCGACCTAAACTATGCAAATAATTTTGCGATTTACCATGCTCAAGTAGTGTTATTAGGAAAATCTGTTGTCAGTTGTCACTTAACCATTGCTATCAATTTTGTCCTTGACAATTCCGGGAAAATTAGAACGTCTCACCTTGATACAATTGCAGATATGGACAAAGCCAGCCTGCAATCTGTAATTGACCCAGGCGCCGTGCAAAGTCAGGAGTTTTCCTGTATCCTTATTGAATCATTCACACTTGTGATTGAACTCTTGCTGGTTTCTAGTTGGAACACATAGCAGCAACTTGGTTGCGTTTTTCATGGGTGGGGGTCACTATTCAGTCTTGAGGGATTTGAATAACAGCTTAGAATCCTTGGGGGTAAGAAAGGAATATGATAAGGCAAAGAGAGAAAGTGCATGGTGAGCAACTTGATACTACTAATGTACTTTAAGCAAACAAGCTTCGTATCAGAGACTCCAATGTTTACAAATGTGTTGTTTAGGCGTAGCATGTATACGCCATAGAAAGTTGTGTAGCAAAAACGGTTTTTCTACCTACACTTGCAACATCAAGAATAAAAATCAAATACGAGGCGTATTTCCCCTTTACCTTTCCCTATTCTACCAACATCAGCTTTTCAGTTTGGCTTTTGTATCCTGAATGTTTAACTCAACAAAGGTCTTACGATTTTATAGCGCTGAATTAGAAGTACATTCAGGTCGTTGTTTAAAAAAATCGTGTTTATCGCATTTTTGAAAAAGATTATCCAGCATAGTCTTGTAAACATTGTTTGGAGATGATTCATGGTGAGATTATGACAATTTAGCAACATTGCAGAGGCGCTTTACAAACTACATAGAGCTTATTGCGAAACGCGATTCGATTTGTGTTTACCTCTAATTGACAAGGTAGCAAAAATGATTAATCAAATCAAAACATGACCTTGATTCTCAACAAGTTTCCCGTAAACGACGCCATTTTGTACATTTGTTGTTTTTTGGTCAGTGACATCTTGGCTCCTGATTTCAAGACACGTAATAGAAACCTAAATTTGAAAGGTGTAGCAAAATATGGGCAACAAGAAGATGAACAAAATCTGCTTTCAAGCAAGGATTTATTCTCTTTAACTGCATTTGTGTTTAAACAAATGAACCATGCAAAAGTATCAAAAGCTTTACTGGCTTTGTAAAGTCTCTGAATCATCTACGCATACAAAGGCTTGTGTTTGAGATGTGTATCAGTGCACGTCAGCAATATACGGCTGAGCTCGTGTTCGTAAATGTGTAGTAACTCATATGCGAGAACATCAAAGTCTTTTTCGACTTTTTGCATTACAAACAGACAACAACCAACAAAAAGGCTTTTGCGTTGGACTTGAAGAGACTCTTGGGTTTCAGTTCATACACCTGGCTTGACCTTTAGAAGAAGACCGCTTCCTTTTTGTTTTTGTTTTTGCTCCATGATCACCATCACCCGCAATCAGGTGACATTGACTGGAAAAGCTGAAAGGGTTTCCACCAATGAGAATCCAGATTCTGGATTCCCAACACCGATCAGAGTTTTGACCTGATATGTTAGGGCAGTGTGTATGAGATATGAAAGATATATACAAAGGAGACAAAGTTCAATCTGTAGAAACAGTCAGTGAGCAATTTGGATGATGTTCATGATGATCTATATGCTTTTCCATTCAGAACAATATTTGAGCAGCAGAACAGAGGCTAAAAAAAGAAATGTTTAGCCAAAACAATTGAAATCTACAGAGAATTGCAGCTTTGAAGCCATTTTCCGGATCGTTTCCAGATATGTTCATAGCAGAGTGAACTTGAAAGACTTTGAAAAAGAGATTCGTGATTGTCGTGACTTTTGAAAATAGAAAAAATAACAATGTGAAGAATGCTGATTTTTAGAACTGGTTGGAGGGTCCAATTCTCCCAATGATACCTGGGGCTAAACTGTTTCGCCATTCTCGTTTCAAAGAAGCTATAGCAGTAGAAAGACTAAACGTGTACACACTTCTAGACTTGTCAAAACTCTTGAAATGTCTTTGATTCTAGCCCTTTTTCTACATACCACCGTAAACGTGAATGAAATGAAGGACAATAAGCAGATTATTATCTTCAACACAAATGAAACGGAATACGAGAACATGACATGTCTTTCATACCCTAAAAGCTCAACCCAAACAAAACTAAAAAAAATTGTCTCTTTGATACACAATTCATGGCATTTGACTCGACGTAGAGCAAAGCCATTCGCCAAAGAAGTCGACTTTGGTACATTATCCACATTTTCTAGAAACCTTAGTCGGATATATGTTTCTTCTTGTGGCATTTGGCTTCAGAGCGTTGCTTTTTGTTTATGCAGGCAGCAATAATGTGACACTTGAATTTGAAGAATCGAAAACCATTTTCGGTTTGATTTTGCAATGTATTATTTTTTTTTTAAAAGTGATCATGAAAGAGAAGTCCATTGTGTTTTCTTCCTTTCAATCACTGGTAGACGTATTCAAGTTCTGACAGACTTCATACATACTATTTCATTACGCCACTTTTAGACACACAGGTCCAGCATGTTCAAACGTTGTATGATGACGTTTGTTCTGGTAAGCGAATATCTTCCACCCTGTATCATACGCTTAATAATAAATACAAGGCACAAGCTATAATCAAAGAAAAAATTTTAATACGAACGACAGCGATTTTTCGATTTGCCAATTCGCTCGTTCCATCAACAACATGCAATACATGCAAATCCCTCCAAGTGTAAAATATTATATTGAATTGTAGATTGTTGGATTGGATACAGCTACTGCCACAGACTACAATACACATTAGATGGCTCTACAAACTGTACACGTACATGCGTCCTTTACCATCTACAGTCTAAAAACATTTCAACTTGGCAAGATGCAGAAATCAAGTCTATGGTTCCAAAATATTGCTTAGCAGCGTTGCTTGTATCAAACAGTATTTTTTTTGTCCAGATTTCAATGCTGGTAAAACTCGAAATTGTACACAGTTCGCTGGATATATAACTCATATTTGGCACTGTGTGACGTGTATGTTTAAACTTAAGTAATGCTTCATGACAATCGTGATGATGAACTGTCTAGCACTTGACATAGACGAATACAGCTTCTGATTACATGTATACATACTGGGTAGATTCAAAGGCCACAATGAAAGCTGTTTGAGCGCCTTGAGAAGGCAAGAGTACGGATGTTGGGAAACTCAGAAAACACTTTTTTTTTTCCTTCATGAATGGCGCAAAATCTCCCTCACTCCCTTCTCCTTCAATTTACTCCCTCAAGAGTTTCCTCCGAGAAAACAGCAACCCTAAATTCAAATTTCTAAACACAAGTCTTTGTGAGCTACTACGCTAAAATGAAGCAATACAATACGCTAGAATGAAGCAATATGCTAAGTCAAACGGATGAATTCTCCTAAAAATCGCGTCAGTGTAACAACAAATCAACAATGATTTTTGACAACCACCTCAGTCCCAATGCAAGTTTAATTTGAGCTAGAGAACAGGCCAGAAAACTGATACAATCTTCTAATAAAATTCGGCCTTGCAGAAATTTGTTTGTGAAAAAGCGGATGGTACTTGACTAAATGATAAACAATTCCAAATTGTTGACAGAACTCTAGTAGTTGAAACAATATATAGAAGTCTATCTGCAAAGCTCAGACAGCTGAATTTGTGATATCAAACACTTAACGAGACCACAGCAAACTGGTAGCCAAAACCAGGAATCATATGGCACATATTCAATGTGTCAAAACGCGTGCTTGTAACGGACAAAACAAGTTGAAAAACGGTATCGAAAATCGTCAAAGTTCGAGAGTAAAGCGCTTGTGGCTTGTGCACGAAACAAAACAGAAGACGTGGAGACAAGCAAAGCAAGTCACACAACGTGTAAAAAGACAGCAGTCTCAGTGTACACACTTATTTGTAAAGCAGTTTGCTATTGTTTCAGTGATGCGCAACAATTAGTCCTAGGCAATGATATAAAAATGTCTTGACAAATCCGGAAATTCCAGTTCTGGAGAAATAGCAAGCCCAAATTCGGCACTGCTAAAATAGGAGGACCCATACTTTTAAACAAATCAGAACTGCATTTTTGGTGCATATATACGTTCAAGTACTGGTACCTGTTTAGGAAGTTCTAGTAGGTAGCTAATTATTAGCCAAACACACACAGTTATGTGTATTGGTTGTCTATTGATATTTGTAAATGTGTATAATCTGAAGGGTGATGTGTATCCACCTAGGGCATAAAGGCCTGGGTATCAGAAGACGAAGCAACCGAACATTGCCTCTTTCAAAAGAATGCAGTTCAAGACTAAAGCAGATTATAATTCGCAATGGATAGAACGAGGGAGCCACAACCATTACCAAAAAAGTAATATGCAAAAACCTTAAAAAGTGTTTTTGTAATACACAGACCACGGTTGAATTGCAATCTGCCATGTATTTCGTGCTCAACGAACTGTATTTCAGCACGGAAGGCCAGTAGAAATGCCAAAATACTGTATAATTAGAAGAATACCAACTATAGATGCGATGTAATACAATTATTAAACATTTCTCAAGAGGAAGTTTGAGCGCTAATACAGAAAATATCCCGCCACCGAGTTCAACAACTAGCGGTCTGGGCTTCCAGAAAGTCATGTAAAAAAAGGTTGCCAACTTGTACCAGTAAAAAAAGTTTTCGCCTATGCCAATGTCTCAAAGAAACAACAGCACCCTAAATTGTCGCCTTTCAGTATCGATTTCCTACTTTTTTTTTGTCTTTTTTGTAACTGCGGGAAAAGAATACATACTCATACACTTATTGGTTTGGCTTAAAAACCATTTTTCATCAAATATTTTACCTGGGTAGAGCAGCTTTGAACAAGCGCTATACACAAACACAACTATGTGCATTTACCCAACAACCTTGCTGCCGCACTAAATTCTAAGATGGTTCTTTTTCATAGAATGTTTTTATTTGGAAGTTCGGCAAAGTTTTGGTATCTGATCCCTTTGAGCCCTATAAGCTGCTGGGACGTACTACTCAGCTGAATAGGTATTTTACAGTGAATGAATGTATAATCTGAATTCTTGCTCCAAAGGCTGTCAATTATACTAATATAAAAATATGAACCGCTCATTACGTTTAGGTTTTTTTTCCTTTCTATTTCTGCTCTTTGACAATACACAATCAATTAATGAGCAATGAACGATAATACTGCTGCATCCCTCGTGCCTAGCAAAATTAGCTCAGGCGTTGGAATACACATTGAAAAAGTTTCAAGCCTGAAAATTGTTAATCCAGTAATTGCCGTGTGATAACGAAACAAATGAAGCTTCATTAACGCAAATATATAGGTGTCTGTTCAACAAGACAGATCCTTCCTTTTTTGTTTTCATTGAGAAGCTGTAGTGACCCCAAAACTCAATTGTCTGATCGGCCAGTCTGGACAATAGTCATGCCAACAGGGATTTGACAAACCGGATGGCAGAAAAATTTGCAATACTAAACAAATGCTTTTTCAGAAAATGGAGGAAAAAACTATTTCTAGCCTAGGAATCAGTTGCTAACTCTACAGGCTCGTATTATTAGAGTACCGTACAATCTTTCTTTCATCAGTATTAGCGGGCTGGAAATGATCGCGATGTTGAACAAACTATAGACCTCTGGTGAATTTAAAAAGTTTCAGAAAATTAAGAACGCCTGGCGTCTACCAATTGATGGTAAAAGATGAAACTGCTATTTGCATATGGCCAGACACCTTGATAATGACAACTACCAGAGGTTCAATTTTATCGACATGAAATACCATTACAACCTTTTTCTCATTGATAGGATTTCATGGACCCAAGCACGTAAATGCTTCTGCCTCCTGAGAGAAAAGCATTTGAAACGAGGAAGTGATAAAATTGAGTGTTTTCTACAGTTGTAAAATATTTAATCTTTTGTATCCAACACTCTGGTAACTTAGTTTCCACCCAATTTTACCGCTCTAACGTATATTTAAAAAATTTCTTGGATGATGCTGTGATGTAGCTTGCTACACTACGAAGCACTAGAATGTAGTATTTTTATACTCACAAAAGCACAACATGGCGTTTTCAGTAATGAAACGTTGAAGTATTTCAAAATGGTTCTTGTGTAAAAGTGATATTGTGCTGAGGGTACTAGAGACAAACAGTAAACTTTGCTCAAGACATCAAGCATATTCAAGAACATGTCATCAGCAGATGTTGATACACTCTACCAAATTGTAGATACAAATGCATATTCTCTTGCAATTTATGAATTCAATTGGTGATTACATTGAAGTCAATCTTTTGAATTTCCAAACAGGACACGACCTGCTATAAAGTCGACATCTCAAGCATGTATTCCCATTTTTGAGTCGCAAAAGTGAGATAAAGTAACGCACTGTAAAGCCATAAAATAATGCAATTTACAATATTACAAATGCTTAGAAATTGACAAGTCTGGAGAAAGGACAAACATTACTGGTCTCATATAAATGTATTGACATAGTATTGCAGTGTAAAAAGTCAACGAAATGTCTAGTTTCATAATATCAGTGTTCAAGTCTCTAACATCAGGGTAGGGCAATCATTTATCGAGTAATGATCTTTACAGGCTTAGCAGAAATTCAAATTTATTTCTGTATGGTGATATTGCTTTAACCGGTTAAAACCGGAAGCTCCAGTTTTGCAATCGGTCAAGGGATCAACAACCAAAATATAATATGACGTTTTGTATCAGTGCTTTGCTCCTTAATTTTTAAATGTGTGCCCCAGTAATGTCAAGTCTATTCAACAGGATGCTATATTTTTACTGTCAACATGGATATGATATTTTATGATTAGAATTAGTAGGCTTCTTTAATTTCGAGTTTCTAAATTCTTTAATCATCAAAAAGTAAATCACAATCAAACACGAAAGCGCGATCCAGACATGTCCAGTTCCTGTTTGTCTGGCTTTGCAAAAGCGTTTGTACAAAATGTTCTTCAGCGAGTGAATAATCAAAAATTAACAATACATTTTTGTAACGATGTTTAGAAAAAAAAGAGTGTGGAATTTTATAAGCTACAATATTCCCAATCTCTAAACCATCACACAGCAAATTTCAAACTTGAATTTCGAAATGATTTTTCGACGTTCCTAATGTTGATCTCTCAAAAGCCAATCCAGAATAATCAGCAAGTATCTTGCAAGCACTAAACAGTATTTCATTTCAATCACATTCAACTTAATTTTGACTTGACACATCTGTTGCAAGCAACACTTGCTATTATCTATTCTTCAAGAAGCGCTTGTCTGAAGAGTGAACAGGGATCTAGATACAATTCACTAAATAGCACGTTACGCCAACAAATACAAAGAATTCTGGAAACAGTGCTACAAATATCATGAAACTTATAGAAGTTTGATATTTTAAATATTGACTGAAACACCTCGAATTCAAGTCATGAAGGCTACATGATATAATTACTATTGTCATTTATTCAGATGCTTCTGGCAAATTCAACACAAACAAACATGCTTTTGCTTGAGTTGAACTATCAAGAGTCTTTTCATTGTTCATTGTTCATTGTTCATCAATTTTATTTTCAACCAGTGGCTATCGAGTTAAAATATTGCACAATAGATTGAAGTATGTTTTGCCGACTGTATTTCTATTCATATATGAGTGAGCGGAGAGCTGATCATTTAAGATTCCACCAATATGTATATTCTTGATAATCTGTAAAATATACGACACAAAATGATCATAGCTGTCATGGGTATGAAGAATCCTTTGCTCAATTAAACAAAGTGCGTTTTGAACAGGTAAATTGAAATACAGAATACATCATCTGTCGTCCTTGTTTTCAGATTTCTGCTTACTATGAGCTTTTGGCTGTCTGTGTATTGCAAGCGGGATGAAAAATGTATAAGATACTCATAACACTGACCAAGAGCCTCATATACAAGCTATTCTTTGTGGAAACATTTTGGTAAATTGAAAAGAAAAAAATGTGATTGGGAGTAAATTTCGCGTTTTTTGTAAAACCACAAAGCCATATTCACAAGACAAACAATGCAGACAGAAGGCGATATTTGTGAAAAAGATGCCTTGAAATGAGGATCTTCGTTTCTTCGTGTTCACATACAGTCTTTTCACGCTTTCAAACAACAGGTTTACACTGGTAGGAGCCGTTAGCTTGAATGCAACCAAGTGACACATCTGCATACGGTAGGACAAATAATAATGAGCGTCAAAATCCGTTTGATGGCTTGCAGATTCAATTATACTTTGGACCCAGGCTTTGAACTTTGCTGTATTGTTTGTCATAAATTTGCAATTCTTTTCTTTTTTGGATTTTTTTTTAAAACAGACAATATTCAAACTTCTCTACATACACTGGCAGATTACTCAACAGCCAAACATTAGTATAAAATCTGCTTTACAAACCGTGTTTTCTCATTTTTTTCCAGTGTACCACATGTGATGTTCATGTGTATCTATTCAGCCATCGGACGCTTTTTGCAACTAGTCAATAAAGGGTATATATGCCGTCCGATCTACTTACAATTTATTTAGACCTAAGGGCTATGCTGGGATGCTATTCAGCCAGCTTTTATCATGTCCAACTTTAAATGTTGACTGTTAGCTCTGTTAGTCTGACTGAAGAGACGTACAAATACTCAACTTGGATTCATACCCGTATTAGTTACAGAACCATTGCCCAAATCACAATGAAACGCTATCTCATAGCTACTCATTGGATTTCTGGTTTTAAGACCGAACAATGTGCTTGCTATAAGGTTATGGTAGATTTCCATAACACTTGGACAACTGTAGCATCCATCAAACTGAGATAAAACCAAAATGGATCGTAACAACGCGAGTCATAAAGAAAAAAACCAGATAAACGAATGAATAGTTTGGTTGGTATAAAATTGTATATTGGCTTTGATAAACAGACCTAGTGCCGTATGGGTGTACATTATTTCGAAATGTAACGTATTCACTTTGGTTGAAATGCTGCTTTTTGGTGTTTTTGGATTGGGTAAAAGCCAAAATCTTCCTGGCACCCTTACAAAATGTGGGGGCTTGTTACGAAGCACGACTTGGTTTTTTTTTTTTCTAGATATTTTAATATCCTTGACAAGCTCCCAATCGGTGTAAACAGCGGTAGAGGCATATGTCTACTTTTGTGCGGAATACAAAGTCCCCAAACGCATGACACAATTGTATGAAGCATGTTTTCGAGAGATGTTTTCATGATTAGAGCAATTGCTTTGATACTTTACATAAACCCATCTCCATTAGAATTCTGAGTCTCAAGCAGCTCTTATCTGCCAATGAACTTTTGTGTTTGATGATAGCTTTCTCTGCTACAATTGTGTTTTTTTATCCCTCGGTCTAATGTTTACAATGAAAACCAAGACTGGAAATAAAACAGACCTTGCTTTGTTATGATGTGCTTGCATAGCTTGAAATTGACTGATCTGTACCTGTTTCTCTAAGCAACCCATATTACAGACAAATGCACATCAACCAAAAATTCATTGGCACATCAACAAAAAAGGGCAAGCGAGGTTTTGCTTCAGCGTATGGCTTTAGAGAACATTGTGGTTTATGAATCGTGCGCAAACTTTATGTTTCAGCAATTTGGCTATCCACATATCCACTCGCTCATTCCATCCTTTCTTCTTTCCTTCTTTTAGCACTTTACGTTTAAAGTTTCTTTTCCGCAAAGGCGTCATTTTGGCCCATCCGCTCTTGGGGGCACACAGAAAACCTACCCGGATACTGTCACTTCCCCTGCTTTAATTGTTACCTACAGTAGATGTACTGCAAGTACTCTGATACTTGACAACTGTGGGCTGTACGTTCTTATTTAATGGATAGGATTTCCCTAGTTTTTCCACTTTTCTTTCTCTTTTCTCTTTTTGTACATTCTTTCATTGTATGGTCCCTCTCCGCCAGTATCGGTGACCTCAACACTGCATATTCACTCTTTTTTTTTTTCACAACGATTACTTAAATAGATCTAGATGCACAGCCAATACCCGCAAAACACTGACGACTTTCACTACCAGCTGGAGGTCGTCCAACAGCCAATAAGAGCACGAATGTGTGGCTTCGGCGACAAAGACAGACGCCAAATCACCCCTCCACCCTGTGTAAGACTCAGAATATACAACCGCGCCACAGGCCAGGAAATCACAGATATAAGCAGTATAGACACTTGCCACTTTACAGTATTGGTGGAGCTATGGTCTAGCGATGGAACGACAAATGTATCTTTGGTGAATGGATACCCACAAGGAACTGGAGGTCCAACACGAAATCTGATAGGCTCGCTTGCTGCTACGGCATTTAAACTGCACGATTTGGATGAACAACTTGGCATATGGTTTGTGTTGCAGGATCTGAGCGTGAGAACTGAAGGAGAGTTTAGACTAAAGTTTAGTTTTGTCAATCTGGCGGGTGTGAAACCGACAGGTACCCAGATTGTCACTTGGGTCCTTTCAGAGCCTTTCAGATCTTACAGTGCGAAAAAATTCCCCGGTGTGATCGATAGTACCGACCTTTCAAAGAGTTTTGCTACACAAGGGATCAAAATTCCGATAAGACGAGAGAACAAGCATTTGAAAGAGAAATGACATTTTCCGCATTATATGTGTTATTTATTTTGTTAAAAGTTTTGCCAATATGTTTTTGTTATATTTTTTGCCAGTATTCCTTGAAACAGTTTCGCCATCAACATCGCCATCATAGATGTAATCTTTTTCAGTTCTAATATCGATATTTTTGTCAACGTTATTAGCACCTGTATCCAGTTTACCGCACGATCTGCATATGCTTCAAATACTTGAATAAACAATTTTGTTTCGATTCACAGCTTTTTGTAATGAGCGATATGTTTACAAGCCTAGCTGCAATGGCAAGTCTCAGAGATCCTAACCGCAATACTTGGAGGTTAATTGCTGGATCACCGAACACGGGGCATTTACGAAACACGTTAGAGTCTCGTAGCTACATGATTGCAAGTCTGTCAAATGTGATTTGCTGCGTTTAAAATAAAAGCATTTGAGTCTTTAAATCAACAAATCGATCTTCTTTATGATTTGAGTGCACATGTATGTAATATTATCTTCAAAGCCCATTGTCTTCTACATTTTACTTACATAACGGCTTTTTGCACAATATGGAAAACAGCCCGAGTGACTGTACTTGCGGCCCTAATCCACCCATGAAAGATTGGAAATTTAGTGCAATGGAAGAAGGCGATCGTCATCAAAAGAAATTAAGTGTACTAAAAGTGCCGAGGCAATAATTTTACGGTATTTTTGAAAGTTGACCCTAAATACTTTGTACACATATCAAAGGCAAACGCTCACTGCTAGAACAGTTTATTGTAGGCCTTCGACTACAAACTACACATGCACAGATGTCTTGCATTATGTGTAGAAAAACATTTGTGTAGAGGGTGTCTGTCTGTAGTTTGACCAATAAAGTTAAAAAATATTTAAAAGTTTCGCTTGTCCCAGGAACAATCATAGTGTAAAGTCACTGTGGAACTCCTCCCTTACGTGTATTTGCATTTTAGATAAGGCCTGGATACAAACATTTGATTGATAGATTTGTATACATGGCAAATGAATCATTGAATGTAATCAAGAGGTTTCTGCACGCTTTCCCTTGCTCGCATTGACGTTGAGAAAATATTAGCAACTATATTACAGACGTATGTACTTGTTCAAGATCTTTCCACTTATTTGAAACTGAGATACAGGGACCAATACAATTATGTTTGGCACCTCCCAAGTAGCAAAAGGCTGTACATCATTTGTCTGAAAAGGACTGGTTGATTCTTTTTGAAACCTACTACAACTACAGGTATATTGTGTACAATCCCGAGATATATGGACAGTGGATAGATTATCATTGTCATCACCATGTAGACTTAAAACCCATTGTTTACCGAATCCTTTGCAAAAACACGTCCTTAGAGTACACAGATGCGACGCGATCAGGATTTCTTAAAAATGGTTGCATCTAAAGTAAGCCCACACACATATATTTTTTTAACCAACTACTTGATGACTGAAGTAGTGGCTATTCATGAGGTACCTGGGAGCTTGACTTATAATCTGGATGTTTATTTTGTTTCAAAAACCAATAGATGTTATGGTGGGTTGGAAAAGCCTGACAGAGACAAAATACATACTCACGTGATTACTGAAATTTCATTCACTCGTATGTACAAAAAGACGCTATAAGCATCAGTTGCCTCCATCAGATGTAGTCTCTTTAGCGTTTCTTGCTAAAGATCTCCATTTGCGATTTTTGTTCTTGTACATCTTTCCCAATTCTGTAGTGTCCAGAATCATACAGAACAAGCGTTCCGAAATCTGATCTCTTTGTGTATGTACACTCAGAGTGTTGAAAAGCAAACGCCAAAGCTTGTATCTGGTACACGGAAGTTCCCAGGGGCGCTATCACATCGGAGTTAACGAAAGTGACAGATTCAGACATGTGCAGTCTTCGTAACCTAAAAGTGTGGACCAAACCAAAATGCAAGTATCGAAAAAGTATTGTTTTTGTTTGGCAAAAAGAACTCTTTTCAACAGTCAAGAAGCTTTGTAGTTGTCGCTACCCTTGGCCACAAACAAGACAATTTTCGAAAATGAAATGTAACTGAGATCCGCTTTAGGGACAAGAATCGATATATGCAAAAGAAAAAGGAGCTCCAAGGTTTCATGTGGAAAGAATAGCGAGGAATTTGGTGTGAAAAGATGTAACCAGCTCCAAAGATCAAGGGATGGAGCGACACTAGCGTTAACCAGCAAAACCTCAGGAAATTATTATTCTTCAGTCTATAGAATAACCTCTTCTAGCAAAGATCTATCAACGCAATTTTACAGACACTCTTTCACAGATATTACTCAGAGACAGACTTCGATCAGCAGTACATGAGGGGTACAGCCGAGTTTTTATTTCCGTTCTTTAACACAAAAATCTAAACCCGATATTAAGCTATAGCCTATAATTGCACAAACTAAATCAACATCATGATATTGAGTTATGATTTAGTTACAAGCCCCTTAATCAGACACTTTGGCACAGATTGGACGCACATAATATTTCATATCCAAACTTATGTAGTTTTTGATATCAACTGCTACAACATACCATCAAGATAGGAAACAAGTGGTTGTTGAATTCGAAATATCAGAATCGATGAGCGCCAAGGTAACCGCCACAATTGTTCCAATTGGTAGAAAGATGCGCACAACCAGCAAAGCTCCTGAATGGTAAATCATATTTCAACACCACATGGCCGGGAACAGTACTCTACAATTTTGAATAAAATTTGTTCATCTACGTTACAAATCGACCAGGGCTGAAATCACATCTGATTTTGATTGAGTCCAACAATATACATGTCTATCTGGTAAAAAGCCAACACGTCAGAACTCGCAAAACTATTTCTTTACTATCTTTACTAAACGTAGACTTAGAAGACGAGAACTCGGTCAGGTTGCAAAATAAGAAACTTTTTTGACTATTCAATTATCCGCTGCCAAAGATCAATCAACTTATATACTCCACAAGTTACAGAGAACTTTCCCATTGAATTGATTTCTCGAATGAATCACTAGTGAATTTACACTTACTCAGTTGATGTGGCGTTGAATTCATCCTCTTGAATGATTTTCTGAAATAGTTCCTGGTGTAGTTATCACAAATGTCTTGCCAGTATAATGTACATGCAGCGACAGCAGTAAAAATAAAGCTCCATCGCTATATAAGCACAAAGTCAGGTAGTATCTTTTAAACAATTCAAAATGCTTGAAATATGCTACTGTTTTTGTTGTTTTTAGTATTCCGAAACTTATTGCATTATTATAATATTATCACTCCAACGTTGTTACGTGTGAAAGTAGACGCGCGCGCTTTACAAAGGACAATGCAGCTTCTATTATCATGTAGCCTTTATTTAGCAACAAAGCCTTTGTACCTTATCAAGGCAGGCATTTTGCTTTTATAGCTTATGTCAATGATGTTCAATTGAGATGTACAGGCAGAATACAAACTGAGCCAAAGGTCACGACAGATTGAAATTTATCAGACTCCTAGAAGAAAAGCGTTGAAAAAGGTGTATAAGCCAACTTCGTAATGCAAATTAAGTGTACTTAAAAACTATTATAATTTTTTGCCATATTCAAACGTATACTTTCGATGACTTCGATACAATAAAGTTTTGTTGCATTCTGTAGACTATTCAAACTTGAACAACCAACTTTGTATTTTAGTTTCATGCGTTGTAATTCCAAAATACAAAATCGTTTACATACATAGCTGTCAACAAGAAGACGTTTAATTCTACCCACACTTTTCGTTGGTTTCCACAGTACACTGGCCCTATTGCTTCCTTTTTCAAGAAAATCCGAAAAGTATCAACTTTAATGCAATTTTGTGTTATAAGCTGTCTGCTGGCTTATGTGCCAAATGGTTGGGTTGAACATTTGTCACAGCGATTGAAATCAAATATATACACTGTACATCGTCTAAACTATACTGATCCAAGTTTATACCAAAAATGATTCAGGAAATCAATAACTTAGTTGAAGATTATACTAGCTTTTAGATTGAACAGATATTTTTTAGTACATCACTTCAATGCTACCACTCTTTTAATACGTCCCATACATTCTATCTCAAACGCTTCTTTGCTTATACGCATTGTGCCGAATTTGCTTTTACAAAATATAAAATCAAATAATTATATCCTGACTAAATTGCGAGAATAGTATTTAAAAGCTTTGTCATTTACTTGCTGATCATAAACGTGAAGAAGTTTGGCTTTTTGATACAGTTTTGGGATGCTTGATTGAGCTGATAATCTTTTACAGCTATAGCTACGTTGGCAAAAACTTGATTGGAGCCAATAATTTTAAAAACACGACAGGAAAAATCATTTCTAAAGTACACATCCGACTGGATAGAAAATGTAAAAATGGAAGTCTTTAATATAGGCAAATTTCAAGTATGATGCATTGAAACTAGAATATGCGTTTATTTTCAAGACATGAAAGCCCTCGAGCTGAAAAATACAACAAAAAAAAAATAACAAAATAACATGATTGACACCAGCATAGTCAACCACAATGCAAAAATGAATAAAAACAAAAATTACATACTGAATTCGTCTTTGAAAAAAGGAAACTTGTTAGACTTTGCCCAAGCTTCTGTTTCCTTGAGTAACATTTCGGTTCCGGATGCTAACACCCACTGTCCATTCAAATCTCCGGTGCCGTATTTCATGAGTCTATCGAGACAACAGCATGCGTCGCCGTCTACCGGCACACCACAGAGCCAAGACTTTATCCTTAGATTTAGAACAGGGCGAGAATTAAAAGTAATGGGCGTATAATCACCAGCATCAGTGACATACAACGGAATCTTTTTGTCGCTGGCATTGAGCAGAGGTGTATTTTCACAACAGTCGTCAACAATATCAATATTGAAGTTCTCGTCGTCATTCGAGGTGTAATACCAAGAAGACGGAGCATGACCTGTGACATAAACCTCTACTTGTCCGTCAACTAGAGCCGCATCCTGGAGCCCGAGATTTTTCAAAATATTGACCTCGGCGCTATCGCGGATTGCCCAAATGAGTTTAACAGGAACACCCATCATTCTTAGTTGCCTCATGATGGGAGCACAGAAAGCAATACCTGTACCTCCAGCAACAAACAAAACACGTTTGACCAAATTATTCGAGACATCAGAAAAGAACGATGAAGGCATACCTTGGTAAGGTCCACTAATGGCATAGGGTTTTCGTAGTCTGATCGGATATTTAGTCTTTCTGATTGCCAGGAGAATATTAGGGTCTTGAGGAAGAGATGCTATGGTGTATGGGTGCGAAGAGTATATCCAGGCTGTGGGGGATGTTAGTGGATCAGAAATTCTGAGATGCGATCCTGGTGTAAAGTATTTTTGTAATGATTTTGGTGCTCTTTCTTTGGGGATCGAGATGAAGTACAAGTTAGACGACACAAACTGCACGGGTAATGTAATGTTCTTGGAAATAATGATTCTGTACAGCGCCTGCGATAATAGTACTGCAGTACATAGGTACATGTACCATCTGGTAGTCTTTGAATGGTACCAAATCATGGGGATAGTGATCCATGTGACAATGTAATGAATTGAGTAAAACAGTTTGTAGCACTTTCGTCGAATAGGCTTGATGGAAGACACACCAAGCAAAACAAACAAGAAAAACGCCACAATGCCTGACACATTTGAGAGCTTTCCAAGCTTCCCAAGTTTATCCATGTAGATGTAAATTCCAAGATACACCAGCGCATGGATTGCTAGTATTGATATGACTATTCTACCAAGCCATTTGTGGATCGGAAGAAGCTGGAGATATAAAGTATGGGGTAGTGGCGAGGGTTTTAGCGATAAAAAGTAGATCAACGGATAGAGAGCTACAGGCACCCTTCCCAGCCGCTTTGCTAAGTAGACAAACTCTGACTGTGTTTCGGCTAAACAGAAGAATACTATTAGCGAAGACCAGAAACATATAACCCATTTGACTTCGATTTTGGGTGGTTTTGAAAGGTTTTTTCGCGAGTAGGATAGTCGATACCATTTCGAAGAGTCGTACCTCAGCCGTCGTCGTATGATACAAAATACAGTGAGAACAGCAATGAAGATCAAACTGGAATATAATGTGTAGTTTCCATATTGCTGTGTAATTTCGGATCTGGCTAGTTTTTGGGCTTTTGTTGGTTTAGTAATGATATGCCATGCCATCCTTGAAATGTATAGTAGATGCGATATCTGATGTAAGGAGAAAGAATAAAAATGTTTTTGAGTACTTGAGAGTGGTATTTAGGTATGCTGTCGTTTCTACAAAGCACGTCGCTTGGGTGTGTGGTGTCGCAGGCGCAATATTCGATAAAACGCAAAGCGATCCAAGGTGGAAAAGAAATTGCCGTTTAATGCAGTTTTGGGGGCAATTAGCGGATGGTGTAGTACTAAAGACTGCAAAGCCAGTTGATTCAAAGTGTCTTTAGTATTCGCAAAGTGTGGAGACCGCTATGTCAAAGCAACTGCAAATCAAAAAATGACAAAGGGATCAGCTAGATGTAGCAAAGCAAACAAACAAATGTATAGTGTAGAAAAATTAGAGGAAGAAAAAAAAAGAGTTGAAATGATGGGAGGAAAACATGACTATTATGTACTTCGGGTCTAGAGATTGATAAACCTCAAAAAAGACTTCCTAATTAGGAATTATCAGATTTAATGACTAAGAATTTGCCAACCATTTTCAGACCACATACTGTCCGGAGGCATGGAAAAAAATAAAAACATAATCAGTTTGGCATGAGGTATGTTGAGTGTACAGTAAACGAGGTACTAAACTGCAGAGAATCAGCTTGGGATTTTTGAATAGGGCTATGTTTAGATCGCGAAAGGTGTTCAGAGTTCTTGGTGAATTACAAATCATTAAATTCATTTGAATCTTGTTTAATTGTATTGTTATCAAATAATAACCTTTCAAAGTCTCCATTGTACGATACAAGAAAATGAATTTTACTACAATAAAGGTATCACAACTGCTTCTCCTATTTGTTTATTAGACAAGCCAAATATTGTTTCTGAATCGTTAAACGTGATTAGGTTGCAGGTGGTTAGAAAAGGTTGGTGACAGCTGTCGACGAGCCGCAGGCTATAACACGAAAATTTGCAATGACAATTTGTGCTGATTGGACAGTGTATTCTCTAAGACAATACCAAATTTGAACCTTTCCTTGCTTGTATGTAAATTCTGTTTGGTTGCCAATAGAATCGTTTCTTTTCAAAGAAATGTGTGTATGGGTACTCATCTTTGGGTAGTTTTGGAATCTAGCGTCGCGACAGCCCTTGGGACCACCCGTTCTGGACAAAGTACCGCTTTCACGCCGTTTGCCAGTGAACCACGGCGAAACCGAAATTTCAAATTCTGGTTTTGAGCCAGATCTCAATCCAACGGAGAATCCAACGGCTCGCTTTTTTGTGTTCGCCACGCTGCGCCATCGTCATGCTGTCTACTGTACCCAATTAAGTGGTCACTTTAATGCCATACCAGCAATGTCTTTATTTCAATATCTCTACTGCAGTTGAAGCAAGGAAAAAAAATGGTTTTTTTTATCGTTTATGTTAAACAGAGTTCACAATGGTTGGGTATGCACTATTTACAGGAAGGCTCTAGTTCAACATAAATGACAAAACTGTACCATCTGCAAATGCCACGATGATCTCGAGAACCTGCTAAAGCAGCGGAACTAAAAGACTTGCTTGTTGTGGCGCTGGTGAACTCTAGTGCCAAGACTTCAACAAGCGTGCTATTTGACATCACAAGAACTGGACACTACAAAACTGAGTCAAAACTGGTTTGCAAAGAGAGTCACAACAGCATTCAGGTATCAAAATCCATTGTGATTCTGATCCATCGCGTTTCGCATATTACATTTAAACTTGAAAGTTGTGTGGCTCGAAATGTCTCGACTTGACCTATATTTAATAGACTAGAACAGATTCAAGGCTCTTTAGATCTGAATCAAGATCCGTATTTACGCACTGGTTATTTTCATCTCAAAAAACGAATTAAACCAACCTTTCTGCACCAGACAGTTTCGGACTTTACAGACTAAAACCAGTAGTTGCCACTCAAACCAACATCTATTGTAGCCACATATTGCCACAATGCTTTGGCTATTCTTAGCAAGCTACATGGCTCTAAAACATATCAGTTTCTGAATTCTTTATTCAGGGAAAGAGTCTGAATCTCGAGCGGTTTTCGGGGTTATGAGATTGTGTGAAATATGCCATACTTCTGTTTCACGCGGGACACACTTGTGCACGAGGTGGATTTAGAGTACATAATGTTTGTGACCAACCAGTTAAATAGCCCTGTTGTCTAACTCGTCATTTTGCAATAGAGGGGCAGTTCCGGATGGCCCGCACCAAAAATTAAAATCAAGATTTGAATGGTGTAGACAGTGTATATGCAGATTGTACTGAGCCAAGTAGAAAATATTAGATGGCTTGTTATCAGTAGATTGTTTTGACGCTTGCATCGTACGCTCAAGAAGCTGTAGAGTCAGAGTACCAAAACCAACGGGTTATACTTGACATACTGTGATCTCAATTACATAAACCATCAGTGTTTCTTACATTTCAGATCGTATCAAAACTCTGGTTTGCTAAATGTATCTAAAGTGCCCTATGACTTAATGTATACACACATACTAGGCAAAATTTTTATTTAAAATGTAGAGCAAAAACTTCTAGACATTCGAATCTTCAAAAGCGAGCAGGTCATGGACTTAGGCACCGGTGATCGCTACAACTCATCTAACAATTGAATAGTATTTACATACAAGCCTGATTCCGGTAACATTTACAAACCTCATGTCTCAAACAACATAAGTTCATTATCAAAAATTGTTGCAACTACAGTAATAGCTGTGCCAATAGGTCTTACAACTAAGAACTGTTTTGGTTTCAACAAAGCATTGAGTCCCGGCGTAAAGGCTCAAGAAAAAGAATTCAATGATTTCATCAACATCAGACTAACTGCTAAGCACCTTGATTTCATTCGGACTTGAATGCTGCAAGCCAGCAACAATTCCCAAAAAAAGTTACGAATCTCATTTAGAATATCCTTCATTGTCCTTTCAATCCACTGTAGTTGTCCAATAAGGCCAGCCTTTCAACGGAAGCTTGAAAGAAACAAGATTTCAGCTTTGTCTTTTGCAGAGCTATTTTGCGCCCGTCCAAGATTTAAACACGGCTGAAACCACGTGATATGTATGTATGATTCATTGGAAGAATAGCTGAAAATACACAAATTGAAATATTCTTTTCGCTACAAGCTTAATCAAAGCATTGATTTTATTGACATTGAAGCTAAAAAAAAAAATCAGCATTATGACTGTTGCATTTCTCGGTCCTACAGGGACTTACTCTCACGAGGTTCGTTGTGACTATGAACTGTCAGTGTATATTATAGAAAATGCATGTACTAACATTGTTGAAAGGCTGCGCTCAAGTTCTCCGCTATCGCTCATGACGAGAATCTACATCCTCAACTCACGATTCAAGCATGTTTTGACGCGCTCCTATCCGGTGCTTGCACATATGCTGTAGTGCCTATGGAAAATTCGTCCAATGGCACTGTAGTATTTACACTCGACATTCTTCGAACTATTTTCCAAACGACCTCCCGACCAATTCATCTCGTTGCAGAAGTGTATGTCCCCATCAATCACTGCCTGCTCTCGAATGCAAAAAGCCTCGCGGATGTCAAACGCGTGTATACACACCCACAAGCATGGGGCCAGGTTTCAAAATTTTTGTCGAAAGAACTACCGGGCGTCAAGCGTCTCGACTCAGATAGCACTTCGAAGGGCGTGGAGTACTGTAAAGCAGATCCTGAAGCTGCAGCAATTGCAAGTCGTGCTGCTGGTCTCGTCCACGACGTCCCGGTACTTGTCTCTGGAATCTCTGATAACACAGACAACACCACACGGTTCATGGCTTTCTCACTAGACCACTCTGAAACTATTCCAGTACCAGGCGTCAGCAAAAAGGGATCTCTAGCGTCGTTCACGCTGCCCCACGATGAACCAGGTGCTCTGCTGCAAACACTTGAAGTCTTTGCAAAACATCATATTTCTCTGACGTCAATCACATCTCGTCCAAGCGGTAACGGCTCCTGGAACTACTTGTTCTGGATCGAGTTTCTGGGTGAACCTCAGCCTGAAATAATTGAAGAGGCCCGCATGTTTTGTACTGAACTCAGAGTACTGGGCTCGTTCTATAGAGTCCTAGACGAATCAAAGTAACACATTGATCTTGCTGAAATTTGTACTGATAAATTAACTAGACAAATAAACTTCCCTGTTTATATACATTATAAAGCCTTTGATTACTCCATAACTTCAGCCTCGGCAATTAGTTTATCAAGGGTAAATGTTTCCTGATCACCTCTGTTGAATGCCTCCAGCAATTTGTTCTTGGGAGTTCCTTTGGCAGCTGAGTAGAACTTTTGAATAAATAAAACAAGCAAGTGAACCTCTTGAACAGAGATGTTATCGCTCTCAACGGTACCATTAAACAGCACAATTCCCTTTTCCTCTAACAGGTCGGTGTGCATGATGATGGTGGTATGGGGTCTGGCATACTCCTGGTTGAGTTTGAACTCAGCCAAGGTAGTGAAAATGACATGAATAGTGTTGAGCGCAACAAAGTTGAATTGAACAAAGTGAATCTCAGTTTGACCCTCTTCTTTGGGTAAAGGCAACAAAAACATCTTATATCTGACTGCGTTTTCGTAAATGATCTTGAAACTGTCTTCCTCAATCAATCCGCAAATATTTCTAGAATTGTTAGCAAATCTGAGTTTCCACAGCATTTCAATCTCCTTTCTGTCATGTAATCTGAATTTTCCAATATCAATAAAACTGTCCAGCTCCTTGAGATCAGATTTAGGAACCTTGATTGCGTTTTTGACACTAGCGTCGGCAACTTTAGCGGCTTCTGACTCCTTTTGCTCAAGGGCCTTTTTGATGGGATCTTCTTTGTTCATTTGTACCTTAACTTCTTGGATCTTGTCCTTGTACTTTTCTTTCAACTCGTCAACATTTCTAACACCTTCTTGTTGTGCCTTCTCCAACAGTTTGGCCTTGTATCTATCAGTCACATCACTATCGGCGGCATTGGCCAGATTGGTGGCAGTAGCATAGCCAGGCTTCTTCGCGATGGATTTGATTCCAATTTGATTAAACATTCGGGATCTGGTAAGTCTTAGCATTATTTCCCCAAAAAAAGGTAAACATCAAGCAGATAAAAAAGAGAAAAAATTCAAAAACTTTCCAAATCTGTGAAATTAACCACTAGAATAATCCGAGCACTCCTAACCCTTGACCAGTTTTCGTTCCAAGATATACGCGTCACGATCAGTAATAGTCGTCTCCTTCAAGGTCGGGCTGTTCTTGCGGTTCAAAATGGCGTTGAATCTCATCAGTGTTTTCTCGTGAACCTTGTTCCTCAGTATTTGAGGATTGATCTTCAGATTCGCCTTGCTGGACAAATATGCTGTAGACACTTGATTGTAGAAGCGTATACACCAGCGCGCTTTTACTTTCAAGGACTCTTAAGACCTCCATAATTTTTGGTGTTGGCACCAAGTTCAGTTTCTCAACTTGCGAATTAAGCAACTTTAAGTTCTGATTCAACCTAGCATACTCTTGTAAAAGCAGTTGTTCTTTCTCGCTGATTTCGGACATTTGGCTGTGATGCTTTGAATGAACTGGGAAAGTAGGAAGAGAAAAATAATTCAAACACGTAAACCAAAAAATTTGTCCGCATTTGGTTTGTCGATTCTGTTCAAGGATTATTACCTGCCAACTAAACGATTAGGCGCAAATAGACCATGTTGGTAAAATACGAAATTGACTGAGACGTTTAAGTTATTTGATTAAGAGTAAAGATCAATCACTATTTCGAATTATACATGTTTAAACAGAGTAAATTACAATTTTACCATCGACGCCAGTAGAAGAAATCTTGGTGACTCTGTCAGGAGAGCCTTCGTAGATTCTGATGGTGTTGATTGTGTTTTGGTGAATAGTTGGAAGCTCGGTCCCACCAGTTTCACTCTCAACGGCGCCCTTGAGGTCTAATTGTCTGAACATGTTCAAAGCAGAAGACTCCTTGGCCTCCTGCTGTTTAGCTTTGGAAGGATCATCAATTGACTTGGAAAACTTCCAACTGTTCTCGTCGCCTTCAAAAACAACAGGGTGACAGTCGTGACCTGCAGCAATAATTTGGTGCTCGTTGCTCCAGAGAACAGATCTGAGGGGCAAGAACGAAGTTGAAACAGAAATGACGGCTTTGGGAGGTTGGTCGGGGCCTGCAGGATAAGCTACAGTGACACTTGAATCATGAGTGACAAAAGCCAAAGCATTGCCGCTAGGAGAGAAACTAACATCGTGAACCCAGCCTCCGTAGTTGTTGTAGAATTCACCACATAGGGTTTGGAAAGGAAGTTTCTCACCCAGACACTGGGCTCAGGTCTTTCGTCAACACTCTTGATGTATCCCGAAAAGACTCTGGCGCTGCCGTCGGTAGAACCAGCGGCCAAAAGAACACTGTTAGGATGCCAGTCAACGCTCAAAATTGTAGATCTGATGGGCTTCTTGATATGCTTTGCAATCCACCAGTCGTTTTCTTCTTCATAGTAGCAGATACCGATGACTCTGTCACCGGTTCCAACAGCAAACTTTTTCTCATTGGGGGACCATCGAACGAACGTCGCTGCTCTGTTAATTCTAAGCAAGACCAAAGTAGGCTTCCAAGAACCGTCCAATTGAGGCTCCCAAACAATTGCATTTCTGTCCTGGGAGCAGGTGACAAGTCTTCCGCTTGGGGCGATGTCAACTGAAGTGACGGTTTTATCATGGTCCTTTAAAGTATTGCCAAGCTCAAATCTCTTGCCGTCAGTGTAATACAGTTCGACATTAGATTCTCTGGCAACTGCCAACAGGCTCTTGTCAGAAGAGAAGGAGTGGTCAGCAATAGGCAGGTGACCAAGAGAATGTTGTTGGTTGGGCATTTTCGTGTATCTTGTGGGCTAATAGTGCAAACAGGAGACTCTCTACTGTTGACAAGATTGGGGTAATAAAAATCTGTGGTATGGATTGGTAGCGAAAGCGAAGCAGCAGTGTTTGATATCGACACCGACCTGATATGCTTGCCTAGCCCTGATTATGTAAGATCATGTAGAAGCAGGTTTGAATGGTAGTCAAAGTCATTGTGTTTTTGCCAAATGTTTTGTAAATACGATCAAAGTCATTGTGTTTTTGCCAAATGTTTTGTGTATACGATTTAACTATAATCCACATTATAGTCATTCATAGGTATATACAAAATGGTGTCAGCGTCATAGAGCCAAGTGTATTGGAGAACACTTCGTATTGAAAGATTTGTAATGAATATGATAGTATGTACAATGGATTTAGCAGACATACAAGTAAACAATGATTGATTCCATATCTCAGATATATAATTGGCACTGACTCCAGCAATAGCGTTGTGCTCTACGAAACATAAATCATCAATTTCAGAATTGACGTACTTTGAATATCCAAATCTCAATTGGAATCCATGAACCTTTCCTAAACATCTACTACGCCAATCCAAGACTACAATACTTTGACAAGCAAAAAACTTATGGTTAGTCAACAAACAAACCCATGTGAAAACAAAAGCAAAACGTTAGTGAAATATTCATCACCATCCTTTCACAACAGCAGATCGAGTGTATCAGAAACAAAATGACATTAAAATAAGACCAAATCTATTAAATAGAAAAGAATAAACTTAGTAGAAGAAACCGAGAATCTTGCCAGCAACGTGCTTTCTTCTGGCTTCCTCGTGGTCCATGATACCAGCGGAGGTGGTAAGGATGATGTGACCGAATTGTCTAGAAGGCAAGAGGTTGGTGATCCACTTCTCGATGTCACCGATCTTGACGTTGAATCTGGGAGAGATAACACCAGCCTTGTTAAGACGACCGTTGAGTTGGACAACGATCTTACCGGAGCGGTGGTCGTCGACGTACTCGAACTCGTCAATGTATCCGTGTTGTTGCATAACGGTCAAGAACTTGATGATGACCTTGGAAGAGGGTCTGATGATAACCTGTCTCTTACCAGTCTTTTCAGCGTTGGTAATGGACTTAAGAGCGTCAGCGAGAACAGAAGTGCGAGTCATTTCTATATGCGAGTGTGTTAGCAAGCGATATGATCTTGATTGGTGATCTTTGCAGCAGTACGTACCGAGATACTTTGGCGATGTTCGACGGTGGGTTGAAAAAGAGAATTCAGCTGGAAAAAACTTTTGTGCCCGCAGCCGCTGTGAAAATTGACCAGTGTGAAAAAAAAACAAAGACGATTATGTAAAAAAGAAAAACAGTCACCCGGCGCTTGTTCAATGCTAATCATGTACAGCCGCACAACTAGGGCTAAGCCCTAAAAATATACTCAGATCATTGAGATCATGTGATTGCTTTTATTGAATAGTTCAGGTTCTCCAGTGGTGAGAGCATCACGTGCAAACTCATTTCTTCTTACACTCATACAAATTTCGCACACGCGCATGGCAGGTTGATCAAAAATTTTCCATTTTTTGGCACTTTTCCTTCCTTTTTCCTTCTCTTTTCCCTCTCTCCGCTAAGAAGTCTTAACATCACAACCATATACAAAGATGCCTTCCCACAAGTCCCTCAAGACCAAGTTGAAGCTTGCTAAGGCTGCTAAGCAAAACAGACCTCTTCCCCAATGGTACCGTTTCAAGACTGATACTACTATCAGGTATGTGCTCTCCCCTTTTGCAATCCGCTGCAATTTGAACACTTTATTAACTTTGCTCTAGATACAACGCCAAGAGAAGACACTGGAGAAGAACCAAGTTGAACATCTAAATAGTCAGACTACTATCACCAGTCATCTATTATTTATCAACATTCAACATCAATTTTCATGTGTATATTTGTTAATGGTTTATTTAAAACTCTAATGGCCAACAACTAGTTTTTCTTGGAAATTTTCGCGATCTTTCAACTTGCTTCGTACACGCGTACGTTTTAACAGTTTTGATTATTGTCATTCGTGATTTTGCTCTTCTTCTGTTGTCGTAGTTTTGCTCCGTTTTTCAAGTTTTTTTGTAGTGTGTCCCACTTGAATCATCGTTTATGGACAGATATCTTTGTGAATCAGTACTGTCTTCACGTGTATTTTGTAGTCTTGATTACTGGATGGTGGCACAAAAACAAACCTCGCTGATTCACGTTTGTAGTTTTCTCAGTCGTTGCTCAAACACTGCTCTTTGTCAAACCTGCTCGTTCTTTTCTACATGTCCTTTTCCACTGCTTTCTTATATAGCACTGAATGAGTTGCCACTGCTGTCTGATTCTCTTGCAATCCACCACTCTCTCAATCAATCACACAAAAGTTTCCTTTTGCCTCCTCCTACTATCTGTTTTTTTGCACTACTAATATTTTGGGTAACTACCACTACTGACCTCGCTCATTGCTTCATCTACAATCTAACTTCTCTTCCACCAGTCATAATATGCGAAAAAGCTTCAAAAAGAATACAAATGTCTCTAGCAATCGTCGCCAGTCGTTCCCCTCTCATGGCGACCATGAGGGTGTCAGTTTTGCAAAACCAAATCTATCAGATCATAAGGTCTTTACGCAAGATACCTCTCTAAAACAAATCAGAAAGCACATAAACGAACTATCGAAATCAGAAATCAACCAACAAGACTTATTTGGCCGGACTCTACTGCACATAGCAGCATCCAAAGGCGACTACGATATTCTCCGTGCGCTTCTGGATCATCAGCATATCAACACCGCTATTGTCGACTACGAAAACGGCTGGACTGCTCTGCATCGTGCGTGCTATAACGGATACATGCTTTGCGCTGTCATGTTGCTAGAAGCTAATTACGATTGTATAGCTGTCGCAGACAACGACCGCCAGTTTCCGTTTGATTTACTTCCAACCAATCTGACGCAACCAAAAATTGCTATTGAGAAGCACTGGACACCAAGTGTTGGCGGCTCTCATTTGCTAACATTTGGCTCCAACACAAACTGCACACTTGGATTTGGCGACGCCGACGACAGATTGTTCCCGCAGGTTATTGGTCTAGAACGCGATGACGAACAATACTATAAGGAGCTTCTCAGAAGAAAACGTTCGGCAGCTGATATACACGACAACGAAAGCAGTGACGGAGATGATTCAACCACAAACGATGTTTTCAGCAGCATCACATTCAGCGCAAAGTCGCCGAGACTCAAATACCAACCCGTTAGAGTCAAAGATTTACAGATATCAAAGCTACATTCAGTGATTCTGACAACAGATCCTACGAATAACATTCAGATTTGCGGTATAGCCACGGGTGGGCGATTAGGTCTTGGAGATAATGTCAGAGCCACACAGTACAAATTTAAACACATTCCTAGATTTGCAAACACCAAAATTTTGAGCGTGGCACTAGGTCTTCATCATACTTTAGCAGTAACTTCGACAGGTGTTTTTTCATGGGGTGCGAATCTGTATGGCCAATTGGGCTTGGGTATTGAAACAAATGATATTTATGTGCCTCGAAAAATCAACTCAGATTTTGGATTAGAAAGAGTGATTGGCGTTGCAGCTTCGCAGTACCACTCTGTAGCCTTCACTGGCACATCACTGTATTTTTGGGGAAAGAACATTGGTCAAATGGGCATTCTCCCTAGTCACGACTCATGGAGATTGAAAAATAACAAAAACCTACAATGCGACAACGGTGGGATCATTGTGGAGTATCCTCAGCTCTTTCCGAATCTGGCTGCTCCTGTGAAGATAGCAGTGGCTTGTGATATCGCAACCATTTGTCTGCTGCAAAATTCTAGCGTCTGGGTGTTCATAAATGGAGGACACTTCAGGGTTCAATACCCATTTAAAGTTTCAAACAACAATTTCGACTCCTTCCGGCCATCAAATATCGACATCACCCGCAAGATTGTACATATATCCTGCAGTCCTAATGGAAATGTATGTTCAATTGATGACCAGGGTGCTGTCTATGTTTTTTCATTAGCAAACCATTTTATCGATCCTTCAAAGCTGGATGAGTCAGTCAAAGCAAACCAAATAGCAAAAAGCTTAAAGATCCACAAAGTTTGGTATCCAAGAAGCTCAACACAGGCTGCTTATGACGCAGCAGTTTCTGACGATGGATCGGTTATCTTGTGTACCGTCCAGGGTTCGGTGTGGAAAAAGTTTAGCAAAGGAAAATCAAGCAATCCATCAGGATCTCGTATCGAGATCTCCATGTCCGTACCAGGCATGAAAAAGTGTCACTACGAAAAGGTACCGCATTTGAACAAGGTTTACCAAGTCAGATGTGATCGACTCTTTTCCAGTTTTGGCGCAATTAGAGATGATGACGGGCTCAAATTTCTTACACTTGAAGAAACTAGTATTAGTGACGATTTTGCGAATCTTGTTCCATTTCAAATACCTTCAGAAATGCACATGCAAGCAGAATACTTGGCAGTGTTTCCAAAAAGGAGGAGCCGGCATTATTTTAATCGCCAAAAACGACAAAATGATTGCGACGACTGTTTGCTGACTGGTAATTTACCTTTGGAAGTGGAGCGGACTCCGCTTACAGCAAGCATGCTTGCGGAGTCAAACACACTAATGAAATTTTCGGTTAATCCATTGGGCAAGCTGTCTAGCAACATTGTATACAATAACGACATGTGTAAATACGACATGGTGTTAGTTTGTGAAAGCTCGAATCTTGTAATACCAGTTCATCGAGAAATCCTATTAGCGAGGATCAGCATACTGATAGATTTGGTTAGCCACCAAACAAAGGTATTGGAAGGGTTGATGAATTTGAAAATCACCTACGATGATACTAAATTTGACGACTACCCGTACGGAAAGATTGTGTTTTCAGATGATATTCATGAGTTGGCTGTGAGAGTATTGGTATACTATGTGTATACTGGGAAATACATTAGACCTTGGGACGAGTTTGTTCCTACTAAGGATACACGCAAAAACAAGCCATACGAGGACTTCAACCGAATCATTACGACATTAAAGATCTCCGATGTGATATCATATGGTAATTCCAATGAGACTACTCTGGGGAAAGATGTTCTCCGATTTATTAAAAACAAAAATCACTCTAAATTCTTGGACAACAGTATCACTGTGCATCTTAAAGATGGCGAAATAAAGGTCAATAAAGAGATATTCAAATCTAGATCAGCTTACTTTGCGACAATTTTGTCAAACCGGTGGAACAATAAGGATGCTATTGATCTTGGTAATATGAAGACCTCTGTTTTTGAAGTCATTGTTCGCTATGTTTACGGAGATGCACATATCACTTGCTTTGACAATTTAGACCAGGAATTTGACTCACAAAACTCATTTGAAAATTTTGTGCTTTCTGTTATGGAAGCAGCTAACGAGTTGACATTGACAAAGCTATTCCAGGCTTGTGAAGTAGTCTTAGCAGATTTAGGTATGTTGTTTGACTGCTTTTTTGGATGTTCTATTCTAACATTATTTAGTCAACATGAAAAATGTTGGAAGACTGCTGGAGTGGAGTATGATACACTATTCTTATCAGCTTGAAACAACCTGCTTGGAATATATTAGGAACAATATTGAAGTTTTGATTGAAAAAAGGTACGCAATATGTTTCTAGCTACTTGGAACAAATGCTAACAGTTTATTTTTAGTTATTTATCAGATATTTCTTTAGAAGCATTTTCCAAGATTGACAGCCATATCCGACAATTCATTCATGATACGTATATGTTTCATGAAGATCCGTCCTACACGATTTTCCCATTTCTTACAAACCTTGATGATTTCAACGATTCCGTTTCAAGTTTCGTGCCATACCTTAAACCTGAGCTTTCAATCCAATCTATAGAGTTAGCATTGACATCTAAAACCAATAGAAGACGCAGTTCGGCACGGAACCATGGGGTTAATACACCGTTGTCGGACTTGTTAACAGCGTCATTCGAAACCGACGTGTTTGAGTCGGATTCTAATTCAGTCCAAGCGGTGTTTTCTACAAATTCTCGCAAGCCGTCAGTGGAAAGTATTCCAGAATCATTAACAACGAAAACAGGGCAGTCTTCGGAACAAGGATGGCAAACAGTTCAAACTCAGCGAAAACCATCGTTTCCAAGTCAGACTAGGCCTTCAATGTCGTCTTTGCCGTCTGGCTCCTTGCTTCCCCTCGGCAGTAACTCGTCAAGAACACAATTATCAGATCCAAGCTTTCCAAAAATTGGAAGCTGGGATAACCGCCGGCCTTCTTCAAGTGGAGAAGTTTCTAAAGATGGAAGTTTGGATAGCAGACGGTCGTCATTCACAACCAAAGATTTCCCTGTAATTGGGTCATTTGACAACCGCCGATCTTCTTCAACCACAGATTCTCGACCTAATCCTGTCAGCACCAAAATGGGAAGATCCGCGTCTAGCTCTTCACATCAAGTAGATCAAAACGGTTCATCTCAAGGCGAGATGCTCAGCTCTTTAATTGAGGCCAAAACCAAGTCATTGAAACCGGTAAAGTTGTCCCAAAAAGAGAAAAGAAAAATTCAACTCAATTTGGACAAGCCTGTGCTTGCTCCCTCTTCACCCAAGCCAGACACGTCTGCAAACCCGTGGAAAATCGATTCTACCCCCAAACCGGCTGCTAGTTCTGTATCTCCATTTGCTGCGTATCAATCTGGTTTGCCTAAATCGAAACCTACATCAAAGACAAAACCCAGTATCACACAAATCATGCAACAAGAGCTATTTGAGGTAAAACAGAAAGAAATTGAAAAAACTAAAAGCTTCAAGGAAATTCAACAAGAGGAAGAGTTTGCCAAATGGTGGGCAGAAGAGTCAGCAAGGGTCCAGCGGGAAGAAGAAATGCTTCGACGATTGGCGGATCCAACAATAGCAACACCTCCAGCTGAACCCTCTTCGTCAGCATCGAAAAAGAAAAACAACAAACCTAGTCATAGCCATTATCGGAAAAGACCTAATGGTAAAGGTGTTGCGGAGTCTAGCAATGATGCGGCTGATAAAAAAGAGAATTACAAGGGAGGAAAAGGAGGATGGAAAGGTAAGCCCCGAGGCCAAGAGTCCAAGGTCATGACCTAGAAAAATGAACAATGCGTGTTTGAATTGGACAATTGAAATTTTTTGTATATTTTTTAGGACCATTGAATGTTTAAAACTATGGGTATAATAATGTATAGAAGATTATCCAGGAATATATGTAGTGTATAGAGATGCTTTTCAAGTGTAGAGTGGGATTGGTTTAATTTCTAAATGTATACGTGACATTGTTATAATCAGACGTATTTTTTGTCCAAAAGCTGCTAAAGCGTGTGGTTTTAACGTTTACGAAATAATATAATTATGTTTGGATGGTATGAGCATGAATTTAAAAGACGAAAGTCAAAGAGGATTTGTAGAAGCGTAAATATGCCATTAGCAGCAGGGTTTCTTACTTTTTTTCTTCAGGATTTGAACTTAAGGATTGAGTTGTTCCTTGAGGTACTTTCAAGTTCCAAGAGTGGGGGGTTTGAAGGAGTTGCTTGTGTTACGAAACTATACGTACTTGATAAGTTTTTGTTTTTTTGGACCTTAATGAAAAACCGAATTGCCTATTTTTGTAATTGCTTAAATGGTTGGAGGTCTTTATAATCTAATAATTGAAAAACGTGGAGGAGTTAGGGAATTTGGAGGAATTAAACAAAAAGCATTGGCAGTGAGAAAAAGGTTAAATAATGCTTTTCTGCAGAATCGGAAATTTAATTACAAGTGTGTGAATGTATCACTGAATAATGCGAGATCAATAAATTCAGTGTAGCTAGATTTTGAATTTCAATGATACTTTTTGATATATAGTTGCGCAATCTTTTTGAGAAAGAATTGTGTGTATGAGATGAACGGGTTGGGTTGACATTTTTATTGAAACGAAGTGCAGACTTGAAGACGTATCGTATAAATGTTTTAGATTGCTATCACGCATCTGAAACGAAAACAGGGACAAGAGAAAGGTTCGTATACACATGTTCATAGGTTATGGAATGCCTTGAAATCGGTTTTCCCAAAAATTCTAAATAATTTTATTAGAATAGACATGTATCCAGCCAATTGACGAAATGAGTGAAAGTGTATTAAAGCGAGAGGAAGAGAAAGAGAAAGCGTAAAGTGGAAAGAAAGTATGGGCACCTGGGGATACTCGAAACATTTTGGATTTGAACTGCTATAATCCCCTTGTTTTGATACAAGATTTCCGAATCAGAAACACGTCATTATTATTGTTGGTACCTATATTTCAATTCGCCAAACTTAGTACATATTGGAGGCTGTGATTGCTTTGTGTATTTGTACTTTGAAGAAAGAGAAGTGTGAGTGAGTGCGTCTACTCTATGCAGGTTTTTTCTTTTCCCTAGATTTCAAGTGAAACCGAAAAAGTCTAATCGACAATTGACTCCCGAAATGTTTGACATTGCATTGCCAAAAAGTCCACTCCGAAATTATTTTATAAAGATAACTAGTTTTCAAAGAGCTAATTGAGCATGAATGGTTTGCTAGTTGCAAAAGTGCGAATAGATTAGTGTACATACTGTAATTTTCCAGGATTTAAAATGTTATCGACAGGCTGGGAGAAACACCATGAGATAATTTGGATAGATTCCAGTCATATAATAAACTCGCGAGTGAACTGTGATTAAGGTACGAAATTTCTGACAACCCTTGCTCCAGAACAACCATTGAAAAAAGAGTTTCATTATAAGGGTTTAGTGCTTCAAATAAAGAGACAAGAAAACTTTATCAATTACCACCCACATACAGCTTGAACAGTTCACTGTGTATGTTTTTTTCTCACCCTGCGTAGTAGACGTTGCCCCCAGTGTTGTGCAATTGCTGAAAAGTCAGAGTTTCTTTTTGGAAGGGAAATTTTAATCACTCTTTAGGGTTTGAATTATGGTGTGTTGAAGAAACCCGGAAACCCAAAGCTAGATGTATACAATAAATCTTATAGTTTCTAGGCACATCCTCATACTGAATGAACCGCTGGAAATTCTAAAGATTCCATATTTATATATATTTCGACTTGGAGCAATAGTTTTTACAATAATTTTTCTTGATTATTTTCATTTCAGCAAAGCAGGCATTATATATTTAAGAATTAAGCCAATAATGACAGTTGACAAACCCCAGGTCTCGCAAATCCGAGCATTGAAACGAGTTATAGACGGAGTGTTTGACGATTATCAAGAACGGAGAAAGAAGATTTGTCTGGATAATGTGTCGTTTGCCGAAAAGCACGTATTAACGCTACTGGAGCAGCCCAAACTACTCAACAACACGTATAAATTCTTCCCAGACGAGCTTCGAGCATTTGCATCTCTGATCAGAGACCAATCTGTACTGACAGAAGAGTCGTGGACAATCGAATTACAGCTGCTGACGTACCTAGATATCTGTGCGGTAGACAAGCCGTTGAGCGTTTTGGCCATGAACTTCAGGCTGACTTCTGACTCACTGTCCAACAATTTCGACGTTGTGGCACAGGCCTTGAGCAAGCTTGACATTTCGCAATTTGTAGAGCCCAGCATTGCTTCCAGAAAGCCCAAATCCAAACTGAAAAAGCGGTCAACAGCCACACTGAATCAGCGATTCTACCTTCTGAAAAACAACCCCAACAAAATCAAAGACGACTCAATTATTATTGATTCTTTATTTAAAGTAGTTGATTTTTTATCTGGTTATAGAAAGCAGAAAAAAGCCGGTTTATGCAGCAACAGCAGCAGCAGCAAATCGGTCAAACCGGTGGTTGTTTCGCCGGCGCCCAATCTGGCAATTCCTTCGCCGGTAGAGTATGTTGGTACATCCTCTCCCATAACAGAGTTGCCACCGCTAATTGACCCAGGGCTTGACTTTTTCTTGGATTCGGATCTCTCGTTTATGTCCGAACTTTCGTCTCCGTCTGTGTATTTACCTGAGACAAACGAATTGGCTGTGTCGCCGGAGTACACCCTTTCGGCGCTACCGCTGCTAACTTCACAATGTACCACTGGCCAGCAGCCAGTAATGAATATAGTGGAGCAAACACCAGCGGTGACAACAGCAACTAACTTTTTACCTTCATTCTCTGATCCTGTGCTACCATTGGACTTTCCTCCCGTTGTCGGACTTGGTTTCTATGACCAACCTCTGCCCGCTGCTGATTTCCTTCCTATTACTACGCCTTCTAATCATTCTTTTGACAACATTCTAGACATGCCACCTCTTTATGACAAGAAACTTTTAGACAATGACTTTCTTTTCATTTAGTTTTATATTTTTCTCTTCTTGAATGTACGTTTTTTTTTAATAAAATATATGTCGAGATTATACTGAGAGTGTACTATTTGATTATATCCGGATGAATTGTAAAAGTGTACCAATTTTATTTCAGTTCCCAAATTGGATGAATACAAATAAAAATAAAAATCAAGACGACACTAAATATAACCAGACTGTATAGAAATTAAACTACTTATTAGACTTGGTTGTTAATTCTTGAATTGAAATCCAAGAAGAAAAAAACTATAATTCCAGAGAGTATAAATACTTTAATCGAAATTATATTATAATGCTTGATCCATATAGCTTTCAGACCTGCTTGTTGCTTTCTAAACTTCATCTGACCATTCGGAGTATAGGCTGATTAAATACAGGCGGAAAATATGTTGCTGCGTTGAGCTTTTGATTATACATACATTTGGCTATTCTAATCAAATCGTGAGTTTGTAACCGGTACGGCTGAAGCTTACGAGTGTTGTAAAGGAGTGCTTTCTCCTGGCCTAACCCAGAGATCACGTTCAAGTGCAAGCCAAAAGGGTGGAGTATAGGAAAGCAAACCAAGTTCCACGAAACCTTCTTTTTCCTTTCATTATAGCCCACACATCTCAAAAACGCCAATTTCATAAGGATTATTGATAATTTCAACGTCAATTGGTCTTGTACGAAGTTGTTTTTTTTCCAGAGATATACATATTTGAACTCCGATTTGTCTTTATTTACACCAGTCTTTGATTGCTTTGTTTGGATATGACGCTGTTCCAGGTTAAAGCCTTATATCCATATCAGTCGGAAGTGGCTGGGGATTTGCAATTTGACAAAAACGCGGTGATTGATGTCGTCAATGTTGAAGACGAAGAATGGTATACGGGGACGCTGGACGGGAAGACCGGAATGTTTCCAAGAGGGTTTGTGGAGCGCATTGGAACTCCCAGGAGGGTTGAGCGAGTGGCGCCTAAACCTCCGGTTGAAGCAGCCGTCAAGGCACCGTCTCCGGCTGCAGCTACTATAGTTCATGATGAGCCAATTGTTGCTCGGGATCCTAGTCAGGATTTGAAGAAGCAGCAGGTCGAAATTGATAGTTTCGCAATGGCAGGTGAGAATCAACCGAATGAGCGGTCGGATGAGTTTGGCGATGAGGAAGATAACGATACGCAAGATGAAGAAGAGGCCAAGAGAATGGAGTTGCGAGAGCGCATGGCTCGGATCTCGGGCGGTATGAGTATGTTTGGAGTTCCTGCACCCCCACCTATCCCCAAAGGCTCATCAGCAGCGGCTGCATCATCATCATTAGCGACAGCACTACACCAGGATACTCAGCGCGCTGGGAAATTGGGATCAACGAGAGTGGAATCCGACGAAGATGATTATGAATACGAGTCAGAGGGGTTCAGGCCAGGCAAGCCTCGGTCCAAATCCGGGAACCGCCGGTCTGTAATCGATGAGATTGTTGCAGGTAAGTGATTTGCACGCTTTTGCTTTTGATTATGATTTTGCGGGACAAGGACTAATCAATACACAATTTAGATGAACTGGGCGATGATGAACGGACGGAATCGGACTCGAATAGAATGTCCATGAAACGCCGATCGTACGTCTCTGGTAGTGGAATCGCTCCACCGATACCCATGTCTCCTAACAGCACTGGCGGTCGAAGCCTACCTCCAGCTCCACCATCAGCTGCTCCTTCTGCTCCTGCTCCTGTTCCTGTTCCTGTTCCTACCTCAGCATTGGCTTCTTCTCCAGTTACCAATTCGCCCACGATTCCTGAGCCAGTTTCTAATCCTCCTCCGGTTCCTGTACCAATCTCTAGCCCTCCTCCGGTTCCCGCACCCGTTTCAAGTCCTCCTCCTGTGCCCATTACAACTGAATCCGAAACTGTTCAAAGTCCAGTCTCTCTTAGCAAAAAGCCTAGTCTGCGAACACCCAATGGACTCTCTGCTATGGTCCAGGGCCATCACGCACGACATAGATCAGCTGCTCCAAGCTACGATCCTTCAATGGGATCCAGTGCCCAACCGAGCTTTGCACCACCGCCTCCTCCACCTTCTTCAGGCGTCGGCGGACACTCTCGCCACCACTCTATTGCTACAGACAGACACGCAAAATACGCACCTCCTCCATCATTCCAAGCACCACACGCGCCAGCTCCGAGAGCACCAGCACCACCAGCACCATCTAGCATACGCGGTGGCCCAGAAGTCCAGCCATTGACAGACGAGCCTACAGGCTACCAAGCCGACGAGGACACGGACATGAATATGCCAGTCGACGAAGAACGGGTCACAAACAGTCTACTCCGACCCAAACCGACCAAGCCGGTGTTTGACCTGTCTGGTGATTACTCGTCGCGATGGTGGACTAGTGCGCAGCCAATCCCGCCATCACTTGCATCGCGGTCTGATCTGTATATCGAAACGGTCACCACGAAATACACCAAGCGCGGGTCCCGTGAGCTGACGGTGCTGGATCTTTACATTTTGCATAAGGATCTTTCGCAGACCGTGATCACGCTCGAGTACTCTACGGCCCGTCCCACGCATCCGCGCCACTACCAGCGAACGGTCGCAGCTCCTGCCAAACTGCCACCTCCACCCAACCAGCCATCACCACTGGCCAATTTCGAGTACCGGATCTCGTTGACGGACGCCAAACCCGGGGACGTGATTCAGTTTAACAATTGCGTGTTTTCCGGACACAAGGGCTCGTTGCATACCAAGTACACGATTGAGACTGGTGTCAAGACGGTAGTGATCCAGGAGCACGATCCGGTCAAGAAAAAGGTCAAGGCGCAGCAGGGAAAGAGCAAGCTGGAGAGCTACAAGTTTAACGATCTCAAGTCTGGCGAGTACCAGGTGCTGAGACCTGTTGGCCGCAAGTTTGTCGGATGGGACTAGACTGTCTATGTAGTTGTTGTTGTTTTATATATGCATTTCTATATTGTTATGAGATGATGGATGAAAATGAACACTGAAAGTATCCGATTAGATTCATGATAACGGGAAAGCGTAGTAATTAATGCGTAGTAATTTTGCGTTGGGAAGATGATTTAATGGCGACATTTATTTATTTGTGATAATGATGATAAAGTGTACAAAAATATGTGATATTCTACACGTGACATTGCGTTTTGGACAATTTTCCGAGTAGGAAAGTGAGTGCTCCTGTACAGGGGGTTCAACACAGAGTCGACACAGAGCAGCACACAAAAGCGAGGAGCGCAAAAAATAGAGTGAATTTGTGCAGGCAGGCAGCCGTCGTGTAGCCGTATGAGCTCGTATAAGCAGCAGTAATTTGTGGTGGCCTATGAGATCTTTTCAGAAGGAGTAACTTGAAAGAGCCAATGAGGTGACTGGATCAGATCAGTGAAATGAAAGCGGTTCCTGAATGGAAGAAGAACAAGAAGAAGAAGAAAGAAAAAAAAAGGGTTCACAGAGAGCCAAGTGGAAAAGCATGTGTTTGGGTGGTTAGTGTGTACATACATAGAAGGAGCAGGCACAACTGGCCAATGAAAAAAGAGTGGTTTGGGACATGTTGAGGGTTGGGTCACATCACGTGTTTATGTGGTTAGCGAGCAAAAGAGATGATAAGATGCCGTGATAAGAAGGCGATAAGTTTGGAAGCGATAACCGGTGGCTTTGAAAGAGTCGATTGAAGTGTTTAGTTCAGGAGGAGCTGTGCTTTTGCCGCCGTTACCGCTGTGTCTATTTGTTATCTTTTTTTCTTTGGCTCTGTTTGGCTTCATTGTTGATGCTCAAACAAGACTTGATATATGACACTTAGTACTTATTATCTTGTCTACTCGGCTATTGCGTGATAACCACACAAAGCGTTGATGCTTATGTAATATATCAAACCCCTTTTTATTTTTGCAATTCTCCGAGTTCTTTTTATAGCGGCTGTTTTTTTTTTGTTTTTTTATGTTCCCCAGCAAAAAAACTTTTATAGCTCTTTTTCATTTTCACATGCAACACCTGCGTAAATCAGCCAATGAACGCGTGAGTTTGCGACCATCCAACATAATCTACAGAGCTGCGCGTGAAAAAAAAAAACTAATCCAACAGAAATGAATTCGTGCGCATGAATTTACATAAATAGACCGACATGAGTCATGGCCGACATGAGCTTATGCTTCTCTTTTGAATTTGTGTCGCCGTTGCATTTAAACCGTTGAATTTGTGTCACTGACTCTTCTTCTCCTTGGGCATTTTTCAAACGACTACAAAAAAAAAAAAAAAAAACCTGTGTACTTTTCACTTTTCAACGCATTCCCACAGAATGGGAATTCCTCATCCTGAAAGAAGACAGAAAGAAAAAAAATTTGCAACATCGCCGGAATTTCTAATATAAATAACTGTGATTCCTCGTTTTTCTCTTTTAAAATCTCTTCTTCTTTATTACAACTCCCCGTTGGATCTTCCATTTTCTTATTCTCCCACCCCCCTCTCCGTCACTTGCTCTCTCGCATTGAACCTCTGTTTCACTCAACAATGACTGCTGCCACCACTCCTCAAGAAACATTCTTCTTCACCTCAGAGTCTGTCGGTGAGGGCCACCCCGACAAGATCTGTGATCAAGTCTCGGACGCCATTCTCGACGCCTGTCTCAAGGAAGACCCCCTTTCCAAGGTCGCCTGCGAAACCGCCGCTAAAACCGGTATGATTATGGTCTTTGGCGAAATCACCACCTCCGCCAAGCTCGACTACCAAAAGGTCATTCGTGACACCATCAAGCACATTGGTTACGACCACTCCGAAAAGGGCTTTGACTACAAGACCTGTAACGTTCTTGTCGCCATTGAGCAACAATCCCCCGATATCGCACAAGGTCTTCACTACGAGAAGGCTCTCGAAGAGCTCGGTGCCGGTGACCAAGGTATCATGTTTGGCTATGCCACTAACGAAACAGAGGAGCTTCTTCCCCTGACTGTCATTCTCTCTCACAAGCTTAACGCTGCTCTTGCTGCTGCCCGTCGTGACGGATCCTTGCCTTGGTTGAGACCCGACACCAAGACCCAAGTCACTGTCGAGTACAAGCTCGAGAACGGTGCCTGTGTTCCCCAACGTGTTGACACTGTCGTCATCTCTACCCAACACGCCGAAGAAATCTCTACTGAGGACCTCAGATCAGAAATCCTTGACAAGATTGTCAAGAAGGTCATCCCTGCCAAGTACCTTGACGCCGAGACCAAGTACCACATTCAACCCTCTGGTAGATTCGTCATTGGTGGTCCCCAAGGTGACGCCGGTCTCACTGGCCGTAAGATCATTGTCGACACCTACGGTGGATGGGGTGCTCACGGTGGTGGTGCCTTCTCTGGTAAGGATTTCTCCAAGGTCGACAGATCCGCTGCCTACGCTGCCCGTTGGGTCGCCAAGTCTCTTGTTGCTGCCGGACTCGCTAAGCGTGCTCTTGTCCAGTTCTCCTACGCCATTGGTGTTGCCGAGCCCCTTTCTATCTTTGTCGACACCTACGGCACCTCTGATAAGACCTCTGCTGAGCTTGTCCAAATCGTCCGTGACAACTTTGACCTCCGTCCCGGTGTCATTGTCAAGGACTTGGACCTTGCCCGTCCCATCTACTTCAAGACTGCTTCCTACGGTCACTTCACCAACCAAGAAAACACTTGGGAGATTCCTAGAAAGCTCAAGTACTAAGTTGCTTGGTCTTTACTCGTTATGATGATTTTTTTCTTGCTGTTTTTTCATTTTCCTGTTTCCCTTGTGGCTAATTTGCAACGCTCAACTCGTTGTTGCCTAATGAATTTGTGCTTTTTGTTTAATGATTTTTTTCATGGTTTATTTATTTATTCCGCATCTTTCTCAGCTGTTTTTGGTATTTTTGGTCATACTTGGGAGAATAAGTCTGGCTTCAAGGTCTTCAACCGACATTGTGCATTTATAATTACGTATAATTTTAATATATATTTTTTTTTTCAATGTTTTTTGAATTGTAGATGAGGTGTTGTTGTTGATGAGTTCGATGTTGATGAGTGCAATGTCGATAAGTTCAATCTCGATAAGTTCAACATCGATGAATGCAATAGGAGACGACGACACGAGAAATGGAAGCAATTTCTATACGCTTTTTGTGGTCACGTTGGCACCAAGCAAAACAGGCAGCTGGTCACGACTTTTGTCCCGCACAACGCGGCTGGGCAGACCAAAACCCCACACACAAAAATCAACATGAAAAACAAAGTGTATATTTGTGCTCGAGAACATTTCATTTTATTTGAGTTGAAAGTGGAACAATAAAAGCGGAGAAATGATAATGATTGAAGAATATAAATAGAGCGTGATCTCGTTGTTGAAATAAAAAAAATTCCAAAAGGTCAGTACCATCAACAATACCGATATCAACACCAAACATACACACACTGATACATCAAAATGAGCGCGCTACAGTCCATTTTCTTTGTAGACTCCTCAGCATCACTGACCGATTTGGTCGGCGACGACTCACCTCTGACGCCCTTTGAACCAAGCCACGTCAATACAACTTTCAAGACCGAATACGAACGCGCGAAACCAGCGGGATATGTGAAAGACCGGCGGGTGTCAGAAGACGAGGTCGAGGCCAAGACTATTAAGAATTTTGAAGGGTTTTTGGAGGAGGCCAACCGCGTTCTGATTGCAAAGGTGGGCGGCGAGCGGGTGCAAATGGACTATCAATCTGAGCATCATGACGATAACCAAGCAAACGCTACTAGTCGGCAACACTCTTTTTCGAACCGCGCTGAAAGTCTGGTGTCTGAAACGAACAAACCAAAAACGACCACATCTTCCACACATACAACTCATCAACACATTGCTCCACAAAAGGCCTCGCCTGTAGCATGGAGCACTTTTCTTTCAGCTCAAAACATCAGGATTGCCGCAGGAATCCTTGGAATCGTGCTGGGCATCAAGCGGTGTACCGAACTTGACTGAAACCATGTACACAAAAACATCCTTTATTTATTGCCTAAGCGGGTTCCTTCATAATACATACACATAAATACAAATATATCAAAGCATCTGTCTGTCTCTTTCTTGATCCAAAGTCAAGTAAATGTTCAATCCGACACATGTGCTTATCCAACAGCAATATAAAACACATTCTGTTTGTTTCAATTTCATCTATTATCATTTTTTTACATTTATATTCAGTCTTAAAATACTGGTATAATTCAACATCTCTATGGAATAAGCATAGACAAAAGAAGCCGGAACAATTGTTCCTGGCAGTCCATTCTTTATAAAATCGTCCACTCTAAGCATCGTCAGCCACACCCTCCCAAAAGTTCTTGCCCTCTGTAGTCTCCTTAATGATTCCCTTTCTAATCACGAAATCACCAAACCACTCTCCTTGCTCACGCTCCAAAGCGTATCTTCTGAACAACGGCCCAACAATATCAACAATATCGTCATCCTTAACATTAGACTTCCAAAGCTTGTTCAATCTGGCTCCAGTATGTCCACCTCCAAGCATAATGTTATAGGTATTAGGCGCCTTGCCCACAAACGCAATCTCGGCCACCCATGGACGCGCACATCCGTTAGGACAGCCCGTCATACGCATCACAACAGAGTCGTGGCGAAGACCGGCCTCCTCCAAAACAGACTCCAAACGCGTGATCAAAATTGGCAAAAACCGCTCAGACTCAGCCATCGCCAAACCACATGTAGGGAAGGCAACACAGGCCGCCGACGAAAGACGAAGACCAGAAAACGCAGTGTTGTCCATCTTGTACTTGGCCATGATCTCCTTGACAGAAGGCAAAAGCTCATCGCTGATATTGGACACCAAAATGTGCTGGTTGGCAGTCAATCTGAACTCACCGCCTTTACCGTCAATATGCTTAGCAAGCTCGCGGAAACCAGTCTTGAACTGCAACTCAGGCGTATCCTCGACACGACCGTTCTCAACAAACGTAGTGAAATGGTTCAACCCAGCCTCATCACGAATCCACTCGCCAAACAAATCAGTGTTGTGATCAAATGAAAATGGACGCGCTTCCTCAAACTTGAATCCCATGAGCTCCTCAACCTTCTCTCTGTATACATCATTGCCCAAGTCGTCAACAGTGTACTTCAATCTGGCATGCTTTCTGTTGGTTCTGTCACCGAAATCACGTTGCACAAGCATGACCTTCTCACATGCAATCAAAATCTTGTCCTTGGGAACGTATCCTTGCAACGATCCAGTTCTGGGATAGGTCTTCTTGTTGTTGTGAGTAGTACCCATACCACCACCAATAAACATGTTGAATCCTTGCAGATCGCCGTCCTCGACAATAGCAACCAAACCAATGTCGTGCGCAAACACATCAACATCATTGTATGGCGGGACTGCAATGTTGATCTTGAACTTACGGGGCAAGTAAGTAGGACCATAAAGAGGCTCATGATCAACCAAACCAGAACTAGAAACCAAAGTCTTCTTCTTCTTGGGTCCGGCTTCACGATTCTCGAAAATGCTTTGGTAGTCGCCCTTGTCACCCTCATCAGGACCTTGTAACCAAATATCGTAGTAAGCAGTGGTTTCAGGAAGCAAATGCTCAGAGATATCATTGGCAATCTCGACAACTTCATCATGGATCTTCTTGTTGTGAGGAAGAGCAGCAGCAACAACGTTTCTGTCAACGTCACCACAAGCGGCAACAGTATCAATCAACGCAGAGTTCATTCCTCTAATAGCAGGCTTCAAGTCGGACTTGATAACACCGTGGAGTTGGAAAGTACCACGGGTAGTAATTTTCATAGTACCATTACCACGCTCATCAGCAAGCTCGTCCATCTTCAGCCATTGCTGAGGAGTAGACACACAACCAGGAAGTCTGACTCTGACCATGAAAGAGTACGCAGGCTCCAAACCCTCAGCCTTACGTTGGTCACGGATGTCTCTGTCATCTTGCATATAGATACCGTGGAACTTGGTCAGTTGTTGATCAGAAGCCGAAATAGCACCAGTAGATTCATCCTTCAAGCCTTCGGCGATAGTACCTCTAAGATAGTCAGAGTTGATCTTAATATCCTCATTGGTGATTGGTGGGGGTTCATCAGGAGTAGAAACATTATCAACGCCCAACTCTTTCCAAAGCAAAGCCTCCCATTCATTGTAACCCTGCTGGTAACCATCGGCATCTTGATCATCACCCAGCCCAAGGTCAATCAAAACAGAACCACCAAGAAGCTTCAGCTTGTTGAACAAATCCTTAGCAGGCTTGTTGTAGTAATGCTTGTCTTCCTTTCTAGGCCAGTAAGCACTGTCACCAAGACCAAAAACAGAGAATTTCACTTGAGCCAAATCGATATCAGTAGCAGACTTGATAGCGTCCCAGAAAGCACGACCATTTTGGGGAAGCTCACCTTGACCAGCAGTAGAAGTAACCAAAATCAAATTTTCTTCATTGCCCAAATCCTCAACAGGATAATCATCCATATCAAAAACAATAGACTTCAATCCTCTAGACTTGGCTCTGTTACCCAAACGCTTAGCGACATTGGTGGCATTACCACCATCAGAAGCATAAAGAATGGTAAGAGGAGGACCAGAAAGGCCATCAAGAAGAGCAGAAAGAGCATTCTTGGCATTTCTCTTTTGTTTATCACGAACATCCTTACCATAAGATTGGGTCAAAGTAGCAGCAAATTGGGGGTTGCTCTTGGCGAGAAGAGTAAGGTGGTTTTCACGGTCCAAAAAGTCCTGCAGAGCCTTCTTGATTCTGGGAGAATCAAGCTTGAAAGCAGCATCGCCCTCTTCAGTAGGATTGTATCTGTAAAGGGGCCAGTAACCAGAATCAACAGCCTTCTTGGTCTCTTGAAGAATAGTCAAAGCAGTGTCGTCCTCGTTGTAATAAGGCAGGTAAGCAAGCACAATAGAAGGGCCATCAAACTGCTCAGCTTCAAGAAGAGCTTGCAGCAGCTGTGTGTATGAGGCGTAAACAGCGACTGACGCAACATAGACGTTACCGTAGTTCATGGCGTACAGACCAATATCTTTCTTGTGTGTAGCAATGACAGAATGAGGTTGAGAATCAATCACTAGCATGTTGATGTTTTTGTCGGACTTGATGACATTGTGCAAACCAGAGTTACCCAAATCGTAAGACCAAGCATCAGAGCCAATGATCCAGTTTGATTTAAGATGGAACGACTCTTCAGCATCCAATAAAGGAGACTTGATAGAACGAAGATTGTCCAAAAGCTCATTAGTCTTGCCAAATGTGTTCTTAGCCTTGACGGATGAAAATCCCTTTGCTGCTAAAGACCATTCAGAGAGAAGCTGGTTTAATTCAGCAGGTGAAGAATCAAGAGCCTCTTTCACTCTTTTCAACAAAGAAGATCTGTTTTCGGCTTGTGCAAGGTAACGACCAAACGCAAATTCAGGAGATGTGTTGACTTTGTCGTTCAAGAAGTTGACCTTTTGATCAAAAACCTCATCAAGAATACCGAGATATATGCTTTCGATATTGCTGATGTGTTTTTCAACTTGATCGGTAGGTGACTTTTTACCAAGCACCAAGTTGTTGATAGGCTTCTCGCTAGTAACGTTTGCAAGAGCAGAGGTGAACACGGCGGAGATGTTACTGTAGTCAACATCGGCCAAATGGAATGAAATGAGAGAAGAGAACTTTTGAATAGAGTCGATCTTGTCGTTGACCAGTAGGCTACCAATGAAATCAGATAGCAGACTAGAGGCGGTCACGTTATCGAAGAAAGACAGGGTCTTGGAAGACTCCGGGAGGGTTTGGATCAATGCGGAAGAGTCAAAGGGTTTGTAGACTTGAATGAAAACAATGCCCACATCTTTGGTACCTTTAGAGTTGATGTAGTCAATGAAGAAGGGTGCTAGCAGCGAGCTAAAGACAAAAATGTGTTCAGCGGTAGAAGAGCCAAAGTATTCAAAGCTCTTGATGCTATCAACCTCGCGCTTCACAATATCAGAGCTCGTCGAGTTGATAACGGAATCGGAGCTGTAAAGGTGGAAAATCACCGATTCTTTGTTTGTGTAATTGTAAGCAGATACCAGCTGTGAGTCTTGGACACCGATGGTTTGCACTAAGCTGGCAAAATCAAGATGTCTGAATTTAGAAATGTCACCGTTTTGGCCATCGTAAACGTTGAAAACGACCTTGCTTTGAGTATAAGACTGTAATCTCGAAGAAACAACAGGAATAGAATTGATGAGCTCGGCAAAGCCAATGAAAATCGAAACAGTTTGATTTTCCGAGGACTCAAGTAATTCCAAAACCTGGTTGATTCCCTCGGTACCATTTGCAAGTGTGACAATTTTGGCATCTTTGGGAGAAAGGCTCTTCCCGTCTTGAAAGATAAAGGTCTTGTCACTGTAAAGATCACTTGTGCTGCGAACTAAATTGGCGACTTGTTAGCGATAAAAAATTTTCTTGTCAATGCAAATCGTGGCTAAATCATGAGTTTGCCATTGTGGGGGGAAATCAAACAAACATACCAGAAGCTCCAACCGTTCTAAAAGTCATGATCAATGATTTGAAATTGTATAATGAAGGAAAAAGATCAATGAAACTTTTCAAGATAGTTGAAAGAGTAAATAAGTAGTTGGAAAGATTTTTCAACAGCAAGAAGGATGTTGGAAAAAAGTAGCTGAGAAATATGGTTCATTGATGCAGATTTATGATTGATTATAAGGTGAAGCTGATCAAGGCCTGTGGCTCAAGTATGACAAGCCACATTCACAATCACACGTGATTTGATACAATTATTGACTGAAATTGTAGTAATTAGTCGAGCACTGATTGGACATGAGAGCCACAATCGTAATGGCCGATACTAGCCACAATTTGTGTGTATTTTAGAAGGCGCTTTTGCTTTCAATACCATCAAGCTCCAAAGAAACGCACTGTCTTTCGCGTTTTAATCATGTTCGCGCCATTCGTTTGGCGGCTGTTGGCGCTATGAGAGAGTGTGTAAAACAATATTATATTTCAGTGGTAAATATTTAAGCTGTGGCACTCAGCCACGGGTCTTCTCCGTCGGTTACTGACCATGTTGGGGAACCAGCTCTATAGTACCACTTCCCGTGACTACTGGTCATTGATGACTATTACCTCCAAACGTCGACTATCAGGCTGCTGCAGTTGGGCCGAAAAATCGGGCGTCCTGCTCTTTATTCAAAAAGGGTAAAAAGTTCATGTCGCTAATCAGATAATGCAAGTTTACAGTGAAACATTTGAAGATGGCAGCTGTTGAATTATAAGTGATCTTTCACAAGTTCACGTCTAGGTATATCTATAACATTATATCCTCCAGAATCAGCAGTCTCAAATCTTGTCGAAAAATGAAGCATATTGCAGCTTGTAAGATGTATGTATAATCTAATTATGTGTTTTGAAAGTTGCAAATGATCGTTATTGTTCTTTTTTTATATATGTTTTTTGTATTTTTTTTTTTCTTTTCTGTCGTTATCGATTTAATCCTTCGATTACATACAGTTTATGTTGATAGCTTTCAGGTTTATCGAATTAATCTGTCGTTCGCCCGCTTTCCGTAATCGTCATGGTCATCATGGTCGTCCTCGTCTCTAAGATTGACATCAAATCTAGTCATTGCTATTCCTTCCTCTTCGTCAAGTTCGTTGATTAGCCTTGCATCGTGCGAACGCAAACTACCGCTTCGGGAGTGTCCAGCTCTGAAGTAGTTTCCGCTGTTTCTCCCGATTTGGATGCTGCGTCTGATCTGAATGCCGGCAACGGTATTGTCCATGGGCATACCCTCAAGGGAGTTTTTTGGTACCAGTTTAGATATATCCCCCTTAGAGACGTTTAATAAATATACGCCAGTGAAAATAATAAGGAACCCACAGATCAGCGAGACACTGTTGGCGGGGTCGGATGTGTTGAAACCGGCAAAAAGAATGAAAGATGCACACAAAGTCGCAGTCGTGAATGTGACATAGTATAGTGGATTGACAATCGAGGTATCGAATTGATCTAACGCCTTGTTGAAATAGTTCATTTGGATAGCAATGCAAACGCCTACCACAATGGCAAACGCATATGTCGAAGGATGTGTAAATTGGTTGTTTCCTTGGAACGTAAGCTTGACAGCGATACCAAACCCCTTGATAGCCATAACTGAAACAGAACCAACAGTTGAACAAATCGAAACATACACCATAGGATTTTTTCTGCCGTACTTTGGTGCAACCATATAAATCATGACCACCGCAAATACCGCAACAACAAAGCAGTAAAACATGAACCCAGGCTGCACAGCATATTGCAGGATCTCGTCAACTGTCGAGACCTCTTTATCTGGTGGAGCGTGCAAAATAATAATAACACTTCCAATTAAGCAGATTGCACATCCCAGCTTGCCGAGAATTCCCAGTTCCTCTTTTAAGATCAAAGCTGCTAACACTGCACCAATGATAACAGATAGTGCCCCCAGTGGTGTCACCAGAATTGCCGGAGCAAAGGTATATGCTGCAAAGTTGGCAATCTCGCCGATAGCCATGGTAAGCATTCCGGCCCACCAAATGGGATTTTTCAAGTACTCTAGGCCTACTTCTTCTCTTCCATCGTTAGCCGACGCCATCAACCCTTTTTTGGTGATGATAAAAGAAGTGCCGATTGCTAGCGAACCGCTAATAGCCAGTCCAAGTCCAATATATTTATCTTCGACCAAATCAACCATCTTTATGATTAGACTGTAGCCCGTCAAACAGTAAAGAATATCGAATAGAAATTTGAAGGAAAAGGTTTCTTTTGGGTCGATTGAAACGTAGCATGTATACGGAGGGCTAGGGCTAAAGTTTCAGCCTTCTCTAATTCTGATCAATGTGGAGGAGTACCTCGGCCTCTTTAAACTGGCTGTTTTTTGTTTGGCCTCTTGTTTATGAAAAATTTTAACAGTCGGATATTACGATATGAGCATTTGATGTTACTGAAGTCATGCAAAAACTTCAAAAGATTTTGGTTTTGGAGCTTTTTCCTTGAAGCGGTTGAAAATCATAGTCAAACTGAAATAAAAATATCGCGTAATGCCCTTTTTACTATAAAAAAAACCGTTTGTGGGTGTGCTATGGATTTTAGCGTAAACATTCATGGTGGGTCAAGCTTGATACAACGGCCCAAAATAGTCTGCTTGACCAAGCTTAAGTCGAAACCAACTTGCAGCAAACACGATTTGGCCGAAACAAACATTTAAGTCTCGAAACAGATAAAGATTGTGTAACAAATAAAAACTGTTCATTAGCTAGTGTAGAGCTTGGATCTACACTTATAATCAATTTTATTCACTGTATCCAAGAGCTTCTCTATTTGAAGGAAAGAACATCCGACGCTATCAGATATTTAGAATTCGGCATTATCTGCTACCTCACCCCCACATACACAAACATGAGCATCCATCTCTTTTTCATCGTCTCTACTGGTAGACGCCATGGTCCTCTTCCTCTTTTAGGCAACGTTGAGCTGTTTTCCTAACAAATAAAACAAAGATCATCAACAAACTATTTTTCAGATCATTTGCCAGTTCAGAGTGTTAAAGTAACAACTTTTCTATGTTTCTAATTTTACCATAATATTAAGCATTTGAAATCAACTAACTCGTAAACAAATCTACGAGACAAATTGCTACATCAAGGTACATAGATTTAAATTTGGTCGGTTTGGAAATCATTTGTTCAAAGCCCAATGTTTGGAATACCCATTGTAACCTATGAGCAGAAGAATCCAGTGATTTTTTTATTTTTGATCGTCTTGTTTTCATTTTTCATAGATATTTTACAAATTCTTTGGTACCCTAGCTGTCATAGTACTATAATATTATAGATTCCGAGTTGTGTGTATCTTGAGTTCGATGATGCCTATCCCGATTAGGCAGTTGATCTACATGTAGAAAACTACACATACATTCCGTCTTTCAAACTAATATCGTTTTTTGCAGTCAAATATATAAATTTTTTATTTCTAAAAGCCTGTATAAAGTTACAGCTTCTAACAGTGGTATGCTTTGATTGATAATGTCTTAACAGCGTATTAGTTTGAGCAGATCCTGTTAATGTTGTTTGTATACATGGTTAAGATATATCATACAAGTCACATGTATTATAGTGCTAGAGATTTATTGAGCGTTCGTAACTAATTTTTGCAACAGAATGTATTGATCTATAAAATATGTGATATCAATTTTTTCTCCTGTGATAATGTTTATCATTTGACTTTCTTTTTTCCAATAAGTCTAGATTACATATTTGTTTGATGTGATGTCAACAGAGCGCAATATACTAAAAAAGTCAACAAGCGAGCTCGATATCCGGATCTTACTTGATTCGAAGGAAGGTTTGGAAGCGGTGATTGAGTTCATGAAAGCGCTACCGCATTTACTTTCATGATGGTTCGCTAACTAATAGCAGCCTGCAAAGATTTGGCTGTGCATCAAAGGTTGGTTTTGATCGTACGCTTTCTGTCTCCCAGATTTCCCTTTGCGCATAGTTACATGAAGAATTTGGCGTCATCGAGCACTGAAAACCTAAAAGGCTGCTTTCTGGGTGTCACTTCGTCAATCTCTACGAGATAAGCAAATGAATTAATTGCCTTCTGTTATGTCTGTCCTATATATGGGTATTTTATTTAAAGGTGCATTGTGTATAATTTCGAGACATTGGGACAATAAACATAATATTATCATCATCATCATTGATGTGAAAAAACTGTGATTGAATGCAATATTCATTAAAACATTTTGTTATAATTGATCCTTTGCTTGTCAGCTCCAAGTGTACATTCAAAAAAATGGACGAATCCGGAGTTGAACCGGAGACCTTTCGCATGCTAAGCGAACGTGATAGCCAACTACACCATACGCCCTTATATATTAATATTGAATGCTTATTACATTATACACCATGTATGAAGAGTCATGAATTTGAGTACAATTGTTGTCATTTTCATTTATCCAGTTATGAACATCAATTTCAACTTCTGTTAGTCCACCTACTTTACGATTTAATTTTAGGTACTTCATGCAAAACTAGACTCATAATAATATGAACTTTTCAATGATTTATGATTATCACACAACCACCGGTGTGTTTTATCGGTCTATTATGGACAATGAAATATATAATAATAATCTACGGACTATTGAGAAAATCATGAAGACTGCTTCAAAACTTATCATTATTACGGTCACCCAGCTCCGAACCGGGCATGGAGATATTGGTGAATACTGTGTCCGGGGATTTGCGGATCATTGTAATAATGCTGAATGCAACTGGTGACTGTGAAAAAGCTTCACAAATATAGACTAAGTGCTCTGATACTCAGTTGAAGCAACTAATCATATCACATATATCCCCTGAGTTTATTTTCAAGAGTTTACTAGATACAGGTAAAGACCTCGAAGAGGTGGTCGAGTTTGGACAAATGTGTCATCTATCATTACATGCAAGATGGATCACAAAGTCAGATCAACAGCTTTAGCAGCAATTGAAGCTGAGACTGATTGAGATGGATCATTACAAGCAAGAAATAGCATGCTTAAGCCAATTTTGAGGTCAGTTTCGACTATTAATTATTACTTACGGACCACTGAATGAACTGATATAAGATTTTATTAAATTAATCCGATGTAGTGTAATGGCTATCACGGTCCGCTCTCACCGGGCAAATCAGGGTTCGATTCCCTGCTTCGGAGTATCTTTTTGTATCAGGTATTTACACAATGTACTACCCATTCACCATCAATAACAAGCGAAACAAATATCATCGTACACAATCAAAATTATGAATCAACTCTATCAATTTGTTCTATTAAATAAATATACACGACATTATTTACGTAGCTTTACCACATGAATCGTTGCAGAGATCCAGGTTCGGAAGTCCACTCAAATGGTTTTGCTAAGAAAAGATAATACGTGATTATGTTTATGATTAAAAACCAAGCAGTTTCGTACACTATCAGACCTTTCAAAGCGCCTACAGTTTTATAATACCTTAATCTCCAAATAAGGATTGGAATAAGATAGTATCTGGGCTCTAATAAAGGACTTGGAACCATTGTAGCCAAAATTGCAGCGATAAAGAATATTTGCTCAAACGGAATTATCATTCTGGACTCGTTAGTCGCAGACTTTTTTAAAACGGTAACAAATATCAACAGGCCTGTGAATAGCAGTGGCCCGGCAATAAGAGTAGCGAAGATAATGTTGCCCTTGCTAGGAAGGTAGAATCGTCTCCAGAGGTAAAACGTGTAATGCCTATTGTCCGCCAACAGAAACGGGTGCGCTTTCATTTCCATTTTGCTAAGTACATATCCCATGAAGAAAGCACAAATGGCTGAAGTCAACAAAACCACAAAAAAATTAAGCTTACTGAATTTCGTTTTTTTTGATGATGAAGTCAAGTATGAGTGAACAATCGACAGAGCAACAGGAACAAAGAAAAACAATGCTATGTGAAGCACAAAATGGAATAGCTGAAGGAAGTTGAGGGATACTTCGTGATTTGATTTGTCTCCCAAAGCTATGCCTTTGTTCCAGTATAAATAGTATCCGAAAAGAGCGGCTACACAACCAAAAGGAAGTGTGATGGAAGGCGAATACATGACTGTTTTGGTCATCCCAGTGACTTCCCCAATAATAGTTTTGCATTCGTTGGAAGTCTTAGATTTTAGGTATCTTTCTTGCAATAAGACAATGGCAACGTATCCTGCCCACACAATATTTGTTTGTCTGAACCATAGACTTGAGGCGAGAACAAGTGCTGAAACTACACTATGTCCTGCAAGACCTATTTTCAATCCTGCCAAAACAGCAACCGTAGCCCATACATCAGTATAGAATAAGGTCGAAAAAAATGACAAAAGAGGAAATGCAAGCATTGATACGTCGCTACCGACAATCCATGGCATAATTGCTTGTAACGCAAAAAAGTTCAAACTCCGTAACGCAGTAACCCCGCAATCACCAACCAACCTTGCGTATGCGTTACCTAGTAGATAAAGACCAGGAGGTGTTGTAATTTTATCATTCCAAGGAACGTAATTCAAGAGGCCCACAACGTTCCAAGCCGGAATAGTTTCAGCAGCACAATATTTCTGTGTTTGTGGAATATGAAAAATTTCGTCGAGATAAGGCAGCGGAACAATTCGCGAAACAGAAGTGAACGACACAATTGCCACTAGGTATATCACTGATACAAGAATTAACTTGTTCATTTTTCCATGCCCTCGAGTTTAGTATTAAAAAGTTGATTCTGATTAAAAGATCCACAGGTCTGTATATATTAGAACAAGTGGTACTTGAAAGTCGCTTTATGATCCCCTGATTTAAAATCAAGTCTATGGATGTAAATTACCCTTACCCTATATACTTAGCGTACACACGGTCAAGATTTACAACGTATGATCTGACCATCAAAAGGCAGATGAATCTGTTAATGAATATTATCTGAGATAGAAAAGAAAAGATAATTTTCATTCAAGAAATCGAAATGCTCAGAATACGGCAAAATGTTTCTCTCTATAATACACTGCCATGTGTTTATATCAGTACACATGAATGACAAAGTGTTCAATGGTGGCCAAAAAGCCGTATACATTAAAGCACAGGACCATTTCAGCGCCGTAAAATTGACCATGGATCTTACTATCAGTAACGAATCATTCAATTGATATCTAGTGTTCACTGCGCTGAGCCGGTGGTTATCTTACGTTAATGACTTAAGATCGAATGCCAAATGTAGTTGTAGATCTGTAATTCAAACGTCGATTCAAAAAATGTTGCGGGTTAGGTTTTATTTTCAAACTGGAGATGAAAAGTTCGCAACGTTTAAAGCTGGCTTGCAAACTTTAGCTATCTAACTTCATATCAATCAATCGTTATCGGATTCCGTTGCTACATACAAGCTAGGGTTCCCTGAATTCGAAAGCTTTAGCGTTTCTCCGCTAAAGCGTCAAAACCGTTGTGCAATTTTACGTGTTGATTTAGATCTCGTTAACATTCTATTGGCATTTAAAAAAACAATATGGGTAAAAAAAACATTCTGGAATTTCAAGGTACAAAAAACTTTTGTATTAATATTTATAGGCATAAATAGAATTGAACTCTTAAAGGTTTCCTTAGACCTTGAAACCTCTAGAAGCACGGCGACCACGGGCACGCTCGAACTTACGGCCCTTGGACATAATTCTAGGAGCCTTGTTCTTGTGGGGACCCATGCCGAAGTGTCTGACGGACTCACGGGCGTTTCTGGGACCACGGATAATAAGGGTGTTTTGTCCGGTGGGAGCTCTGCGAGCAAGTTGGTCGAAAGTGATGATTTCACCACCAGCCTTCAAAATACGGGCTCTGGCGGTCTCAGTAACCTTGAGGGCAGCAAGGGTAATCTTGGGGACCTCGTAGAGACGAGCATCATCAGTGACGGTACCAGTAACAACGACGATCTTGTTGGCGTTCTCCTTAGTCTTGGTGACACGGGCGATACGGGAGACAGAGACGGGAGGTCTGTTGATCTTAGAAAGGAAAAGAGATCTGAGGATGACCTTGTTGAACTTGGACTCAGTACGACGAGCGAGGAATCTGTAAACCTTGACCAACAACTTCAAGTAGACATTGTCGGACTTGGGAGCAGAACGGTGTCCGCTTCTAACGTGTTGCTTTCTAGTGCTATCGATACCCATGGCGATGTATTATGTCGAACTAGTATGGTTGCGAGAAACGAGTAATCGGTAAAAATCCAAAAGTTCAAATTTTTTCCCCAAGGAATTTCGTGTTCGGGAAGAAAATCTTTTGCTAGTTGCTAACCCCCGCTAGTAAATGTATGTCAGGCCCTTTTGGGAATGAAGTGTGACTGGCATTTTTAGGCTTCTGAGTAGTAATGAGACTGCAAATATTTGAGAATGGCAATAATTCAGACAAAAGCTTTGAGCTATAATACATATGTTTTTTGCACATGTTCTATAGCATATATAACATGACATACAGTTTGGACCTCAACCCTAACCTACAAAACGTGGACTGAACTGACGTTAAAAAAATTCCATTCACTACCGCTGCTGCACCACACAGTTTATAGCCTTTCCACCTATCGCTGCCATCTCCATCAATACACACATCTACGCTCATCACAATGTCTCAAAAGAACCCCTGGAGTCAGTTTGCCAATGCCGTTCGAAAGAGCGCCCAAAACGCTCAAAGTTCTGGACCCCGTCCTCCCAAAGGTCTTTTTGCCGGTGTTGGAGGATTAGTAGTTCTCGGTGTGGGTGGTCTTGTCCTTACTAGCTCGCTCTTTAACGGTATGTTTTAAGAACCACGATTGCCACGCAGTTCCCAATCTGCGATCAATTGGCGTGCCATATTTGAATTGATGCTAATTGTTACAGTTGACGGTGGTCATCGTGCTATCATCTACTCCAGATTTGGAGGTGTTCAACCCCAGATCTACGGCGAAGGAACTCACATTGCAATTCCTTGGTTCCAAACCCCGATTGTCTACGACGTCCGTGCTAAACCACGCAATGTAGCCTCTTTGACGGGTACTAACGATCTGCAAATGGTCAACATTACTTGTCGTGTTCTTTCAAGACCCCGTATAGGCGCTCTTCCCACCATCTACCGTACCTTAGGACAAGACTATGACGAGCGTGTTCTGCCTTCAATCGTAAACGAGGTTCTCAAAAGTGTTGTTGCTCAATTCAATGCTTCCCAACTGATCACACAGCGTGAACGTATCTCTAGATTGGTCAGAGATACTCTTGTCAGAAGAGCTGACAAATTCAACATTGACCTTGACGATGTTTCCCTCACCTACATGACATTCTCTCCCGAATTCACTGCTGCTGTCGAGGCTAAACAGATCGCTCAACAAGAAGCCCAACGTGCTGCATTCATTGTCGACAAGGCTAAGCAAGAGAAGGAAGGTACTATTGTCAAGGCACAGGGTGAGGCTAGATCTGCTGAACTCATTGGTGAGGCCATTAAGAAGTCGAAAGACTATGTTGAACTGAAGAGAATTGACACTGCTAGAGAAATCGCCGAGATTTTGAGCAAGTCAGGCAATAGAGTTCTTCTTGACAATGAGTCGCTGTTGCTAAACGTTTCTTCTGATCTTAGAAAGGGCAAATAGGCAGTTTTGATCAGCTTTGACACATTTTTGTTTTGTAAATAATATCAATATTTTAACTATCATCATGTTTTAAATTGTTCAGACCACGATCTGTATGTCTCGCGTATATGTGCCATCCCAGTGCATATGTGCACAAAGATACTTTCTGACAGTGCTCACTGGAGATTTTGGTTTATGATAACCACAAAAGTCGCGCCGAAAATCTGGGGAACAGATACGACAGTCACACCAGTTACGTCCTTTTTTCGGAAATTAATTGAAATCAGTATATATCAGTCCTGGAGTAAATATGAGTTGCAGATAAATCTCTTAATTTTTCACTCCAAATTCTATTAGAAGCGCCCTAACCCATTGCTGTCACGCACGGGCTGAGAATTTTCTCTCTTTTGGATTTTTCTTTTTTCCTAATCTGTTTCGAGCTCGCCTTTGACTGACAAATCACAATACATATACCGACAAAATGACTGGTGTTTCCGTTAGGTACGTTGATTCTGAACTGCTGTCATATTGAATTTCGAACACTCCGACCTGAAAGAGAGAAGAAACGATATATTTTGGTAAATTTACGACAGAAACGGCAAGCTGAATTGTATGTAAAAAACAACAAAAATCGATTTTTCGCAACAACTACAGCAAAATCAAGTAAATTAATGTTACAAGTGAAATTCAACTTTCCGCAGATCTTTAAAACTTAGACGAGATTTACGAAATGTTTTCAACGGTTACTATCGAATATCTACTTCGAGTTTGTTCATAGTTCATGGAATCAGAGAAACGGAATACTTTCGACAAAATGTAAACGAAACCACTACATTCCTGCAGCTACAATCGACTTATCGTAATCGTGGATTATCTCTTTCTGAAATAGGATCAGCGAAATTCAATGTAAATCACATCATCTTAAACACATTACTAACAATTACTTAGAGATATTCCTGCTCAGCAGTTCATTGATGCCTACGCTGTCTTCCTTCAACGTCAAGGTAGACTCGAGATCCCCGGTTACGTCGAGCTCGTGAAAACCAGCGCCGGTAACGAGCTTCCTCCTCAAGACTCTGCTCTTTGGTTCTACAAGCGTACCGCCTCTGTCGCCCGTCACATCTACCTCAGAAAGAACGTTGGTGTTGGTAAGCTCAACAAGCTTTACGGTGGTGCCATTAACCGTGGTTTCCGTCCCTCCCACCACAAGGATGCCTCTGGTTCCGTTAACAGAAAGGTCGTCCAAGCTCTTGAGAAGTTGGGAGTTTTGGAGCAAGCCACCAACGGTGGCAGAAAGATCTCTGAGAACGGTCAAAGAGATTTGGACCGTATCGCCGTTGAGCTTTACGCTTCCGAGGAAGATGACGAGTAAATTAGTTTTCACATAACTTGAAAAAATACACTAATACAGGCACGAAAAAAAACACCAACACCCACGCATACACAAATCAATGATTGCATTTGTGATATTTATTTCATACTAAATATAAATTATGAGCAATGTTGTTTTTTTTTATCGTTTTTTGTGAACTTTAAATACATATCAATACAATGTATGGAGGACGTAAAAGTCTACTTGTAGACGTCTACTGAATGGATTCAAGATTGACTGGTTTCTTTAGAGTTATTGATGAATTTGAGATTTGACGGTTTTGTTCTAGATGAGTTCAGGTCAGATATTGTTTTTTTTTTTAATACACTTGACAGTTGTGCATACTTAGCAAGAAATTTGTATCTATGTGACTGTAATCTCTGTGTACAAGGAGACATAATGTTATCGGTAGGCGATGACGTGCTCTTTGATCTGCCAAATCCTTGTGTGTTAGTAGATGGAGCGTTTTGAGAGACATTGTGCAACATACAGAGTGGGAATGAGGTTTTGTCTCAAAAGACGATTTTGATTCTCAGGTACCTTTTTACGTGAATGAAGAGACTCAATGCCGCTGGCATTACTGTTTGACAACTCGGAGGACAAAGGGCTGGATTTGTCGGACATTCTAAATTTGGCGTTTGATAACTAATTGATAGAGGATTTAAAACGAAACTGAGTTTGGTTCTTGATCAAGTAGTGGACTGAAGAGGTGGTTGATGTGAGAATTCCCTTTATGCGAGATTTAGATTCACAGCTTGATCTAGTGGTAACAAGTGTTGTTTACAGCTTTGTCGAACTACATGGTTGTTGCCACTATTGGGATCATACATTGCAATAGTAGCTGGACATGTAATAGAACAAATCTTTTAATGACTTTGATGTCGCAGATGGATCTGGATATCCGCACCAGTTGTGACACTACAAATGCTTCATTGTTACGTCGTTTAGGTTGGCCAGTCAAAACCCTTCTAAGGACAGCGCCATAATCTGAGACAAGATCATACTTGATCGGCCTCGTTTATACTTGTGTTTAAAACCTTTAGCACACCTTTCTACCAAGCTTCTCCGCCTTGTGTGACTTTTGCCCCTGGACTGCTGACATATCTGGCCTGGCACTTTGTTAATACGCTCCGCCTCTATCTGGGTTTCCCCATAGTGCTAAATATAAGCTTTATACTTCGAAGTGAAAACAGTTTATTTACAGCACTGTTTCCTCTATTGTTTTTGATTTTCGAAAGCTGTGGTTTTTTTTTTTTTTTTTTTTTGGTGACACCAAGTATTCATAGCATCTTTCAAGTTCGTCGTGGCTGAATCTTAGATCTAGGCAGTTCAAATACATCTACTTGTGTTGCAGAATACAAGGCCATATACACACAGTCTTTCGACCAGGTTCGCATATTATGAACGGCTTCATAACCTCAGTACAATCATTTTTGTACTCTATCACTACCAATGACAGATACGCAGGCTATGACACAGGCCATCGATCCGGCTACACAACGAATCGAAACGACGCACTCATTGGAGGGAATGGTGACTATTCTACAGGTAGCAATCCGTATCAGCCGTCGACAGCTTCTCCACGAACTAGTTATGCTTCGTCCAGTCCTCAGTACACTCCAGGGTTGAGATCCGTCCAAGTGGGAAATTCCGGGGAAATTCCCCTTGAAGATTACTCAAACGGTCCACCTGCAGCCCCAGTCAAGCTTTCATGGAAGCGAATAAATCGCTGGCTAGAAAACAACTACCCTGAACTCTCGGACCAAATCAATGAAGGCGCAACTGGAATAGACATCAATGAAATCGAATCAGATATGGGAAACTGTTCCCTTCCACCGGACGTTCGTGAGTCTTGGACTCTTCACGACGGCCAGGAACGTGGTGGAAGGCCAACCGGAGTTCTTTTCGGCATCTGCCTTTTGGATCTAGAGTCCATTGCAGAAGAATGGACACATTGGAAAAACACATCTATTCAACTAGAAAACATGCTGAAGCAACACACTCAAAGGTTATCAGAAGATCAAAGATATACTCCCGCAGCAGGGAGCTCGATAATGAATAGAGCTCGGCGTCCTAGACTTATGAAGGAGTCATTGGACTGGGTCAGAAAGCAATCATGTCTCCCAGAGAAGACGATACAAATCCAATATGCACACCCAGGCTGGATTCCTTTAGCTACTGATTTTCTGGGAAATAATATTGCCATTGATTTGGCTCCTGGACCAAAAGGTAAATGGGGCCAGGTAATACTCTATGGTCGCGAATATGATTGCAAGTACGTTGTTGCACCTTCATGGGGAGCTTTTCTCATGACATTTGCCGACGACTTGGAAAGTGGAAATCATCTGATTGAAGACGAGACGGAAGAAGGAGAGTTTTCTTTCAGAGTGCCAGGTGGAAAAGTTTTAAACTATTTTGATGTTTTGAAAACAAGAGTTGAGGTACTTTATAAGCCGGCTGATGTAGACAATAATCCCTACAATATTTCCGGCATGGATATTGTGGATAGTCCGTTGTCGAGCGGATCTCCTCTTACAAAAACCAATTCACATAGAGCAAAAGGAAGGTCCCTTTCAGGAAACATCCGAATCAACTCGGGCAAGCAAAAAGGCGTGGCACATTTGATGACACGGCTCAACACAAACGAGATTATTGCGGCTGCATCACAACTCAACAACAGCAAGGCCAAAAGCCCATTGAAACAAACATATACGCGGCCGTATGAAGAGAACAATTCAGAACAGGATGAAATGGTAAAGGGCGAAGAAGAACACCCTGGTGTGCCTACTGCGCCTACCAAAGATACGACAGTAACAAAAATAGTTAATGGTATGAATAACATAAAGATTTAACTTTTGTACTTGTTTTACATAAACTATCTCAGTACCATAGCTTAAGAATCTTCAAAGCTTTTAATTTAGTCAATTGATCAAATTTGTAAAATTTGGAAGAAAAGGATTAGAAAAACCAAATACCTAGTTAGCATTTTGAATTAAGGATTTAATATACATAACGGATCATTGATGATTTTTGATCAAATTTTCTATGTCAGAAATAGTGTCTCTATTCAAAGCAACTTCCTTCCAGCCCTGACCGTCCTCATCAGTGATGTCGGTTCTAGCCCCGAAGCTCAACAGAGTCTTGCAAACATCAGTACGACCTTCTGCTGCACCATACATAAAAGCGGTCCAACCCATTTTATCTTTTGCATTGACATCGACCTTTCTGGCCTTCAGATTCTTGGAAGGAATCCATTCAAGCAAAAATTGAATGACAGCAAGATGTCCGGCAGCAGCAGCACGGTGCAATGGGGTTCTACCGCCACGACGCTCGTTCATATCAGCGCCAGCAGAAGCCAGTAATTGAAGAATATTCAAGTGACCTTTGGCTGCCGCTAGTACTGGGGCGGATGATGCAGCAACAGCATCGGCTTTAACAAAGTATGGTAAAACAACGTCGAAAGTAGATTCTTCGCCAATTGAGCTGACAATATCTAGCAAAGTCATATCTGAAGCATCCACTTGATCTGGGTCAAATCTTTTCTGAGCATTTAATAAAAACGATAAGATCTCAGGTTTTGTCGAACTAGCTGCCCAAAATGCGGCAGTTCGAGAATCGGAATCAAGCTGAGTAAGAAGTTTAGGATCAGAGCTAAGTAAGGACTTGACAGTGGCAATATCACCATCACGCGTAGCGGTCTGAAGAGGGTAGGGATCGATATCGGAATCTTGTGGAAGTGACATGATTATCTTTTAAAGGGTTGCGAGGAAATTGTTGAAATAAGGAACTGGGCAAAGAGAAATAAAACAGTGAGACTGCGAGGTAAATAATGGTGAATAGGAGACTGAGAGCTTTTGGAGTCGGGGTAGCTTTGCAAGATTGACACCATACAACACGCAACAATAAAACTAAGCAAACTATTCCATTTTGGGAAAATAGACTAATTTGTCAAGTCCTGACCTAATGTCGTCTCCAATTCCAAACTATCACCACATCACAATTAGTACTGGAACTCATCTTTTGTCAAAAACAGTTACTGCATATACTTTGCTTTCCAGCACGTATCAAAAGAACCTCAAACTCACAAAGCTGTTATGATTACATTTACGCCTCCCGGGTTTAAGAATGCTCAAGCCACAAAATGGATCATAATTGTGTCGCTGGTGGCATCGCTAGTAGTATCGTTTCTCGAAGTGACGCATTTTTTTGATCTCGAACTATCAAAACATATACTACAATGGCGTAAGTGTAATTCGTTCTATCTCAAAATGCCAAAAACTTATTCTAACTTGTTCTGATAGATCAATACTGGAGAATTCCAATTCATCCTTTGATATATCTCACACATACAGAGCAGATGCTATCAATGCTACTCTTCTACAATCTTCGCATTATTGAACGAACACATTCTACACCACACTTTGTATCACTAATTGCTCTGCTCTACATGTATACACTTCTATTTTTACTTGTCCCCCATCCAACCTCGCCTGGCCCAACATTTGTATTATTCGCTTTGCTGCATGTTTACAAACTAACAGTACCTCAAGTGTATCGACTGAAAATAGGCCGCTGGACGGTATCAGATAAGATAGCGGTGTACTTAATTGCCGCTGATTTGATTTGGATTCGAGGATTCACCAGTATCACTGATGCTGTCGTTGGATGGGTTATAGGTGGATTGGTGAAGCGAGAGCTATTATGGGGTAAGGGATGGCGAATTCCTGGATGGAGGCTCAAATAATTCTAGTTGATAATTATCGTTTTTGGTGAAACTTGGGACTGTTTAAAGTAGTGAATAGGATTTATATACAACGAGACAGCTTAAACTGTGACATCAAATTCACTTCAGATCTATTGTGTTTAGACACTGATTATGGATCTCAAACCTGTGTTTTTTCTTGCTACAGATTTGAAGAAAATATATACACATAAAGGCACCAGTACAATCACTCTAATAACAAACAGCCTTTCGCGGTTGCTTTGAAACGAAAGTAGTGAATATAATATACCAAACAATACATCTTTAAACAACGCATATCAAACGCTATTAGCTCATAAGTGTACACTAGTTCTTATGCTTGATTTCATTCTTCACACTGTCATGTCTGCTGGGGTAAACAGGCAGATTCAATAATGAATTCAACTTCTTTAAAACTTTGAAACAATATATGACCTGAATAAGCAAGAGTTGATAGATATTGTAAATATTGGTAACAAGAAGTTTGGTAAATAGGTATGGTATCTGTTTATGATCTTAACTCCAGCAGCAATTTTGAAAAAAAATTGAACCATTAGCATACGTAGCTGTTAACATTATGCGAGAAAGCTTTCAATAAAAATCAGAAACCGGTAACTTGAAGGCAAAATTAGATTGATGAAACATTTGGCTACCCAAAGCTTCTCTCAGAATTTTTTTTGGCATAATCCAACTATTCGTATAGTGAAATTGGTTTCTGTATCCATGATAATAAATCATTTCTGAACATGAAAATATAAGGAAAAAAGGTAGAAAATAATTCAAGGTCGCATAACCTATAATATATAGAATGAGTTGTCTTTTATATTATTTGTACTTTTCATATTGGCAGACTGACAGTTCTAGGGCAATACGTGAAACCGTTAAGCATATTTTACGTGTAGTCAATCCACGAGTCTTTGCAGCTAGAAAATTATCAAAATACAAAATCAACATGCATAATATATCCTAGCGATACACTCAATTCACCATAGATCTGAAAGCAAATCTGACCTCCTCCATCACAATAATAGCCAAACATGCAAACATTCATGTTGCATACTATTCAAAAACTCAAAACAATTGTACAAGGTGATGTTTACATACATTCGACTTTTCAAAATGTGTGAAAAGGTTTTCAAATTACTTAATTACAGTAAACAACATTGTTTTTCTGCACCCAGTTGGATTCTTGATTCACGGTACATGTACAAGAATCACCATCAAGAAATGCAACTTTACCTACAAACAGGTTATGATGGCAAGACACATATCTTTGAGTCGCCTACCAATTGTACATAGGTTAAAACTCATACCCAATAATCAAGCTTACTTATGCCTATCATTTACAGTTACTCAAAATATTGAGAAGCCTCCAAAATTAATTGTAGCACCAAATTACACTCTGCGTATCTTTGTGTAAACGAATCATGATTTAATAATAAAATTTGAGACAAACATAAAAGGTTATACGCATTATTAAAAATTTTCAGCGTACTTGGCTTTACAAAAACCTTGTATTGAAAATATATCCAGCCATTCAACATCAAGTGTGGGCATAGCATACCATCATGGGTGCCATGAATTCATTATTAGCTGAATGGCTAATACAGTCTCTGGTATTTTGAGGTTTTAGGCGTCGCAAATGCTGAAGTACACCATTTCTACTACTTTTTACCTTTTACTATATAGAAAAAAAGCAGTAGCCACAGATACAGACAACAAATGTTTTATTAAATCAAAATGACGTCAATAACAATTGTATTGAATTTTTTAAAGCATTCGTTGTTTACATTTTGTATCTACAATTTTTTATCTTGTTATCGAGTGCTTCGTATGGGCTTTCCAATTATAACAGAAATGTGTAGAGCATCTGTGAAAATAGTGAATAATGGCGTACAATATGCCTCTAGCACTTGATGTATAAATCCTTTCTAAATTTGTTTCCAAAATATTCATCTTTTATTGGCTTTGTATCGTATAAATGCTGCCTAGACGTTCTGATTTGAATAATTGTGCAGAATGCATTTGATCGAAGTTTGTGCCTCCACAAAATCAGCAAATGAAAAATACTAACTTTCGATTAATCCACGAGATCATTTTAAGTTAGAAATTTATCAAGCCATTTCTGAAAAATTTAGGAAGCCAGTGCGGACTTTCATCTTATGTGACTGAAAAGTTTAATTGAGAAGTATTATAAAATTAGTGTACAACCTTTTAATTTGTCAATCAATCTGTGATTACAGTTGGTCAATACCCACTTTAATGTCTGAAATCAAATCTGCTCTATTCATGTATTCATCTGTCCTATCGTCAATAGTGAATTCTTGAAAGATTAGAGACAAAATCGCTTGAAAAGCATATATTTAAATGCACTAGATATGACGGGAAAGGAACTGTGCTCAAGGTCAAAGACACGATAAGTAAGTACATGAATTAACCCTGACGTATTATCCAATTTTCGATTTTCATTTTTACACAGTTTATTTCGAGTAGAAAAACTATCATGTGATGACACGATGATAGCAAACATATCACCCTGAAGCAGTCTCAAGACCCATGAATTTAGAATTGATGATAGAGTATATTACCATGCTCGTTTCATGCCTTTGTGAACATACAATCAATCATAAGTATACCCATAACTATAGACTTGGAATTTTTGAATACTGTCTTTCTACTATGCTAAACAGCACGTCTCCGCCACCTTATGACTAGTTTTTTTACGATTTGAATAGCTGGTCAGTGCCTCTTGAACTTCTCCACATTTTGTGCAGCGAATTCTATAAGTTTGTCTGTAAATCTTTTGATGAACTACTGAGTACTCCAAAATTGTTGCGGCTGGTTGTGGAGCTTGTGCTATCATTCTGTGTGTATTGCATTTTTGGTGGAAATCGGTTTAATTTGATGGTTTTTACAAATCTAATTGTCAAACTGAACTGTGAATATCCAGATTTTTCAAAAAATGTGCACCTTTCATAGACCCTGAAAATTTTTAGATAAAACTATGATATTTGATAAGGGGAAAGAATCAGTACACCATATTTTTCAAGTGTCGTGGAGCACCATGATGTAATAACGGGTTGTTTTGAAATACGCGTATGAAGATATTATGTGTTTTTCAGACTCAAACCAATTGTGAGTTCTGCCATACAATTTGAAAATAGAATAATCAGATTATTTTCATGGGAAGTAAAGCTCACAGAGCTTCCTAATGTAGAGAAGAACATCATGGGCATAATTGTTTTTCTTTTTCAAATTAGGTTCTGATGTCTTTTAAGTTTATATTTAGATTCGAGAACTTGCCATCTTTTCCACAATCACACGCTTAGACGTAGTTTGAGACACCCTAGCTCTTAATTCTCGAGGTTGGGTTCCTGATTTCTTGGACAGAACGCAACTTGGTCATTGCGACAGCTATTGGTTGCCAAAACCTAGAACAAAACTGCAAGCCTTTTCTGAATTCGTTAATCAACATTAAATCTACTGGAATCTTACCTCGCAAGATCAAGCACAAGTGCTATTTCACTATTTACTTCTGGGACACTACGAAGTATCAGCGTAAATTCCAAAAAAAACGAAAGCCATGACTTTTTGGAGAGCAAATGAATTTTCAAGCATACACAGTTTCCTTACACTACACAATTTCAAACAAAATTATTGTAGGCAAATGAGACATTTGATTTGAAGGCTTCCAGAATAGACTTTTTCATAGACACATGCACGCTTGCATACTGGCAACCCACGTCAACGTAAAAGTACAGATGTAGCTTAGATGTACTGAACGTCTGCTCAGTATTTGCCAATCCTTTTTGTGCGCTGTTGGAAGCGTACCTACTGATAGCTTTTCAATGAGCATAATGTAATAAAAAACGTGGTTGAAGGATTTACATTGACAATGCCCACACAAATCCTGTAAACAGTTTACAAAGAAAGCTAATAGTACTGATATTCATTACAACACAATTTTCTATAATATGCACACAGCCAGAGATTTCCAATGTTAAGTTTTGAACTCAAGCTGGAAACAGGCTGTTGAAATAGTTTACTTCATATCGTTTTATATTTCAATCTCGCAACGATCATTTCATTGGTCGAAACTTCAAAATGAGACACTCAGATTCAAGAACAAAATTATTGTTTAAATTGAAAAACTGGCTTCTAATGAAAATGCAATAATTTTTTCTACCCCGCATACTGATCTCTATAAAAATGAACAAAATTGCTAGAGAGATTATAGGTCGGACGTGGACACACACTTGGTATGAGAAACGTGATACGCTGTTGACTCGCACAGTGATATTGCACGATAACGGGTCGAACACCATGTGTAACTGCATGGATACAAAAGCATATGTCTTTTTCTACGAGCCTGTATGACAGATCCACTTCCGGATGAAGTTAATAGTCTTTTGTGTGGATTTAAGTATATAGTGAGTTGCAATACTAGACTTCATAAGTTCTCAACCGTAGGCTTACATTTTATATATTACGAAAGCAGTTAAAAAAGTGACAATTATTTTGCTTATATATAGAAGATTCGAGCGAATCGGTTAAATATAAATTTGTATATATGAGTAGACACTAAACGTAAAAGAGATCCCAATTCTATACAAAATACATGACAATTGAATCATGAAAAACCTTCTATGTACATGCATGGTAATTTTACAACTTAACACCCACAGTAGTGCGTTTTGAAAACGAAGTAAAGCAATATTCTGTTTGAATAAAATAACGTTGATAATCTTAGACTTTGGGCATGTTTTAGTAAATGAAACTTTGTTGTTCATGTACATGTTCCGATAGATGTCCATATTTATTTCGCTACGAGCTACGACGTCATCGGAGTATTTATGCATAGAGACATCTCGCTAAGCATTCCAAGGTCAAGGATACCCATGTGCTTGATGATTCTAAATGTGGATCCAAGGCAAGACCAAGCTGGTCATGGTGGCATCAGTACATGGGTGGTTTAAATTAGTTTTGTGCACGGAAGTTTGCTAATGAGGATGCATCTAGTGCTACAACAATTGAACCAATCGTAGGCCAGCCCCCAAATTATTGACTGAAATTTCTGTTTCACCTGGCTGATCCCAGTCCAAACGAAAAAATACATTTTGATGTTAGAACGTTTAGTGAAAGAAACAGGATTAAGTTGGACGGGTGAACTAGCAGTGTTTTACAAACCCATCATAGAAGCAGAGATACTCGCAAATAAAGTTTGTCAAGATCTTTGAATTTCGTATCTCAGAAGCATAAAACCACACTTCTTAACGTGTACCTGCTTAGAATGCCCACAATCATGTAGCTGTTAGACATACTTTCACTCTTCATCTCCGCCATGACTGGCTGGTTGGATGGCTGGTTAGTCAACCAAAATAAATATAGTAGCAGTGGTGATGAATATTGAAAAGTAACACGCGACTGTGAACTATTTTTAATTATGCTGTGCTGATAGTATATTTGTGACCACAACAGTCGAAATTACAGTTCTTTGGGTGTGTTGGGCAGCTGCTCTCAAAAAAGGTAAAGAGAAATGGAACAAAACAGTATGCGAATTTGGATAAACCAAGGCGTTGAAATAGGAAAAAGCTCTTGCTTTTGAAATCATAATAAAAATTTGAAAAAACGAGTAATCAACACGTTCCTCTGATATTTAGTCGCGTAGATGTATAGAGTCTATAATAATATTATCAAGTTTTAATTATTATGCAACAGAAATATTAGAAATAAAAAAGAACCTCTTACACAACAATAAAATAAAAACATGTAGAGTTTGAACTAGAATCAAGATATAAGTAATATTGATAATAAATTTTAGAGGAACGAGCGAAAGGCAGAAGCAGCAGGAGCAGCAGTAGAAGCAGCAGAAGCATAATCAAAAGTACTGTAGAGGCAACCACAGGATTAAAGAACCAATAATACTTTTTTACTGTAAAAGAATCCGTCATTTTCATCATCACTCAATATTGATCGGCCGCTTTACCTTAGAATTGACTGTAGTGATAGAACAGTGACAGAAACAAAAAAGCCTTCAAACAATTTAACTCAGTTCGCTTCTGAAACAGAGGTAGGTTAAAGTTTTAAAAGTGCCTGAGGCTTTTATAAATTTATCTGTTCATTTCTTTTATTTCGGAGCACCTACAAAAATAATAGAAACTAGAGAAAAGAGAAATAAATCAATTGGAGGTGTCCGAGATCCACCTTAGCTAGTCTTTTTGATTAGTTCTTTAGACTTTGAGCTTTCAAATATGCTTTTTGGTGGTTGTTTTTCGCTGCGAAGGCGCGCGACTGGACCGCCAGAAGATGAAAACAAAATACAGAGCATTACAAAATCAAAACAAAACATAAAAAAGAAACAAGCTTGTATTCTCGCTCTATAGTTCACTATCTTTCAACAAAATATATCTGAATCATCGTGTCAGTATCTTGCAAATATATAAACAAAGACAAATGTCTGTTATTTCTACTTCCTGTTCTTCTCTATCAACCTAGCTCCTTGATACAATCTCTTATACATCTTTCGTTTCAGTACATCAACTCGTTTCTGTGGATTTTCTGTAATCGGCAAAGCAAACCCACACTACTTTTCATCAACCAGTTCTCTTAATATTTAATACAATGAAGATGAGAGCTGCCCTCGGGCTCTTGTTGGCTCACGCTGCACAAGGATCCCTTCTTCCTCGACAAGACGCTCCCCTCGCAGTAGCTCCCGTGGCTCCTGTTGCTGCTTCAGCTCCTGTTGCTGCTTCAACTCCTGTTGCTGTATCCGCCGCTCAAAACCCTCCTATTCAGAATGCTGACTCTGCCATTCGAATTTCCAGTGCTCCCGACGCTGCCACTGCCATGCAAAGTTCCTCTTTCCTCAACACTAGCGCTCCTTCTACTTCTGGTAAGTTACAAAAACACCACTCCAAAAAAATATTACACTCACCTTCTGTATGCACAAAATAATCAAAACTAACATTAGTCTTTAGCTTCTGCTACTCTTTCATCACAGCTTCCTGATTCAAACAGCGGACCCATCACTACCATTACTCCTACCACTACATTGGCTCCTTCTACCGAGACAGGCCCATACTTTGAGGAAGTCATCACTGTTGAAATCGCCGGCGTTACTACTATTCTGACTAAAGAATGTAATGTGTGTCACGCCGTCGCCAACACTCCTGCACCCACTACCATTACACAAATGCAAACTGTTACCAAGACCGAGCAAGGTCAAGTCGTTACCATCACCAGTCCTACCTCTATCGTCACTGAACCTCCTAAAGTGGTCAGTGTCTTCAAGACCGAAATTGTCACTGCTGCTGGTAACACTGAAACCAAGACTGTCTACTGTAACACCTGTCGTGCTGTCACTGTCAAGCCTTCTCCCGTTACACAAATCTTGACTGCTACTCAAACTCAAAAGGGTCAAGACTCTACTGTTTCTCTTCCTGGTACCACTCAAGTTGTCACTCCTCAAGCCTCCACCGCTATCATTGTTGAGACCATGACAACCAGCCAAGATGGTAAAGTCGTGACTGTCACTTCTGAGTGTAACGTATGTGCTGCAATCACCTACACTCAAGAGCCCACTACTATTACTCAAATGCATACTACTACTCAAGTCATTGACGGTGAGACCAAGACCATCACCGGTCCTACCTCTTTTGTCACTGCTCCTGCTCCTGTTGTCAGTATCTTCAAGACCATTGTCACCACCGAGCAAGGCGAGACTACCACCAAGACTGAATACTGTGGTGCTTGCAGAGCCGTCACTGTCACTCCTTCCATCACTGTTGACCAAACCGCTACTGCCACCAGCAAGGGACAAGATGCCACTGTAACTGCTAACGGTGGTACTCAAGTCATTACCCCTGCTGCTTCCACTGCTATTGTCATGGAGACTGTTACCTCCAAGAAGGACGGCCAAGTTGTTACCATCACCACTGAATGTAACATCTGTGCCGCTATCACCTACACCCAACAGCCCACCACCATCACTGCTATGCACACCACTACTCAAGTCATTGATGGTAAGACTGAGACTGTCACTGCTCCCACTTCCTACGTCACTGCTCCTACTCCTGTTGTCAGTATCTTCAAGACCATTGTCACCGAAGAGCAAGGTGAAACCACTACCAAGACTGAGTATTGTGCCGCTTGCAGAGCCGTCACTGTTACTCCTGCCCCTGTCGTTGTTTCACAAACCGCCACTGCCATCAGCCAAGGTCAAAACGCCACTATCACTGCTCCCGGCGGCACTCAAGTCATCACTCCTGCTGCTTCCACTGCGATTGTTATGGAGACTGTTACCTCCAAGAAGGACGGCCAAGTTGTCACCATCACCACTGAATGTAACGTCTGTGCTGCCATTACTTACACTCAACAGCCCACTACCATCACTCAATTGCAAACCATGACCACTGTTTTGGATGGTAAGACTGTCACTACTACTGCTGCTACCTCTTACATCACTGCTCCTGCTCCTGTTGTCAGTATTGTCAAGACCGTTGTCACTGAGGAAGAAGGTGCACCCGTCACTAAGACCGAGTACTGCACTACTTGTAGAGCCGTCACTGTTACTCCTACTGTCACTGCTGTCCAAACTGCTATTCAGACCAAGGACGGTCAAGTCATCACTGTTGTTCAAACTCCTGCTCCTCAAGTTATCACTCCTGGTGCCTCCACTGCTATTCTCATTGAGACCGTCACCTCCAAGAAGGACGGTAAGGTGTTCACCACCACTGTTGAGTGTAACGTTTGCGGTGCTGTTACACACACCCAAGCTCCCACCACTATCACTAAAATGCAAACCATGACCACTGTCAGGGACAACCAAACCGTCATCATCACCGCCCCTACTTCTTATGTCACTGCTCCTGCCCCCATTGTCAGTATTTTCAAGACCATTGTCACTGAGGAAGAAGGTGCTCCGGTCACTAAGACCGAGTACTGCCATACCTGCAATGCTGTCACCGTTACTCCTACTGTCACTGCTGTTCAAACCGCTGTTGAGACCAAGGATGGTCAACTCACTACCATTGTTCAAACTGCTCCTGCTTTGACCACCACTCTTCCTGCTCAAACCTCTGTCATTATGCAAACTCTGACTTCTATGAAGGACGGTGTTCTTGTCACTGTTACTGAAACTTGCAATGTCTGTGCTGCCATTACCTACACTCAAGCTCCTACCACTATCATGTCCATGATCACCCAAACTACTCAAAAGGAGGGTACCACTATTGTTCTTACTTCTTCCAAGCCTATTGTCACTGTCCCCGGTCCCGTTGTCTCTATTGTCAAGACCAGCGTTGTTGTCGAAGGTGGTGAGACCAGAACTCAAACCGAGAAGTGTACCACTTGTCAAGCCGTCACTGTTACTCCTGAGCCTACTGTCATTCTCCAAACTCAGACTCAAGTTCAAGAAGGCCCTACTGTTCAAGTCACTGAACCTGCTGCTGGTACTGATACTGTCACTGGTCCTGGTGTTACCAACATCATCATTCAAACCTTTACCTCCAAGGAGGCTGGTGTTGATGTTACCGTTACCGAGGCATGCACCAACTGCCACGCCGTCACTTTGACTCCTTCGCCCACCACCATTATCAACACCGTCACTGCCACTTCCGGCGGTTCCACTGTCATCTTGACCCAGCCCAACCCTGTTGTCACCCAACCTGGCCCCGTTGTTTCCATCTTCAAGACTAGTGTTGCAGTTGAAAAGGGCGAGACCGTTACTCACACCGAGCACTGTGCCGCTTGTGAGGCCATCACTGTCTCTCCTCTTCCTGTCACCATCTACTCTACCCAAACTACTTTCCAGGCTGGCTCTCAAGTGACCATCACTGCTCCTATTTCCACTTGTTACACTTCTACTTACACTCAAGTCGGATCTACTACTGTGATTGTGCAAACTGTTACCAACAAGGGTAATGACGAGACTTTGGTTATCACTCAGCCTTGTGTTGAATGCAAGCCTACTATCAACCCTGCTCCTCCTGCTCCTGCTCCTGTTCAACCCACCTCTGCTCCTGCTCCCGCTCCTCCTGCTCCTTCTCCCGTTGAGCCTACTCCCGCTCCCGCACCTCCTGCTCCTTCGCCTGTTGCGCCTACCTCTGCTCCTCCCGCTCCTGCTCCTCCTGCGCCTTCTCCTTCCACCCTCAGCACTGCGCCTGCTCCTCCCGCTCCATCCTCTCCCTCTGCTCCTCCTCAGCCCAGCCCTGCTCAACCCACCACACAAGCTCCTGTTGCCCCTATTCCTCAAGGCGCAGGTGTCTCTGTTAGACCATTGACTGGCCTGATGGCTGTCATTGTTGGTGCTGTCATGATGATCTAAACCCATTAATCTACAAAAACTGCATCTCGAGTTGTATTAAGCAACAAAATATGTATCTATTTATTCTTTTTTTGTGTGATTAATAGGGGAAAGATCTTCTCTTCTTTTTTGTGATCACTATTATTATTTCTATTTATTCATTTTCATTATTATTATTTTATTCTATTTTATTTCTCATATTTTGGGTTGTCGGCGGTGGTTCAAGTCACTGCACTACTGCTTGATCTATATAAACATTGTGTAATCTTTTTTAAATCATTCTTTTATAATATGCAACATTTTCTTTCTTAATATATTTTTATCCTATATACTACTACTACTAAACAAATCACTGAACCAAAACCGTTTCATAGCTCGTTTGGAACTTTTTTTTTTTTTTTTTTTTTTTTCGTATTCAAAAGCGATTTGTTTCGTGTCAAACGATGACTGTTTCAATGAGTTTCCAGTCAAGACTCTTTGTTTTTGTTTCTCTTTCATTTAGGAAATGACGTTTCAACAGGTTTCTCGCTGATGTTATAGATGTGAAGTATACAGGTGAAAGAAACCTGTTTCTGAAACACCAACACTCTTGCTGGAGACCAACAGACGACTGGAGAAATCGAGACTTGACATCTTTTAAACATACAAAATAAAGATCATGTAAAGTTTCCAATTAATCAATTTCTTCGGCTATTTTTCGTTTCTGTTCCAACACCCCACCTTTGGTTTATGCAGGTTCATATGTACACAACAAGTGGACCTACAGATACACACACATTCATTGAATCTCGTACCGCCCAAAACCCAACGATTTCCAGAACACACTTGTGTACTCAAGCACCACTATTGGCTGCTCTCTGTGTACACGCAAGGCGCGTTTGGAATACCCATCAAGGCTGAGGCGGGATCCAGACATTGCATACGCCGCTATGGATCACAGCCTTGAAAGAATACACAAATTGTCTCCACTGCTAAACAACCATCTGTACATATGTACACTTTGCTCCACGTAGGCCATGACAAAGCAGCAGCTGATCCAGTGTAGTGCCTGATTGTACTAGAATCATCAATTCTTCTCCAAGCTTGTAACTTGTTTGTCGCCAGTTTGGGGCACGTGAGCTCTAAAAATAGCACTGTCACACTGTGGGTGTGTGTATTTATAAACATCCGCACACGATCTGTGTGATACGTTACAACTTTTGTGTGTTGTTCCGTTGGGAGAAATTCGCCCAACTAGGAAAGAAGAGGGTAACTTTGGGCACTGATAGTTGTGTGTACAGTTAACGTCGAGTTTTTGCACACTCATTATAAAGAATGTCATACAAATCTATATCATGATTTGTGTGACTTTTGTCACGACATTTTCTCAAAATATTATAAAGATTGTCATACAAATCAGCCATTTCTCTGCGGTGGTGGTTACATGCAATGTGAGATCATACTGTACACATTCCAAAAACAGAAATGAATATTCCTAAAGAAGAATTATCTCCAAATGTGGCTGTTGCCATTTGTTTACACATGAGGAAAAAAAAAAAATAGGCATTGTTGTGTCGAGACTTTGGACAATATTGTTATTTTTTTTTCTTCTTTATTTTGCATCTTCTTTTTCTGCCTTTATCGTTGTGTTTAATTTTTTTTGTGTGCACAGTTGTGTATGGGTACAAAATGCCCAAATTTGGGCTGCTCATGATGGATGTTGAATATTGGATATTGGATATTGGTTCACAGCCAGAATCCAGAACTGTAAACCTGAAGGAGGGGATTTCACGATTGCTGACAAACCAGTTCAGATGCGCATACATCGAGCACTACCACACTGTTGTTGTGTCTCGTTGTGGATGTTGTGTGTAACACTGGCACTGTTGTATTTCATTGTTTGTGTTGTGCTGTGTTTGTTCTACTTCGATTTATAGCATGCAGTGCGCTAGTGAGGCAACGTACACATCACCACAGCCATGTTGCGAATAGCAACAGCTGCTGTGTGATGAAGCCACAGATCTGTTGTTGTACTTCTTTTATTCATTACAGCCACTTATAATTCTATTTCCCCAAGTGAGGATCTAAATGCGTGTATTTTAGAAGATGTACACGAATCGTTGTATCAGATCAGATCAAACTGATTGTAAAATGCACATGAAAGAACAAGAGATAAACGGGCAGATACTAATGGATAGATACACACACGTAGATACATAATATTATGAACATGGCATGTACACAAATCACAATGTGACTAGATGCTTTGGGATTCCCAGTGTCTGCACCAGGCTGAAATCAAAGCATACGCATAATATTATCATCATCATCATCATTGAGTGTGTACTATTTCCTTTTCTTTAGGTCTTGTTCATGCGCAGCAGAAAATGGCCCTTTTTCTTTTATCTTTTGAACACCGGCGGGTTTCTTTTCCGGGACTGGTTTGGCTACATTTGGCTTACACTTGGAACTAAGTCGATAACGGCTTAGATCCAACACCTTTAACCTTATACACAGTTCAAACAGGGCTTGGAGATACATGAAAATACACACTTTCACAGGGCATATTGGAGTTTGAACATGTATTATAAAATAGACGAATACTGGCAGGCTGGTGCTCAAAGGCGTTTTGTCTCTGATCAGTCACTGCTGGTGCTGTGGTGTCGATGGGGTCTCTGGATCTTTTGGCACTGCCTCACACTCTAATATGTGTAAATAATGGCTTGCTACGTGGAACTTAGTACTTGCCACTTGATGCACCCTCAAACTGTACACCTTTCACTGACACTGCATAAACCCTGCACTAACACCACCTCACTACCGCGCTAGTACCACACCGACTCCCAGACTGGGTTCTCCCGCACTAACGAGAACTCTCCACCACACTGTATGGACTCACCACGCTGGCATTTGTGTGTACATCTTGACCACACCTGACCCACTCTAACCTCTGCCTGACACCTCTCCGCCTAGTACCCTCTGGGTTGGGCGCTGTGTGTGTGTACACATTTCTGCCGGTGAAAGTATTTTTGTTGTTTATTGCAATTTCGTTCCCTGCCAATGTTGTTGTTGTTGTCACCGTAGTCGTCAAAGTCCTCGTCGTCCTCGTCTTTATCCATTCTCGCCAGGCTCTTGTTTCGTGCGCGTATATTTTATTTTTTTTGCCATTTCTATTTCTGTTTTCCATTCCTTCACTCCCTTTTTCCTCTCTTCTTCTCTTTCTTCCTTCTCTTCATATTTCACATTTTTCTTTTCATTCTTCTTGGATCCGCCTCTTCTTATCCTTGATCCAGGTATACCTCCATATACCTCCATATCATCACCACTACATCGTCAACTGTAGACTCGCATCCATCACTGCTGGCATTATCTACTGATAGCTCATTTCCCTTGTCATCATTACAGCTACCACTATCACTCCTTATACCATCACAACACCTGCTATCACCACTCCCCTCACACACGACCACTTTCCCAAAATGATGCTGGCCGCTCCAGAAAGAACTGACACAATAGGGTCCGACACTACGGGCACAGTCAATCCTATAGAGTTCCCCAAAGACACTCCTCCTGAAATGATGCCCATCTTGACTCTGCTTCATTCTCATCAACAGAGAGACTACTATCAAGGTTATTTTATGCTGCTGAACGACCTCAAATCAGACGGAAAACCTGCTACCGACAGAAAATGGGTAGAGGTATACGGAAAACTGACTGGCACTGTCTTGGCTATTTGGGACGCTGATGCTCTCGATGATTTCGCAGTAGAGCCCAAACCTACTTACATCAACATTACTGATTCAACCTTCAAATCCATCGCTTCTCTGCCCTCTCCCAATGGTGATCTCTCAAACATTATTGTTCTCTCAACAACACTGAAAAACAGATACTTGATGCAACTGGCGTCCTCTTCTCTGCTAAACGATTGGACGGCTGCCCTCAGACTTTCCCAGTTTGAACACACAAGTCTCCAAGAAGCTTATACTGGCGCCCTGCTCTCAGCCATGGGCTCCAAACTTAATGGTATCAAAACCTTGTTAAGTGAGACCAAGTTCAGACACGAAGACTATGTCAGTGTGCGGTTTGGTTCTGGCATGCCTTGGAAAAAGTGCTGGACCGTTGTAACCCCCACTGATATCAAAAAGAAAAAGAACTTACCACCTCCTGGAACTATCGCCTTTTATGAAGACAAAAAGAAAATGAAACGTCCACCTTTGGCCCTGATCACAGGCTCTTACGCTGCATATGCCGTCTATCCCCAAGCCTCTGTCTTGGTGGAGGGATCCACTCTTATCAAAATCGAAGGCAAAGTTACTTTCAACGACGTGGAAGGTGAGAAAGATGCTTCTGTTTTTCTCATGCCTGAAGCCCATCCTGGTGTTCCCGGGTTTGAAACCCTCATACGTTTCCTCATTCCCGTGCTAGACACGTTCCATCTTTACGGCAGACCCTCCAGACTTAACGCAGACAAAGCCGATTTGAGATCGCTACTTTTTGGAATGCCTACTCTGCCATTCACCCAATACCTGGAAATTGAGGATCTCAATCAAATGGTAGTCTCAAACGGTGTTGAAAACTGGACTCCTTATGACTGGACTCGTAACGTCAAGGATTTACTGGCCCGTAAAATGTCTACAGGCTACAAAGGTACCGGAAAGTTAAAGCGCCTGTCAGGCGCCAATACGCCTCCTATGGCCCCGAGAAATGTGTCGAGATCCAATCCAAACTCTCCTCTGTTTTCAGGCAACAGCAGATTTTCCAACTCTTCCCCCTCCGATATCGAGCTTCAGCAACAACGCGAGATGGACGCTGAAAAACAACGACAGCAAGAAGAAGAGTCGCCCCAACGCCATGTCTCTGCACCATTGCATTTGAATCCTCTACGCCCAGCTCCACAGACTCCATACGGTCGAGGCGTTTCTCCTAACCCACCTCTGCCTACTGTTGAAATTCCGGAACAGTATGAACCCAGTAGCAATCCCCAGCTCGCCGCTGCTGGCTACAGCAATCGCTCAGAAATGCCTGGCTCGGGTCCAATGGTCGCTCCATACAGATCTGGCCCCCATGCTGACGTTAACTTTAATGATCAAAAATCGAATTCCAATTCCTACTTGAATTCACAAGAGCACAATCCTTACTTTACGTCTGGTCCTTCACCCGCTCCCTCTGGCCCTGATTCGCAGCTTGACGATAATAACAGTGCCTATGCCGTTACTCCGACTTCCAGCAAAATGCCATATAATGCCAAGAATAGTAATGCCATAGCCTACACTACAAACAACCCAGCGGTAATGTCTACAACTTCGATCACAACTAACGGTTCTCATCGCACTGGTCCGCACGCAAATACTCCTCCGAACTTCTCTCGCACAGCTTACCCTCAAGACAACTCTATTGACGACGAATCGTTTGCTAGAATGAACATTTCCAATTCTAATGACAACAGTTACGGTCATGATGTTGCCAGAGTTAATCCTGTCAATATGTTTGATCCAGCCGGAAATTCACATACTAACTATCAACACGAAGCAACAAGTGTTCAGAGTCAGTATCAAGTTTATGGCGACTCACCTTATGGAAAGTTTGCTGATTCAAATGAGAGTTTTGGCCAAAATCAAGTGAGAAATCAACCTTCTCAAGAGAGCTTCGGTGCGAGACAGCAAGGGCCTTCTCAGAACCGACCTCCCCAAGGGATGAATCCTCAAGGAAGACCTATGCAAGGACAAACTCAAGGACCGCCGATGCAAGGAAGACCTCAGGGCCCCCCTCAAGGTTCTCCTCAAGGACAGATGCAAGGTAGACCTCAGGGTTCTCCTCAAGGACAGATGCAAGGTAGACCTCAAGGTCCTCCTCATGAATATATGCAAGGAAGACCTCAGGGTTCTCCACAAGGTCCTCCCCAAGAACGCATGCAAGGTAGACCTCAAGGCCCTCCCCAAGAACGCATGCAAGGTAGACCTCAAGGTCCGCCTCAAGAAAATATGCAAGGTAGACCTCAAGGTCCTCCTCAAGAACGCATGCAGGGCAGACCCCAAGGTCCTTCTCAAGAACACATGCAGGGCAGACCCCAAGGTCCTCCCCAAGGACAACCCCAAGGCCCTAATCAAAATAGACCGCCTCAGGGTATGTCTCCCTACCAAAACCGCTCGCAATACCCCCCTCAGCAACAACAGCAACAACAGCAACAACAAAGAAAACCTGCTCCTCAGCAAGCACTTGTGGGGGTTCCTCAATTCACTCGGCCCCAGGGACCGAGACCCCCTCCTGCTACTGAATATAGATCTATGGTTTTATAAACTATTTTGAGAAATATGTTGGTTTTTACATGATTGGTTGAAAGCTAAAAGTATATTAAAAGGTAGAATTTCGAATTTCCCCATGGTGTTTTGTTTTTATATTTTTGTTCTGATTTGATCGGGATTTTGCTGGTGTTTTTTTTTTGGTCTTGGCTGTTTGTATTTTTTTATTTTTTTTGTTTATCATCTGTTGAGTACGTTTTTTGTTTTATATTTGCATTTAGTGTTTTATTATTGGTTGTTGTTTTTTTATTTAAATTTTCAGTGTGAACCGAATTTTGATCTGCGTTTTGTTGAGTAAATGGGAATTAGCAATGTATGAAGTGATTGATTCAAGGAAGCGTAGACAATTGTACAGTTGAAATTAGTTGAAAAATGTTTGAAATGAAAAATTCCCCGCAATACCGTTACTAGTTTAATTTAAAGTTGCAAGACAATTTCGGATAAACCTGGAATTTCATGCAAGACTTGACTAATTTTTTGTGGGGGAAATTTGTGTACACTATGCTGAACAAGATATGAGTGGTGTATTCATGCCGTTTAATACGTTTACATACACAGATTTGCAAATATTGTTTTGGTTTTGGGACGTGAGTTTTTGCGGTCTTGAAAGGATTGGGTCATGTTATTGTTTAACTGAACCGACTTGGAACTATTTGGAAGGATTTATAATGTTTAAGAGTATTAACGTAAATATGGACGTCTGTATTAGCACCGTCTACGTCACTACGCAATATCCATAGCCTAGATGGTATTTCTAGTTATGATGACGGTTAGGAAGATGTTGTAGTTAGTTAGAATAGTCTTAGGAAAGAGTGGAAAAAGTTCATGGTACCGTGGAAATCTACAATGATATGTGATGGAGAATTGTAATTGAGAAAAGGGAAGTGTCACAAAATGTGTGGGTACATACCATGGTCTTTACAAGCGACGAATTTGAGAAGAGTGGCAGCTACATGTAGCTACAACTAAAAATAATTGTGACGCCAATATATAAACGTGGGTGACGTTGAAGGGTCTATAGATTTTGTGAGTTATAAAACATACAGCATAGATAAGCAATAGGAAATGGGTGTTGCAATGTTATATCAGAGAAAGCAAGAGTTGATATTGTGAACAAACAAACATACATATAGATACAAGTGATAAACTGTGGATTATTTTTATCTGTGGCCAAGATAGTCAAATGGCGTATATTCAAACTACGCTTTTCACCTCAATTGGATCGTTTTGACAACACTTTGGTCATATAAAGATAATCACAAGATTATGAAAGCAAAAAGATGGGTGTTACAATTTTTTTTACAAAAATTTGACAATTCCTGATTTGAATGTACTGAAAACATATTTTGCTTTTCCAGTGTCAACATATCTTGAGCCTCAACTGCCTGGTACTTAAAAGTAAAATGCTTTGGAATAGTTTTAGTTACTTCTCATTGCTTTAAAGAAATATAACAGCTAATGTGTAGTCTTTGGAAGTTACAAATGCATCGTTGTACATGTATATCACCAGGCAATATATGTATGCTGTTTCATTGATGATGTTATGCTTTTTTGGTATTACGGCAGAGCCATACTAAAGGATTAAAAGAATTATTCTTACAATTTTCAAAACAGCCCACTGAAATAAAAATATTGTTGAGTTCATGTGTGTAGCTGCTCTTCTTATGTTCCGAACGCAATTATCTAAATAAAACCTCTATTAACGATTGATCTGGGTAGTCTAGATGTGTGTATGAGAGTAATTTGAATGCCTGTGGGAAATGATCAAAATGTCGGATCCAAGTGACAGGTAGGCAAAGAATACGATGCCTCAATACATTTGGACAGATTTTACAGGCAAAAACTAACCGCGCTTTAAAGTAGGAAATTTCAGATATGTATTGATAATAATTCAATTCAATCTAGATAGATAATAATTGAAAAATAGGCCATAAAATCTGTTTATATACCTGATGCTGGCACCTGTGCTTTACGTTGTCAAGCGTTATCTGAATGCATAGCAATCAGAAAGTTGACCTAGTTCCGTCCATACCCAATTGTACTGTCATTATTGTGGTTCAAAAACGATCTGGTTTATATTTTCAACTGTAACTAATTTACGAAATTTGTTTTGAACTTCTAAAAAATAATTACCAAAAGTTTGTAAATCGTTAAACTGGCCATTAGAATAATAGAAGTTGGTAAAACCGCTTGAGATCTATCATATCAAATGTTGAAGTGTTTTAAAAAACTACGGGAGTTTGGCCGAGTGGTCTAAGGCGCTAGCTTCAGGTGCTAGTCACGAAAGTGGCGTGGGTTCGAACCCCACAGCTCTCATATTTTTTGCTAATCATTAGCTTTTGATATCTCTATCAAAAATTTAATACGGTTTGTCAATCCAAAAGTTAGTGTTATTAAGATGGTCGTCGACAAATGAAATTCAAATGCTGTAGACGAGGCGCTTGAAAAAAAATAAAAAAATCATTATGTACTTGTCTGACATTATGTATAAATTGGCACCTGAGCTTCGAGAATGCACTACAAAATTACATTTATTCTAAGTGATTTTTCGACTCATTGAAATACTTATAGAGCATTTTAATGTTTACGTTTGTCTGCAAGAATTGATGGATTTTATTCTTTGATCATAATTGGTGCTGTGTTTTATGCTCTCAAAATCTCGAACTAAGTACTAACGAATCATTGTCAAAGAGCCGAATCTAGTATTTAATATTATAAAATTGAGGTTGAATGTGATGATCTACAGAACATTAAATATATCTGATTGTATTGGGTAAAAGTGTCATGAGTCCAGTGAGAACAAATGACATTTTTGACTAGTGAAAACAAATATCGTTGATTGCAACTGTTCATGATGTGCTTCCAGAAAGAGAGAATTGTTAGACCAAGGAAACATTTTCAAAATGGAAATTTAATAAAAAAAAATCAAACCTAGTAGGCATTATTCTACAAAAAGTTGTGATATGAGATATTTGTATTTTTGATAATTTTGAATATGCCATTGACTTGGTCTAAACTAATCTGTATATTATAGATTTGCTTTAAATTGATTCTATAGTAAAGCCCAGACAGTTTGAACATATAAAATGGTAGACTAAGTTGATTGTAAACTACAAAAGCAAGGTTTTAGTTTTCAAACCAATGGCTACAACATCTCAGTATTTAAATCATTAGGCCCAACTATTATAGGCTACAAGAATAAAAACCGATAATAATATCCATCTGTAATGAAAGATTTAAATTCACTTTAATAACAGTATTAGATTCATCTTTTGCTACTTTCTTAAAAGTTGACGATTAAAAAAGACTGTTGCGTTCAAAACATATCTCGAAGAAAGGCATTATTCAAAAGGATGATTTTCAAACGAGCACACTGAAGCTGTTTTTAAGCCAAAATATGATTCTACCTACAATCTACGTTAAGCAAAAATGAGAGCTGTGGGGTTCGAACCCACGCCACTTTCGTGACTAGCACCTGAAGCTAGCGCCTTAGACCACTCGGCCAAACTCCCAAATTTTAATTTTGTAAGGATTCGAGCCGTCTTTGATGTGATAAGACATAGGCGGAGTCCTAACGGACGTCAGCTCCCTTGCGGGAGCTCAAGTCTTGTCCGGCCTATCTAGTACAATACTAGATAGACAATATTTACTAAGAGACAGAATGAGAAATAGCTTTAGCAACTCAGAGGAAGAGAACACAAAGTGAACTTCAACATGAATAGAAGATGCTTGATCTTCATGCTTGATGCCTCTCAAGTTTACAGGTGAAATCAGGGTCTTATATAGATATATAGGAGACAGGGTAATGTGAAGCCCTAAGAGCTATCAACAAGACCTAATGATGAACTTGTCTAAAAAGCAAGTAAGTAGAAGCAACGGATCTAAGAATAGATGAAACAATTCATCTATCGATGAGAACTCAGAACTATTCAGAAGTCTGAAGTCTAAAGTAGGAAATCGAGTCCGATTCCCTACAAATTTCTTGCAAACAATAAATAATATAGAGTCCTTTGATAGAGCTATTTGTTACTTTCTTGTGCATTTAATTAGCGTTTTTGCATGATTTCTTCAAGAATTTATGTTTTATTGCTAAATTTATTTTCAATATAGCATAAATTAATGCTTTAAGCATATGTGAATATCCTATTTGAGTAACTATCTTTCAAATTATGAGCACGCAAAACTGTAGCTTTGGCTAAATACATGTATTTGTAAACTCTGATGAAAAAATTTAATATCTTTTGTGATAATGACCGGATCAACATGCTAAAACTACCTCGTCAAGTTATGACCAATTATCTGTCAACATTTCCAAGATAAATATGAGATATTGAACTGATTCTTTTGTGCTTCGAGTTACAAAGTAAAAATGGATAGGGAAATACAACACTGCATTGAATAATATAGGAATAGTAAACAGCTTATTGATGCAAACAAAAACCAATTTATAAATTCATATCATAAAGCTGAAAAGTTTGTGAGAATTGTCAGCTACATACAGTTTATAAGTGTAATTTTTATTTGACACAGAGTCTGGGCATAGTAACCCAAGAGCACGGAATGAAATACTGATTTGCAATTTGCCAAACCCGCACAAAACTCTACTTAAGTATCAATAATTTGTGGTTCAATATTGGTGCAAATTAGGCTGAAATTATCAAATAGCGTAGGGAGTATCATGAGTAAAAAGAAACAAATTATGTTTTGCTTTTTGACATACTATTGTTTATAATATGGTATAATTGCTAGATAAATATTTATCTGATACTTGTAAATATCGACTTATATACTAGCTTTGGCTCATCAAAACAAGCAACTTCAGCAGAAATTAGGTGGTATGATTTCATCTGTCTGTTTGATTTCACTCCTTGTAAAGTTACCAGGCGCTTTAATATTATGTTCTCGACCATAAAACAACGCATAACAAAATACAGAACATCGTCATTGAAACTATTAAGAGCACGATAATTTGAGAATTTCAATACGGGACTTGGCCAAGTATCGATTAACATTAGTACAAGGATGCATCGTCAAAATGCCGAAACCTGATTTTGTGATTATTCTTTTTTCGTGAACCAATTTCCAAAAGTGAAGGAATATAATACATTATCATGATCAATTAAATTTTTAGACTAGAAGTTACATCGTTTTGTACCAGATATATAACTGTGTCAACTCATCAGGACAAAAACGTAATACATGAGTTTTCATAGGGACACAAAAGCACTCTAAAATAAGATTAAGATTACAGTGTCTGTGCATGCTTTTTCGGGAAAATGATCCAACTGCGTACATATACTTGATCTCACAGTTACCGCTTTGGCATCACGTATAGAAGAAACAAGAACAGTCCCGCATTGTAGCTATAGTTCAATTGAGATCCAGCAGGAACAAAAATATATAATAAACCTTACGAATGTTTCCCATGCAAGCATCAAATGGACTGCCATGGTATATGGCTTTTTATTTTTCTGTAGATTTTGGCAATGATCTTGATTTCTGAGATGGTGATGCCATTCAGGTCTCACAAGGTTTTCCGCCCATCAATACAGGAAGTTATAGCAAGTGTTGCTCTGAAATAAGTTTAATTGGCGCTGTGAACACCAGGGTGGGTTACGAGTCATCTCTATGCACTTTGTGACAATCAATTAGGTGAACTTTATCATATTTGAATATTCAAACATCTACATTTGTTCCCTTAAGCTTGGTAAAAATCCTACATTGATTGTGATATTGATTTTTCATCAATTCTTCTTTTTGTCAGATATTATTTCGACCGGAGGTACAGAATCGTTTTACGAAAGAAGAGTGTACTAGAACCCACATCGATTATCATGGCTGCTCCCCAGGTGAGACATCCAGAAAAAATAAGCTATGAGAGTTAATGCAATTATCCAGATGTCTTGTTTCCAATTATATACATGTGCTTTTTTTGGAGACCTCTCCGTGGTTACCGAAATTGAAAGTACTTTGAAGTCTAGTCGTACGTTATCTGTAGAATTAGTTTGATGAGTGTTACTCCACTTTTCGGTACTACTAATATTAAATTTGGAATACTAAGCATTGAAGATGTGACACAGTTACGCTGGTGTCATTTCCTAGACATATATGATATCCGCCTCTTTGTGATTAACAGACTCGATTTTGAGTGTTGATGCCAGGTCAATCCGTTAGTGATCACGAGCCATTCATCAAAGTTACTAGGATCATCTCTCACTAAAGTTAAACACTCATCACTTTATGAAAACAGTAACCTAAACTCTCACCTGAAACCCGCTACAGAGCTACATATAATATCAATTTGTATAACACTTTCATCACTTTTGATAGCGAAGCAGGTCGAAAAAAAACATTTTGTCTCTTTTGTTATTATTTGCAATGAAAAAAATAATTGAATTGAGTATTTTCCCAAAGCATAAAGAAACTTGTAGAGAATTGGGTACAGAATGTAATATCGCTCCACAAGATTTTAGAATTATGGACATTGTTTGTAGCATATTGGGCGTTCTAAAGCGATAAAGGTCATTGAGAAAGATGTTTTTGATTTTGTTCCTGTCGTGAATGAAGAATACACTCTAAATGTCTAAATACTTGCTTAATTTGAACTTGAACCGAACTTTGTCTATCAAACTAGAGTAAATGCAGAACATTATACTAAATTGCTACCCCATTGATCACTTGATTTTTTGACATAAGAGAGAATTGTCTAGTAGTTTGCTTTTGAATTGCTTGATTTTGTATTGTGATATCACAAACGAATCACGATCTAATGTAATCATTTTCATCATATATATGGTAGTGTGATCTTAGCTGAGTGAGTAGTCAAAGATATCTCGTATGATCACGGAAACCAAATGATATCCATTTGAAACTACAGCCAGTTATAGACCTGTGTGCAACTCCAAATCTTGATCCACGTCTCTCTATTCCCCAAACTTAATATACCTTTCTCAACCAAGTAAACGCTTTTTCTTTAAAGAAGATCATCGCGTCTGACCCTCATCAAAAACATCTAAAACTATCCCATTTTTAGAAAAACTTGGTCACAGTTTGCCCTTGATTCATAAAACCAAAAGAAGCAAAAAAAAATCACACTATGCTAATTTTCCCATCACCTCGATAGAAATGCCATTTTTGGTTTTGATGAAACAAACTCTACCACTTATTCCAAAACCAAAACTATCAAATCCGCGTTCAGCGTACACCCAGCTGTCCAAGCGCTACGAATTCAATCCTAGCATGACAAGTTTTATAAATCAAACACTCAAAGCAGAGCAGTCTATATATCTAGTCGAGTTTTTCTTTGATCAAACTGTGAATTATTAGATTTCCATTTTGTACTTTACAGAGGGTCATATAGAGTTTTCAACTCACAAATTATACTCAGTGCCGTCTGTAACCTTCTGAAATGCTTTCTCCTCGACACCGTAAATATTGAAAATCAAGATCAACAAATACAACATTAGAACAAATTCATATAGTAGCAAGGAAACAGTAAAAGATTTTTTTGTCATTACACATGTGCGGGTTACGTATAGATATCAATTCGTGCTTTCTAACCCAGAGAGCGCACGTATTACCTGGGGTCTACTGAGCATGTGATTAGTCCATTTGTAGACCTCAGGGAATTCATTCTGTAAACTGATTCCAATTCTATCTACAACATGGTTCCAAGTTACGAATGAAAGATCTGCAATAGTGATGTGGCCGCCCACAAGCCATATCGGGTCGTCGAAAAACTTACTCTCTGAAATAGGCGTGCCCATTGAAAACTTTTCGTCGTCCATCTCCATAATCATGGACTCTCTGATCTCCGCCAGTCGCATCTCCACTACGCCGTATATTCTCCGCACCTCGTTCGTGTAGCGCTCAACGGCGGAGGGGATCATTTCCGGGTGGAAGTAGCGGAAGTGAAGGGCTTGGCCAATCATGGGAGCGTGTCCGGAGGCCTGGAAAAACAACCAGGAGTTGATTTGTGATTGATCGGTAAAGTCGTCGGACCACAAGGGACACGAGCGGCCGTAGCGCTGGCACAGGTAGATCAGGATGGATCCCGACTCCCAAACAACGTGGTCGCCGTTATCATGGTCCATGATTGCCGGGACGCGCGCATTGGGATTCATAGAGATGTAGTACGGCGATCGCTGCTCGTTTTTCTTAAAGTCCAGAAAGAATGTTTTAAATTTGATCCCTAGTTCGGCTAGCACTACAGCGACTTTGAATCCATTGGGCGCAGACTAAACGGATATACATGTTAGATCCTGTGGGGGTAAAAGAGACAAGTGTGTAAAGGACTTACTCGGTGCGAAAACAAACTGATACCTTCGCTTGGTGGGTTTTTTCTATACTCTGCGATTCTGTCCAGCGGCAGGTTTTGCGCGTCGTTTGGAGATCGAATATTGTTCATTTCCAGAGAAGTATTGGGCATGTGCTGCTGTTGTTGTTGATGGTACTGGCCGTTTCTACCCATACCGCCGTCATCTGTAGATCTGCCGTTCATGTCATGGAAATTATTGCGCTGCTGGTATTGCATGTTCTGGTACTGCTGCTGCTGCTGTTGTTGGTTATTGTGCTGTTGCGAGTTTTGTGATATGCTGATAGACGCCAGCGCCGACGACAGATTTGACACCGGTTTTTTTCCGTTCGGAATATTCATTGTTCGAGACTGCAGATAGAAAACGAGCTGAACGGTTTGTGACAAATGCCTGAGCCAGTAGTATTAGTGATAGTAATGGTGATGATGAGAAACGTAAGTAGTGTTTACGATAACGAGGAACTTTGCAAAGATGGGGGAAGGAAAAAAAAAAAGAGCAGTGAAAAACAATTAAACTGTCTTTTTTGCCTGCTTCGAAGAAGGAAAAAATAGGGAATTTGGGGTTACTGTTTTGTGTAGTGTTTAGTGCTTTTTGGGCAAAAGTTCCCGCGCCGAGCGATGGAGTAGTCCGCAGTGTGTGGAGGACCAAGCGTGTGGTAGGGTAAATTTGGCCTATTTCAGACATGTGTATTCTGAGTCCCCACACAAGGAAAAGAGCGATGAAGGTGTTTGGAAGCGCAAAGGGCAAATGGCAATTTGAAAGGAGCAGTCGTGGCAGAGGCACAAAGATTGCGATGGACTTGGGTTTCGACGTGAACCAAGGAGAAGAAGGTACCAAGCGGCAGGGAAAGGCACTTGATAAATCATCATTGCAAGAGCCATAACCCGCTCAGCGGTGATCTAGCAAAAACGCACGGACGCATTTAAACCAAATCCCGATGCTTAGTGCATGATTTGCGGAGGTGGTTCAGTCTGTCAGAGGATCCACGAAAAGAAAGTAACAACTGAGCACGAAAATAAACAAAATAAAATTATCTACTTTTTTTTTCATGAAACAAACAGGTCTTTCTACACGGGTTAGTGTACATCTACACACACATGTTGTCAAGAACAAAAACAAAGAAGCCAATGGCTAAAACTTGTAAAAGACATGTCTGAAGTGAGACATCGAGAGTGTCTATCAAAGCCATTTCTCTGCCCAAAGTTTTTAGAACTACAATGGCCAGTGTTTTGAAATGGCTCTCTGGGTATACACGCTTTTTGTATGGTGACGAGAAGTCTGACTGGTTTCCCGTATAGGAATATCACAAGTACGGCAGGCGTGCGCAATTTACAGATTAAGACTGGTTTCCACAGGATCCCAGGCAAGCAAATCAGCAGAGCCTTAGCTCTAATTTCTTCGTCGGCGCTTCAGAAAAAATAAAAAAAAAAAAAAAGCAAAAGCCTCTTGATCCAACCGTATTTTCTTCATTAGAGTCTCAAATTTGAATCATTCGTAGTAAATCAGAAAGGTAAACTTTAAACCACCCTCTTTTCTTCTTTTTGACCCAGAGACATTGGATTTGTTTAACTTTACAGAATATATATATTTTTTTTCTTTGGTTTTAGCAAAGAAGAGTCTGTGCGAGCCAGAATCAACAATAGCCATTATATTTATATCGTGACGCCCCGGAGAGATGTGAATTTTTTTTTCTCCTTCTTTTTTTGTTTCTCAATGTTATTTTCGTTTCTTTGAATTGCTTTGCTGATTAGCTGGACCTTTTCGGCAGTACTTTTTATTATATATACATAAACATTGATTCAACAGGCGGAGAACTTGTTGATTGATTAAAGAAATGAAGGAACTGGATTTCTTATTGTCTGAGCAGTTGGCAAAGGACAAGGTGGGCGTGTGCGATTTGCAGCTTATTCAGTACGATGCGGCGACGCTGGCACTACGAAACCTGTTGCAACACCAACGACAGATTTCTTCGCACGATATTTTGAAAACGCAGAAAAAACTGTATACACAGTTGCGACCACAGCAGTCCAATATCACCGAGATGGACGGTTTGCTGACTCCGAAACTAGCATTAACATACCGCGATAGCTCAATTGAATCCGTTTTTGACATTGTTTCCAAACTGCGCAAGTCGAAACTCCAAGTATGGTCATACGACTTGTCTTGCTCGTTTGCAATCAACTGGCCGTACCGCTACGCACTGATATTCAATAAGACCGCAAACAAAACTCTGCCCAACCCGTATCTCTCATCAATCTTTGCGATACACCAGCCCGACACCGCGCGCCTCCCGCAATGGCTGACAACCGAGTCTGACGAATCCGTGTTTATCGTTTTGTTTAGCCAAAAGCGAAAACGCAAACAGTGGAAACAAACCTTGAAAGATGCTTTTGGGTGCTTTGCAATGAACCTGCAAAAGGGCATGAGTTTGGATAATGCGCCGAATTTTAACGTTCTTGAACAAACACTATCACTAGAAAAGTATGAGCATCAACAGGAGCAGGTCTCACCAACACCACCACCCAAGAAGAAGTACGCTGGGGCGGCGGACCCCGAGTGCTTGCTTGAGCATAATTCACGCCAAACCTTTGGCCCGGTAGACAACGAGGAAGACGAGGATGAGGACGATAATACCCAGATACCCTCTTTGCAGATGAATGTCAAAAAGCCGTCGATTGTTATTCCTACACCCGATCACAAAGATACCCTTACACAATCCCAGACTGTAGGTAATAACTCCGTTTCCTTTGCGACAATCACGCCTCCGTCCAGTCTCAGCGCCTCGCCCTCCTCGTCGTCGTCACCATCTAATACCCAAACTCCTCTTACTGCATCGACGCTATCATTTACCCCTTTACCAACGCCGCCGGCTGCCAAGTTCCTGGCAGTCAATGTGACGCCTCCACTACAACACCCAGAGCAGGACAATCACCACTTGCGGACTACATTGACTACGTCTAAAGATAAGCCCAAAAAGGGGCATTCTCACAGCCTCTCGTTCACAAACAAGCTGTCGTTACTACTGGGTAGCAGCAGCAACAACAACAAGGACAGCGATGAAGACGGAGCGCTAAGCGAGCTCTCCGTCGTGCTCAGATCGCCTCTGCTGCCGCCTCCAACGCCCAAAAGCTCTTCGTTGTCTGAGTTCAGCAGCGGTTCAGGAACGTTTTCCAATGCAGCAAGCAGCAGCAGCAGCAGCAAGTTTCTCAACAGCCTGGACACTTGGTACACTGGGCAAAGCAGCAGTCTCCCATCACTAATCTCAGAGACCGGTGCGTCGTCCTCGCTGTCGTCCTCTTCTTCGCATTATGTGTCCAGCACCGCGTCGTTGAGCACAAACAGCACCTCTCCTTCGACTGTTTCTAGCGGACTCAGCACTGTGCTTGGATCAAGCCATGCTTCTCACTCCGGGTCCAACCCCGTCACCCCAAATCCAGCCGACCCGAGTCATCGCCCTTTCCACCACCACCACCGGGGCAGTGTCGAGGAACCCGTCGGCCTAAACATCAAATGGAACCCATTAGCCTCGCCGGTGTCTCCGTATCCGCCCCGGTTCCGGCTCCCAGAGATCCCAGAAATGCCGGAGCGGACGCCTGGCTTGGCTTTGTAAAAAAAAAAACGTTAATGCACCGAACGTAAAATAAAAAGTGAATGTGAATATTATTATTATGATATGAGACTTGTGCTGTTCTTGGAACAAGAAAGAGTCGGGCAGGGTAAGTTTAGTTGAATTTTGTAGTGTAGCCTTTCGAGAGGATGCAGTGGATGGCCAGCCCTTGCCCTGGTGCCGAACCCGGTTTGTCCGAGAATAAAAAATAAAAAGGTCGGGAGCGGTGCGGGCGAGCAGAGAGTGTTGGGGAAAAGGAGGCAGTGGCGATGATGGCGATGATGGCAAAAGAGATAATTATTGTGGTGATAATGGGGATGATGATGATGAAGAAGGCTTCAAGAATGGTCTCGAGAGATTGTAGTAGCAGCAAACAAAAGTATGAGTGTATTGCCCCATATTAAAAAGCCACGATGTCTCAGAACCAAGTCTCCCTCGGCTTAGCACTCGTCTGCAAGCCCCAGAACCCGAACTGTCGGGGCTCCGGGTCATTGCCAAACCGGCCGGCGCTTTGCCTTGACAATCCCGTGTTCCGGCCTGTTCTGGCCCCGGTCCGTCTCGGTGCACCGCGTTTGCTTCTCCGTCAGCCGGAGACCGAAGGCAACGCGGTTGTCCACCGGTGAAAAATAATGTAAAGAGTTCTTCCCAACCACTACTGCCACCGCTTTTATCAAAAATCATAAAAATTTTTTTTTTCCTACTTTTTTTTTTTCCTATCCCCAAAAAAAAAATTATTTATTTCTTCTTCCTTCCCTCTTTTTTCTTTTCTCTCCCCCTTTCCTTCTTTTCCCTATCCCCAAATTCTATTTATTTGAAGACACACACATATCTGCAAAATGGCTGAAGAACACCACGACGTAAGTATTCTCTAGATGAAGCAATGAGCGCTGGCAATCGGGAAATTCTTTTATCAAAAAAAACAGAATCGTTTCTGTTTTTGTTTTTTTTCGCGATCTGCAGCAGCGATCTCATCTAATTCTCATGTCCAAAGACTAACATTCCTTCTAGCTTAACTTCGAGACCGCCTCTGCCGGTGCCTCTCTTACCTACCCCATGCAATGTTCCGCTCTCCGTAAGAACGGACACGTTGTCATCAAGGGTCGTCCCTGTAAGATTATTGACATGTCTACCTCCAAGACTGGTAAGCACGGTCACGCCAAGGTCCACTTGGTCGCCACTGATATCTTCACCAACAAGAAGCTTGAGGATCTTTCTCCTTCCACCCACAACATGGAGGTCCCCAACGTCACCCGTACTGAGTACCAATTGATCAACATTGACGATGGTTTCCTCAACCTCTTGACCTCCGAAGGTGATGCCAAGGACGACGTCAGACTCCCCGAAGGTGAGCTCGGTTCCAAGATCGAGGCTGACTTTGACGACGGAAAGGACTTGCTCGTCACCATCATTGCTGCCATGGGTGAGGAGGCTGCCATCTCCGTCAAGGAGGCCCCCAAGGGTAACTAAATTATTTCATAATATGACTATATTGATTTAAAAAAAGATTCATGTGTGTATAATATATTTTGTTGCTAAAATATCTTTTTTTTCCAGATTACAATCTTGTTTTTATAAATGAAAATTTTCATGTCAAGCAGAGAAAGCGCTTGAAAAGCAATTTTTTTTTCCAAATGGTAACGACAGATGTGATGTGTGTGTAGAAATAGGTTAAAATGAGTCAAGGTACAAAGTGACAAAGAGAGTTTGTGCAGAATTAGAAATGTGTACACGAGAACAAGGATGGATTTACGAGTAAATTGAGCTGAGAAAGGCCAAGACGCGTTGGTAAAGAGACGTATTTAGATCTGGGTATGCTGTTGAAGGCACTTCAGATCAATTGGAAAAGAATTGATTACAATTGTTTGCTTGAACGCGTGTGTACTCGGGCGCCTGAACGCGCTTGAGCTTATTCTCGCGGTTATTTGTGATATAGAATACTGTTGTCTTCTTGATGCCAGATCTTTTGAGCACAAAGTCTGATGGTGTAGGCCATTGGACATTGGCACACAGAGGAATATGTATAGATTTGTAGACAATGTTTGGGGAATGTGCTGTAATTGAGCGCTTGAATGCGTACGCATTAACATTGAAAACGTTGATCTATTAACGAAACAATTGGTTTTCTGGAGATGGGTATTTTTGAAGATTAAAAGTAGCTTCTATTTGTGATTCATCTGTACGCGATCCTTGACAGTACCAGTTTTAGAAAAACACGGGTATAAAACCAAAAGCTTTTCAGCAATAGAATTGCTTCTCCGTTTTTCTTTTGTTTCATTTTCTAAAATCATGGTTCAGTTGATTTTTTGTATTTTTTCGATGGTTAAAACAAGGTATGATCAGAGAGAGGTTACAAGTTAACCGAAAAAAACTGATTTTTCACCGAGCACACGACACGCGCGTGAAAGTAAGGAAGAAAAGGGGACAGTGCATTGAAAACACACACTAATCAAAAATCTAATAGAAACGAAGCTTGATAATATTGCGTTTGGAGTTCTCATCAGTCTTCCCGCAAACCAACAACTTTTTCGTAATATAGCCTTTCTGAACCCCACACATTGTCACGAGCGGGACCGTGATCAAGCAGGATGTAAATACGATACATGTCCAGAAACATTGCCTTTTTGAAAACATGTTTTTTATTTCTGACGGTGAATTAGGTCATGTCGTGCAACGGTCTAACTTCTGGAATCATTGTACTGTTTTCAAAGCATTTCCATGTAACCATCTGTAATTCATCAAGTACCAACTCGATAATTAAACAAGTTTGTGTGCTTGTTTATCTACTTTTTTATTGGGTACGAAATGAAAGATATCTGTGTTGGAATGCTCGGCTATTGAAGACACGAACTGCTTGACATTGACCTTCAACTTTTTGTTATAACGACGACGAATTAAAATGACCAATCTATGATTTGCGTTCATGTGTACACATGCAGTTTTATGACTCTGGGCAAATCGCAAAATTGAACGTTGTAGAAGATTCTTGACTGTGATTCAGGAGGTAAACAGATGCAATGTGGATGATGTTCTTACCAGAGCTTTATAGTTCTCTTACTATGATTTTTAGAAACAAAAGTATCTTGATACAACCAGTCATATCCTACTTTTATTTTCGTTTTTTTTTTTTTGAGATACATCTCATCAGCGGATTCATTAGTTCTCAGATATGTACTTGATAACTTGACAATGTCAGGTACCGGCGTAACCAACTTTCATTTCGTGCCCTCAATAAACAGGATACCAGTTTTCTTTGTAAAGAACTAAACCGGCAGACAGCCTGGTCAATTATCACCTTGATACTTTGTACCTGAAAATAAACAGATATACTCTAGAAATCACTGTATACTTTCCCAGCAGGTCTGCTGTTACAGGACGTAAACCAAGTCATCTCCGTTGAAAGTGAAAACACACTTGAGTGACTCAAGCGCTGGCCGGTTTGTATTTTTCGTGAAGAAGATACACGGTAAAAACCAGAGTCCATCGCCATGATCTTACTTTGACTCTTTTATGTACTACTCAGTCCCTAATTCGACTGAATCGCGTTTGTACTACTACAATAGTTGTTTTCCTATCTTGAATACCATAATCTTTTCTCCAATCGGTTAGCTTTCTTATTGCCTCTTCTTGGCCTCTCTGGAGTATAAATTGCGTTTGGACTCTGCACAACTGTGTGTACACCCTCAGCAACATAAGCTATACGTCTTGTGACTTGTATACTAACACTTGATCTACACGTACGTACGATACATCCAAAAGCAGCCACTTTTTCTTCTCTCTTTGATGAAACTCATCACCTAACCCTGCGACCGACACTTTCCCTGATCAAGAATGCAAGGTTGTTAGAGAGGTGACTGGTTGACATCATGGGCGATGTATGTATGTGTATACACTACGAATCGGCGAGTGTTTTGCTGACTTCTGACTGGTTTGAGATCGTGACAAGAATATGATTGGAATGAGCAACACGAAACTCATCGGGGAACCTTCATATTTTAAACAGAGGTTCTGGGGGACGTACGTACACTGTAGCAGGCTGGATTGTACATTGCCGTATTACATGGAAGAATGGCAGCCGTTGTAGATTCAAAAATGATTGGCTCGCCTCTTTCGAAATGTACCAGAATCGAATATACATGAAGAATAAAGACCTGTTTGTTTGTTTGTTTTTCAGGAGAAAGATTCCAGAATCATAAAAGCATGCGGTAGAGCCAAATAATAATGATAAAAAAGTAAATTTTCAAAAAGATAAGAGTCTTTCTCATCAAAAGACAATAAAAAGCCAAGATCTCATTATATTGTTTTTCAAACATGGAGAGAATGGAGATATGAGATCAGAAACATGTATAATCAAAACAAAAGTTGGAATTAAAAAACAATGAAAAGTATTGCGAGATTAAACAAATTACAAAATATAAAATTCCTGATGCATTTTTAGTAAATTGCATCAAAAAAAACAGTGATTTTTTTTTTTTCAACAACAAAAATAAAAGGCGGTGTGGAGAGAGGATGGATAGAATTATGGCGAGCAAAAAAAAATGATGTTTGTATGAAGAGGGGTGTTTTGAACGCGCTGGATAAAGAAGAAAAAAGCAAGAAATTAAACAATGACCATAGATTGAGGGGAATAAAAAATTTTGGGGGGGCAGAACCAAAAAAAAAGTCTTCTTCAAATCAATTGTTTCCGCTTAGTAGTCGACGGAAGCCTTCTTTCTTTGGACAATCTTGTTACGGATGAAAAGGGCGACAAGACCGCATCCGACAACGAAGAGAATGCAGAAAACGAGAATAACTCCACGGGGCAACATCTGTGTATCAGTCCATGTTAGTTGTTTGTCCGTGTGTGTATCAGAAGTTTTTCAAAGAATGAAAACAAACCTTTTATAATTTGTGAGTAATGAGGTACTGATTAGAGTGGTGGTGATATATAGTTTTGAGCAACAACAACGACGACGAGAAGAAAAAGAGAAAGAAAGAAAGAAAAAAAAGAGGAAAAAAACTTCAAAAATGAAAATTGTGGGACTTGCAAGTAGTATTTATACTCTTGACTGCAAATAGCGAAATAGAAGCAATGTCAAAATTGATATCTCAAAAGAAACAAGAAAAAAAAAAAAAAAAAAAAAAAAAAAAAGAGGGAGGAGGGTAAAAAGACCAGAAAAACCCTCTCTGCCTGTTACGAGAAAAAGAAACCATTATCTTCAACGACGACGACGAAGACGACAATGAACTAGCGTCGAAAACCAACTCTTTTGATTCGATATCACCATCATCATCACAATGACTTGAACATTTACGTACGCCTTGTCCTCGGCCAAAGCTACACGAGATCAGAGGCCTTGAAGCGGTTTGATGCGGAAAAGCGAGGTGTGCATCTTACACACACACACAAAATGAGTGTATTTTTTTTTTTTTTTCTTTCTTGCTGGCTGCTGCTGCCTTTTTGCTGCCTTTTTCCGGATTCTTGCCATTTTCGGAGGAATTCTAAACGAATTGGGAATGCACACCAAAATGCACGCTTCATTTAGAATCCAGGGTTTGGGTAATTGCCATCTTTTTTTTTTTTCTTCTGAAATGAACCCAGGTTTTATTTGTCATTTAATGTCCAAAAAGTGCCCTTGATTGAGAGCCCCGTTGATTATAATATTATGTGGATTACAGTGGTGGGTTTCTATAGATTGAATCAATCGCGTTAAAATATCCCGCGCGTAGAACTATAACTCACAAGAATGGGTAGTTTGTGTGTATCGGAAAATAAAAGCACGCACCTGAGTGTAAAGCGAATGAGCGGACATTTCTCCGTTGGGAAGCATTTTGCTGCTGATGCTGCTGATGCAATTTACACCATTGGCCTAACCCGGATTATTTGGATCCGGACTGGATACAAAGCACATAATATTTTAAGGGATCTTGTTCAGGGAAACACGCACTTGTTTTGATGATGGTGATGATGATAATCTGTTTATCGTATGGTCCAACTTGATTGATGGAACGCGGTAAGGGCAATCTGTTTGGAAAAAAAAACCGCGCACGACGAGATCAAAATTCGCGTAGAAACGAAAAAAGGCCCAGTGCCACTACAAAAGATAAATTCTGGACTGCTGCCCATTCCATTTACAAACAAAAAAGCGGGTTTTTGGAAAAGAGAAATCTGTAGTAGCAGCAGCAGCCATTGATTCTGATCAGGTCTCTGTACACAATACTAAGCATTCAAAATGACGTTGTTCATTCCTTACTCGCAGTAGCAGCTGGCTTTTTGATTACACGCATCCCATGGCATTCGGAACCCGACGACAATACACACAACACAATGCATCTGGGCGGCTCATGGGCCGGTGGATAAAAAACGGCTGTACGAGAACGGAGATGTGTGTACATACATCAAGATCTCAAAAAGTACACACGTCGTCGGGTTGGCGCAAGGAACCATCCATATCCAAAATTCACATACACAAATGTGTGTACCTTGTTTGACCAGATCTCGATCGTGGAAAAAAAGAAAAACAATGGGTTGAGGAATGGGGTTGGTGATCTGAAAGATGCGAAAGAGCACTTTACAATCTAAGACCCCCGTTTATCTTCCATACAACGCTGCCTGTCTGGATGCACTTACCCACACACCCGCCGTCTTGTTGCTGTGTACAATCCAGCCTTATCCTGGCCTATCCCTCCGTCACCATCACCACCACCACTATAATACCATCCCAGTTTGTGTAATCGTTCATCCGTATTCGTCTCATAGCTTCTGAAAAAATCCTCTTCTCTTTTGGTTTCTATTTTCCGGATTAGTCCAACATCACCTATTCCGGCTTTGTGTCATAAAAACCTCCGGGCAAAAAATGTTGTACACAGCAGGATTGTTTCCACAATGGCGGCGAACGGGTCATGGCTTTGTGTATTGATAAGTGCTCTCCGGGGCAATTGAAAAACACTGCTGACACTCTCTTTGTCTTTTAGCTAAGATCAAGTGAAAAACACTGTTTATACTAGTTAACTAGAAAAACATTTTTAGAAGGACTATACATCCCTAGTTATACAATAGAGCCGCAGGATATTGAAAAGGGCTGCAAAGAGACTTTGATATTCAAATCTCACAATATTACGCTACAAAGAAAAAAAGCTTTTGTACAGCGGCATGATCGGGCTCTTGGACTCACTACCATATCCACTCTAACAATGGGGTTGTTTGACTGTTATTGGACGCGACAGGCGGTTGAAGTCGAAGCCCCATGTCTTTGCAGGGTTTCTTCTTTTTGCGGCATGGAATCGTCACGATCATGAACAGTTCAAGCAGTGAAAGACGTACTTTGCAAGCGAGCAAGGCGCTTGCGTCGATTGATATAAGATGAATCAAGTATCATTTGTCATGTCTGTTTTGTGTGTCTGGGTATGCCATTTCACAGTGTATATTTTGTGTATGACCCTGAGATGTATGGACAATCCATCAGCAACAAGACTAGTTGTTACTTGTTTTTTTTTTAGATCACAAGTGTACAACTATCCATGCACACCTTATACACAGCAAACACAAAACCACTTAGCACCAACCGATCGGTTTCAACATACACACAAGGGCTTGAATCAGATGCACCACTGAACAAATACACATGCATCCCGTCGAATGTACACATTATCAAGCCTCAACGCATCACCAAATGCTTTCATGCCTTATCAGACACATGCCTACACACAGCTCCACGCTTTCAAACTTGCCTGACTCTGAATCATCCAAACATACACTTTTTTAACTATAATTTTAATATTAAAAATAGAAAGACGTTTAATAATTACTTTATTGTCTCCACATGTCTGTCCTCGAGGACGGCATTAAAAAGAAATACAAAAAATTGCCATTGTGTTCTTGTGGACCGTTAGTGTAAGTTTTTCCCAGACTGAAAAACCCAACAATTCTCATCACTCAACGAGATTCTTGTGCATTTCTCACTTCATCAAAGATACATATTACAATTAAATTATTACAAGTCATTTACATACACATTCTGGTATTTTATTAAACATTTTGTGTCCTTATTATTTCATTCGCCATCTTTTTTATTATTATTTTTTGTTCATATTTCCCTTAATCTTGAAAAGAAAAGAAAAGAAAACAGGAAACATTTCAATAAATGAATATGCTCTATATACAATCCATTTTATCTCCTCCTCTTCCGACTCTCTTTGATTTTTTTTTCAAAAAATTTCAAAGATCCCTTTTATGCAGTGATTTTTGTTTTTGTTTGCATCTACAACTTTCTGGACTTGACGGTGGATCCGGAAACAGAGGCACCAGAAGCAGTAGCAGCGGCGGCCTTGGAAGCAGCAGCAGCCTTGGAGGCCTTCTTGCCCTTGGTGTAGTAGACCTTGATGTAGAAGGCAATGAACAAAAACAGGTACGAGGTCAACAAACCACAACCGTAAATAGCAGCGAACTCCTCGCCGGCACACGAACCCATGTTGGGCATGTAAGGGAAGTAAGTCCAGGAGAAGTAGGTGTAGGCAGCAAAGTAGACAAAGCCGAGATCAATGACAAATTGAATGATTTGGATACGGGTGACCCATTCCTTCCACCAGACACGGATCTTGCAAGCAGCAAGGAAGTAGTACCAGTACATGACAACGTGGACAAACAAGTTAAGCACAATAGGGACCCAGGACACGGAGGTGTGGCCAATGAGCTGGGTGTAGCACAACAAAGCGGTGGCTCCGTGGTGGTAGGTGTGCAAAAAGGTCAAAGGCTTCTTTCTCAAAAACAGGAAAAAGGTGTCAATGAACTCAACATACTTGAAAATGTAGTTGAGGTAGTACACAAACACGATTTCCTGAGTCCAGGAACCAGAGTCGCAAATGGCGTACAAAAGCCCGTGTCTGTACAGAATGGGGAAGATTTGCTCGACAAGCAGTAAAAACATAATCAAACTGGAGGCAGACAGAGTAAAGTTGTGGATCTTGAACAGCAGATCGAGTCTCAAAGGGCTGAAGTTCTTCATGACTTCTCTGCCGCCGAAAATGATCACGTAGTATGCGGCAATGGTCAAGAGAACAGGGGACAGCGTGGAGTAGGGCAGGTCGGTGGTGAAGGCAAAGGTCTTGATATCATAATCAGCGACACTGAGCACAATGTGTCGGACAACGTCAAACAGATAGATACCAAACGGTCTATCAACGGAGAATTCGATCAAAGACATGATGGAATTGGTGATGGGAGGGTTATTTTCAAAGGGGAGAGATGGAGAGGGTATGTGGAACAAATGAAAATAGAAAGAGAAGAAGAAGAAGAAAAAAACAAAAAGAAGAAAGAAAGCAAAAGGAAGAAGAAAAATATTAAAAGAGGAGGAGGATCCAAGAAGGAAAAAAAAAATAAATAAATAAAACGAGGAGGAGAATATGAACGAGACCAAGAAAAATGCGAATGAAAGGAGAAAAGACAGAATCAGCCGAAAACGAAAGAAAACCATTTGTTAAGGCGATACATATGTTACTTTTTAGAATCAGGCTTTTTTTTGTGTCTATTACACATTTCAGCAATACACGCGGACATCTTGCAGAAGTGTGGAACCGGCCGTGTTCGAGACCGATTGGCCGAGTCCGATTGTTGGTGAAAAGGTGGTGGATGTTCAACATTTTCCCAAAACTGAGGGCTCTCGAGAGGAGGATCCGCCACGTAGAAGAAACTGTCCATGCCCTCTTTTTGACCTAGCCGAGATAGCTACACCCGAGTCTCCGTTCCTCGGTCTAAACAGTATCGGATCCGAGTCATGGCCGGTCCACATGTCCTCGACTGCCGGGTCCCGTCCTTGTACCGAGTATCCGACGGATTGTTGTTGTTGTTGTTGATCTGATCCTGCTTTTTCAGATGATGACGTGAAATATTTCAACCTGCTTTCATGTGTCCTCCTCCTCCTTTCCCCTTTTTTTTTTTTTTTTTTTTTTTTCCTTCTTTCACAATGCCCTTAGACCCAAACCGCGGCTGTTGCTACACTTCTAGGCCCTATAATATCGTTCTTTTTTACCTCAAACCGCCTTTTTAGCACATGCGGGCTTTTGGAGACTTTATTCTCCTTTCTTTCTTTACAGTTTCTCATGCACTGCTTCTCTGTGTGCTCTCGTGTTAACAGCGCTTTTCACTTTAAAAATTATATCTTCTTACTTGAAGCTTAAAGCATATGATATAACTAGGATATACACGTATATTGGGACCGCCTTGCCAAAACGTTCATATTGCCGTATTGGGACAGTATCTTGCCATATTGAGAACAGATGTACGTATCGGGTTCTTCATCGGGAGTGGTGTCTGGTTGCTGCTTGCTCGTTCTTGTTTGTTTGTTGCTGCCAATGAATGTACACATCAAGATATCGGATCATTATTTACCCGTTCCTGCTGATACATTTGTCTATACCTGTAAAATGAGCATTGCGTTGAGGAACTTTGATTGCCTTGGAATTTGATATACAGATTCACATTGATTGCTTCGGCTCGAATGGCATCGAAGATCTAGAAAAAAAAGTTGTCTCGAGAAATTAAAGTTCGCTCAGATTGGTATACAGTGCCTGCCTCCATGTATTCATAAACATGTGTAATTCTGTACGACTTTATTATGCATTTGTATGTTGGCTTATTAGCATTCATATGGTAGTCAGGTCTTTGTAGAAAAACGACACCTACGAGAAACGATTAAAGGTTTCATGGATCAAGTGATTCTTGGTCGATATACGGATCTTGCAAGAGCCGACCTGGATCTAAACCGGAATTGATACGTACTCAATTGGCCATGTATCGGAACCAAAAATTTGGGCAATTGTTCAGGTACACACGCCCAATACTTTTCAGTTGGAAATGTGTTGTTTGGAGATGACAATATGAAATTTACTTTTCATGACTTTTTACAGACCGCAATGTACAAGTTGACAAGATCAGGCATCAAGCAAGTAGTAAATTAAACTGGGGTTTATCCAGTGTAGCACACGGTCATGCTGAAATCAACCACATTCACGCCTGAGTGCCAAAGTCGGTTCTGAAACACGATACTGAGTGTACAAGAGACCTGTCATCCAATCTAGACATACAGAATGATTACTGCTGCTTCCGAAAAAAGTCAATAAATAGTCTGCATTAGCAGCTGAATTCATCTAAATCTATGCAAAACTAGAAAAAAGAGGGTCTAGCTAATATAACGCCAGATCATCAGCTAAATTTCAAGATTCATAAATCAAATTTTGCACGTTTGTTGCAAGAGTATTCATTGAGTCCGATATTGACCCAGTGGTGATTGACGTGATAAAGTTATAAGGCTCATTCTAACAAAGGTTTTGGACAAAGATTCTCACTAGACCCTATGACGTCTCCAGATCTGTGAAAGATCGTCGCAGTTTGGCTTCCGACACTTTTCCAACTAATATCGCACTTGTACCGTCCGAAATAGTGTGCACTTTCTGAACTCACTAAAATGTGTACATACGCCGATGACCAAGCTTGAAATCTGTTGTTTCGTGATTGTAAAATGTTTGGTACTTGTCAGAATGCTCAAACTTCCACACCCAACTGCCGGGTTTCAACATGCGATCTTTATTTCCATTGCACAAGCTGCTGACCATGAGACTTTCACCACTTCACCGACACCTATTCCACATCTTGTACTCATCCACAGCGTATTGCGCCTTGACTCAACACCTTTGTCAACAAACGTGGATGCTGGCCTCTTGATCTCCAGCCGGTAGCATTGCATCAAGCACATCCACTAGTAGTCAAATAATCGCTCGCAATCCTCAAAATCGGTCAATACAAACACACCACCGTCCTTCAACTGATCCTCTGCGATCGTCGTAACAACTTCATTTACTTCACAAAGAAAGACAAAAAAAAAGTTATAAAATTTAAACTTTTATACGCACAAACCACTCTCTTTTTATTTCCCTCGCGTGTGCGCGCGCGCTATGTGCCATCTTTTCTTGTCCTCCTTTGCTTTTTGTCCACACATTTTTCTCTTTCCTTCCTCTCTTTCCTCTACTCCGCTGCTGCCCACTCTCCCCGCCCCGCCTCCCCGCGCTCTGTCCATCTCGACATCGACGACGACAACAACAACTTCTTCTTCTTCTTGTTCGCCTCATTCCAAACATGAGAAAAACCCAACAGCAGAATGGGGGCTCGTCGAATTCTCATTCTAATCGTAAACTGTTTGGCGGGTTTTTTGGATCCTCCTCCTCCTCCAGTTCTGGAAGTGTCCATACCCTAAAACCCAGTCCAAATCAGCAACAACAGCATGAATCTGCTTCATACTCTTCACCCCAAACCCGCCGCCATTCATCTCTCTTTAGCTTAAACAGATTCACATCTATTCCTGAAAACGCTAATGAGCCTCCATCTATCTCGCCGTCCGATTCTTCGTCAAACACGCTCTCTCGAGCCCAGTCTGCAAACATCCGCAAAACAAGAAGCAGTTTGTCGCTAATCACAAATGGCGAAACCGTCCGCCCAACCGCTACCTCAATCACCACCGCCAGTCCAGAAAGATTTTATTGGTCAAGCCAGGCGAAAACCGTCCCGGGACGGATAGCCGCCTCCAAGCAGAGTCCAAGGCCCAACACCCACAGAGCCACTTTTTCGCTGGACGAAGAGACCGCTGCACCTATGCCTTCCCCGTACCAGCAAAACAACGCCCATGATGCAAATGTCTCAACAACACATCGGTCTTCCTCTGTGTCCAGCCGCACATCCGCATACGCTCCATCAACCATTCTCACAGCGCCGCAAGGTCGACCATTGGTATATCCCGCACTGCTCTCAATGGTGTCGGAGCTTTTCAGAGAGCGAATACCCACGGGTATCAGAACAAAGTTCGAGCTAGAGTACCAAGATGCATTTACGGGCGGAGAAGCGGTAGAAATGATTGCCAATATTCTGAGATCAAGAGACAGGAACCTGGCTTTGCTGCTCGGCAGAGCGCTAGATGCCCAAAAGTTTTTCCATGATGTTACTTACGACAATCGGCTCCGGGATTCACACAACGAAGTCTACAGGTTCAACGAAGACGACAACAACTCCAACACAAAACCACAGGCCGTCAATGGTGTCTTCACGCTACTTACCGACTGCTACTCTCCGACATGCACTCGGGAGGAGATATGCTATTCCATCACATGCCCAAGACGTCTCGAACAACAAGCAAGGCTCAACATGAAACCGCAAGAGGTGCTCAAAAGAAACGGAAGCAGACTATCTGTTCATGATTCCAGCGATGCAGAAACTGCAGAGCACGGACAAGAGTTGTGGATCCATACCGTCCCGAAAGAAGTATCAGATTCGCTCAGCGAGCGCGAAAAGAAACGACAGGAGGTTATTTGCGAGTTGATCTATACAGAGCGCGATTTTGTAAAAGACCTGGAGTATATCAGAGACTTTTGGATCACTCCTCTGAGTACGCTGAACATCATCCCCGAGTACAGACGAGAAAGCTTTGTCAATATTGTGTTTGGCTTGATCATGCATATTTACAATGTCAATGTGGCTCTATCAGAGGCGTTTTCTGTTCGGCAGCAGGAATCGCTGATAGTCACGGAGATTGGCGATGTGATTCTAGAGCATGCGCAAAACTTTGAGCCATTTGTTCAGTATGGCGCACATCAAGCATATGCCAAAAACGAGATTGATAGAGAAAAGTTCCGGAACCCGGTGTTTGCCAAGTTTATCGATGAAACAGAACGGAAAAAGGAATCAAGGAAACTCGAAATCAACGGTTACTTGACGAAACCAACAACGAGGCTGGCAAGGTATCCGCTGTTTATTGATGCAATTCTCAAGGTAAGCTACAGCGACCACAACTCTGGCGACAATAACACAGATTATGCTCGAGAACGTGAAAATCTATCATCAGCCCGGTCCATGATCAGACAGTTCTTGACGAGAGTCAATATTGAATCAGGAAAGGCAGAAACCCGGCTCCAGCTACAACAAATAAACAACACACTGTCATACAGAAACGTACACGAAAAGATCTGCTACAGCGATTCTATTCTGAACCTTACGGCGGAAGATAGACAATTAATCTTCAAGGGAATGTTTAAAAAGCGTAATCAAGATAAGGACAATCATGGAGATGTTCAGTGTTATTTATTTGATCATGCAGTTCTATTTGCAAGAGCCAAATTTTTCAACAAAAAAGATCAGCTCAAGGTCCAAAAAAGAGTAAGTCTAGAGTATTTTTTTTCTTTTTTTTTCTTTGATGTTTTTCAGCTAACCGATTTTGCTAGCCTATAATTCTACCGTTGCTACTGGCGACCGAAGTCGACGATGTAGTTACACAATCGTCAAAGCTGACAGGAAAACACAAAGGATCATTCTCCAGCGCCAAGAGTCTTTTCCCCAAAGACATCAAATACCCGATTGCATTTCAACATTTAGGACGCTATGGGTACGAACTAATTTTATATGCGCCAACATACATTGCTCGGAAGAAGTGGATGGAGTATATTGCCAAACAGCGCAAGGCGATTTTGGATAAGGCCGATATTTATACATGGAAAGTTGTCTGCGGGAAGGTGTTTACAACGTCGGGCAACAGAGTGCATTGTGTAGCTCCTCTGGACGGAGGCCGGAAATTGGTGTATGGCACAAGCAAAGGAGTCTACTTGTCTGAGTTGAAAGACGGGCAAGCTACAAAGTCTCCAGAGTTGAAAATTGTCATGCATGCTCCTGTCAGACAACTAGACGTGGTAGGAGAGTTTGGGGTTCTACTAGGACTTTGTGACAAAACTCTCTACTCTTGGCCGCTTGATGCATTAGACACCAACGTGACAGCTAACGGTTCAACAGAAGATGCATCCGAGATTAAGACTACATTTGCGAGCAAAGTGGGAAGTGGAGGAATCAACTTTTACAGAGTCGGGCTGTGTCTGGGCAGGATTCTCGTGGTCACTGTCAAAACAAACTCGAGCGCCTCGGTGATTAAGATTATGGAGTTTAACACTGGCGTCGTTGGGGCGGCGCCAACAAACGCTTTGGCCAGTTCAAATCTAGGGGGTCAGTCCAGTTCCTCTAGCAGCAAGAGCAAAAAGAGCCAGCCTGGGCTGCGAAAATTTCTATCTGGGTCTAGTAGTTCTTCAAACCAAGACCACCGGCATGAACACCATTTGCTGAAAGTTCTTAAAGAGTTCACGATATACATGGAAGTCAAGTCTGTTTCATTTTTGACAAACCAACTGTGTATCGGCGGCAACAAAGGATTCGAAATTGTTGATTTGGAGAAAGGAGGATTAGATGTTCGGCCGCTACTGGATATCACTGACAACTCTCTGGATTTTGCTATTTACCGATCGAATTCGAGTAGCAATGGAATCCCATCAGGCAATAGTCTGGGCATAGGCTCGTCGTCATCTTCTGTATCACTTTCCAATCTGGACTCGCCAACGTCGAATTCGACCACGTTACAGCCGTTGGCGATATACCAACTGCACGATTCGCAAGAGGATATTTTATTGAATTATTCAGACTTTTCATTTTTCATTACTAAAAACGGGCAGCGATCTAAAACTCACAATTGGCGGATTGATTGGGAAGGTCGGCCACAAGCATTTGCACTGTCATATCCGTATATTTTAGGGTTTGACCATGAGTTTATTGAGATTCGAGATCTCTCAAAACAAGGACGCATAGCGTGTACAATCACGCGACCGAACGGGTTGACGATTGCGCAACAAACCATTAACGGCAACAGTGCTACTCATACTGGGCTTGGAATCAGCACTGTAGCACAGGATCCGAACAATGCGGTTGTACAAGGCCAATGTGCAGGAGGTAAAAAAATCCGCTTCTTGTACGAAAACACACGTGAGATCGTGTATGTGTGTGAAGACGAAGAAGGGTTTGAGCGAATTGTTAGCCTTGACTTTTGGGATAAGAAAAAACTGTTACAGTGATATCAGGCATAAGCATATTATGCGTTCTGTGTGGTTCCTTTATTTTTGAATTTTTGTTTGTTCCCGCCCAGAATTACAATAATAATAATATAGATAGAGGAAACAGATCACGAGCATCAACTTGAACTTGAGAAAAAAAAAAAACTGATAGAAACTGAAACGAATTTCATGAAACAGATTTTTCATTATAATTTTAATATTATACACATGTATTGACGCCCATAAAGTGACATTTGAAGTCTCATTAGAAAGAGAATGAAGTTTTTGAAAATTGTAATGATCTGTTGACCCAGATCTACTTTGGTAATTTATACACCCTAAAGGTATTGTAAACTGGTCAAGCAGACTTGCACCTTTTAAAGAGAGGGTGCTCAGTTTAGATTGTCGTTGCTAGCTTGCCTTCCTTAATAGGCGAGGTCTCAACATCTTAGATCTGGAAGTCTCTATTCCGCTAAACCGCTCTTAGTGTTTTTTAGTCCTGAAATATACTAGTATCTTAGAGTGTCTAACTCTGCCATTTGCAGAAAGAATCAAAATCATCAAATCTATCATTTATCATAAGATCTCATACAGTTGTTATGTATAGTTAAAGAAATAAAAAACTCCTTATCAAGCTAAGCAGCGGTAACATACATGATACCCAAAAAAACAAATAGGAACAAAAACAATAATTATTAATCCTTTTTTACCAAATGAATTTGTCGGCCTTTAGAGCCTTAGACAATGCACCATCCCCAAGCCCTCCATCTGTGTCTTGTAGTTCAACAGCTTCATCAATTATAGACTCGAGAATTTTGCTGATTAAAAGCCATTGTTGTTGAGTCTCTTGTTTTGAGACCTCTTTGGCTCGGTTGGTACTGGTGATCAACCCTAGCCCAATAGATTTCAGAAGACTATCCATTTGATCCAAATATAGCTCAGGTTTCTTGATAGCCTCCACATTAAGCCATCCAATTTTAACAACATCGAGAGCGTGCTTCAGGTGATCAAGAGAAGGCCCAGAGTCAATTATAGATTGAACCTTTGATTTCGCCGAAAAATAAACCTTGAAGAAGTCTTCACTGTTGACTTCTCCAAAATGCTTGAGACAAGCCAAAACACGCGAGTGCAGAAGTTCATCTCCCCCGGAAGTGTCCGAGAAAATTATTACACATAGATACAACGACAGCAAAGCCGAGCTATCACTACTTTGAAGATAGTTCTTGATTTGTGGTGGAATCTCGTTCGCGTTTAGCTCTTCGTCAGAGAGTCCTGCGATCCACAAGTAGTCGTAAAGTTCGTTTACATTGCGAGCGCAAATGTACAGAATACACAAGTACGGCATGCAACGAGGAAACTTAACGAAATTTATGCTATTGCTGCTCACTGTAACTGCGTCATCATCGACAACAACCGAAGGGCGATTACTGATACCTGATGCAGATGAAAAGTGGTGTGAAACGCTGGTTGAGCTGTTGGTCCGATCTCTCGTCGATAAAGAGCCTGTATTGCTGGGCTCGTTTTCTCTAAGAAGAGGGTTTGAATTGGTAGAAAACGATAGCAACATTTCAAAAACACTCAGTGTGGCAGCCCTAGTTGTAGATTTCTTCAGTCCGGGAATCAAAACAGCACTAAGCTGAACTTCAAAATTATCCACATCAAATTTAATTTTGCAAAACTGCTCAAAGGCGTCGTACTCCGCTTTGAATTCTTCGCGACTTTTTAATAAATACAAATGAAACAACTCTGTATTTTTGAATGCACCAAACTCACCGAGACTTTTCAATGTAGTTTGGAAAAGCTGAAGAGCATGAACAAAAATATCCATATTGCTTACCTGCATCAACGCAATAGAAATCCAAAATAACTTTGAGAGATACTTGGAATCTAGTCTGAGGCCGTCAGCCATTTTAGAAAGACAAAAGGCTATGCTTGTGAACAGTTCATCTTTCATACCATAGTCGTCATGATCAAGAATGGCTTTGTTGAAAATGTCCAAAACAACTGACACAACTTTGTCACTCATGTCTGTACGAACAATCGACCCAAGAACTAAAAAGGCGCGGGCCTGGGCACTAGAATAATTAACACTACACATCAGCAGCAGTTTGGGAATAATTATGTTTCTGTAAGCAACAACTGTTCTTTGAGTAGAAATACAGCTGGACATGTCAAATAGTAAAGTGGTGCAAGCGTTAATCTGGAAAATGGTTGAAATAACAGGATAGTCGTAATCCCAGGGTTTCATGTCTTCGTTTATTCCAAAAATCATATTGCCTTTTGCTCCGTTCAACTCATCCCAAATCGTATGCAAATGAGCACTAGCTTCTTCATCATAGCCGTCGGAATTTAAAAAAGACTGAAGAATATTTACAACAATGTTGAAAATAGTGGTTCTAAACCAATAGGTGCCCGTGTTAACATGAAACATAATGCAAAGTGCAAGTTCCGGAAAGTATTCCTTAGCTATTTCAGGGTTTTCAAAAAGAATAGCTGGAAGACATGAAATGTAAAACGTCAGCTCTTGCCAGATTGATAACTTGGGCATGCTAATTCCCCTTTCGGGAGTGTAAAGCGAAATGTTTCGAATTCTGTCTAAAACCATTCGACAATTCAAAATTGATGGCCGACAAGTTACAATAGATATTAGAACATCCATATGAACACCGGGCGAAATGTTGTTTCCGGCAAATTGGTAAACAATCTCATCAAGAACGATAGAAGCCAAAATTGGCTCTTCCATGATCACAGGCCAGACTTCCCGTAAAAGAAACATATAGTCTCTACTTGCAGTAACTGATATATCGCATAGCTTCCTGATAATTGATGCACACTGTTTCTTAACTTCTTCGCTGTCATCGTTTTTAGCAATAACTACCATGTTTTTCAGCCATGGTAAAGCGTACATCAGAACTCCTTGGCGACGATTGACAGAAGTTGCACTGAAAGCTTCAAAAATGTACTTGAACATATCTGAGGTGAGCTCTGGACGAGCTTTTGCAACAGAGGCACTTGTCTTTTCAACTCTAGAAAACACATTTGTGGGGAGTTTTAAGCCTTTGCCTGCCTCAACAACAATGCTAAACTGAAGATTGTAATGATGTTGGATTGACGCTAAAAGATTGTAAGAGGCCTCTTGTGTCAAGGAGTTCTCTGAACATAGTCCAGATAAAGAGATGTTAAGCAAGGCAGCTAGTGAAGCGTTAGGACTCATTATGATTTCGCTTTTTTTGTTGAGTGATGGAACAAGCTTGTCTTTTGTGTTTTGAATAGCTCTTATAATTTCGTGACGTTTGCTACAATGCAAAATAATATCCCTTACGCATGTTTTCTTAAAAGTGATCGTAAATTCATCAGGGTGTTTGTTGGAGTTAGAGGGAAAGATACTTTCCACATCAGAAAGCATGATAATATCGTTGGTAAATCCTGGAGAAGACTTAACATAGTTGAACGGCTCCTGTGATCTCAATTGAATGTGCTCAGTGCCAAGTTTAAGTTTAATCTGTGTCACATCGTTTCTAGAGGGATTGTATCGATAAACGTTGTTGAAGATAATTCTAACATCTCGCACTGCTTTGACGGTTGTTGGGGCCAAGCTAATAATGTTTTCGCTAAAAAAGTCTGGAATATCATGGCTCGTCAAAAACTTATACGGAATTCTTGAAGGATTCAGAAAAATGCCCGTGTAGTAATGCTTAATCAACGCTTTCAAATGAGGTAGATAGTCGCTAGCAACGTTTAAAAAGTAGATTCCCTGAATATTGCGAATCATCTCTTCTGGAATTAGCATATCAGATATACTGCGAATGGACATGGGCAAATTTTTTCCGGCTACATGGCCAGTATTATCCACAAAAATTGCAAATTTTTGTTTCCACATTCTACTAGCAACTTGAAAAAATCGGCAAACAACAAGCTCGCCATCAACTTCAGCTTTATCATAGAATTTTGTATTCATAATGATCAATGGAAGCCCGTCTTTGGTAACGCCTTCGTTGATAATCCGACGTTCAATAATTGGGGACATGTCACGATTTGCATTTTTTTCCAAAAACTCTTGTAGCTTAGGCGCATTGGCTAGCGTATTGGATATATCCGATGCAAAGCTTGGTATTTTTTGCACTGCCTTGGGACGACCTAGGTTTCTGATTAAGGCAGCTAGTCGTTGCAATGTTTTGACTTCGGTATCTTCGAGATCCACTGAATCACTGGCTAATTGTGCATCACTATCTTCCTCGCTACTTCTTGTATTTCTTGAGCGAATTTCAAATAGTATACGATGATTGATTTCTTCCCAGTGGTTGAATAAAAATCGATGAATGATATCAATATCTGTTGTGTTGTATAAATGGCGCGAGCTAACAGATGCGGAAGTCGTCTGTTTGGCGTTGTCACAACTGCTAGAAACAACAGCAAGATTCTTTAAAAACTGCATAATCAAGATAGAGTTTGGAGCAAAGCTACTGGGGTTATGCTTAAAAATCGAAAACTTTGCGAAAGATGTGGAACCAAAAGCCATGTTCTGAATTATTTTGGCCGTATTGAGAAGTGTTTTTCTGATATTGGGATCAGGGGCAGTTTCAGCTAATCCATGCGCTTCGGGCGAGACCAATGCCGGGCAAATAAAACGCAAAAGAAAAAAAGCGCTGATAGCAGTGGTTGTACTATCTTTGATCGTAGGAAACTTCTCAGTAACTGCGCTTGATATGGTTTTACAAATATATCTCAGTTCAATAGGGACTTCTTCGGTAGATTTCTGTAAACTAATAATAAGCTTTTTCAGGACCCTGTCGCAATTAGCAAAGTTTTTTTCAAGATCCATATGCGATTTTTCGGGGTTGGAATCAAAAGTATAAAGATCAGGATTTGCAATAAGTTCTTGATAAAAAGGAAGAATAGCCGATTTGAGATACTCAAGCCCTTTGTCGTGAGCGTAAAGAGAAAGAATCTTGGTAGCGACGCAGTTTCGTCGAAGAACTTCCAAAGGCGTGTCTGCTCTTTCTATTTCACGTTTTATAAGAGCTCTAACAAGATCTAAACAAATCCCTTTTGTTTCAAAAATGTTTATAAGTGCTTTAGAAAACTCATCAATCTCTGAGGCAGGGCATATATCGCAAATTGAAAATATAACTGGCACATTCGCCCCTAGAAAATCGGCAAGATCATGAAATGGAAGCGAGTCGGCAAACCCAGACTTGGAAGCGTTTTCGGCACACAAAAGATTATCCAAAATTTTTATAAACGAGACTCTGATAAAAGGATCATTTTTCAAGCCAAGGGGTATCGCCAGTTTCAGACCCACCTCCATATTTGAAGTTAAGAGGTTTGAAGCACAAACAATTGTCATCGACTTAACAGAATTGAGCCTATCGCCTAGTGCCAAGCTTCCGGAAGAGCCAAGCTCTTCGAGACGACATTTTTCAAGAATTTTCAGAAACAACGAATATAATGCACTAAAACGTTGAGCCTGTCCTTCAACAAGATCCATTTTGTGTACAACATTTGGAAGTTCAAGTCGAAGATTTTTTAAGACCGCAACATACGATTGTACAATAGCACACAATAGATCGCGTTGTGGGCCTGCATCAATACCAGAACTTTTGCGTAGACTCCGCACAGAAGAGGCATTACTAGACGTCAAAGTTGAAGTTTCGGCAAAATCAAACTGTAAACATTTATCCAGCCATTCAGAAAATATGGCAGTAACCTCATTTCGAATATTCATATCACGTCTTAGATTCAAAGAGTCTTTGTACTTGACAATGGTTTCAACTAGGTAACAAACCTGGGCTCTCAATTGTAACACTCGGTCGTCTATTGGTAAAGCATGAAGACACTTAACAATCAGCAGAGTAATGGGTCCCATATCTACTGACCAGTAATGAGGACTTTCCTTATTTGTGTTAATGATAGATCTCAACAGCATAACGCTTTGCTCAAGGCAGAGAAAATCTTGCTCATAAAGTATGTTACCTGCAGTCTCAAGTCGCTTTTGAATATCGATTGTAAGTTTTTTAAAGATAAACGGATACACAACATGAGAGGTGTCTTTGGCCAATACTTCGCGAGCTGACTCTCGAAGGTAAGGAGATTTGACTAGTGTTAGCAATCCTATCATCTCTTTTAGATATTCTGCCATATTTTCGTTAATAGAATCAGTAGGAATTATATCATTGGTACTGGGGATCGACAGCTGGTCGACTGACTGATCAGACATAGGCAGAATTACCGAACACAAAAAACCAGAATAACTCTTCCATATCTTTATTTTTACTCTGTTGATGGCTGGAGAATGAGTGATGAAATTGGTCAAAGTCTTCCACCTTGAAAGAACCGTATTCCATGCTTTTATGATTGAAGGAGTGGGACATTTGATTCTTCGTAGAAATCCGTATAACCGTTTTTGAACAGCAATGGAGCCAGTGATTACATATAGAGGAGAACTGAATTCAGAGTGAAGGGACAGTTCAGGTGCTATTGACCATACAGATGAATCAAAATTTGTTGTATCTTCGATTAGAGTAGCCTCAGTAACCATGAGATGTAAAATCTCTAATGCCATTTTGCAAACACTTGTATCCACAGAGCAAAGAGCTATATACATAGCGGTTTCAATCGAAGAGCTAACAGTCTTACGTTGTGTAGAAGACTCTATTTTTGTGGGGTCTCTGCCGCAGTATTCTGCTAGATTGCACGTTTCAATCATCGTGCATCTTGTGTTCATAGCCATTTTAATGACCTCTAATCGAGTCAGGATTTCGTCATCGTCTAAATCGTTATTGATAATGGATTCCGCGTGAAATCTACCAAAATCACCACACTGACCAAAGGTTATAGCTATATAGTGCTGATTATTCTCATTAACCAAAGAATACTGGAAATTCCGAAGTTGCGATAGATTCAAAAAAGTCTTGACAAAAGTAAGAGACGTTTCTCGCACTTGATGGGAATAAGACAAAGAGCAGTTAACTAGCCCAAGAAAAACATCGTCTTTGTTTATGTCGACATGCTGGAAATAATCCTCAAGAAACGGCGCATGATCAAATGAAAATATAGTAAGGCATTTGCTGATTGTGTCTTCGTAACTGTTGTATAATTTGCTGTTTTTGAGCTCGCTCAAAAAATTGGGTTGATTTTCGAAATAGCGCAACTGAGCTGAAAATCTGGTAAGCAGTCCTCTTAGTTTTGAAGAAGTTTTTCCAAGAACATACAAAGACCGGTTTCGAAATATTGAAACTTGCAAATCGTTGATGATACCTTGAAGTATACTTGGAATGTAGTACATATAATCGTCTTTTGAGTCAAGTAAAGGAATCAAATCTTTCAAAACATCGTCGGGATTCATAACAATGTACGATGCTACAAAGTTTGTTTGAAACAACAGGAGATCTCTGACTTGCCCAGTTTTTGAGGGCGAAGCAAAAATGTGTGGTTTTAAAGAAACATAAAGCAGCTTGCAGTAGGCAACAATAGGACTTGATGGTTCCAGTACTTGCATTACCGAGCCGGCTTTAAGAATGTATTTTGTCGCAGACATGATCGTTTCGTTTAATGTACCGTCTAAAGACTTGTGTGATAGCGAAACAATAAAGCCAAGAAATGATTTCTTTTTGCTCGAATGCAATTTGAATGAAGATTTGGGAGACTTCATAAAACTACGTGATTCGAATTCATGAGAAAATGCTGAGGTATTAAATGTGACTAGAATGCTTAATATGCTCCAGGTTGTGAATTTTCGACGGTCCTCGTTGGTTGTGGAATAGATCATATCAAAAAGCTGAGATGCGGATCGAGTCAGAGGTGCATCATTCTGCAATACACTTGCAAATTCGTGTGGTTTTGCTAACATCCAGTATGTAAGTGCTTTTACAAGAAAGTATTCGAGAGCGTATCGATGTGCAGATCGTTTTATATCGGGAAAAACTGCCAAGACATCTTCGAGAAGTAGATGCGCCTTTGGCTGATCAAGATAGAGCAGCGATAGAATTTCTATACCTGGAATGTACTCGACATGTTCCGTTTTGTTGTTTGTCGTTGCCTTTAAAATCAGTTTAAATTCAGCGTAGACGTCATCCCAATTCGATGCAGAGAAATACTGAAGCACTCTTTCAATGGAAATGTCAATAGATTCAAGCAATTCGTGCGTTTCTTCAGAAGTGACAGAAGATTGAGAGCTTGTTGAAGTACCCGATATAATTCTCAAACTCTTTTTCAACAGTACTGTAGGCTTGATCTGCAACAGAAATTTGATAGCTTTTGTAGATTTATCTTGCGCAAAAGACTTCAATGGCGATTGTGTGTATAGTCGCAAATGCTGTGAAACAGTCGTATATACTCGAGTTACCTTTACGCCGTTGTTGTCTTGTATCGGATTGATTATATCCCATGATCTGGTAACAACTTCCGCCAGAAGTGACATGATGACTGCTATTGACCGCAAGGTATAAATGCTTTTAAGCTTCGTGGTATGACCTTTGTCTGCCTTTGAGGACAACTAAGTTAGCACAAAGCCTAAACAATAAATAACGGCGTCCATATAACGCGCTAGAAAAGGATCGTAAATTACCTGATAAATATCGTGGACAAGCGATAACAAACCTGGAAACATATCTGGAAAAATGTTCTTATCTGCAAGTTCTAAAAGAGCATCTCGAGCTATGTTAAATGCCGGACTCTTAAGTGTTTCCTTGACTGTATAGCCAGTGCTGGTAGGTAGCTGTCAATGATCTTTCGTTAGTCTAATGTAAAACAACATAACAAGAGCAAAAAACGGCTCAAGAATACATACGTTTTTGCTCAGCCGATTGAGAAAAAACGGAAACGCCGTTGTGCCGGGAATATACAAGGAATCTTGGTCGAGCATTGTGTAGTATTAGAAATTGATATTGTTCGCGAAAACGCTAAATTCGAGGTCGATCTTGGGACTCGGCGACGGTTGAATCTGTTGTCTTGTAATGGCGATGATCGCGCGATGAGTCGAAAGCAAAGAGGCTAAAGAGAAATGCGATTTGATTAGCGCACAAAGCACAGTGGAATGAGTGCCAGGTGTCTTGATAGCAAAGTTTGACAGGAGAGTTCGAGCACTGATACAAATAAGGACTGTGACGATAAACAAGCACAGGCAAACGAAACACTGGGTGAGAAAACGAAAAACAAGTGCTGGAGATGGAAAGGAGAAGTAGTAGTGAAAGGGAGAGGAGAGAATTCATACAGCAGAAAAATCTGAAGGTTACACACTATTACGGTACTAACGGCGACAAACAAAAAAAGCAAGTATTTGGTAACGCTTTTCAACTGCTCAAGTCAACAAAGTGGGTTGGCCCGTATAAACGATGTGAGTCAAAAAATGACTTGCTAGCATTTAAAATAATTTTCCCAAATAAAAAAAGCGTATATTGTTAAAACAGATACACAAACAGTTAAAGAAAAAAGACAAATCAAGAAAACACACGCCGAACTCTTCACGTTTTAGAAAGCAAAGTGTGCAGAAAGTGATGAACATCAGCTTACCACTATGTTTCTCAACGGTTCTGGAATAAAATGATTCAAACCCTAGAGTTATGATGATCTTCAATGAGCAAAAGTCAAGTTAGTGGCGTTCATTTTTGATCTATAGGCTCACATACCACTTACATATACCCTCTATCCGGTATGATAAATATGCATTGCCGAAATCCATAACCCATATTGTCATATCCCAACTGGAGTGATATCCACTGCAGAAGCGGTCCACCATTTTTCTGATATGTGAGTATTCATAGCCTGCTTTTGCTCGTATCAAGTATTTGTAGCAGTTTTGAAATGTTTCATAGAATATATATAGGTCACTGTCGATGCATGTACACAAGCCTAACGGGTATACACACTTATAAATAAAGGTGGTACAAATATACAATTCCAAGGTATGTGTAAACGCTTGGAAGCCTAATCTATCAAATATCCCGAACTTGTTGCAGTGTACATACATCGCAGCACATTTTAAACTATCAGCAGCTTTCTAGTGAGTAACTACAACGATATGTATTTGTTGAAAACTCGGCATTTATATATTCATAGATGTGTATTGTGATTTAAAACCAAATCAAAGATGACCACATTTTTGACAAATAACCATGTAGACTTGGCTGCTCCTGGAAACACTTGGTAGAAAAGTACAGATCAAACAAAGCATGTTTCCCAAGGCTATGCATTTCCATGACAATTATTAATCTAGCGCACAGGACTGTCAGGTTACCTCTGACTAAGGTTTCTACTACGTGATATCAATATTTCATATATTCAACCCGTGAATTCTCAAATATATGGTCAGCTCATTTACATACACACTCAACACCCAGTACTCTGAACAATTTGAAGACACAAATTTCTATCATGATTTTTCATCTAGGTTTCGGCCATCTATACCCTTTGAAATCTGTGATACGTGGAAACAAATATGTAGCTTACCATCTCAAGCTAATGATTGACACTAAATACCCGGTTTTCACAACTTTCTTAGGCACGTAACGAATGAGAAGCACTACGTTTCCAATTTTTTGGCTGTGAGCTTTCACTTTTTGTCTTGTTGCTAGAAGACGCCTATACTGTACGTATTCAAACAAAGCATAAGCGTACGAAAGATGGTAGTTTGAAAGGGAAAAAGTTGATTTGTTCACAAATACAAAAGGCGAGTGGCGTAAAAAACATGAACAAGGTCAAATCAGAAATGTCAGTAGCTCGCTCATACCTTTCAACATGAAATTTTCACGCATACTTTGTTGTAATGTAGCCAGGCTATTTTGATTCAGTTTTCTTTACAATGTGTTTATGTAACTTTACGATGCACTTTTTTGTACGACGGAGACAAAGTTCTTTGTGTTTTTTGCGCTCTTGCTTCGTCAAAGTTTCTTGTTTGAGATTCAGTTTGGCGAGTTTAGGGCAACACAGCTTATAGTAAGGCCAAAAACGGTATTGAACATCTATGCGTATACGTTTACAGGTGGATGGATTATGCTTTTCTTTTTCATCTTTGTGCACAAACTGAAAATATCTTACGAGTATCTTTGTATCACAGAAGCATTATTATGGAAGTAAACGCTAGAGTTGACTCGGATATTGTCTATATTATGTATTTCAATAAGATCTATAAAGCTCAAAATCTTGATTAGTGCAAAATATAAGTTAAGCCTCTACTAGCATTTCAGCTATGGTAATAAGCCAATCAAAACTACGAGACCCCATAGCATATGTGCATTATGTAAGACTCAAACTACTCTAAATTCCCAATGTGCAAAAAATATGGTTGTTCCTCAAATTTTGCAACGCCTACATCAATATGGGGGCGAGGGTTTACCCATTCAAAGTCCCGTACTCTTTTAATAAGCAGTCAGTGGCTAAGGCTGCGTCCGGTTAAGATTCGTTTTGAGTTTTAGCATTCGTTTTTTTTTTTTTTGCACTTTTCTTTTTCACGATTTATTTTTCTTTAAATTTTATGCAAGATACTGGTTACAGAACAATAATCGAGAAGACTACCGACTTTTGCCTTCACACATTACGCTTTGAAAAATCTCTATACAAAAGTGAAAATCACTATAAGGCAGTGAAATAAGACATAACAGGGTCTGAAAAAAAGATTTTTTTCATAAAAATTGGGCGGTGATCCTGTTAGAACCATCTCAAAGTCTAGTCCAAATTGACCATGATTTCAAAAATTGGTGTAGTACACACTGCTAGTGCGATTAAATTGGCATGGTGTACCATTTAATACTTATTTGCGAGGTGCCAGGTTTTAAATCAACTATTAATATTTCTGGTGTTTGGCCCATAAATTGCCGATTATAAGGATATATTTAGCTCTACAATTTCACATACAAAAAGTAGACTCATTCTAGCCTAGCCAAAAAAGAGCACTTGCATAAATCACTTCCTTAACCAGACAGATTAATCTAAAAAAATAAATCCAAAAAAAAAACGAATGCTAAAACTCAAAACGAATCTTAACCGGACGCAGCCTAAGCTATTTTTTGCGAGAAATCTGAGTTCAAGCTTTTTCTATGCATACAATTTGGTATTGTTGATATAAATCTTGCTAAACTATATCTAGTCACTTCTTTTCCAAGTATGATAAGAATCGATTTGATACAAATGAAAGGTAAGGGATATGTACACAGTGCTGAAAATAGGGGTTGCGACAGTTGCTGAAAAACACAGTGATCGGGGTTTTAATTTACTGAGCTAGGCAGTCAAGTTTCTATAGTACATAATATTATTAGGTTTTGGTCATCTGTGACCCCAGGTGGTTGGTCAAACTCCTCTTCAAAAAGAACTTGACTAATTGCACGTCAATGCTTTCAACATATTATGTATCCAGATAGTAACCTCTAATAATGTATTTGTATTTTGGACGATGAACTTATGAAACTTTACTGATTTTGATTTAAAGTCAAAAAGTGTTCAAGTCAGTTATTTTGCAACGTTGCTTTTTAATCCAAATTTTCAAAAATCAAAATACAAACAAAATTGTGAAAGACTACCAAATGCATATTATTATTAAATATACAAAGACGGATATTAAAGTTGAAGTGTATTCTAGAATTCGTTTCATAAACAAACTTGAAAGTTGATGACTTCCAGATTCAGGAGCTTGTCAAATTGTTCATCCATAGTGTCGCGGTTAATAAAATGCATATTGAGTGCCAACAATGTTTCTAACGCATCAAGCTCCGTTTTGAATTTGTAAAACCGTAATAATTAATTTGCAATGACAGTCCATTGCTTGACTATGCAAGATATTCAAAGACAAGGTCTCGATTTCAAAGGATCAATATTGCGACTGAGATCTTTATACAATACAGCGACTTGCCATGACATAAAACAAAATCAGGAAAAGCGTTGTTGCAATGAAACTTTTTCCGCATTCGTGGACTAGCACCGATATATGCAAATTGAAGTCCAAGTGCTGGCCATACTAAGTGTAAATATTCTACAGCCTTTTTAAATGCTTTACAAATCACTAGTTTACATTTTGTTCTGGAAAGACTATACATTTGATTAAATGCATGATTTTTTTCTAATCAATGAATTCTACTAATAACATATATTTTAGGAAGATGGATGCAGATATTGATGTACAAGAGGTTTTTTTTGTTGATAAGACAACATTGGATATACGTATATTGTAGTGTATGGGAATAGAAATAGGCGTCTAGACACGCGGAATATAGGGTTGTTCAAGCATGAGAACGGGTGACCGAGAAGGGACAATGACTCAACTTATGTGTGAAAGGCTCAAGTGTATTCTCGGCGAGGAACTATATAAAAGGATCGGGGAACCGAGCCTTATTTATAGACAGAAATATGTAATTAAACAACGACGACGTGGCATTTCAGGCCACAGAGGGTAAGAGCTAGATGGCGCCAGAAAGCATGAATCTAGGCGACATCTTTGTCGTGATTACCACGACAATATAGAACAAATACTTTGATAACAGCAACCACGTTTTTGAAGATTGCATAGGGAATGCTTCTAATGTCATCAAACATCATCAGCAATTTTTAAATTTGTATTTGACTCAGTTAGCTTTTTTAATTGACTTCTGTCTAACAACAACAGCCAATAATTTGAATCACAGCACGTAAAGTTGATAGTTTAGCTGGAAATTTTTAGTGTGCTCATACATGCTGCACCGAAGCAACTTTTGATTTTGGCCAGGGTATGAAAAGAGAAAATCATCAACGAAAAACGAAAAACTATTTGATCTTTTGATTCAATTTCTATTGTTTGATATACATGCGTCTACATATTATTATAATTGATTAAAATTCAACTGATTAGTAGAAACAATTCCTCAAACCCTCAACAACACAACTTTTACCCCTCCTGTTTCAACGACTAATGATATCATCGGACATAACTTCAACGTTATTTGGTGCGGGTTAACCTAAATTAAGTAATGGCTTCCTAATTAAGTGTATAGACAAAACATATGTAGTTGGGAACCATGTCATGTGGACTACAGATTCAAACGCCGTTTCTCATCAAATGATCAATGCTATTATTTTTCATTCGTAAGTAATATCGACGAAATATTCCCGGAGATACGTATCATGAACTTTACTTTGTTCATGTCAATGGATTTTCGTCACATACAGTCGCTACATGCAAAACTGTCGTGCTTAAAGCCTTGGCAGTAGCACTATCATCTCAAATCAAATCAACCACACATGTTGCTATGTGGCGGATGCTGTCATCCAATGGTAAATGCCAGTTTTTCAACAAGTTGAGCTACTACAGCCTCTTTTTAGGATATTTCTCCAGACACAAGCACTCGGGTACTGCTGGGTCTGTTAGCAAATATATTTGCGATACGAATGTGTATATTCATGTCCAAATTTCACTGCTGGCTAGAGCAACGTATATAATATTATACTCAATTACTCAAACAATCAACAACTCTCAGTTTATTGCTTTTGAGATGTTTCAAAACTAGTGAATATAGGATTTTATACAGCCGTCATATTTTTTCCAGGTATTACTACCAACCTGCGATTTGTGGGATTTGAGATGTTTGTAATTTCGATGAAAGCTCATATACATGTTGAGGCTTAAATCATACACCAAGTTAAAAACTGCAAATCATGACTTGGTGTCAAAGACATGAGCATATGCTCTCGCAATATGCAAAAAAATATAACATATACTCACCTCTGTAGTTGGTATATGAATTAGCCTCTAGCATTTATTGACAAGATTTTTAGTCACGCACATACTCCTGAAATCAATAGAAACCTATCAAAAGTAATGCCCAAGGCGTTTTACGTCTGATTTGAGGCTAGTTGGCATTTTATTGCTAGTAGATTTTGTTATTCGGCTTCATCAGGCTCAACAATACTCATTATAATAATCATTTGATTGCGAAACTAGGTCAAAATGAAGCATTCATGAAATTTAGCTTATACTTTGGCTCTGATAAATGTCGACCGTAATCACCAGTTAATAATGCTCGATATATTTCGAGAGTCTAAACGCAGGTTTAGAAACTTTTGCAAAAACTGAATGACTCAAAAGTTTTGACATTCCGATACAACATACAGTGTATTTTGTTCAAGATACTACAATTATCAAAGTGTTATCAAATTGCATTTCCAGTTGCTAGAACATCTACGGGTCAAATTCACATGCGAGCGTTATTTCTAAAGCTTTATCTTGCTCCGTCGAAATGCTCAAAATGTTTTGTTCATTTGTATGTTAGCTTGCTTACTTAGTTGTCATTGCTGGAGCTTCGCAAATTATGAGTGAAAATTGGGGGATAATGTCACACATTATCAAGGCAGACTTGTACTTTATAATATAATCTCACTTATATAATCGTATAGCCAAGCAAATAACAGAAGCATATTATAATATGCTCAAAGACCAAAAATCCCATTTTAACTCCCGCTTGAAAACACCGAGACAACCATTTTTTGTTTTGGGTCAACTTATATTCGCCTAGTGTATTTTAATTTTCAAACTCATTTCGACCGCTGGTATGTATACTTAGTTTAAATCCAAACTAATTGGTTGTATAGCCCTATATTTTACATGCCTGAAAGCTCTCCAAGAGCCTGGTTTTACATAGATAAGATGTTGTGTTTCTGACACTCAAATGACTCATTTTTGTTTTCAATAAGCAAATACACATGTAGTATATTAGATTGTCACCATAGGGCATTTGTGCTGGTGCAGATAAACCGGCAAGTAGGCTTGACTACCAAGCATATGCTATCGTATAGCTCCATTTGTTGAAACCCAAAAGCGACAACTCTTTGTACCAGAAAATCATAATAATATTACTGTTAATTATACTGAAAAACACATAAATGTGCAAACGTGAATATATTGGCTCATGTTTTACTATTGACAGATATTTGTTGCTTTTCCAAACCGTTTCAAGTTCAAAAATTGCCTCTATAAAATCATGTAAATCATAATCGATGTCTTGTTGTGTCTTTTATCTTGGATGTCTTTAAGAAAAACAGTTTTATGTGGCAAATTTATGGCTTTTAAATTCGGTTTTTATTGTGGGTAATCGGCTCTGTTAAACGCATACATTCACATCAAAAATGTTTGCCGGAAAGTTCAAGTGATAAAGCAACGAAAATATTGCATGAAAATTATCAAGCGGGTATTCACTGCTTTCCAAAAAAGAGATTCCGATTCCCGTTTTAGAAATACACATATCATAATAATGGCCCATTTATTTGAAGGGAACTGGCACCCATCCAATCATTTTAGGTTTCAAATTTAGTATACTAATTATGGAGCACCAACTTAAAAAAAATTCCAGTCATGGAATCAGCCAGCCATAAATTACTTCGACAAGAAAGTTTTTATAACATTGTAGACTTGCTAGACGCGTGGATCATTAGGCATCTCTACGCACAATAAATGCTTCCAGCACAAATCTCCAAAACAACGCTCTGGTGGCTCTATTTGCACTAAAACCTCAAGGAAATATACGTTGCACACACAAAGCAAACGTGCCTATATTCGGCAATGTTGCGGGTAAACTACGATATTTAGCATTTTTCGATCATAACGCCTAAGCAAAACACAGATGACCGTTATTAGATTCTTGTGTGTGTTGCCATGAAAAAGACTATAAGAACCTCAAAGATACTTTTGTAATGACAATTGATACTGAATCATATGTACCCTTTAAATTACAGAATCGACATAAACGTTGACTTGCAATTTAAACAAAGACCATATAGTAGCTGGTGTCTCAATTATGGAAGCTAATAGAGCAACATCTCAAAGCCGTTGCCTTTATAAACTAGTTGTTGTAGGGTAACACAGATATAAGGATCATAAATTAACCACCAATCATAATTTTACAGCCAACTAAACTTTATTTGAACATGCCAAAAGAATATGTGTAATTGAAATCATTTGATGATTGCAGTTACGATTGCTTAAATTTTCCTGTCTAAAGGTAACAATATTGTTTTTGAAAAACCAGATTGTGGGATGTGTGAAAATATTGAGGCTCAGGTACCCAAAACCTTACTGCAGGTGTTGCAGTACATACAATTACTGTTAACTGTAACGCACATGTACTATGGCTGCTGAAATCTGAATAGAAATGTCTTTGCTTTGCTTTGACCTTTACAAAATTTATACCACAAAATATGTTATTGTGATTTTTACGTCAAAAGCACTTGAAATAACACTATCTATCTTACTATCATTCAGAATGCGAGCGTTCAAGCGCTAAACGTTGTCACGCATTATACGTAAATGTAATATTATGATATGCAACAATGTAAAAAATTTTGAATGTTGGCAGTAGTACACAGTGTTATTTCCTAAAAGCCCTTTTTGATAACTAATTGCATTTACTCATAAGTTACTGTAATATAGAAATTTGTTTAACCGGTGTACTTGTATCGTACCTGGGAAATACTTGATCAAATTCCTAATGATTTCTGTGTCGTTTTATGGTCTGTTTAGTTAAGATCAGAAGTCTAGACATTATGTTCTGGTGCTCAGCACAGTAGGGTTGATAGAAGTCTACGAAGACCCACGGTTGCACATCTTGCAGGCTGCTTAAGGGTGGTTTTCATCTAAAAACCCTATTCCTTTGTGATTTTTAATCTCCTTGTGTAACTTTTATACTGTGTGTTAATAATGGACCATACATATTGGCCTGGATACGCATGTAGATAAAGATCACTGGGCCATTGACAAAAAATCTTATTCAAGTCAGCGACGTATCCGCTTGGCTTTGCAAATATGTGATCGAAAATTACCTTTAGACTCATATAATATATAGGCATCCTAAAAAAATTATCCCAACTTTATACATAAATACAAAATAATAAATGATGGTTTATTTACATTTATCTGCCTGTAACTACAATATCAAAGGTGTGGAAATAAACACTCCTTTTTTATACAAAAAGTTGGATTTCAGATAACTGCTGAAGAAACCACATGTGAGGTAGAGCTTTTGATGAGCACTGCTTTCAGGTACTGTCGGCCAAGTGTTTTACTTTAAACTCAACGTAAAGTTTGTAGTACTACAAAGTTTAAATACTAAACTAGTGTTATCAGATGTAGCATTAGTAATGTGAACAAGCCGTCAAAGCAAAACAGATTCTTACTGGTACATGTTTGAACTCATAATGGTATGGGGAAAGACTCAGTGTGTTGTATGGCATTGATGATAATTGATCTACAATTCTCAGATTTGAGTAGCTACACAATCAAAGGCTGATGTATTTGTCAACTAATCGATGTCGGGTAGAAAGCACATATTCAACAGGAAAAATCAATGTATATACAAGTTAAGGCACTAGAGAAAGAATAAGTTGTAATTTTGTATTTACACTTAACTGAAAAGCTGGTATAGCCAAACCCTGATTACCTATAGTGACTCCGATGTCTGTTCAACATTACCTGTGATCTTGAGGCCAAGCGTTAGTCGTTCTCTCTCATCGGGAAATACTTGGAATCCAAGTACATGATTCAATCACTAACGAAAAGATACCAGAAGATTTCATGTTTTCATATCGCTCTGTCGAGTTTTCTAATAGAACTAAAAATGCTGTTAACATCATACACACGGTTATTAGCAATTCTGACCAGTAGTATCTAATTGTGGAAACCTAAATGAAAACTAAAATCATGCTGAAGAATTTTTATGTGATGATTTGGCAAATTAGCAAAAGAGTGTTGGACAAATTTGTGTAGGAAAACTATGACATAGAATTACACGGAAGGATAATGCTAAAAATAACATGATCTACTTGTTGAAATAAATAATTTAAAACATAGACGGTGGACCAAATTCAAGTTCGTCTTCTCTATCCAGTTTGGATATCAAATCCAAAGACTCTGCCACATCGCTTCCTGCTTCTAATGCAAGTTGGAAAGCCTTAGATACTATTTCGGGTCGAATGCCTTTTTCTGAACTATTTCCCAGTTCCACGAATCTAATAGGAGCCGCAACCTTTCCATTCTCCCATCCAATAAGCAAACCTCCTTCAGATACGATCTCTTCGTCTCTAGAAGGATCTACCAGCAAGTTATTACCCACCACCGAAAAAACGAAAAGAAGTGGCGGCTTGTATAACATTTCCACTTCGCCACGTCTGTCTGAAGTTAATGGGATAGAATGATCCCAATCATCATCAAACACTGGAATTTCTTCTGCCGCTGAGTCGTCCATGGATGAAACAAGTTTCGGTAGTCTTGTAGACATTAGTGCAAGGTATATCGTAAGCGATAATAGATTGAGTGGATTGGAAGCGTGCGAAAGAACAAGCGCGTCAATGTATAGTTTAAATGCAAATCTGGATGATAGTTTAAGTCTTTGACCACTCAACAATTGCGAGTTTACAAGCATCTCTTGTAATGTTGATGTGATAAGTGTTAGACCAGGAAAGTCATCTCTTAGGCCAGAAATATCAACGTCCACTGACACTAGTTGATCAACCGGAAAGAACTCAGTATCCTCTCCCACGTTCAACTGAACTACCTTTGCTTTGACACCAACAATGCATTCTGCTCCTTCAGCAGTTTTCACACGTGCTGATCCATTTGTCGATGGTAAAAAATTTGAGGCTGCCTGGAGAGGTCGAAATTGATTAGTTAATCTTGAGTCTGGTCTCACTGAAGGACTGAGCTCTAAGGATGTTCGCAAGTACGACAATTCAGCTGGAGATAGTGGCATTTCGCGGTTCAAGATCTATATAACTTTAGGGATGAATACTACAACTCCCAAAAATTTTTTCTTGAACGTATTGTGAAAATCCTGATGTAATTCATACCCTAGCCCATTGCTTTGCACTATTTGCTACATCTATTCAAATGCCTTGAAGTTCAAAATTATTAAACAAATTAAAATTGTTATACAATAAATTAAATAAATCGATATGAACGAAAAAAAGCACATTAGTTTGTGCTGATCAGTAGATTTGGAGAAGCCATAGTATCACGACATAGGGCTAAAATTTTTGTTCATTGAACAGAGCTACTCGCAGCTTAGATGATTTAGATGATATGCTTCGATTTGAAGAAAGCTCTTAAATAGATAATTTGCCATCCTCCAAAAAATATCAACGAAATCATAACTGCAATTGAGAAATACTTTACTCGGCGATTTGTAGACTCATTAGTATCTCGGAGGCGAGTTTCTCGAATCTTGAGATACTCCAATTCTCGCTGAATTTCATCAGTCAGTTCCTCAATCCTTCTAAGCTCCGCTTCTGTTGGTTTCAGCTTCTCTGCAGCCTGTACCTGATTCCAGTCTCTTGCTTGAGACCCAATTTCAACATTTAACTCCACATCTCGTTTTCCTTGAAATCCTCCAACTGCCGTGTTTTCAAAGCACACATCGAATGCTGCGTCATCATGGGCTGTGAACACAACTCTTACTTCTCCCGCGATATCTTTTTTGCGTCCATACTCGTTGCCTTTGTTGTCATAAATCTATAATTACTGTTAGAAACACTTTAATTAATTAATCGATGTGAACCTTCAATCTTACCATCAAATTCAGAACCTGGCCGTCGCCCTTTGATCCATTAGAAACAGCTTTGACAACCACCATTTTACCCTTATTTACAAAGTCTCTGATACATCTGGCAGGGGCCCCTTTAGGTAAAGCCTCGACAGCAAACTTGACAGCCAGTGAAAAGCTTGCAAACGTACAAATCGATAACAAAAGAACTTGGACTGGTCTCATGGCTCTTTCTGTGACTGATAAAAGTGAGTGTTTTCTATTTTGTAGATATAGGTGAAAAGAAGTGTGATTAAAAAAGAGTTCAAATTTAAACGTGTCAAGTACAATTGTTCGGCGCTAGCATGAAATCTATAGAGTTCATTCTGCCTCGTCTATTACTACTTCGAAATTACTGTCAAGCACTCAATGCTAAGATGGATTTTTTCATCTGACAACCATATATCACTTCTTACTCGATGCACAACCAAACAAAATACTAGCACTTGCAGCTAGTTGATTTTTGGAAGTAAGAAACCTTTTGATAAAGCCGTTCCAAGGGTAACAATTCGGTAATACCTGTTATAGAAAATGCCGTTCTTTCGATGCCGTCCAATACCGACAAATCAGAGCACATATCTTGCAATATCAACAGTCATTTGAGGTATTTGATGATTTCTGGAATGATCAATCATCGTGTCTGAACGGCACTATGACTTTACGATATTCACACGGCTCCATGCCATCTTTCAATACACACACCCCCACAATAGATCAAAAACTGGAGTCTTGAGTCACGTGATATAAACTTACATCAGTACGCACAAAGATGGTGAGTCCCCAACATTTGAATATAAAATAGAGTGGATTCGCCTCCATGTCCATCACACTATCATAATATTGTCTTTTTCTGAACAACACACCATACTATACACTATCATGTCTTCCAAATCCGAACAATTGTACGCAGATACCAAAGCTCCTGTCTGCAATCTTGAAGTCAAGCAACACTTTGATCTTTTAAGTGACAAGGAAAAAAGATATACTCACCACATGAGCAGGGCTTCTCATTGGGGTACTCGTGTTGTCCTCAGACAAGTTAGCCCAGAATCAGAAGGCATCTACGATTTAATTCTTGAGATTCACGACGCTGTTGATGGTGACTGGAATAAACTCAAAGAGCTTGTGTCTGAGCAGGATGTTGATTTTTTTCTTGAGTATGCTTCTCAATTTCTCAATAATTTGGGTAACTATAAGTCGTTTGGAGATGTCAAGTTTGTTCCCCGTATCCAAGTTGAATCATTCAAAAAGATTGCTTCAATTAATTCTAGAGGATCCGCATTATTTGAAAAGATCTCAAAACCTTTGTACTCGACTGAGCCAGAAGAAGCCAATCTTTTAGGCTACCCTGATAAAGGACATGTCACGGCGTATTACTCTAGCAACATTACCGAGTCTGAGGTCAATGCAATTCAAACAGTCACAGCTGCCCACGGTATATTACCAGAAAACACTAGAGTTTTCAAAACTGCCGATAAAGAGTTTGAATTGAGGATTGCTTCCGCAGACACTAAAACGCCTACTGACTCATCTTTCAAGGAGACTTACGATCTTCCAAACAACATGGGAAAATTAAAACTAGTATACGGTGACTCAAGCAAAGAGTTTGAACACATTACACACGAAATTGAACAAGCAATTGAATATGCTGCCAACGAGACTCAAGTTAAGATGCTGAAGGCTTATGCTGAATCATTTAAAACCGGTAGTATGGAAGCCCACAAGGAATCTCAAAAGTACTGGGTAAAGGATATTGGCCCTAAAGTGGAAACTAATATCGGGTTTATCGAGACCTACAGAGATCCATCTGGCGTTCGTGGTGAATGGGAGGGTCTAGTCGCAATGGTCAATTCTGAAAGAACCAAAAAATTCGGCGAATTAGTCAACCAGGCCAAGAACTACATTTCACAACTACCCTGGCCAAAAGATTTCGAAAAGGATGAGTTCACTTCTCCTGACTTTACCTCATTGGAAGTTATGACCTTTGCGGGTTCAGGTATCCCCGCAGGTATCAACATTCCTAATTATGATGACATCAGAATCAATATCGGATTCAAGAACGTTTCATTGGGAAATGTATTATCTGCAAAAGCTCCAAATGAGAAAACAACATTTTTGAGTGAAGCCGATATTCCACTATATGACAAACTGAGAGGTCCAGCTTTTGAAGTTCAAGTTGGTATTCACGAATTATTGGGGCACGGAACTGGTAAGCTTCTGTCTGAAAACAAAGATGGCACATTCAATTTTGATAAAGAAAACCCACCTATCAGTCCAATCACTGGTAAGCCTGTTACAACCTATTATAAGAAGGGCGAGACATGGGGATCACTCTTTGGAGCAATTGCAGGAAGTTACGAGGAGTGTCGTGCTGAGTCTGTTGCTATGTATCTCGCAACAGATGCGTCGCTTTTAAAAATCTTTGGCCATGGCGAAGATGGAGAAGAAAATGGATCCGATGTTCTTTACGTTGCTTATCTTCAAATGGCTCGTGCCGGTTTGGTTGCTCTTGAGTTTTGGGATCCCAAGTCTCAAAAGTGGGGACAACCTCATATGCAAGCCAGATTCTCTATTCTCAAGGTTTTCCTTAGAGCAGGCTTTGTAAGAATTGTTCACACCAAGGAAGACTACTCGGATCTTTATATCGAAGTTGATCGTGACCAGATTTTGACGGTATGTAAAAATGCAATTGGTGATTATTTGCAAAAATTGCACATTTTCAAAACGTCTGGTGACTTGGAAGCTGGTAAGGCTCTTTACGCTGAAACCACTAAAGTCGAACCTGATCTTGCAAAATACAGAGATGCAGTCTTGAAAGCCAAGTTGCCACGCAAACAGTTTGTTCAGGCCAACACTGAGGTCGGGCCTGATGGAAAAGTGATTTTCAAAGAATATGAAGCCTCCTATCAGGGACTTATTCAAAGTTTTGTAGAGAGAAAGGTCTAGAGAAACGGTTATATAATGTATAATTTTCCTTCACTACCAACTATAAGACGCACGTTACAAGTCAACGGGTACTATTTTATAGTAAATAGAAACTGATATTTACCAAATATTCAAAACTTTTAGAGAAAGGCGCATCAGTGGCATTAAGCAAATGCTTAAAAGAGAAGCTTAATAGCAAAAAGTAGCCTAGTTTGTTGTAGAACTCGGTGGAGTGATATGAGCGAACTCGAATCTCAGTATATATCATTATATAATATCATGTTGTTCAATTGGATGAAAAAATGTATCAAGTGTTTCAATAATGTTGGTTAATTTTTAAAAATACCAGTAGATAAGTTCATACCAAACAATGGTAAGAGGCGAAGCAGAAAAATGGATGGATGGGAATCAAATTTTTATAACTGCAAATTTTGCATAGATTTTGGTAAATGATGCAGCAAGATTTCACAGCAAGCTGTCTGTGTGGTTCGAGTAATTTGTAGCAAATACTTGCAGTGCTTGCTTAATGTGAAAATTCATGGCAAAGCTTCACACTGAGATATACAGATGGCTCAACCTAGTGCTGGGAGTATGAGTGTGTATTCCATGTTAGCCATTATGGTATAAGCTCTGTACCCCTCTCTGTCATATGCCTTCTCAGTCGCCTAATTATATTCTTAATTGGGAACATTTCCAAATACGGATATTATAGGATAGTGTCTTTCACCTTTGCTTAGAATGTCACGATCCCAAATATCCATATCATATCAATCATCACGTATAGAGAGCTCTTGTGAAAAGGAAATGAGCGTATGTTTGGGTGATTTTTTGCTGGTAACTTCCAAAAAGTTCAAAACACGAATAGTTGATTATGACATACGATCTGATATCAAGACACATAATTGTAAACAAATTATGATTTTTGATCGTCCACAATCAAAAATCCAGAATGTTATACATTCAAGAAACTAAGACGGCCAAATCATTTGAAAGTTAATGACCCATACAAAGTACCCAATTTTGCTCTTCTATTGTATTTTTAAAGCAGGCTTAGAAGGACGAGGATTTGATTACCAGCTATCTGCCACCCAAATATCCGTTCACACATGGTTACGACCATGAAGAATTTGGCGCCATCGAGCACTGAAAACCTAAGATACTTTCTGCGAGGAGGTGCTTCGTCGATCTCTATGAGATAAGCAAATAAATCAAATATTTTCCGTTATGTCTGTTATTTTGTTTGAACATATGTTGTGTAAAATCCCAGAGTTGTCGTTATAATTGGACGACTAGGAAGAGTGGTTAACGGTATATCGTGTCAAACAATGAGGCAACTGTACGTTGCTTGTGTTAGGTCTATACTTGAATATGCAGATCCTACCTGGTACAGCAAAATCTCTAAAATCTGGAAAGAGAAATTACAAAGAGTTCAAAATGCTGCACTCCGCAAGGTAATGACAGCCTTCATAATGACTCCAGCTAAGACCATGCACCGTGACGCTAATATTTTACCAATAGATTTGAGAATGGGTGAAGTTGGAAACAGGTTTGCCGTGAGAATATTGAGAAACATATGCCCGGGAAATCCTATTAGAAGAGTAGCCAGACGTGCGTTGGATACAGGTACAATATTAGAGCAGCTCTTTGTCGAAACCACAACATTGAGCAACACCAAAGAAAACCTTTATTGGAGCAAACGGTCTCCGTGGAAGCTGCCAAAATATGACAAAGTCATGGAAGCGAAAACAACAACGATATAGATCAAATACGCCTTGTTGTCCATGGCAAAGGTGATTTGGCAAAAAGACGACGATATAGAAGGCGAGCTCTGGCTATACTATTCTTGCACAAGAAGAGAATTGTATGGAGATGAATATTTTAGCCCAATGAAGGTCTTGATGGCCAAAATTCCAGACACACTGTTGGTAAACTGTTCCAATTGCAAACAGGTCACGGTCATATTGGTAAATACTTCCAGACAATCAAAAAAACTGAAAGAAATTACAACTGTGAATGTAGTCTACTGGATACAGTGGAACACATTCTGAAAGAATGCACTCTGCATACAACAGAGCGCAATATACTGAAGAAATCAACAAGCGAGTTTGATATCCGAATCTTACTTGATTTCAAGAAAGGTTTGAAAGCGGTGATCAAGTTCATGAAAGCGCTACCGCATTTATTTTTATGATGGTTCGCTAACTATTAGCAGCCTGCAGAGATTTTACTGTGCATTAAAGGTTGGCTCTGATCACCAGCCTTCTGTCTCCCAGATTTCCCTTTGCACATAGTTACGACTATGAAGAATTTGGTGCCATCGAACACTGAAAACCCAAAACGCTCCCCGGGGTGTTACTACGTCAATCTCTATGAGATAAGCAAATGAATTGAATGTCTTCTGTTATGTCTGTTTTATAGTATATCGGTATTTTACTTAAAGGTATATTGTGTATAATCCCGAGGCATAGAGACAGTAAACAGATTATCATCATATTTATTTGCTGATTGTCTCTATACTCAAAAACTTTACGAACATATATCATGCAGCAGAAACAAATGATAATAAAGCCAATATCTCTCTCTCGTTAATCACATAACATTGACCATGTAGTAGCAAAAGTGCATGTGGAATAATCTGATACTCAACATCATCTAAATCTTTACGAAAGTGATTATGTATGAAAAACACATGGAATGCACAATGATATACACCTAAAAAACTTTTAAAGCTGCTGACTACTCACTTGTCATCAACAAAGAGAGTACTGTGAGAATTCCAAAAGCATAGTCACTGCTTTTCAGCATTTTTGTGTTTAGTAAAATTTAGCAATTGAGCTCCTGAAAATATTTCCAAGTACTTTGCACTCTATTGCAGGTTCTCATGTCACACGCCTATAGATTTCTCCAGAGATGAAAGCAAAAAGTCTGTGAAAACCCTAAGTGAGTCTCAGAATATCTTGCTAAGCAACACAAACTCTTTCAAACTACCTAAAAACAATACAAAAATTTACCTAGATTGATTGAATGTAATGCAGTTTAGTATAATGCTGTATTCTGGGTTTTGTTTTAGACATTTAAAAATTGTAAGAAAACACAAGCGCTTTCGCTTGTTTACTTCTTACGAGACTTGGCCTAACCCATGTCTCAGATATCTCTATATAAACCTCGTAGTCGTAGAAACGACTTGACCTTCTAGAGTTCACTTTTTTTGAACAACTTTGAAAGTATTGTTATTGCACAAACCATATTGTCTCTTAGTAAACATTGTCTATCCTAGTTGATCTAGATAGGCCGGACAAGACTTGAGCTCATTGAAATAAGCTGACGTCCGTCCGGATCGTCCGAACGTCTTAGGTAAGCCTAGACCGGGCTCGAATCCTCACACATGGTAGCGACACGTCACGATTCAATCCTCAAAATGAATTATCATCATCGTCTTTCTTCTCTCCGTTCTTGCGCGCCTTGACTATTCAGTCGTGGAGGTTCCCTTGAATCTAAGAGATGAAGTTTCAACTACTGGCTCAATCTACGCCATGATTCTGCATTTGCAAAGAGCTTTCAGTTTCTCATTTGAACCTGTTTGCCTTCCAAACTATTGCTAAACATCACCAAAGCAACCTGCTACCTCTTTGATTGTTTCAACAAAAAGTCCTAATGAACTTGGCATTTCTGCTGTCATTCTGACGTTGTTGTATTCACAACAGTCATTACCTTTTATGAATTTCAATGTCCTAGAACTCTGCAAATATCTGCGACTTTGCTCCTTGATTGCTGCGTTGCTAATCGTTCTACCCCCTTTTCAGGTGGGTTTTGAACCTTGGAGTATTGATCGACAGTAATCACGCAATTTCACGAACGTCCGACAATTTGGAAACGTTTCAGTTTTATATGCGGCACTGTTTTCTGCTACATTTACATTACTCATATTTCAAAACCGCTTTTGAGGTTTTAGCCATGATTCCCACTTAAAAACGCCTTGGATACCTCTGCAAAACTTTCCATTCAGCTGTATCTGCTACATTGCTTTCTGCTGCATTGCTTTCTGCTGCATTGCTTTCTGCTGCACTGCTTTCTGCTACATTTATTGCCTACTGAGTTCTTGTCTGCTACGTCATGATAGACTTAGGGTTGAACCATGCGTACTCATACGACAATGAACGGCAGTACTTCCTCAAGCAATATCCACTTACGTTCTGAGACCGAAGTCTGAGTTCAATTGTTGCCGTTGCCTAGCAGTCCGCCATGTTTGAACCTGGATTGTTCCACGTGGCTCTGCGCGATAGTACATTAGACTTTACTTCACTCAATGGCGCCATTCATGTGGCTTTTCACTCCACATTGAAGATCAAATTATTACCTTTTTTGGTTTCATTCTCAAACAAATTTCTTGTTATTGCTCTGGTTTTTACCATCAATCTCTTCACTATTACGTGATTTTATTCAATTTTACATTTGTTGCGTACTCTTTGGCCACCTGTTTAGCTACGAACTGATCATTCCTCTTGCCAAATTCAGTGCACGGGATTTGGGTTTACAAGAACGAATTGTTCATATTCTAGATTTCTAGCCGAATACAGGATTGTACCAAGTACCTTTGCAACTTTATTGTCCATGCTTTTAACGCATTCTGACATCAAATTTATTTTATTTTGTCCTTGGCTGGCTCCAAGATGAACTATCCTCTCAATCACCACGATTGATGATACTTTTACAACTTTGTTTTATTTTATTTTTCTTGGCTTGTACCTGAGCGTCTCCAAGATGAGAACTATCCTCTCAATTACCGCGGATTGATGATAGGTTCCCACTTTTATTTTTGATTTGAACCCTGCTGTTCTAAAACTACTATTCTACCTTGAAATTGGACGTTTTTGCCCAAGCAAGCTGAATATACTTATCAACCACCGAGGTGTACTTGATAACGTTATTTTTCTATTGATTGACTGCTGGTTATTTTCTTATTTTTCATCTTTGCTACCTTTTTCTGAGCCTCTCTTGCATTAAAACAGTAAAAAGCGTTGAAGCGTTACTGTGCGTGGCAAAATGAGTATTTTGACTCACCACTTTGAGCAAAGGCATGAATAGCAACTAATTACCACGCGTCGTCGTCATCTTATCTATTTTTTTTGCAAGATCGTCACCTTCTATTCTCAAACCATCTTTTCACGATTCAGATGATTTTATTTTTGCTTTTGGATTTTCCTCTGCCCACTTACGTTTACTCCTATGAGAAATAACGGTGCATCTTCTGGTAAGACAGCTGTTTAAAGTACCTGGAGGCGTTCTTAAGAAGGGGGAAGATGATGAAGCATCCACTGAATGTCATCGTCAGCAACTAGCATTCACTGCATGTCATCGTTAGCAATTGTTTCGTGTTAATTTGAAGTGTGATTGATCGAGTTAGAAAACTTAATATTCCTTTTGCATTTCTTTTGCATCTTTTGAGCTTTTCATTTGCTTTTTGAAATTTCGATTGCATTTGTATTGTGAACCTTTTGGCGCACCACTTGCATTATATTTTGCAATTCACTCTGCATTTTGATTTGCATTCTACTTTGAATTTCAATTACATTGTCATTGCATCGTTATTGCATTTATCTTGCACTTCACTTTGCATTCTAATTGCATCTTTTAGGCACGCCATTTGCATCTCAACTGCATCTTATTTCGCACTTTACTCTGCATTTCGACTGCAACACTTTCGCGTTTTGTCATCGCGTTGACAACTAGTTTCTGTCTTACTACTGTTAAGATTTGGAGCTCTATCTTGTTACTCACGCTTATGGATAAGTATCTTATTCTTGTTTTTCATTTTTACTAACGCATATTAGGCGCTCTTTTTATTTTTACGAGTCAAGGACGACTCTTATAGAAAAGGCGGGAATATGTAGGGAATCGGACTCGATTTCCTACTTTAGACTTCAGACTTCTGAATAGTTCTGAGTTCTCATCGAAAGATGAATTGTTTCATCTATTCTTAGATCCGTTGATTCTACTTACTTGCTTTTTAGACAAGTTTAGCATTAGGTCTTGTTGATAGCTCTTAGGGCTTCACATTACCCTGTCTCCTAGATATCTATATAAGACCCTGATTTCACCTGTAAACTTGAGAAGCATCAAGCATGAAGATCAAGCATCTTCTATTCATGTTGAAGTTCACTTTGTGTTCTCTTCCTCTGAGTTGCTAAAGCTATTTCTCATTCTGTCTCTTAGTAAATATTGTTTATCTAGTATTGTACTAGATAGGCCGGACAAGACTTGAGCTCCCGCAAGGGAGCTGACGTCCGTTAGGACTCCGCCTATGTCTTATATCATCAAAGACGGCTCGAATCCTTACAAAAATATGCAAGGACTTCGTGGCCAAGTTGGTTAAGGCGTGCGACTGTTAATCGCAAGATCGTGAGTTCAACCCTCACCGAGGTCGTATTTTTGCTGGTCAGCATAGCAGCCACTATGAACTTTTTTGACAAAGCAAGCGTAAAATTGATACAAATCAACAACGATGCGAAGCAAAAGTTGTAGCCACTACAAGTCCAGTAAAATCGAAGTGGCACAAGCCAAATATACTAGGTTAAGGTCTTGGCTTTTTCCATCTTCATTATAAAAGTAAATTTGGAACACTTTCTACTCTATTCTAGAAACTAATCCAAAATTAAATTCACAGGGCTCAAAACCCTTAATCTAAATCACATCTGTGTTACAGAATTGATAACTTTATTGAAATTCTATCAACTCGTGAGCTGTGCTTCAAACCTAGTATTTCTCGATTTGAATCGACAATTCATAATTCTGTGATCTACACGAGTATCTACATTAGTAGCTGTGATAAATCTTTTGGATTGTGTACTTGACTAGTTTGAGATGTACTACTTCTACACTAGTCGAACATAATTTCAATTCAATCGAGACTAAGCGTAGTGCATTTTCACTTTATAGATTTTGACTTCCTGTATCCACATCGTAATGTATTGCAGCAAGCTCTTCCCACGTGCCTGCTGCCACATACCTAAATGTCCAAATATAATTCGTTCTCTCTCCCTGTCTAAAAAGGATTTGGAATTGCTCAGATCAATCAAAACATTTGAGATAGATACTTAGGACCTAACATTAGAAAACTATAAAAAATCGTCTGTCAAAGGTAGATTGTAACAGCTTTTTGACTGGTACAGGCCACTCTTAAGGAACAATTGAGTAATGCACTATAATATCAGATTTGCAAATGCCAAAAAAGTCAAGACTGTTTTACCATAAAATTACAAACAATCTAAAGATCATTAGCCTGAAGACTTTGATACAAATTTTATAAAAATGGGGAATGCCAAAAATGATTTCTTTCAAGTCCTATGGCTGACAAAAACCGCTACGCAAGGCAATGCTAATTGAGCAGTCAATTCGAAACCAGGAAAATGCATTTTTGCTTCACTTGAGAACTTGAAAATACAGGTTTTTAGCTCATGAAATTTCCACAATTTTGAAAGAAAATGATTCGTGTGTGAATAACGTATCAACATGACAGAAAAAGAGCGAGAAAAAGATTCTCTGGCGCTCGAAAGAGTCGAAAGACGACTATTAACAACTGTAACTCAAACAGTAAACCAGCTTGTTAAATACACTTGAATTTTGCAAAATTAGAGATAAAAAATCATTGAAACGGTTTCATGAAATGACAATTGTGCCATATTCAAATGAGGGTAATCAAAATCTATAAAGATACCTATTGTCATAACACGAGCCATTTTGGGCTATGGTCACCTACCAAAGTACTTTCCCTTCTCAGATAACCACAACCCTAAGGCTGGCTCGCAGGATGCCATGAAAGAGACAAGTATCTACCACCGTTTTCTTCCAACCTTCACACAAGAAGCTACTAGCTACAAACATCATACTGGATCTTGTCAGCGCTCTATTTAGGATCTACTTGGTACGTCTCACTGCAGTCAGTCATATATAGTTACTCCTGTTAACCCCTAATAAGAATTATTCTCGTCCTTAACATTTAAGACATATTCAAGCGTAAACAAGTGCTAAAGTCAGCTGTGTTACGACACCTATACCGTATATACTTAAGTGATCTGTTTGCAACTAATTGATTTATTGTGTATATTATTTGGCATGAAAGCGATTTTGCAATTCAACAAACCGGCATGCGTGTAGACTATTCTTGACTCATGGTGCTCATTATCAAAGTAGGCTTTCTTCAGTATTAAATGCTATACAGTTTTCCCTGTTGAGCAATCGTTTTTCAAGTTTACGAAAGAGCACAACGTTTCTATCAACCATTCTGGGGATCTGTAACAAACAACGGATTTTTCCTGCGAGCCACAATTTGTAAAGAAAGCATTGGGACAGGTAACCAAACTGTACATTTGCAACCCAAATCTCCACTTGTGTACACACATTGCTACCTGTCTGAATCTGGCGAACAACCCAACATGTCTGAATCGACTGCGGCATTCGCGAAGCGCCTCATATTTTGTAAATGCATTGCGAGAGCTCTCAAGTGCGCGCGAAAAGGCGAACACCCGAGGGCTACACAACCAATGTGAATTGTACACAAACGTCGGCGGGAACCTATAATACATGTATTCTTGAAAGCAAACCAAAGGGTAAAAATCAATACATGATCGATGTTCCCAAAATAACTGGTGCAATGGCACACCTCAAAAATGGATAAGCCGCTTAAACACATGAGACTTGCACATCTCTATTCACTTCAAGAGGATAACGCACTCAACCTAGATGATGATGGCCATACAGTTGTGTACACCAAGGTGGTGTTTAAAATTCCCATAATAACTGGTTGGTTACAAATTTACCCCCTCTGATTGTCTAGTTGGGACATGTGCAGCTCAGATTACACAATAATGTCTACACTAAGTTTCAAGTGACAACCATGCGGATAGGCTGTACTGCCCCGTATTACGCAAAGTTCTACGAGAAAGGAAAAATACGAATAGTTCAACCGTTTGAATGTCTCCATTTTGTTGTTAAGCTGCTTCATGATTTAGTTTCACTCGTGTACTTTGTAGTCTTTCATCTCTTTGATAAGACGTCCAATCCAATCATGGTGGCAACTGCTTATTTTGAAAACCCCTGAGAATGTTGGCATGTCGACACAGCTATCCTTTTAATGTATGCAATCTCTAGGGATCATCCAATGAACTTGTGCATCGATTTTTGGTACGTACTCATATATGCAAGAGCCAGAAAAAGTAATCGTATAGAAAAAGGGTATTTGGACAATACTCTAATCAGGTTTGGTCAACTATCGGTGCTCGAAGTTTTGTGCAATGATAAACGATTTGTAAAGCATACAAACCGGTATTTACACACTGTTTGTATTGGCCAATTGTGTACATAGTCTGTATTCACAAAATCTATTTTTAATAATTCATTACCCCTGGGCTTCAGATTTGTTAATTTAGTAATGTATAGACTGCTTTCTAGTGCTACTGAGGAAGCCTGATTTACAAAAAGATAATAATGTGGTAGCTTTACGGCTCGAAGCATTCTTCAGGCTCAAGGTTTGATACCTAATCTGTAGAACAATGTACATAAAAAGCTTTTAAATTTGCAATATTTGCAGAACTTAAAGTATCAATAGACCTCGAACATTGTTGTGAATGATACCGCTCGTTGCTAAGGTTTGTTGTGGACTGGCTCTGAATAATATCAATGCATGGTAGGCATGAGCAAAGGAGAAGCAATTTGTACTTAAAAATCAAGGTCGCTGTATTAAAAAATCAAATGTTTACGTTTACAATCGTCGATTGAATAGGTATGTGGCCCCTCCAAAAAATATCAACCACAATTGTTGTCTAGCACAATGATCCATTACATCTACGAGTCTGTTAACCAAGAAGTACTGGATGTACGACAAAAAACAAGAGCGAGCGGGTCTAGACGTCAAGTCAAAGACAGTATCGTGTCAATGTACGAATACTATGCTCGGAAAAAAAAAATCGACACTACTGCTTTGAGTTTTGAAATTTTCAAATCTGTGCCAGGCATAGATTTTGCATGGAGCTACAATGCACACAAACTCCTGTGATTTCTAAATAATGGAGTAACGACTTAGTGGGAGGCATGGAATATCCAAACGAAAACAGACAGCTGCTTGCGGAATGAAATCGTACGGAACGCAAAACTCAATATCGACACCATGTGGGCTTTTGCAATTTTACGTCATGTAAGCCATGAAATTGAGACCTGTTCTACCGTATGTCTCAGATACTAAAAGCCAATCTTTAAATAAAGTAGTAACATGAACCGGAAAAAAAGTAGCTAAGAAAACAGCTTGAACTATAAGACGTATCGAAAACGTCGCAAAGCTAGTTTATTCAAAAATGAGAATGAACGTTCAAACTTTTTCTTATATTGAATGAATCCACAGTTGACATGTTTTAGGTATGATTGTTGTACATATGAAAACCTAAGCTAATATTATAGCTCAAGTTTCTCAAATGTGTACGTGATGTGGAAAAACCTGGAACAATACAAATTATAGCTGAAGCATGGAGTAATGATTGTGTGTGCTTTTCCTAGATAAGAAAAACAATACTAGTTTTATCAAATCAGATAACCTATTGCCTGTGTACTGATACAATTTGCTGACTCGCAACACATGTGTTAATTCCTAAATAAACGTTTCTTGCATGGTTGTAATTTCGGAACAGATAGAATTTCAAACCTGTGTACACAGACTATTGTAGACACCCTTGATACATTACATTTTTGTTCAATAAGAAGGGGGTACATGTACACAATAGAATCATACTGTGCTTGTCCATTAACAGACACGAGTTTGGTACTAAAATTTTCATTACACAACCTGTTTACCAAGAAGGGTTACCACGTTTAGCAGAACTGGTATTATATTAAAATTTAGGGTACCAGATATTCTAATGTTTAGTTTGGCAACTGTTGTACATTTCCAGTATCAATGTAAGATTTTATGTGCAATAAAAGAATCAAATCGTTCTCAAATGTATTTGCAATTTTCGTTACAATATTATGAAGAGCAGAAAACGCGGTTAAAGAAACATGTTTACTCACGATCCAATAAAGCAGTCCATATGAAACTTTTGGAATTTACCAACCTTGAGATGATAAAGACTCTGGGTACAATAACAATTATCACTGTACAATACCGTCAGTATTACATCCAAAGATCGTGGCAAAGTATTCCTTTCGAGTCCCCAACATATGGAACGGAAAAAAAAAGTATAATTTAAAAGCGGTTGAAAAGTAAACTCAAATTCTCAAGAAAGTTTTGCCTGGACACAAAAAAATCCGTTGCCAGAATTAGCTGAGAATCTATTCTATTGAACGTACACATAGCTGGAATAAAGGCATAATAATTATTGTGTAGGTGTGATTTTTACAGTGACTGATGATAAAGGGCTTTAAATAATTGCATGAGGGAAAAATATCTTTTGCAGTCGGACTTGTTGCGTTCATAAACATTCTATCGTGCAAATAGGAATGCTTGATAAGATGGTAGTTGGAGAGTAGGAATCTGTTGAATGTATCAAAGCAAAAAAGCTGTGATTGGTGCAATTGAGAAATCACCTACAAAATTGTCACTTTACATGTGTTTCGAAGGATCCATCAACATTAGTGATATTCATGAAGCTGACAGTTTTAGTACTGGGATTCCAATCTTTGCGCTTGCACGATCCGCTTAGAATATCTTTTTACTCGGTCTTGACATGTACATCCAGATCGACATTAGTTTCATAAATCGAACGGTTTAGAACCACGGAAAGAGATTGACCTGAACCCAAAAGCCCATAATCACCATAATCTGAATCCTTAGATTTGAGACTACTTCCTGCTGAATACTCAAAATCGTTTAGACCCTTAGTCTACATACCGAAACAGTTATCTGTGTTGTTCAAGGAAGAAAAAGCGAGGCTTTAATGTGTACACACATCGTTCTCATGTACATATTACATGATTGTACACACTTTGCGATTAGGTTGGCCCGCATGGTATACGACTTTAATCCCAGAAAAATTCGTTTAAAGTATCCATTTATTACAAAATTTAATCGTAGAATGAATATCTGAGTTTAGACCGCTAAAAACTACAAAACAATTTCCTTATTTCGACGTTTTTGTTCGGCTCTTTGGATAAACTTGTGTACACATCAAGACCAAATACAGAATACAGAACTCAAATCCACCCAGGTCAACTACCGCTGCTCCACCGGCGGTACACAAACTTTTTCACAGCTAAAGCAATCATCCAGTTGGAGAACAAGAAGAAAAAAATTGACCTCAGGGTGTAGACATTCCTACGGCTCTTCCTGTCCATTCTCAATCACAACGGCAGGAGCCCTCTGATGTGTACACACTCACAAATACAAATCAACCACAATGCTCAATCCAAATATGTTCCCATGCGAAGCGCGAAACAAATGGCCTTGTAGTGTGTTTTTATCTCAATTGTATTAGGAAACAACCTTCTTTGTCCTTTGACCCCCCCCCCCCCCCCCCCCCCCCCCCCCGTCCCGTTAAAATTCCATACCATGATGTACCTTGTGGTGGCAACATATTCTTTGCTCACGATAACGCGTGTTATTCACTTGCACAAACATGTACACACAAAACTACACACACCAATGCAAAGATAAACGATCAGAATAGACCCAGCGATCATGGTCTAGATCCGGGAAAACACCAATACTAAGGTAAAAACAACAACGAAAAAAAGTACAGAGCAGAGTGTACCCTTTTTTAGCGTCGCTTACATAAGTACATGTGTACACACAGTGGGCGCGGAAATACAGGATTGCCAATCCAGCACAAAGATTTCGCCATGAAAAACTTAAAGCTAAAAACAGATACACTTTTCTGAATGTGCCACCACCTGAAGTCACGATTCTGGCATGCATAGTGCAACGACTTCGACTTTAGTTGGAGGCAAATTTACATCTGTACACAAAGCTTTTATCTGTGTTGATCAGCTAATCATAACAGTGTGACGTATATTGGTGGCAATTGGCTTTGAGTAGCAAGAATAAATTTCATTGCATTTGCTTTCATCTAATGGATAGAGTTTTAGATGTTAGTAGTGCCACCAATGTCCCTGATAATTGGTCTATTCAAACCGCGGTATGCTACTCTTGTACGGAAAGATAGATCTCTATGATCGTATGTTTACCAAACCGTAGTTTGTTGCTTAGAATGTCTTAGCATCTGTACGTTTGACTCTTTAACAAAAGTCCTCTAACAAAGGAACATTGTAGGGGCGGAAAGCTTTCTTCTTTCCAAAATATGAAATAAGTCTCTTCTATCACAAACAAAATCTATTTTACGCAACATTGTGTGCACATCAAGGCCATACATCATCATAATTTCCATTGAATGTAGTAGAACTAGGGGTATCTTCTATCCAAAGCAAACAAAATGCTTTTTCGCCATTTGGTCCAGCTCAAAGTCAGAAGGAGTGATACACACAGAAGTCCATGTTGATCATTGTGGAAAATATGTACTTGGTCTTGGCTACTCTGATAAGCCGCTAAACTCACTTTTTTTTTTTTTTTTTCAACTTTGACTTTTCGAGTCGAACAGAACAATGATTTGCCGCTGCTTCCTGGGTAACTGCATCCAAAGCATATCTACGCCCTACTTCTCTTCCCATTGAACTTCACAATGAAGCGGGTATCAAGACATTGTTCAAACGGTTTATACGCTTTTTCTCGTAAACACAAATCTATACATACACGAATGTTCAAGCTCTAGGCGAGTGCAAAGGAACAAATACTTTGGTCAAGTTCCAAATCTTATTTTCACAAGTAGAATTTTTTTTTTTTTTCTCTCAGATCTTTTCCTATTGAAGGAGGTCTAAACAAACAAGAATGGATTTTAAGCGAATAAGGGGGTACAAACCCCCCGAGTGCCTTTATTCAACCATCTCGTATCCAATTTGAATATAGCCGAAGCCTGAAATGAATGTACATCCGTCTTTCTTGTATGTGTGTACACACATCATCTCCAGAGACAACAATGTCATGATTAAACGCTGTAGAACCAATTATTTTTTTCTTGATTTTCCACTCGTGTGAATAACAATAATACAGTGCGTTTCTCAAGCAGATGTATTTTGAAGGACTATTGGATTACACACATGGATGAAGGGGAAATTCTAGAAATACAAAGTATACACACAGCGGCACATGCGTCAGGCATCGTGATATTTGCATGGAGAACACACCCGACCTGCTGTAGCCTCACCCCGCTGGCTATGACAATGGAAAATACATACACAGCGCTGAGGCATATGTGTGTACAATATTCCCAGGGCTGTGGAATGTGCAAGCCATTGTAATCATGTATAGAGTAGTGGTATAGGACCATACACATCACAGGTTGATTCTCTCACTGGAGAATGATGGACCGGAATCGGGATGTACATCGAATGTAGACGGGGGTTCATGATGCACTTGCAGACTGATGGATTAAACGAATAGATGTACGATTTTTAGTCTAGACATGATAGTTTTTCAACGAGTTGAAAGTATCTGTAGTTTCAGTAAGGCAGAGGCTTATTGTAGCGTTTTCACATCCCTTCTCTACAGGCGAGTTTAATCCTGAGCACGGCAAGAATTTTGTCATACATGAACAAACGCATATACTCCAGTTCTATGAATATCGTTGGCTGATGACAGTCCACCCGCACAAAGCAAAATCTGTGTGTACACACAATGAAAAGGAGGTTTCCACCGTTATTCATGCTCTAACCGTCAACGAAGGAGATATCCTAACCGTCAATCATGTCCGAAACGAACACTCAATAATATGCATTTTTTCATTTTTATTTTTTCATTTCTTCCCACTGGGTAAAGGGGGTGTAATGCGATCTCAGAATATCGGCATGCACTGTTCTTGTTTGCATAGAATGTGTCTGGGCATACACCTGAGTCATCACCACACGTTTTAGGGGTCTCTAATGTTGGGAGGAATCTGTACACATCAAGACATGTAGGGAAAGGGGGTTTGACATATAACCTATAGTGTACAGAGATTTTTCGCTTTCCATCTGGTCGATCGCACCAAGTTGACTTTCGCAGGCGGATCGTCAAACAGACAGTTGACTTAGATACACTATGAACTGTTTCCCATGGGTGATTGTGTAAATAGTACACTTTCTCGGTATACAGATTTCATTTGCTGGATGGACATACACACATGTCTACCAAGATTGTCATGCTGTATGTGTATACGGTTACTAAAGTTAAAAATGAAAAAAAAAAAATTATTCCGGGTGTGTACACTTTGTGGGAGTGGGGTAGGTGCAAGTTGAGATTAGAAAACATACAACAATCCCGATACACTCAATTCAGTCATTTTCAGAAGGACTAGCCCAAAGATCATATCCTAGTGTGTCTTATAAAGTCTACACACAGTTTGGATAAACATTCAAGTTTTTCTTTTTTATTTATTAAAATGCGAATTTAAAAAAAAGCATTTTTGCAAACGCAACCAGTTTGTATTACCCAGATCTGGATATACATTTGAAGACCATGCAATCCACAGTCAACTCTGCTTTCAGAAAACAAGTTCACTTTTAGATCATGCCAGAACGTAGTGCTGATTGTACATGTTTGTATGTACATATTTGATTATTGGTAATCAGCGTAGAGAAAGAGAGAGGGCCAATCGAATGCAGAGATGGCACACAACTCTTGCACATTACCGTTTCCAGGATGGGAAAATACATATGCAATCAGATATCATTAGAATAGTCTGAAAATCTAAAAAAAAAGGTTGCCTAATGTATCGTCGCTGGGACTTGCGCATTGAACGAGAATTGATGGATGAATCATTGAGAAGGAGGACGCTTCTTGACGACCTGCGTATTACAGAGTTGAAAATTTTGTAACTCTTGAATTCCAACAACAATCAGTGATAGAAACAAAGGGTATACACAAGTCAACATCAACATGTTTTTAAAAGATGGGCTTTTTGATAGGGGCGGTGTATGTGGGGGGCCTGAAGCCAGACAAGAGTGAAAGTGCTGACTTGCGTATCCCTTGTTCTTATCCTTTTGGACAGAAGGAAAAAAAAAAAAACGACATGGGCGTTTACCCATAACTGATTGTTTATCAGAGGGAAAAAAACAATGTACATTGCGAGCAAGATCAAAGCTAAAGTAAAGAAAAAGGTTCTTTGAACGCCCTCCCCCGTAAAGCTCCACTGAAACCAGTATCGGTCAGCTATAACTCCACGAGCCTGAGTCGATTCGTGTAGATTATCGCTCTGGACCATGATTCGATATGATACGACACACACACACCCGAGTTAGCCTCTTTTCTCGCAGTTACGAATGCATTCAGGAAAAGATCAAGTCAGAGGAGGAGGATGAAACCTGTAGATGCTCATTTGATAGCAGCTATAGACTTGAAATTCCCAAAAATAGATTTGTCGATAAATATAATTTTAATAAGCTGTTGAATTCATGAACAAAAAACAAAAAAAAGGAAACCTTCATACATCTTTTCTGTGAATGTACATCCATATCACAAGTAACGACCCTTATTCAATATACATTTTTGATTGTATTTTTCCCTACAGCCAGGCGTGGAAACTACACGAAATGTACACACTCACTCCGCGGTTACTCTTTACTGCGAATTCCAGACAATTATTGGTATGTACACTATGTACACACATTATCGCACGCAACCGTAGCGGCGGTTGCTGTACAAAGCTACTGACCCAGAAAACTCCCCCATCACACAAAGAACATTTTTGTTTTTGGGTTTACAAACCCGAGCGATATGTGTACACACTGGTTAAAAAGCACGTCTTTCTTCACTGCACAGCTAGGCAAGAAATGCTGACTTCTACATGACTGTGTATGTATTATTATATCGTGCGTATTTTCGGGGAGTGTAGAGAGAAACACACACTGCGCCAGCCAAGCGCTTAGTTCGAAAAAGTACACAAAGGGCTGCTGTCGATGAAGAAATGCGAGTTGCTTTTCTTTTTTTTTTTCTTTTTTTTGTACATTCTGTGTATTTTCATTCCCGTCCGTCTTCGTGGGCTAGTTTTGAAGTAAAAAAAAAGTGTGCTCAGTTTCCCTAAACAAGAGACTTTTGACGAACAAGAGAAGGGGGTACACTTTAAGCCTGTACACAGGACGGTGTTTCTAATCAACCGAGAGAAGAAGAAGAAATGAGTGTGTACCAGAGAAAAAGTATTATTAATTGTTCAGAAAGAAAGATGTACTACCAACACCGTCCCTCAAAAGCTGTCTCTTTTGATTGATTAATTTCCAATCACCTACAAACAAGAGTCTCACGGATTCATGAGATCATAGCGATCGTCAGCTTGGAGTTGAAACCAAATAGTGCAAATGAACTGATCTACGGAGTCTGCTGTACACACACCCAGCCTTCAATGACCATTTTTGTCTCGTAGTTTCTCAGAAATTCTCTTTGTGCTCAGTGATAGTTGTGATATATATCAGTGTACCCTTTTTTCCAAGAAAGATTAACATGCTTTTTTGAGTACTTTAACAAGGTGTTGACCGTTCTGATTGGGCACTGGGCTGCAACGCTGCACTGATTGTAAAGCGTAGAGAACAACAACAACAAAAATTGCAAAAGAGTACCATGGCAGATACATCGCCACAGACTGTGTAGCTGAAGAATTAAGGGTATCTTTTAAGAATTGTTCCAGGATCAAGGCAGCCAATTGAGAACATTGAGGGTCTTTTTTTCCTTGATGTTCCAACACCCTGGGGTACCAACGCCATTTCAGAGAGGAATTTGTATTTATTCCAATGAAAAATGATAATTTATTTTTTCTCAGTGATCTCTCTTCATAAACGCAGACTTCTGCTTATAGGGCTAGTGTATGAAGTTCATCTGAACCTTAATCAGTTTACCAGTAGAGTTTAGCCTCTATTGAATAAGGTTTAAGCACAAAAAAGCAAATCTGTATGATTTTGTTTTTCCTGGGAAAGCCGCTTTTGTCCAAGACACAAACATTTACCAAAAAAGTTGAAAAAAGCAATTTGTGTATCGCGAAAAAAAAAGGCTTGGATGTGTGTACATGCATGCATTCAGCATTTCAAGCGCTGATAACAGCTACGATAAAAGCAATTTGTGTGTACACAGTCGTGTAGAACTGTCGAATTATCACAGTTTATGGAAAAATCATCTATAGCCTAAAAAGCAAATTATCATTATTATAATAATTCCTGGTCAAAAACAGACTCTATAGCGAAGAATCCCATATACCTTATTCGAGTGTAGCACAGCTCCAAGTTGAAGACCACTCCTTCTCTTCTCCTGCCCTTTTGCAATTCCTTCAATTGACCCTTTTCCTCGTCTATAAAAACCTCGTCCTGCCCCTACCTCTTCAGATCTTTTTTCTTCTCTCCATCATTGTCCATCTCAAGGTTTTGTTCCTACTTAGACAGTTATCAAACTAATTTTCTCTCGTTCGTTACAAACCTCTTTAATATTTTAATTCTTTTGCAATGAAGTTCTCTTCCACTCTCGTTGCCGGTTCCATGTTGGTCTTCTCCCAACTGGCCGCTGCCCAACTCAACTTTGCCGACGCTCGTCTCCAAGTCAGACAAAACGCCGGTTTCAACAACGGCTCTTCCGTCGCTCCTACTCCTTCTTCTCAACCCTCTGGTAACACTGTTTCCTTTGTTAACAGCTTCAAGAACGGTGTCCGCGACGGTGTCATGGCCGGTGCCTACCCTGGTACCGTCTCTGACGCTCTTGCTTTGATCAACAACCTCATCAACGCTATCACCGCTGTCTTTGGTCCTCTTATCGACGCCCTTGCTGCCCTTATCTTCCCCGATCTTAACAACGTTCTTTTCCGTCGTGATGATGTTGTTGTCTCTGAGTCTGCCTTCCTTGCCCTTTACGCCCAATTCGTCCCTGTCTACCAAAACTGGATTGCCTCCCCTCAATACGCTCTTTTCCTCAAGGACATTGAGAAGATCCCCTTGTACTTTGACGCCGCCAAGTCGCTTGCTGGTGTGCAAGCCAACGTTGGTGCTACTTACGCTCTCGGTAAGAAGCGTGTCGAGCTCATTGCTGCCAAGAACCCTCAAGTCGCTGCTGCCGCTGCTTCTATCAGAGACGCTATCTCCAAGCTCTACGGTGATATCGTTACTGCCATTGCCAAGGGTCAAGCCAACGGCCCCAAGCCCACTGGTTCTGCTTCTGGCTCTGCTTCTGGTTCTGCTGCTGTCACTTCCGGTTCCGCCTCTGTCCAATACACCACCATCACCACTGTTATCGATGCCACCAGAACTGAGACCATCACTGTCTGCACTCAAACCAAGTGTGCTCCTACCACTTTGACCACTGTTACCACCGTCACTAAGACTGATTCTAACGGTAAGGTCGTCACCGTCACCGAGCCCTGCACCATCACCACCGTCCCCGCTGGTACCACCACTGTCTACTACGGCGGTAAGACCACCACCATCACCGTCCCCGTCAACTCTCTCCCCACTGCCACTGGTGTCACCCCTGCTCCTGGTCCTACCTCCACCATCACCAAGACCGTCACCTCCACCGGTGCTGATGGTAAGGTCGTCACTGTCACCGTTCCTTGCGTTGTCTACCCCACCACTCTTACCAACGGCGGTGTCGTCACTGTCACTCTCCCCGTTGTCCCCAAGACCACCGTCACTGCCACCGTCACCTCCACTGGTTCCGATGGTAAGGTCGTCACCGTCACCGTCCCCTGTGAGGTCTACCCCACTGTCGGCCCCAGCGGTTCCGTCACCACCGTCACTGTCCCCGTTACTCCTGCTGCTCCCAAGACCACTGTCTCCTTGACCACTGTCGTCACCAACGCCGGCGGTAACGTTGTCACTGTCACTCTTCCTTGTGTCGTTGTCTCCACCACCGGTTCCAATGGTCAACCCACAACCATCACCGTCCCTGTTGCTCCTACCACTGCTCCTGCTTCCAAGAGCACCATCACCTTGACCACTGTCACCACCCCCATTGGCGGCCAAGCTACCACCATCACTGTCCCCTGTGAGGTCTACCCCACCACCAACTCTCAAGGTAACCCCACCACCGTCATTGTCCCCATCCCTGCTCCTACTCCTTCCACCGTCACTGTCCCCGTTGTCCCCAAGACCACTGTCACTTTGACCACTGTCACCACTGGCCCTGCTGGTCCTACCACCGTCACCATCCCCTGTGAGGTTGTTCCCACCACTGGTCCTTCCGGTAACCCCACCACCGTCACCGTCCCCGTTGTCCCCAAGACCACCATCACCTTGACCACTGTCACCACCCCCATTGGCGGCCAACCCACCACTGTCACTGTTCCTTGCGAGGTTGTTCCCACCACTGGTCCTTCCGGTAACCCCACCACCATCATTGTCCCCGTTCCCACCAAGCCTGTTGAGACCAAGCCTGTTGACACTAAGCCCGTTGAGACCAAGCCTGTCGAGACCAAGCCCGTTGAGACCAAGCCCGCTCCTTCCCTCTCTGCTTCTGCCACCACCCCCGTTGTCGTCCCCACCTCTCCTCCTGCCGTCACCACCATTCCCCAAGTCAACGGTGCTGCTTCTAACTCCAAGAGCATTGCTTTGGTCGGTGGTGCTCTTTTGGCTTTCGCCCTCCTCGCTTAAAATCATTCTCATGTGACTTTTATTCTCATCTTTTTTTGTTTTTTCTCATTTTTTTCCACTTTAACTACTAATTTCTCATACAACATTTTTTTGATTCTCTAGGATCAATTATTATGAACAATTCTATTTAATAGAGCTACACTCTCTTTCAGAGCTAAATAATAATGTATAACCTTTAATTTATGAACTTTTTATTGCCTTACAAGAATATTCCATCATCATCATATAATCTGAGTAGTTTTTCAATTGAAAACACTGCGAATGATTCATCGGAATGCAGGCAGTGTCGACTTATGAGATCAACATGTCTAGTCATGAAAACTGTAGCCCAACAACACCTGAATCCATCTGACGATATACATAATGTGTACATACACGACGATCAGCGACTAAACTTATTACGATAATGCCTGACGGCCTAGACATTTTAATCCGCCTTTTTTCTTAAAAATAGTTTTTCTCAGAGCCGCGATCTCGCCCAAAAAAAAGTCATGATGATAAAGGCTCTTTCATTCTCCCGTATTTTCTGCTGGTCGATGGTACTGTGATGGAGTACAAATGGTCTTAAATTTTGTGTACAAATATCAGACACGAAATTTTTTATGGTGGCAAGCTGTTGATACATTGACTTGTTACATTAGTGTAAAAAGAGAATAAAGGAATACATACTCATTGGAAGGGCGTGTGCGAATTACGAAAAATCAGACATTTTTCTTTACGATAGTTCTACACATAGTGAAAAATGCTTTGCCAGCTTTTGCAAGTTACACACCAAAGTAGACGTGTGTATTCGTCATCCACGGTACATATGAAAAACCAAAACGAAGGAAATGGGCTCAACTGGTTTTTGATGCTCCAAGTCCATGGTTCTTGTTTAAATAGTGGCGATTGAGCTCTTCAAGAGGATCACGGACAGCAGCGGGAACCTTTCTGTAGGCTTTCGTGATAACAGAACAGCGGGAATACACACTGAACTGTACACACAGCGGACCGAACCGTACAAACATTCACACTAAACAGCCGCCGCCCTCTTCCTCCCTTCTCCCTTACAACAACAGCCTAAACAGGTTTGAACAGGCTTTTGCCCGCAAATGGCTAGCTCGTTTCTCTCTTCCCCCCCCCCCCCCCCCCCCTCCGAAGGCGTGCCAATTCGGGAATACACTTGTGCATGCATGTGTACGAGGGAAAAACACACTTTTTTTTGTTATTGTTCTTTGTCTGGATTTTTGTAAGTGTACACACACACATTCTCTCTCTCTCTCCCCTTTGAGGTGGTGCTTCAGTGTGATTTCCAAGGTGGTGGTGCATGGTTATGTGTGTATGTGTACATATAAATAGGTTGGACTTGTTTTGTTGCTCGCGTTTGGACGGTCAGCCCATGGCCTTTTTGTGGTTTCTTTCTGGTTGTATGTAGTGTGTACTCCTAGCACATTCCATGATCACTGCCAGCGGTGTCTCGCCATGTTTGTATTCAAATGCGTATAATGCTGAATGAGGGCTTGGAAGTGTATGTTACATGTGTATCTACGAGATCAGGATAATATCGGCCTTTGTGGGATAAGAATAGCATGCTTTACACACACTAGAGAGTGGAGACGTGATTTTATTTATTTTTGACGTTACAGCAGCGTTGCAGTGTAGTGTACATGATGAGATCACATTCCGGATGATTTTCAAGTAGAAAGTGTGTGCTCTCTACAAATACAAACATGGGCTTCATTTGGACCAGGCAATACAGATCATGTACAACTAGAATAAATGCGCTTGTTGTCTCTTAGTATTATGTGTAGAAAGCTCTTGTACAGTTCACATGTATGTAAACTTTAGCAGGGAAAATTCTTGCGCGCAAACGAAAAACTGCAATTGTACACACCACAAATGACGTCGCGCAAATACTGGGTTTTGGCTGTACACATATTGAGACTACATTGTATACACACCTGGTAAAGTCAGAGTGTAGTTCAGCAAAATACATGTGTATAAGCGTGCTGACTTTGTATTATTAGCAATTACCAAAAGATCAACTTGAAGATACACAAAGAAACGGGCCAGAAGTGGTGCTGGTTTATATAAATAGAATCTTTCGTCAAGAGCAAGTCCATCACCCGAGTGCACACAGACAGAGGGTCTCTGGGCGATCAATCTTCGGGGTTAAAGCAATAAAAACACAAATGTGTGTATACAAATCAAATGATGCTGCTGAAACTTTGAGTTTGGATTCAGACATCATCGCAAAGAGTCCAGTTGTACACAGATCCAGAATACACAGTGTGTACACTCACAATCAATCTTTTGCGCCCTGCTCCGCATTGTACACAATTCCATAAATAACAACAACAGATCCACGTTGCATCTACACTTCATACGCATGTACACACAATATATACTGTAGAAGAAGAATCAATCTGGATCTGAACTCAGGCGCCGCTTTTTAACCTCCCGAGATCGATTTCAAGTGTCGAGATCTACACACGCTCAATCGTATTTGCCTTTGGGTGTGAAAGCTGTAGCCATCGTCAATACACTTAGGTCCTGTTTACAGATTAGCAGTACAGCTACGAAATCGAGAATTGTGTACAAGAAGGCAAGCACACATGTCTGTATGTAGATATTACGCGATAAAGCAGGTATGTGATCCTCCTCTTAGTGTGTACTAGTTACATCTTCGACCATATTGTGTACAGCATGCATTACACGTAATTGGCGAACGCGAGAGTGTGTATGGAGACTGGAGCTGGCAAAATACACAGATCACTGTGTACGATTTGAGTAGAGGAAATGATGTGTACAAGAACGGGAAAGATTCACATATTATTATGATGTATTTCAAAGATGCATCTTTGGAATTGTTTGGCTCACAGTGAAGCTGATCAATATATATTTTTTTTTTCAAAAAAGTGAAGCCGATTTTTAAGAGAAGAGAAGAGGGAAGATAGGTGTTGAAAGTAGACGCGTCGCGCTAAATTTACACACAATGTGTTACTGCGAGTACAATTGTGTATTCTTTTCTTGTGTTGTTTCAAAAAGAACCAAGTCAAACTACGCTTTTTTCTCGTGGATTTTTCTTGTCAAAAAAAGACCGAGCCCCCAACAAGACAAATACGATCGTCAGTCCTGGCAGGCGGGCAGGCGCGAGGCGGCGCTGAAGAAATGGTTACAAGTGTATTCTGATCGCTGGTAAACGCCGTTGGGAGTTTGTGTACGAGGATCTCTGACTCCCCAGAGATCCAGTCAGTTCGGTGCGCGCGTCTGGTTGGTACACAAATACACACATTTGTGCAAGTTTGGGACGTTTTGAGAAACGAGCCGAAACGCCACCAGAAAAATCGAGATCTTGAAGGCGGTGTGTATATGTGTACACACCCAAACTTTTTTACGAGATTGGGTGTGTATCAACGATGGTGCTTGCAGAGAATTGAGAAGAAAATAAAATGGCATGAAGATGTACACACTGAAGAGGTTCGGGATTATTACATAACTACATGTAGTGCTTTTCATGTCAATAAAAATTGTCTAGAAGATTCTTCAATACACATCTGAAGGTGAACCTATTTTCTGAAGGTTTTTACACAGGCAAAGACGGAAAAAAAAAAAATTAAAAACACCAGGTCACGTCATTGTAGTGCGTAGACCAAAAACAAAACGACCGAATATGGACTGGACAATCTGGGTTTAAGGCAGAATTAAAAATAAAAAAAATACACTTACGAATTTACGTAACTAGGTTTTGTAGGTACAGTACCTGTTTAGACACACTGTGGCTAACAGATTAGGGCAGACGCGCTAAACCGCTTTTCGACACTGGACTAGAAAAAAGGTGTGCTTGGAACACTGTACAGGCAAATGATTAGTTGGAGGTTGATTGGTGATAGATTGGACCGAGAATGTCCAGATGGAAATGGTGAAATTGCTACTTCTCAAATAGACATCAAGATTCCTTCTTAAACACTTCAATCAAGGATATCGACGAGACACATTCAAACCCATAACCTGTGTACACACACAGCTTCCATGCAAGTTTTTCCAACGTCAGAAAAAGAACAAAAAACACGTGCTCCAAAAACCACGGCGCTTGACGATTTGAACGATTATCGTCGTACAATTGTGTATCTTTTTGCCAAAGCATCATCGTGATAACCTATATATAGGTTATACAGTTATAGTTATACAGCGCGCTGGGTCGTTTGCGATGGTGGATAAAGAGGATGAGAAACGGCGTGTACGACCCTTTGAAAACTTGTATACGCTGTGTGTGTAAACTTGTTGAATATTAAACTGAGAGGATAACGCTGTACAACTGCATGTATGCGCCATGCCGCTGATATCAAACGCTACAAATACATACTAGCGGAGCTCTTGAAAGCGGATTCAGGGCTACACACATGTGTGAATGTGTAGACTAACGGGATGTGCTTTTTCGTGCTCCAGAACCATGGCTATACAATCGTATGCTGTAGCGAATACAGATATGAGCAATGTGTATACATACACTTTACAGTCTGTGAACAAACTGCCTGGAGTCAGACCTCTGAATCAAGGCATGCACCAAGACTGAGAGAAAAACTAAAAGGTTTGGAGCTCATGGTGATTGCCCACCACTGTATACAAGATACAATACAAGAGCTTGGAATCAGGTCGACACACATCTGTACACAGTTGAAATGTATATATAGATACATACACATGAACATGAACAAAAAAAAAGATCGTCTGTAGAACTCAACCAGGGCCCATTTACATTTGCCAATATTCTCTTGTTCAATTTTGACTTTTGCCATCACGATGTACAGCTTGTACACATCACTTGCAGATCCACATTCGCTGCAAAGTTTACAGATTGCCTTTAAGGCTTTACACAACAGAACTGTGTACACATCTCCGGGGTTGTAAATGTTGCAAATGTACACATGCTCTTGTTCTCATTGTTGCTCGTGGTTGAACTGAACTGTAAACAAACACGAATGTGTATAAAAACAGTGTGTATTGTGACGGAGAAGAGGCTTCTTGTCGATGCAAAAGCTCAAGCATTGCACTGCTCTATACACACAGCAATACTGTGAGCCTATAGCAACAAGAAAGAACTGATTTATACATGTGAACTCAAAGGCTATGTGTGTATACATTGCCGCATGAATATAAATAGCGACAAGGAAACCGTCGCCGTGGATTACAGGTGAACAAAACCTATACACAATAAGAATTAAAGTGGGCACATGGGCAATATTGGCTGAGCGTGTGTAATAACTAGATGTCATGATAGTTGTTCAATATACATTTGCTGTGGTCTATTTTTGGTCCTGGATAATTTCCAAGTTGTGTATCCAAATTGATAAAAAAATCGTACAATTATGTATGTACTGAGTGTTTCTTACGTTCAATTTGAAAGAGCAGATTCGTAATTGTAATTTGTAACCAGAAACTCGGTGAGTTGCTTAGCGAGGCAATGTATGCTCAATGACGATGAGTTTGCCTTAATTAAAATATGTTCACGTAAGACGAATGCCAATGTACAAGCCCATGATGATCGACGGTATAGCAGCATCAGGAACGGCGTCAAAAAAGTGTAGTCATGCTGATGCCAAAAACACAACTACAGTCTATCCAGTATCAAGCTAGCCTTTGATGTGTAAAAATAAGTGTACACTAAAAAAATTTCGCCCCGGTGTTTGGATGAAGCTTGATTCGTTTTGGAGCTTTACTGGAAACATACCCATTTCACAGTCTACATCGTCGATTGGCGCGGGTGAACGATGCAGTCAACAAGAAGCTCAATTCATGTACACATCTGTTCCACAAGTGGGGATGTAAGCTGGACATCAAAGCAGGGCTCCCTGCAAAAAAGCGTCCTTATGAGTTTGTAAATATAGGTTTCTGGATCCACACGCAATCAGCGTACAAACAAAGCGGCGTTGGAAAGTGGCTACACATGTACTACACAATATCTCATGAAGTGTAATGTAGGACTGGCGTACGTTTGGGAAAAGGTCCTGGACGCTTTTGCTTTTGCTCCTTTTTCGAATGGCATCAATGTTTTTTTTTTTCAGAGATTGCTCTGGAGATGTGTACACACAATGCCCGTGATGTGTGTAGCTCCCGGAGATAAAAACTCAATTAATACCATGGTACAGATGTGTGTTTATTCTCACTACAGTTAGTGTGTGTACAGATACAGACAAACTGTATCCGCTCTTAGTGTGTGTAATCTACCCATGTTTGTATGTATTTTTTGTACAGTCTCTCTGTGTTGTCCAACACTTTTGATTCCTTTCCCTAAATGCAACTCGACTCGACTTTATCTCTTGTGTAACTACAACGCATTGGGATTCATACATGTAATAACTGCAAGGTATGAACAGCCTAAATCTTGGAGTTTTTTGTGTCTACGCAAGCCCAGAAATGGGCGGAGATCCACTTGCAACTCTGGTTGTACACAGAAGTCTTTTTTTTTGTAATCGAGTGGTGGTGGAGGAGGTCTGCCCAACGTAAGCGGTTCGTGTTATCCTGCGGTGTGTCCAGAAAGGCACTTGGAATGGGTTTGTGTGTAGACACAGTTGTGCAAAGCGGATGTGTATGAAGACTTGTAGAGTAAACTGTACACACCAAGAAAAGAATACACATCTTGCCCATGAGCGCTGTTTATCGGTGTACACCCTTATGCACTTTACCAATACATTACATTGGTTGCTACAGTTTATCTAAACAAAGACACTGAAATTGAACCTAGGTAGATTTGTGTCTCCATTGACGTTCGTATGGACGCAAACAGATTCAAATGTACAAGACCAATTGTACATTTGAATACAATTAGCGGATGTCAGATAAGTCATGAGCGAATTCAGTGTACAGAAACCGTCTTGTTTTTAATTTGCTTCACAACTGCTGTAAAGCCTCTTTTATTTTAGAACCGATGATGCGCATATCGCTTACACAATGCATGTGAATAGATGGGCAGTTTTTCACGGCCAAATGTGTACACACAAGTTCTCTGCTTTTTGTATTTTTGTATTTTTGTTTGTTTGTACAAAGTTTACGCGTGAATGTGTACAGACCGCAATCTCTCTTGTATGTCAGTGTATCCTTTGTTGAGGTTTTGGTACATTTGGAATCACGCAGTGCTGGGAATTACAAGAAAAAAGCTTCATTAAACCTTGGATTATACGATTGGATCAAGTGTACGCACTACAAGTACAGAATCTGGGGATGTGTAGCAATTTCAAGTACAGTTTATATTGCATTTGTGACGTTTGATTTTTTTGGTATTCATGTTTTTTCGTGGAATTGACGGTCGAGAGGGTCTTGTTTTTGGTGTTCTGTAGTTACATCACTTACAGTTATTCAGAACTTGTACTCGCAAACGGTACAGTTTGTGTGTGACTGGTGACACCCCGAAGTGTAAAACGAACATGATCTACGAGTCGTCGCATATACCTTCTTGAATATCGTACTTTGCTTACGCTTCAAAAAAAAAAAAGCAGCTGTACCAACGATCATGCTTTGAAGCGGTCCCTGAGTGGCTCGCCTCTATGGCTGCCTTTGCTGTGTACAGAATTCATTTGGATGTGTGTATGTGTAGAACTTTAACAAAAGCAACCATCGTTTTGATTTGAGAGCAGTGCCAGAGGATGCTTAATTCTTAGGCTACTCTTTCCGTATAATCAAAACAGTATGCGATTACACCAGTGCATGTGTACATCAACAAGTTCACAAATGTACTGGTATCAAATCTAACAAGAACATAAAGGATGAAAGTGAATATGAACTGGTACTGGAAACCATGTACACATGATTCTTTATTAAAGCGGTCTGTAACCAGTCGGTAAACATTCGTATTTTTTTTTGTTCTTCTTCGCACTACCAGTTTCTTTCTTTCTACGTTTCGATTGGAATCGTTGTGTATTGTACACTAGCCCCAGATTTTAGTGTGTAAGGATACGAAAAAGGTTGCTGGATTATGATGTAAAGGATTGAACTACACAACAACTGCGGAAACTCACTTGGTGCAGTTGTTCAGACAAGAGGCTTTAGATATGAAATATATTTCTACTTGACCTGGTTATCGGCCTGGAACAAGCGAGTGATCTCGCGTGTATGTGCAAACTGTTGGTGCACTGTAAACAAGACCTCTTTTTTTCTGTCTGGAGTACATATTATAATGTAAACAAACAAGCTGGTATGTACACACAACCGACCAAACGATTTTTTCGAAAAACTGATGTGTACGCTAAGAAAAAAAAGGTGATGTACAGAAAAAAAATATGGGGCTGGCAATTGATAGCATTGTAGATGCATACACAAAGAAAACAGAGATTTGTATGTGTACTGACACTGGCGTTGTGCTTTATGAATTCGCGCAAAACCTGTGTGTACACTACATGAACCGACTTTAAGCTTTGAATACACATCAAAAAGTAATAAGACAAAGTCAGTGAAAATTAATTTCAACACGATTGTGTAGATTGGTTCCCGCCATTCTGAAATAGTGCGCAACTTTGGTGATTGTAGTTTTAGCGTACAAAGCGATACACACCTGCTGCAAGTGTATAGAAAAGTGGTTTGGGACTTTTTTTCGACGTTACATACGTAACGCTGCGTGACTTTTATATTGACAGATTTCGATTATTTTGAAGCGATACATGCCCTGTTTCTATTCTGCATTTCCACAAGTACAGATTAGACATCAGTATGAAGATATTCACTGGCAAGAGTGTACATAAGCCAAACAACATTGTGTAAACATTAAGTGTACAGTGTGTATACATACAGTATACACACAACACTTATGCAGCTATGATTTGGTCTCACGCATACAGAGAAAGAATTTAATATACACAAGTTTTGTGAACCTCGCTTATCACGGATTTTCTTTCAAGTGTGTGTATCCAGTGTGTACACACACCGTTGAATCCAGAGGAAAGACATGTGATGATACATCGACTGTTCTGCCTTATCACGATGTGCTTTCGTCTGCACGTATATCCACCTACAAAGTCTCAATAGAGCTGTGGTTTCTACACAGCGCCACTGTATGTACACTTGTGGTGCGATCATCTGTAATTGTAGACTGCCACAATCCACCCTGGACTCAGCTTCTTCAAGAGCTGAGCCAATTAATAGCTGAGAAAGACCAAGGAACAATTTTGTCTTTTTTGAAAAGCTTTACACCTGATTGTGGATATTTCACAGCTCATGAAACAACTTCTATATTCTACTACACATCAATGTATGTACAAGTCTCTATGCTGCGGGCCGGGTAGGCACCTAAAGTTTTTGCCTAGTTCGAAAGTGGCGTACACACCGTGATTGTAGCCAGTCAATGCAAACATCCCCCCGTTTCCATCATTAGTCTCCGTCGAGATACAGGGCAGGTACCACACATGTGAACAGAAGAGCTAGAGTGGTGGTATTGCTCGTGATGCATCACAGTCTCTGTCGTGTACACACACAGGTGTGCTGTACACACCAAAGTGGATCTGTAATTAAAGTGTGTATCATGGATTTCCAGTTTCAAATCCTGCTGATGATGCAGGACTTGTTGTTTTGTACCTAGCGTAGTCCCATTTTGTAATTTCCTAGTCAAGTTGACTCGACCACCCTGTATACCTCTTACCTTCAAGAAAGAGATGGGTAGACTTGGGAATATATTCTTACAGCATGACCAAGAAACTGTTGGAGAGCGTGGAACCCGGAGAACTCAACTGTGATTAATTCAATAAATTGATGTTTTCTTTGTAAAATCGTCTCTTCGAAGTCAAAGAGGTGGTGAATGGATCAACCTCAACTAGGAAATTATTGAACGGGAACTGGACAGCACTGTACACTTGACAAAAATCAAACTGTATTACACTGATAACGACCATGCATGAAGGATGAAGATTCTAGCATACTCCAGTTTTCTATTACTACGAGTTCCTAAAGTTTTTGAAATACATACAGACTTGTTATCTTGATATATTAATGACGTTACTGCATTGTTATCATGTCTAATCATCCCTTTTGCACTATTGATTCGGCTTCTAGTATACGTCCATTGTCCTGGCAAACATGGCAATGTATATACGTGTTACGCTTGTTAATGACTTTGCTTACTGACCCGTTTAGCGATTATTATGTCTGAAGACATCGGCAATACAAGCGAGGCAACGAAGACGAAAGTATTCTTTCAAGGCATTCTTGATGTTGTGAGTGTACATTAAAGGCGATGCTTTACACAACGGTTTTTCACCTTCCATGCATTGTCTAACTTGGTGCCTACCTTGGTACACATGTGGTGTGTACAGAGAACTGTGTACTTTCAAACACACTAGTGTGTGTATTTGAAGGGTTCATTACATTCAAGGTGTGTACACATCTTGTATGTGACTTTGCGTACATTCCGTATGTTGTATACACAACTTGAGATCGGAGTCTTGCCAAAAATAGATTTCAGCGCAAGGCTGCCTATGACAGTCAGCATGTGTACCTGCTTCAAAGTGTACACACGCTGTGTGTGTATTTCAAAATTACACTTTACTCTCAGCCAGGCGTGCCGATCATGCTTGTACATAGGCACGCCCTGTTGAATAATGTGTATAGAAGAGACGGGTGTACGTATGTACAATGTGTAATCCATAAATAAAACGACTCTGTAATCATTTTGATTGTACTGGAGAAATCCAATCTTATTTTTTTCATACAAAAGTTCATTTTTCTTATAGATTTATCCATAATTTATGGGATTCCGCATTCCTACCTGTTTGTCTATTAAAAATAAACGGTACATAGTTAAACGTATTTTCAAACTGTAACGCTTGACTCAAGTATGTATAGGCTCAGTACCCCTCCGGAAACAAGATGTATTCAGTTACATCTGGCGACCATCAATGAACAAGTTTCTCATGTAGACTTTGCCTATTTGCAAATATTTAAGAGATCCTTGCTTATTTTGTAAAAAAATGGTTGTCAGGTGTAACTGAAAACATTTTGTTTCCGGAGGGGTACGTTTTTCAGAGGGTGCTAAGCTTATACATGGCAGCTGTACATCTAACATGTCAAGTGAATATCTATAGATGACATTATGCCACTTCAGTGCTTCTTTCCAGAGTGCATAAAGCTGCTTCCTTTGTTTAATAGACGCTTTTTTTACATATGGCCCATTCTTTTTCAGCTATAGGACGGTGTAATGTACTCAGCTATAAGTTTTGATTTTGATAAATAGACTTGATTTGCATAGGAAATGCGATGCCAATATAGAGGAAAAGATGTACGGTCAGTGATAAAGTCATGAAAATAAAAATTCAAAGCCCAAAAGACAGTTTCAACAAGCCATGATTATTTAGTTAATTGTATAGACTTTTAAACGAAAACACAATGGCGATGCTTGGAATGAACATACAAAAATGACTTTCCTGGCTACAAAATCGTAATGAAAGCTAACAGATATGGCAACAATGCAGCTCTCTACATCTACACTTTTGCAAAGTGTATCCAAGTTGCATTGGATAAGAGAATAGTATTTCACAATCCAGAAACAGAATGGAGCTAACTTACATCACAACCGATATTTGCCCACCAATTTGGAAAAAAAAATTCTAGAGTTGGATCTGTATAAAAATACTTATACGCTATGTATTTCTGCTGTGTGTGTACAAGACATTAACGTTTAATTGCAATATTCTATAATCCAAAGAAATTTCTTGATTGCATGTAGAACCCCAGACGGAAAAAAATCAGGGGTTTTGACGATTATGAAATAAAAGGATGTTATGTTTATTGCAATGTATATGTAGTTGTAATGTATCATAGACAAAATATTACCCTCTCCAAGCAGCTAATACTCGATCATGGCCTTATTTATTCTAGTTATACTTCTGTATTCACATTGTGCTCCTATACTGGCTTTGCAATGATAATTATGACCATTGAGAATACATGTAACTGGATACGCTATGCATGAGCCTAATAATTTAACGAATAATAGTTCAGGGGGGTTTGTATGGCCATTTGTGTACAGAGCATGTTTGCGCTCTGTGATAATTGGATTGTAACAAGGGAAATGCGATGTGCTAGCTCAAATTTTCTAATGTTATACACACACAGTCACGTCTTTGTAAATCTTTTGAAATGGATCCTTTATTAATTGACCCTGTACGGATACAAAATATCAACGTATGGCACATACCAAGTAAAAAGAATTGCTAATATCAAACCACGTTTTTGGGCTTGAAGAGTACATGTACATTCTGAGCTAAAAATATGAACAAGACATGTAGACCGTAAAGAGTCCTGCTTCCTGTACTCTGGATTTGATGATATCTTCAGCAAGTTTGATTTGAAAAGTGTCACAAATAGATTTGTCTGACAACAATAAAAATTACGATATTCCAGTGTCACAGATAGTAATAAAGCGCCACAAAGAAAACATCTGAACGGTGGACGTTGGATATAATAATTTTTTGCTACTCCACGTATTTGGGTTTTTTTTGTATAAATTATCATAATATGCCCAAAATGCTGTTGTGAAAGTCATAGCTAGTTGCATCTATACACCATTCTGTATACTTATAGTTTTTACCTTAACGAAGACCCTGATTCTAAGTGGCAAACTGTTTTCATGCCTACTTTTTCATCTACATACACACCGGTAACAGCCCCCTGATTCGCTTTTATAGCTTCATATTTGATTCAATAAGTTATTGATTCATCAAGCTATAAAGTCTTTATCTCGAAAATGTGCCGGTCATCTCTTGGATTATCTATAAAACTGTTTTTACGACGTTTCTCTTGCTCTACAGACACTTACACACACTGACTCAACCGCCTTTTATACGCACAATTCATATTTATCTTGCAGTAAAGTCTGATTATTGTCAGATCCATATCTTTTGTCATACAATATCCAGTTTTCGAGATATTTCACAAATTCAATCAACAGCAAATTGCTATATTAATTTGAAAAAATAACGTAATTATAATTGCCAATCAGAATTTCTGCTTCATAAGCACGTAGGTGATAAAAATGTACACTCTATGAAAGTACTGTCAGGAGAGAAACACTTGCAACAAAATGGCTATTTTGGTAAGTTTGTGATTTACTAAGTTTGACACTAATTTGATTCTTGTAAGGAAAGCTAGATTTGCTAGCAAATATGATTTGTTAAAACAATGCTATCATTTGGCTACATTTGAATTTGGTCATAATGTGTTTCGTGTAACCTATAGCATAGAAAAAATTGCAATACAATCCTGAAAGCAAATGCCGTAGTTATGGCTATATGATAACAACTTTATAAATGGAAATGAGCTAGGCATGTCCAGAAGATTTATATGTCAAACAATGCTTGTAATACACATACGAAATCAGCACTGCCTGAACTTGAATAAATACTTTATAACAGCTTTCTACAGTATGTACATACCGTGGTCATGCTTCATGCAACATATAAGCTATTGTGAAGACAAATTCAGATAATTTCAAACTACATGTACTTACGTTCTAATACAATCAAACGTTTTTTAAAGAAACATTTGCCCAGAATGAGACAATCATCAATCAGTAGTAAATAAGTCGATACGGTTTAAAAACACAAAATTTGAACGTTGAGTACTGAAAAAATTATGACATGACAGCAAGTGTGATAAGCTGATTGTTTTATATTGTTTACATCAACATGCATTCTCACGGCACTTTTAAAATACAGCTACAAATGTGTGGTTACTTTTGACTGTTTCTATGTTGCACTTCTATAGTTTGTAGGATCATAATTGTAATACCATTTTCCGTTTCTATAAAAAGCATAGGAGTACTATATTAAAATGAGAGCTTGGAGCAGCTTGAAATATTAAACTAAAAAACTAAAAAGTCTACCTTTTTTGAAATGACAACTCCATTGTACATTCTCACAATAGAATTTGCATGATTGGAATACCAGTTGCGAAATTCGGGGTCGCTCGGCAATATAGAATCATGTCAATTGTGATGTTAGAATTTCGAAGAACAAGATCAACTTGTAATATACGGTCTTGTTAATCACACAGTGAAATCTAAACGTACTAGCGATGATATACAAAAAATCAGATCTCAGAAAAGCCTCTTAACACTTTAACTAGCAATGTTTTGACTCTTTACACAAGCATCAGCAATTTATTTACAGTCAATTGCCATATAAACCATCAAAATACATTGATCAAAATGAAATATTTTTGGTTCGCTTTTCTTCTCAAGGAACTTACATAACTTTCAGCAGTATACACAGTACAAACGGAAATCAAAACAGATATTTGTGAACTTTAGAAAATAATCTAATTTCTTGCTTTTTTTGCTACTTTTGTTTCGCCGCTATACGATGTCTTTTTGTGCTGTTTCGCAGTTCTGTCATCTTGAATATCCGCGGTACGCTTCATTGCCCTATTCATTTCATCTACCAAAAATGCTGCTTCACTTATATGGCCTTCTGAAGAAGGCACGTTGTCATCCTCAGAAGACAGCGCGGGATCAGTAAGGCCTGTGAAAAACCCAGAAGGTGGAGTTTTATTGCTAGATTCAAGACTTTGATCCGTCATTTTTGCTTTTTCTGCTAGGTATGCTGCTTTCTTTTGCCTGTAGACTTCGAGTTCGCGTTCGTACTTTTCTGTCCATTTTTGCTTTTCTTCAGGCTTCATATTCTTCCACGACTCAGCAACTAGTGTAGTTAGATCTCCGTTGGATACGGATTGATTACCAGATTTCTCTCGCTCGATCCGAATCTTGGGACGCTGCTGGGCAGAGTAGGCAAAAAATGAAGTCAATGGCTTTTTTGGAGCGTTTGGGTCTTTGCGTTTGTATGGTCGCTTTCTTCTTTTACCATCTGAAGTGATCGACTCCGTCCCAAGCTGTCCTAACGCTCCATTGAGCCCCGAAGCCATTTGTTGTACTTTTTCACTAATGTCAGGATGTCCCACAGCTTCGCTAAATTGCTGGGTAGCGATAATCGTATCGCGTGCCGCCTTGTTGAGCGTGTAGAGACAGCTGATAAGCTATAACACATTGTTAGTATATTTTACTACTGATTGCCTTAAACTAGACGCGTGTTTACGAGTTGTGTATCGGACAAAAACGCATTACAACATCACCAATTGCTAAAGTAGTTTGGCACATACCACATCCTTTAGCGTTTGAACGTCCGTCTGGTCTTTGCTACTCTTGCGAGGTCTTGTCATATTAACTGCACTTTTCTTTTAAATAATTTTGTGTACTGGCTTTATCCCTCTATTTTTGCATCAATTTATTTTTTTGTGAAGATAGATAGTGATTGCAAATTGGTGATTGTTCACTGTGAAATTGGTACAAAACTGTGGTAAATATACCCACAAATTAGCGAGTGATAACAAAAAAGGAGGACACTTGCTTGGTAGAAAAGATGGTAGAGAAATGAACAATTTAACAGAGAAATACCTACTAAATTGCCATGATATTAGTGCGTAATTGTCAGCATGCCGGTTGACAACCTACGCAGTCGCCAGATTTGAATATCTCAGTGGAGATCAGTATAACACTCATGAAGAGCGGATAAGATTCTTGCAAATTCAAAGTATTGATGAATGCAATGCTAAAATATTAGCTATATTGGAAACAATTAGTTCATCTGTCCGTACTTCATCAACTAATACTTGACCTAGCCTTTAGTGCTGAAATCTACGTATAGTCTGAGCACTGAAGATGAGAAACACCCAAATCTGTTTCACACCTATTCTTGTGCATACACCTTCAACATCCCATGTGTATGTCACTGTCAGTAAAGTAACTTTACCATAGATAACATCTATATAACTTTCGACGGTGTTTTTTGGCTCCAGCCCTTTGTCTGTGGTGTTTTGATGCAGAATATTGTATCTCAATCCATCAAGTATGTCACCATGCTGAGACTTACCTGATTAAGAACTTGTAATTGTGCTTTGCTCTAATTCTTTGAATATGAACAGCAGGCCGTTCAAACAATAAAAGTACGTAGGGGTTGAAGTAGTTTTTTTGTAATCAGTAACAGTCAATGATGAGTCAGTGGGCTTTGGGGTACAACTGCAAGTGTAATCTAACCCAGGTTTGCATCTATTCATTAGATGCATTTGAAACGCTATACTAGTGCAGCAGCAAATCAATTTAGCTAAACAAAAGCAAGCACTTTTGGTCTACGTTTGGATACGCTTATTTTTGCAATTCTGTTATTGTTCAGAAATTGTCACAAATTTGCTCATTATATTATGAATATTTGTTTGAAATATTGACAGTGAACTTTTCTAACTATGAGAACCTAATGGGCAGAACGATGTTTTTGGGGATCGATCGTACGAAAGATAATTCTTACTCTGAGTAAATATCTTTTTACAATCTGTTGCTTATTTCTCTTTTGAATGGCAACTATGCGTTCAAGAGAACAATTGCAAGTTATTAAAGCAGTACTTACTTTACATAAATAGTTTATTCAAAACTTTTACACAAACAATATTATTTTGGAAATGCACAATGACAGGCCTCTTGTGATGTTTACAATTTGGTTACATCCGTCTGTTTATAAAACTGCCCAATCATGCCCAGCACACCACTTTCTTCATCTTTTCTTTCACTTTCTTCTTCCTCGTCACTAGATCCATCAAATAGCCGCTTCCTGGAATACAAATCAGTTACGAAAGAGTCACCCAATCCATTGTTTGAACTTGCACTAGCGTTAGACTCACCTTCATCATCGCTCACAATGGTTTCAGGCATTCTGGGCTTTCTGAACTTATGAGATATAAATGAAGAGTCTAAGAAGCCTGATCTTGCAAGTGGTGTAGATATACCAGTTTGTTGAATTCTACTGAATCTTCCCATAACGCTGTTTTCCATAAATTCAGAATCAGACAAGTTGTTGTGTTTATTCAACGCCTTATGCAGTGGTGGATGAACCTTTGCATGTGTTTCAGAATGATCTGTTTCCGCTCCGTAGTTGTCCAGGAAATTGAGATAAGACTTAAGCATTTTGCCGTCGGCATTTCCCACTCTAAAGTCGACATCGTGCTCAAATGCACCCCGCGACTGGTATCCAGATTTTTTCTTAGTCGCGTTCTCGAAATCAAATGTTGCAAAACTACAAACATTTCCAATTCCCTTGACATTGATTGTGTGATCGCGGAAAAAGTCAACAATTTTGGCACTACTTGAACGAAGAGAAAACCACAGCAGAAATGGTGCAACAATAACACTCAATAGTTCACGAACAAGAATCATGATCTTCAGATCGTAACACTTGCAGAATTCGTTCTTGACATAGTCAGTGTGCAATTTGCCGTCCCACTCTTCTGGAAGATAATGAGTGAATTCAACAACTTCACGTAGCCCTGTTTCCGGGTCAAAAACATACTGTTCGTTAGAAATTAGACTTCTGCTCAATGCCAAAATGGAGCCAAAGAGACCAATGTAGAATAGGACAGTTTTGTCTTTTGTGATTTCAAATCCCAAGAAAAGCTCAGGGTCAATCAAAGAAACAATACCCAAAACTGCAGCAAAAGATCCTGTTACAAATGCAACAAATTTAGACAAAATGACCGTCTTTTCTTTCGGAAACTGGTTCACATATTTGGCAGCGGGGGTACCACTGTTGTTTAGTCTTTTTTGGAATAAGTGAAACAATTCGTTAAACTCTCGCATTTTCCATTCTGCCAAAGGAGTGTATTGCCGACTGCCAATTGCACCTGGATCTTTGTGATATTCATTGAAGTAGCGGAAAAAAATACAACAGAGTTAAGTAAACAACTGTAAATGGAGCGCAAAGGACGTTTATAACAGCGGCAAACATAAATCTTCTCTCCAAACCATCAATCAGTAGCTGTCTTTGATTTTCCTTCAGAAATATAGGCCGAACTTGTCCGTTTTCATTAAACACATAGTCCATAACACAAAGACTCAGATTCCATTCAATAGTTTTGGTCATCCACGGTTCGCTGTAAAAATACTTCAAAAAGGGTAACTGCAAATTCAAGATTTTGTTATTCATCATTGCAATAAAGTAGTTTTCCTTCCTCATGATTCTATTGGCAACATCATGGGGGTCCATACTAGATTTCGTATAATCTTCTTTGAAAGTAGTGGGATTCTTTTCGCGTAAAAGCATGAGTCGCTTGACAACAAGCTGCCAGGAGATTGTTTGCATCTCGTCTTCGCTAATATCCAATAAATAGTAATAAAAGTTCTTCAGTTCTATTAACTGCTTGATATCGTGCACATATTGTAGAAGCTTCATAAACCAAAACAGAGTAAATAACCATAGAAGAAAGGTTGGAAAATACCCCAGTCTTGACATGCACTGTGGATACTGAACTTCGCTTAGCTTTGAAGAACTTCTGATCTTTGAGTAATCAATACAGGTACTCAGGTACGTTGAGAATCCCACAACAAACATTACTGTGAGCATGTTTAGCAAGCGAGATAACAGAATACAGTATAATCCGTTACCCAAATAATAGTTATAGACCTGAGATAAAAATACGTCAAGGTTTTCAACATTTGCCCATTTCCACAGCGCTCGTTGCATCGGATCTATTGTACCTCCGAGCCTCACAGCTCTCGGATTCTGCAGCATGCTTTCCCTGAGACGGTTTGTATTAGAAGCATTGCTTCGAGCACCCATTGTCGCTGGCAAAGGTAAATAGCTTTCTTTGTGGGCTGAAGGCGGTTTAGGATCTGAGAACAGTACGCTTCGTGCCGTTTGCTTTAATCTTCCTTGCCTGTTGAGAATAGAATGATGTTTCGGAGAATCAAACATCAAAGAAGAAGGAACTTCATCTTCCTCATTTGATATATGCCGTGCTGATTTTGGTTGTGGTTCTGATGCCAGAAACGAGTTTGAAGGCTTTAGTTCCAACGCCTGATTATCTGGGGAAATATCTAGGGAGTGATATAGCGATCCCGACAAATGGTGAACTGAATTAGACATGTGTAGGAAATGCAAGTAGGAGAAAGTGTGATGTATCAACAAAAAAATGAATCAAACTTAACAAGTTTTAGAAAAAGATAGATATAGTGTGTGAATGAGTTATACGAAAGGAAGTGATAGAGAAAGGCAAGAGCAATACTTTGATCAAAAATGTAGGAAACATTCAGATTTACTGATAACGCACTGGATCTATCTGATGTGTAAAAGCAAAACTTCACGTGATTTTGTTGCCACTAGATAATAATTTTTGTGGATTACGAGTTAAACAATAACACTTATACATGTGAAATTGAGGAACTGTAAAAAAATTATCATGTCAAGGCAAATTCTGAATGTCACACTTTTTGCGGTTAGTTAATCAAACGCAATTTGAAGAGACACGCTGCAAATGGTGGTAACTACAAACTAAATCTAATGGCATGATTCAGTTTTACGAGTAAATCACTATCTTTACGAAATTGATCGTTGACAAGATCATATTGTAAGCAGCCTAAACTGAAAACACTAGTGGCCATAATCAAGCCAATGTCATACACTTTCTTTCTAGAGACCTTCCGTAAAATTCGTTTCGTATACAGTGATACGTATATTAATAAATTATTAATTTAAAGCCTGTATTCAGTTTTGATTGACAGTTATCTCGAAATTGACGTGCGTAGACCAAAAATGCCGCCTCAAACCGTGGTCAAACACAGTGTCTGGTTTATTTTATTATCACTTCCCAAAAAATGTTGAAATCAAGCTTTTAAATTCTCTCTTGACTTTTGGATCAATTGCCTATTTTATGCTTTGTATCTATGCCCAAGTATGGATCCAATAATTTTCGAATTTAGAGTATATAATAAATGTTGGAATAGGTCCTACTAGTGAGTTTAGATAGCACTGCAGACATGGGTATACTATGCTTTTTGCACAACTTGGATTCAGAGCGTAATAGGTAATATTTGCCATTTTCCCGCTATTTTTGTTTCAAAGTTCAATATCACAACTGATTTGATTTGTCACACTGTAATCAAACCAATTGTTGAGTGAAACTAAAGGCAGTTTTGTAGCCAATAGCCAGTATCTATAAAATGAATTCGATAGACCTTAACAGATCAGACTACATTACATGCTCACTCTTGCAAAACTAGTTTGGTGGTTGAAAATTTAAACTGCAAAGCTTTTTGTGTTGAAGCTGATAATTGTTGTGGCAAAGCTAGTTGCCTTTTAACACAGAAAATTGCAGGAAGTATTGTACGGCTTCACAATATTGCTAGGCCGTTTGTAATTCAATCTACAATTCAAACGTAGAACATAGTGACAAGTCAAACTGATTCCTCACTTTGAGTGTGAAAGTCATATTGTTAAGTCTAGTAAAAACATAAAAATTTCGTTAAATCATGATACTAAGAAGTACACAAAGTAAAGAAAGGTTAGATATAGCACAACTTGTGCTGAAAGATTGGAAAAAATATTTTTGTACCCTCATTAGATCCTTGATATACCAAATTCTTACTGACTACAACCTCACAAAAACAAATTTAGCGCTATATGGCATTAGTTATTCACAACATGTATCAGTTGTACAGCAAATATTATTGTCGACGACTTATTGAAAAAGATGTTTAAAAATAGTATAGAGTCATTGTACCAATAAATTGGGAGAACCAAAATGCGTATACCCAAATAGAACATGACTTACTACAGTGTTTATATTGTAAGATCTTCCAGCCGCATGCTTTAATAGATGATCTGCAAGATGAACAAACGGCTGTGTGATAAAACGGTCAGATTGCATAAGCCTTGATCCGTGTCAAAATATTATATATTTTTGAACCGTTGAATTTTGGAGGTTTGAAATGCAGACGTGATATTTGTGTGTATTCTTATTGTATGAATTTAGGAATTCATGAATTCGAATTTTATCGACAAATCCTCGATTTGAGTAAAATGAACTCAACGGGCTGTGTTCTGAATGTCCAGACACAAGATGAGTATACATGTTGCAATGAGGCTCATACCAAAACTGACAAGATACATAATCAATAGAACCTGTGATTGAAATCTTAACAATGATGGCTTCTAGCTCACTGATCATACTCTAATATGGCAAGTGATTCAAAATTTACCTTTCACAGTTTATCAAATGATTGATATTGCCCCAATGTACAATTTACTTTTCTCTAATAATAGTAAGATGTCCAATTCTCACGAGTAAACCAAGATCATGTTACATACGATTCAAAAGCCCATGTCTACTGTGTATATGGTCAACGGCACTTGTATATTAAAGTAGGTGTAGATGAAAAATGAAACTTTAATAATAATATTATTATGGAAGAAACACGAACCAAATTGCGTTTGTTTATTTGCACATTTGGAAAGTGTTTCACCTACTTTTGACTGCTTAGAGCGCATAACCCGTCGAGTAGAAACGTACTGCGCTCAGTGTCAGATACAATTAGTTGTTCAAATCATTCTAAACATGGAATGCGTTCTCTCTGCTTACTGATTCTTTCTATATTTCTTCATATTAAACACATATCCTATCTATATCAAAAGGGATCTGTGGATTTGCGAGATCTGAACGAAATAGTCAAATTAACCAAAATGTATTAAAGCAAGAAAAGAAAATAAAAAGAAAAAAATACGATTATGTGACGTGGTTAGGTACTTATGTAGGTGTGATGCGCTTAAATACAATTGACATTACAATGGAGAAAAAAAAAAGATGGCATTAAATAGATTCATTAAAAATTCAGGCATTTTTATTAGGACCCGTCAGATGTAAAACGAATAAAAAATAAAAAATTGAAAATAAAATCGAGCAGATTCTAAGCAATGAGCGTTTCAGTATTATGCGAAATATTCGTGATTATCTCGTTAATCAATAACTATCCTTGAGTTAAGCATTTCGTTTCCATTACTGTCTTTGGTTCCAAGGGGTATTGAGTCCGTATCATGTATAGCGTCGTCTTTACGATTTGTTTCTTTTTTAAGTCCAAGACCAAAGTTACGCAAGACTTTGATGGAATAGAAAATGGTCAAAATTAAAAACACCAGAGTAATACATGCAAATACTGTAAGTGTTTTGCGCGCACGCATGAATCGATTCTTCTTCAGTATATTGCCAACAGTGTAAAGTCGAATAAGTTTAAAAAGAAAGTACGCCATGGCTGGGAAACACAAGAAGATGAATGCGTAAAGTCCAAGCTTGAACTCGCGCTTGGCCGAGTAGATGGCGCCAAACAAAATTAAAATAGTTAATGGGATAACTGCAATAGTCAAGCCAAACTCAACATCTTTTGATTGCAGAACAACGATAACAAATTGTAGAGTAAATCCGACAAAGAAAAAAATATCGAAAATAATAATGGATTCGAAAAATAAATAGTCGCGGAGCGCACGTTTAAGTCGCAAAGAAGCGCCGATTCTCTTGAAAATGTCCCAATTGAAGTTTTCGTATAGTTTCCAGGTCAAAAACATTTGTAACAGGAACTGGCATCCGATAATACATGGAACCGAGATCAAAAAATTGAGTACTTTACGATCGGAGAGAAAGGCTCCAGAGGTGTACATGATGCCAATGTACCCCATGATTTGGTCGTACTGAATACCTGAGTATACCAACATGGCTAGCGAAAAGATCATCAGAAATCCTAGCTGAATGGTGTTTCTATAACTTAGAGCCCATAACGACACAAGCACTTGATATACACCTGCAAACAGGAAAAGAGCAAGATAAAGTGGCATTGTTTGACCCATCACTTGTGTGTCCGAACAATCTACCTGATCGGCAGAACACTTTTCCACGGTATCGGAGGCCTGCTGAAACCATGCAAAGATCACGGCTTCTACTGCGATAGTTGCCGAATTAAATAAGATGGCACTTGCAATGTAAAATCGTGCCCATATTGTTTTAGGAAAACTGAATTTCGCGGCTGGTTTTTCGACTTCGTAATCCATTCTGGCGGGGGATACAGCGTAAGCCGGCGAGTGATGATTACTTGTTGTGTCTGACAGTTTGAACGCAGTTAATGTAGATGTTTTGAGAATATGAGATAAAATGGGAATCCCGATATGTGTATAATATTATGTAGGACTCCTAGTTGGTGTTTTTGCTCTTTGATTTTGGACAGAGAGGACTGTGTATCATATGGGACAAAAATGTAACAGGGAAAGAGGCATGTTAAATACACACACACTTTCCTATACATCTGAGATCTTGAGCCAAATAAAAAGGCTTAAAAAGATTATTCTGGTTTTTGCCCTAATCCACAAGATGATGTCTCTTACTCCAGGGTACGGGCTGCTTGAGTGTGTAAGTCACAGTCTATTGAATACAACCATGACTATGCTTGTATGTATCATATGAGCACTACGTACGGGCTGAGCATCTACATGAGTAGCAATTAAGCAGGTAAATTACTCTTTGTCAACGTCGCGTTTGATGAACTCCTCGACGATTTGGACGAACTCATTAGGTTTTTGGGATATAAGCCAGTGTCCAGCATCGACGTCTCGTACCACGAACTTGGGGAAAAACTGTTTTATGACTGGAAACGCTTCATCGGAAACACTAGGCAAAAAATGTTAGTACACAAGCCTGCTCAAAGCCATCCAAGTCCATGTTTGACACTGTATATACTTACTAGTGCGACTCTGAGCCTCTGATGAACAGAGAGGGGCCAAGGTATCGAGCCTCTTCTGGAGAAAACGGAAAATCTGCAATATTATCGAGGTTTCTGCTGATTATGTCGATTGGAATTTTAAATTTGTAGCTTCCGCGCTCGTTGCGTGCTAAGTTGGATAAAAGGAATTGCTGAATGTTGATGTTCTCCTCTATTTCGGCCATTACTTTATAGGCGTCTTTGTTGCTTTTGAAATTACTGGCATCGATGCGTTTCATGGCACGGGCATAGCGAGGGAACGAAGAGCTGAGCTGAGCATTGATCGGGACGTTGTCTACAGGGATCAGTGCACTGACCAGCTCGGGTCTTCTCAGCGCGATTGCCATAGCGGTTTTGGCGCCCATTGAATGACCGATCACAACCGGCGAATCCAATTCGTTTTTTTCAATGAAGCTCTCAACGTCTGCAGCTAAAGATGCGTAGTCATGGCGCTCGATATGGGGACTGGTCCCATGGTTCCTAAGATCAACACAATATACGTCGCGGTCGAGGCCTTTGGCAAGTGCTCTGCTGACGGTTCGGTTATTAGATCGTGAGCCAAACAATCCGTGCAGGAATACAATGGGCTTGTGTTTGGTGGAGGCTGTGGATTCATGCTTGTCGAAAGCCAAATCAACTGTTTTAATATTTTTGTCGTACGAAGTTGAAATTGCTCGTGCGTAAGGCAGGACCCTTTGCAGGCCCAAAGGCTTCAGGATGCGTTTTTCAATCAATGTGACACTCATGATTGCTACCAGCCTGATACTGAACTGCTAGGATAAATGTATAATAGTTAAACACATGGAAAAGCCTAAAAAAGTGATATAAAAAACTAATACACAACACAAAATTTAATGTGTTTCCATTCATAAAATAATACTGACTCCGCACCTTTTTTCTATTTCATCGGTAGACAAATATGGAAAAGATTAAAATGAGCGCGTGTATTTTATTTGTTCCAACTAGATATTCCAACTAACGAGTGTAGATGCGGAGATTTCACTAAAGATTTTGGAAACAAGAAATTATCAGACAGCTTGATGTGCTGGAACAAACTGTCGGACCTGATCAAGGCCGAAATAGATGAGGTATTGTGTCTACAAAGAGTGGGATGTAATACTTCAATGTTAACAATAATAAATCATATCAGTAACAAGGTCGAAATTTTGAGCACCAATTATGATTTCAGCGATACTTTGACACTTCCTCCTTACATGATACAGCGACTATCGGAGCTGATACTTGATGCAACTCAGCTGTGCTCACATAACCTACCCCATGAGTTATTACTGGCTCTGAGATACTTGCTGACAGTCAATTCGACGCTTACATATCATGTTAAACTCGATACCGATGCGTTAATTCAAGAATCCAACAACTAATCGAACCAAGATATAGAGAGTTTGGTCTGACCTAACAATGTTGTTTTGATGTTTACTCTTCCATGGGTCACGTCTCCAGAGATCGAAGATGATCCTATAATATAATATTATAGAGTTCTTAACAGCAAGGTGAAACAGATTTGTTAGAGTGCTTACATGAGCACTTATTTAATCAAACCTTCGGGCCATCGTGACATGTACTCACATGTAAATCGACGACAAGCAAAAATTGATTCGACCCAGGATCGAACTGGGGACGTTCTGCGTGTTAAGCAGATGCCATAACCGACTAGACCATCGAACCTTAATAAAAACAAAAATATTTAGAACAATTCGATCATAAATTTATAGATTGATTTTTGCTTATACACACGTTTATACGTATAATCTGTTCTTCAAGATCGAGCCAGTCTGAACCTTGTCCAAACACTGCTTTACAGTGGTGTTCACTCTTAGCGCATAGTGTAACCTAATTAAGGCTTAAAACCAGAAAATTGTTCACTTTCATCAGGCAATAGTACTTGAAAATGTATATTTTCATCTAGTCATTTATATATTTTTAGAAAAAAGAAGAATTGGAGGAACTAAATGATAATTGTTTCATTAATACAAAATGAATTATACCATGCGCTAAGAGTAAACACCACTGTAAAGCAGTGTTTGGACAGGGTTTGGACTGGCTCGATCTTGGAAGGCAGATAGTATGACAGCAAAATTATACTCGATCTTGATTGAGAAACAGGTATGACTTTGTTTTAATTTTTTTTTCAACATGCTGCTATTTCTTTTGAAATCTAGCTCTAATGACTTCTCAATTTAAATGTTCAATGGCAGACACGTCCAACAGACATCATCTCATTTCTAAAACGAGATCTGCTTTTCTACAACTATAACAATATTTATAAAAATATTTTTATAATAACAATCAGAGCTGAATACAGTCTACTTCGTGATTATTATACATATCTAGACTTTAATTGAATAACTATTATTAACAATCAGAGCAAAACAGCTACCTATTTTCGAAATGTCCAGAAGACTGATTTCATGTGGTAAAAAGTCTCAAGACTAGGAAAATAGTTGACGGTGCTTTCATCACTGAGCACCCTGGGGTCTTTACTAAAAATATATACGATACATTTGCATAAAAATTCAACCAGACCTGTTTATCAGTGTTGCCAAAACCAAAGCCTCTGACAGCTTTACAGTATAACCGATCTATACAACGATTTTGCAAAATGAATGTAAATCGAAGGTCTTGTATAAATTTATAAAATATATATTTCATTCGTGTTACTTGTATTGCTCTCATTGTAACTGTTTGGAAAAAAATCTCAACAATACACAACAACAACGCGTAGATTGACATTTTGATGTAGTCACATTTGGAGTGCTAGAAATGAACAAAACCCCAAACTTCACACCTTCTATCGATCCTTCAAAACATGTATTATTGGCACTGATCATCATTCATTTTTTTCGATACACACAAAACAAAACCTCTTTATTTACTCTACATTTCAACTCCACTAGACATTCGTTTTTTCATCACTTCATTTTCTTTAATCAATTTTATCACTTCATCTAATCGGACCCCCAACTTATCAATAATCCCGTTCCGATTCCATTCTTTTCTATTCATCCACAGCAAATCAATCAGCGAGGAGTTGACTTGCTCAAGTCGCTCAATAGACAAACCAGCTGTTTCGTTTATCAGCTGAGTTTGAAATTTAAATAATTTGGAATCATCAAGAATTAATTCAGGAGGATCTGAATCCGCGACAACTAGCGGTTCTGGTGCGGGCTGCTCAACTGGTTTCTGTGTTATCTCAAGAGACTCTTGAATCGGCTCTTGAATCGGCTCTTGAGTAGGCTCCGGAACAAACTCTTGAATAGGCTCTTGTACAGGCTCTTGTACAGGCTGCAGTTCAAGATTGTTATACCCAGCCGATCCTGCAAGTTCCATCTTGTCTTCTTCGTTAACCTTTTCCATTTTCAAGATCTCTTCAGCAGTATCAACCGGTTCCACAATTGGCTCCACAACTAACCCATTTGGAACTTCCACCTGTATACTTTTTCGAATCGGCAATAATCCATCTGGAGAATCAGGAATTAGAAACTCTCCATTACCTGTCACATGTCCATTAACGGTTCCATTGGTGTTTATTACCTCAACATGAGACTCTTTTTCCACAAGTTTCTGCAGTCTATCCTGTTCCTGAACCTCTCGCTTGTAAACGCTCTTGCATTCCTCTGTGAACTGCGTGTCCACACTGATCTCATCAATATAAACTTGTGCGTTCGTCACCATTTCCGACGACCGTACGATCCGTTCTCTATCTCCACTAGTCACGGAATCATGATGAATCATTTTTATATCCGCCAAAAACTGTTTAGGCTGACAATAGTACCCGTTCCACAGCCGCTCTTCAACCACATCCAGATCCATATTATAATACATTCGCCCCGTAGCCACCTCGAGAATCATATCATTTTCTGTCTTCTTGTACGGAACGGTAAAAGCAATATCAGGTGTCGGGTACAAAATATGATACAACGCTGTCAAATCGATAATCGACTTTTTAAATTTCTTGTACCGGTTCTTGATCGGATCCATAATAGCGCTCAGCTTTATCTTTAGTTTATTCTTTGTCTGTGTGTCTTTTCGTTTTTGCTGTTTACAATCAACGTGTTCCATTTCAGGCTCAGGCGGAGCTAATGGCAGCACCTCCAGGGTTTTCTTTTTTCGATTCTCTGGATCTGCAAAATCGCTTGGTTGGCTTTTGATGTAATTGATTAACAACTCGAAGAACTTGCCACGTTCTGTTTCACCAGTTTCGGGAATTTTGTAAATGTTTTCTCCAGAATATCCAAATAGCTCACTAATTTCAAAATTAGATAACAGATCAGTGGTTTCCATAAAAGCTAAAACCAATATCGAATCAGTTGGTTTTAGGTCTCTCAAAAACCCAAAAAATGTTGCTTTAGCTGTAGGACTAATAACATTGAGCCATCGGTTGATATTGGGAATAAATATCACACTTGGTGTATGGCGCTTCACTTCTACTAAAAGCTGGATAATCATGGCTTCCGGCGTTCGCGTAGAATCTCCCAGCAATGTGCCTAAATCAAAAGACTGTATATGATACCCTTCCAGATGATGAAGCAGTCCTGCTCCTAAGTACTGCTGGCCCATGCCATAATCACCAAATACCAGCAGCCTCGGTCTAAAAATCCTTGATGACTGGAACTCACGAGAGGCCTCTAATCTAGCAAACCCGCCATCTACATCGTCATAATCTTCCAACAGAGCTTCTTCCAATGCTGTAATCTTCTTTTTTCGTGGAATGTAATTGTCCACCTTTACTTTAAGTTCATTCAAAACAGAATTTAAAAGAGGCTGGACATGGGTAGGTAGTGGATTAGCATTAGAGGAGACTGACCGCGCAGACGAAGGAATGATTTTCTCAATAGATCTCATGAAATCACTAGCTGCTACGTGAATCGTTGATGGATCAATAAGTAACTTCTGCTGTGACTGGTAGATCTGTGGATACCTTCTTTGAATGGCAGAAAGCACCGCCTCTGTACAAAGTGCCCGCAGATCAGCACCGCCATATCCTTTGGTCATCCTCGCAATGTGGTCCATGAAATGTTCTTGTAACGGCGGATCCCACCTGCGCGTATGAATAGAAATGATTTTCTTCCTGGCTTTTAAATCTGGCAATGGAAAGTAAAATTCTCGATCAAACCGTCCAGGCCGTCTCAATGCAGAATCCACAGAATCCGGTCTGTTGGTCGCACCAATTACAATAACCTGTCCTCGATTATCCATACCATCCATCAGTGCCAACAATGTGGAAACAATAGAAGCATGGATTTGTTCTTGTTTGCTAGACCGAACCGGCGCCAAGCCATCAATCTCGTCGAAAAAAATGATACTGGGCTGCTGATTTTTGGCTTCTTCAAATAGCAACCTTAATTGACGCTCAGCTTCACCAACCCATTTCGATAAACAATCAGCACCCTTACGCATAAAAAAAGTCACTTTACGTCCACCAGTTGAGCAACTGGCGGCAAGCGCTCGGGCCATCAACGTTTTACCTGTGCCGGGTGGTCCATGAAACAAAACGCCTCTAGGCGGGGTGACGCCAAACCTCTGATACACTTCAGGGTACTGCAGAGGGAGCGAAACCATTTCTTTCAACTGATCAATGTAACCATCCAATCCACCTACTACCGAAAAATCAATGTTTGTTTCTATTCCTAACGGATCAGAATCGGCTGTTTTGGTTTTTTGCTTGATTAGCGGCGCGCAAATCGCATTTGATCCAGGTCGGGATTTAGAATCATCGTCTGAAGAATCAGAATCCTCAACACCACCTGCAGCTTTCAGCCCTGACGGAGCAGATTTTCCAAATATCGTATTGATCTGATTACCCCCGAACGGCCCAGAAGTCTTGAACAGTTGCCTTAAGGGTATTTGTGCTTTTCGTTTTGAGACCTCAAATGAAACGTCAATAGGCTCATCCAAAGGAGGCGGAGGCAAAATCTGATAATTTATTTCTTTTCTCTTTCTTAGATGCTTTCTTCTAGGTCCCGATTCTTCGTCTGAACTGTAGTGCCGAAGTTTAGAAGCACGGGACCGGCGCGGTCGTGGTTGTAAATCGTCCGACTCTGATTCTGAAATTTTGTGTCCCAAATCACCTTCTGACGCTTCTAATTCTTCCGATTCGCTTTCTTCGGTTGGCTCTTGATACTCTTCTTCGTCATCAATTTCGTCCTTTCGCGAACGAGTTCGTGTGACTTTGACAGGCTCGTTCAACAGGATAGACTTTCTGGACTTTCTGCCGATGGTTGTGTTGTCGTCAATATCATTTTTACTATAATGGTCTGCATCCTCTTTTGATTCTAAACTTTGTTAATAAACCACTGTGCTCTGTCACAAATAAATAAAACTTACTCGACTCTCCCTGAACATTGTTCTCGTCAGTATTTGCGTTGGACTCATCACTAGTCTGCAGTCTTTCCGCAATAGACTTTGCAATGCTCGTTCCAATTTTCAAAGTAACAGGAAACGTACCAATTTGATTTTCACTAATTTCGTTTTGCAATCTTGCGTCGGCATCTGCTACGTCCTCATCGGTTTTTGTGGAGTCGCTCTGCTCTGAATTTGATTCCGCGTAATTTTTACGCTGCGACTTACGATTCCGCAACGAGTGGCGAACTATCTCACTATCTTCTTTATCGTCATCGTCGTAATTGGCCACATATCTTGTACGCTTTAGACTTGATACCATCGCGGGATATAGAGCAGATTAAATTATGTCCAAAGGGTCCAGAGAAAGGGGAAAAATGCCCGTATGCCCTTGTGCTTTCAGGCTTCATTTGGGCTTCTGTTCCTTTGAATTTTAGGTGGAAAGTATACAAGCCCCATATGTGCTAAAATTAACTCAGCAATTACGTTAGTTAGGTCTCGTGACCTCTTACTTGTTTTCCGTGTAAAACGCCTTGTTTTCGAAAGCCCCTTGCCCTGACCACCTTTCGAGACGCATAGCCTGGAAATGTATCAAGGCTTTGAGGCATACATGCCCTGAAGGCTCGAACTAGAATTATTGTTGCTGCTTTCTACAGAAAGAAACATTTGAGAATCAAGACGCCAAAGTGGCGTTCTGAGGATTGTGGGCTCGGACACAGGAGCCGACTGCGAATAATACATGTAAGATATACACATATTCTTACTCAACAGTTGTATGTACACACTTGATTCTGATACATAATCCTACTCCACGGCCTGTGTCCCGCGCCAGTTAAGATAAGACTTGAGTCTTTGTGCTCGAGAACACAAGCCAGTGTTTTTGATCCGCTGACTCAGCCACTCAGTCTCAGTTCGAATGTTTACACGGAGGCACTTTTTTCTGGTTCCAGGTTCAAACCTCTTTTTACTTCCCGTCCTTTCCCTCCCCTTCCATCCACTGCTCTATACGCTATTTTTTACTTTTCCAGTCTTTTATCGCGATGAACCCCGAGTAGTAAGTACATTCTGGATTTCTACTTTCTGCCATTGGATATGTGTTTCAAAAAGGTCTGCGGCCATTCAAGTCCCAATTGTAGGTCGCTGCTATGTGGCAAAAGGCATCCCACAGATACGCACAAATCATTCTTTGTTCTGCCTCCTTACTGTGCCTTTTGTCGATATGTTGGTGATACCGTTGAACTGTTCACGACAAAGATAAACGAATTTGTAATTTCATGTTCCAGTTAGTGTTGGGTTGTTATCGGTTATTGCAAATTCTGGACATGATTTAAAACATGATTCCGACAATCACTATATATCACTGATATGATCAAATCAAAGTATCCAGCTGTTTTTCCGACACTTATTATAATGAATGAGGTTGGGTTCACAGCACTCAACGCGATCTTCGAAAGCTTTCAGTTGGGACATCCAGCTGTACCATATTTCCGGAGACACGATACCGCATACCTTTGTTGTTTGATTCAACATGACCACCTATCCTTCGGTAATTTTTGTGTTGTTCGAAAAAACCTAACATACTAACTGTATTTTACAGAGTAACTTGATTTTTATCTGTTTCCGATCTCGCTCGGTACTTGTTCATAAACTAACATTTCAGATACGACTACTTGTTCAAACTTCTTCTTATCGGAGATTCAGGTGTGGGAAAGTCATGCTTGTTGCTTAGATTTGCTGAAGATGCCTACACAGAATCATACATTTCTACTATTGGTGTCGATTTCGTAAGTGCATTCGAATCACGATAAATATGACAGTATTCGCTAACAAGACAAATCAGAAAATCCGTACTGTTGAGTTAGAAGGAAAGACAGTTAAGCTGCAAATTGTAAGTAGTTTGTTATCAAATTGGCACTTGATGAATGCTAACATTCAGATATAGTGGGACACTGCTGGTCAAGAAAGATTCCGTACAATCACATCATCTTACTACCGTGGTGCTCACGGTATCATTGTTGTCTACGATGTCACTGATCAAGAGAGTTTCAACAATGTTAAGCAATGGTTCCAAGAAATAGATAGATATGCTACTGAGGGCGTAAACAAGTTATTAGTGGGAAATAAGAGCGATATGGCCGATAAGAGAGTCGTTGAATACGCCGTTGCAAAAGAGTTTGCCGATTCCATGGGCATTTCCTTTATTGAGACTTCTGCTAAGCAGGCCACTAATGTTCAAGATGCTTTCCTTACTATGGCCAGCCAAATCAAGAAGCGCATTGGTAGCAACGTCGCCACTTCGACTCAAGATAAGTCTGGCGTTAACTTGAGAGGTCAAAACTTACCTCAAGGCTCGTCTAGCGGATGCTGTTAAAAGATTTTCTGTAGCCAGTTGGTATTATTACATTTTTTATATTCTTTAAGTTTAATGCTTTTTATTTCTACTCTCGCTTTGGTTATGAATGAGCATCATTGTATTTGAATGGATGGATGAAGAAGAAAATGTTTTTGTATTGCCGGTCATAGATTAAGCAGTCTGTGCCTTTTCAGATTGAGCCGTACGGCTTATGCCGTTATAATAATGCGTGAAGCCTATGTAGTGAGTCTAAAGTAAAATTCTGATATTTGAGTGGGATGTTGCATTGGTGAATAAAATGTGTTGAAAGCATAATAAGGCGAAGTCGGGCCGTGGACTGGATGGCGTTATCAGTGCGAAAAGCAAGATAAAATCAGATCACGAGTGTTTTAGATGTATGTACATGTGATAGTTTAAAATCCGTAAATAGATAAAGACTTCATTGTTTTTTTGTTTTTGGTTGTATCTCAAAAAGTCATATCGGAACTATTCGTGATGAGCCTCCATATACTAATAACACAGTCTGTAAATCCCAATTGATAGTGTAGTAAATCTTATGATTTCATAGAACTATGATGTTTTTTTATATACACACACAACATCGGTCCTTTGAGGCGTAGCCACATTCAAAATACAATGAAACTAGGCTTTATTAAAGCCTACTGTAGTGTATGGTAATAGGAATACGCGTCTAGATAACGTGGAATAAAGGTATATGTAGTTGTTAAGAAAAACTGAAAACTGGGATAGTTCAAGCATAAGAACTGGTGACGGGGCAGGGACAATGATGCAGCTTTTATGTTTAAATATCAAGCGTATTCTCGGCGAGGAACTATGAAAAAGAATTGGAGAACCGAGTCTTGTTTATAGGCTGAAATATGAAATTAAACGACAATGTAATCTTTTAGACCATCGAGGATAATAGCTGGATGGCGCCAGAAGGCAAGAATCTAGGCGACATCTTTGTCGTGATTCACGACACAATCATCGTGAGATATGATGATGTTAAACCAATTCTTCAAGGCTGTCACTAATCAGTGTTGGTCCCAAAACAGATCTCTTGTACTTCGTGCGGGCCTCACATATTTAAGATGCCCGTATATAAGTATAAAAACAAAAGTTGAAGAATTTTTGAGATGTCAAAGTAAGATATTCGGCAAATGCTAAAGGCGCTTGCAAGAAATCACAGACTATTCAGAAACTTACAGTCTAGCAATTTGAACTCAGGTGTGTACAATCTGAAAGACAAAGTATTTGAGCAAGACTTTTTTAACTTCGCTCAAAAACAGAACAAATTGATTCTTTGAATGTTACGCGCATAAGATTTCAAGAATGCTTTCATAAACCATTTGTATCACTAATTTGATGAATTGGAATTTAATCGATGCCACGCTGCAAAAAGACATCTTCTTTCTAATTACGTAGCAGATATATCCGTTTGAGAATATCGACAATTTAGGCTTTTGATACATGAGAAATGGCCAAGACTCAATCAGTTCTTGTATTTTACAAGTGAAGCCTTAATGGATCAACACGGGAAACAAACGGTAAGTTTCACTGTAGTTATGTTCCAGATTGCTAGCTATATGATTTTACTTGACTATTCCTGAGATCTATACACAATACCATAGATTGTTCTCGCTTAAACTGATGTATTTTTTGTTTCCTTTAAAATATAATATACTTACAGCAGCTTGAATTCAGACAATAATACGTATAGCACCACTCTGACACGTATTAAGAGAACAATGAAGCAAAATTAACTTTTATTGTTTTAGAAAATAGTTTTTTTCATAAATGTATGTATAAATGCCTAAAAAACAATAGTAATTCTTTTTCGATTTGCATAGAAATTGATGTTGCCATTTTAACATGTTTGTTAAAGATCTCACTGTCAACATACGCTGGATCTATTTTTTTTAAAATTCAGATTTCCCGGCCACAAATCAAATATTTAGCTTTATGTCAAAGACACATCCAAATATCGAACAACACTTAACAATATGGAATTTCCAAAAAAAAATAATAATAATAATGGTCTGTTACCGGATTTGAGGTTATGTTAATTATTTTGAAAGTTTTTCATTATTCGTTGTATAGTTTATAGTAATGTGCTGATCAGAAAAAGACCGGAGAATGAAGTTAATTGTTTGTACATTTGGTCTTTGTAATTAAATTAATACTCCATCTAAAATGCCACTTTGAATCCCTGATTTCTGGTTCACATACACTGGCATCTAAATTTTTACTTTGATTGTTATTGCAGTCAATTGTGTTTGAGCCGACCTCTAGTTAATTGCCAAGACCATCAGAATCTGCAAAGCTATTCACTATGGACTGAATTGAATGATTACAAGATCATTTAAATCTTAATGTCCACATTTGCGTCACTAGTCTAGACTGCCAGCTATTTCAATACTCTACGACACTTAATCGGTGTCACTTTTGCATTTAAATTTTTAATAGTAATTTCGGACGTTCCTTTTAGCCAACACATGTCATATCCCAAGGTAAAGTCTTGCCTTTAAAGTTGATCGCATTTCAGTACTCAAATACATGCACATTTGAAACATTTTTAAATACTGGAAAGAACTAAAAGAAGGTTAGATTTTAAAAACTCGGCCATAGCTTGAACTATGAATAGTGGTAAGCCGTTTTGTAGAAGTTTCTAGATTTCAATTAACTTACAATACAGAACTTGCCAAGGTATTGTGACAATATTTTTATCATGTTTCTTTGGCGGTTGAGTCTGGTGATACGTAATATGATTAAACTCACAATAAGTTTACTACACATGTGTATGCACAAATACGTACGGGTGAGTATCTCTGGAATAATCTGATTAGATTGTGGGGGTTTGAATTACACACATGCATGTGTGTGTACATCTTGGCCTACAAAATGCCTTTGAATAAAGGCGTCATAGATCCACTGGCGTACAACACAAATGACTAAAAGGGCGACTATGAACCCCATAGGGATATGGAAAACGAATCGCGGGCAAGGTTTAGGCCAAGACTTGAAATACACATGAAATCTTGTAATGCTCATGCCATGATTTGTCAAAAGACAATACAAGTATATGGCTTTTTTCCATTTATATCAACAGCTCCCACGTAATGCAGGTAACATATTCACAAACGACCTGAATGTTAATATTATGGTCTCCGGCTGTTCTGCCACTTTTGATTATTCCGCCCAGTAATACGACTATTTACATACAAAAATACTGTATAGTCGTATATTTTGCCAGCACCGTTTGACTATTGTCTTGGTAATGCACTGGTAACTGCAGCTGGCCTCTTAATCGAGTGAATTTATAAGTTGAGGATTGAAATGTACTTATTCATGATCAATATGACTGACAACAATAATCGAGTGTTGATTCTTACTGTACTAATTCTACTCTGGCTCGATGGGCAACGCGAAATGATAATAATATGAAATCGAGCTAGGTATTACGCCAGTCGAAAGATCTAAGCTTGTATCAGAATTCACAATTTACAGCTTGAGCTGAGCCATATCATTTGATCGTTCCGTTCAACTTTTTAATAGGTTGCTGTGCTTGATCTGCTTTTTAGGAGCACAGACAATAGAAATCTCTTAACTGTGCAACCCATCAACAATAAACCAAAGATATTTGAGATAGTATCGGAGAAATTATTTTCGGTAAAGTACTATGATATATCTGGTTCGAAACGAGTTTTGCAGCATCGAACTAAGGACAGATTAAGAGCCAGCGGCAGTAGAGCCGTCTTCACTAATGGCAACACATTGATTTTCAACGTCATTCATCATCACCAAGCCCGAACGAGTAACATGACAGTTGCAAAGAATTTTTGTTATGAGACTATATTGTTTCCTCAGCTAGCAAACAAAAAATACTAGTATCGTTTCGACGTGCTTCTGCGTGAAAACAAAAACATACAAGGTACTTAGGTAGCTTGAGCTCTCCTTGTTGTTTTGCGGAAGATGTGTACAGTACGCAAATTTTGAGGTTATTTTAGGTGGGAAAGGAGACGTGCATGAAATATTAAAGTTAGTGCAGGCCATGGCAAGAAGGTTGAGTACACACTCGTACTGTATTACCTGTTTCAGCACTACAGCTTTTGACTTTAGACATTATCTCAAATCCTAAAAAAATACTTGGATCTTGAATGTATCTGAGAACCAACTGAGTCGTGTTTAGATAAATAGATTCAAAAACTCAATTTGATTAATGGCAGCTAAAACAATACTGTTCAACTTGTGAGCGTTGTAAAAGATTACAAAGAATACCAATTATGCTATCAATACATGTACGATTTACGATACATAAACATGAACTGCAAATGTCTGCAGTAAAATTGATAATGAAAAAAATGATTCTCCTTGAATTGTGACATGTTCACAATGAGATGGCTCGCGATGAACTGTCACTCTATGTCGTAATGGGCAATACAATCGACCTTTGTGATCGTTGATGGCATAACACGCACGTTGTACTGTGACATGGATATTATCATATTATGTAACCGAATATTATGAAGACTGACAGATGCAAAGACAGTGGAACAGAGTCTTGGTAATAACGGACTCTCAGGATAAAGGTACGTACACTTGTATCTTTGAACAATGCCTGGAACTATTCAAGGGAAACTATGTTACTTCAGGAAAAAGAGTTTTGTGATTTTTCAAGCTATAGCGTACTAATTTTTAGCTTTAACCTTCCAAAATTTCTAAAAATGCAGCATTATCCACTGCTCCAAGTTTTGACACGCTAGCATAGAATTCCACAAGTTGAAGCTTCTACCAAATCAATATCAATGTTCCAAAGTGATGCTGTACAGACTACTATTCAGGGAAAATTTCTCAATTCCTATATCAGCACAGATCTGCATGCACGTTGTACGCAGGACTTGATGCCATTCTTTTTGATCTCATTCTGTGAAACTCTATAAGATAGAAGGCTTCATTAGAGGTTGGCGAAATTTTACGACGACATGAAGTTTGAGATCCATTGGGCTTACGCAAAAACCGAATAATGATTTTCAGACTGTAGCCCTTTCTTTAAGCGTCACGACTCGTTTAAAAGCAAACTTTTGAATTTGAACGAACTTGGATTGCATACAAGAAAGACTGTCTATATAGTAAGGAGTATACGAGTTAGATTTATATCTACAACTTCTCGTATGTAAATTAAATATCCGTTGCAATTACAGTACAGTACATATGACATGTCAGTGATATCTGAACATTGCATGCTGCTCTTGACCTACGACAAAGACCTAGAAAAATCCACCAAACTGGTTGACATGCAATAGAGAATCGGAAGTTGTTATTGTTAAATATTATCAAAAATACCATACAAAACCACGCTTTGTACACTATACAATTACCAAAAAATGGCCGCTTCAATTTCATAAACGTGGCACCTCAATAACTTCATAGTAGAAAAAGTACTAAAAGTCTTCTGAGTCAAATTAACGCAGATCGAAAGGATCTTGCAATTTGTTAGTGCTGCAAAACTCCAATGTGGAGAAGAGTTTTGGACTCTCGTGTAGGCGTCCCGGCGCTAGGCAGGAAACGACATCAAAGGAAACAATGAAAATCTTGGTTTTTGGCTACACGAATTGCTCGCTTTAGCATGTACATTTAGCTTGAAATGGAGTAAACTAAGCTAATTTAGAAGCCGGCTAGCGCATGAGTTAATCTGAGGGTAGAGACAAAGAGCACTTAAAAAGAAAACATTCCAAAACAAGAAAGAAAAAAGAAGAACTGACATAGCTTATATGCAAATTCAAGCCAGCTTTTGATGATAATTCCTAAAAAGATTACTGACTGCATTTAAAAGTTAGCTGATGATTGAGCATTGCGGAGCTTGTCTTGGAAGTTTTCAGAAAACCTTTGGAAACTTTTGTGTACATTCAATGTCACACATCTAATTACTAGCCAACAGGCAATACGCAAAACAAACAGCAGCAGAATATGCAGACCGCCAAACAAGTAGGCAGGCAAAACATCTAAAAAAATGACATTGACTCCAACACAGTAACAACTCCAAAAGGTCAATCTGATCACTGCTGATTCAACTGAAACTAATTCTTATAGCAGTCATCACTCGATCCACAAAGAAAAACATACTTTTTTTGAGCAATCAAGTCTTTGAATGACGTTAAAAGCACCCTCACAAGTGTCATCCAACTCACTACCGAGTGTCGGTTATCCCTTCTTGAATTGTTTTTCAAGTGTTGAGTACAGACAAACAAATACATACATACTTTTTATCATCAAGAAGAACAAGATTTATCTTTTGTAATTACTTTTTATGCTATTCACTTGTTGATGTGGTAAACGAGAAGTTGAGTCAAATTCATACTATAAATTAAGTTTATACATACTTTGTATTATTTAATATCCCAAACAAGAAAATGGCAAAAGAAAAGTGTGCTTGGAGTTGTGTCTCGTCAACAATAAACAATTATGACCTCTCCTTGATAGTATCGAGAATGGTAGCGAACAAAACAAACAAGCATCTACACACACCAACAAATCCAGCAATCTGAACAAACTGCCGTTACAGCAACTAGTCCATCATAATAATTATAATGGCGTCCACGACAGATATAAATATCGTCGCTTTTTTCCTTATTACTCAATTTGTTTATGTATCAACATCTTTTCTCTTTAAGTCTCTGTCTAGTCTGCAAAAATCATTCACAATTTCCCTCTATATTTCAGTTTATTGATTGAACTGTTATATCTTTTGCGTCTCTCCTTCAATCTTGAACCAGATTTTACACTGATACCCGTTTGGCTATATTCAACCACTTTTGTCAAGCAGGACTAGTATATTACTCCAGCACACCTGTCTGTCTCAACATTACAATCTGCGATATTCTGTTGTTTTCTGATAAAAAGACCTCAAATTCAAATCATTTTTTTGACACACAAGCTCTCTCTTCATCAAAGTTTGACAATCAGCTTGTTTTGTGAAGTGTATTATAGACTGGCATCTATATCGAATCTATCATAACAAACAAAGTTACAACTCTCAAAAATGAAGTTTTCTCAATCTATTCTCTTAATGGGCGCTATTGCTCTGGCTAAAGCTGATGAAACCTGTAACCCTACGGCTACGGTGACAGTATACACTAATAGTCCAGATGCTCAACCCAAAACAAACTCACCTATCACTACTCCGGCCCCTGCGCCAGCAGACGGCTATCCCAGACGAACTGTCACTGGTGGTGATGGCGTTGTCACTGTCATTGTTGAGTATACAACAACCAAATTCACAACAGTTACTCAAACAGTCACACCACCACCCGTTACAACTACAGTTGCTCCAGGTTCTAATCCAAATAACAATTCTGAAAACACTGTTGTCAAGCCCGTCTACAAAACAGTATATGTGGATCAATTTGGTAACTTGATCACTGACTACATTCCTGTCCCAGAGCCAACATCGACCTCTAAGCCTGATTCTAATTCTGGTTCCGGTCCCAACTCCAATTCTGGCTCCAATTCTGGTTCTAATTCTGGTTCTAATTCTGGTTCCAATTCTGGTTCCAATTCTGGCTCCGGTCCCAACTCCAATTCTGGTTCCAATTCTGGCTCCGGTCCCAACTCCAATTCTGGCTCCAATTCTGGCTCCAATTCTGGCTCCAATTCTGGCTCCGGTCCCAACTCCAATTCTGGTTCTAATTCTGGTTCCAATTCTGGCTCCAATTCTGGCTCCGGTCCCAACTCCAATTCTGGTTCTAATTCTGGTTCTAATTCTGGTTCTAATTCTGGTTCCAATTCTGGTTCCAATTCTGGTTCCAATTCCGGTTCCAATTCTGGTTCCAATTCTGGTTCCAATTCTGGTTCCAATTCCGGTTCCAATTCTGGCTCCAATTCTGGCTCCAATTCTGGCTCCAATTCTGGCTCCAATTCTGGCTCCAATTCTGGCTCCAATTCTGGCTCCAATTCTGGCTCCAATTCTGGCTCCAACAATGGCGGTAACTCTGACTCTGGTTCTCAGCCTGGTGCGCCCAGTGCGAGCTATGGAAATAACACATTTTCCGTTGCCTCTCCATCCACTTCAGCTTTCACCTCTATTCCATTGAACCAAACAAGCTCTGTTTCCGGAGTCAGCTCTGCTTTGGCTACTAGTAGCACATCCGCTGATTCAACATCTTCTATTGCTTTCAGTAATCCCTCTTCTTTCTCAACTGTATTCACTTCTACTGCAAACTCGGGTTTATCAACTATCGGGCCTTTCTCTGACTCAACTGCTACCGGCCTAGTCTCTTCTTCTCTATCTGGATCCACATCTGCTACTGCTTCTGTTTCTTCCATTTCTGAGTCTAACTCTGGTTCTGGTTCTGTCTCTGGATCGGCAAAAAGCTCTTCGGCTACTGGATCTGCAGCCGGTTTATCTGCTACAGAGCAATCAGCAAGTTCAGTTGTTACCGGATCGACTGCGGGCTCATCCGTTACTGCGGTTTCTTCTGGCTCCATTTCAGCTTCGTCTACTGTATCCAGATCTAGCTTAGATTCTATTTCTACTACTGTATCCGCTTCATCCTCTGCTTCATCCGCTAGTCTCGGTTCTACTTCATCTATTGATTCCATTTCCGGCTTGTCCTCCTCTATTTCTTCAGCTAGTTCTGTCCCTGCCACTTCATCTATTCTGTCTTCCAGCACTGCCTCTATTCCTACCTCTGTAGCCTCTTCTTCTACTGGACTGGCCTCAGTCTCAGACTCGTCTTCAGGATCGTCTTCTGCAGGTACCACTTCGAATCTGTCATCTTCCTTAGAGACTGGTTCAGCTTCGTCTTCCGCTCAGCCCGCTTCAAGTAGTGCATCTACCGGCGCTATCTCTAGCACTTCAAGTGTTGGTACAAGTTTAAGTGCTTCTTCAACTGGTCCTGGCTCAGAAAGCACTTCTGCTAGCCTTGTCTCCACTGCTTCATCTTCTCAAGGTAGTTCCGCTGCGCCCACGTCAAACACAATCTCTACCGACTCTAGCCTCGCTAGTTCAACTGTTTCTTCATCCACAGCTAGCGTACCTTCCGCTAATCCCACCAGCTCCTCAGTCCCAGCAACTTCTGTAGCATCCTCTGCAGCATCTTCACAATCCTCTGCAGCACCTTCACAATCCTCTGCAGCACCTTCACAATCCTCTGCAGCACCTTCACAATCCTCTGCAGCAGCCGAACTTTCCGAATTTGCTCAAGAGCTTCTCTCCCGACACAATGAGTTGAGAGCTAGACATGGCTCCCCTCCCTTAACATGGAGCAACACCTTAGCAGCATATGCTGCGAATCACCTGGCTCAAAGCAACTGTGTGTTCCAACATAGTACAAATGATCCTTATGGTGAAAACATTGCAATTGGCTATCCTACACCCACTGATACAGTCAACGTTTGGTACAATGAAATCTCTCAATATGACTTCAACAACCCCGGATACTCTAGCAATGTTGGTCACTTTACACAGGTTGTTTGGAAAGCGAGTCTTGAACTTGGATGCGCTAAAGTGACTTGTCCCGGAAACTGGGGTGGTCCCTACGTGGTGTGCGAGTACAGCCCCAAAGGAAACATCCTTGGAAATTTTGCTGAGCAAGTTCCTCGCTTGATCAACGCCAACTAAACTTGCGATTGAAGTTGGTTGATAATGATAATGTAAAACAGTATGTAGTTTTTTTGTATTTTGTATTTTGTACTTTTAATTTTTTATGACAATTGATGTTTATAATATTATGGATATGCAAGATTGATACATTTTAGGTAAAGGTTATACACACAGATAGAGTTTTGGTGTAGACCCAAAGCATTTGTATGTAATATGTATCATTTTAGCGTCTGGAGCTCGGGTACATACTGATAAAAAACATCCACTACGGTTAAGCACAGTAACCTTTGAATGAATAACGGTACGGTGCAGACAAGGAGTGACAGTAGGCAGGAGCATTATGAAGAATTATACTAGTGTAAAATACTATAAAATTTAGAGATCGACAAGATTAAATGCTATAGGACCAGATGTTTTCAAGCTCTACGGTTGGTTTCTAGCAACTTGGTACACATGCATGATGAGGAAAACACTTGTAAAACCTTCTTGATGTAGCTAGTTTCGTCAGCCAAGCATTTATTATTACTGTATATCACGATACATTTGGCTAATCGACAAAAGCTTTGTTTTTCTTTTACTGGCACCACTTTAATCAGTGTTGTGATTAGTCCAATCTTACGTTGCCATTGGTGTGAAATCAAGATAGTGTCAATGATTTTCTAGTTACTACGACAACCCTACCATGTTATCGTAGTTTACGCCATCCTGGGATACGAATAATGTCAAGTCATGCCAGTATTTCGTATTTCTTAAACTCAAACTCTAGTGCGCTTTGATATACCAGCATGAAGACCTTTTGAGCATTTCCTGACTAAAGGTTAAAAAGAGAATCATCGAGATTATAATTGCGCTAAAACTAGTTGAGTTCGGCTTCTTATCTTGGTATTCTTTATAAATCATTTATCCCGAGTCATAACAGAAATTGTCGCTTGATGATTTACGCACAATACAATCATCCAAGTTGCGTACATTTATAAGTGAAGGTATAAAAATCAGTTATATTTTAGAAGATAATTATTGTAAAATCGAATTTTGGCTTCATTCTTTAAGGTCCTGCAGGCAAAAAGTACACAAAGCATGAGACAAATCGTCAAATAGTTCAGTCCCATAAGGGAGTCATTTATAAAGAACAATTAGACCAGACTCTAGCATTCATGACGTGATTTTTGAATATATATAAGACGAGCTTATAGAAGACGCATAGATGGAATCTTAAGAAATCCGCTTAAAAAAATGAGACGTTTGAAAATATAATAAATTCCGGAGAGGCAACACCCTGAAATTGAATTTTGCCATTTGGAACCATGGATTCGGCAAGATTGTTATGATAAATGTAAGTCTAACAGAGTTAGGACCATGCTGGCGTCGTTCAGGCGACCCTGGACACTTGAATATCTGTTTTGAGTAAGCGACCTTGGAGTCAATTAAAACTTCAAGAGGTTCGGAAAAGATTCAGCAACAGCGGATTATATGATAAAGAACTTTATGTAAGTAAACGTAGAACACTATGTAGTTGCTGTTATCGAAGAACTTTGAGACCTAAATCGTAAAAATGTTTAAAAACCAAGAAAAAATTCTAAAACTTGAAATATACAACTATCGAAATCGAATCCAAGATTGTAGGTTTTATAAAAAGACCGCTAGCTTAAAGAGCTAAAAAACTATTTCCCCCCATTTATACCATGACCTATGGAGACTTTTGGATACCAAGACTCCAAAAGTTTGATCCAATGGTTCTGTTAAGAAGTCCAGTTAGCTGTATCTGGTGCCCTATCAGCCAAGCTTTTGGAGTCTTTTTCTTTAAGTTATCAGCTTAGATGTAAAAGTGCAAGCTTGATTGTATTTATACATTCAGTTGTTGCTAGATTAAATTCTAGAGATATCGCGGCTTTGTTTAAAGTAGATTTAATCATATTGCCAATTGCTTAACATGAATTAAAATATAGACAGGCTAAACACGCATTCAGGCGTAATGTATATAAATGTGACAATCTATAAAAAAAGCTTTGCAAACAATAATTTCAGAATATTAACAAACGATTTTTCAATGGAGAAATGACACAAAGTTCAACTATTGCTTAGTTAGTCCGCTCCCTGAAAGCTTGATGATAATTACTTATTGAGATTAACAAAGCATACTTGAGATATAAAGAAAAACAATATAGCACAGTGTTTAGTATAAGCATCATTTAAAATAGTCTTGACTGTACAGCCGCTATTTGGAAAAACAGAATCTGATGTGTATTCGATTTGGTAGTCAACACTTTGTGTGCAAAAAGTTAGCCCTACGGGGGGCTCGAACCCCCAACCTTGTGATGACTTTAATAGATATTTAAGAGTCACACGCTCTACCGATTGAGCTAGCAAGGCTATTTTTATTGCCACAATTCTAAGTGCTTATTTATACCATAGAGCTGAAAAATTTGGATTTCCGGCTCATTGCTTGATAGTTGCGTATTTTTTTGAATTAATTGCTGCATAACATCTCTTGTAGATTAACACACACTTTCCATTCTTATTTCTTCAAATCAACTGTGTAACAGCAAAGACAATGTCTACCAATGTCCGGGATGTCATGAGACATCTTGACAGGAATGGGGTGCATCAACCATAATTCAAGAAGCCACGATTGGGCGATGCTGCTCGTGAACCTAGTAGGTTTTTAATCTACATGCGCAACACAGATTTGTCAAATTAACATTCAACTTTTGTTCTGTCTAGAGAATATGCAGCGTGAATTTTTCACTTTTTTAGAAGAAAACACGCTATTGATAGCTGTTTTTAAGGAACCAAAGTTGAACGACAAACCAAGTTGGAAGCAAAAGGCGTCACCTTGGTCATGGGCCGGATTAAAAACCCCGGCGAGGCCAGACGGATCGGTTCTGCATCACTGGATCAAAGGAAAGTTTGATTTTGATCCCGAGAAGGATTACTCATTTGCCAAATACAACGAAAACTAGCCATTCTTCAATTCACCAAAGAAGATTATGATTTAGTGCCCAAAGGTGACAAATGGAGCTACAAAGAAACAAAGTAATTGTACTATTTACGCTATATTTATGAATTGCGATGGGTGGTTATACATGACAGATATCACTATCCACGAAAGTTACCAAAAAAAAGTAGAAATTGTCAAGGATGAAGATGGATTGAAAAATTTTGAAAATATTGAAAATCCAAAATTGCCAGAACAGACTATAGAAGATTCAAAGGCTGGGTTTTACGACATTGAGCAGCGATCGATCAAACTTCAGCAACAGCATGGTGAGAATATTGGAGCTGCAGAAGAAGATCTATACACAAACAAATGAAATTTAATAGGGAACACGAGGTCAAATGGAAATAACATTTAGAGCGATCACTTTCCTGAAACCCAGCAAAAATAGCGGAAGAAGAGGCACTGGTGTTAGAGTCAAGAAAGTTAGAAGCTGCAGCTGAGTTGATGCTTAAAGAGCGAGCAGAGATTCTTCGTCTCTTGGATGCACCTAATTGTAACAACAGTAAAATCGCACAGTATCAAACTTCACAAGGACTTGCGCAGCTCACAAACACACTATTACTTTTGGATAAAAATAAAAAGCGCAAGGAAACACCCAATGCGCCTGTATCTGAGTCACCGCAGTCAGTACCAGAGACACAGCGAGCAAACCCGGACAAGTCGTCTGTCAAGGGACAAACGACAAAACGAACCTCCACCGCTACTGGTACTGCAGCTTCGACTTCTAGCTCGGAGACGGTTACACCCGTAAAAGCTTCCAAATCTGTACCCAAAACTAAAAAAGAAAGACAAAGAGGCAACCAAGAAAGGCGCAAGTGCTGGGGCAGCTGCCGTATCGACAGCTATTCAGTGAAAGCCCTCGATACAAGAAGAACAAGCGTACGGTATTACACACCATGACGAGGTTTCTACCGGGGTGTACTTGAGATCGAGCAAAATCGCTACTTATAAACAAGCTTTACACACGTTTAAATGGACCATGCCCTGACAGAACTGGGAATGCCTTCTAGGCCAGTCATGCCGACTGCAAAAGGGTGTTCAAAATTTGGCTCTCTACAGCATTCAATCAGTGTGTTACTAGAAGCAAAGAAACAAGCAGATAAATTTAAGACCGAGCTTCAAATCATAAATTCTTAAAGAAACTTGGGAACACCAGTAAAAGGTGAATCCAAACCTGTGCAGCATGATCCGGCACTATAGAATGAGTAAATCATTGCGTACATGTATAATTAGTAACTCTATGTATAATAGCTCAAACATGTTAGAAGTCTGATTCTTCTGATTCTTGTCGCATTGACATGAATTTAGTTTTAAGATCAGATATAGCCTTTTCCTCTTGCAAGTCGATTTTTTCAAGTTCCAGTTTAGTTTCTTCAATAATCATCTGTTTGAATACTTCAGTTCTGGCTGACTTGTCTTGGTTCAAAATTTGTTCTCTCTCTATTTGTGTAGATTGAAGCTTAAAATCTTTTTCCATTTCGAGAGCTTTGTTGTATAGCAGACTACGTTTTTCAAGTAGAACTTTTCGTTTTTTAAATTCGCTATTTTCCTCTTCGATTGCAATATGAACCTTTTCCAACAGCTCTAAGATCCCTTTTTCCTTGATGTCTTTTACTGCTGAAACTTTTTCGACATAACTTTGTATCTGTTATTATTTTCTGTAAATTTGATTCATATTTTCTGAACTGACATTCAAATCATAAAACATACCTCTCAATCATTCTCTTTGACTCCGCCATTTTATGCTCAATTTCAGTCATATACGACTCATTGTTTTCCCAGAATCGATTGGAGACTATTTCCAGCGTCGATTTGATTAGTTTTTCGAAAGATTCCTTATCTTGTGGTGATGGCATTGTTAAAGCTGTTATGGTGTGTAAGGTGAACAAGAAGAATCAACTGTGTAAAAAAATATGTACACATATGAACCATCACATTAAAGGTGTGATATAAAATACTAAAACCGTTTAAATCCGCTTGTTAATATTACCACTTAGGATTCCATAGTCAAACCTTTCTTCGTCAAATAAACAATTAGCTGACCATTTCAAGCTTGTTGTCGACTACAGCTACCTATTAAAATAAATGATGAGACATGCGTGTACTGCGCTTTTTGTGGCAATGTAGATAATTGAAAATTGTTTTATACACAAAGATATCAAAATCATACAAATCTGAAAACCAGCTATTTCTACTTTTTCAAGAATCTTGGATAAATTTTCATGTTGGATATTTGATATCAAAATTAGAAAATTTTACTTTCGTTGTGAAAACATGCTTCACACAACAATTTTCTTCCAAGTTAAAAACTATAATAACAATATGAAAAGAATATTTACACATAATAAACACAAAGTAAACTATACGTAATCATGAATTTGATTCTGACAAGTATTTCTGGAGCTTTCACGCTTTGTTTTGGTTTCTGCTTTATGAACAAAATGCCACACCAGACAAGGTTCCAAAGAAAATTACTCCAAATTCATAGCAACATTGTTCAAAATCAAAACCAAAAACTCAACAAAACGTTTTTGAAATATATGCCGTGATAGTGATTTGAACGAATTCAGCCACTGCTCAAAAGTCTTCACCAGAAATGGTATTACGCATGGAGTATAAAATAATTCAGGGTACTTACAAAAACATTGTTTTTTTAATTTTCTTCATTGTGGTAACGACTCTGTTTATTTATCTTCTATTAGAAAGAATCACTGGAAGTACCTTGAGAAATACTTTGATGTCAAAAAATAGTCTGCAATGACTTATCAGCTTTTTATTTGATTCGTATCTTGATGATTATTTGATTTGAACAAATGCATGATTGAATTACTGACTAAACTATAATTATCTCAAGTTATTATTCCAACATGGTATCTAGATATAGAAGCAACTAAGAAAAGTTTAGTAATTGTATCCTGTTCAGAAGTGTAAAAAAAAAGTTGTGTCCCTCGCGACTTCTTGATTGCACAAATAAAATTTTGCAATAAAAATAGCCTTGCTAGCTCAATCGGTAGAGCGTGTGACTCTTAAATATTCATTAAAGTCATCACAAGGTTGGGGGTTCGAGCCCCCCGTAGGGCTAATTTTTGCACACATTGCGCATATTTTTTGGGAGAAAGATGATAATTCTAATATGCTCAATCGATCATTATCTTTGCGTTTACATGTAGACAGAAAATACCTGGATTTGCGGATTGATTAAAAGTATAATTCGTGTTTTTGATCAATGACACTTTTCCTGATTTTCCTCAAGTAGAACTTCAATAACGTTGTTCAACCTTAATCATGATACAGCCAAAGTCTACATTTCTGAAAATCACTGATAGACTAGATTGATTCCTTTATCCGGTCTTTACTTATATGCCTTATGACGCCTTTTTTGTTTACCACTTCTCACATTCTGAACAACTATTCAACTGCCACAACAATTCAGTTAAAATCCCGAATCATGAAATATTGAAGTGTAAGCTATAATAATCATGTGCTTACCTGGTTCATGTACCTGTACTTCAACTTGTCATGCTTAATTCTAATTATCGAGTTAAAATACGAAACACCTCTATTGTCAACGTTTTATGCAAAACTATTATACACCCTCATAGTGGATCAATTGTTCAAAGTCAAAACCAGAACCCAGACGAGCTGTTTTGAGTAAACATATCATTATGGAGTAAAGAACGATGCAGTAGTTTTGCAAATGAATCTAACCACTGCTTTAGGACTTTCTACTTACCCTAGTTTTGTTCTTGAGGCTGAACTCGGAGAAAATAGTTTGTCGATGTTGGCGTTTTGACTGAGTGTCAGGGCATTTGGTCGATATGGGAGAAATTGTTTTTACGGCTCCACACTGACAAGCGTCTGATTCCACTCATGAATGTATGATTTAGGTGCTTATGCTTTACGCTCAAAATCATCAGTTTTTTCAAATGCCTTTTATCAATATTATATACTTTTTTAACATTCTCAGCTATCGTTTTATCATTCATTGCAGTTTTCCAATTTCCTCGACACATTACTCATGTTGTATTCGCACTCGCTCTAACCAACTGGCAAAATTAAAAATTAAATTTTTGGGAGTTTGGCCGAGTGGTCTAAGGCGCCAGATTTAGGTTAGACCTAAAGTAAAGTCCTCTGGTATCTCCGGATGCGCGAGTTCGAATCTCGCAGCTCTCACTTTTTTATCTACTCATTTTTTCGGTCTTTTGTTCAAAAACGTGATTGCTTTGATCTTAACTAATGTGTACATAAACTCATTTGCCTTTAGTACCGTTTTGCATCTGAATCAAAAATGTGTGTCGTCCTGCAATATGATGTAATGATATTTTATAAAAATGTCAAGTGAAAATTTCAATTGGGCTATCAAGATGATCTGCTGTTCTAGGATTTAAATCTTTTCGTGGCAAAAGGATTGATGATCCTGTGTGCACTGCTTGCATGCTGTCGTTCTACCAAGGCTAATATAATATGGTTGCTCTCTAATTAACACGGCCAGTATTACCGGACTTATCAGGCGAAATCCGATTATAGGTTTTGATTAATTGTTAAACCAATTAATTCCTGTTGATCAAGATAGACAATTGAACGCGACTCAAGAAAATATTATAGATTTCACTACAATCCAACTAGTTGGAAAACGTTTCATTCTTCACTATAACTGCTTAAAAAACTAAGTTAGTTTAGAACTGATCAGAATTGTGGGCTTTCAGATGCCAAATAGAATTCTTCTAAAAGCAAAATGCTATGGAATGAGGCAAGCAAGCATAAGTATTCACGATCAGTTCAATAATGACCTCCATCGCTTTGTACATCTCGTGCCACCGTCTTTTAACATTCATCATCTCACTCTGCGTTACATGCCCATAAAAAATAAAGTCACTACCCGAACCCTTGACCTGTCCGTAACTGTTTCTGTGTAAAATTTCCTTATCTCAATTACACACCTAACCCGTTACTGGTACGAGCACTACACGTGTCCCGCATGTTCTAGAATATTGCCTATCTTTGTAGCACTTTTCTTCGCCCGGATTATTTAGTTCAGAGGAGCCTAGTTTTTCCGAGCAAAAAAAATTTTTTTTTTCGAGGTTGATAGTGGGGCTGTTTATGTACAATACGAATTTCTAAAGGGTCTGATCAAGTTTGGCCAAGACATCAAGTATAACCGTCTTCTACTGTAGTCAATGTCATATTGTAATACTGTTTTTTTTATTGTTTGTTCATGATATATCTATATTCTATAAAAAAAGATTAAATAATTTTGGGTGCTAATAAAATGGTAAAAAGGGAGGAGTAGATAGTTTTTTTTTTATTAGATGAGCTTTTCGGACTCAGGAGTGTCTTCAAGGTTGGCTTCGAACTTGGCTTCGGCAGCAAGATCCTCCTCTTCTTCCAGGTCGATCTTGTTCAAAGGACGGTATGAAGGAGTCCACATTTGTGCCTTAACCCAGGCCAGTCTCTCAGAGTACCGGGTGGGAACAACAACGTTCAAATCAGTACCAGGCTGCTTCTCGTTCTCGACAGTGGCGACACCATCCTCGACAGCTTGCATGACGACAGCGGTAGCAACGTGTGCAGAGATCTCACGAATATTGCGGATATCGGGGAGAAGACCACCTTGGGGATCAGTAAGAATAGGCGATTGCGACGAAAGAGACTCGACACAGGCAGCAATCATGTTCTTAGTGATGTGTGTGGACCGCGATAGCACGGCTCCCAAACCAATACCGGGGAAAGTGAAACAGTTGTTGTTTTCTGAAATAGTACGGCCGTGAACAGGTGCGAATGGAGAACCAGTAGCACACAAAACGGTACCGTTGGTCCAGTCAATCAGGTCGGCGGGGGTGGCCTCGTGCAGACGAGTAGGGTTACTGAGGGGGAAGATGATGGGGCGGGCAACGTGCTTGTTCATTTCTTGAACAATCTCCTTGGTGAAGGCACCGGGTTGTGTGGAACATCCAATGAGGATATGGGGCTTGAAGTTCTTGACGATCTCGAACAAACTAGACTTGTCAAAGTGGCTGACCTTGTCGGCGTCAACGGCGTAGAGTTGTTGGACAGGCGAGGCCTTGGTGTTTTCAGAGGTGACGAGACCTTGACGATCAATGACCCAGATGTTTTCACGGGCAGCTTCAGGAGTAACACCCTTGGTGATCAAGTGGTCAGTGATTTGCTCAGCAATACCCATACCGGCACTACCAGCGCCAAAGATCAGCACTCTTCTGTCAGTAATAGACTCTCTGAGAGTCTTGAGAGCAGCAGTGATGGCACTGAGAGACACGGCACCGGTACCTTGAATATCATCGTTGAAACAGGCAAGATCGTCTTGGTACTTGTCGAGAATTCTTCTGGCGTTCAGCACACCGAAATCTTCAAAATGCAGCACGGCCTTGGGGAATTGCTTCTTGACACTTTGCACAAAGTTGTCAACAAAGGTATCGTAAGCCTCACCTCTGACACGGTTGAACTTGTTACCCAAGTAAAGAGGATCGTTGAGAAGAGACTCTCTGTTGGTACCAGTATCAAGAACGATAGGAATGACACGATCAGGATGGATACCAGCGCAAAGAGTCATGAGAGCCAGTTTGGCAATAGAGATACCAATACCACCGGTACCTTGGTCACCAATTCCCAGAATAGACTCACTATCGGATACGACAATGTAGTCGATATCCTCAGCGTCACCAAAGGCGGCCAAACGCTTTGTGATTTCTTCCTTGCTGGGCTTGGTGACATCAAGGAAACAACCTTCTGGTCTTCTGAAGAGGTGAGAGTAACGCTCAATAGCGTCACCTTGAGTAGGAGTGTAGATAATAGAGAACATTTCCTTGATATGAGTGAGAATCATTCTGTAGTAGAGACATTGATTCTGGTCCTTCATACTCTGACAGAACGAGTTCTTTTCCAGATCAGTAGCGCACTTCTTGAATTGAGCATAGGCACGTTCGACTTGGTCGTCTATTGGGAGTAAGGGGGGTTAGCAAAAAAGACAATACGGAAAAGGCAATGGTTTTGGGAGCAAAGGACATACCAAGAGAGTTGACTTGAACAGGGAGCAAACCAGTGATGCCAAAGGTTTCACGTTCCTCGTGGGTGAACGCAGTACCCTTGTTCAAAGAGGGGTTGTTGAGCAGCTCATGGCCGGTCAGAGCTGTGTCGATAGGACCCTCAGTAGACAAACGGGTCTTTCTGATTCTTCTGGGAGCAGCACCCGAAGCAATCTTGGACAAATGTCGTAACACTCTAGAAGAACGCATGATTGTGAATTGAATGAAAGCGAGATGATGAGCAATGAGTCAAGAAAAAAAGAAGAAGAAAAGAAGAAAAAGAGAGCTGTTGAAACGGTATTTATATTAAGGATGTGTTACATTCAAGGTAATCAGAATACAATGTATGATTATATATGAAAATGTATGTTACCACCACAAATGTGGTTTTTTTTAAAAAAATTTGCTGTTATCCATGTATAAAAGACATGTAAATTTTTTGTCGAGCTTGTCCATGGTGTTGGGCTGTTAGGCGGTTCTTGTGCGGCTGAGAGCCAAAGGGAAGGTCCGGAACAGTTTAAAAAAGCAAAAAAAAAAAAAAAAAAAAAAAAGAGACGGCTACAGTATGTGACTGAATGTCGTTGCAGCTTGAGTACATTGAAAAGATAACAGATTGACGATTATTATCTCCTGATGATGAAGATGAAGATGATGAAGGCCGTTTCTAGCTAAGAGAGGTGTTTAACACAATAGGTCTAGGCAATGTTGGCAAGCAGCAGCGCGATATTAGCAAACTGGGCTCGCGTGGGCGTGTCTCAAACCCACATACAGAACTGGCTGCTGTGGCGGGCTGGGACCAGAACTCTCCGATTGCGCTGAGCTCAAAAACGTTTACTTTCTCGAACAAAATCACCGGTCGCAAACGTAACAACAACAATCAACGGCGTTTCCAGTGGATACATCACATCGAGCTACGCATGGTCAAAGCCTTTCCAACGGTCTCTGAACGACGCATGTCGAAGAAGAGGCGAACAGGCCGATGAAATTCAGCGTCTGTACTTGATTAGACTTTGTTTGCCCATATCCTGTCAAGTCGAGAAATCACCGCCGCTTTTGCCCCTCTCCTGGATGTACATTGAACGGCAGAAACTCAAAGACCCCTCCTCCACTACGCAATGCCCTATTGTAGAGCGAATAAAAAAGGTTTCCGTTTAAACGCGATTCAGACGGGATTAAATTAAGAGTCGACGTTGGTGAATGAACCGTTGTTGCGCTTATCGTGCGTTCATGGCAACTGAAAGACTGTTGTGCCATTACAATCCAAATGTTTAGGTCTACACAACATTCGTGATGTCGGAGAAATCTAAAAGAATATTAAGGTCTACACAACATTGACCTTGTCACGTCTTTGTCCCCGTGTCTGAAGAAGCCTCTCTTTTCCAACTCAGGACAAGTTCGAGTAATCCAACAACCGTTGGCATTGTACACATTTTCAAGGTGAAATTTATTTTTGTAACTTCAAGGAAACCCCTCTTCTTTTTTATAACGGAACAAGTTGTGTATTGAAAAAGGGGTTAGCGTTTTTTGGAGCATTCCGGAAGTTTACGAGGTTCGCAAAGTCTCGGAAAAGGCAGGGCTTACCCTACTTACTGGTATCTGTCAGACGTGGGCTTAACCTATTTTCAAGCAAACCGTTTGTTAATTGTCCTTCGTCATAGGTGATGATAACGTTACACACTGCTAAACGTTGTGTGTAGTTGTCGAGAATTGCGTAACTTTTTTCAAGAAAAATGGGATTGATGACGTCGAGTTGCGCACCCGCTTTGAAGGTACATTTCGGTACTGTTTGTTGATAAAGATGATAATCTGTTGATCTTCGGGTAGTAGCCCAGTGCCAATTTTTCACGTACTCCATATCAGTAACGAATTTATACTAGATGGTGAAGTATCGTGTTCAAGCTCAGGACGGTTTTCTACATAAGCTTTTGATAATAATATGATTACTATATGTGGAATAAATCAATTATTGACGATAATTTCTTGTAGCCAAATGCACTTGATATTGATTCAACATATTGAGCTTAGGACTTCTTGCTTTGTATATAAAAGTTGAGTTTTGTGATTAAGAAGATACAATAGAGCACTTATAGCTTGATACATATATTTTATAGCCCTGTTTACCCATATCAAAAGCATTCGCATTATAATCGCCATTCCTTTAAAGGCACCCGCAACCCAAGCAAGAGCCATTTCATTTGCCTCTGAATTTTAATTCTAAACACTAGTTTTGCAAACGGTCTTCTTGCAGTGTGCTTTATTTCCTGCAATCGCCAAAAAAAACAAGCACATTGTTTGTGCATACAAGGACTCTTGCTAATGCTTCATTGCATTACTGAATAACTTCATCAAACTTCATAATACTTGTTCTATTGAAGTTTGTATTTAAACCTTCTTCCCCATTCCTCTGGCAGGAATTGTATGCCCTAGAAAAAACTCCACATAAACAACTTCTCTTTCTCTTTTTTTTTTTTTTTTTTTTTTTTTTTTTTTTTTTTTTTTTTTTTCGTTTCTTCCCTTCTTAACTAAGTTGCTCTGACTTGCTGCCATCACTTCTCTTTGAAACTTGTCACTCTACAATCTTTGCAAATCAACATGTCTGCAGACGCTAAGAGCCAGCCTGCCGCAACAGGAAATAAACCACAGCCACTACCATGCCAATATAAAACGGTAAGTTGTAGAGATCTTGATATTGCGACACTCAATTGAGTCTGATGATCCGTGCACCCACTGCTAACACGTTTCTTTATTATTCTAGGGTCGAACTTTGGGCCGTGGCACTTACTCTGTCGTCAAAGAAGCAGTCCACATTCCCACGGGCAAACAGTACGCTACAAAAGTTATCAGCAAGCGTCTCATGAAGGGCAGAGAGCACATGGTCAAGAACGAGATCGTTGTGTTAAAAAGGGTCTCGCAAGGCCACAAAAACATCTTGACTCTCGTAGACTACTTTGAGACCCCAAATAACCTGTACCTTGTGACCGACCTGGCGCGCGGGAACGAACTGTTTGACCGGATCTACCATAAAGGCTCCTTCTACGAATCGGACGCCGCCAACATCATCAAATCCATCACCTCCGGCGTAGCGTACCTGCACAGCCACGGCATTGTGCACCGCGATCTCAAACCAGAAAACCTGCTTTTCCAAACGCCTGATGACGACTCCGATCTGCTCATTGCCGACTTTGGGCTTTCGCGCATCATTGACGAAGAAAAGTTCCGCATGCTGACAACGACCTGCGGCACACCGGCCTACATGGCGCCCGAGATTTTCAAACGCAGCGGACACGGTAAACCCGTCGACGTCTGGGCTATCGGCGTCATTGCCTACTTTTTGCTCTGTGGATATACGCCTTTCGACCGCGACACAAGTGCTGAGGAAATGCAAGCCATTCTGAACTGCGACTATGCGTTTGAGCCCAAAGAATACTGGGAAGACGTTTCTGAGAACGCGAAAAACTTTATCACAAGGTGTTTGGAGATTGATATTGAAAAGCGAATCACAGCGGCGCAGTGTTTGGAGCATCCGTTTTTGAAGGATGTGCAGGAGACTAAAACGCAACCGGGGTCCACGGGGACAGATAATACGGAGAGTGTTAATGAAGGAGTAGAGGAGTCGGCGACGTCAGCTGCCTCGACCACTGCAACCACGAGCTCAACTCTTACACCGTCAATCGACGCAAAAGACGAATCCAAACCGCTCTCTGCTACCAATGAGTCTAGCTCCAGTACTCTTGAACCTGTTGCAGCAGCGGTTCCAGATCAAGACACGACAGAGCCCGATGCCAACAAACCCAAAAAGCGCGAGACCGATCTGCTCCCTACCGTCAAATCAAACCTCGATCTGCGCGGCCGCATGACGCCCAACGGCAGCATGGACAACAAAGTAATGCCCATGACACCTGCCGCCATTCCTCCTTCGTCCTCAGTCACATCGGCGTCTACACCGGCGCTAAGCACGCTGCCGCCAAGTGCAAGGGAGACCACTATGGAGGGCGCGTTCAGTCAGAGCCCGGATACAGCCAGACAACCGCTCACTGCATTGACCCCGCTGAAGAAAAAGGATCAGGCACGAAATAAAACGAGTGATGAGATCGTGGAATCTTGAGTCTGGAGGGATATGCGGTTCTTGAATGCCAAACAAAATGGGGGGTTTGCCAACACTATCGTTTCATTAAAGGCGTCCATTCAATCTAAAAGGTATATGTTTATTCAAATACGAACGGAATTATATTTATACATGGAAATGTCAGGGAGATGAATAAATCAAGAAGAAAATAAATATCTGAAAATATAAGACCAAATCACCAAAACGAATTACATAAATACTATTGTCGTCACTCTTGTCATGGTAAATACCATTTTCCTTGTCTTTCCGAGACCGTCTGATGGTCCGGACTCTGCTCAAAAGCGATGAAGACCCAGGATTAGAAGGGTGTTGATGCGGATGGTTTGGGAGGGATAAAGTGAAGATAGGGGAATTGTAGCTGTTGTTGGCGTCAGTTTCGCTGCCAGGCTGAGCCTCTCTGCAACCCGCTGTTTTTTTCACCACTCAATACCAAAGACTTCCCAAACACAGATCTCGAACGAGTTTTGGCCAGATCGCGACACCTGTTCCTGCTCAGACTCTTGTTGAGTCCGTGAATGATTTTAATCATGCTCTGACAATGAATGACGACTCAGGTCGTTCTCAAACGGCTGGACCCCTACCATAAGCACCAATACTTGGTCAGCGTGCGATGGCATGAACCTGAACATGCGTTTGGTCTGTGTTTGCTTTTATTCATGCTCTTGACCATTGTAATGCTATTGTCTATCTCCTAGACTCTTGGCTAGGTCTGATAATATTAGGCCGTCACTGGAGCCAGATAGAAATCTTCCAAACAACTCTGTACCGTTATCAATACTATTACCATTATCGTTGTTGCAATTGTTGTTGTTGATGTTGTTGTTGGCAAGGGCTGTAGCAGTGCTTAGAATACTTAATAGGTCAGGACTCCTGCCGTCTGGCGAGTAAGCCGATAGATCGTAAATCCCTCCAGTCCACTTGTTAGACCTCATCCTTGGTCTGAACGTCTGCAATCCGCGGCTGCTACCGAATATAGTGATGGCAGTAGTCGGTAGCGACCGCTAACAGCTGAACCAGGATTGTGGCTTGGCCTTCAACTAGCTCAAACTGCGAAAGCCGGTTCGTGTTTTTTTCTGCTGAAACGTAGCAATCCTGGGTGTCGAGACCTGCGTATCACGAAAAGGTCCATAGACCTCGGAATTCGTCTATGCAGTAGACGACCGAGCCAATGAGAGGCGCTGCATCTGGTACTGAAGACTGTTGGTGTTTGAGAGGCTGATGAAGACGGCACCGAACGAATGAGGGTAATGCAGATATGAGGCTGTTGCTCTGGAGAGTTTGATATTGGAGGATGCCAAAGAACAAGTGCAATCCTCCGTGATGTTCGTCCTTAATGAGAGGGAAAAGACACGCTTATGTCTTGAAACAGTATTATATTAATGGGAATCCGAAGCTTATCTGGTGTCGTTGAATTAAAAATGATGAATTTACCAGCATATAAACAAGCTTTAGTATGAACTATTGTGAAGAACGTCTAAGATTGCGGGTGTAGATATACTCAGTGATTTAGCAATGTGCTCTGTTTGTGAAAGAGCAATAGGAGTTCAAATCAACAAAAAATAGAGGCAAGAGTTGGATGGTGTATCAGGGATGATATGATGAAGCAGAGATGACGAAAAGAGTCTTTATGCGCTAGATTAAACGCAAAAACATGCAGAAGAATCAGTGCTTGCCAATTGATCAGAACTGTGAGCGAGATTGCAAAAGAGAAGAATAAAGACAAACTAAAGTGAAGTTCAGGAAAATTTTGGAGGCGAGGCATAATTGAGCGACCGTAGAACAGGCGATTAACTAGATGAGAAGAACTTTGAATATCTGAGTGTGTTTTGTATCTACTTAAGAAGTACTCAGAAGTAAATGATTGACCAGTGCAGCTGTTGACGGTGGTTTGAAACCGGAAATGATAAGATGAAATAAGGGTGGTGGAGTGTTGATAAAAGGGAAGCGCAATGGTGATTGCCCTTGGTGGTAATCTATCATGCGTAGCACGATGATCAACCTGGAATATGAGCCAGACTGTTTGAACCACTCAACAAAACAAACAGAATACTAACCACCGTATAGTAATGCTCTTCCACCGATCCTAGAGATAGTGTCACTCAAAGGTCTCGATGGCTAGCAAGACGGTATTGCGCAAAATCTCAAGCCCAATCCCAATCTGTGAATCAGACTTTTGATCCAGTTGCAGGTATTGTGGTGAGTCAGGTGTATCAAACTGCTGCTCTAGTGACGACTAGAAAAGAAGGTTTTGGAATGAGTCTAGCTGGCATCTCTGCGCAAATGACTCCTCGAGTCCCTGAGGTAAAGCATGATTTGAAAGCATGACTTTGAGCTCATAAAGCACTTGATGTCTAGTTTGAGTAATTTACAAGTTCAAGCAGCCGCTCAAAAAAAAAAAAAAAAATCAAAATTCGAGTTTCAAAAACAATTTTTTTGAATTTATTTTTTGTGGCAAGATCCGAAAATAGAGCATGAGGCCATTTCGGAATAACGCTTCCTAAAGTAGTTCGTACACCCTTCTGCCTCATTTCGGTCTTTTTTTTTTTTCCCTAATGCTTTGCTTTGTTTTTTGGCGGGGGCCCGGTCGTCGTTGCCAAGTCTTGCCCTCATCATCATCATGGACTTTCTCAAAATACCATCACTGTTCTCTATGCAAAGCCCGATGTTGCACACCCGTTGGTTTCCTTCATTTAACCGCGGTTTCTGGGAAAGAATAAAAGCCTTTTTTTTGTCGCCGTTTTCTTTATCTCGTTTATCTGGACCAATCAGCGTGTCCTGATATACCATAACCAAACAAAATTCAACTCTCAAAAAAGCAAACGTGGTTTTGTTCTGCAACAGGTTTAGAAACACTCATAGTAGCTTTGTCAAACAACTAGAATCAATAGAACAAGATCGCCTTTTTTGAACAAATCAAGAATTTCCAAAAATCTGTCAAAAACTAAGTGAAAAGTCTTTCGTTTCGAAAAAAAAAAGGGTTCTTTTTGATAGCCAAAATAGTCATGATAAAAAATAGCCTGTTTTGGACATTCGCTACATCCGACGCGCGAATATGGGGAAAACCCTCTTTTTTCAGAGAACCTGATTGTATTTGCAGATACGAAACCAATCGCGGCGAAGGCCCCGAAAACAACACAGATCCCTTTCGGCTCTTTCCCAGATTAACTCGTGTGTACATATGTATATATATAAGCTTACATGTTCCCCTTTCACTTCTTTATTTGCCTTCAACTTCATTACTTGCCTTGCTCACAAAACTTAAATAAGCAGAATGCTGTCCTCGCAATACATGCCAGACCATCCCATCACCTATCCAAAACCGCTCCCTAGAACCTCGCGCGCGTGCGAAGCGTGCCGCCGTAAAAAAACTAAATGCTCCGGCGAGGCCACCTGCCTGGGCTGCTCCAAACTCAATCTGCCTTGCCACTACCGCACGCACTACAGGGCCAACGATGGAAGATACGCCATCAGGCTGGTCACAGCAGAGAAAATGAGCAGCAGAGAACAAGATAAGCTGTCGAGGAAGAGGATGCGAAGGAACTCGAGTGTTGTGGATGGAAGATCTAAAAGGGATAGGAGGGAGTCGACGGCATCGAATGAATCGTCGTCGTCGTCAGTTTCGTCTGTATCATCATCGTCGTCTTACTCCTCGTTCCCCTCAAACTATACAGCTAGTAGCTCTTGTAGTCCATTAAGAGACGCTTCCAAATGCGTGCTACCAGGAATCAACGGACTCTTGAACAACCGCATCTTCGACACACAACCATCTCTCAAACTTCCAGCTCTTGTCTCGCCCATCCCACACAACCACAGCATTCCACAATCTATCCTTGCGCTAGTCACACAATCCCTTCCATCATCTATCTTCAACCGCGTTCAGCCGACTCCTACCGTAGCCTCAGCTCAACCGCTCCCGAGCCATATCAACCTCAGTGAGCAAGACGCAGAATCATGTATCAACCAGTACTTTCTAGTCCATCACCAATACTTCCCCATCTTCAACCACTCTAGCATTCTGGAAAGTTTAAGGCTTCTCTACACTCATTCGGCGTCCACCGCCCACGAAGATCCTCGCATTTTATACGCATTAATAGCACTAGGCGCACAAGCGCTTCCCGCCAACTCGTTTCTTGGACCTTACGCATCGCAACAATGGTCAGCGTTGTACTTTGATCGCTGCGTCGCGCAGCTCCAGCACCTCTCCACATCAAGTTTATCGCAAATTCAAGCGTTGACTTTGTGCTCATTGTATCAAACCATCCAGCCGCCTACAACCATCAGCACTGTTGACTATGGACACATGGCCTACACCCAAGCTTTAGATCTCCGACTCGACACTGTCGCAACGCTCAGCGTTTCCAGCACCGACCTCGAATACTCCGCCCACCGCACCTGGGTGTTTGTCTATCTCTGGCACCAGCTTCTCAACTCCATCACCGGCCGCGCGCCCTCCTACTCCACCGCTTTTTCTTCTTCCTCGCCAAAACCATACAAACCAGCATACGACACTATCAACTACACTGACGCCGACCTGCTCAACACCCGTATTAAACTTTTCGACTTCATCCTAAGCCCTTTGCTTCCCTTGTCCACATCCAACTTGCGCTCCTTCCACACCACGTTCGGCGGCTCCTCGCAGGACCTCCCCTCGTACTTTGCGCCGCACAACACTCGCGCCAAGTCGCTACTCAATCTATCCTACTTCCTCGCGGAAATGACCATTCACACGACCGACACTGCGTCCTCGCTAACGGCGCCCTCCGCGCAACACAACCATCATCCGGCGCAGAACCTACTCGAGACATGCCTCAACTGCCTATCACATCCTGATACATCTGCGTTTGATACTTGGATCGTGGCGTCGTTTGTTAAAGCTTGTTTGTTGCAAACATACTCGCTAGGCGAGTCAGGCCAAACTTGTTTGCAGAAGTGTATGGGGTTGCTGCAAGTCGAGCTAGTGGCTCCAAGGAAAATGAGCGTGTATTGATACTTTTTTTTTTTTTTTGGTAATGAAATAGAAATGATAATATTATTGTTATGTAAATGCTATGTCTAATGAATTTATCCAACGATGACTCTACATTAAATACCTTGGCCAATGCAAAACCTTGTTGTGTTGATATCTTTTACACATCTGAAAACTTCGTAACTTGCACCTCGGCCACAATATAATAATGTGCATCTCTTAAAATGTAACAGTCATGATGCCAATGTATCATTTAATGCCTCTGATATCGCCAAAACCTCACCAGTTCATGTGTACATACTTGGTTTTATTTAGCTTTTCAATGATTTTTACCAGCCAGTCTAGAGCCCTCAATTTCTTCTTTGACTTCCCCCAATACTTATCAGCAACCTGTAACTTTTTTTGAGCTGATTTCTCCATTCTTTTCAATCGCAATGTCACAAAACTTCAAATGAAAATTAAAAAAGGTATAAAAATTACTATTACTGGTATAACTTTACAATTGCAAATATACAGGTCAAACTTCATTTTATATATAGTATCATCTATCTTTTTTTGTCTTGTTGATTTGTTCGTCCTCTGTTTTTTTGTTTTGTTTTGTTTTTTATAATAATATTGAGACTAAAAAAGCAGTGATGATTCTCCTCACACAACGCAGTTGTAAAGAACAAAAAACTTTGCAGCAGAAAAGTTTTGAATAAATCATTTCAAAGATGTAAAAAACGAGTCTTGGTATCATTTCATTTTCTATAATTGTTGCTGTCAATGTTATCGTACTGTGGGTTGAACCAGTCAAAACCAAATTTCACACATTCTTTTTCATTTCCGACCTGAGAGAGAAAGAAGTGCGTAAAAAGTAATTCAATAAACAAAATGAAAAGCAGAGGCGAGAAATAATACTAATAAAAATATGAATGAAAAGGAAAAATAATGATCATGTCTAACGTTTTTCATAATATTGCTGGGGTTGAGAAGGAATTGATCCTGGTCCAGGAGATTTTCGGGTTTGTTGGTCATAAAACTGTTGCTGTTGATTATGATGCTGATCAAGAGATGAAAGGTGCTGCGGCTGGATATGAGATGACCAGTTGTTTTGCATCATGTTTTGCTGCATATATTGAGGCTGTTGCATTTGAGAAGCCGAATATTGATCCATGTATTTTGGTGGTGAAACTCTTCCAAGGGTCATCATTTCCATTTGTTGCTGAATGCTAGAATCAGCCATATTCTGCGAATAGTATTGCTGCTCGTTTCCCAACCTGGAATACGAATTGGGATTGAGTCCAGAGCTGTTGTTGTATCCACCTCCACGCTTATTGTTATTGTTCATATATGCCTGGTTACGAACATAGTTCTTGTTGGATTGCGTTGGCATCATGCCCGGAGGAAGATCAATAGAGACATGGTTGTTAGGATAATATGACGAACCGTGTCCTCCAGTAGACCTCGACCGTTGAGGTGTCATTTGGGATCTCATAGGCGACTGTTGTTGATACATTCTAGTATTGGTGCTATTGTTCCTTCCAAGAGAAGTCTGCGACATTGCATTGACTGTCTGAATATTAGCATTTCTCGTAGCAAGTCCGACTTCATCCATAAGTCGTTTGTAGCCTTGATTGGGAAGCGCCTTGATGGCAATCAACACAGCTCTAATTTTGTTGACAGCATTTTGACGCTCTAAACCTTCCAAAAACGGGGCAGAGATCACCTTGTAGATGAACGTAGGGCCATAAGTATTGTTCAAAATCATCTCCAAAGCGTGGGTAGGATGGTCTTCACTAAAATTGAACAACGCGTGGAAAATCTCTTCTCTGGCTGCAGGCTCCGCCTTGTAGTTGATAACCTTTAAAACAGTCAAACTAGCAAGTTTGTGTGTACACAGCTGAATCAAATTGGGAATTAATTTTGGTGCCAAAATGCTATGACGGTTGGCAGCAGTATATGTATCCAAAAACCATGTCAAAAGAAGGGCACCATTAGCATTAGTTGCTAATTGAACAGCGTGCATTGTAATAGCTGCTGCAAGCATTCTTTGCTGTTCTTTAGATACATGATGACTTTCAAGACAGGCACGCATAGCTCGAGCACCGTATCGGCCATGGGCAATTTGCCAAAACTGGGCAATCATCGTCTCAAAAATAAAATTCTTTTGACGATTATCAAAGGGCAAGCAGCGCTGAATGGCGTAATTACCAAATTGATCCAAAAACAGGTGAACAGTATATGGGTGAAGAGCTCTAGCAATCATGTCAACTTGTCTGGTGGTCCCTGCGACACCAATGATTTTTTGTGCAGCCCATGTACCATTTTTGTGAATGCTGATTTGGGCCAGGTAGGGAGCAATTTGCTTTAGCATCATGTCCTTAATACATTCTGAGCAAGAATCAAACAGCTTTTGTACAACAGTGTTGCCCACGTAGTCACTAGACAGTTCGGCAATTTCGTCAAGAATGTCAAGCGCAATCTCTTCAATGTCCTCTTGAGTGCATAGACCGCTGTCAATCTTCTTTCTGACTTCGCGAAGAGTAGGAGCATCGTAGACTCTATCGGGTCTGGGCTCAGGTACGGGGGGAATATCCTTTCTGAAGTCTTTGAAAGTCAAAGCACGGTTAATTGCTGCAACAATGTAATTTCTTTCAGTATCATCAGCACCTAAAGCTGTGACAACAGAGGCCATATCAGGGGCAATCTCTTCTAAAGACTTTGTGGAATCAATGTTGGGCACATCACCAATGGCATCCTTATCAGTGACAGAGTATTCAATTGATGAAGCAGGGATAGAATCAGGTATAGGATTTTGGTCTTGATTGAATTCAGCCATCACAGGTTCTTCAGCGGATCTCACATCGAGGGACTCTGCTTCCATTGATTCAATGACCTTCGCAAATCCAACAATGCATGATCCATTTCCGGGGAAAACTTCCTTACCGTTGAGCACATTACGAGCCTGAATAGCGTTATCAATGCTTAAGAAATTGACAAATCCGCAATTTTTGTGTGGAAGCACTCTCGCAGATTCTACTGTACCGTATGAGCTAAAAATAGCTGTCAGTGCATAAGAAGTGGTTGAAGCAGGGATATTGCCCAGCCACAAAGATCTAGTTGGACCAATAGTAGAATCGTCTAGAGAATTGACAATAATGTTGTGTGACATTGGGTCCTTCGCGTAATAATTAACCGAAGGAAACTGAGAGTTGCTGCTTTGTCCAATAACGGTTCTCAAAGACGCGGCAGTGCCCATGGGGAATGGAGGCTCAAAAGAGCCCACAGTGGTTTGAGCTCTGGGACGACTTCCCTGCAACATCAAGTTTGATCTTTGGTGAGTGGATTCCATTTGATTCTGCTGATGATGTTGCTGTTGTTGATGATGTTGTTGTTGCTGGTGATGATGTTGCTGCTGATGTTGATGTTGATGTTGATGTTGTTGTTGTTGCTGTTGATGATGATGATGCTGTTGCTGACGATGCTGATGTTGGGTAATATGTTGATCTGTCAATGATTCTTCGGGTGCAGAGTCGTATGTATGAATGCCATAGGGCAAATTATTAACTGTGTATGATCTCATTCTACTAGGATCTGTTCTCAAAGACAAGTCCTTGTAAAAAGGCTGTAGTGGATCAATAATGTGCCCTTCTTGTTGAGACTCAGGTTCTTGATCGTGTGACAAAGTCTCGTCAAATGCAAGTAACGAAGTTTGAGATACTCTCTTAGAATCTGTAGAAGGGGTTTGTAAATGAGAATTCCGTTGATTAGACCAAATTGATGAAGCAAAAGATGATGGATATACAGAGGGTCTGGAACCGTCGGAAAGAATATTCAAAGAACCTGATCTCAACCTGGAGGCTGATGCAGAACTAGCTGCGGCCAACTGGTGGTGCTGGGATTGGGGTTGAGATGGCTGCGAAGGAGTTATAAAGGGGATTTCATTTCTATAAGGGTCAAAATGCTGGGAGGGTTGATTGGCCACATTAGGCAAGGAAGACGTAGAGGAGCTGGCTTGAGCATGGAGACCCAGCCTTTGTTGTTGAAACTGCTGCGATAGATTGGCGCTTGGATTGGATGCGGGAAGGGGACCAGAATTTGGCAGAGAAAAATTCATGCGAGCAGTTGATGAGGAAGAAGGAGAAGTTTGGGGAACTCCAGAAGGGTATATGTGGGACGGAATTGAAGGAGAGCTTGGCGACAGTAAGGCCAAAGATCCCAATGGGTAATTGTTCTGTGATTGGGTTGATGCAGCGCCAATTGGAAGACCCGGAGGAAGTCGGGAGGGCAACGTTCCGGCTCTGGCACGAGATCTAGCTGCAGCCTGGTGGGAAGGAGGTGATTGTTGATTCATTGAATTAAGTGGAGTCGAATTGGAAGAAGAATCCGGTAAAGAGTGTTGATTAACGTAGGTGGCAGATGGGGAGTTGTTTTGCATGTAGAGTGATTGATTTGAGGGTATACGGTCGTTCCAAATCAATGAGCTTTGATGGTCATCAGCAAGTTCTCTCAATCTAGTTGAAATGTTAATATGGGTCAATACGAAGACCAAAGAGTAATGCAGGGAGGAAGAGAGTATAGGTGGAAGAAGGAAATAGGAGAGCTAAAAAAAAGAGAGAAAAGTTTTAGGTAGAAAAAACTAAAACCAAACGTGGTATCAAGAGAGGCACACATCACATAAGAAATCCCGTAATCCCCACAGAGTGAAATTTAAAGTTGCACCATTAAATACAGGCAGTGGGATACGACAATGTGGTGTTTTCAAGTGAGAAACACGGAGATAAAATAAGAAGAAAAGAAGAGAGAGAGTATATGGTCATGGAGTAGAGGGTAGGAAAAAGAGCAAAAATAGTAGATATATAACTTACCTTGCAGAAGAAGAGGGCGTGGAGGATGTAGAAGCCAGTCCTAGGGTTTGATTGGTTCTTGCGTCGAATGGAGAACCAGCTCCAAGGACGGGATCAGTCATTATGGTGAAAATTCTAGAGTCGGCGGTGTAAAGTTGGAAAAAAGTAGGGAAATAAAGGAGGATTATGACAATTGGATCGAAGAAGGCAATTTATAATGACCGCGGATGTGTTCGCTTGTCAAAGAAGTGTACTGAAAGGTATGGTGATGATAAAGACTTTGAATGTGTTTACAGAGTGGTGACGATGTGAAGATGAAGATGATGGTCAGTAACAAAGGCGGCGGCGATGGTGATATTGATGAGTATGATGAAGAAGGCGGATCAGACGACGGCAGTACAGTGATAGTGATGATGTTGGTGTTGGAGCAGTAGCAGGTGAGAATGAAGATGGTGGTGGTAGTGGTGATAATCAAAAGTATTAGAGCCAATGGGTGGGTCGAAGAAAAAAAAAATAGGTCAGACAGAGGAAGCGAGAAGTGCGCGGTATAAAAAGAAATCAGAATGGAAATTGACCACGAAAAATGCTGTAATTTTCAGATCAATTGAGCAAAATAGTACGTGTTGTCCACAGCGGGCAGGTCACAAAGGAGCGGCAAATGCTTTGGCAGCGATGTTTGGGATGCGATGCGGTGATCTATGACGACGGTGATTTGAAGGCTTTGGACGAAGGTTTGTTTTGGAGGTATCGCGGAAACGGCTACCGATAAAATGGATTAACCACTCGAGCTGTATTCTGTGTTTGCTCAGGACTATGGAAAGAAGTGTATTTAGAAGTTACTGGTGTTTGCGCTGTAGTAGATTCCGTCGTTGAAGGATCTCTGAAGAATCAGAACATCGCCGTGATCTTAGTTTCTTCCATCATCGCCATCTTTATTACTATCTTGATTATAACATCCACTCAACCCGCACTGCTTTCACCACTGGTCTACGCCCTCACGCGCGCAACTCCACTGGGCATCGGGGTATTTAATCACCAATCTCGATATGTACTTTCTCATCTGTTCATCGCATCTTTCAGAACGGCCCGGTTATCTGAGTTCTGCCAATCATGACACCTGCCAGATTTTCTCTACTTCACGTCCTGTTGCTGTCTTCTTCAACCTCTCTCTCCACTTCTAATACATCTTCTGTAGAACCAGGATGAACACGAAGATTTTGTTGAGTGGATCCTTTTACCTACTGAAATTGCTGCTGCTGCTATCGAAGGTAGCTGCGGTGGCTTTCCTAAAATCTGCAGTGTTAGGCTAGCCCAGAAGCCTTCTCCGTCGTCCTTGATCTCTCTCTGTAGAAGAATGGCATGGTCTCCGTCCTTCATCAGCTTAGCCAACTTCGCAAGGCATCTCGAAACCTATCTATATTTACATACATGCACAGCCACGCAGTCCTGCTATAACAGTCTTGTCTCGACCCCCTTATCACTCTGCTCGGTTAAAACTCTGCTCTAGGTTTCTAGTCTCTGCATCCAGTCAAATCTTCATTGTCTGACTGTAGCACAAGAGCAGTCTTGAAAATAAGGTAGTGGAAAATCTCGCCGTCGTTGCGGAACCAGTCATCTGCACGAGAAACCGCCGTAGTTGTTTGCTGGCTCGTAGATTCTAACAGATTCACAAAAACGTCGGATTCTGATTTGACTGTTGATTCTGCAACGATCAGTAGTAATTGTAGGTACCAACCGACGATGCTCGCACAGTGTTCAGTGCACCAATGCCTATGTGTACACTGCTCCCACTCTTCTGCCAGCCCGCAGTTTGCACAGAGTACTCACAAATTTTTACTTCGTGCACGCCATGGAAAATCTCCCCATAATATTCTCCCACTTGGAACATCGCCATTCTCAGTGATCTAGCAGCTCTTTTGTAACCTCTCTAGAAAAAAAAATAACAGTTTAATTGTTTGTAATACTGCCAAACAAATCTAGGCGCTTATATATCACCGTTTTCTTTACTGGATATTGCCTGGTCGTGCAAAAAGAGAATCAAAAGTTCTTCTCACGTCTCTCAAAAGCCTAAAGTTTTCTCGTTCCTTTTTCGCACCTCCTAAATACCCCACCGAAGATCCAGCTACTACTGCGCCCGTGACACTCGTACATCCGCTCAATTCATTCGTTACTTACCTGAGTATCACTCAATGACTCAAAAACACACTTCCAAACTGATAAATAACTTGGTGATTGATGGATTCTACGATGCAGACGGTAAGCCGCTGCCATCAAGAGAGCAAATTGCAGAGAGCAGAGCTTTAAAACAAAACACCGTGAGAAACGTCAATAACGTAGTGTACTGCAACATGAAGTTCAAAACCTGGTTCAGATCACCGCTGTATTTCGATCGCGATTTTCTGTTCTCCAACAGCACCGGCACCGAAGTCAAAAGTCCCGTTGCACAGACCTCAGCATCCGCAAAGTCAGATGCCAAAGCTCCGTCGGCAAAAGCTTCATCAACAAAAGTATCAACTGCTCTTCCAGTGTCTGCAACAGCTACTGCTTCAGCACCCGCTATACTAACGCCTACGCCGACACCCACAATCCCAAACGTACCGCAGTCGACCTTCACCACCACCGCAGCCACAAAAAAAATCACATATCCCATCCAAAGTAAATCCATCCATTTGGCTAAAGAAGAGACAGTTATAGATACTCTGCATATCTGCGATACCTGTTTTGCATACACTGACGATGCAACGGCAATGGCCTCGCACAAATCTAAATGCATTTACAAGAACGAGCTCCCTGGGCGAGTGGTGTACGACAGCCCTTATTATCAAATCCGGAAAGTCGACGGCGCCAAACACCCATACTACGCTCAGTTTCTGTGCCTGTTTGCTAAACTGTTTTTAGATTCGAAATCAGTGTTTTTCAGCGTGCAAAGCTTTGACTTTTATATTCTCACCATCTCGTTGGTCAATATCAGAGTTATAGACTCGCTAGCATCCAACTATCCAAAACCAAAATCTACGAAGGGCAACAGTGGCACAGGTTACTCTGAAGAAGATCGTGAACTTTTGGCCCGACTGGAAAGCGAAAGTTCACTGTCAGGCCAGCGGGTAATTGGGTTCTTTTCTAAGGAGAAAATTTCATTTGACAAGTATAACTTGGCATGTATCAATGTTTTCCCGCCGTTTCAAAACCGAGGACTAGGTCGACTGTTGATTTCGTACTCGTACTACCTCTCAAAGAAGGAACGCATAATCGGAACTCCAGAGCGGCCGCTATCTGCTCATGGGCGCGCTACCTACATCCGCTACTGGTGCTGGACCATATCTAGTTTTATTACACAGTTTTACCTCGACTCTTTGGACTCCAACACCCCTCTGAAACTATCCGTTAATCAGATCTCAGAAGCAACATACATCAAGCAAGACGATGTAATCGACGCGCTATCCGAAATGAAAGCTTTCGAAAAGCACACACACGATGCACCAGCTCCCGTTTCAGCTGAGCTAGAAGAGCAACAGCGCAAGCCAAAGCGCCGAGCGGTAGCAGTGACTAACTCGCAATCAACAAAATATGCCATTAAACTACCAGTCATTATAAAATGGTATGATGAACGTCGGCACAAAATCCAGGGCCCGAGTCTGATTGAACGATATTGTTTGGTCCGGCGTCCTGTTCTGTAAACAAAAAAAACGTTTGTAGTAGTATTATTATAAAATCATGGACTTGGGGCATGATACTTTAGAGGAATTGAGATGTTGGATGTCTTGATTAACAATTTCATATATTGCATTCGTCCCAAATTGCCAGTTGGATCGGAATTTGTAGATACCATTGTTGTACAAAACATCAACTAATTTTTTCTTGGTTTCGTGATGCCGTTGTTGACAAAGTAGTACACCACAGTTCCATCATCGGTTACCGTTGCCATAATAACCCTTTTGACACCCGGCGTAATTTGTTCGATCCCCTTGAACACCTCCACCCATTCACGAATCGACCATTTTCCAGCCGTCTTCAATGGTAAGACCCACTCTGCAGTCACTTCGGTGTCGTCTGGATGCAATTGTTCTGGCGGGACGCCGTGGCACATGTAATGCGACGAGCCTGACGCTAACGCCACACAGCGAGTCTCAACCTGTGTCCAGAGATGGTGATGGGTGAGGTTATGGGATACGATGCGAGCAATCTCAGATGACATGGTATGCGTAGACTAGGCAGCAAAATAAAAATCTAAAAAGGCGTGGAACAAGTTGATGATTTGAGCTCTTACAGAAGAATTTTTCAAGACTGGTCCTGGAGGTTGGGAAACAAATCCAGCCCATACTCGCATGCTCAGCCGTGTCTCAGCAAGTCCCAAAAGTTGAGGAATTCACATATGGCCAAAATAGCCCTGTGCTACAATAGTGTGTATATACAATTTGCAACAACATCATGCGCTTTTCCAAATCACTCTCAAATTTGGTTCGATGCTCATCATCTAGTCTCCGATTTTCACAAATTGTCATTTTTTATTCGATCTTCCTGCAAAAGGTGGAGTATATCCGCTGATTAGACGGCGGCAGCCACTATATTCAAAGCTGGGTTCCACGTGATAACGAGCCCTCTTTTGTGTGAGTAAAATGATGGGGCTTGAGTATTTATACATTATGCCTCTGCCAACCCGCATTTCTTTCTCCCTCGAGTCGTTTCGTTCTTACTTGCATTCATCTGATCATAGTTTCATTCTTTGACTTTCCAACAAACACTAAACTCTTCGGCAGTTTGCGTATCGACTGATAAACAAACAGATCATAAGCATATTAAATAAGTACATTAAAAACTATGGCATTCTTAGGAATATCTGCAGACGACACAGAGCAGTGTCAGCTGCTGGGGCCATTGGCTCTGTTCATTCAAGCCATGATGGGGGTTTCCGCCGTCCTCTCACTCATCTATAAGCGCCAGAAAGAATTTCCACAACGGCCCTGGAAAATCTGGACATACGACGTGTCGAAACAGTTACTGGGCGCGCTATCTTTACATTTCATCAACCTGGCGCTGAGTAGCTATCATGATTTACCCAAAAAACCAGATCCCAACGATAACCCTTGCACCTGGTATTTTGTCAATTTACTTCTGGACACCACGATAGGCGTCTTCGTCCTTTGGGCGTTTCTGTACATGATTCATATGACGGCGTTTCGAATTGGCATCACAGGGATCATTTCTGGGCAGTATGGTTCGCCACCCAGGTTTTCCAACTTTGTGAAACAATCCCTTTTGTATCTGTTGGGATTGTGTTGTATGAAGAGTGTGCTGTACTCGATCTCGGAAATGGGTGAGAAGTGGTGGGTTAGAATCGGCGGACTGTTACTGGCTTGGGCCAACTGGAATATGAAGCTCAAGGTCGTGTTTGTGATATTCGTTTTCCCATTTGTCATGAACACATTACAGTACTATCTTATTGACACAATCATTCAATCTCCAGAGTATCATTCTTACGAGGAGCAACCTGCGGATTCATTGGGAGCTGATGAGTCTAGAGAGATCATTGATCCAGAACAAGGACTTGATTATCCGATAGAGACCTGTGTCTCGTGTCAAAGTCATCCTCATCTGCATGATGGTTACGACTATCTAGGTCAACGCGAATCAGAAGCCATTTCCAAACTTAAATCTAGTCCCATGTTGATTCCATATGGTCCAAAGTAACACAATCTCGGACCTCTGTTACTGCTTTTCATTCATATAATATTATATAAATATTTGTACCATTTTTAATGTAATTCATCTCTGCTTCTCAAGACAATTGCATGTTATCCCGATAATTAGACGTCAACCCTGAAAATGTTCAGATAAGGTTCTAAGAAAATGCTAATGATAGATTTGAAGGCAAGTCATGGGGAGTTCAATCCATTGAAAATGTATAATATCATTATGTATAAGATCAAATAATGAAATTTCAATTTGAACGCTTAAGCAAAGAGCTTTTGAACAATTTATTTCAAGGTTTTGTTCAATTAAATTTTAACCCTCGAGTTGTATGATCTGAATCAAAGTGAACGAGACCAAATAGTACAAACTTCCAACTCAGACACTGTAGCCTTTTCTTAAGATTTCTCAATTATTTTGCAAACAAATCGGGTAAATCAATTTCAATATATTGATTCGTTTTTTGTTATGTTTTCAATCAGTAGCTTGAGTGTTGAAATCAAATCATAATAATATCATTTATTTTCCTACAGAAATCCGGTCAGCTAAATGTAATTTGGCTTGCAAAATTCAACCTCGGAAAACTTAGCAATTGTTGGGTAGATTAAACGATGAAATGTCCCAAAATTCTGTTAAACTTTATTCGGTCAAGACCTTCACTGCAACAATTCAGCCCTCTTCAGACGAAAGCGTTTTAAAAGTTCAACGAGATACACTACTGAATCTTTGGTGAACTACGACAATTGTTTGTTTTTAAATGTTCGTTGTATTCGTAAATCGTTCAAATCCCCAAATCTAAATATTTATACATGTTTATATGATACGTGTCAGCATATTGCGTATGTGTTTAAAAGGTGAAAATTTGATCTTCGGCTTTTGACACAGGTCTAGCTTTCTCGTATCCCAAATCGACAGCAGCCTTTTTGATGGCACTGACCATGGGAGGAGGGCCACAAAGCAACAACTTGACATCGGAAGAAGCAGGGGTAGTTTGTGCCTTGATGATATCAGGAGTAACAAAACCAGTACTGCCAGTCCAGCCCTCGGGAGCGTTGTTAAGAACGTAGTGGACCTTGATATTGGGGTGGGTAGCAGCCAAATTGTCAAGCTCCTTGCGCAACAAGATGTCTTCCTCGTTGACGTTGGCGTAGATCAAATTGACTTGAGTAGTATCAGAAGGGTCGCGGGCAATGGCGTTGATAATCTGGTACATGGGAGTGATACCAGTACCACCGGCAATCATATTGAAAGTCTTGACCATGTTTGGAGCGTATTGGAAAGCACCCTTGGGTCCACGCACACGAATAGTAGATCCAATGGTCAAGTTGGCGACGTGCTTGGAAATGTTTCCGGTAGGGTATGCCTTGATCAAAAGATCGAAATATCCCTTATCGACATCAGAAGATGTAGGAGTGTAAGAACGCATAACTTCCTTACCGCCAATCTCGGCGGCGATAGAAACGTGCTGGCCAATAGGCAACCCCAAGCAGTCACCAGGACGAGGGAGACCAAATCTGTAAATGGCAGTGTTGTGTGAAATAATAGTCTTTTGGATAAGGGGAAACTCGTTGAAATTGAGTGTATGAAGAACAGGCTTACTTCCCTTGGACGAGATGTAAAAGTAAGCAGCAGCCAATGAAATGGCGGTGACCAGACCAACTGCAACCACTGGGAAATTGGACATTGTTGCGATTAATGTATCTGAATTGACGCTAGACGGGTAGGCAAAGCTAGAGAACCAAATACCAATAACGATATATGTGTAACTTTGGAGGGAAAAAAAAACTAAAGAAAGGAAGAAAAGGGAGAGTCTTATACACAAATACCCAGAAGTATTTTTTTCCCGACAATTTTGAGAACCAATGGACCTTTTATCCCAAGCGGGTAATGAGATCCTGCCAGATTTTATTTTCTTAGGCCCTTTTTTCTCAATCTTAGAATGTGCGCCCCAAGAACTTGTTGCTTGAGTATTTGCAGAGCCTAAATGAATGGAGCAATCGGTTCTCGAGTCTTTGGTATCTCTACATAGCATTTGAAATGCGGGGGAAGAACTTCGCAGGTTGAAACCGTTGCACTGGCCAGAGGATGTGATCCTGACTTGTGTTTGCAATGAGATTGCTTTCAAAACAAAACTTGCCTAGTCTCATAGGCGAGTGTAGCAATATTCATCGATATTGTTCAGTTTGAAGCTTGTGATCTTTTCAATATATTCCAATTGTCTATCTTTTAGCCCGTTTGATTTGTGTCGACAGGCAATTGTATTCACGCGCCTGAATACTAGCTTTCTTCAGTCCCATCTATCGTACAGGCTTCAACCAACAAAACACTGTGTATCTGTACATCTGGGCATCAAAAGTTGCGCGCCTGACTATTATGACTATATGAAGTTATCCTCTGGACTTGGTAAGTTTGCATGAGTAGCAGGGTACCCATATCTTATAAATGGGTTTGAATTTGGTACAAATGCGCCTTTGGATTGGATTTTGAATCGGATTGCTACATGAGGTTGAACGGTGTAAATTTGGAAGACGATCCATAATATGACTTGAGATCAAAGGATGCATATTATTGTTTACCATAAACAGTGATACCAGACAAGGGAATGAACCACACAAGGCTTCAAAAGCACGTCTTATATCAATGCCAATACCACCACCATCTCTCTTTGAAACTTGTTCAAAAGCGAGGCAACACTTTGTCACCTCGATCTATTTCACACAATATACACTGAGTTTATACAACAGAACGAAAATTCACACAGCATCCAATATCAAAATAGCTCTCAAAAAGAAGAAAAAGGCGTATAGGGAAGTCCCGAAACTTATACAGTTTCTGACAATATTTTAATCGCTTTTATGGTTCACAGCCACGTACAAGTCATTAACAAGCAAAGTAAACGGAGCCACTGTCATGTCGCAGAATAGGCCTGTTGACGACATTCCATTTTGTTTACAGGGTCAACAATTCAGAAACAGAAAAGTCTTTCTCATTTCCCATCACGTTCCACTCGTTTGCCTGCTCGAGTTTCATGCTAAACTTCTGCGACATGTATTGTGATACCTTGCTATGATTAAATTTGTCATCGTATACTGCACCTGGAATAAAAAATCCTGGCTTCTCATCCATGACTATTGGCACTAGTCCTTCAAGCGCAAAAAAGTCTTGCAGATAAGTAACAACTAGGTAATTCACTATTGCTCGGATAACTGGAGTAAAATAGCTGCCTTTCAAGATGCCATGTTTTTTTGTGATGATTTCTCCATTTGATAGCATAATAGATGTTTCGATGAAGTACGACCATAGCCACAAAAACAATTCTTGGTTTGAATGCTTCAAATTCTTACCACCGTGATATACAAACTTGTTGTGATGAATGTAGGACATATCAAACATTTCAAAAAGCATGTTGAAAGCTTTATCGAGTAGTGATTCAGGGATACAGGAATCAAAATTTTCCCAGTAAATGAGATATTGCTTTGTGTTTTTTAAGCTGAGATCCGTCTGCTTTTGCAAAAAATGCGATAATCTATCATTTGTAACTTCTTTACCATATGATATTGGCGATAACGTTTGTTCCAAATGTTCATTTAGAGGAACGCCAAATTTGGCTTCTAATATGGAGATTTCGCATGAGGGAATCGGCGAAAGATTTCCTGTGTTGTAACAATTGGAAGCTAGCATAAATGGAGGTTCGTACACTACGTTAGCATCAATTAGCTCAGCTTGAATAGCTGCAGCATCAAATTGTGCTTTATCAATAACGTCTTTTCGCTTAGTCGGGTTCTGTCCTGTATCTTTATTGTTGTAGCTATATCCAGCATGACAATCCAGATCCATGGTCAAACTGGCCTCATTACTAGAGTATGGAATCAAACTTCGTTGCTCGTCAGCGAAAAAGTACGTTTTGGTTTTGTATGAAGCTTCTTCAAAAATTTCAATTTCATTATCATTAAATGTTGAAAACCCATCTATACAAAGTTGACCGTATAGCGATAAGTTTTCCAGTGCTAATTCGTAAGGGATTTCTGTCACCACCGCGTACAAATTAGGATCAAGTAATGCGACCGGGTCCGTACCAATCTCTGCCAGCTGGAAGGGATATTCATACCCGCCGTCTTCGCTTTTAAGTATTTTAAGACAGCTTCCATTGAATAAAGTCTCTTTAAATGCATCTGCGTCCATAGTGAGTGTAAGAACAATGGGAAAAATAAACGAATGTGTCAATGGCGACATGTTGGTGGGAGAGAAGGGGAATGGCCCAAACCCCATAAAATGCCACTTTGTAAGATTTCTTCAGCTCTCAACTTTGATGTATAATTTTTTAAGCCTATGAACAGATATTCATGATCAAAGAACATGGATACATGGAGCACAAAATATAAGCTCAGAAATGCTGATATTGATGGATTTTAATATTTTGGTTGGATGCAGACATAATAAAGCACAGTGGGATAATTAGGACCTTGTATGAGGACAAAACACACGCTGGACCATCTGGTTTTACTTCACTTTCTTTTCGAGTTCTGCAAATTGCTAGCAACAAAATATTGTCAATGTTAACAATTTTATTAAGTTCCAATATCTGCTAACTAAATATATAGAACAAATGTCATTTGATACAGGTTTTTCGGCCCATCATGTTTTCCCCTTAAAGAACCAAATACTATTGTGATTTAGGTTTGAGCTCTTTTATCTTTTTTTCCTCAAAGTATTTTGCAATGTCTCTGTTTACGATCCAGCCCAAGATAGGAGACACTACAGCAAGAACAATACTTACAAGAGTCAAAAGTAATCCATTAGTACGAGGGCCTGATCCCAAAACAAGACCGTTTAGAAGCCATCCAATGAAGTCAGTATGAACCATTTCTTGACCAGAATCCAGTTTTTTTAAAACCATGCTAGCGCAGTCGTCGGGACTTAACGCAGGTGAAGGTCCCTCAATGTCTTTTGTGATCTTAGGCTTTCTCCTATTTTCTTCTTCGTAACCTTCAGTTTGGATATTCCCTGGGTAGACACATTCGACTTTAATGTTATATGGCGTGCATTCTTGACGGAGAATATCAGAATATGAGCGCAAAGCAGCTTTGAGAGGAGCGTAAGAAGCGTAACCGACAAAACCATAGAATGCAACAACAGACGAGAAAAATGTGATGTGTCTTGCTTCTTCAGTTTTAGGCGCATTTGTCATTACTTTCAAAGCGGCATGCGACAAATGTATCGCAGATGAATAGTTGGATCTGATGCTATCGTCGAGGTCTTTAGGATCAGTTTCGACAAGTAAACCAGGTCTTGCAACACCAGCACAGCACATCACGATATCAGGAGAACGCTCTATCTGTGTGAAAATGTTTTCACATTCTTCTGAGCTTGAAAGATCAGCCGACACATACGAAATGTACTGTTCGGGACTCTGACGAGCTTTTTCGAGAGACTCGACAGTAGCTTTTAGTTTGGAAACGGTACGAGCAACGATCACAACGTCACCACCATTGCGCACGACGTTCTCGGCCAGCGCAGCACCGAGGCCTTGAGAGCCGCCAGAAATAACGACAAGTTTGTCCTTGACAGGATAGTATCCAGAAAAAAAGCCCATTTCAATTGATTGTTGGAAAACACTATTGAAGCAAAAGCGAGGAATATATGTCAAATTATGATTCATGATCAATTATAAAAAGTCTGGAAATGAAATATCTCAGTTAAATTATTTTTTTGAACCGAACCTCGGAATATACAATATGTGCAGTACTACCCAATGCGCGTTATTCCTGCCAATTTTCAAGTACATGTACTGCATTGCACGCTGATATTATCAAACGGCTCTCATGCGGTAATAATCAGTTCCGAAATATCGTTTTGGGCTCTGCTGGCGACGGCAACGCTGAAGTTTGGTGATTAGGGAACGGGAGAAGGAGAAGGACACTGTACGGCTGGCCGAGTCATTTTTACAACAAGTCGCTTGAGATAAACGGTTTGCTAGGTTCACAGAGACGCGCATAACCATAAGAAGTACTTGAGATAGGAAATCATAGAAAGGTGCTTTACTGCGTGTCTCGATGTAGTACACTTTTCTCGATTTTGGTGAATTCATTTGTCAAGACTCGAATCACGCTATGTGAAATGAGTACCTGTACATTTGTTTCCACCGTTGGGAAACCACTCGCATGTAATCACAAAGCTCCGTAAACAGCTAGCGCCGAGCTTAATTTTTTGCTACAGCCCAAAGTCGCATGGAAATACCCGAAATGTCATGTGTATAACTGCTGTTTATGTGCACGTAAGATCAGTTTCAAATACCGAGCAAATCTAGTCATGTGATCAAATCCAAAGAACCGAGCAAGCTTCACCACGAAACGCGAATAAACACTTATCAAGCTGATTGGTGGTTCACTTCAACGACTAGCAGAGCAACGCAAGACAACCAATTTCTGAGGTATTTTGGTGAGCTCTTTCGCGTCAAAAGTGGATACAGATGAATCGCATTTCAAAAATCCTAAAAGGACCACTTTGGCGCGAACGGTATATCGTGCTGTTTCATTTTGACCTTTCAATCATTGTAATCGAGGTTAAAGTATGTGTATAGGTTGTGGTGCAAGCACAATCGCCACAACATGTTTCTTTCTCTTTTCTTTACATTTTGCAATGCCGAGACACTAAGCCTTTCTATTAAATACAGTAGGAACTTGCTTTGACGCCCAAACATATACAGTAAAAATTCTCGAAACAATTTTTGAAGTGAAATCTCGTGGTTGAGGAATTGTAAGAAGTCTTCCAAAACACAATCTTTCAAGATGTTAATTAAATTTATTTCATTTACTTGTACATATACACGAGTTTTCAAAGCGGTCGGGCAAATTGAAAATTGCACTAATTGGTACATAGGACTTGAACTAATCAATTAATCAAGAACTAGCTAGACTTGGACTTCCATGCGAGCGGAGCTTGTAGAGAGCCATTGGTTTCATCGTGGTTGTCAATTGTGGGTACATCTGTACATTTCCATACAAACACTCGGAGTTTGAGCAACAGCTTAGCTAAAAAGGTCAAAGCCATGCATGCACGAATGCATTTCAAATATTCATTTCGGTTTTGCATCAGAGATTGTCCTGGAACTCAAAGGGTTTTGTATAGACCTACACAATGTCAAAGACCTGGAATGTGTTATTGAATAGTCAAATAAGCTTTGCACTTGATCTGCTTTTTCACGCTCGACAATTCTTCTTTTCTTAACAAACCATGATCCACGAAATAAATTGGGATATTCTACGTCACTCAACAGTGTCACCTTTCCAGTGGAATTATTGTTAGTTCTACTGGCTTTTGTGTCCAACGTGCCCCGCCAAGATTTTGCTATAATGTGGGGACTTCTCTGTGTAAAGATGGCATGTAAATGTACACTCACGGATGTCAACCCCCTTTACTGCTTGACTTGTGTACCACCAGACTAAAACACAACACTGCAATGATTAGACAGAGGCAATTTATACTCGTGGCTCTTTTCGCACTTCTATGTCATGCTGCACAGGTACTAGCTGCCATATAGTATTTATCTAAAAAGTGCGATCAAGATTCTTTTTTGTGAGCGAAACAGGGCTTACGCCGCGAACATCAAAGCGACAAACGTAGTTCCCCCATACTCAGCCAATTTATCTCAAATGACCGGCACCTCCGATGGTATTTTAGAGAGGATCATTTTAAAACAAGTCAATGGCAAAACTATTAAATTGCCAGTAAAGTTGTCCTTCTTAGAGAGCGGAGATCCTGTTTGAGTAACAGTCGATGAGGATATTGACGACAGCATCTCTTGCAAAAACAATGATTTGATCAAACGAAAATACAACGAACTTGGGGAATGAGTGATTGATGGTCAATTGCAGTACAACAAGAATATTGAAATTAATTAAGATTATAATGAACTTGCAGTCACATATGGCAACACCAACAACACTCAAATTGGTGTTTTACAGAAATGGCGAACAGATTGTTCTTAATGAACAAAATTTTATGAACTACAAGCACAGGAAAAAAAAAAAAAAAAAAAAAAAAAAAAAAAAAAAAAAAAAAAAAAAAAAAAAAGCCAGCTGAAAACGAAACCACAGCTGATCTTGGTTTAATTGAACTTGATCAAAGACTTTGGGAAGACTCTTTTGACTCAAAAACTGGCAAAAAAGTTTGTGGTTCTGAGTCAGTTGCCATGGGCATCAGATTTATTGGTTACAGTCATATGTTTGGAACCCCTGGACATGCAGATAGTTAGTCTTTGCGTGATACAAAGAATAAAGAGTCTTACAGACTTCTCAACGTTGATATTTTCGAACACGAAACAAATAGTCCTATACCCATGTATGAATCGATTCCTTTGATGACTGACCAGAAGAAAACTGGAGCTGCAGGCGTGTTCTGGATTAATGCTGCTGATACTATATTTATATTGACAAGTCTGATTCATTAGAAGATAAAAATATGTTGAATTCGCATAAGACATGTAAGACTCATTGAATTTCAGAAACCAGCCTCATCAACGTATTTGTATTTTCTAGGTGATACTCCATAGCAAATCAACAAATTGTACAGTGATGTTACTGGTTATGTCCAATTGCCTCAATACTTTGCCATTGAATATCATTAATGCAGAAGGAACTACAATCTTCAGGAAGACGCTCTTGACGTCAATGAAAACTTTGACAAATACGATATTTTCTACAATGTTATCCGGCTTGATATTGAATATACAGTCCCAAACAGATGTGTTCAAAATTTTCAAGAAAAAGCTTTCAAGCATTGCTCATAACTTCCCCGTAGATTTAATTTTACAAGTTTTATTATCACTAGATAGGCCTTTTGATTCTCTATCTCCTGATATCAGCATGGGTGCAGTCGGACCTATATTGGAGTGTTGAGACGTGATAGCACTGCTACCTCTCTTTTGAACAGTTCAGTACCCAGCTATTTCAAAAACTTCAACATGTCATCAAACGTATCTTGAACCCATTAGCATACCATAATCCGGGTGAATATATACCAAACGAAAGCGCTACTTCTCAAGAAACCATAAATATAAGTTTGAACATATCCTTGGCCGTTTTCATCAAGTTATAGCAGCATCAAACAACATGGGAAAAGTCAGTAACAACAAACACCGTAATCTGATCACAGACCTCAAATCTGGTAAGAAATACAGAGATATAGCAAAGTAGCAAGGTGTCTCTATTGGTACCGTCAGCAATGTACAAAAATCTGTTGATTTGGAACGAGAAGACGACAAAGGTGGCCACCCAAAATCTCTTTCAGACGCAGATGTGCATCTTGCACGCCGTCTCATCAAGAGCAAAACCTTTCGATATGCCACTCAAATTGCTAAGTATCTTTTTAAGATTAATAAGAGGAAGATAGAACCCTGGACCGTGCGAAGGGCGTTGATAAAAGCCGGTTTACGAGCTATCAAACCAAAGAAAGCACCATACCTTAAACCGTCACACAAAAAAGCTCGCTTGGAATGGGCTCTTGCACACAAGGATTGGACTGTTGTTGACTGGCAACGGGTAATATGGTCAGATGAGACCAAGATGTGTCGTTTTGGAAATGATGGATTAACTATTGAGTGGATAGACTTGAGTGAAACAGGTCTCGAGGGTCATCACATCATCCCCACAGGTCAGGGCGGCGGCGGAAACGTGATGATATGGGGTTGCATGGGTTGGAACGGTGTCGGACCTTGTAAGAAGGTCCAAAAGCCAATGAATGCCATTCAGTACGTGCAAATTCTGAGTGAATGTCTGCCAAAATCGTTGAGTAAACTCGGTTTGAATGTTGATAACATGATTTACCAGCAGGACAATGATCCCAAACACACCTCCAAAATGGCGAAGAAATGGTTCGAAGACAATGGATATATCGTTATGAAGTGGCCTGCACAATCTCCAGACCTCAATTCAATTGAAAACGTATGGAGTCGTCTCAAATCAGAGGTACGGAATCGTTTGATCGAGGTTCCTACGTTGGCTGATTTGGAAAAGCTAATATCGGAGGAATGGTACACAGTACCTGTCTCATTTTGCAGGGGGTTGATCGAGAGCATGTCTAGAAGAGTTGAAGCTCTCATAGCAGCAAAAGGAGGTAACACAAAGTATTGATGAAGCATTAATGAAGTATTGATGAATTTGAAAAACAAGGGTACACTACTGTTCAAAACGTGATAAGAATTTCTTTGCGATCTACTTTCCACTAAACATGGAAATCATTGGTCAATATATATATTTTATAAATGAGAATTGAATCAGCTTTGTAATGATGTTTAGCATGCTCATCCAAGTTATATTTGAAGAAAGATACAGAGGTTGAAAGAAAAATCATGACAAATTTTGAACACATCTGTTTGGGACTGTATATATTTTTTACACTCGTTATGATGGCCAGTGCTCTAATTACATTGATGGACTTTGAATTGAGCAAGTCAAGGTCAGAAAGGGAGGGCGATATTAGTGTTATCAAGAAGAAGATAGCCCTTGAGTAACAGCTTCACATATTGTGTAGATTGTCAATTTCATTTGTTTATTCCAATGCTACGTATATCTCTTTCGTTACTTAAAAGAGCCCAGTTATTGGTAAACAAATATACAAAATAAATAGAAAGTCCATTAAATCAATATAAAACAGCAACACTCCTGAGATTTGGAACCCAGAAACTATGTTCAATCAATCGGAAACAGGCAAATTCTCTATATACGTTTTTGAACGAAGACCTTCGCTTTCAAAAAGCTTAAGATACTCTTCAGATTTGGAACGTAGCTGTGATTCGGCAACATCTGCCATGTGAACAAAATACTCGTATACAGTCATGTCTAAGAACTCTTCGGCATCTGGATTGAGTCCGAAATCATTAGAGACAGATGCAAGAACGTCGAAAACTTGATCGGGATCAATGGGTTGCCATTGATCAGAACCAGACGGAAGAGCCTTTGCACGTACAGGAGTCACTTTCTTGCTGGGTGAAGAATCCAGTTTTTTCGGCGTTTCATTCTCTGCCGGAGGAGTGGGCGTGCCAGATTTATGCGGTGAATGAGATCGTACTTTTGGAGGAGGTGGAGAAACGTCAAGTGAACTGTTGGAAAAAGTTTCCCAATTTTCAGACCTTGAACTTGGTGGTGCAAGACTATCCTGCGTCGGTTTAGCTTCGGTATCAGTTTCTTCATCAGAATTATCGGCATCCTTTGCATCGTGAAAGATATCGGGCGACACACTCTTTTCCCATGTTCTAGGGCTATTCACTACCAGAGGCGAGGAAGCAGGTGCGCTGGAGTTGTGTTTGACAGAAGGAGGATCGGAACTCACAGGATTAAGTTTTGTTTGTAAATCGTTATAATTCTGAAACCGTGACCGCGACTCGCTAGATGGAGTTTTTAGATTTGGAGAATTGATTGTTTTTTGAGAAGGCGAATGTATAGGTTTCTGATAATGAGAGGAACTGGTAAACTGCGAGTTATGGCCGGCTTGAGGGCTTGCTGCGAGATCTTCAAATTTAGAAATTTTTGACATGACCGAACCCTTTGTCAATGGAAGTAGTGGACTTTTTGAGGTTGTGATTCCAAAATCTTCTTGCTCGTCGAGATCTTGTGGTGACTGTGGAATATTAGAAGGACCAACATGAACTGAAAATGTAGTTTCGCGGGTAATTTTAGTGGTAGTTTTAATTACTTTACGCATTTTGCGGGATGCAGAATCATCGCTATCACCTTCTTCACTATCACCATCCTGGCTGTCATCAGAGCTTCGCTTATTTGACTGTGATTTCGATATTTGCTTTGATTTTGTTGATGTCTTGGAATTGTGGTGTCGCTCACCTTTAATCTCATGTAATAGCAGATCATCGTCAGACTCTTCCAAGTTACGTTGAGCAACCCGTTTATATGGAGACATTGATGAATTCAAAAGTGGAATTTCTGATTCAACTGTAAACAAGAGACATTTCGGACTTCTCTTTTTATGCTCTACCACCGGATCGTCGCCAGGCTCCCAGCCTTCCAAGCCCAGATTGCAATAAGGACATTCTACAAAATCATCTCCTGTGTTCTGTGGTTTGAAGAAAAATCCAGCCCTAGCCATGTTTTCACACGTCGGGACCCATCCTTTCTTACCTTCGTGAGGCCATACAGATGCACCCATCAAATGAGATAAACTGGTTTCATCGTCTTCTCTCAATGTGTTTAATTTCTCGTCCACTTCTTCGCTTGTCAAAGGCTGATAATAAGTTTGAAGCCTAAGTGATAATGCGTCGTCAGATCTGGGATCATGCTTAACCTCTTGTTCCCAAGCCTTTGCTTGTATCCACGCCAAAGGACACGCTGGAAACACGTCAAAATGAATCTTTTTGGGCTCGTCGTTCTCCTCCCATCCGTCAATTCCGCATGCACACATATAACACGTAACCATATCACCACTGTATTTCCCCGAAGCTGGAGTAAAGTAGAATCCTGCTGCTGCCACGTCGTTCGCGCTCGGTTTGTCGTGTGGCCATGTTACTTTCCGACTCCGCGGTTTTGATCCTTTGACTTTTGCGCCGTAAAAAGTCTCTAATCTTACCGAAGACGGATGAAAAGTCTTCTTGCGTAAAGGCTTCATGGCGGCTTATATGGTTGAATAACAAAAAAGGTTAAGCGAATAAAAATACGCGTCAGGATGTAATATGGTGACAAAATGCAACGGTGATTGGCGGTGATATTTCTGGTTATTGGAAGTAGGAGCAGGATCAGAATATGTTATATGTCGTAGAGATTTAGAAGTGCAAGCCGTTCAAAAAGACAAAAATTATGGGCCCCAAGTTCGAGATCAACAACAGAAGAATGTGTTTAGTCGACGATTCCAGTGGAGAAGGTTTTTATGTATTCCTACTGGTATTTGTTTACCACTCTACACGTTTTGTTGTTCTGCCAACTGAAAAATAATAGTAGGTTTATATCAGCTGATATAAACCTAAAGGGCCTACCTCGAGTGTAGCTAAGAGTCGGAAATCTTCCAAGATGTCGGCAAGTCTTTTTAATTATTACAACAGATATACGACGTACAATCAAGAAAAATGGCGTCTACATTTGAGTACTTACAAAACGCAATCACGCATGATAAAGCATTCACAGGCACTACCAAGGAACTTTCTGCTCTTTATACTACATCTAGGGCATATCTTACCAGAACACAAAGAACCATGGATGACGAGACATGGTTCAGTCTTTTGAGACAGCACTTCTATTTAGCTCTGTTCACAAGTCATGATAACGATGCCTCTCTAATGTTGGCAAGGATAACTGATCGATTTGGAGAAAAGACAGATCGAGTTGCGTTGTTAAAATCTCAATACCTTGAAGCTACTGCAGGGCCTGAAGCAGCTTTGGAGTATCTTCGAGCGCGACCTGACAACGAGATATTGACCATGAAGCGGGTAGCAGCTTTTTCCAAATTTCAAAATGACCAAAAAGGCTACCTGGAGAAGCTGCTTCACATTGCCGAGATTGTTCCTACAGATGTAGAGGTATACTTAGAATTAGCGGAAACCTACGCTCAAGTAGGACAATATCCGCTAGCTGTCCACGCACTTCAAGACGCATTGGTGATTTTTCCACACGCATATCCAACTTACGCTCGAATTGGCGAAATGTATCATGCAGAACTAGCTCGCAACCCGCCTAATCATATTGCTGACCGTCTTGAGACTTATTCACTGGCAATTAAGCATTTTCTACGCGCGGTAGAATTGTGTCCAATATATGTCCGTGGATGGGCTGGAGTCTTGGTAATGTCCAAAGAACTATTGGAATCAAAGGAATTGGTTGCAAAATTGTCCGGGGAGGAGAAGGAGAAGTACACAAAACTGAAAGATCTTGCTGAAAGCAGATTAATTTCAATTGTCAGCGAGAAACAAGGAACAAAAGAACAGCTCAGTGCTGCAAAAGCAATACTGGACGAATACTGACCAAGCTGATGCGGTATTTGTGTTTCGTTAGGTTTTTACGGTAATACTTGATTCAAGTAAGTAGCTCATTAATATTCATTACAAATTGCAATATTGGTGATGCCTTTGTCTTATTTTTTTAAATGCGTATTTCACCTTTTACACTTGATAAGCAATTGATCAGGTTCATTGTCAAACTTGAGATGTACAATCGTCATTTATGATCTTTGTTTCAAACCTCATTTTGAAATACCGACTCCTGTACTAAGTTTAAAAAAGTATTTGTATCAATGCCCTGCGATTTTGCCAATCTGAAAAGACTTCCTACTGAATCAACAATATGATTTTTCACCGGTTCGTTTGAATGGGAAATATTTTGAGGCTTGTGTTCTTCGCTATTTTTGGTTTCGTCATTACCGATCATCGATTCAATCTTGTCGTATCTGTTGTAGTAGTCATCATCATCACCAGCTTCCTCTTCTCCCTTTGAACTTGGCTCCACTTCTGGCTCCACGTCTGGCTCTCCCAGCTCTGCGCCAGACACATCATCATACTGGTCCCAATAATCGTCATCTTCGTCGGCTTCTTCTTCTCGTTTTTTTCTCTTAGTTTCATCCAAAGTCCAATACAGACTATCGGCCTTTTCTACTAGTTTTGCCCAGTACTTATCATCCAATATTCTTTCTCTGGGACCAGAGAAAATAGCCATCAGCTGCCATCCTTCTCTATCTCGTTCGAGTTCTAAAACCAGATACAGCACATGCGGGCTCACGGAAGCGCTCTTGACAACTGATGCGCATAAAAGCGTACTGATTCCAGAGCGGCAGTAAAGATCCTCAACTGAGTAATCCGAGTTTTCTTTGGCAATTTTTATCACGTATTCGGCGGTTTTTTCAGCTGGCATAATTCCTAACCATCCATCTTCACCCCGATCTTTGCTACATCCATCTTGCTCCAGAGAACCAAGTGGGAGCATACTGGCACTTTTTGCTCCCCAAGTCATGCCCGGCACTAATGCCTCCAGTGGGAACAATTGTTGTTCACCAGAAGCTGCACTCTTGTTCTTGATTTCTGACATCAAGGCGGAAATTCTGCCCAAGGCATATTGCGATAGCATAGGAGTAAGCAAGCGAACAGTATCAGAATGATTTTCTCTGATCCCGCTAGTAAGGAGATCAAGAAACAATCTTCCAAAGTTACTGCTTGGAAGTGTATCGTCCTCAAAATTGTATTGAGTCGTCATATCTGTTGTTTAACTATGTGCAGATCAAGTAAAAAAAAGAGGTAGCACTTCAAGCTCAAGAACATTTTCAGTTCTAGAGGGGTAAGTTCTCCAAAAGTTCGATCTTCAGTTAAATACACAACAAAAAAATTCGTTACAGACAGGATTCGAACCTGCGCAGGTAAAACCCAATGCCTAAACAGCTACTTTGATAGCAGGGCATCGCCTTAACCACTCGGCCACTGTAACAGAAATTTCAAAAATTTCTGTGAGGTGATACTATATAATTGCTATATAACTACAGTTTATTGAGTGCACATAATAGAACTCGTTGTCTGTCTCCAAATCATTATAAATATTTCCGCCCTTGAAATTTTTTTATACATCATCGCGATCACAAAAGCTTGATAGCATCATATATCGGGCCAAACCGTACGCACTAAAACCATCATTTCAGAAACTTGACATAAGTAACAGGCACATAAAATTGGTACATGAATAAATATATTTTTGTATCAATCAGCACGGACATTTCTCACTGTTCAGAAAACCTAAACAAGTACACACAACGGTGATCTCTGCTTTTGCAAAAAGAAAAAAAAAATATTATGAACTGTTAATTCTGAAATGAATCAAAAAATATTTACAGTAAACAATATTACTAACAGATGAGTATTCCACGAATAAAAATATTACAATTTGAAGCGACGGGGAATGTCCGTGGTAGGCATACCCAGTTTATATCAAAATATTATAATTTGCTTGGTGAGTTTTATATTTTTAAACAACGTAAGGCATATATGCCTGGATCAAGTACATGAATGAATTGTATCTAGTTTGTTGTTCAATTATTCGTGATCATTATCATTAGTCTTCAAAGAATAAATAAAGAAACCAGATGGCTTTGTTTATGCTTTACTGATTATAATATTATTCTATAATTAGTGTTTACACTTTGCTTAGACTGTATAGAATATGTTTGTATAATTTTTGGATTTAGTAACAAACAGATTACGATCATGACTTGTTGGGTGATGCTACCTTGCTCATGTTACATGGGTATGATTGGATTATGATACATTGTTATTTGAAAATCCAAAACAAATGCATTTTTTAACATTAAACCATGATTCCTGATTTACGAGTTCTTCGGCTCTCATCCTCTGTGTCAGAATCGACAATAGAATTGAACGAGCTTGTACTAGACCTCCGGTCGTCTTCTAATCTAGGATCTTCCATACTATCTCGTTGTGCTCTCATAGATGTAAGTGGAATGAAATCTTCGGCACGAACGCGGGCTGTTCTCCGGTTTTGCTTCCAGTCTGCCAGTTTACTTTGAAGTCGAGAAATTAGTCCATCTGAAGATACTAGTGTAGCAGCAGAAGGAGAGTCATATGTGGAAATGTCTTGAGGGCGATTAGATAATCTGGCAGAAGAGACAAGTTGACGATTACGTCTGATCAGCATGTACATGAAGAAAGCGATGAATAGAGCAGCAACAATTCCAACTCCAATTTCTCGTTTGTAGTCTTTCCAGGTAGCTTTATGATATTTTCCGTCATCTTCATTATCGGTGTTGTCTTCGCTGTCAGTGCCCTTAGATTCTCCGTCGTTGTTATCATTATTATTGACATGATTTCCGTTCTCGTCATACTTGGGCTCCGTGTAATCAGTGTCTGACAAAAATTGTGCCAACTCAGCCTCGTAGTTTGGATTGATTGGCTCAATATCAAATCCTGGGATTTTAACAAATTGATTAAGCATAGTTTGAGAGACTTTTGGAACGTCCAATGGAACCATGTGCGAAGCGTTAAACACGCGAACAAAAGTCAAATTTCTGCCAGTTCTGTAAGTTCCGGACGGAACTCCATCCACATACCAAAGACTTTCTGGCTCGTTATCTCGAAATCCGCCTTTACGTGACCCAATATCATTACCCCATTTCATTCGGGAGATTAACCGTTGATTACCAATATAATTGCAGATTAGATCTTGATCACCATTGAACATCAGCACAGGCAAGCCGTCATTTAACAAGTTTGGAATTATCTCAGAAGAAGCATGGGATTTACGAGCCTTGAACGCCGAACCAACGGCACCACTGCATTCGTGCCAAGCAACTTGGTTTTCAGGTTCAATATTTAGTGCTGTCATAACATCTTTGCGTCGCAGGTAAGGTGTGACGCTCACAAGATCTGGTGGCCAGTTCATTCCGCAAGAACTGAAAGTGTCTGTGAGTCTAATGTCGTAAATATTAACGCAGGCCTTAGGGTCGGTGCTTGGTAAACCAGTTCCCAAAAACAGTTCCTGAAGAAGCGTGTTTACCACACTCTCACATGGGTGGATATGAATTTTACCTGTTTCGTTTTTAGGAAGACCAGCAATAGTTTTGACGCACTCTCGTGTGGTTTGCTCTAACACGGCAGCCACAGCAGATCCGTGCTTCACTAACCCGGAAGCGTATGCGTAGTCGGCGTACGCAGGATATTGTGCAATAGGATCAATCCAGCCATTTCCAAGCATAATTCCCTGGAGATCAATGTATTTAGGGTTAGTGCGGTCGCCATTTGCCTCCTCGCGATTTCGGCGAATAATAGCATCAGCAATGTAAGGAATGTATTGCCCAGCATATGACTCGCCGGCAATGTATAGCTGTCCCTCCCGTTGAGACGAAAAAACAGAGAAGTAGTTGTCAAGGAACTTCAGCATATGGGTTGCCATCTCCGGAAGCTCGTGAATGTATCCCTTGGGATCAGAGGTACTGAGGCCGACACCAACTGGCTGGTCGACAAACAGCAGGTCGACGTATTTGCTCCAAGACCCTTCATTGAGCTTTATGTTTGTCCCATTTTCTGTACGAAATGGCCCAACTTCTATCAGCGCACCGTCCATTGATGAGCATCCGGGGCCACCATTGAGCCACAAAACCGTCTTATTGGTTTTAGATGTGTTGTACTCTCGTTCAAAGTGCCAAAAGAACAAGTTTCCGTTATTTGCTTTGTCGATTGGAATATGGCCAGCATGCATTGTAGGTGGACGGCCATTAAACGCTTCGATACCCGGAAGATCTTTTACAAGATACTCCTCAGCCGATTTAATCACAGCCGGTATCGCTGCCTCAACTCCCACTGTAAGCCAGGGAGCCATCGCGACAATAATGGCTGTCGCCAATATCAGACCGGTCCTCCAGGGACCCTGCTGGTTTTTGTAAAGGGTCATTAGCGGGATGTATTTTAGTTTTGAACAGAAATGAGGCACAAAAAAATGATAGAAAGGGAGAAAGAAAATAATAATAACAATAATATTTTATTATCGAAATGTACGTAAGTATTTATCAAAGATTTCACATAAACTTTTTTCCATTCGGTAACTAGGTTTCAACGTATGTCTAGCCGAACAATCTCAGACACCCCGCAATTCGCTCTTTGTTTGCACTTTATTTCCTTATCTGAACAAGTATCCGTCATGGCGGGATGATTCAGTTTTTAATGATCCATTTGTACTATTGAAAAAATCACAAAGCTCAAAGAGAACGGGGAATAAGACATATGTATAAATGTCTGCTTTCGGCATTACACAAAATAAATTATTCATCTGAAAAAAACTATGTATCTCTATTTGTGTGTACTAATGGTCATCTCGGTCATAATATAGGTGCGGGCTGGGGGAGGTCTCAAACATTCAACAAAGTCCGCTTTTTGTTTAGTTGCGCACAACTTGGCTTGGGCCAGAAGTGGGAGATGTTGGATCCAAGCTCTCTGAACTAAACTCGAATGGCATATTGGACTTGCGTCGTTCCTCAACCCCAGATTTCTGTGAATCCGATTTTTTCATTCCGGAATATAGCATCGCACCCTCGGTTCTAGCTAAACTATTTGACGAGGAAGAATAGGAGCCGATTGAATCTCTGTTTCTCGGATTTCTGACCATTTCTGGCTCTGATTCATAATCTGACTCTGTGTGATCTATGGTCTCTATCACAGGAGTTGACATCTCGTGCGCAAGACTTGAAATTGTACCTGTTCCACTTAATCTGCCAACTCTCTCATTGACCATGCGCACACTTACTAGCACTTCAGTCTCGATAGTAGCCAGCGACCCGGCCTCACTACGTGAATGCCATTTGTGGCCGGACTCGGCAACTTGTCTCCAAGAATTGCGAGCACGGCTGGATACAGTAGGAGAATCGCATTTGCTTTCAGAAGTGGGCTTCTCGGAATTTTTGGAAGCTAGCAAGTTTGGTTCCGAAACAGTTGCAGCTGTAGTCTTGTTGAGAGGGCCAGAAGTAGAAACAGGAGTTGCGGCGGTAGTAAAAGATCTTGGTAATGGGGGATGTTTGGGATCCGAATTAGAATGGTTTTCGTTACTTTTTTGATGATGAGCAAGTAAGTCGGGAGTAGATCCAGCATTCAAAGTGAACTGTGATCCTGTGAACTCATTAGCACCAGAAACCTGAGTGCGTTCACTCTCTGCAATTGAACGAGCGTAAGGATACATTGGGTTGTCCAACTTGTAGATATTCATCTCAGCAGCCTTCATTGGAGAATTCCATTCACCATTAGAACCAGCGTAATCTTTCTTCAAAGTAGCACCGAGTGAAGAAGCAGAAGGGGAATGGTATTTCCCAAAACCACTACCAAGCGGGCCTGTTGATGTTGAAAGTGAAGAAGACTTTTCACGCAGAACTGAGTGAATGTTGATACCCTCCTCGTCTGGTTGAAGAGGGCCATCAATGGGATCAGCAGAGTAACGACGGTTGCGACGCCTGCAACAGCAAAGAATAAGAAGGAAGATACAGATGAGGAGTAAAGATCCAGGAATCACAGTAGCCAGAATGATAGCGAGGGTTCTCTTAGATACTTTGTGTCCTTCGGTGGCTGGTGTTGCTGATGTAGAAGCGGAAGCGGAAGGAGAAGTATTAGTAGCAGTTGGTGTAAGCTGTTGAGCATCGATAGAACGGATAGTCAGCTGCAAATTGTCGTCAGAGTTAGCTTTGTTTGCCATGGTAATAGTCGTTCCTGTGAACTGCGCGGGAACCATTCCAATGAACGAATGATTGGAAGCAACATAATTCATCCAATTTGCAGGAGGATTGTAGGAAATGTCAATGTCACTTATAGTTGCAGAGGTGTTTAAGGAAGTATCTGGAAGCTGATATGTGAAAAACTCATTGACAGTGGCATTGAGGGCAGGCAAAGTGCTATTTGAAAAAATCCCCATAAACGGTTGCTTCTTTGAGTTGTCGGACTGATCTTCGGTAGTATTTGACTCGGGCTTGACAAAAAGCGCAAGATTAATAGTAACCTGATCATTGAAAACATTTGTGACAGCAATAGAGTAAGAAGAATTTTTGAAATCAGAGGGAACAGTTCCTTTGAGTGAGATAGCCGTTGCATTAACAGCGATCCACTCTGGGGAAGGATCCACATTGATCTTAGACACATTGGCAGGCAATACCGGAGATCCATCTAAAGACATCTTGTCCAATGGTATATTGTATACAAAGGTTTCATTTGGAACCACAGAAACATTGGCTTCAGTAACACTTGTAGTGAAAGGGTGAGCACCTACAGTGACTCGGAACTTCACTTGAGCAGAAGCAAATCCCGGAACTTGAACAGCGATAAGTGCTACGGAATACACTAATGCTGGGGCAATGTCAGAGGTTGCAGGTGGAGAATGGCCCGAGAATGTGAGCGTGTTGGGGTCAAATCGCAGCCACGATGGCAATGGTGTATGAGCGTCAGAAAGTGCCTGGTACGAAATGATAGGAGCAGATGAGTTGAACGTTTTTCTCTGATCGAGCGTGAAGCTGAATTCGGAGTCTGGAGATAGCACAAGAGCGTCTGCAGCGCTGGCTAAAATTTTGGCGTTATGATCGTTATTGTTTTTGGTGTTTGGCATGAGGGCAGACTGAAGACTGAAATCAGTAGGCGTTGATGCAATGTCCATGTTTGTAATGGCTAGCGAGACGTTAACGGTCGCGGTATTGGGCTGGGACGACCCTGTGTCGGTAGCTTTCAGGACGAATTTCACGCGATTGGACTCGTACGGCTGGTTAGAAAGGTCGGCTGGCGGCGAACCTGATAAAATACGAGAGTTTTCATTAAAAGAAAGCCAGTTTGGCAGGTCTAAAGCTGAATACACAATTTTGCCGGATGCCGACGCTGATGTAGATGTGAATGTGTCGTACGGAAGCTGGTATTCGTATGAAGAGCCAATCTGGATTACAGGTGGATACTGTGACTCAAATGGGAATGTGAGAGTTGGCGGTGAGGCTACGACAAAGGAGGGCGAAGCTAACAGTAGGGCTAGAGCTGCAGTCAGTGATGATCGGCGAGTCATTATGTCCTTGTAGTTATTGTCAGTAGTGACGGTAGTAGTAGCAGTTCGGTATCGAGAAAAAGGAGTTGGCTATTGCTTATTAGAACCGTAGACAAAACCAGTATTTTTACTTTTGTTGTTAACAATAAACAAATGTATGAAATTTCTATTCTTTTTTTAGAAAAAAGAATTCAAGAAAAAAGTAGAATTTATTGAGTCTATATATTATTATTAGCAGTTGCGAACAAAAATAAGTCTGTATGTTTGTGTCGATTTACCTGTCTTGAAAAAGAAAGGTAGAAAGGGGGGTGTTTTCTGTCAAAGCGTTAGTATACCCACAATCGAAAATAAAAAAATCGTTTTATGGACTAAACCTCAATTCTGTAACAAGATCAAAACAGCTAAAATTGGGGGGGGTATTTCCAGCTTTGCGCGACAGACGTAACAAACGCAGCAGAGACCGAGAAAGCATCGATCATCATATGAGACCGAAAGATTAAAAGGCTAGAGTGACCAATCTGATATTACAGGAGCTTGACATGAGCCTTGAAATTTTGGAGGTACGCTTATAGGCGTTGAGCACAAAAGATTGAAAGAAAAACATGGGTAAAAACCTAGTAGGAGGCGGTGGACCTTGGGCAGGCCACCTGCTGCTACCCTTACTTCGTGGTCGGGTCGGGTACCGAGCGGTCGTCAGCACAGATCAGTGTGTATATTATTTATCGCCAAACGCCGTTATCCGTCAGGGTGGTCATAGCAAAATTCATGGCAACGGCCAATCCCATTGCTGACCTCAAAATTCAAGACCTGTATAATGTTTCAACTTACTTTCCTGCTCTAAAATCAATGCTGCGAAGTTTTCATAATGTTGTAGCCTTTTCTAAGAATAACTCGCGTGGGTTTGCAATCTCTGTAAAGCTGGGCTTTCAATGTGCTTCCTTTCTTCTTGTCCAAAGCTCGTCTATCTGATTCTGCTAGCGCCTAAACGGTATTAATAACTCATGTCTATAGCAGTAGACGCAAACACATGTTTTCAAAGTCCTGAATTCGTAGTTTGAGTCTGCAAAGCGTGTACAGCAGGATATCACTTCATGTAAAGCCCATTGGTTTCATATGCTCAATCGCTCCCCACGACTCGTATCATTCTAGCGGACCTTCTACCTACAGTTGTGCAAAATAACAGTTCGGCGAATGCTTTTCCCTGTGATGTGTATAGGATAGATCCACCAGGACCTAGTCGCGTACTTGTTTCAAAACCACCTGCAATTTGATATCAATATCCACACAACGCATAAGCGTCTATTTTTACACTCGCCTTCTACTCAAAGTAGGCTAAACGCGTTTTGTGTCAACAACTCTTGGGCATATCTCGACCAAATACATCTGCGCTTCTCTTTTTCACACATGTATGCATTAGGTACACACTATCTCGTACAGACCTAAACTGAAGCTTACCAAGTTTTATATACATTTTAACTTTACTGCATTGATCCTGCCAGCAAAGGCGCTGTTTCACGATCGAAGCCTTCGTTCATACCTTCAGCTTCTCTAGCTCCCTGTTCGTCAATAGCTAGTCCTGTGTAAGTTTCCCATACAACAGTCACAACAAGCATTCCTGCGATCACCTCTAAAATCGTCGTAGTAGACCATTCTGTCAAGGGAAGCAGGGCAAAAACAACTGTGTCAAAAAGTCGTAATGAAAGACGCACATCTTTGCCGTAGAGCAATTTTTCGCGAGGCTTGAAGCACTGAGCAACAATCCACAGACAGAAGATTCCAAGTGAAATGCATCCACTAAATATCCATTGAAGAGCACGGTGGTTGATGTGAGACTCTTTGGTAAACTCCGCTGCAATGTCGCCAGACAAAACCAAAACTGCACTCAAGGGCTCGTGGACCCACAACCAAAGAATGGCAGACGCCGCCGACCGACGAAGAGGGTGTGTAGGACGCTCAGTTCCATCAGCACGCACGTAAATCCAAGTCAATGAAAAAGCAATGATCAACACCAATACTGCACGTAGAGTCTTGGTAGTAATGCCATCGCCAGCCGGGGCTCCAAGCACAATAGCATTCAAAAACTCGCCCAAAACAATAATGAATAATGCGGTCATTCTATCGCTTTCATGCTCAATGTTCACAGCAGTTGAGAACTCTGAATCCAGATGGGACTTGAAATATGGCGAGTAGATGTAGAACCAGAATCCACGCTCAATCAACAGCGCAGCAATTGCCAATCCAGCACGTCCACGCCATCCCGAAACAAAAAACAATCCAGTTCGAACAAGAAAACTGAGAATGTTGACAAAACCCAACAGCCGCATACGGACCATATGTTCGGTGATAAACATTGAGTAAAAGAACCAAGTTGCAATCAGAACAAAATGGAGCATTTGAAACACAATTACAGCCGTGAAATACGATGTTTCGGTTGGACTGTCGTTGTCATAGATGTTAGACGCGTTGTTTGCAAAAACTACCATGAATCCCATAACAACCAAAATCAATGCCCGCTGAAGCAAATCATCGGTGTAGAAACTGTTGAAAACCTCTTTCAAGTCTTGCCAGATCTGATAGGCGTGTAGAAAGATAATTAAATATTTGAGCATATGAATGGCGTCTGGATGCTCAGCGACATCAGACGAGAAAAGGGCCACAATAGCAACATACAACAGATCCAGGAACAGCTCAAACACACCGGCGGTCCGCTCACCATGCACCTTGTACAGCTTCCCATGGTGATGAAACTGAAGTGCAACAGGTTGTTGGAGAAGCTTGTATCGTTCGCCTTCATTGCCTGGAAGCGCATAAAAGTGGAACCCGTCCTCCTCGACCGGTTTCGAGCGTCGGATTCGATCCATGGCCCGCTCTCGCGCCTCGGGAGTGATTTCAAAGATTCGCTCTGCAAAAGATGCAAGTGACATTTTTTTGTGTTTTATGGTTTTCTTTCAATTGATAAGAGAGATATTGATGAAGAGAAAGAGAGAAAGGAAAACAAAAAGGACGATAGCATTGATAGTTGCTGCACAAATTTATTAGGGCGGTTGCACAAGGACTCTGAATACTCCACTTGGTCTACAAATGCAAGTCAATTTGCACGGTCTGCGTTTCCTCTGGTAGGAATTGTGAGAAATAAGAGAAACAAAATTCTTGAGCTTAACTTTAAAATCTGATGAAGTTAAGACAACAGAGTTTGCAAACTTGGTAGTGTCGCACAACGACGAGATGACGAAGCACTGTTTTCGATTAGACCCCGAGGTATCGCGCGTTCTTGGGGTTTGTTTTAACTATTTGGTCTACGCAATAAATTTGAAGTGTGATGTTGAATGCATTGCTAGTTTTCATGTCTGAGAAACGTTTTTCGTGTGGAACAGTACTTATATGGGAGTTATTACGCCAACTCCACTTTAGCAAATCGCCAAAATTATACAAAATAATTCAATTCATTCAAAATAATACCTATATACAAATTGATCATGACCAGCAGTCTTATAACTTGCCTTCTTGTGCAGCCAGCTCTTTGAGTCTCTGTCTTTCCTTCTCCAACTCTGCCCGCTTTTCATCTTGTTCTTTTCTGTACCATGAGTTTTGCTCTTGACGCAAGCTCTCAGGCACACTGGCTAGACCTTCTCCAGCTACCCGGATTCCCTCGTCGTCTTTGCTTGAGGCTGATCGTGACACATTGCCTTTTCCGTCTTCACCAACGGAAATTCCATTAGGAATCTCGCCGGTCATCCAGATTGGATCCTTGGTTGCCGCGGTCTTTTGGGCCTCTTGGTATGCCCAGTTGGAAATGTATCTTCGACGGGCCCGCTCATCTTCGTACTTTTTTTTCAATTCTGGCGAAAGTTGCTAATCCGTCATGTTAATATCATTGCTAGAATATTTGCCTAGCGTAATTAGCTCCGCATAGTTCAATCAGTACTTACAGCCACTAATTCTTCATCTGTAGGTGTGTTGTAAATGAAGTTCACTGCTCCGAATCCCACAATACTGCCACCCGCAACTAGGGCCTTGATCCACTGTGCTAATCCCATTGTGTTTTATTTTGTATATTTCGGTGTTTATAAAAGACTACTCTCGGTATACGTCGTAGGCGAAAGGTGGCGAAGAAAGTAAGGTTGAAAAGTTGGTGCTAAAACTCACAGACGAAAACGGTAATGCTGAATGCAGCTGATGTGATACGTCCAAAAGCAGTCTGGGTTGGGACTCGAGAGAGCGTCAGAATTTAAATTTTCAGCCCTTTTTCGTAATTTTCAGGTCTATGTCCGTAGGTTCATATATCAATAGTTAAGTGCAAAGTATCAAGTTTATCATGTTTCATGTGTAACTTTCAGGCATGGACTTGTGCAAACTGTCTCGGTTACATATCATTGTAAATCACATTCAAACTTTGCATATGAACGAGATACAAATCACATCCCTTTGGTTCAACAAAAGTACTGGCAATCAAACATTTTCATTATTTTATTTGTTTTAAATTCATTACATACACGGATCATTTACTCGTTCAACAACTTACAACTTGGCAGCCTTGGAGTCAACAGTAGTGACTTGGTCGTACAGCAAAGAAGTCAAGAAGTCAGAGTACTTTTCGTCGGTGATCTCGGGCTTCATATATTGTGCAGCCTCGGCAAACTTGTTGCCCTTGGGGGCACTGTTTTGAGCCTTTTTGGTCTCGTCTGCCAATAGACTCAAAATGTAGTCCTTTGTAACCTTCTTGCCCTCAGCAGTAGTGACAGAGTGCTTGACCCATTGGTTGAGTTGGGATCTGGAAACCTCAGCAGTGGCAGCGTCTTCCATTAGGTAGTTGATGGGGACACAGCCAACACCACGAAGCCAAGCCTCCATGTATCCAAGACCAATAAACAGGTTCTTGCGGATACCTGCCTCGGTGATCTTACCACCCGCAATGAATGGGTTGATCAAGTCACGGCCAGTGACATGGACTTCCTCGCGGCGGCGGTAGATCTGGTTAGGGCCAGGCATGTGTTTGTTGAAAACCTCAAGGGCAATGTGTGCGAGTTGGGGATGGGCGACCCAAGTACCGTCATGACCAGCAGTGACTTCTCTTAGCTTATCCTTGTAAACACCCTCCATGGCAACCTTGTTGGCTTGCTCGTCATTCTTGATAGGAATTTGAGCGGCCATGCCACCCATGGCATGAACACCACGCTTGTGGCAGGTTTGAATCAGGAGGTTGACGTAAGCAGACATGAAGGGAACGGTCATGGTAACATCGTTACGTTCAGGCAAAACAAACTCGGGATGGTTTCTCAACTTTTTGATGTAAGAAAAGATGTAATCCCATCTACCACAGTTAAGACCAGAAGAGTGTTCTCTGAGCTCAAAGATAATTTCGTCCATCTCGAAAACGGCAAGAATGGTTTCAATCAAGACAGTACCACGAATGGTTCCTCTGGGAATGCCAATCCAGTCTTGTGAGAGCTTGAAGATATCGTTCCAAAGACGAGCTTCAAGGTGAGACTCCATTTTGGGCAGGTAGAAGTAAGGACCAAAGCCTTGGGCGACAGCTTCTTTGGCGTTGTGGTAGAAGTAGAGACCGAAGTCGAAAATACCACCAGAGATGGGTTCGCCATCAATAAGGAAGTGGCTCTCCTCCAAGTGCCAGCCGCGGGGTCTAACAAGCAAGGTAGGAATGGTTCTGTCGGGTCTGAGCTTGTATGACTTGCTGCCTTGTGTAAGAGAAATGGTTCTTCTGACGGCATCGTAGAGATTGACCTGGCCTTGAATCATGTTGTTCCAAGTAGGGGTAGATGAGTCTTCAAAATCAGACATGTAGGTGTATACATTGGCGTTGAGAGCATTGATGACCATCTTTCTGTCAGTAGGACCAGTAATTTCAACACGACGGTCCTCCATACCGGGAGCAGGAGGAGCACCTTGCCAGTGCTTGTCTTCTCTGATGTGCTTTGTCTCGGGGAGGAAGTCTGGAAGAGCGCCGTTATCAATTTCGGTTTGGCGTTGAACTCTTCTAGCCAAAAGCTCTTTGCGACGAGCGTTGAAGGTTCTGTGAAGGGTAGCGAGGAACCCGACAGCGTCTTTAGTGAGGATGTGACGGGCATTGTCGGGGATGGGTGCTCTGACCTCAACGCCGTGAATCAAGAATTCAGTAGGTACAACCATTGTTTCTGTGTGTTTTGATATATGCTTGGATGAAGGGGAATAAGTATTGATACAAAGAATGCAAATAAAAGATGGAGAAAGAGAAGAAAATCTGGGGAGGATTTGCGAGGCCTTTTATACATAGGCGAAGCATGGGTTGAAATTGCGGAGGAAACAAGTTATCGGCTGCTATAATACCAAGAGGTTCGCCGACCTACGGATGGATACATTTTGCATAGTTTTGGGGGTTTGTTTTCGCGGTGCATTTCAACGCCGGCAATCATCCGGCACGCCACTGCTCGAACTGAGTCGATTCGCTCAAGACCTGTGGCTTCTGTCGAGTGTCATCGCTGGCGAAGGTCCGGACTCTGTGCCGGTCTCTTCTCCAGTGTTCAGTGATCCCCATGCAACGATAATGGCAGTTGGACCCGTAATCAAGGACTTGGAACTCAACGCGCACAGCCCCGAGTATCCGATGCTTTGCCAGACCCGGATCGCCCGGTGTCGTCTTCGGCGCTCAACTGTGCTCGGGGCCAGTGTACTTGACTACAATGACATTTAGTCCGTCGGTGCTTCCATCCATCCACCCATTTCAGTCAACAACAATTGCATGGTCAACGAAAACAAACAAATGCACTGGGCGTATTTCCCCGTGGAAATATTGTTTTCCAGTTAAGGCTTTAACATGCGCGCATTGCACAAATCTGGGGTAAACCCGCCAGGGCCACAGTAAATGATTGGCCACTGGTCTCGCCGTATCCGTCAAGCCGAGGCTCAGCGTAAATAGCAGTACAACTGGGTGATTTTCGTGAGACATCCGAAATAGGCAGTGATTAGATCATCATCTAATATTAGGTAATGATACGTACATTCGGTTGACAATTAGCTTATGAGTCACTATTAGGTAAGCTAGACACGTAATGCTTGTTAATATTCTGATTAAATATTACAAATCTCGTTTAAATAGCTACGTATACTGCTCTTGGTTGTTTCGGTCTACATCACCTGAATTCCTAAACGGATACATACCGCACACATCCTTCTTTTGACTGCCATTTAATGAAATCACCATGATTCACTCAGTATTGGTCTGTATGTTATTTCTCATACCTTCCAAATGTGTTCAGTTTTGTCTTGCATTGCTAATCATATTATAGTTAACACAGCGGGGCTCCCCCGTCTCATGAAATTCTACACACCAGTTGAGCTTGCGACACAAGCCCTGCTGCTGAAACAAGTACATTCTATTCTCACAACACGATCACCAGAACAATGCTCGTTTCTCACGCCACCGCCACTATTAGAAGGTATGGACGACATTAAGGTTATTTACAGAAACTATAGTACGTTGTACTTTGTTTTTATTGTAGACGATCAAGAATCAGAGCTGGCTATTCTGGATCTGATCCATGTTTTTGTCGAATCTTTAGAATGGTGTTTTGGAAATGTGTGCGAATTGGACCTTGTGTTTGGATGGCAAGTGATGCAAACTGTACTGAACGAAATTGTTCAGGGAGGAATGGTGGTCGACTGTGACTTGCGCAAGATTGTCGCCGCGGTGGATTTGATGAACAAAGATGGCTTGCGTCGGAACGAACGGCCTTCAAAGGGTACAGACTTTATCAGCTCTGCGTCAGCCGCCTCAGCACGAGCATTGTCAACTTCAACACAAGCAATTCAAAGATTGGCAAGAGAAGGAGGTCTCTGGTCTGGAAGATAAGCAAGGCTACATAGAATCAACTTTCTGTTCAGTGATAGCGACAGAGCGTGATAGGAAACGAGTACAAATATTATTGTAACAACGTAGTACACGCCTGTAATTTGGTTTCGGACGTTCTTGGTATCATTGTTAACGGGTTGAAGAACCTACAGAGCCTCGGGCTTTAGATTGCTATGTGGTTTATCAATTTTTTAGTTTATTCGATAATTTCTATGGTCTGTCGAGAAAGGACTTTGACAAACATAAGTTTTGGAATGATTTTATGGCCAGAGTTGAGAGGCTAGCAAGGCAGGTATCTGACTGATGTACCCTCGTGTACAATTGAATAGTCAAAACGGCTTATTATTTTCTGATCCTCATTGACTTTGCGAAACGATGGAAAAACTTAAACACTGTGCTTAAATGTGATTAAAATGTTCTTTTTCCAGCAACCGAATTCCGAAATTTATCTGTTTCTAACAATGCAGTAACAAATATTAGAAAACGCGTTTTTGTCACGTTCGCAAATCTCACTTTTCGTAGCGAGGCATATTTCCACAGTTTTTGTTTTTCTACTGAACGTTTTGCTTGCATATTCCCGGTTTTTGTTCGAAACGCACTGAAGTTTTGAAAACAATTAATAGTTGTATGAGCGAGAAACGGGAAAAAAGGAAAAGAGAAATGAATCTAAATTTTATACATAGTAACCCAGTGTTCTGTTTCAAGACTTTGTGCCTTGACGTGACCGGTCCAACTGTTCTCTTATGACTGTGTTTGTAACACACAACAAACTCTAACTGTGTATTAGTTGATACTTTTATTGTCACTTGTAAGGATGAACAACAGATTCGTCACTACTTAGGTGTCCTGGCCAGACTAAAATTTTAACTGAAAAAAATTGTTACCGAATAATATCTCGTTTTATCTAAAAAAAAAAAAAATCATCATATTTTGCAATGTTTTATGTCTGCGTAACAATATGATGACATTGTAGGTTTATACATACAAACTATTTTTATACGCTGATTGAACTTTTAATACAATTGATGAGCTCTGTCAGAGTCAGCATTAGAAAGATTATGGTTTGATACAGTTTGGTCAGGGACAAAGTTTATCAGTTACAAGATAAACTCATTCATGCGAAATAAAAACCATAATATTATGGCTCTCTTTCAACACCAATTTGTGCTCTCGGTTACAGACTCATTCTATTGTCAAAGTTGATACAAAACAATATAACATTTTGCAGTTTTTGGAAAAGCAATGAATGAAATCATTTGTATTATATATTCTCAATAATTTCACTTTGATTTTATGATTTTGGGAAAATCATTTGAATGGCCGGAATATTGTATCAACTGTACATCATTTTATACACACAACGTTAATTCCACAGGCAGTGTGCACTTTCAACTTTCATCGACAATAGCGTCTTGTGATAAACGCAGCACATAACCTAAAGTACTAGTTTAGAAAAGAACACGCCGGCATCAAGCAGTAACTAAATTGTTTGAGCCGACAAGAAGTATTTGTTTCTCCTACATCATCCAACCTCAAATACAAAACAACAGCAATATACATTAAGACAAAATGGCAATACCAGCTGAGGCTCACTCAAACAAAGCCTGGATAGCAGCAATAGTGGTTCCAGTGGTGGTTGTTCTGCTACTGGCTTCATTATTTGCATGCTGCGCAATTCGCCGCTGCAAAAGCAAGAACCGCAAACAGTCCTACAACACAAGTAAGTTCCATAGAATTGCTTTATTTTTGCAATACTAACATTCATGCGTTTCCATCAGCAGCGGCTTCAAACATTCCAGAAATGATACCAATAGGTGATGAAGACGCTTACTATAGCGGGCTGCCTCGACCGGTTCGACCTCCTCCTCCTCCATCAGCTTTGGGTGTATTACAACCTTCAACTCGAAAATACAATTCAAATTTGCCGAGCCTGCAAGAAGACGATCCAAATTTGCCAGAGGGATATTCCGAAAAGCTAATGACGGGCAATTTTGATCTTGAAAATCCTCAAAATTCAGTACAGAGTGCTACCCCCTATCAAAACAATCAATCGAATCTAATGTACAATCACCCAAATGACAATTCGGGTAAACCTTCTACAGGAACAGCAGCACAGCCAGTTTTAGAGCAGCCTGGTTTTAAAACAAGCACAGAGATTACAAGGCCTGCTCCTCTAATGCTAGGCAATACATCAAGAAGCGGCTCCAAGAAACGGCTGTCTCTTTTTAAGAGACACGATAGCTCTACAACGGTTGCCGGTACACCTTACGAAGACTTGTCCAAATCGCCGCAGAGTCCTCCCATCAGAAATAATGTTTCGCTCATCCCAGGACTTCGAAACCTGTCAGACTCAAGTTTAGGGCTAAACCATACTACTGACGCAAATGCTAGACCAAATACCAAGGAGTATGAGTACGGTGCTGTGCCACCTGTGTTGAATGTAGATGTACCTATTGGCAGTTTAAGGTCCAGCTCAATCTACTCGGGCTCACAACATACGGGTGAGAATGCACCAAAGGAATCTGAAACCGAACCGAGAAACAATACAAATTCAAAACAATCTGACTTGTCTTCGAAAATATTGCTCAACTCTTCGTCGAGCGGCTCCCACAAAAATTCACCAGGACACAAACGAACTCAATCTACTGCGGTTCAACATAATACTGACGAACAATCTCGAACTTTAGCCCCTCCCAGACTGAATCCCAGCTTTTCGAACAGAAATCTGTCTAGTCCCACTGCCAAAAGTATTAGCTCTTCGCAAGGCACTTCTAGTCAATCTCAATCTGGTAAGTCTCAACCCGATGGAAACGATGCTCCTCGAATTTCCTTCCACTTACAACGGTCCTCAGGTTTATTTTCGTCCAATGATATTTTTGGTGTGATGGGCAGCAGACGCAGCTCAAACTCGGCAAATGGATCTTCACATTCTTCTACACAGGTCAATCCAAACATGATTCCGCCGGTTCCACCGGTCCCTGCTGCGTATCTAGGTCAACAACCACAGATTCAAATTCCTCGCTACTTACAACATCAGCCTAGCATTTCGTCTGTGGGGCCTATTGAAGACAACCCAAGTAAGACCTCTTCAGTATATAGTGGTACTGGATTTGAAGAATATGGAACAATATTGAATCAGCTCAGCAACAGTAGATCCATGAGCATCACTAGTTCGATCAGCACCAACCCTGTCTCGCGCAAAAGCAGTGTTGTTTACCATCAAACTTCACCACCTGTTATTGGAGTTGGTATGCCTTTCCGGGGGAACATGAACAGTACAGCCAGTTTCAACACTCCAGCAAACCAGTTCGTACAGCCACAACACAAAATGCTTTCTCCTCAAACCTCCTTTCATTCTCTGGCACCTTCAAGCAATCAGCTAAACTACCAGACCTCACAGCAGTTTTCAAGCTACCCTACGCTTTACGAAGAGCCCTCAACTATGCCTCCCGCGTTCATCATAACAAGAACGCATTGCGTACCCGATATGTCTCCAGCCCAGTCTTATCAACACATTTCACCAGCCTCTTCTTCAGCTATGATGTCAGTGACTTCAGATTACCATTCTGCTATTTCTAACAGTCATTCACGTTACACCTCTTCTCCTCATCCGCCTGTACCACCACTTCCCGCTGACTATTCAAACCCTCGAGCTTATGGTTTGCAATCTCCTTTTATGGCTTCAATGGATTTCAACTCTCAACAACAACAACCAAAAGGTGCATTTTTAAAGTCTATTGATTCTTCTACAAGCAACTTCAAAACTTTCCAAAGCGCTACTGATGGCCTTCCAACTCCGCAATACTTTGACAATAACATAGCTATTCCTTTATCGGCCCCTGCTCATTCTGCTGGTACTATTATAGCTCCTAGTCAGCAACAGTCTACAGCTTTATCACAAAATTCTGGTGAAGAACAGATGGCCCGTAGCAAAAACGGGGCGTTGTCTAATACGTATCATGCACATGTTCCTCAAAAGTCAGGCCCTTCTACTGGAGCTTCCATTGCTGTGACGGGAGCCCCGTTAATGTACACCGATAACAAGAACTTATCAGAAGTTTCATCAAACTCAAATTTTTATCAAGTCAAGAGCCCTTCCGAAGTGTCGCAAGTTTCCCAAGCACCACGTTCATCGCCTTCAGCAAACGCAGTAGCTGCTTCGAGTACGCTAGAGATGAGTACAAATGGTGCTCCCCCACAGCACAAGTTCTATGAGTCAGCCGCATCTGATCACAAACCTGCTAATGTGTATGCTGCGTCAAGTGCCCAAAACAGTACTTCAATGTTCAACAATATCACATCTGCTGACGACTTGTTGAAACAAAAAGAGAGCAGAAATCTTGTTGTAAGATCAATAGAAAGCAGTGCGTCTTCTAGAGTAGCTAGCGCCAATGCTGCTGGATTTGCTTCAGCCAGTTTAAACAGCGTCAAGTCAGAAAAGCCTTCAACCACATTATCGTTCAACGCGGCCACCTCTGAGCATGCTAGTATCATTGACGGAGACATGCAATCTGAACATGACGTGCCACCCGTTCCCGATTTCCCAGGATCAGCTACGCGTCGAGTTTATGGTCAACGCAGAGGCTCATTGTCTTACTCGCAATCAACTAGCAGCTCTTTGTTTCAGTACACACCTAGCATCATTTCCTCAGACCAAAGCTCAACTTTTGCCAACTTTGCTACTCCCGCCAGTAACGGATTTGCGATATTTCCATCTGAATACAGCGGTGCACAAAGCAACAATGTTAGCTTCACATCAATCAATATTCTTCCCGGAGGAGCTCCAGCCGTGCCTCACCATGGCCCATCGGTAAGTCGATCTTTTGGTAGCCACAGACTTTCAGTCGGTTCGAGCAGCTCATTGCGCCGTCCACCACCCAAACTCGTAGCAATCAACAAAAAACTGCCAACACTTCCTCCTCCAGGAACATCTGATACTGTGACGCCTGGTAACTATGATGATGTGACGCCAAAGGCAAAGGCACCTAGCACAGGTAAGTACTCTACTCCTTCACAGACCCCGCCTACGCCATCTCCGCCACCTCAAATCCCAAACATTATGGCAGATCCGTACTTTACGAGTGCTTATGGCCCACCTTCAGCACCTCTACAAAAACCGGCTTCGGCCAGTATTCATAGCGGACCCGTCCCTGTTACAAGCTCAATGTCTTTACCGCAGGTCCCTGTTGGATATGCGCCTGTTTCTCCTGCTGGTCCGCCACCATCTTCTTCTCGGGCGCAATACCCAGAGCCCGCTCAGTCCAAGAAAGAAACGCGTGCCCTTGCATCTCATCCTTCAGTCTTCATGTCTGAGAGCTCTAGTTCTATCAGCTCTGCGCCCTCAATACCGATTCCCCCTTCTTTGGAATCTCCATTGTCTGCATTGTTGACTATCAACGTTTACCAAGTTATTCATGAGTATCGACCAAGTCTAGTTGACGAGCTTTTACTGAGGGTTGGTGATCAACTGGTTATTTTACAAACATTTGATGATGGCTGGTGCCTTGCCAATCTGGTAGCGTTGGCCGGTGACCCTCGTGATAAGCTGAACATGAACAGACTGGTAAAGGGAATATGTCCAATTACTTGTTTGAGTTCTAAACCTGTTTTCAGAAATGTGATCCCTCAACCTGGCCAATCTACTCGATAGCCTTTTTTTTTTTTTCTTATAAACAATTTCTTCTTTCCATGCCGTAAATATATCTCGTTTATTTATTTTTTTGATTCTTCTAATAATAATATAATTTAGATTTTATTTATTTATTCCAAAATTATTATTTTCGCTTTAGCTAAACTCTGCCACTGTTTGATGAACTAAAATAATCCAGACAATCAACTTCTCTATTGGTAAGTTTTGATTCTTATTTACAAAATAATTTCATTAGTTTTTTTAACTCTTTTATTTACACATGATTCAATATACACTACCCACAAAGCACAAGCAAAAATGTTTTCCCTAAGCTTGTTTGGGAATATACACCAAATCGACCTTTCTCTCTTCGTAGTTCCATCTCTTAAGAACAGTTCCCTTTTCCTTCTTTGCAAGAGCAAGAATGTCCATGTTCTTCAATGGTTTGCCATCGGCGTCCACAAGAGGCTTTTGCTCATGCTCAGGCTTGAAGGCCTTGACAAACCGGCGCTTTAGCGAGTCACGGGTAGAAAGCGAGAAGCACGGAGCGTTGATCAAAGCCTTTAATTGATCCTTGGTCTCACCACGCACACCAACCTGCACTTGCGAGTAGATGGCCTTCATGGCTTCCAGGTTTTTAGTGGCCATCTGGGAAAGCTCTTCGCTGGTGTATGCCTTTATCAGCTCAAAAGTAGGGTCAAAAGAGACGGCGGCGTCGAGCTTGGCAGCGCGCTCATTGTAAGTGGATAAAATAGTGGCAGCTTGCTCAACAGTTTTACGGTAGGCTCTGACTTCAATCTCAGTATCAATCTTGAACTCGCGATCAGCCAGCTTGCGGGCCTCTTCCACAGTACGGCCACCGGAAAGATGGACACGAATGCTTTGTAGACGGGCCAATGCCGCCTTCTTCTCTTCCTCCTCCAAACCGGGCAACAACTCCTCCAGCTTCTCGGACATCTTTCCCAGCACGTTCTCGCGCTTCTCTTGACGTTGGGCTTTGATCTCGGCGATCTTGGGACTCGCCAGGTACTCTTTACGGTTCATGTTGTTTTGTTCCTTCTCGGCCAATCTGGGGTCTTCGATCTCGACACGGCCAAATCTTCTCCGCGTGGGCTCGAAATGAGGTGTAGGAAGTCTGTGAGTTTTGTCAAACACCACACCGGCGAACTTTCTCTTGGGGTGGAAAGGATCGTAGTAGAATCTCACATAACCGGGCTCCAGCGCGAAAAGAGTATGGTCGCTACCAATACCCACGTTCTCACCGGGGTAGATCTTAGTTCCTCGTTGTCTGTAAATGATATCGCCGACCTTGACATCTTCACCGTCGGTTTTCTTCGATCCCAATCGTCTACCGCGCGAATCCTTATTACTGGTCTTTGAACCAGCTGCCTTTTTTGTAGCGTTTCTGATGCTGATCAACGATGCCGCAACACTCTCGCTCTGTTGCATAGTCATCATCGTGGGACGGTGCAATCCGGTCGCATTACCCAACTGCAAAGCAGGTCGGAAAACCTGTTTGGTCAACTGAGTCAATGAAGGTAGTCGAGACATTTGGTGCTTGGATTTGTTTATCTCGTTGCGTGCGTGCGTTCAGGGCGATTCAAGGATTTTTCAGTTAATACGCGTGTGTATGAAAAATTTTTGGTTCACCAATGAAATTGTGATAGGGTAGGGGTTGATCTTATAGTATGATACACGTGATTCAAAGGCATTTTTGGCTTGAGAGTCAGGGGGTTTAGACGATGATAACTGTGATGTGCTAGGCGATACGAAACCGTCAAAGGAATGGTAGGTTTTGATTTTTGTAGAGTTTTTACTTTTCTTGGTAAGAGAAAAAGTTACAATTGTCACTGTTTCCTAACTGAATTCAGAGTGTAATTTGAGATGGTTGATTTGAGAAAAGACTAAATAAGAGTTATGGATTGATCACCAATCTTGTGATCAAAAGTCAACTGGGTGAGCATAAAAAAATGTTAAATGATAATGTTGCCGGATTTTGAAAAGGGATCTCTAGAGAGTATGATCTGGACTAGAGCAGGATAGTTGTGACTCAAAGACGTTGAGAGTCTGGATAGGGAAAATTGAGGGGGAGGTACACTGTTGTGACTTGCCTGATTTGGGAATAGAGAGACCAACGAAACTTGGGTTAAAAAGGTCAAGATAGAAAAGTTGGAACAAGACACAACAGAAGAGAAAACCAGACTAGAGTATATAAATCAATTGCTCAGGAATCAATCGAGCAGATATACACACAGAAATTTTGGATAATCCAAGAGAAGGGACGGTTTTGCTGGCGGAGCAAAAGCGTTGTATTTGGAACTTGATTGGCATAATATCAAAAAACGGGTTTCAGGTCCCTCAAGTCTAGTTTTTTACCCGTTTTTGAAATCCAATGTACTTGTTCAGGACTTGGATTTTTGGCATTGAATTCAAATTTTATTACTAAACCTTTAGGCGTTATTTTGGTGTCTTTTTACTCTACTATGGTTTACTCTATAATATCTTTTTTCGCCTGTATTGTAGCAAAGATTTGTTAATGTTGGAAATGCGGACAAGTCGAGAATGAATATAGTAGATATCAAGACATATCTTGTCGTATTCTGGATTTGTATAAGAAATAAATTTGGCTTTGGTTTTGGTACAATACCAACACCTAAAATATTCTGGCATGCTATGACCAGTCGTATATATTTCAATTCTTTGAAAACTTTCTACTTATGTTTTCCCAGAAAAGCCGTCTAACCAGTAGCTTTCAATACTCAATTGAAACTGTCCAACATCAAGCCTTTTGAAACCCTACTATTCATGCTTTTTGCTCTCCAGAATTCAGCAGCAAAATTCTTGCTATAGATCAAGCATCCAAAACACTACATACTAGAAACCATTCTGCATTACAATCAGAAGTGTGTCCAAAAAAACGCGTCTTTGGGGGAGAATCTTTTATCGGAATTAATATTAATGTTGTTTTCACATTATTCATGCTGATATCTGTTATAGGACGGTACGCTAGCAAAGAAAGACGCATTAATCTAGACGGACCTCAGAAACAACGTTATTTTTATAACTGATTTTTATGTCTGTTATCGCATATTGTTGCTCTATCAGATATCATACTCAAATTTTATATAGAACCCAATTGATTTTCAGGCACTTGCTTGTTTTTCTGCTACCCCAGGAATGACCTGGATGCTATCAATGCCGAAAAAGTATTTTTGAAACTGGAATCGTCTGGCTTATAAAACATTAGATCAATTACAAAAGTGTAAAAATAGAAACCTGTAAAGAAAAGCACAGTGGGATAGGTAGTGATTAGGAAGTCGAGGAAATATTAATTGAACCAGTAATTTCGTCAAATGAAGACAAATTTGTTTAAATATCGCGAGTTTGTTTGAAAATACATGATAATTTTTATACAACCCCAGATTCATCAAAAGTCTGATTGTACAATAGATCCGGAGACTCACTCAATCTCTACCATAGATCCAATAAAATCGTCAATTGATCTGTACCACAATCGCTATTCAACTAAACAGCACCGAAAATAATAATAACAAAATGAAATCGCAAATAGGAAACGTTCTAGTCACGGCCATTCTAGCCTGCACCCCTGTTTGGGCCGACCCCCAGACCCCCGGGTTTCTATCTCTCGAGATCAGCACGCACGAGGTGCAAGCCTCACACGACCAAGAGTTTTCCTTCTTCAACAAACGCGCCCAAAGCAGCAGCTTTTTCGAAAGCTCGCTCATCAACAAACTCATCTTCTACTCTGCCCAGATCGGCGTCGGGACGCCCGCGCAGTACTTCCCGGTCACAATCGACACCGGGTCCTCTGACTTCTGGATCGCTGCCAGCCCCAAACTCGCCACGCCTTACTTCGAGAGCGCCAAATCGTCAAGCTACGTTGCCAACGGCACAAGGTTCTCGATCCACTACGTCAAGGGGTCAAACACAGGGACTTGGGCCACAGACACAATTTCTATGGGCAACAACATCAAGGTGGAACAAATGCCGTTTGGCGATGTGACGAACGGACTTGACCTCGGCGGAACCGTGGGCGTCATGGGCATTGGCGCCATGAAGAACGAAGCGCCAGTGATTTTACGGTCAGGCGCAATGTACCCCAACTTCCCACAAAAGCTAAAGGATCAGAAACTCATCAACAAGGTGGCCTACTCGCTGTTCCTCAACACGCTCGACGCGTCCTCCGGGTCGCTTCTGTTTGGCGGCGTCGACCGCGCAAGGTTCAAAGGCGAGCTGTACACCGTCCCCATCATCGGCGACAAGTCGCTCGACGTCGAGCTCACCTCGCTGTCCATCAACGGCCTCGACGTCGCCGCTTGGGACTCCATCCCCGTGACCCTCGACAGCGGCACTTCTTTCACCTACCTGCCCAACGACGCCATCTCCGAAATGGGCGCCAGCATCCGCGGCGCCCAACTCATTGGCGGCCTGTTCTTCATCGACTCAAGCCAAATGGACTGGAACCAGTACATTGAGTTTGACTTCTCGGGCGCTTTGGTCCGCGTCAATCTGCGCAACATGTGTCTTAAGACTAGCGACGTGATTAACCCTGACGCAGGACTCCCGGCCAAATATGATTATGTCCTAGGCATTTTGTCGAATGTCAACAGCAGAGGGTATAACTTGTTGGGCGACACCTTTTTGAGATCGGCCTATGTCGTCTACGACTTGGAGGACTGGGAAATCTCAATTGCCCAGGCTTCTTACAATACGGATTTCTCAGATATTCAACCTATCGTCGGTAAAATCCCCTTTGCCACCAGAGCCCCCAACTACTAATCTCAGCTGGCTATGCAGGCCTTCGTTTATTTAATTTTGTTTAGTCGTTAGTTAACTGAAAACTTTTTTTGTTTCTTAGGCGAATTATTGAAAAACCAAAATACTATTATTATTATAAAATCATAAACACATTATACAGAAATGATTGTTTTGCCTACTAGCTTAGATGGCAACAGACTTGTGGAACTTGGCACCAGCGTAGATGGCCTTGTCACCGAGAGCCTCCTCAATTCTGAGAATCTCGTTGAGCTTGGCGAGACGCTCGGAACGGGCGGGAGCACCAGCCTTGATTTGACCAGATCTAAGACCAATGGCAATCTCGGCAATGGTGGTATCCTCAGTCTCACCAGATCTGTGGGAAACCATGACACCCCAGCCAGCGGCGTAAGAGTCCTTGGCGGCTTGGATGGACTCGGTAAGAGTACCAATTTGGTTGACCTTAAGAAGCAAAGCGTTGGCGGCCTTCTTCTCAATGGCGGTCTTGATACGGACGGGGTTGGTGACAGTCAAGTCATCACCGACAATTTGGGTCTTGTCAGCGGCCTTGGAGTAGAAGTGCACCCAAGTCTCCCAGTCATCCTCAGCGAAGGGGTCTTCAAGAGAGACAATGGGGTACTTCTCCATGAGGGAAAGGTAGAGGTCGGCAAGTTGCTCACCAGTGAGCCACTTAGAGGGGTCGGATTCGGGGTTCTTGAAGTCAAGGTCGTACTTGCCGTCCTTGAAGAACTCGGAGGAGGCGGCATCAATGGCAATGGAGACCTTACCAGTGTAACCGGCCTTCTCAATGGCGTCGGTGATAAGAGTCAAAGCCTCATCGGGGGTTTGAATATCGGGAGCGACACCACCTTCGTCACCGACGTTACCGGCAGAAGTACCGTATCTCTTCTTAGCAAGAGACTTGAGGATTTGGTAGACCTCGGCGCCAGCACGCATGGCCTCAGAGAAGGTGGGGAAGTCAAGGGGAACAATCATGAACTCTTGGATGGCGAGACGGCCACCGGCGTGGGAACCACCGTTCAAGACGTTTTGGAAGGGAACGGGGAGAACGTAGGGAGCAGGAGTTTGGGAAAGCTCAGCAATGTGTTGGTAGAGAGGAACGTTCTTCTCACCGGCACCGGCCTTGGCGGCAGCAAGAGAGACACCGAGGATGGCGTTGGCACCGAACTTGGACTTGTTCTCGGTACCGTCGAGCTTGAGGAGGAAGTCGTCAATGGCGGCTTGGTCCTTGACATCAATGTTGGCCTTGATGAGGGCAGGAGCAATGGTGTCGTTGACGTTGGCAACGGCGGTCAAAACACCCTTTCCACCCCACTTGGACTTGTCTTGGTCACGGAGCTCAAGAGCCTCGTGGATACCGGTGGAGGCACCAGAGGGAACGATGGCACGGAAAAGACCCTTTTCGGTGGTGAGGTCGACTTCGACGGTGGGGTTACCTAGAGGGAGGGGCAGTTAGTATTTGTTGTTATTGGTGGTAGTGATGACACATTAAGTGAATGTGTTGTTTTTTATTCAAAGCAATTGAGATGCTACTTACCACGGGAGTCGTAGACGGAGCGTGCGTGAATCTTAGTGATGGCCATTTTGAATTATTGAGATAATTGAGATTGATTGTTTGATGATGAGGAAAAGAAGAAGGAGAGAAAAAAAAATTGTTAAAAGTGAAGATTCAACGAGCTTTTATACTTTAGAGAAACCTGGTTTTCCTGGAATTTCTCAAAGGTGACCAAGTTGGAACAATAATAACAGTATGAGCCAGGTAATAATAATAATCATCAGTTGTGTATTGCTATTGCTGGTTACTACACATTGTTGAGAGAAGATTGTTGGCTGTCGCTTTCTGGAAAATTTCTTTTTTTTGTGTACACTTTTTTCAAAAAGTTCTCGAGCGAAACCACGCAACGTCTTTTTTTACATTTATTTATTTATGGCGTGCGCACCTGGTGTCATTTGTGTCATTTGTGCTATTTGTGCTGATACGGCTGCCCCTCACCACGTCGTGAGCCGTGCACAAATAGCACACTTAGAGTCAGGCACAAATTGAAGCACAAATTGAAGCACAAAATAAATAAATAAATAAAAGCACTCGAAGTGGTCCCACACTCTTCGTTTCTGCTCGGTTCCTTTCCCGTGAGTGTGTTTGATTGTATGGTCAGAGCATTTTTTGAATATAGAATAAAAGAGGTATCAGTCCACTTATGTGTCTACACACACTACTTTACATCATAGGCCAGCACAGACCTTAATAAATAAAATAAATAGAAAAAAAAATATGTCACCACATTTACAGTGTTGTAGATCACCGCAACACCCACAATGTCGTAAAAACCACCACACTCATAATGTTGCAATATATGCCACCACAACAGTCAAAATGTCGTGTTGTCATTGCAATAATTAAGGTTTCTATATTACATAATAAAGAATGGCTTATCTAATCAGTGGCTTCAGCCAGTCACAGCTCTCCAAACCCCCACTTCGAGAACCAAAAAAAGAAGCAGAAAGAAAGAAAGAGAAAGAGAAACCTTCTGTATAAAGCCATTACTCACTTTCATTAACAGTGTGTAAACGTAAGCAGGGTAAGACAAGGCAGGGCAGGTCTGATCTGAGGGGTGATGAAGATATAATCCTATGTATGTATGTATGTATGTATACACTTTGTGTGAAGGCCTCTGAATTTGGGCAGTGGAACGAGGTTCCGCCAAACTTTTTTTTGTATTCTTCTTTGGCTTTCTTCAGTGTTCACTCTGCTTCTTTCTCAAATTCAAGTCTCTCTCTTTTCAATCCATGATATTACAGCCCTGATTGCTCTCTCCTCTGATCATTGACACCGCCAATGACATTACATTCAACATATATAAAATAAGAATAATAGTAGTAGTAATTGATAATACACAAAAAAAAAGATAATAATGAAAAATAAAAATGCACTTTATAAAAAAAAACCGCTCATAATATTTCTTCAGTAGAAACAACGACAGACACGGCGGGAGGTGGAGCCACGGAGTCAGAGTACTTGTCGAAATCGCCCACAAAGAAAGCCGTGCTGGGATCCACCACTGTGATGTCTTGCATGATTTGCGACGAGGACGAGGACAACAGGTTATGGCCCGCACCACCATCACCGTTGCTGCCATTGCCAGTGCCATGGCCTTCATCATGCCCACTGCCCGGCATTCCGGATCCTGCCGTGGGAATGCCAGTGTCAAAAGAGTAGTCCATGTACCCGCCGCCCATCCCGTCTGTGCTGAAGCCAGGCATGTTGTTGTGGGCAGCAAAGATCGTCACATCGTCGCCCTCGAAAAGAAACCCGTCGTGGATCAACGGGTCCATTTTGCGGTGCATCGTGTGCTCGTCTTCTTCGGCAACCCGCGTGAATGTAGGCTGGTGTTGATGCTGGTGCGGTGGTGGTGGTGGGAATTGAGGCTTGTGATCGTCGGGATCAGCGTGTGGTCCAGATTCAGGATCTGACTGCTGCATGGGCTTGCAAACATCATCGTCCAAGCAGTCCTCGTCTTCCTCCTTCACCATCGACACGCGTTTCTCAGTTGACCGAATAGACGAGGTAGAAGAGGACTTGCTAACAGCAGGTTTCTCTGCAGCACTGCCGCTATTGCCAGCTCCACTAGTGCTACTACCACTGCCACTACCACTACGCTCTTTCACCTCCTGCTTGACCTTTTGCTGGCTGGCCGCTGCCAACTTCTGCTGCTGTTTCAGCCGTCTGTCTTCAGGGGTCATTGGCTTCTCATACTGATGAAACGTCAGCACCTCAAACCGGCCCATCCCACTGTTTGGCGCAGTGAACTTGGGTTTCGCCAACGTGCTGTGGTGATGATGCGTTTCCTTCCCGCCAAACGACGCGATGGACTCGTTCTCAAACGTGTTGGCGGCACTCGTCCCCGGGTTCAGTGGAAACACGAGCTGCTGTCCCTGGCTTCCAAAAGAAGTAGTGTTGGCATTGCTCAAATTCACACTGAACGTACTGGTGCTTGGCTTGCTGCTATTACCACCACTGCTTCCCGCAGCAGCTAGTGCTGTAGGAGCAGAAGTAGAAGTAGAAGTAGAAGTAGAAGTAGAAGCAGCATTGGTAGCCGTGCTCCCAGGGTCTTTGTGCGCCGGTGCCGAGCCAACAATGAACCCACTCGTCATTGAAGGCCGCGCTGCGCTGGTCGCAGACCCCGTAGCAAACCGAGGAGCAAGACGCCGGTTTCCAAGAGACGCAGCTTGTGCCGGTGTGTTACTAGAACCAAGTGTCGGTGTAGACGGTTTACGCGAGATCCCAGTGGTCGAAGGCGACGAGGAGCTGCTGCTAGCAGCCGGTGAGGTCTGTTCAACGTTGCTGCTGTTATTATTGTTGCTATTGACTGGACGGCTGTTTTCACTAGTCGAAGAGTACCGCCTGGCAAACTGCGATCCGTGGGTGTTTGAGCGCCGCCGTTTGGGTTTCTCTTCGCCGAGCTCGGCACTGCCACCCATACTGTCGTCAATAGCCGACTCTTCGTTTGGCCGTTTCGAATCCGTCAAGCACGACGAAGAAGAAGACGACCCCAGCCGAGTCGACGGCGTTGTCGGCATGAACGGCGACACGCCGGGCGACGCCAGTGCCGAGCCATCATCGTACGGATCGGTCTCGACTATGTTGGATGCAGAAGGCGACGAGAGCGCGCCAATGAACGTCGACGGGCTCTTGGGCGAGAGAATCGAGGTTGAAAGGTCCACGTTGGAAAGATGCATGTTGCCCTGGGCGTAGATGGCCTTGGGGCCTAGGATGCGATGGGCCGCCGGAGAATGCGGGGCCGACGGCACGGCCAGCGTCGAGTTGGTGGAAAATGAGCGGCGTATCCGCGGGGCAGGCATGGTCGGAGCCTGGAGATTGTGTGGTTGTTGATGTTGCTGTTGCTGCGAAGGCGGAAGCACGCCGCGGAACCCTGGGTTCTGTGGCGGCATCATGGGCACGGCTTGAGGGCCCATCTGGTTGGGAGAAGAGATGCTGAAAGGCGCCTGATCCATATGAGCAGGACGGAATGCGAATTGGGGAGGAGCAACAGCAATGCCCATTTGTTGTTGTTGCTGTTGCTGCTGCTGATGCATTTTGTGGAGATGCTGTTGTTGCTGCTGCTGCTGCTGGAGAATCTGTGCCTGCTGGTACATTTGGAGCTGCTGCATTTGTCGGAGTTGATGCTGCTGGAAGTTGAAAGCGTTCGGGTCTAGTGTAGGGTTCTTGAACATCTGCGGTTGATGTTGTTGTTGTTGCTGAGGGTATATGAAATGCTGGGATGGATACGCAGACATTGGATTCGCGAATTGGTACTGCATCATTGCCGGATTCGGACCCATCGGAACCTCGCCTACTTGTCTGAACTCCTGGCCTTGTTGCATTTGAGCCATCACGACAGCTGGATTGGGGCCTACAGACGGTGGTGACGAGTTGGCCGAAGAGGTCATGTGCTGCTGAGATTGTGCTTGCTGTTGTTGGAGTTGGAGTTGGAGCTGCTGTTGACGCTGCTGATGCTGCTGCTGCTGCTGAAGGTGCTGTAGTTGTTGTTGTTGGAGCTGTTGTTGTTGGAGCTGCTGCTGCTGCTGTAGTTGGTGTTGTTGAAGTTGCTGCTGCTGCTGAGGTGTATACGCCGGACCGAACCCCTGAAGCGGGTTCATGTTGGATTGCACAAGTTCAAGCGACAACGGCTGTGCGGGTTTCAGGAACCCGTTTGCAGTTGCGGCAGCGGTAGCGGCAGCAGCAGCATCGGCCGTCGCACTGACATTAGACAGTCTCGAGTGTCCGCCGGCATTGAGTTTCCTAATGATAGCTTCTTCTTCATTTGTACGAGCCTTTGCCCTTCTATTTTGGAACCAAATCTAAACGTGGATAATAATCAAAAAGTTAGTAGAAGCCCCCACACGAGTTGTACATACACACAAAGACCGGCAAAAAATGCATTTTCTTTAAAGTACCAATAGCAAAGCGCCATGGTAATAATAACGATCGGAATGAACAAAAGGCGAGTATTGTAGAAAAAAAAAAAAAAAATCACGTTGTTTTTGCAACGGGAGTAGACTTACCTGGATGTTTCTTGCGGGCAAACTTGTCTGCTTGGCGAGGGCATCGCGACGGTCGCGGTCAGGTTTGGGGTTGGACTGAAAAGCCTCTTCCAAAATCATTGTTTTTTCTGCAGGAATCCGTTTGCGCGTGTTTGGGGCAGATTCTGTGGGGACAGTGTTTATAGTGTTGTTATCTGGGGTGTTTGTAGTAGCGGCCACGGGCGTAGTAGCATCAGCAGCAGCTGAAGAGGAAGAGGAAGAAGCAGCAATGTTGGAAGGGTTGGCGATGGCAGAGGTCGGTTTTATGTTGGGCATGGACGCGGCGGTTTTGAGATGCGGTTTGCTGTTGAAGGATGGACCAGATGCGGACGTTTGTATGACATTCGGAGATTGGGATAGATAGAATGGATCTGAAAACTGTTGATGTTGCTGCGCAAACATCATTTGATCTGTCATGGCAGACTGCTGATGGGGATTACTGTTGACGTTTTCGTTGGTGTTGCTGCGTTCACCATGGTCATCAATCTGGCTGGTATTATCCGTGGTATACTCGGTTGGAGAAACGTATATTTGATCATGGGAGTTTGGCCTTAGGAAATCAAAGTCTTCCTGGAAATAGTTGAGCTGATGGGGAGGTATAAGCGATTCGTTGCTGTTGGTGGCCGAGGGGTCGATGAATGTCTGTTGAGGGTCCGACATTTTCTAGATGAGGGTCCAAAAACCGGCCTTGCGAGAACAAAAAAGACAATATACAAAGTACAGAATGGAAAAAGAAGAAGCAAAACGGAAAAGATTTAACAAAAACGAAAGAGAATAAATAAATAAATAAAAAAAAGATTGAAGGAAAGAAAGAAAGTGTGTTTGTGATTTTTTTCTGAGCAAATGCGTTGATGAGTTATGAATGAGATGGAGGGGGTGGTTGGCGATGGCTGGTGATAGTGGTGAAGAAGTGGATGTGGATGACGACAATGGCGTTCAAAGTTTTGGTGCTGTCAAAACGAGCATAAAACGAGTATATTCAAAGCTGGAATAGTCAGAAGCAAGAGAACGCAAAGAGTCGGAATAGCGAGTAGAGAAAGAAGAAGAGATAAATGTAGAAGGAGAAAAGAGTTGAAAAAGTATTTAGAAAAAAAAAAAAAAAAAAAAAAAAAAGTGGATGAAGTTTGGTGGTGGTGGGTTTTACACGAGCAAAAAACAAGGCTGATGGGAGAGGTCTTGATGATGATTATGATGATGGAGTATCGGTGTTTGCAGAGTCCGAGTTGGGAACGATCAAGTATCGTTCAGCGCAGTGTTGTTTTGGCGATGCGATGAAAACGATGGCGATGATAATGTCAACAGTGCTTGATGATGATGATGATGATATGAACAATCAGTCAAAATGGGCTTGGATTAGAGAAAAAAAATTCACACAAAAAATCATAAAATTCGTATAAGATTCGTTTAGGAGATCCGCACAAACCCGCACAAAAACAAACAAAAAAGGGTCAAACTTCCTCTGCTGGCTGATACACATTTCGGTTTCAATGCTCGATCATTTGCTGTTGTTGACGACACTGATGATTATGATGATGATGGAGGGTGAAGTGGTGATTCTGGATCGAAAATCGAAACGGTGGGGACGCTGGGCTTGGAGCTGCTTCTGCAAGTGGATTGTTTTGTGTTTGTGTGCTCAGTCCAGAAAAACCAAACGGACCCAAACACAAATCAATCGCCAATGCCATCTCCATCCATCTCATCATCACCATTATCATCACCACTTTACTTTACTTTACTTCGCTTCACGGCGTATGGCACACTCTTCTCCGAATGAACAATTCATTTTCAACCGATTGGCTCCAAAAAAGATAATACCACACTTTTTCCAATCACCGCTTTTCATTGGCCCTTTTTCTTTTCATTCTTGATCTTTACTTTTTCATCGCTTGTCTCTCTATCTCTATCTCTCTGTATAAATGTGTTATTAATCACCACTTGTTCTCGCGCCTTTCCTTCTCATTGTCCTCCTCCTCCTCCTCCTCATCCTCATCCTCATCCTCGTTCGGCTCGTACCAATTCTTGATTCAATAGCATTTCCTATTCCGGCCCCAATTGCCTAATCCGTACAACCACTCCGCCCCCTCTCTCTCTCTTTCTCTCTTTCTTTCTCTGCTCCATACTTTGAAAACCACTCTCGTTAGATCTTTGTTTCCAGAAGACTACAGAACAAATGGAAATATGAAACTTGAATCGTTTGGTTTGGTCTATTTATATATATATATATTATAAAGGCATTGGTCCAAGTTTTCTGGTCCGTGCTGGAGTTGTTCAAAATCCTGCAAAAATAAAAACAATCTTCATACAAATCTGTTGAATAAACATACAGGGATGGATCTGAACACATACAGTAACGATAATGTCTTTGCGTGTAACAACAAAAAAATACCAAGAATACGCAGTTGCCCATTTCATATGTTAAGACTATCATTATAGCCCGCCTCGACCCGTTAACGATAAAATGCTACAAAGAAACAAATGATCGAGCGAACAACGCTTCAATGTCTACATACATCCGACTCGGCCTCGTCACGAAACAGACTGTCTTCATCGGCTTCGACTCGACTCGGATTTTCTCGAAACCACCTGCTTCGATTAACTTTCTCCAGACAGATGACATAATACCCTCTTCTAAATTTTCTCTTTTCCTATTCTCTTCATTTCTTCTTCCTGGATAATAGATCTTTCAACCTTGATAGAACCGAAAGAACCCTTTGAAATAAAAAAATAAAAAATGATTCAATCAATTAGATTCAAGTCTATCACCACCCGATCGTTCAACACTCTGCATCACCACCTCAAAAACCCCTATGCATTCTACGATCTGCTAGCCAAAACACCCAAGACCACATTCGATCCTAGCCAGTTCTCATTCAACCACAGCGAGCTCTCGCCTTCGGACCGAGTCAAACTCGTATTCGGACAGACAGGCGTGCGCACCAAATCGGCGTCCAACAGCCGGCCCGCCAGAATCGCAGGTCTCGTGTTGCCACCCAGACCAGACGAGCCAAACAACTGCTGCATGTCCGGGTGCATTGACTGCGTTTGGGAAATGTATAAAGAGGAGCTATCGGAATGGCAAGCGCAGAGAAACAAAATCAGACGGGTGCTGATGACGGAGAAAAGAGATAAAAAGTGGCCGGAGGACTTACTCGGTCCGGAACCCGAGTCGAGGAAAGCCGGGTTGAGCCTTGATGCAAGCAAGGACGACGGCGCGTTGAATCATATTGAATCTTCAGCTGATGAGGAACTCAGCCCTAGTATTGCCGCGTTTCTAAAGACCGAGAAACGATTAAAGGAAAAGAGAAAACGGTCACTTGAACAGGCCAATACAACCCAGCATCCGCCACAACAATCCGTCTAGTCTCTGAGTACAAATGTGTGTATACATTCACAAAAATCTATATTTACATAACACAATCATTTCAAATATTCCAATACATCTCTCGTCACTGGCCCCACCATACCCGCAATTCCCTTTCTCGCCGCTCCTCTCTCCCCCGCCGACTTGCCACACTTCAACGTTCGAACCCTGTCAAGTCCATCACCCCCACTAGCAATCGCATCCTCCGGCGCATCCACAATCCATTCTCTGGCCTCAACAAACCCAGCAACTTTCCCGCAAACCGATTTCAGCGACCCAACTAAAACCAATTTCCGCTGCGCGCGCGAAATCCCGTTCTTCAAAAACGTCCATTCCGACTTTTCTCGAGTTAAACGCGGGTCTAGGGATGGTGAGGTGTCCGGGAGTGCAAACACCACACATGGCCGTGATACGCCTTGGCTTTGTGAAGCGTTGCGGGTTGCAATCTCACGATTGGAAATGGTCCGGTTTAAAGCATGTAGTTGTTTGGTGGTTGATGTCAAGCCGGACAGATCTGTAGCGTTGATATGTAGCTCTAAGAAACATTCAAGTAGCAGTGAAACCAATTCAACATGATGACCTGGTTTCATACAATCTGTGTTTAAAAACACAACTCTAGATCTTTGAATCAGTTAGTTCCCGTCTCCAATACATTCTAAACATATCACCAATACTTACGAAGGTTTGAGAACTCGATACAACCATCTTGTAGAATGAAATCCAAATACCAATTCCGGCTTTATTTTCAGCTCCGCAATCTCCACTCCGCATCTCAACCTCTCCTCTACCGAACCGGCAAACGCATGGTTCAACAGCTCCGTAACCTCCTCACACACCGAGTACTGCGTATCCAATTTAGACACCGCCAATTTATCCCCGTTCTCAGCTCGTACTTTACTCATAAAATGATCAAACAGACTATGCTCCAAAGCACGCGGGTCCTCCATCGCATCGCCAAACAGAATAGCCCGGTTGGCATGCGACAACGGGCCCAAACCGGCTGGAAATGAGGTATGAGAGGCGTCGTCTATAAGACAGTAGTCGTAGAGCGGGCGGCGCGTAAATAGCCAGTGCGAAGTGCCAAGCGTAGTAGTGGCAACCACAGGCCGCGAGAGGTATACTGATTCCAGTTCGGACTCGGACTGAATCGAGGCCGCTTCAGGCGTGTATTTCCTCACGTCTACCGCCGAGCTACCCGACGAAATCCTACCAAGTCTCAACACTTGATCAACGCCCATCCCACACTGCTCCATAACCCTCACAGTTTCGTCAACCGTCGCCGCAGATGCCGCCACCACCAACACCGATTTCTCCAACTGCGTGGCAAGATACGCTGCCAACGAAGCAATCAACATGGTCTTGCCGGTCCCAGGCATTCCGCGAACCAGCGCCCAATCCCGCGCCGAAAGCGCTGTTTGGAATGCGTGGAGCTGGTCGGCGTTAAAGGTTAGATGAGGCGGAAGCCGGATAGTGTGATGCGGGCGCGCGATGAACGGACGGAACCGCGGGTGCTGCGAGCCAACCAAAATCTTGAGGTACCGCTCAGACAAGAATGTGTGTTTTGTGAATAGCATGCACAAGTTGTGTCGGGCCACGCCCAGAGTTTGTAGCATTTGGTTCTTCTCAATCCTGTATTCAAAGAGACTGCCACAGCCCGTCTGCGGTTGATAAATAGGTTTATGAGTTTTAATTGTTATCGCGGTATGATCGAGTTTGGTGATAGTCGCCGGCGACAAAAACTTAGAGGTTCGGTCCTCTGATACAATGACGCGATCCCCAACCATGAGCTCGGTTTGCGCCAGGTCCAGCTTCTCTTCCTGTTTCGCAAATGTGTATGAATAAACAGAATCCCAGTTATTGACCTGCCGAGTTGTATCTACCAGTTTCAAACCAGCAAAACATACACCGGACTGCTCGCGCTGCGGCCCAACTAACGACCACATTTCTCTTGTACGAAGGTTCATCAGTGCTTCTTCTTGAACCAACCGGGTCATCCAGGTATCAAGGACTCGAACTTGTGCGTTGCTCAAAGACTGTTTTTTATAAGCCTCAAGCATCTTGGGGCTTTTCTGTAGTCCTTCCTTTTGTGCCGGATCGTTGTAGATTTCTGTACTCCGGATTGTGAGACAGTAGTCAAGGGCCTCACAGTTCAAACATTTCAAAGGATTGTCAATCATGGGAGGAAGACTGCGGTTGGCAGAAGAAGCATGCCGGGCGAGCTGATTACGCATGACGATGAGGTCTCTGATTTCAAGTGGCCGGTACGGAATCTTCGTCATTTGCCCGGTTTCAGTGTATACCAGCAGTCCAAACCCGACGTTGAGACCGGGATACTTGTCGCGCATAAGCAGTGTGTATAAGGTGGTTTGAGCTTGGTGAGCAAACGAGAGCCGTGGGTTCACCGAAGTTTTGATTTCCAAAGGAGAAAGCCATTTTTCGAGTTTAGAGGAAGCTGTTTGTACTGTGACTTGAACCGAGGAGTCGACATACCCTCTGATCCCGTAGACGTACGATCTGAGATCTTCTTCAATATCAACTATATAAGAAATCGAGGCCTTACTGTCGGTACCGGTTCTGGCGTCGCAAACAGACTCATTTGGACTAGATCTCATGTACTTCCTCGCCCATTCACGCAACGCGCTCACCTTCTTGTTTAAATACTCCACGGCCGACTCCCTCTCAACCGCGCAAAGAAACAAATGCTGCGCATACTCGTCCAACTTTTCCTTAATCAGCCGCTGAATAAAGTCCATGGGGAATTGCGGCGACTGGACCAAACAGGTCTGGAAAATCTCATGGATCAGCGTGCCGTACAGAATTGACTCGGTGGTGTCGCCAGGCCCCCTGACTAACGACTTCAAAAGCGGTTTGCGCGGACACCAGATTGATTCGGAGATGGCGGTACATGATATCAGTGTAGTCGGTTCAAGAATCAGGAGATTTTCAGTGTCAGTGATGTAGATAGGAGAGTCGGCGTGGGAATCTAGAACGAGATTAACGGTCATACCCATTTCGGGGATGGAATCTAGCCAGTTCACACTCAATTTAACTTTTATTGCTTCTGATATCTTAGTACCTGATTCAGTTGGTTGGATCTGTAATGTCGCTTCGTTCTCTGATTCTTGAATCCCAACCACTGTCCCTGCTATCACAGTTGGAGGAATGATATCGGTCGATTTCAACTCGGAAAAATCATAGTGTTGATCGGGGGGATCGTCAAGAGTCGTAGCACGCGAAGATGTCAATACAGAAATAAGTTCTGAATCGCTAATCTCGTCAAACGAATCCTGACTTGAGACAGAATCATCTATAGAATCCATAGTGTTCCTAGATCTTGAACCAGATCTCGGGTGGACAAAACCTATATCCGAATTCGACTTTTTTGCTTTTTTCTGTCCCGCGATCAGATCGCTGTTGTCCAGCCCAAGTCCGCCGGTTCTACCATTAATACCTTCTGAAATGGATCGTTTTGCTTTGACTGGGTTATGGCTGGATACAAATTTTGCAAGTAACGCTGTTTCTGGGTCTTGAATATTGTCTAGAAACGATTCGTGCCGTTTCAAATTGTCTTTATTCATAATTGTCTGTATTGATCAAGACCCCACTTCCCTGCTGCTCTTAACGCAGGTTTGATTTGTTTTGAGGATACAAAAAAAAAGGATGATGAAAGGTAGGAGGATTGGACATTGAGCACGCTAGGTTTGTGGGCGGCGCATTTAGGAATTGGAGAGAAAGAAAGGAAAATGTCTGACATGAGAAAAAATTCAGATATTGTGGTACAAAGCTGGATGTACACATACATCTGCAAAAAGGAATAAGTTGTATTTATCACATTGGGAAAGATGAGATTAAAGTTCACGGGAAACCTTTATTTTTGTATCTTCTGTGATTTGGACTGGGGAAATGGGGTTTTGACGACAGCTTTAGCTGAGATGAGAGCAACTCATCGAGTTGACACATGTCCAGAGAATGTACACACGATTGTACTACCGGCTAAAAATGAAATAGAGCCAGTTTTTCTCAAAGCTTGTTTAAAGACTGAATATGATTTTCGTGCATTTTTATTGTCAACGAAATAGCTTTAGTTGATTTGTGAGACTGAGAATTGATCATACAAAAAATCTGGGCAAAGTACAAAGCTGCGATTCGCAAATACAAAACAATTTTTGAATGACGTCCAAATAAAGCACGTAGTTCGTTTGCATTTTAACGAATTATAATATAAAGTGGTGTCTGAATCATGCACGTCTTCAGTGGAATCAAAGGTTGTTCCAGCCAATAAAGAATGCGGGTTCCATACAAATAAAAATGCCAATTTTTTCATTTGTTTATTTTATTGTTGATACGGTATTTGTGAATCAATCTATTTGCCGATGATGGAGAGTTGGCGCAATGGGATTTTGAGTTGAAGAAACTGTGTCGAGGTTGCTTTGGGTGGGAACTTGGTTTTCCTGAATGAATAGACCATTTTCTTGAGTGAACAGATATGAAATGATGAATACGAGCTTCATTAAATCATTTGAGAAGCAATGATGATATGATATCGAAATGGCAGTTTGCAGTGATCGCCAACTTGATAGCCAGAATGATATGGTTTTAATGGTAAGTGTATTATAATATGTAGACATCATGATAGTTGCAATGGTGGATGTAGTGGAGAGTAGTGGCGATTGCTATCGTAATTGACCACCAAAAAGATCAAACTACATTTTGTCCGGCCGATGATCCTGCTCTTTCATTGCTATGCTAAGTTGTCACAGTTTCCATTCTATCACTTTATCCGTGAATTTACGACGTAATCTTGTGTTAAGATAGATTCGTTTTCTATAATTGATAAGCCTAGTCCATTTATATACAGCATGCTCTTATATTCTGTGGCGAGTTTCCACTCCTGCGATTTGTATATGCCTGAATCCCGAATATATTCTAGTCTTTGTAGAGGTTTCTTTTCGTATCCACGGAAGAACCTCCAAGGACAATGTACATCTGCACTACGGTAATCACTCGAATCCAGAAAATTCAATCAACTTTTTTCTTTTAGCTGAAACCTTTATCAATAAAAAGAAAACGTTTAAAAAAACAATACACAAGCCTAAGGACGCACAGGTCCAAACACTTGTGGTATGAGCCACTTTGTATGGATTGAACAACATTGGATAGAAAAATCAATTTTGTTTTCATTTCCTTTCGATGTATTACGCCAATTGAGCATTCAGATACATGCTTCGAGGTTGGTTTCTCATTCAACTACAAAAAGATTCGTTAAACCGAGCTATCTGAACACCAATAAAAAGAGAACGAGGATTTGCAACTTTTACTATGCAAACTCGATTTCCCTGACCAGGAACAAAATACACACAAGAGAAAAAGAAAATTAATGTACCCGTTTTGCTCCATAAACCTTATTTTCCCATGGGATCGAAAGTGTGTACACACAAAGTACACTGATACACTTTGCCTACTAAGAAGAAACGATTACAATTGTACAATTCAAGCAGATGGTCCTAAAAGAAAGAACGAAAAAACACCACCATCGTGTTGATAGTCCTTGAAAACATGCTTGCTTCATCAATCAAAAAAAAAAAAAACATATATAAAGAATCAAAAATCCTTCAGATATGTTTTTCTTGATTCTCACTATATCCATCTGGATTTCATCATAACTATAGTCACACACACACACACAAAAATGGCAAACTCATCGCTAGATTTATCTGATAAAGCCTCGCTCACTGATCGCAACGATGGTGTGTCGAACGAATCTCCCCATTACATTATGTCTGAAAAAGACAATGTCACACAGACTCAGTCTTCAGTAGAGGATACAAATGTTCCGGTGCCCTTGGAATCGCTCGACTGGGACTCGCCTGACGATCCTGGTAATCCGAAAAACTGGTCAAAGGCTCGTAGGTGGTTCATCACTATGCGTGTTGCTACCATGTGTCTTGTCGTCACTTTTGGTTCTTCTCTCTACACTGCAGGCATCCCCAAAATCATGATGAAGATGCACGCCGGTCAAACACTCTCCCTTGCCGGCCTCACCTTCTACCTCATTGGCCTGTCCATGGGCCCTATCCTCGGCGCCCCCATCTCAGAAACCCTTGGCCGGAAACCAGTCTACCTCATCTCCATGCCCATTTCCATGCTGTTTGTCATGGGTGTTGGGTTGTCCGAGAACATCACAAGCATTTTGGTGCTCAGGTTTTTCTCTGGCTTTTTCGCGTCTCCTGTCATGGCGATTGCCGGCGGCACCATCAACGATATCTGGGATCTCGAGGATATGGGAATTGCCATGTCGTCGTTCTGTTTGGCTCCCTTTGCCGGTCCTGTGCTTGGCCCCATAATTGGTGGATATGCCATGGAGCACAAAAGCTGGCAATGGACACAGTGGATTCATTTGATGTTTGCTGGTGCTATCTTGCCTCTTATCTTGCTTTTGCCCGAGACCTACAAGCCGGCGATTATGAGACACCGCGCCAAAGAACGCGGAATCAAAATTGCCAAACGTGATGCTACGACTTTGCAGCTGGTCAAGTTGTTGCTGGTTGTTACTGTTGCTCGTCCTGTACAGATGTTTTTCGTAGAGCCCATTGTCATTGTTCTCTCAATGTACACTGCTTTGGTGTTTTCCATTTTGTTTGGATTTTTTGAGGCCTATCCTGTGATTTTCAGAGGAGTGTATCATATGCATATGGGTGCCAGCGGCCTTACCTTCTTGGGCATTGGTGTTGGACTCTTGATTTCTACTGGCATTTACATTCTCATTGATCGCAAGATCTACTTCCCCTTGAACGCCGATGGCACTCGTGGCAAACGCGACGCCCAAGGCGAGCTGATTCCTTCCTCGCCAGAAGACATGCTTTTGCCCGCCAAGATTGGCGCGGTGTTACTGCCCATTGCTCTGTTTTGGCAAGCTTGGACTGCTCGTGCGGATGTCCATTGGATGGCCCCTGTGGCCGCTGGTGCTCCCTTTGGTATGTCGCTAATGCTCATTTTCTACTCTGTTCTGCTGTACTTTTCCTACTCCTACCCTCCCATCATCCTTGCTTCTGCATTGGCCGCCAACAATTTTGCCAGATACATTCTTGCATCCGTGTTCCCGTTGTTCACAGTCCAAATGTACCAAAATCTCCATATCAAGTGGGCCAGCACTTTGTTTGGATTCCTTGCAATTGCAATGATGCCCATTCCTTGGATCTTTACCAAGTATGGCCCTCGACTACGCCAGGCCTCGAGATTTAACAAACAGGCAGATCAAAGTTCTTCTAAATCTGTAGACTTGGAAGATGGTGAGTCGGTTGCTGAGCTTGAGCTTTCCAGAACCTCGAGTTTCAGAGCCTAAGCAGTATATATTCGTCTAAATATAAAATTGCATTTGTGTATATCATGTTATAGCTTGTCTAGTTAATTTATTTGTTTTTTTATTAATATTTTGCTTGTTATCAATCGGGTTTTCAGCGCATCGTTTCGGCATCCACAGCTAATGCTTGAAAAAGGGGCTAAACTCGATTACAAAAACAATTTATTTATCAATTTCAGAAGATAGCATCAAATTATCATATACACACATTCATCCGCTTGGTTTTGAGTTGCTGCTACTTTAGCACACCATTAAATTCAAATAGACTAATTGAACCAAACAGACGGGCCGCGTTTTCAATATCCATGGGAAGTGGAATAGTAGCTAGTACACGTGTGAATATTGAACAGGAAAAGCAGATGTGGAGGAGATAGGGCAATGTTGAACTGAAGCTCGCTCAATGATACATTCCATAGTTTTGGATGACAGGTAGCCAGCGCCAGCCCTGCGTGGCCAAGTCCTGAGTCCGATTGTTGATGCACAGAAACGTCCAAAACAAACAAACAACAACATTGCTATGGAATATTCTTGGTTATCAGTTTTCCACGATCGCTTCTTCTGGCTAGTTGGAAGGAGGGGAGGGAGGCTTATTTGCCTGATTGGTCTTTGTGTAAACGGGATCCTCTTGTACTCAGGATGTAGTTACATTGACAATACGAGCCAGAGAGATGGATACAGATGGGCAAAGCAAACGGGGGCTTGATGGCCTAAGAAAAGAAAAATGTATGAAATGGAGACAGTTTGTACCTGATACATGTAAGCCTATAGTTTATGAAGTTATAGACAATAAAAGGCGTGTTGACGCACATAATAGATGTGGTGTACAGATATGTGTATGCCACTGCGCGTGCGGGTGCTTGTATGAGGAAATGAACAGCAGAATCATCAATCAACAAATACACAAAGCGGATGATGAGAAGAGTTCATGTTCAAATCAAAATAAAAACCAATGATAAAAAGCGCAATGCAAGGCTCGTGATCTCGCTTCATGAAGCGAAAAAAAAAGATGCTTCAGTGAGCTGTCCACTACAGAAAGCGGCGGTTATCGTGGCTCAATGCCCAGGTGACTTGCTCAAGACCCAAAGAAAAAAACATTCTAGAAACCTGTGTGATTTGCTTCCATCAACGCTCGACACAAAAGTGTGCTTCTCTTTTTGTTTCTAGCTCCAAACTAATAAAAAAAGAATCAAACAAAAAAAATGGGACCCGTGTGAATGTGGGCTAGCGTTGATGAAAAAGTTCAATGTGTAGTGAGTGGGGAGAAAAGGTTTGCGTTTTCGGGGTTCACGGAAGCACACCAAAGGATTTTTTGATAGGAGTACAGCAGCAACGGCGACTACATTTTGATTTCCAATTGATATTCCTGAATATGGCGATCTCGATTGCACCAGGGTATTGTGCATTTGATTGAATCGTTGTTTCCCGCATAATGTGCCCATATACATTTGTAGACGTGTGCAGATGAGAAAAACATGAATGGCTGGATGGAAGAAGGATATAATCAGATAAAAGATAACACAGTTTGTAACTGACTGATACAGCTTGACACTAAAGCACCGATATCCATGTAAACAAGATCATCAACTGGGTTCCAGAACATTTCGATTTGTTCTTTTGATGGCACTAATACGAGCACGCCGTCTTCTCCTCATTGCCGTTGAATTCGATGATGCCGATACAGTTGCATCTGTATCATGAGGTCGGCATATGTCCATACATCCACTTGAAGCATCACTACACAAACACTATTGATTCCTTGTGCACATAATAGGCTTTGTATGGAGAACAATATTAAATTGACATATGCACTACTGTAAAAAGAGACCGAAGCTCTTGAAGTTAGACTGTCCAAGTGGATAGCGAGGTGCGTGTGTCCGCAAAGTTAGGTTCAGAGCAAAGCTGCTGAAAGAAAATGATTGGATAAAAAGAGCGAGAGGGGGGAGGTCAAGGCTGGGGAAGAACCGTGTGACTGAAGATTGAGAGGGAAAGAAGGGTCTAAAGAGAAGTGTACGCGATCATGTATAGAATCCACACCTTAATGTATATTAATAGTAGACGCGCTTATGTATAGTATAAGATCGTGATCTGGTGTGTACCAAGACACCTGAATCGAGCCATGTTTGAGCTTGTTTGTACTTCGCGTGTACATTCGGAATTGAATGTATCTCAAAGGAAATCCAATTATCTTCTTTGATCCTGCTTTGATTGAATTAATTGGGTGCGGTGTAGATTCTGTATTGATAACGAAAAATATAAACACCGTACACATCGTGTCATCCGCTTATGTACTATTACGCGTACTTATCTTGTGGCTCTCGCAAAGTGTGTATGAAAGACGCCATTCGGAATTACTGAAACAAACGGTTAAAACTGACTGATTCGGTTCAACAATCAGCGATTTTAAACGAATGGAAATCACGTATATATGTATGACTACTGACGATTGCCTATTCAAACTTGGCGAAAAGGGGGCTTTTATTGTGCACTGGTGGTTGGTTTCCTTGTTGCCAGCAGTGTACACTCATAAGAAACTATTCCAAGGTGTGGCTATGACCTGCTATTTGACTTATTGCAACATTAATGTGGCGGTTTATTTTACTTTCTGTATCAATCTTGTCACGAAGAAAGAGTACAGTCGAAATAGATTAATTTAGAGTCGCAAGCAAATCGTATTGAAAAAATAGTTCTGTAGTGAGGATGAATAATTCTGCTCAATGAATTGCAATCGGTTTTGCAACACTGAAAAGCAGATTGATCAAAAACAGGCTATACAGCCAAGCTCCGGCTTGGAACTCGTAAGATAGTTGTGTATGAGTTAGGGATTCATTAGTGTGAGACCAAGACATGATCAAAGGTTGAAGTTATACTTGTGTGATGCTAAAGCCTATTTAGAAAATTAAATGGGTCAGTGAATATTAATATTACAAGAAAAATACACAGGCATACATTTCCTGCTTGACCTTTGTAGCGCCGTCACTCATCTGAAAGGTTTGTACAATGCTATTTTCTAAAGCGATTTTTCATTGTAATACCAGAAGAAAAAGTTATACATACTTTAAGCGAGTGTAAAACAATTTGATAATCCAGTTCAAGCTGTGGGTCACTTAGAGTGTGGACTCAAGGGTACTGGCGAATAAAGACCGTCTAAAAGTAGAGAAGCACGGCTTGCGCAAGTCAAGAGCACCTATGGGTTTTGCTTGTACACATTTCAACTGCAAAAAAACAGAAACCTTTGAGACAAATGAAATTCAGCAGTGATTGTGTCAAAAAGTTGCAATCTCTGAATCTAAATAACTGACATTTTGATTTAAAACAATCTGTTAGATTCTATGGTGCGTTTGTGGCAATGTATAAATATATTCCCCGAGCAATTGTAAAGAAAACACCTTGAGCAGTCTACAAAGAGACTGTTGTTAACAACAATAACGACGTCACAAAAACCGACAAAGATACCAATGAAATCAAAAAAAAAAAGAATGACAACAATAATATGGTCTGCCAGCGCTTAGTGCGATGGATCGGCATATTTGGCATAGACAAAATTGACAGTCTATACTTTAAACTGTCCCTAAACCAGTCCATGCACTTTCGCACCACTGACGAGTCTTACTAAAAGCTACACGTACGATCTTTATTTGAGTTAACGGTCAATTCATATAAAAAAGATCTTGTATTCATTTATTTGAATTCTGTTTGCCGAATACAAGCAAGTGAATACAATTATAATCCCAAAATCTCAATCAAAGATAATCAAAGTCTGTGCTACGTTGAGGTTTTCCATGTCAATGAATATCATGATACACAACTCTTGTGCGAAAATAATTTCTACAGAGCTGCTTTGCGTAAGAATGCTGTACCTGAATCTTTAGAACAATAGGCATTAGGCGAAAAGTTTAATTTTTGACTGGAGCTTGGGTCCCTATTGTACATTGAAAACATGCAAACTTTGATGCTTGATTTTTTTTCAGATCAAACGTCTCAGTGCTATTTTTGTATCAACTTTACATAGTATTATTACTGGCCAACGATTACAGTTTTAATATTGCCTAGCGATCCATGTTGTACAAATGCGAATCAGAGGGTACAGTGTATAAGGTGTTGTTGACAATTTGAATTTGGTGATTGAGTCGCTTCTGAATGCTACTAATAGAATTTGGAGTTGGACCAGTGAAACTCAGGTCAATGTGGGACTAGATAACGCTCATAGTGATCAATGCTTTTTTCTCGGTGTGCTGGCTTAGAAATGATGATTATCCGGATATTAACTGCAAAAGTTCTGTCAATTATGTAACTTTTAGTGTTTTCTTTCCTGGTGCGTATCAAACCACATGAACTGACTGTCTGAACCATTATCAAATTGTTTGATTTTTGATAAATATCAGTCTAGTTTCATGGTGAATTGATTCTTCACATAGATTTAAAGAGGACTGGCGCTGGAACAATGGGTAATATGTACTAATTGACTCAACATTCTATATTATATTTAAAGTCTTTAAATATCAATCTGTTGTCAAAATAACGCAATAATTTAAACCAAAATATGTGAATAAGCACTATTTGTCATTCTTGGCAAATCTCGCTAGATCATGTACAAGATTTATTCCATGACAAATCTATCTGACAATTTGTATATTTTGAACCGTTTGATAATATGAATTAGTAACAATGCGCCTTAGTTTTGAGTAACCAAATTTTATCATCAGATAATAGTTTACAGCACAGTGAACAGAAAAGTAACATTTGTGCTTATTGTTTTGAAAAATTATTTTTTTAAAAATGAAATGTGATCCCTTTAGTTCAATAAACTTTTGGCTTATGATCATTTTCCAATACAAATATTATTTATTATATTTCTGGTATAATTTTTTTAATTTTGGGGGATTTCACGTCAAACTTTGCTAAAACAATGTTTGTATATTTTGCTACTTATATTTCAATGACAAGTATAACAAAAGGTGCCTGAATTATCTTACAGTAGCTTTGTCGAGTTACGTCAATGTCTAGTATATAGCTTTTTACTGATAAATAAGGTCTACCTCCCAATCGTTTATGTACAGCTTTTTACCGAGAGCGTACTTGAGCACTTCGCATACACAGACAAGCCATTGCCACTTCTCAATCACCAAACAGCCAAACAACTAATCTTTAATTTCCAAACATCAGCATTATTTGGAGCACTCATTTTCAACACTTTACACTACAGGGTAATACCAAAATTTTGATTAGTACTGTAGATAGATACGCAAAACATATAAGAGCATTTGTCAAAGATAACTGAAACTAATTGAGAATATACCATTATTATTGATCAAGTTTTTAAACCTGCGCTAAAAATTAAATGCTCTCAACTTATGAATCTCGTGCATCACTGCAAAGTCGTTAGTTGAGATACAAAGTGCTCGTTTGATTAGTATTCAGGGTTGAATTAATCACTAGAGTTCATGTCAATCGTTATTTCGTTAAACATTCCTGATTTTTGAAATTACCATCCATTTTCAAAAATTTGAATATGTCAATATGAGAGCGTTTAGACAATAAGAATATTTAAATCTGAAAGACAGGAGTACCGGCTACAGCTATCAAGAATCGTTTTAAGCTATATTTCGCCAAAGTTTTGAAAGACAGGTTGATTTTGAAGATCTTGTTTTAGTCAACTAGTTCTGTGACAGCCGTATGCGTTCACTAATCATGAACTATACGGATTTAGTCTGTAATCTGTTCTACCATTGCAGTTGATAGTCTGGAACTTGAAATTTTAAACATAATAATATCATAGTGTGATCAAGTGTGTATCTCTGGTTTGTTGTTAAAACATCATACCAATGCTGATTGAAATAACTATACATTCAAAAAGAACCTGAAGCTTTTCAAATCAAAAATTTTAGCGGAAGGTGGCCTGTTTGGTCATCCATTTGATCAAAAGATAAAAAGATCCAAGGGTACCAAACATATAATTTAGAGATCACTCAATGTGCAGGGCTTCAAGCTTTGGATTTGGGGTTTTGGTCAGTTAGCATTTCAACAAAATACACTTCTGACCAAGCTTGTAACACAGCTCTTTATGAAAACTGAAACAAAGTAATAACACATTTCACATACATTCTAGTACAAAAAAACTATATACAAATCAAGAATTTCGCTTCTTTCAGAAAGATAAATTCAAGAGGAAAAAACCAGCCTAGTCTTGAGTTTTACTCCTTGTCTTGCTTGGCTTCGGCTGATTGAGTGAACGAAGACAAGACACCGGCGCGACCTTTATAGATTTGGTAGCCTGTCACGCCAATCAGGGCTGCCAGAAGAGCCTTGATGAAAGTATCATATCCTGCAGTGGGATTGGATTGTTGGGCAGTTCTTGGCCCCCAGGGTCCGTAAGCAATGAAGAGACCTATCCAAGAGAAAGAACATTGTTAGCTTAGGCTCGAGTCGGGGAAAAAAAAATAGAATGATAGTTACAACTTACTCGCTTTCTTCTCCAAAGGTTCTAATTTATGCCAGTCCTCCTTCATCTTGATTTCAAGAAACAATGAAATCTCCTCTTGCTCCAGAGGATCCAACTTGTCCCATCTCTTCTCCAAGTTTTGAAGCTCAGGTGGGTCTTCCATCACCAGCTTGCCCGACCGAACAACCTTGAGGGCCTCATCATCATCGTCATCTCCAAACTTGAAAGCTTCCTGAATAGCACTGGAGCGCTGACGACGCTTCAGCTCAGACTTGATAGTGCCATTGGCAAGGAGAGATCGGGTGGTATGGATACTGCGACGGAGGTGGAGCATATTGATGTGTTGAGAAGGATGTGTTGGTATCGTGAACATGGATTTTGCGTTGGTATGGACATTATGGGAAAGTTTTGAAATGGCCTAACCCTAGAGGTTTACTTTAGAGGTCTCGAGCAAATCGAAGAGAATACGGTTGAAAACATGGGCAATGCATACAGAAAACTTGAAGCAGAGAGATGATTGTCAGCGCTTCTACATGATAACAATCAAGCAAAGTGTAATATATTATTAGAATTGGTTGTGCGGTATCAAAAGTCACCAAATGGATATTTGAAGAGAGTCACATTAAATATAATTCTTAAACCAAAATGTTTTACATTTTACAGTGGTCAGAACACCATGAAAACGAATGAGCTAAGATCAAATATATACAGGTGTTGCAAAAGCTATTTCCAAATTTGAAGATGAACAAATTGTAGCATTTGTGAAGGCTGTGAACAAAATCACCCGGATCTCAAATTTTATGGCACAGATGCTTAAATTGAGAACTATAGTTACCCAAGAAAAAACGAAATAATAGTTATAAGCTACGCTTCAATAGCTATATAAGGAAAAACGAAAAGCTCTACAGTTGCAGAAGCACCAAAATCAACTGTAAGAAAATCTGAAGATATCAAACAGTAATACAATTGATAATTATATGCTTGTGAACAGTATTCAAGCTTAATATTGTAAGGCTACTATGAATAATCGCCCAATAATTTTTTTTATCACCTACAAAAGTGCTTTAACTAGTTCTGAATGCAGCTTAAAGCGTATATGACTAGATTAGTGACTGTGTTTTCTCAGCTTAGAATATCAGCAAGCATGATTCTTAAGCTACTTGAGTAAAAAACGATTAATTTAAAAGCAAAGCATTTTTGTTTATTATTTTCAAGCTGGCTTTTAGGTTGTACTTGTTATTTTCTTAAGAATTCTCGGGAACATTTTAGATTATAAAATTCGAGTTCAGCGTCATATCTGTCTGAACTTGATCTTTTACAACTTTCGATGAACGGACTTGGTTAACATGATACAATACGCAGTATCGTGTTTTCAAACTAACCAAGTGTTTAAATAGCTCTTATCCACGTTGAACTGCTAAGATAATTGATACAATCAAGTTGTATGTGGAAACAATATATTGGATAAATTCTGTTTTGACGCATTGACAAAAGGCAAATATACGAGGCTTGAAAGATAGTGTATCAGTGCGCTATAGAATAGATTGCTTGTAAAGCAAATTGTATTATACCCAGAATTTTGCACCTTTGTCAGTGTATTTTGTTGTAATGATTGCTTTCTTTCACTAAGTAGTAATAGTATAAATAACACGTTCTGCACTTAAAGATAGAGTAGCAAGTCAAATTTCGGCAAATGTGGTGTTTATGGCACTAGCACCTAAATATTTCAACTGTTTCGAGTCATGAACTTCAAGCCAACTATATAATACTGAGCACAAAATAGTCTATTTCAGAATGGCTTTTAAAAACGGAATTTTTATTGAGGGTATTTTGTAAAAGCATAACTTAAGGTCACATAATTGCGTAGCAGCATTCAATTCATGATAGAGTGAGAAGTAAATTTTGATAAAATATTTGACTTTTACAAGATATAGCCTCTAGATTTGGCTTGTGAAACAGTATTTAGTCAATTTGGTGTTTGTTGCAACACTCAAGCAATAATAAAATATGGTCATTAGATTTGGACCTATTTATTGAGTTATCTTGCTCAGAGATGGTTTATCACTCGCGAAAAACCTATCAAATAATTACTACATGTGAAGGCGATTCCACTGAATTGATTCATAGAATTGTCTTGACAACATTCATCTATGAACTGTAGCTTTACAACTCTTCATGAATTAAAATGCTTGATATCAAATATAAAAACATACAAATATAGTTGTCAAATGTTGATGTACTGTCCACGCTAGAAACAAAAGTGCTGAATTCACATTTCTAAGAATCTTTTGTCATGATGATTTTTGTATTTTTCGATACAGACTTATTGCCGATTAAATCCCTGCCAAAAATACTATTTAATTCATCTGACTTCAATGAAAATACTTTACAGGGCTTTTAACAAGAGTTAGTTTAAACTGCTGTTATTTTTCTTGGTTTTTGGATATTTTGTTTGAAACAAACGTACTTTGATCATGACGTAAATATTTTCAGCTATTTCAAGTTTAAATTTTTTGAAGAACGAAACAGCCATATCATTCCCAATGTACTCAGATCAAACCCGAGAACAATGCGTTGGAATGTAAAGTCTGATATGTAACTATGAAGACTCTTACCATTATTTTTAAAGCCTTTCACAAAACAGCCTGATAAATAGTCCAAAACAGAATGACGCTTAGTAAACTACAAGTTACAATGCTTGCTATATTAAATGCCTTCATATTTGAGATACAAAAGTTGTGATAATATGTTGAATATATTTTTTCCGCTGGCCTCTTAGTAAAAATTTTATGGCCAAAATCTGTGTTGGTTATTAGACTTTTGCCTATATATTTGTACAGATTTCTGTTATTCTGTTGGAATGGGCGGTAACAATTTGGTTGTGTACACACACATACACACACACACGCCCGATCTTTTCTAGATCTAGATCTGTAACCATCTGATGCCTAAACCCAATCTTAAACTCTTCCGCCGCCCAACTGTACATAACCTAAATTTTTCTCAACTCAATGATACAGCCAGTGTATGCTTCAATGCAGCCATAACGTGAATTCTGCAGAATGTGTGTATTCCTATCCAGACCTCAACCAACCTCAATCCTCTTGATTTATCACAAACATTATTGAACTGCCGCGTCACGTCTACTGCCCCGTTTTCAATAGAATCCTGTGATTCCTGTTTCTGCCTGTCCCCGACACGTTTATTTAAGTTACCTTTCCCAACCTTGATTTATTGGTCACAGATTCATGAAGTTCAGATCTATCAGCAACACATTTTACATCCTGCCACCTAAGCATAGCCCAAAACATGTATTCAGAATAGCATAATATTGACCTTTTTAACCATATATTCAAAATATCAGCTCTTTCTCATTCATTAATCTGATTTCGTCACTTTACAATCTTGTTTGGTCAATTGCAGCTTTTTGCAGAACCCACTGGTTCTTGTCTTGCTTGTTTTCTCGCGTCCAAATTATAAAATTCTCCTTCCCCTGAATCTTATTTGGATTTGTCCTCCACCTTATAATAATAATATTATTATGGGCAATGATTTTAGGGTAGAAATACAAGGATACTTTACAAGCAAAATTATAAAATGATACGGGAGAGCTGATGGGCAAGTCTAAACCTCACAAATGTCGTCGTTTGTCTCCAGCACAACTCACACCATACGACCATTAATTGGCACCTTCTTCCGTCGGAACTCTATATCCATTGTATACTGGTCTCGTATGCATAACCTAGAGCTCAATACTTTTGCTTAATAAAAGTCATAAATCTAATACATAATGTCTACATGGTGGAAAAGTAAATTCAGGATGGTGTTTTCTTTGCTAAAACACCTTAAACAACTTTGTCATTTGGCTTGCCTATCACCAACTCTGGTACGTTGTCGTCGTTTCCATCTGCGTACCTTCTTCTGTCTGGACTGATATCACTTCCGTCGCTATTCCGATCTCGACTCCGGCCAACCTCATTCAACGGAAAGCTCTCTTCGTCCTCATCATCGTCTGTCAAGACATACTTATTGCTCAACTGCCGTTTATGCTGACGATGAGGTCGATGCCATCTGGAAATACCGGAGAATAGTACGTTTATGATATTTGATGGTTTGTCAGATTCATCTTCGTATGAGTTCAGAGAATCGCCGGACCGGGTTCCGTCTTCATAGTGAACTCCGCGGGGCCTTCTAGAATTTAGTAGAACCGTGCGTCGCAACAATCTTCTATTACGAACCACAAAAAAGATCAAAACACATGTCAAAACAATTACAACCACGAGAGATGCCGCTCCTGCTCTGTAATAAGATTTCCAGTTGGCATTATCAATTTCTTCACTTGGAGCTTCAGTGCCTTCTTTGGGTAAATTACTATCGCCTGGTTCAGGAATTACGGGATTAGCGTTCTTTTGATTTTCCAGATCAAATCCGGGAATGTCCAGGAATTGATTGAGCATAACTTGTGACAATTCTGGAGCGTCAACTGGCACCATATGAGATGCATTAAACAGTTTGATGTATGTCAAGTTTCTACCGCGTTGAATTGTTCCAACTTCTGCACCAGCAGAGTACCAGCTTTCTTCCGTCTCTCCGTTATCTGTCTTGAACCCACCAGCGTGTTTGTTTGACTCATCTTGAGAATCGACCGATTCTTCTCCACCCCATGTAAGGTTTTCAATCAAATTGGTGTAACCAATGTGGTTGCAAATCAAATCTTGATCTCCGTTGTACATTAGAACTTGAAGACCCTTCTCAATAAGCCCCGGAATCAACGTCACAGAGGGCGCAGAGGATTTAGCCTTAAATGCAGAACCCACAGCTCTAGAGCATTCATTCCACACTGTCTGATAAGAACTGTCTATGTTTAAAGCACTCATAACAGATTCCTGACGAAGGTACTCGGTTAATGCACCCATATTCGGTGGCCAGTTCATACCACAGCTAGAAAATGTATCTGTCAATCTAATATCATAAATGTTGATGCAAGCTTTAGGGTCGCTTTCGCTTACATCTTTTTCAAGGAAGGATTCAGTCAAAAGTGTTTGTACGATTCGTTCGCAAGTTGGGGAATTGATTGGTGCAATTTCATGGCTCTGCAAAAGATCAGCACATTGTTTTTGAACGTTTTCAACCGTTGTCGCAACTGCACTTCCATGCTTGAGCAACCCAGTTTGATAACTATATGGCAGGAATGAAAGATATTGCTGTGCCGGATCAATCCATCCATTACCAATCAAGATGCCCTTCATATCAATCCATAGCTGTCCCTGCTTTTCATTTTCGTCGAAAATGGCTTTGGCGATATACGGTATAAACTGTCCAGCGTAGGACTCACCCGCAATGTAAAGCTCGTGGGTTTGCAATTCGGGGAACACCTTGATATACTCTTTTAAAAATGTAATCATATCATCTGCCATTTCCGGAAGCTCATGGAGGTACGAGTCGGTGTCAGCGGTACTGAATCCTACACCAATTGGCTGGTCGATAAACAGCATGTTGGCGTTTCTTGACCACGATCCAGGGTTCGGTTCTAATTTGTCTTTGCTGACAGCTCTGAACGGACCTACCTCCATCACCGCACCATCCATCGAGGAACAGCCTGGTCCACCATTAAGCCATATGACGGTCTTTTGTCGCTCAGTTGTTGTATATTCACTGCGGAAATTCCAGAAAAAGATATTTCCGTTATGTTCTGGTTTGATTGGAATCAATCTGTATTCACACGGCCCCACAATTTCACGAGTTAGTAAAACTCTCTTACTAGGCATTTGATCTGACAAAACTCACCCCGCATGCATCACTGGTATATACCCAGTGTATTCGTCGAGCCCTGGGATTCTCTGAACGTAGTAATCCGCAGCAGATTTTGATTCGGCCAAACTGGCAAATGCCACCACAGCTGTAACCAGCCAAGCTGAAAAAGTGACCATTGTTTCAAATTCTTTTGTGATCCAAAGAAATATTTGGTCTCCGAGAGGGAAAAAAAAGAAAAAAAAAAGCGCTAAAATGTTTTTGAATCTGTACAAGATACAAATCAACTGTACCAAATTTCTCCGTGATTGTGTATCCTTAACAAAATCCAATGACGACGAAGGAGAAAAGAAGAACTATCGGCGTAATTGCGTGTAATTTAAGGAGTCACGGTGGCTATATACGAAGTTGAACAAGCGCCAATATTATGTAATATCGGCGTCTTTAAACGTGTAGCTCCTGACAACCCTCTCCTTTGTCTCTTTAGAACACCAAATCTCTCGTTCCAAAAAATTGTTTGATTAGTATTATACATTAGTCGTTTATCATTACACAAAAATACCTATTTTATCAAGTATCTAGTTTGTTTTTACGATATGCTGTGAAGTGTTGCTCGAGTAGTTCTATCTAGGTGTTTTGCTACTTGACCCGGCTTCATGCTCATTCAAAGAGTTTGTTGAACCTGGAGAAAGGTACCAAGCTAAACTCGTACTGCTTTTGCGCTTTTTCGTATGAGATCTATTAGAAGAACGAGACTCCGCTCGAGGTTGGGGTAGAGGGGCTGAAGGGGGGACATTTGTGACCGTTTGAGCGTCTTGGAGAGTATAGGTGCTATCTCGATCGACTGCCCGGCCGTAGACAACAGGTCCACGAGACCTGTATGTATTCCACTCCCACTCGCCTCTGGAGTTGACGAAAGGCTCAATTGCACTATCGTCCTCACTAGATTCTCCTTCTTCGGATTCAGGTCCAGAGCTTGCAGTTTTATAAAGCTCCTCAAGGTCTTCTTCACTTGTACCAGATGGATCTTCTGTGTGTTTGATCTGTGCCTCCATTGCATGAATTGAAGGATCAGGGAATTCAACTATAGAGCCAGTGTTCCTAGGAGCACTCGAATAAGGTACCGCCGGTCCAAAATCTTGTTGCGGGTCGTCCGATTCTGAAGAATATGAGCCAATAGATGCTGAATTGGCGGATTCTGCATCACCTTTGCTATATATACTAGACCCGTCAGATAACGTACCACTCAGCGGCTGCAAAATAGGAGAAGAAACTTCGCGTATAATAGTACCTGAATGCTGGCTGACAGTATTCATGGTTGGGATTTCGTTTGTGCCTATTGTAGCCAAGGAAGTATGTCGATCGTTTTCAGCTTGTCTCCATGAGTTTTGGGGATGGCCAACTATAAGAGCATCATCATGTTCGGGGGCTGATCTAGAATCAAAAGTAGGTTGATCTCCAGTTTTTTCTAGTTTGTCCATGTTTGCTCTTCTGGCCATTTCGATCTTTGTAAGTTGACTGCTTCTCTCGGAGTCTATGCTGGGACGAGACTTTAGATGACTAGGGTATACTTCCTTGGGGTTGTCTAACTTGTACATATTGTACTTGTTAGCATCCACTGGTGTATCAAACACCATTTGGGAATCATTGATAGGAGTGTTGGATTCTTGCATATGCAAGGCTTCAGAACTCCCATTGTACAGCATGACGGGATGTGATGGACCAGGTGCAGGAGCTTGAACCATTTCGACAGTGCTTGTACCTTCGCGTGAATTTGGATTGGAGGCTGAAGTGCTGGATTTGTTGTTTCTTCTTCGCCTACAGCAGAGAAACAAGATCAATGCCAGAATTAGTAGGGTCACAATTGGGATTACTACGCCACAGATGATGGCTACATTTTTCTTATTTGAACTTTTGTGATCTTGTTGGGAAGCTGCTGCAGGCGTTTCTTGTTGTGATATTGTAGGTGTAGATGATGGCGTACTAGTTGTGCTGGAGACAATGTTCTCAACAGCCTTGATACTAAACGTCAGTTGACTGCTTTTAGAGCTGGTGTCGACAAGAGTTACTGTTGTTTCTTTAAAATTGTCTGGGACTAAACCGTTTAAAGTAAAGTTGTCGTTGTGGTAAAAAATCCAGCTGGTTTGAGGCGAAAAGGAAGCTGTGATATTAGGAGAAGGAACGGCTGACGAGTTGAGGGCTGATTCAGGAATCGTGTAGCTGAAATAAGAGTCGATGGTGGCATTTATGTCAGGAAGAGAAGAATTAATAAATAAAGGGTACAGTTCTTTTGTTTGATTTGCGTAAAACTCAAGAACGATTTGAACAGAGTCGCCAAATTTGTCAGTTACTGTGAGTTTGCTTGTGTCGTTTGTGAATTTTTCGGGAACTCTTCCGTAGATGTAAGTTGAATTTGCTTTGACCCAGTCACTGTCTACAGAAACGGAAGAAATATTTTCGGCTGTGACTGTTTGGTTGTTGATTAAGAGATCCGATAGAGGGACTTGGGCTGAAAAGTCTGTATCGGAGGTGACAGTGTAATTCATGGAAGTGAGGTTTGTTGAAAATACATGAGCACCTACCTTGAGTGAAAAATCGATAGAGGTGCTTGCGTATCCCGGGAATTGAATAGCATTAAGGGAAATGGGATAAGTTAGTGAAGGCGCAATTTCAGAGTTAACTGACGGCGCGATACCGGAAAATGTGAATGTTGTTGGGTCGAAAGAGATCCATATCGGTAACGGAGTGTGTGATGTTGTTAAAGGAACGTATTGGACGATCGGCAGATTTGACGAGGATGAAAAAGCGCCTCTGTCAAAAGTGATTGAAAATGGTTGTTCAGGACTGATGATAAGACTATAGGGCGATGCTAGGCTTCCTGCTTTTTCTAGCGATGTGGTTATGGCTGATTTATTTGCAATAGCCGCAATGTCTTGATTTGTTATGAGGAACGATGCGTTTGCATAAGCGGAGCCTGACGAGTCGGTGCCCACTAATTGAAACGATATGTCTTTGCGTTGTGAATTATCATTGTCTGAAGGGGCTGTTCCAGAAAATGTCCTTGTCGCAGCGTCAAAGGAAAGCCACGAGGGAAGATTGTTGACACTGTATTTTGTTTCTGAATCCGAGATAAAAGTATCGCCCGGTAGTTGATATGAAAATTGTTTATTCGATTGTATAACAGGAGGATACTGTTGGTTTAGAGGATAAGCGTATGTCGGTATTGCTGATACTAGGGTTGAAGATTGTAATAGTGATAACAGTAGAATCCATGGCGATTTTAGATTAGCCATTGTATCAAGATTAAGAGAGAATGAAAAAAAGTCGGATTATATGGTGATAAAAGAGCGTGAACTAAAGAGCGTGTGTTGGTAAAATTACAAAAGAGCGTATGGTATCAAGAAACTGGGATAAGCGAGTGACTAGGACGACATGAGAACGGGTTGTTCAAGGGGAGGTCCTGTGTTGGGTGAGAATACAGCGGTGTCGCTGAATCAGGGCAGGTTTGAGGAGCTACTAGAGTCTGCAGTTCTAGGCAAAAAAGGTGTAATGAAGAAAAAGGAGATGGTAGATTAAAAAAAGAGAAGGAAAGAAAAGAAAAAGGAGAACTAAAAGATTTTTGTGATTTGTTTGTTTTTTTCCTATCTTTTCTTTTTTTTTCCCAGAGCTGTTTGATTTTCCAGTCTCTATGAATAAGTCCACATGCATAGCCAAACACGGAAGGCCGATATGGTCAGGCATGTGTATTCCGTACGAAATGCATATGGGACGAAATGTGGTGATTGTAAACTATGATATTTGGAAGAGAGAGAGGCTAACCTCTGCTTTAACCCAAGATTAACCGAGTGCTAATCTATGAGTTCGGTGGAGACCAAAAATGCTGTTTAGCAGATGTTGGCGTGAAACGGGCAGGAACATTACCATTTGGGCAATTGGCAAGCTGAGCAAAAAGTTGTTATTGTCGCGAACAAAACAGAAGAAAACAACGGCAAAAAAGACAAGAAAAAAAAAAAAAAGGGGGGGAAGGTCATGGGCAACGAATCGCGAATTATTGAGGGAAACTGTCAAGTGTACAAAGCACCAGTAGCCGCTACACACAAGTCGCGCAGTTGGCAAATGGTGATGCTGGCTATGCCTAAGGCAATGCTGATGGGGGAGTTTCAAAATGTGCAAAAAACGCAAAAAGCACTTGGAAATTCGCGAGAAAAAACCAAAACAGCATTGAGATCGCGTTATGATCGCAAGCTTTAACAGTTGGTAACTACATACGAAGAAACTCCTGGAGAAAAAAGTAAATCCTCACTCTGAGTCTCATAATACATTTATCAGTGACGTTTGTACTGAATTGTTCCTGTTCTGTTGGCCCCAAATGGTTGCAATTATTTGACAAGCCTGTGTAGTCTTCAACAGATAGTTTATCAATTGCCTGAATGTGTATACATCTTGTACCATTAGTTATTTACCGCTACTTTATTCTGTCCGCAGTTATAAAGCCCCCCTTTCGTGTCCTATCCAGCTTTTAGCAGTGATGTGTTTACCAGTGACTAAAAATAATACAACAAACGATCAAAACATGCGTAGTCTTTTTGTTTTCAAATTAACATTTGACCCTCGTTGATGCTTCTGTATCGTTTGCATCATCTGGAAACGTTCGTAAATTACCTTTCAAAGCGCAGGTTTACTCCTTGATTCAAAAATAAATTATGCTTTGCCAGTCAAGGAACCCCACCAATACACAAACACAAAATTCAATTCCGTTACTTAAACAGTCGGCATCAGTTATGGGTTCTGACAAAAAGAAATGACAACCGAGGGATTCGAACCCTCGCCTCCGAAGAGATAGGAACCTTAATCCTACGCCTTAGACCAACTCGGCCAGATTGCCTTGTATAAAAGTCTAATTTGATTAAGGTCGAACTATAATATGTTTTAACGTATACACAAACTGATTATCTTCGATTTTTTTATAGCATCCAGGTCGGGTTCATGGTCGGATATAGTCTATTTCGTGATTGTTACATGTTGAAGCATTTATTGAATGACTAGAATGATTATCATTACAAAGTGTATTGACAGTCTTGGAGTTTTTCAAGGATTTTCTGATACACCTAGCCCGCAATGAAATTCGGCGCTGTCGAAGCACCAAAAACCAGAAACGCGTAGAAAGCTTTACTTGGTCAATCTTTATGAGACAAACAATATATTAAACACTTCTCAAATGAACCTAGTTATGTCCACATTAAACTATAAAAGCTTATGAGCTGCTATGCTTCATGAAATATCTTAGCGATTCATCAAGTACGGGACAGCAAACAGGAAATTTTTAAAACGCGAAACGACGAGAAGCGATGCGAGACACATACGTTTCTGTGTACACCAGAGCCTATAATGTTTACTACTTCGCATGATTTATGAGGACAGTAGACTTGTTGACCTCCTAGTTAATTTTGGTTACAATTTGTTTGTGTGTGCATTTTCATCCCTTTGATGGGTAACTGCGCGAAGACTAAACCCGCGATGGACTAACAAGGTTTTCATTTAATTCAATTTGCACTCCAAAGAATAGCGGTCTATCAACGACACTGAACTTTCGGTTACCTTTTGACAACACTTGAAACACAACATATTTCTATTATGTATACTAACAGCGCTTGTTGCTTCGACATCAGTCCTTGCAGCCAGTTGTTGTGTATTGTTATTGTTGATACTATTCTCATTGTAGCTAAAAACAATGCTGACTTTTGTATTTGCCTGTGTGCTCTGTTGGTTGGAATGTAACTAAACTATTCGTTTTACACACTATTTTCTTTCAGCATCAAGCAAGCCAAGTGGAAAAAATACAAGAAACTCACTTTCTCATGAAATGTGTGGATCGCCGAATTGAGCTATGAGAGATTCCTAAAAGGGGAATAACAACCCAAACAAGGAGCGGTATATCATTTTGGGACCAAAAGTTGTGTGTTGAATACACTTGAGAAAATTAGGGTGGCTTTGATAACAAATTTCGTATAGAAAAACAACTGAACGGAATCTTGTATAGAAGAAGTAGCGACTAAAGGCTGTTTGAGCATGTGTAGAAATAAGTTGATACTGGGTATGCTCCTCAACTTTCTTTCAAATCAAAGAACTCGGCCACTGTTAAATTGTATGTGCTTTGTGCATGTAAGGATGTTGCAAGTGCATTAAACCGCTTTGATATTTTACGGAACATACAAGGAGGCGATATCACTTACGCCTAGTAAAGATTCAAAGCTTGTCTGAAATAGCCTTTGCACAACCTAATCACTTGAACGCCCTGCGTTTTGCTACCATGGATCAGTTGCAGACGTCTGAGAGCTTAAAAGCTTGTTCGCAGAGACCTATGACATCAAACAGATCTGTTCTTTTAGTGATAGAGAATTAGAGCTACGATTTGACCATGAATTCCTGATAAAACAATACAAGCCAGCTTTTGATCGCCAGCTGTATAGATCGCTATTGAGAAAAAGCTAAAAATATATTTAATTTCAAGTAACTCAAACGCATAGTTGAAGCTGTATGGAATTGATCTGTCACAACTATAAAGTGAAGGTTGGTTCTGACCATCAGCCTTCTGACTCCCAGATTTCCCTTTGCACATAGTTACGACTATGAAGAATTTGGCGCCATCGAACACTGAAAACCTAGAACGCTTCCTGCGGGATGTTACTTCGTCAATCTTCTATGAGATAAGCAAATGAATTAAATGTCTTCTGTTATGTCTGTTTTATATATAGTTATTTTATTTAAAGGTATATTGTGTATAATCCCGAGACATAGGGACAATAAACAGATTATCATCATCAACTATAAAGTTGAATAAAACACGAAAGATGAGCATGATGGGATCTTTGCAGCAATTTGTACTGGAAGCTTCAATGTGCATCTGTTGTACATTGAATTAGCAAAACTTGGACCTCTGTGCATATAAGAATCCAGAAAAAGTATGAATGTTTTAAGTTGCACTTTGCATCATAATAATACGTAAACTCTATCTGTGATTCGCTTCATCATACTCTTTCATAGGGGGATGACTACTGAGCGTACGAAGCAATAACTTATCAAAACCCGAAATACAGAAATGATATAGCTTTGAGCAAAGCGCAATTTTAACAACAAAAAACAAAAATCTGAAGGTCAATAGTCAAGCGTGCCTCATTATCGTAACCACTTCCCAAGGGTAAAATGTGGTTCGTGTAGATCCAAAACCAAATCTAAAACACTTTCAAACCCTAAGACATATAATTGCAGGCACTAGTCACACATTATGGTTTATAGACGTGGGCCGTCAATATCGACTCAAGATACCTTGTGGTTCGTGAGACTGCTGTATGTGTATATGGTCATAAACGAGAGCACTTGTGGAAACGATATGCCAGTTGGCATATGGCTGTACCTGAGTTTTGGCTTAATTAGGAAATATTCTTAAAATAGATTGTGTTTTGAAAGATGTACAACTTGCTCTGCTAGACTTAACCAAACGATACAATATAAATACACGAATCTTCTGGACATTCTAAGAGAGAAATGTCGTGAGGATGCAATACAAAACCAAGTTTAGTGCTTGAAACTCTGTATCCCATAATTCTTTTGTGAACAGAGATTACATTTTGTACATAGACTTTTGCAGCTACGTAGATGATTACTTGTATGGTTATATTATCATGTAGGTGTACTAAATGTTAGGTTGACGGGCTTTCGAAAGCAAGAAAAATCTATAACAGTAGAGACACAAGTTTGGCAAAATGGATTCATACACCAATGTCGCTTTAAATGATTGGAAAGTTTTAACCTTATTATTCATTTCACTTCGAACCGAGATAGGTTTCGCTTCATAAGTCCAAACACAATTGATAGTTCATTTTTTACTTCGAGACTTGTACTGATTGTAAGCATAGATTCAAAATCATATTCCCAATCTGTTTTATATTCAACTTCTGATTAATCACTGCAAAATCAAGCTCGAAAATTTAATCAGCCGATTGTTTTATGCATTTTTTTATTCACTAGAGTATAAATAGCTAATTCACAATGTGACACATACTAAACCTACTACATGTTCAAAGCTGCAAAAAAACTATAAATCAATCATTTACAAACCCAGTAAGTTCGCAATATTTTTATACTTCACAAAGCTGTGGAATTAGAAGAGCTATCAACTTTGAACTGAAAATAAGCCATGCATATCGACTGACCCTTTTGATGAGCAGGACGGCTATGATGTAGTTGGCCAGTATGTGTACTATGCCATTATGCCACTCGAATTTCTAGATATTTACCAATTGTGATTCTTCACGAGCGGCTTTGATCTCTCATCCAAAATTACTTCATAGTCAGACCCAAACCAATAGTGACAATTTCTTACTATACTATCCAAAAATCGCCTTCTATGAATGTCAAAGATAGTCAGATCTAACCCTGCGTCCCAAAAAATATATTTCTTGTAGCCTAGTCCGTGAACCAGACTGTAGTCTACATTACAAGCCGCATACAGAGAATTGTAAGGGAACTCATATGCACTCATACACTATGTCCTGTTTTCTCGTGCAAACACCCCGTGCACTATCAAAGAAGTGACATATTGTAACCATCAATTTCTTAGTAAAGCTATCTATTGAATTTGTGTTTTTGCAAATTCACCTCATTCACAATGTTGGTAGCTATTAAAAGCAGGCTTTGCTAATTGTCACTTGACGCCGTATGGCGTAGTGCAAAGGCGTTTACAAGCTGATTGAAATGACTGAACAATTGTTTGTAAGTCTATTTCTGTAACTCATAACAGAAATGCAAGTTTTTGTGGCGGAACTGAATGTTTGTTTCTGTGTTGAAAGGCACAATAAAGATATGTCCGCAGTGGAAATGAAAAATGTACAAATACTAGACTTTTCCGCCTTTATGTTTTGATTTCTTCTTCTTTTCCTTCAGCATCTTTGCGATTGAATCTTTTCTTTTAATAAGCTTAATTTCCCAGTAGCATTTCTACTAGGTTAATCAAAAGTTTCTAGTATTTTTTTGGTTTGAATTACATTCAATAGTTTTCAGTCAGGTAAGTTATCAACTAGGTTCTAGGCGATAATTTTCCAGCTTAGCCTGGCAAGTGTTGGAGTTTTGACCTGTTTTAATTTTTGAAAACAATCACTTTGTTTGACATTGTTTCCCCCGCTAAAGTACAATTACGGGCCGTTAATGTTTAAGATAAAGAAGTTAATACTAACTGTCGTAGTATTGGCAATAATGTTTGACACATTGAAAGACAAGCTCAACGATCATCAAAACAAGCATAACAACCAACATGACCAACAGCAACTATTGAAAAGTGGTAACCAGTTTACTGGCCAACCATCAGAACAAAATGGTGCTTGTAGTGTTTCTCACTCTGAACAACAATCTTCTGGATACAGATCTATTTTATACTTTTGCGAGTATGTGAATTAAAAGGAGGATCAAGTACAGAAACTAACAATTAATTTAGTTGGGCAATCTACGGAAGAAAGCATTTTCCCAAGGATGTTCCTGTCAACAGACTCACACACATCTTATATGCCTTTGCCAATATTATCCCAGATACTGGAGAGATTATTCTGAGTGATAAATGGGCAGACACAGTATGAATGGTTTTGTATTTTAAGCGTTGATTATCAAGACTAACTCTATTTAGGATATTGTCCTTGACGGTGATAGCTGGAACGACCCTTCAAACTACCTTAAAGGATGCTTGAACCAGTTTTTCAAGATGAAGAAGCAAAACCGCAACTTGAAGATTATGCTTTCCATTGGTGGATGGACATATTCTTCGGCTTTGACTCAAGGCGCCTCTACCTCTGACCGTAGAAAAAACTTTGCCAAGTCTGCTGTCGGCTTGTTGAAGAACCTGGGTCTAGACGGCCTTGATATCGATTGGGAGTATCCTGAAAACGCAGAGCAAGCTGAACAGTACGTGGATCTTTTGCATCAAATTCGTCTCGAATTAGATTCTTACGCACTTAAGCTTAATCTTCCACAAAACCAATTTGAACTCAGTATCGCCGCTCCTGCTGGTCCAGATCATATCAAGACGTTGAAAATTGCTGAAATGGATCAATATTTAGACTTTTGGAATATTATGGCCTACGACTATGCTGGATCGTGGAGTACAAAAGTTCAACACCAAGCTAACTTGTACGGCGATGTAGGGGAGATCAACACTGATACATCTCTGCAATTCTATACTAAGGCTGGTGTTCGCACTGATAAACTTGTCATTGGCATGCCGTTGTATGGCCGTGCCTTCACTAATACAGACGGATTCAACACCCCATTCAGTGGTGTAGGCGAAGGATCATGGGAAGCCGGTGCTTGGGACTACAAAGCACTTCCACGACCAGGTGCAACTGAAGGAGTTGATTACAATCGTGTTGCAGCTTACTGCTATGACAAGAACACGAGAACATTTATTTCTTATGATAATGTTGAAACTACCAGGATGAAGGCAGATTATATCAGACAGAAGCTTCTGGGCGGAGGCATGTGGTGGGAGTCAAGCTCTGATTATCCAATTGGATCAAACATGTCACTTGTTGAAACATTCACTACACATCTTGGTTTGTGCCAGATGCAAAACAGAACCAACAATTTGAAATACCCTGATAGCTCGCATGATAACATCAAGAACTAATCGTCCTGATGTATCTCATTTACAAGATGTTGGAATGATACTGATACAGAAGATTGAGAAGTATTCTAACAAATTTTCTACAAACTCGATGTAAACATTACTAAATAAAAATACATGTGCTTTCACAGAATTTGTTGATCAACTGTTCAAAACTGAGTGTAGATGCTGCTAAAATCGATATTAAGATTTAAGACCTATATCAATGACTTTAGTACTTGTATGAACCCGTACCCAACTTTTATTCCCCATCTGTGATTTTGCTATTCACCATCTTATACCAAACAATTTCAGCCATCGTAAACTAAACGCGTCTGAATTATCTATAACAGTCAAAACCTGCTAATAACACGCACAAACTATTAGAAAAATGATTGGAGATTCAGGCGGAACGATTCCCAAGTTGATTGATACCTTGGATGAGTACACGTGTGTTGACTTTGATCCTGCAGGTGAGACCAAGGTGAATGAAGACGGAGAATTACAAGGGGGAAGAAAATATAGAATCAATACTTTCACGCTACCGGGGCGCGGAAAAAAACTGTTCATGATGGCAACAGAATGTGCAAAAGAGTTGAGTTACCGAGACTCGTACTTGTTGTTTCACAAAAACAAAAGTCTCTTCAAATTGATGGCGACCAAGGAGGATAAAGAACGGGTTATTGCACTTGGACTGCTGAGTTACTCATTTAGATCGCGACAAATTGGTGTGGTCTCAGCGCGTAGTATTTTCAGACAGTTTGGAGCTCGAGCTATTGTTGGAGGACGACGCGTTCGCGACGACTATTGGGAGCAACAAGCGATAGATGCTGGGTTCACAGAGAATGATTTTGCACAGGAGGAGAAAAAGTTCCACAACGTGGCGCCAAATACCGGAACAGTTGGTGTTGGTGCTGCAAGGGCCGCTGCAGCGGCAGCGGCAGCAGCGGCGGCCGCAGGTACGGTGATTCAACCGTTGTCGAATGGAGACGAGACCGCAAAACAGGGAATCACGCTGTCAGCAAGCGGAACTTTCATTCCTGGATCTGGTATCTCAGGAGGATTTGATTTCCAGGATACATCTGGAACGCCTTCTACACTAAGTCAGCTGTTTGGTGGACCTGGTCGCAAAATTTCAAAGCTTGCATCAGTACTGGAATCAGTTGAAAAGGCTACTGTTGTAGAGAGTGTACACGCAGTTCTTGGTTTCAACAAGTATCTTAACAGACAGCGACAAATGAGATCTGAAATGTGGCAAAGGTTTTGGAAACCAAAGTCTACTGTAATTTTGGAAGAACAAGAGCATGAAGTTGAAGAATACAACCGCAAAAGAAAAGAATACGAAACTAATTTGGAGGAATACAAGAAACAACAGGAGGCCAAAAGAATCAAAAAGGAGCTCAAGGAATCTACTAAGGCAGCGGCAGCAGCAATAGCCGGTGTTGATGATCAAGCTAAACTTTCAGGAATTACACAAAAACACACAGATTCTGGTAATATGGAAAATGATCCTACCGTTGATCTCTTTCCTTCTCTTGTCAATGATGGCGAAACTACAATTCCTGATTCCGACATGCCCTCTGCGTCTAACGAAGTTGAAAACTTTGATACTCTCACTGCTCGCAACTCATTATCAGACAACTCGTCTTCTTCTGACGAGGAAGAGTTACCATTGCCTACTGAGCCTACTCCTCCAGTGCTGTTGAAAACCTATCCAAAAGACGGAATTTTCCAAGACAAACTACCCGAGATTGTTCCTCCTGGATATGTTCAATATGTTGCAGGTGCACTAGAGCTTCCACGACCCGATCGTGTCCGAATGCCCGATCCCAACACTACTGCCATGAAGCGAACGCCGTCTAACCAAGGTCCCAATCAACAAGTTCCAGCACAAATAGTGCAACAGCAACAAATGGCCGCGGCTGCTAACAAAAGACGAGGTAGAAATCCGAGACCCAACAGGCCTGCGATACCTCAACAGCACCAACAGCAACAAATGGGAGCTGCACCGGTGGTAGGAGCTCAGCAGCGATACGGATATCAATATAATCAGGGTCAACAACCAGGCCAGCAGTGGTGATGAATATTACATGCAAATAAGGAAAGAGCAATATTTATAAATTTGGATTAATCTTTTATCTACCTAAGAGTTGAACTCAGGGACGGACTATATTTAATAATCAACAAATCATTTTAGTTATAGTAGCTGTGTTTAAATACCGTGAAATCAGAATCAAACAGGCCAGTCCTTTTCAAATAGTTGTAATCACCGCTCACAGTTAGATCCATATTAACCTTGGCTGATTTGCCTTGAAAACAGTGCCCATAGTATTGATTGGGAAGGTTTGCAGTATGGGGAACTACCCAAGTAAAACTGGTCAAGTGAGTAGATCTGTGTTTCTTCTGGAACTTTCAGGAAAACCCACCTCCAGAAAATTTAAACCTACACATTCGCTGTCCAAGTCCGCTTTTTTTTTCTTCTTCTTTTCTTCCTAACAACACCACCATCACTTATCCAATTGTAAATACTCCAAAAAAATCAAAATGTCTGAAAACGCGGATACCTTAAAGACCCAGGGAAACCAAGCATTCTCTGCCAAGAAGTTTGACGAAGCAATTGAATTGTTCACCAAAGCTATTGAAGCCTCGCCCACACCAAACCATGTCCTTTACTCAAACAGATCTGCTTGTTACGCCTCATTGAGACAATTCGGAAAGGCTCTCGAGGATGCCAACGAGTGTGTCAAGATCAGTCCTTCTTGGGCCAAGGGCTGGAACAGAAAAGGTGCCGCTCTCTTTGGTCAAGGTGACCTTGTCGGTGCTAAGGACGCTTATGAAGCTGCCATTGAGAAGGAGCCAACCAACGCTATGGCCATTAGTGGTCTGAAGAGCGTCGACGAAGCCATTGAGAGAGAGGCTCAAGCTGACGGAACTTCTCCCGACATGGGAATGGGTAGCATGTTCAGCGACCCCGCCGTGCTCCAACGACTAGCAACTAATCCCAAGACCAAGGATTTCATGTCTGATCCCACTTTCTTGACCACACTCCAACAAGTTGGTGCTAATCCTATGGCCAGTTTACAATCTGCTGCTAAGGACCCCCGTATCATGCAAGCCATTGCTGTTGCATTGAACATTGATACTGATAACTTGCCCGATACTCCTATGCCCGATCTTCCTACTGAGGCGCCAAAAGAAGCACCTAAGGAAGCTGCACCTAAGAAGGCTGAACCTGTTCCCGAGCCAGTTCCTGAACCTGTTGAAGAGGATCCTGAAGCTGCCGAAAAGAAGAAGAACAAGGAGGAGGCCCTCAAATACAAGGCTGAAGGCAACACTTTTTACAAGAAGCGTGAATTCGATGAAGCTATTTCTCTTTACAACAAGGCTTGGGAGCTTGATAACGACATCACATACCTGAATAACAGAGCTGCTGCTGAGTACGAGAAGGGTGATTATCAAACCGCAGTTGACACCTGTATGGTTGCCATTGATCACGGAAGAGAAGTTTTTGCTGACTACAAGTTGCTCGCTAAGACCTTTGCCCGTGCTGGTAACGCTTACTACCAACTGGGTGACTTGAAGAATGCTGTCGAATACTACAACAAGTCTCTTACTGAGCACAGAACACCCGAGACTCTGAACAAGCTGAGAGCCACTGAAAAAGAACTCAAGGTCAGAGAAGCCAATGCTTACGTCGACCCTGAACTTGCCGAAAAGGCCAGAGAAGAAGGTAACGCCTACTTCAAGCAAGCCAACTGGCCCGAAGCTGTCAAGTCTTATACTGAGGCTGTGAAGAGAGCTCCCAAGGATCCCAGAGGTTACGCTAACCGTGCCGCTGCTTACCTTAAGCTCATGTCTTTCCCTGAGGTTGTCAAGGACTGTGACGACGCTATCGCTCAAGACAAGGCTTTCTTCAAGGCTTACTCTAGAAAGGCTACTGCTCAGCTTGCTATGAGAGAGTACAAGAAGTGTCTTGACACTCTTGACAACGCCCGTCTCATTGATCCCGAAGGAAAGCACACTGGTGAGATTGATGACATTTACAACAAAGCTTTGTCTGGTAGATTCCAATCTCAAGAGAACGAGACTAGAGAACAGACTCTTGAGCGTGCCAGTCAAGATCCTGAAATCGCCGAGATTCTTAACGATCCTGTCATGAACAGTATCCTGCAACAAGCTCAAAACAACCCTGCTGCTTTGAGAGACCACATGAAGAACCCTGAGGTCCGCAAGAAGATCAACCTTTTGGCTGCTGCTGGTATTATTAGAACTCGTTGATCTGATGAGATTTTCAAATGATGATTAATATATAAGCATGTGTAGTTGAACAAATATAAATTAAATTTAACAAAATTGAAACGAAAATTTCGTGTAATATTGTGGACTATGAACAAAATTGAATAAATAAATCTAAGTAAGTTTAACTCTGGAGACAGTTTTAAGAACTGGTTTGGGCTTTATAGAGACGGTTTCGCAGCCAGGACAGTTATGAAGGGTTTCATGGCAATACAAATCACAATCAATGCAAAAATGATTATTGCATTCCGGACAGGAGAATCTGTGTGAATGGATTTCTCCATCAGGGCCCTGTTCGATTTCGGGGAAAGGACAGAGACATGAGAAGCAATTGGAAAATAGGTATGCATGCTGTAAATGGACCTCGTCAAAAGACTTGAGTGGGAATAAATGATGGTATGAACGAGCCAAGTGAGTTGAGAGAACCAGTGTCAGATCGCAACATGGACACTGGGCTGGAAGAGAGCAAATTTTGGCGTTGCAACGGGGACAAATGTATCCTCCTCTAGTAATGTTTGAGTGGCATGAACAGAGCGTAGATGTAGTTTCGGAGATTCTGGATGGAAATCCCATTTCAACGAGAGTATTTGACTTATGAGTCGACAGTTTATTGACTGCAAGAGGGGTTGTTGATTCATTTAAGAGTTCTTTGAAATGGACATCGTTGAGGATCACGCCGTACGAACTGTGGTCGCCGAAATTGGTTTTGGATGAAATTTCTTGACAAATAGCAACCTGCGCTGCTAATCCAATTATACTAACTCTGATTTTGCTTGTTACCAAGTGATTGATGGTCTGGTGAATGTCACCTGGATCTGATGAAAAAAGAGCACCGAAAATAATTAGCACTTCTCGCGTACAATGTGAAGGCACATGGTACAAAAGTCCTTTGGCCATTTCAAGAGCGTTTTGTAAAGAGGGATCACCCATAGGCTCTTGCTTTTTCAAAAGCCGCAAAGCTGCAATGTGTTCGTGCGGATTACCTCCTAAATCAGAAATCAATATTGAAAGTCCGTCTCTCATACCGACAATGCCCAATTGTGAAATGGGATTCTGATCATAGAACTCAGATACAAATTCAATGGCGTAGTTGAGCATCAATTGGTATCTGTTAGGCAAAAGGTCTTTTTCAAGCATAGCAAAACTCATGTCAAGTACCAGAATGAAGTTTCTGATAATACCTCTTTGAAAAGGAATGGCTGATTTGACAATTCGCTTTTTCTTTGAAGCTTCAACCATACCGGCTACCACACCAGCCAAACTGCCTTCTTCGTCTTCTTTGACTACATCCCAACTTCTGTGATACTCGTCTTCCCATGCGTATCCACCGTTGGCACTCTTCAGATTTTCAACACTGCCGCCGCCACCTCGCGCAGCTTTGTCTTTGGTTCTAGTCCGTTTGTGAGCACCATCGTTTGATCCTGACTGTCTGTTTGACGAATCGTCAATGTATTCGTCGTCTGAGTCATCCATTATTATCCTTTGTCTATCGTTTTCTCACTATCGATCCGCGACCCAGTGCTGCTGGCGAATTGGAGCTGTTATAAAAGAAAGAGGGAAGAAAAAAAAAGAATAGAAGTCAGATTGGGCTCATCTTGAACATCTATCGTAGATGTATGGGAAGTAGCCTGTACCCCAACCCTGACTGGTCTCTTGCTCAAAGTGCCTAAAATGCCACACGAGGCCGTGTGTGTACTTGTGCGCAGTTCTTCCTTTCCTTGACACTTTTTTTTCCCTCTCCCACACAGACATTAACGGAAATCTCTTTATTGAGAGAAACGCGTTTTTTTATAAATATTCAATACCCATTTGAGTTGAAGTAGGGCTCTAACATCGCCAAACCATATTCAAGATGCCAGAAAGTGAGTATATCAAGCCGCATTTAATTGTATTCAAAGGCAGTGATTAACGAGAGTGCTTGCAGAGGAAATTGCAACCAAAAATGTCAAGGAGTTATTATCGACACTCACCAAAGATATAGTTTCGTTGATAGACTCGTCAGAGATTGCGGCTCAAATTATTGATATTCAAGCAGTTCCCTCGGACCTCGAGTTGGTCGATCCCATCACTTATATCAACGACAACACAGACACTAAAATCAGTATACGAGAGAAATTAGAGCAAGACAAATACTCGAGCGCACGAAGCTTGTTTCCGTTTTACAACGATGTCAAAACCGCTTACATTACCCAGATCGTTCAGTATCCTATTGGATCAAAGGAGTATCAAACGTTGAAGGACGTTTTCAGTTTCTCGACAGATTTGATTCTTCGTGAAGGTGTGCGGTTTAGTCTGCTTTTACCTGACAAGCCAGCAGAGATTGAGGAAAAAGCGTCTAAAGCTGAGGAAGAAGATGCCACTGCTGCTACTGCGACCGCGGCTCTGGCTGTTGCGAATGGACAAGACGTTGAGGAGGAGTTTGAGGAAGACGAGTTTGAAGCAGAGGCTTTAGAAGGGTTTCAGAAGATATACGCCGAGGTACAAGAACAATACGGCGAAGCGTTTTATCTTCTTGGTCAATCAGGACCGCTTTTCTCGACTCTCAATGATAAATCAAGCTTGGATCCGAGGGAATACAACATCCCAGCCCCATTCAAAACCACCCGTGCGTTACCGTTCAACGGGCCAGCCGCAGCGTACCAAATGTCGTATATCTCTCCCAAGGTTTCAACAGTCCCGCATCCAGCAGTGCCTCCTACCGAGTTCATGTCTGGATTTGTGCATCCTGGCGCCATCAGCTTGCCGTTGCCAAAGTTCACAGAGACTGGGAGTTTCAAAAGATATGTTCCTACAGTTAATCAGTCTACGTCGGTGATTGACGAGACCCTGGTGAATACGGTTTGGTTTGAAAAGTACACTAAACATGCGCTTAAGAGTCAGAGTGAAATTGAAAAGATTTTAGATGTTCAAGGAGAAAAAGAAAGTAATGGGAGTGTTGACGTCGAAATGAAAGATGTAGATACGGAGGGGCAGTCGGGAGTAGCCAACACATTAACTTCTGAATCGTCGAATGATAACTCTCGAGACGGCGAGAAACCCGATCAAGAAACGCAAGACACTGAGTCTCAGGACACACCCAAGACTTCAATTGAAGAGGATTCTATAGAAACTGAGATTGATTTTCTGGACACACTGACCTGGGCCCCCGACCACTTTATTGACGACGACGAGATCGAAGCAGCCAAATCTGGCACTGAACAAGAACTCATTTCGCGTCTTCTTTTACAGCTCCAAACCGCTCAACGAGAACGTCTATCTCATTCAGATTCAACTGCATATATCATTCCTGCTGCTGAGAAACGGCTGGCCACAAAGATTCAAAACATGCTGGCAAGATTAGTCTCTGAAACGACTCCTAAAGACCTCGAGATGAAACCGGCCAGCACGTATCCTGTTTTACAAGCTGCGTATCCTGGTGTGTTACCGGCGAGCGAACCAAGACATACCGGGTTCGGAATCAATAGACCCACGAAATACGCACCCAAAAAGTATCGTAAATAACTTATTGTGTTTATATAATATTATCTATAACTAATTTTTGCTGATCCGCCATCAGCTTTGTTCTGGTTCAACTTCTGATTTCTCTTTAGCTCTGGAAATGGAGTCGACCACCATTGCTCCAATCGTGTATCCTTCTTGGCGCAAAATGACTCTGCCCAAGTCTTTAGAGACTTTGAACTTTTCCATGGGGATTGCGTCGTCTATCAGTTTGATCTCGACAATGGCAGCTTGGTCGTTTGACACGAATCTGGGCTTTTCCTGGATCACAGACAAGTCGGCTTTGCTGACAAGAGCCGGGATCTTGACAATGGTGCCGGGAACGTTGACACGGCCTCGATGGACCATGACCCGCATACCCTTGATCAGCGGCCGGTTCAGCTCGAATGTAACAAGCGTGCCTTTGAATTTACTAACAATAGGAACCAGTTTATCAGGAGGACACAGAATATCAGAGGCCTTGATGCAATCTGGGTCTTCAACACCAGCCAAATCCAGGTCCACCAAATCACCTGCCCGGGCCCATGTCAGCGCACCGCCCGACGTAGACACGCCACGGATCTTGAGCTGTAACCCGCTAGGCACCACGACCGCTGAGTCGCCGACCTGCACAGCACCGGCGGTGATCCGGCCGCGTGCGTGAACCTGTGAAGTGTTTGCTAATTTGTAAGATTCGGTGACCGCGATTCGGAACGGCGCGGCATCGTCTTTTGGAGTCACGCGTCTGGTTTCTAAATGCTTCAGCAGAGTTCCTTCTTTGTACCAAGACAAGACTGATGTGGATTCGGAAACGACGTTGTAGCCGTAGAGACCGCTACAGGGGACGTATGCGACGTCGCTGGAACGGTACCCAATTGTGGTCAGGAACTGGTCGAGTTTGTCTTTGACTTGTTGGAATCGTTCTTGTGCGAGCTCTGGCGATCCAGAGGGCCCGGTTTCAACGGTGTCGAGTTTGTTGACGGCCACAATCAGATTAGACACACCGAGACTGCGCACCAGCAGCGCGTGCTCTCTTGTAGTTCCTTGGAACGAGAACCCTGATTCGAAAGCGCCGGTCGAAGCGTCCACGACCAAAACAGCGAAATCGGCTTGCGACGATCCCGCAATCATATTGGGAATAAAGTCACGATGTCCCGGGGCGTCCAAAATACTGAACCGAGTCGTGTCGGTTTCAAACGAGCGTTGGCAGAAATCCATAGTCACACCACGTTCGCGTTCCTCCTGAGTCTGGTCCAGAACCCAAGCAAGATGGAACGAAGACTTGCCGATTTTCTCACATTCTCTTTTGAAATCAGCAACCAGTTTGGAATCAATCGCGCCCAAGTCCAGCAACAGCCGTCCCATCAGCGTACTTTTGCCGGCGTCCACATGTCCAATGACCACAAACGAAACAAGCGGTTTGAGCTGCGCGGTCTCGATTTCCTGCTTGAGATCGAGTTTGGGCTTCAAAGACGGCAGGACCTGCTGGGGCTTTTTGGAAACGGACAAAGCGTCGATTTTCTTTTCGAGTTTGGGAATGGCGGCGGCAGCAGCGGCGGCGGCGGCTGCTTGACGTTTTTGGTGCTCTTCTTTGAGCTTTTGCTGTTTCTTCTGCTCAAGCGCGGCCGCGCGGTCGTACTGGATGCTCAGAATGTCGAATGCTTCGCCGATATCGTACTCGACTGATTTCAGCGCATCGATGATTTTGTCGTCTGAGATCTTGCGGTTCCCCAGTAGCACCCTGGTCTCGTAGATCAGCTCGTTCAGCTCTTCGTCGGTTATATCGTCGTACTCGTCTTCGTAGTATTCATCGTCGTAGTCTTCGTTTTCGTAGTCCACGACGTCTAGTGAAAATACAAGTTAGACATGGCCCTGGAACAAGAAACGTGATATAGCTTACCGTCTTCATCGTATCTCGGCATTTTGCTTTTGGAGATGGGGTTTGTGTATAGTTGAAAGGCAAGTAAAGTCTGAGTTCAGGTTTGAGGGTTGAGCAATCTGATAATATGTTCCCATTTTTTCTGAGTTACCCTGAAGAATAAGGTACGGGTTGGATGTTTCGCTTGTCCCTGAAAAAATCGTGATCCAAGTTTAGCGCAATATTGCAAAATCATGATTCAAAAAGAAGCATTTGTAAATTAGCACAGTGTCACTAGATTTGTTTCTGCCAGAATTGATACAATACGAAACCCTCCAGATCCTATCAAATTTTTCCATGAGATTGGAAAATTGAAAGTATTTTTTATAATATATTTCTATGTTTACTAAATTAAACTCGCTCTATGACAACATATTGATTATCGTCCTGGTCCAGTTGCCATCAAACAGCTTGACAATGATCCAAACACACCCTCCAAACATCTCGTTCAATCGCTACATAACGGCTCTTGATTCCGTAACATTCTGAAAACATGTAATTTCATCATCATCCAAAATTCCACACTCAAGACTTTCTATTGCATTCAAACACAAACACTCTGATCCAAAATAATCCATACCATTATAATCAAGCCAAATACCTCTCAACTACCACTACATTCTCCATCCATAATCCGTACAAAAAACAAACCTCCTCAACCCTCTGATTCAAAGATAATTCAGCCGTGCTGATCACACAAACATAACACACATCCATCCCCTTTCAGACCTTGCCAAAAAAGACACTACATAACTATAATATGTACACAAAAAGATACAATCATCCAGCTTTCTTGCTGGCCAACAACATCATCAATCACACTGTAAATCAATTGTCCATGTAAAAACTATCCCGGATATAAAAGGTCAAACTTTGTTATGCAGAGGCCACACTTATACACACTGACCCCCATTACAGAATTATAGACCTCGTAGATCCCTATTCCTCTAATAACTTGAACACAGATCCCACAAATTCACCCGGAACTCCAACTACATACACTTCAAACATATCCTCCAGAATCCGGCTCCACTCAGTCCCCCCTTCAAACCCATTTCTGCCATTCACTACACCTTCCCACAATCCAAACTCTCCATCCTCCACCCATAAATACACACAAACACCAAACTTCTTTCCTTCATACATTACGCTTTATATATATACTTCTTTTACATGATGCGTTCTCGCCTTGCCCCTTTTTGTCGTTCTTCTTCTTCTTCTATAACTCCACTCACCAACAGTTCTCCAAAACCCTAACTGAATCTCTTTTTGTTATTTGGCGCGTTTCCATTCTGTCTTCTTGGTCCATTACCATTATACATTTGTCCTCCGTTACCATTGACTCCATTGTTATTGTTGTTGTTATTCTTCTTCGCACCTCCCCGCTTCCTCTCCTCAATCAACACAGTATTGGTTCCAACCTTCAGCTCATGCAGCCCCAACGCAGCCTTCAGCGTAGGCAGGTCTGCGAAATCCACAAACGCACAGTTCTTCTGGCGCGCAACCTCGAAATGCGTCACCTGTCCAATCTGCTGCAGCGCCAACTTGAGCTGCTTCTCGTTCACAGACTCGTTCACATGCTTGATGTAAGCAGAGAAAAAGACCTTGGGCCCGCGGTGGTGGCCTTGCACAGATTGCAAATTGGGAGGTCCAGAGGAGGACGTTGAAGAGGAGGAGGAGGAAGTGGAGGCCGCAGAGGTGGGTGCGGGTGAGGCAGCGGAAGCAGCTGGAGAAGCGACGGCAGCGGGAGAAGTGGCAGCAGCAGCAGCAGGGGAAGTGGCGACAGCGGAGGCGGCAGGTGCAGGTTTAGGCTTGGAAACGGCCGGAGGAGGCGAATCAATCTTCATAGCGGCACGGGCAGCCCACGACAGAGGAGCAGCAGGAAGCGCAGGCGCAATCACAGGCTTGACATCAGCAGCGGGTTTCTTGGTAGCAGCGGCGGCGGCGGAAACAGCAGCAGTGGCGGGTGCGGCAGAAGCAACTGGTGATTGAGACGTAGAGCGACTGAGATCAGAAGCAGGAGTCGTGGCTTCAGAGTCCGCTTTGGTGGCAGTGGCGGCAGCAGTTGCAGCAGTTGCAGCGGCGGCGGCCACGGCGGGCTGAGCGGGTTCCTGCTGTTCCTGGACGGGCTCGGGTTGTTCCTTGGCCTGCTCGACCTTGGGCTCGACAACCAGTTTCTTTTCTTCCTGCACAGGCTGCTCTTTGACAGGTGCCTGTTCGGGTTCCGATGTAGACTGTTGTTGCTCGACAACAGGCTCGACAGACGAAGAAGGCAATGGCTTCGAATCAGCCTCAACCGCCTGTTCCGCCTGTTCCTCCTCATCTTCAGCGCCAGGCTCCGCAAACTCCGTATCCTCCTTCAAGTATCTCAGGATATCATTGAGGATGAAAAAGCCCTTGGCCTGTTTCGCCAGCACAAACGTCTGCACAAACTTCTGCGACAGCTCGCCCTCGTTGGCCATTTCGCCAATGACCTGGATCAGCAGCCCGTTGTCGAGGGTTTTTTGGCAGTCCATGTTTGTGATCATGACCTTGCAGTTGGTGAACTCGTTGAGCACGACCTCGTTGATCTCGGATTGGCCAAAGACCGGGTCGAGCGGCGCGGCCTCCACGCCGTGCGCGGCAGCTGACGTCTTGTTGTAGAACAAATGGAGCCGGTCCTTGGACTTGTTGAGCACCGTGTAGTACTCTTCGACAAAGGCCCATCCGATTTCGTTTGACAAATCCTCCATAATGTGTATTCCTTATTGTATTCGTATGTGTGGAGTTATCGTGCGTTTTTTTTCTCTGTTCTTGTTCAGGGTTCTTCTACAAAGTTGTACACCTTTTTTTTTTGGCTGATCAAGTAGAGAGAGAGAGAGAGAATTGGCAAAATCGGGGTTTTTGGACAGAAGCAGGAGATGGTGGGAGGTAGAGGTTTTTGATGGAAAAAGGGTGGCCCTGAAAAAATAAAATTTTAAAATGGCATGAAAGAGGTGCTATGTCGTATGTTGATACATACTCAATTATAACTTGAGAGTTAAAAGATGAGAGTAAGTACTTGTTCAGGTTCAACTGCTACGGATAAAGGAGTGGGTTGATTTCAGAGTCCAGCACAGAAAAACAGAGTGCGAATGATCGATGATGGTAATCTGTTTGCTATTCCTACATCTAAAAAACACAAACGATATCACTCTTTTGATAAAAGGTGTGCTTATATATACAAAACAGACACGATAAAAGATATTCTTAATTCATTCACTTTCGTTAAATAAGTGACTCGGATTCAATGGTGTTCATCAAAAGAACCGTGTACAGGATCTGTTGCATTATGTGCCAATACCCTCTGTGTACTTTGCAATTTGATTCCATACAAAACAAATGCTCAATTCTGTTTATTCAAACAACTCGCTTCATAACCTTTTAAACCATCCACTCTCATCTTTATCCTTTGACCTTTGATCTTTGACCTTTGACCTTTGACCTTTGACCTTTGCCTTTGCCCTAGTTTAGTACTTGAAACACAATACCTAGTATCCAACACCCAACACTCAACACCTAGCACATAACACCTAGCTTTTAGCACTCTGTCTCTGGTTACATAATCTTTTTTCAATCATTCTTTTGCGGTTCAATTTCCTAAATATGTTTGTTGCTTAACCCCTCTAAAAAAATACATGAAAAATACATGAAAAATCAAACCACCCCACATGTGTACACCTTGAAAAAAAAAAAAAGGTGATGACGATGTCTGAATCTACGTAAGAAGTACATCCAAGAAGTACATCCAAGAAGTACATCCAAGAAGTACATTCAACAAGTACATGAAAGAAGTACCAAAGGCGTATATAAAGTACACAAGAAATACTCAAGAAATACATGAGGTGATCTGGAACCTCATCATATTTTTCAGGCCATCCAATCAGCACCTCTTCCTTGACAAAATACACAAAAATCCATCATCATTCACTTCTTCAATCGACCTTTCCCATCAATTACATTAATAAAATCATTTCATTAGTAGCGTGTACAAAATCAATTACATAAAACATACATCTCATATACAGTTCTTCATATTTTTTTTTTTAATCATTCTCATTTTCCAAGAAAGTGAATCTAAAGACCAACGGTCAAGCCCTTCTCAATACGCTTATCGGTCAAGGCAGCAATCAAAGCAGCACCAACACCACTTCCGTCTTCAGCAGGGACAATCTTGATGGGGTAGTCCTTGGGGTCCTCGAACTTCCAGTCGAAAATCTCCTTGAGGGCTTGGGCACCACGGGTCTTGAAGTGGGGGTACTTGTTGAAGACGGAACCGTCGGCGCCGGCGTGGCACTCGGTGTATCCGGCTTGCTTGGCAATGGCGGCAACACCACAGGCAGAGAGACGAGCGGCTCTGGTACCAATGAGCTCGGCAAGACGGCGGATCAGCTTACGCTCAGCGTCGTTGGTCTTGAGATCAAGCTTGTTGAGGAACAAGGTCTCGGTCTCAGTGAGGTTCTCCCAAGGATCCTCCTCAATGAACGAGAGGAACGAGGCGTCAAGGTAGTACGACTTTTCAAGAGTGGCAATGCTTTGACCCTCGAAAAGGAACCCGTCGTTGTGCAGGTCGACGAGCACAAGACGCAGGATCTCGCCAAGGTAGACACCGGCAATGAGCTTCTCGAAAGCTTGCTGGTTAGGACGGGGCGAGGTCTGGTCAATGGTGTTGTCCCAAGGAGTGTAGGGCAGGATTTGGTGCTCGTTGTCGAAAGCACCCCATTCGCAGTTGATGGCCATGTAGTCCTCGGGGCTGACATCGCTGGGCAGGAGGCCTTCCAACTTGGGAATGTTCTTGACCTTTTCGAAATAGGCGGCGTTGCAGCCGGTACCGAAAATGACGCCCATTTTGGTCTCGGGGTCGACGTAGTTGGAGGCAACAAGGGTACCGGTGGTGTCGTTGATGACGGCGGTGACCTTGATGGGGACGTTGGCGCGCTTGAGGGCCTCGCCGAGCTGCTCGACGACATCGTGACCTTCGACATCGTCAATGTCGAGACCCTTGGTCCAGGTTTGCAAGACACCGTGGTTGATGGCGCGCTGGGTGGCAGGGAAGGAGAAGGTGAAACCAAGACAGATTTCCTTGGGGGTCTCGCCCTCGGGGACAGGGTGGTAGGCGTGGAGGAACTTTTTGAGGCAGTCAGCGATAAAGTCCCAGAGCTGGTCAGCGGTGCCGACCTTGACGTCGTCGGGGATCTGGTACTTGGACTGGGTCACGTCGAAAGCGCGCTTGCCGTCCAGAGCAATCTCGGCGACACGCAAGTTGGTGCCGCCCATATCGAGGGCCAGGTAGGTGCCGGCCTCTTTACCGGTGGGCCAGTCGAAGACCCAGGTGACGTTCATGGGGATGCTGCCGCCGGTCTTGGAGAGGCCCTTGGCGAGCTCGCTGACAAAGTGGTCAGTGATGCGCTTGAGCTCCTCGGTGTTGACGGTGAACAGGCGTTCGAGCTGGGCAATTTGCTCCATGAGGTCGCGGGGGACGTCAGTCATGGATCCCTTGCGCGAAGGGGGTTTGCGGGGGCCTAAGTTAACCATTGTGTTTAGTAGTAGTAATTGAGAAAATGAGAAGGGTGGGATAGTGGATGGGGGGAAAGATGGAGGATTTAGAAGGAAACAAAGGTGGATTGGGGTCAATTATATACTTTTTTAGAAGATGGAGGAGAGAATTGAAAAATCTGCTAACTTTTTTTTTTATTTCCATTTTTGTTGTTGTTTGTTGTTGCAAGAGCAGAAGCAATGGCAACGACACCTGTCCACCAAACAACGCGGTATCCCATCGTCTTTTTGACCGTTGCAGAAGTCAGCCCGCGATGCATGTTTTTTGTATTTTATTCAGGTGTTTCGGAATAACTCTGATTTTTGTTATATTCTTTCGATTCAGAATCAGGATTAAATCACTGTTCAAACATGAATGCCATCTTCTATTTCCTCCTACTCTTCTTCTTGAGATTGACTGTCAAAGACTAAACCCAACCTCCGCTCTTTTGCCCAAGGAGAGCAAAAAAAAAAAAAGACAACAACAACAGATAATAATAAACGGAGACCACACAAAACCTCTCTTTTGACCCAATTTTCCTAACAAGAAACCACTCCACAAAATACACAAGTTTTTTATTTTACTTTTTTTTTCCTGGATAATCTCTCCACACAAATGTACTCACACGAATTTCTCCGGTTTCTCCGGTTTCTCCACTTGGACTGGTTAACAACAACTCATTCTGTTTTCTACTCCAACAAATGGGCCTTTTTCTTGCAAAAATGTGTCATGGTTTTTCCGGTCATTGCCATAGTATACTTAATTCTTCTTCTTCTTCTTTTTAAAAGAAATTGCCCCACGGGGTTCTGTTCCGGGGGGGTTTCTTTGCAATTGCTATTTGTGTATTCCAGAAAAAACATGGCAAGAACCAGGACATGGAAAAGTGAGCAATTGTTTATTTATGTTTATTTATGTTTATTTTTGCTTATTTATGTCTTTTTTATGTTTTTGTGTCTCCAATTAAATGCACATAGCATAAATACAAATACTTGCTGCATGTGTATGACATAAACATTACACAATAAACACCATCTTCTTACATAACCAGTGCGTTGGCTGATGGTTTCTTTCTTTTCTCTTTTCCCTTTTCCCCCACAGAGGCGCGGATTAATTCGTTGCTGCTGAAAAGTTGTGCTTTTCTTCAGCCGTGCGTGTACTCACTCGCACAAAAACAACAGGCAAAAGGCAGCCCATAATAACAACAACAGAATCAGACACAAACCACGTTACTCTCGTTCTCCACTCTCCCCTACCACCACAATTATCACCATCACTGAAGAGATCAATCAATCAATCAACAACAACAACAACAATGGATAACATGTCAATCATCTCATACCCCTCGTACAGCCCCGGGTCGCACTGCGGGTACTGCGGGTCCGAGGACGGGTCGCGGGTGTACGGGTTCCTGGCCAAGCAGCTGCCGGTGAAGACGTATGGCGCGCTGATGGACAAGGGGTTCAGGCGGAGCGGCGAGTTCCTGTACAAGTGCGACATGAAGCACTCGTGCTGTCCGCAGTACACGATCAGGCTGCCGGTCAATGAGTTTGTGGCGTCGAAAGAGCAGAAGCGTGCAGTGAAAAAAGTCAACAAGTTCTTGGGTGTTCAAGCAGCAGCAGCAGCAGCAGCCAATGAAGATAAAGGTGGTGGTGATGATCTGGACAAGTACAAACTAAACAAAAGACTGGAAATCAAGTTGGTGCCCGGCGTTTTCACCGAGGAAAAGTTCGAGCTGTACAAAAAGTACCAAGTCAGCGTGCACAACGACACCGAATCAGAGCTTACTCCAGACCGGTTCCACGGGTTCCTTTGCGCGCATCCATTTACCGCATCACCAGCTACCCCAGGCGCCACTGCCGCCACCGACGAGCTCGAGCTGGAACTGGTCAAGCAGCGCGGCGGACTCGTGCACCAGTGCTACTACCTCGACGGGCAGCTCGTGTGCGTCGCCGTGCTCGACGTCGTCCCCGGGCAGTGCGTCTCCTCTGTCTACCTCATCCGCGACCCGGGCCTGGCGCACCTGGACCTCGGCAAGTACTCGTGTCTGCAGGAAATCAAGCTGGCCAAGAAACTAGGGCTCCCGTTTTACTACCTCGGGTTTTATATTCACGACTGTCCGAAAATGAAGTACAAGGGTGCTTACAGACCTAGCGAGCTGCTGGACCCGGCGTCGCTTGAGAAACCGGTGTGGTTCGGATTGGACAAGTTCAAGCCTGCGTTTGAATCGTCAAAGGCCCCGAACGGCTATGCTTCGTTGCTTCCACCATCACCTTCACCACCACCACAAAAAAAGTCCACGCCGTACCTCAACCTCAACATCCCGGGCGTCCTGTCCTACGCGCAAGTCCTGGAGACCTACCCGGAGCTCATGGATTTCGTTATATTCCTGCCGCCCAACGACGACGATCTGCAGGGCCACGACCAGTACATTCCCATCGAGCTCGAGCGTATTGCGCCGGTCAATCCGCCTGTTGTCGACATGATTGTGGAGCTTGCGGCTACCATTGGGCCACACCTGTGTAAAGATTTTTCCATCTTGATTGGGATCTGAGATGGGCCAAATTCAGATCAAGGTTGTTGAGTAGTTGTGTATGGAAAAAGCATTCTCTTTATAATAAAATCAAAAGCAGTAAATGCGTATCTTTCTATTCTTGAGTTGTACACCTTCAAATGAATGTACATTGGCCAGATTGCGTGTCTGAATAGCCACAAAAATACTTCTGTAGACCCATTTCTAAACTTTTCATAAGGCTGCAATCCAAAAATCAATGATTACTTAGTAAACCACTTTTGTTCATGCAAAAGTTGGTTGCATTACTTGGACTAAAGAGATTCAGTCTTTTTGGTCATGGCACAGGAACAAGTTTCATCGGTTAAAATCTCTTGTTCTACAATCTGGATATTCTAATGCCCCAAACTAGAATGTGGCATGGAATTCTGGATGATAATTGAATAATGAAAAACTTGTATTTGATTAAAAAAAAACTACTAAAATCTAACCTCTGAATCACCCCAGAACCGGCAAATCCTTGAACCCATAGTAATCCAGCATTTCCTGGTACACCATCGAGTACCACTCAAGCACCTCCCACTGCTCACAGTCACGCTCGCAGTGCTTATACGGCACCGGCTTCTGGTTCGTGAAATGGACAAGCACCGCTTCGTTCCACAGCTTGTCCCACTCGGCGCGGTGGAACCTGAACATGACCATGTTGAAATTGTACTTGTAGGGCAGGCCAAAGAACCGCTGCTGGTAGAAGTTGTTCAAAAACATCTGGTCGGCGTCGTTGGGCGCGTGCATCGCAGGATCGCTGACCGCCGCGACCAGCTCGCGGAACTCGTCGAGATCGGGCCTTATCACAATCACGCCAGAGTTGAACTTGGTATCGACCAAATCGTGCCACCATACATCGGGCGCGGCCGCAAAGTCGCCAGGCATCTTGAGCAGCTCCGCGATCGAGCCCTTGCAAAGCACGTCGGCATCGATAAACACAATCTTTTCGTACTGCGTCCATGTCCAGATATGCAGCTTGTTCAGGTTGTGTCTGTGCCACGCCCGGATCTCGCCGGTGTCGACGTTGTCAAAGGTCAGTTCCTCAGCGACCCGCACTTTCCACCCGACCTGCTCCAGCCGCGTGATGTTTTCCTGGGTCACGCCGTCCTCGCCCTCGGTTCGGACCAGCAGGATCAGCTCGGCGTCGAGCGCGTCGAGATCGTTGTGCTTTTGCAGAGAGTAGCCCAGGTTGAGCGCGAGCCCTGCGAACGACGCCGTTTGCACGCTGGACGTGATGGCGTAGCGCCGCGCCTTCTGGACTTTGCTAGAAGTGTCGAACGGTTCGATATGCTGCGAGTGGCCTTGTCCAGTAGTAAAGGAGTACCGCGGGATGTATTGCGAGAGGGTGTTGGCGGCTTGCGAGGAGTACAGCGCGACGACGGCGGAGGACGAAGCGATGCTGGCCGGCGAGTAGTAGGAAACGGAGAACAGCACAAAGCACAGCGTGAGAACGGCCGCGAGTGGCAGAACGTAAAGTGACCGTGGCGACCTCATCTTATTCTTTTCGTCAGCGACGGAGAGACAGTGGTGATGTGTATTAGGTGTATTAACGGAGATGAGGCTGGGGAGAAAAAGATTAAGAAGGAAAAGAGATTCAAAGAAGCGGGTTTTTTTTTTCTTGTGTCTCTTCAAGGTACGCACACAAAGGAGTTTGATACAATCTCTGATTGCCATTCAGTGTCCAGTTCCGTCAAAAAAAGCAAGGCCAACCCTGAACTGAAGAAAAGTGGTTCACGCTTAACCACATTGATCAATGCACACTTCAAAGGTCGAAACACGTAGACATCTACAAACATCTGTATGTATACACCCAGTTTAAAGAAGAGATGAGGGTCTGGCAACTTCATGTCCAACGAATAATCAGCCTCAAGAAGCGGCCAAATTTGAAAAATTTCCCATAAACAAAGACGGGGGGTTGTTGTTGTTACACAAATGCGCTTGCAGAAAGGAGAAAGCTCCTGCTTCTTCTTTTCTGTATCCGCTTCAACATCTGCCCCTACCTTTCAACCACTTTGTACATTATGTGTGTACATTCCGTTGCATCTTCATCGTTCAATAACACAAACAATTCTTCCTATTGATACTCTCATCTCGCTTTTAAGAAAAAAATCATATAAAAAGATGTGAAGACAGGTCCTCGACAATACATGCTGATACACAAAAGACACTTTTCTCAGATCAAGGCCCGCGGGTATCTGCATCGTAACCGTATCGAGAAGGTCACACCCTTTTCCATAATATTATGAGTACGTACCTACACTCTCGTCGTCGTATCGAGGAATATGAATTGATACATGAAACATGGAAGTTAGAGTATATAACGGCAAATAAGAAAACAGAAAAGTCACGTGTTAATAGTGCTGCTGCTAAGAGACAGACCCCACAAATCATGAGCTATACGCCTAGCCATGAGCTGTACATATCGTAAGGCAGTATCAGTAACCATTTGAATACTAAATGTTTTTCATAAGGGAAAGAAACATTCAGAATTGTGTGATTAAGCGCATTTCTTTATGTAAAACAAGAAAAAAAAAAAAAACGAGACAAGAAAGTGTAATACATTTGTACTCTTTGCGTATTTTCGTGCCATGCCATGTCTGATGAAGCATCTGAGAGGGGTGGAAGGGAGTATCATCAAAGGATAAAAGACGACAACCGACAGTCCGTCTAAAAAAAGTTATTGGACAAGGTCTAGTAGGTTTAGTGTTAAAAAGAAGCGTAGTTGATATGCAATTTATGAAATGAATCATTGCAGCAAAGGGACCAGCGAATTACAACAAATAATGTGATAAGAAAGCGTCGTTGGTACCAAAACTATGCTTTTGCTCGCGTTTTATGGATTGGGGTTGTTTTTAAACAATTGCTGAATCTATCGCTGCAGCAACTAGTTGTTCTTTTCCAGTACATCCGTGTAGCAATTGTCTTATATCCTCTGGCGTCTCTCGAATCTATTAAATTTTATAATTCTGCTCTCCATCATCAACCTACTCAATCAACCAACCACTCTTCTCATTTCTCTAGATATAATACATACCACAACATGATCAGAATCACTTACCAGAACACCGCATTCCCTTCAGCTCACGCAAAGAATCTGCCGCCGCCACAGCACTGCCGCGCTACTTAGGCAAGACTAAAACTCCACGAACCTTCAAACATGGTAAAAAAGAGTCTAGGCACAGCGTGCGGGCAACTGGAGCAAGATCATTGACGAGGCGTGAAAAGCTTGAGCTGGAAGTGCGAGTTCCAATTTCGTACGGCTTCTTAGAAATTTCAAACTCTTTTTTTTTGGGAGTCAAAAAGTTGACCGGGACGCTTACGTTGACTCGCGAAGAAAAGTGGGTGATCTGCTGAAGAAGCCAAATATAGGCTCTAGAAGCAAGAAAGTAAGACTAGATTTTGGTTTTTGAATGTGCATCTTAGTGCATTAACGTAGTTGTGTATATTTATCAGGTATTTCTTTTAAAATTAGTTATTCTTATTTTTATCATGTGTTTATGGGACGGCGAGAAGACAGAGAATCCACAGCAATGAATGTAAATATTGAAGCAAGTTTGCGGAGTAGATGGTGATACCATTGCACAATTGTTGTGGTACAACTCAAAGAATTGCCATTCTTTTTGAATTGATAGACATAGCAAGACGTTTCAGTAGGAGCGACTGATATAGACAATGTAGAGCAGGTCAAGTACAAGTAAGACTCGAATGCACTAAGAGAGTTCGCCAACTGAATTGCAAAGAATGGTATAAATTCAAAAACATCTAATCAACGGGCGTCAAGCCAGATTCAGTCTGAGATTCATCTTTGTATCGATGAGAATTGCAAAATTAAATTTGTTGAGCTTGCTATGGATCCTATTATTGTGATAGGGTAGAGACAAAAAAGAGTGAATTTATTAATGCGCATATGACTCTTGTGTGATACCACAGTTCTTTGTTGTCCAAAATTTCTCCAATCCAATTACAATGCTCGACATCACCAATCTGTTCTCGTGAACCTTTGCATAATCACAATGTCCTTCTCTTCACCTGTGTTCCCATCAGCTAATTGTAACTTTCCCAAACCGGCAGTCAGCCTTGAGGTCTAGGGTTTCCCTTCAAACTCCCAACACCCTTCATGTCCCAAAGTATATTTTTCAATTGGAAATTTTTAAACACCCCAGTTCACACACATACACACCCATCACCTCAACACAGATCACCACACGAGAATCGCTATGGGTACCTATAGAAAACGGTTCAACGAGGGCGCGCGCGCCGGCATGCTTTCCAAGCAGGAAAAGCTCAAGGCTGCGCGCCAGAAAAGTTTCAGGCGCGCTGAAGAGTTCCAGGCGCAAGAACGGCTAGACAAAGAGCGGCAAAAGCTGGAGCAGGAGCAGGCCAACTTCGATCCGAACGCCGAGGTGCTGAAACCAATGACGGAGGAGGAAAAACTCGAAAAGAAACGCAAGATTGAAGAGCTGGTTATGAAGTCAAAGGAAGAGAGCAAAATGTCGAGAAAGAAACGGAAGCGGTTGGATAAGTATATTGTACGTTTTTCTTTTTTTGCTGGGGTTTTAAAGGACATGGAGGACTAACTGTTTTGAATAGGATAAACAAGTCAAGAAGGAAGAGAAGAAAGTACTTCTTGAAAAGCTGTCAGAGTCCCGCGTTGACACCACCATGTTCAAGAGTCTGAAGCAGCTGGGCGCTGGCCGCGATACGCATAAACAAAAGTTCGAAGAAGCCCTACAACTAGAGCAATCCGGTCTAGGCACCGAAGAAACCAAAAAGATCTTATACGAACCGCATGAAGTCAAGAACTGGGAAGACGACGAGGAAATGCGCGCCATGTTCCAGCCCGGGTCCATCAATACCCCGCACACGCATCAAAACGAACAGATTCCAGAAGACCGCGACTCGGACTCGGAACAGCAGAAATCGTCGTCAATGTTTATTGATCATAGACCAAAGGCCCCGATCGGAACTGGGTTTGGATTTGCTAACATTGCGACGGTGGTTAAAAAGGATAAGCAGCCTGTCAAGTACAATTGGAGATCTAAATTGGCCGCTGCAAAGGCGAAAAAGCATGGTATTGATCTAGCAGAGATTGACGGAGAGACTAGTTCGGAGGAGGAGGAAGATGAAAATGAAGACGAGGAAGAAGATGATGATGAGGATGGTGAAGAAGACGACGAGGATGATGAAGATGAGGGTGAAGAAAGTGAAGACGAATGGAACGGTTTCGAAGATTCTCCAGATGAAAAGGTCGTAAAGCAAGCCGAAATTGCAGCTTTGATGGATCCTGTTGACGACGACGAAGAAGAATCTGAAGAGTCAGAAGATTCCGATGAATCAGAAGAAGCCGAAGAAGCCGACCCATTCGCCCCTCCCAAACCCTCAAAAGGTAAAGAATTCATGGAATGGGCCAAAGAACAAACTCAAGAAGAACCCATCAACCGCGAAATCCCTAAATATGAAGGCACATATATCCCTGTCGACAGACCAGAAGATAAAGAAGCGCTGCCTACCGATTTCTCCAACCCGCACTTGAACAGCGACAGAAAGGCGTACGCTGTGAATGTGGAGCGATCGGAAGAAGTCCAAAACATCAGAATGAAGCTGCCGGTCGTGGCCGAGGAACAGAGAATCATGGAGGCTATTCATAATAACGACGTGGTCATTGTGTGCGGTGAAACCGGTAGTGGTAAAACAACACAGGTCCCGCAGTTTCTCTACGAAGCTGGATACGGAAGCAAAGACAGCGATATGCCTGGCATGATTGGAATCACGCAGCCGCGAAGAGTTGCCGCTGTCAGTATGGCCAACCGTGTGGCCGTCGAACTCGGCGACAAGGGCCATGTTGTGGGCCATCAGATCCGATTCGACGCCAATATCAAACCGGACACCGCGCTGAAGTTCATGACCGATGGTGTGTTGCTGCGCGAACTGAGCACGGACTTTGCTTTGACCAAGTACTCGGCCATCATCATTGATGAAGCGCATCAAAGAGGTGTCAACACTGATTTGTTGCTGGGGCTGTTGTCGAGAGTTTCGCGATTGCGTGCTGAGTCTTCTGAGTTTAAGCCGTTGAAATTGATCATCATGTCTGCTACGCTGAGAGCGCAGGATTTCATTGGGCTTTTCGATAAACCTCCTCCTATTCTCAATGTTGAGGCCAGACAGTTCCCTGTGTCGGTTCATTTTAACAAAAAGACCCCGTTCAACTATCTTGACGAAGTGTTTAGAAAGACTTGCAAGATCCATCAGCGACTGCCTGGTGGCGGAATCCTGATTTTCCTGACTGGTCAGAATGAGATTACAAACATGTGTAAACGACTGAAGAAAGCTTTCCCTGCTAAACGCCGCGTGGTCGAGGAGAAGGAGTCCAACATTGAGGTCCGTGTCAGTGCAAAAGAGACTGTGACGGAAGTCGAAGATATCGAGTTTGGTATTGATGCGGATCAAACTGAGCTGGACGATTTTGATGCAGTGGAAGAAGAAGAGGGTGAAGAGGGATTTGACGAGGAAATGGATGAAGGTCAAGATGCCAACGGGCCACTGCACGTTTTGCCATTGTACTCGCTGCTACCATCAAAAGAGCAGATGAAGGTGTTTGAAGCTCCTCCCCCTGGCTCTCGTCTGTGTGTGGTAGCCACCAACGTCGCTGAGACCTCTTTGACCATTCCGGGCATTCGATACGTTGTCGACTGTGGTCGGTCGAAAGAACGTGTTTACGATGAGGAGACCGGTGTCCAACAGTTCCAGATCAACTGGATCAGTAAGGCCAGTGCCGACCAGCGTTCGGGTCGTGCCGGTCGTACCGGTCCCGGTCACTGTTACAGAATCTTCTCGTCAGCGGTGTATGAACGTGATTTTGAAGACTTTTCTGAACCAGAAATCCTGCGTATGCCCATTGAAGGTCTCGTTTTGAACATGAAGGCAATGGGAATTGACAAAATCGTCAATTTCCCGTTCCCGACCCCTCCAGATAAGGAAATGTTGCAGCGTGGACTGAATCTGTTGAAATACTTGGGTGCTTTGAACGAGGAGGAAAAGCTGACGGATTTGGGCAGATCTATGAGTTTGTTCCCGCTCAGTCCTAGATTCGCTAAGATGCTTATTATCGGTGATCAGTTTGAGTGTCTTCCTTATGTTGTCTCGATCGTCGCCGGTCTTTCTGTCGGTGATCCTTTCCTGGCTCAACACGAGCTGGGAATTCAACAAAAGAAGCCGGTGGTCACTGAAGATGGTGAGGAAGAAGAGGAACAAGAATCCGTTGAGGACATTGAGTTCAAACGTCAAATGCGTGCCGATTTCCACAAAGTGCACGCCATGTTCTCTTCACTCGATCCCAACAGTGACGCGCTCAAACTGCTTTGTGCCACTTGCGCCTACGACTTTACCAAACAACGCGAAGACTTTTCTAAATCGCATTACCTGCGGTACAAGCTCATGGAGGAGATCCGCAAGCTGCGGTCGCAGATCGCATACATTGTTGCAATCAACACCAAGTCTGATGCAGTTGACTCGACCGTTGCCAAATTGTCAAGCAAACTGAAACCACCAACCAAGAAACAAGTCGCTGTCATCAAGCAGATTACTGTCGCCGGGTTCCTGGACCAAGTCGCCGTCCGCGCTGATCTCGTCACCGATGACATTCCTATCAAACCCAAATCAAACGTGATCTCGTTCCCATACAAGACTTTATTCCCGTCTCGTGTGCGCAACAAGAACTCCACCGAACCTATCGATCCTTTCGTCTACATCCACCCATCATCGCTGCTCACTGAGTCTGGCGGCTCCAAACCCCCGGACTACCTCGTCTACAACACGCTTCAAACCTCACAAACCGAGTTTGACGACGAAGGCGCTCCGATCCTGGGCAAGATCAGAATGAAGGTTCTGACCGACGTGATGCCTAAACAGTTGACAAATGTGGCCATGAAGACCTCCTTGATTACGTTCTCAAAACCAATGGGCGGCAAATACGCGCCCAAGGATTTGGTAGCGAACAAAAAGCGGGAGTGCTGGGTTACGCCTAGAATGGGTGCTGCTATTGGGTCTGGCGGTGTTGGATGGGATCTTCCGCCAATGCAGGTCATTCAGGTCAGAGAAGGTGTTCATTGGGTTACGCAGAGATAAACAAAAAGTGTAAATAATGTTTAGAGTTATATTAAATTGAATCATGTGTGTATTTACAAATCGTGGTCAATTCCACTAGGCCATGACCGGTTGTACTGGTCGCCGAGAATCTTGATGACTTCGTCAACCAAAGGCTGGTCTTTTTCCTTGCTTGATGAAGAATCCCAGTAACTCTTGACGGCGGTATCAACCTCTTTGACGGAGGAAAGACCAATAACAGTTGGGCCATTCCAATGGCTCAGCGAAAACTTCATGGCCAGCTCGGCAAAATCGACGTTTTGAGATTTCACATAGTCCACAGCCTTTTGGACGGCTTGCTTCAATGCGTCGTCTGCTGGGTGGAACGCATGCGGGCCCTCGCTGCGTAAAAGACCCATGCTGAAGGGCGATGCGTTGATCAACACTTGCAACCCGGCGTCATTGTAGAACTTGTTAGAGTAGGACTCCAACAAAGTGTTTTGCAGACAAAAGTGGCAGTAACTCAGCACGATATCCAAAGATCGGCTGAAGTGCTCCTTGACTTTGACAGCGAGCTTGTAGATGTAGTCAACAGGGTATCCGGAGAGACCGACGTGACGGACCTTGCCTTCGTCCTTCAGTTTGAACAGCTCCCCAATTGCGCCTAGTGCTAATTCTGTATCGACAAACTCTACATCGTGCAGGAGAATCACGTCGAGGTAGTCGGTGTGCAACCGGTCCAATGACCGCTCGACGGATTTCCGAATTGACTCCGGCTTGTAGTCAAACTCGTTTTCGGCAACTCTGCCACACTTGGTATTGATGAAATAGGAGTCGCGGGGGTACTTGTCTTTGATCGATTCTAGTGCCTTGCCGACAATGATCTCGGAAGGTCCGTAGTACGACGATGTATCGAGCGCCCGAATGCCCATATCAAAAGCCCGACTTAGGATTTCGGCAGCAGGTAGGTCTTCAGGATTCTCGTGGTATTGATGGTTAAACACTCCGGCACCCAAAACGATATCAGGAAGCTTATCCAGGGTCTTGCTTTCTTTCGAAAACTCGAATTTAACAGGCAAGGGCTTTAATTCAGTAGACATAATTGTGTATAGACTGTGTGTGCGTTTGGAAAGAAAAAAAGGATAATGAGATGCTTGAAGTGAAAACAAAAAAAAACGTAAAATATGCGAGAATGAAAGATCCTTTTAAATGATTTCGTGCTGTTGCTGGTTGTCACTTGAAATTTTCAAAAAGAAACCGAGTTCTGACGTAGAACCAAAGTATAAAAAAATGATGATGGATATCGCGTCGGATACATTTCAAAGCATTGTAGGTTGCACCAAGCTTTGCCAAATTTGATTTAAGCATATAACTTTATTTGGACGCAATTGATGCGCAATTGCAAGCTTTGTTTCGAGAGTTGACCTCAGAAGTTTCCTTTTGATAGAATATCTGTCTGTAGCGGCGGTTTTAAGCTAGGCTTAAGACACAAGGTTCATGTCTTTCGGGAGTCAAAATCCAAAGTGAAGGTTGTAACAACAATGCCACTATTGTATCGTTCGAGCAGTTAGTTAACAACGGCGTAGTTGTTTAAGATCATGAAAATTAAGCCAATAAGTAGTGTAGTATTCATTATTTTCCCTTTGACTTTTTTTTCTTCTCTGTAAATGTAGATCTTACACGATACTGGTATCTGTGCCTACATTGTTAAAGAGTTCGAGCTACTGAGGGTTTATTCAAAATGAAGGACCTTCATATTTATATCTTGGCAGCTCTGGCGGTTATCCCGTCTGAAGTATCGAGTGTGCTAGCTAGTAATTCTGAACTGCGTAAAGAATTGGCTAACAAGCCTGTATCACTGAAGCCAAGAGCGTTTGGATTTTTACCAAGAATATTCAAGGGAAGATACTCTAGATACGACGATGATGAGGATGACAACGACGACGATGACGATGAGTATTGTGAGGATTGTGATGATGAAGATGATGAGTGGACCAAAGAAAAACAAAACAATTTGCTCAGCAATTATCCTTCGTTCAAGTTTGATCCCGGTTCTGAAAACGGTCCAGGTGACTCAAGTTATGCCCACAATCAGAACCGTCTTGACAGCCACAAATATACTGATTTATACTCTGATGATGACGATGATGGCAGTGACTGTGACAATGGCGATGATTTAGATGACGGCTTGCAATGGGAAGCTCAGCAGGTACGGAAAACTGATAGAAGAAGAGGAAGACTTTCCTCGCTTCAAGGACTTGCCCCTTTCCCCCAATGGTTGACTGATATCACTGGCTTGACTCAATGGCCGGGGTATGATCCTCCATATATCCATCAAGATGGCATTGTTCTAAACGAGGGCATACCCCAGGTTCCTCCTCGAACTCTTGGTAGTTGTGAAAACATTGAGCCCATTCATTGCTCGTTTGATTGCTTTAGATGCACTACTCCAGACGATATTTTTACCTGCCCATTGCTTTCTCAAACATTCGATGATGGTCCTGGACCAGCTACGCCCAAACTTCTAGACAGCCTAGATGAGAAAACAACATTTTTTGTACAAGGCATCAACGTTGTCAGGTTTCCCGAGACGTTCAGAATGCAGCATTCTCAGGGCCATCTTTTAGCCTCGCACACTTGGAGCCATCCACATCTTGCTGAATTATCCAACGAACAAGTAGCTGCCCAAGTTCAATGGTCTATTTGGGCCATGAACGCCACAGCAGGCATTGTGCCCAAGTTTTTCCGGCCTCCATATGGTGCAAGCGACAACAGAATTCGAGCCATTACTCGTCAATTCGGACTGATATCTGTGTTTTGGGACCGCGATACTTTTGACTGGATGGTTCCTGAAAAGCGCAAAAGTGCACAAATGGTGTTTGAAGATGTACGCCAGTGGAAGCGAGAAATGCCTCAGGGTTTGATTCTGGAGCACGACTCGACAGTCGAGCTGGTCAACATAGGCATTCGGGTTGCTGAATTGATGAATGATAACCGCCAAATGACTGTGGCAGAGTGTGTCAACTCTGAGTGGTATCAGAATAACCCATATTGGTGATTTTATAAAATCATATCAAATTAGGAAAAGACAAGTAGTAATTTGAAAGTCAACTGCTTGCATAAGTTGTGAATCAGGTGGTGGATCTTGAGTCTGTAAATTACTGTAAAGAGCATTTAGGTGCAGCACTACTGTAAATTGTTATAGAATCCGAAATCTTTTTCGGACAACAACTACACTTATCGATAGACTTTTGCCTTGAAATCTGTTGTTTTTGGATAACTGGGAATAGGAGTTAACTAGAAGATCGGTGTTTTTACTGATCCATCGCAAGATAATCATGTATCATAACATTTCGGGTTAATTATTGACACCTTGTATCAACCGATCCTTTTCAAACACAATCATCAAATAATCAAATTTCCAAAATCTTTATTATCAAAATCATTCAAATTTCACATTGACTTATCCTTGTTTCCAGATATATTGTGAACTCCAAAGCGAGCGCCGGTTCATTTCGGAGTTCACCCGTACTGCAGCTATTCATGGTCACATGACCGATTCCGCAGCTGTTTTTTTGCCCGAGATTGATTTAATTTTTCTGTAATGTTTTTGCCCGATATTTTCTATCTTTGATTTCTCTTTTTTCTCCCATTTTTATCATCTACATACACAGTAAAAACATCCTTTTTTCATTATCTTATTGTTATCTTTGCTATCCGCCGAGTGTACAAGCATACAAAACAAAACGGAAAGTCTGATCTTTTTGTCGTTACCGATTTCTTAGCGTCTGGTTTGCAAATCTGTATGCCCACGGTCATACATTCATACCTACACATCTCTATCTAAACCCTGAGTTACTCTTCTCATCATCTCTTGATTATTACGTTTTTTAACCGAATTCCAAAAAGAGCTATTGATCTTGACTGACTACATCTTCGATTACCATCAAACTACTACAAAATTCAAAGCTTTCTATACTAACTATTATACTTACCATCATGCCGCAATTAAATGACACCAAGGAGGATATCAACACTAGAGATGGACCTACAGGAGGAAAAGGCCGAAGCGCCATTAAATCGACAATAGAAGATTGCTATCCCAGTTTCATCAACAAGCGAATCATTCCGCGATATACATCATCGTTTTTGCGACCGGGATCCTGCTTTATCGGGTCGCAGCAGTCGGGTAGGTCGACATACGAAGTAAACGTGGAACTCAAGTACGTCGACATGAATGAATCATTTTTATGCGGATACCTGAGGATCCAAGGTTTGACTGAAGATCATCCGATGCTGACGACCTACTTTGAAGGCGAGATGGTAGGGCCCAAGTATTCCTTCTTCACTCGCCGCACAGAGTGGTGCACTACCGATCAAAATGACATGAGTCACTGGGGCCGGTTTACAGGGTTCCGCAGTATTGCCGATAAGGCTCAGAACAAAGAGTACGTCCACGAGAACTTTGAGCAACAAAACTTCATCTTCATGAGATGGAAAGAACGGTTTTTGGTTCCTGACTGGCGAGTACAAAACTTACAAGGCGCATCGTATGCAGGGTTCTATTACATTTGCTTCAACCAGTTGACCGGCGAAATCATTGGCTTTTATTTCCACAAAAAGTCCGACAAGTTCCAACAACTCCAGCTTTCGCACATGTCAGATTCAGGAAGTTGTCCTTCCTATGAGTTCAGATAAGATCTCATCTACAACTTTGCATCATCTTTGCAACGTGTTCGTCAAAGGCTACCTTTGGGCTGAACGTGATGCTTTATTTATCTCTATGTTCATCCACTAGATATTCGTCTGTTTCCATTAGTCTTTCTGTCTTGTTTTTAATGTCTCTCTAATATAGTTGGTTTTTATTTCTCAACTCCGTGGTTTTCTGAAACAAGTGTACTTACTCGGCGTGATGACACAGTCACCAATACAACCATAGCTTTGCAACGCTAATGGCTTTAATTTCAATCACCTGCAGTTTTTGTATTTTCGCTTGTTCAAAATCATTTTCTTTGACTTCATCCCGTTGAAACGCCTTCTTGGGCTCTAAAAGACTCAAAAGCGAATTTGACGCTAGTATCGGACAAATGCCAGTGCGCAGTGTGCGGCTGCAGTTGCTCGCTAACAAGCCTTTGCATTTTACTATCACCACTCTTCACTCCACCACATAGGCAAATCCGTGTAAATAAAATACTACCAATAAATGTACCAGTTTAAGAATACACTCTTCATTCAGATCAGAATTTGTCTTATCCACCCTTGTTTACTTCTCCGTTACTATTGGACAATTCACAGAGGCAAAAATGGACAAGCGGCAGTTTAGAGGGGAGCGTGATGTTTATGGCTGATTAATACGGGCAAGCCATGGATCAAACTGTATACAATACACCGTCTATATTTCGTTATAAAGTCAATCTGATAAAACCGCTAAAAGCGCATTTAATTGCTGATGAAAGACACCGATGAATAGTAAATGGTTGTAAACAAAATTAAACATAAATTCACCAAATTATTTATCAAGTCCTATACAATTATTAGCCATCTATTACCAAAAAATAACAAAGAGAAATCTTAGGCCAACTTCTTTATCTCTTCTCAACCAACAGAGTATGTAAAGCAATGTATGAACCAACGAGGTACACTAAGAAAATGATTATCAACCCCATGACATCCTCGCCAAACGCGCCGCTATCAAAGCCAAAAGTACTGAGAATGGTAGCACCAGGAACTTTGATAGTCAAACCAAACTTTCTCTCAGTCAACGTCAAATACTTCACTTCATTGATCGCAAGAGCTTCATAGGCATAGTGGAAAATGCTAGCATATTGGATAAACAGTGTGTATTTGGGCATGGAGTCATGATTAAGGAAAAGTCCTGCAAATAAAATACTGAACAACATAACAAGACATCCAACCAAATTGGCCACACCCGTGTTCGAAATCAAAATACCAATTAAAAGACAGGTAGCTGCTGCAGTGAGATTGAACAAGACCAAAACCAGCAAGAACTTCCACAAAGCTCCACCATCAAATCTCAATCCGATTAAAGGATAGATAATGATTCCAAGAAGTATCGGAGGGAAAACTCTTAGGGGAATGATATCGAAAAGAACCTTAGAAACAAAGTATGCAATAGGCTTGTAGTAACCGTTTGAGCGCTCTCTTACAAAAATGAGACGTTCTTCGGCAAACAAACTGAGAGTCGTGAGACAGCTGAAACCAAAAAAGGCAAGAAGGAAGAAAAACAATCCCAACCTATTCTGGAAACCCGGAATATCATCACTGATGTTAAAGTAAAGCAAACCACACAACAATGCCAACAAAATTGCAGTAATATAGTGTGTCAAAAGCAACATAGGATTACGATAAAGGTTCTTGAAGGTTCTAGTGGAAAGAATCTTGATTTGCTTGAACACAGAAATCCTATCTCTGCCACGGAAGTCAACCACATCTTCGGAACTACCGTAAGCTGGAGATGAATTAACTCTGGTAGAAACAATAGAACTGCGCAGCATATCAGCTAAAGCGCTAGATGCATAGCCGTCAACAAGCCCCATTAGTGTTAACCCTCTGCCGCCAACAGGGGATGAAACTCGTTCTTTATTGCCATGACTTGAATAATGTAACCATTCAGGGTTAGTATCAATATCTTGGCTATTCTGGCTATTAGCCCCGAGAAGTCCGGAATGCAGCAAATCATCAGACTCCAAATTTGAAAACTCCTCTCTAGTATCATCTTCATTGTCAGTATCCACGATAACACTATTCCTTCCTATAGCAGCTTTCATAGTCAAATCAATTAGAAAGTCGGCAATATTGAATCCTTTTGGGCATGTATAACCTAGCTCGGAAAAGAATTGGGGTGCTTCAAGTTGGGCACCAGAGTAAACCAATCCTCCTTTAGCAAGAAGCACAAGCTGATCAAAAAGAGAGACAATGTTTGAACGAGGCTGATGAATGGTGAAAATAACGGTTCTATTGTAGTCCCTAGCTAACGACACCAAGCTCTCAACCACATTGTAAGCATTATAGGAGTCCAAGCCTGAAGTAGGTTCATCCAAAAACAATACAGAAGGACTGGTAACTAGCTCACATGCGATGGCAACTCGACGTTTTTCACCTCCGGAAATACCACGAGAGGACTCACTTCCAATCAATTGGTCTTTAATACCGGAAATACCCAATTCAGCCATGGTCTCCAAAGCTCTCATTTTCTTGACATCATCAGGCATAGATTTGGGCAATCTAAGCAAAGCACTGGTAACAATTGTTTCATACACTGTCAAGGTAGGCATGAGACAGTCAGACTGGTCAACATAACCAATAATCTGTTTGAAGTGTTTGTCGCTGATTTCCTTGCCATTGACAGTAGTTTTTCCGGTAAATTGACCTCGCTTGGATTTTCTAGCCAGAATATCCAAAAGAGTAGTCTTACCAGCACCTGAGCCTCCCATGATGGCAAGAATCTTACCGGGCTCTACAGATCCCATAACACCTTGTAAAATCTGTTTGCCATTGTCCGTGTATCCAACGTTTGTGAATTCCAAACTAGCCGGAGTATGTTGCAGCATCATTTTATCGAGTGAATCGTCAATTGGAAGTCCGGCAGAGGCGAAAGTCTTATCGCTAGTAGCGCTGATCAAGAAAAAGTAAATTCCAGCGCCTGCTATCAAAAAGACAGTAACGCCAACCACTGATCCAACAATAAACGGTTTACTAAGTTTTTTCTCAGGCTCTTTATGTCCAGGAACTTCGGAATGATGAAGACATTCACTACTGGCGCAATTCAGACTGATAGCGGAATCACCAAAAACAGTCTTGATTAAGTTGCCCAAAGCAGGCTCTGTAAAAGTACAGGCTCCTGAATTGAGATTGCAGTTAAGATCACCGGGCCCCTTGATGGTCTCAGTCAAATAGCCAGAAACATCAATCGAGCCAGATTCACCGCAAAGCATCCTGCCCGGAACACATCCGCAGTTCACATTAGGACAATGGTATCTAGTTTCGTTGTTGGGTAGGTTTTCAAAAATACATTCGTTTAATTCACAAAAGACACTTTGCTTTTGATCTATCCAGATTTCGACGTTACATGCCGCTGCCGTTGCGTTACAAGAAAGTGTGACTTGTGGAATTTTTCCGTCCAGAATGTCTAAAATTTTTGGGTTTGTAACATTGCAAATTTGACGATTCTTCTTTACAATAATACCTCCGGTGTAACAAGTGCCCTTGATACCTTCAGGCATGAATGCATCACACGCGGCGTCGTTGTTACACATGTTACAGTTGATGCCGCTCCATCCCTCTGAACAGTCACAAGTTGTACCATTTCTTATCGGTCTATTCTGCCCTTCGTCCAATCCTCCGCACACTGATTGATTTGAATTAGGCCAAACTCACGTTAAATCAAAACAAATTCCAAACATACCTGGTTCAGAACAATCGTCGCCTCCAAAGCCAGGAGGACATTCGCAGCGGCCGTTAAACTCGTTACACTTTCCAAACTGCTTGCACGAGTATGCTGGTAGCATACAATTAAAGCTGAAAAACTCAATATTAGCCTATCCGAAATCGGTGTTGCAGTAAATTCAGTAGACAAAAACCTACCATTGAGAAGATTCTGGTTTTATTAGACTGTATCCCTGCAGAGTGCTGCCAAAACTGTCTGGATAGCCATTTGCTAAAGAACAAGGCAAAGTGCTGAATAGTGTCAGTATCCAGCCAACTTTATACATGCTGAAATGCTGATAGACTGGTGATGTATGCTAATAGACTGGTGATGTATGCCAATAGAACGGCGGTATGCTAATAGACTGGTGATATTGATCTAGTTATAAAGAGAAAGTACGAAGAAGAAAGAAAAAGAAGCATTGGATGGCAACAAAATCTGTTAGCCGCTTTTTATCTGTGGCATTTTCTTCGGTTAGCTCTTGCTATTGGAGACTTTGGCTCGTATTCTAAATTTATGAAAGTAGAAAAGGATTTCTACACCCCCTCGACAGAAAATCAATATTATTATTATTAGTATTATCAAGATTTAGAGTATCTCTCACGTGAATTGATGTACATTCTTTCAAGGAGATGTGTTTGTATCGACAAGCAGATGCGGCGTAACCGATCCTGCCGAGCACCGACTGCTCACTTGCCCCAGCGTATGAGCCCTAGCAACCTGCTCTTTGCGAAGCATTCCCAGGCCTATGTGTACAGTGAGTCTTTCCAAATATCAGGGTTCTGCTTAACACTAAGACAGAGCTAGCAGTGACTTTTGATTTCACCAGAGCGACGTTTATCATGGACCAATGACTTTCTTTCTTCCCTTTTCTGTAACCCTACCGATGAGACCAAGCGCCTAGGTTTGTAAAATTCCACTGCTGAACCAAATTGATGGAAGTCTACGAATCCCACCCTACACTGAGTGCTAATAATAGGACATAACGAGTTTAAAGATGCTCTTACTGTGTATTCATGTGGTTAGTGTTTACCACCACGTGATTGTTTGTGGGGGCTCATCGTAATGTCCTCGGGCCCTAAAGTGACCCGGGTGCTATTGTAGATGCGCTTCGACACCCGACGGAACGCATAGTATCATGTACATATAAGATGTCAGCGTTTGTTTCAGCAGCCCTCTTATATACTCGAGGAAGATGGCGATACGCTGGTGCTGGATTTTGGCATTACACATACATCTGGCGATGCCACAAAATTCTCAAATATTGTTTCTCACTTCAGCATGAAAGCATTAAACTGTTGACAATATCGGAAAATTGCTAAACGGTGATGCCAGGCAAGAGCAACTTAATCTCCACAATGCAAAACTATCCCGCGTATCTGTGTGCCTCTATGATTTTTTGAACATCCATGTAGAGTATCATGCATATATCTTATATTCTCATTAGATCTCGGATATTTTCTAATGTGATTTATCTTTTATCTGAACCATCTCCGTCACGTCGAGACGTTCACTCTTCAGCTCCGCTTTCTCTGGGGCCCAATTCATGAATTTTATTCGGCTTATCCGACTTGTTAAAAAGCTCGTCGTCTTCTAGATTATTCATTTTTGCCAATTGTGCTTGTTCTTCAACACTGAGTCCTTGTCTCTGCTGCTCAGTACGTTCTTTCGGTGTTCTGGCTTAGAAACCTTCGTTGATTTTCGTTCTTGTGATGCGCTTTCTTTTTTTTTGTGGCATCGTTTTATTACATCTCTGATACCTTTGACTGATGTCCTAAAGCAATACGACATTTTCTTGCCCCATCTATATTGATAAATCAAAGTCTCATCAAAGACACCTTCACATGAATCCAAAATGAATCCAGCGCATTTGTTTCTCGGAATATACATCCGTCCACACATGATCTTCAGTGTTCCAAACGTATCTGGTCCGGCATACTATAGCTCTACAAAGAAACGTGAATACCGGAGTTATTTCGCCGCACCGTCCCCTCCTGGTCTCTAGAAGCATTGATATCGAATTGTATCGCGGAAATCTGATGTATGTCGAGCAGATCAGGCACTAGTAAGTCTCTACTTTATTTGCTCCATAAATCAATTCTCAAAGAGGTTGCGCCATTCCTCGACTTTTCGTTTCGTCTTCATATTTTTCACACTTTGGAGAGTTCACCTAGGTAAAAAAGTCATTCTTAAACCACTTCACCATCGCTTTCACTACATAGACCTGCTCTCCATATGAGTCGTCTTTTTCATAGTCATTCGCAGCTTGATTGTAAGATTGTTCGAGTGGTAAAATATTAGCAATTGCGTAGTCTAGCAAGACTTGAGCTTCGTACGCCGAGGGCTCGTCTACGACATGCTTTATGATGACAATAGATTTAGTATCGTTTGAAGTGATAATGTGAACCATTTTCAGTTTGCCTTTGACAAGACTCTGATTGTCTATTCTGGACATTTAAAGTGTCAATCAAGTTTCTGAAATCATATGCAATCCTAGTGTTGAGAAAGAAGTGAGAGAGAGAAAACATAACGATTTAAATAAAAAAATTGAAAATCTTTGAACAAACAGAGACAAGATTTCACGTATGTAGTATTCTATTCATGGACCAAGTTTTTAAAACTAAACAGTTTGTCTATAAATTTAATCAGATCGTTGAAAAATTACAACATCAATTGTATTCACATCACTATAAGCAATTTTTCAAAAGATACATGATAGATTACGAAGTTATTGCATCAAAGAAAAGCAGTATCAAGGCAAAGAAAACAGAAATATAAATAATCATTTTGGAGGCTCGTTTGTTTCGGGTCTTTGCGTTTTCAAGTTGTTTATTAGCGCTCGTGATATCATCGTGTACCTGAAACGCATCGCCTAACAGTTCTTCAATCATTTCATTCTGAGTAGACAGATGCGTAGCAAGCTGTGATTGAATCTGTGAAATTTCATATAGAGACTTTTCTGCAGCTTTGGCTTTGTTTAGTGACTGCTCTAGCTCATCAATAAGTTCGTTATTTTCTGTCTCAAGTTGTGTGATCTGTTGAGGTGTCAAGTCCCTCAGACTCTCAGGTAGCTCTTCAGGATTTAAATTGTTTGTGATGTTAGGTTTCTTTAGATCCCTTAACAGACTGGTGTCGTCACCTACATTGTGGAGCATGCTTTTCGATTTTTCAACCTGCCTACTCAACCGAATCTCCTGTTGTGCTGAATGTCTCGCCGAAACTTCTTTCAATTTATCGTTTAGATTCCACAAGATACCTGCTCTGTGTAAGGCTGTGGTCTTGCTTGTCTGTTCCTTTTGCATGTCGACAAAAAATGAGCTAAAGCCACCGGAGCTTTTCGATTCTCTGCTGAGCCTTTCTGTCTCAAGGTCTTCAAGAGAACGAATCCGCATCATTGTTTGTTGGATTATAAGTTTTGTTTCGTAGTCGATATCATCACGTTGTTTGTCTGTTAGTGGCTGATTAGAAGTCTTTGCGCCTATAGGAGCTGATCTCTTTCCCAAAGCAAGATATGAGCTTTTGATACTGTTCAAGTACTGCGACAAGTTTTCAATGGCTTCGCTCTTAGTAGTGTTAGAAGACAGATACGAGTACCAAGCATAACTAAAGTCTACTTACAACTTTCAAGCATTCTCTGGTGAAAATATCAGATTTATGAGGAATATAGAGCTCCGGGCCCTTCGTATTGCTCTCCAATTGAGACTGTCTTACAGCATCTAAGTAGAATTGAGTAATATCGGGCATAGCTGACGGTACTGGGTATCGTGGTCAAAGAATCGTAATTTTTTGAAGATGTGGGGACACGGACTTGTAAACGAATACACACACTTTATTATTTTGCCCTAGCCCAATACACACTCAAATACATGCATCATGAAATTACACGGTTTTTCACTATTCGTTTTACTAAGTTGGTGAAGTATAATCAACTTTCATTAATTTTTGAGATTATATCTATAGAGCAGAATAGGAAAAATAAGAGGAGATAAGGATGTAAAAGTTTAGAAACTACACTAATTGTCCTCGAAAATCATTCCGAGATGGGTACGGGAGTAGTGATGACAGTTAATCTGGAAGTAGCGGTCGTGATTGAGACCACAGAAGCAACACCAGAGAAAAACGAATAGAAGCAGGAGTCAAAATAGGGATTGTAACAAAGAAATTAGTAGACATCAAAGCAGTAGCGGTAGGGATTATCGAGAAAGAGATGGAGATCACGATCGTGATTGTAATTGTGGTCGCGACTATGGATGCGAGAGAGATCGAATCAAAAGCAGACATGATGACAAAAGTAAACCCCAGAAAAAAGACCTCAACAGTCGCTACTCTTAGAAAATTCGACCGTCCAAGGAAATTGGGTCAACAGAGATATCAGCACCCACCTCAGCACTCAATTCAGTTGATTCAGTAGCGTTAGCGGCGGCCGCGGCAGCAAAAACTACCGCTCAACTAGCAAGTCATGGTGTTGTAAGTGAACCGTCTAACGCTATAAATAATCCGTCTACTGGCGACCTGAATGCTAACAGAGAAATTGAATACACTACATGTCAACGGAGACTGAAAAATCAGACAAAGGTGGGTTTTACAAAAAGCGAAACGCAAAATATGATTTGAACCGATATGTAGGTGCTACTGCTACTACTAGCGGTAGGTCTTATCCTGACAAGCGAAATGCAACTGAACATGTCCCAGATTTACATCTGCTTGTAGAAACCAATGGCCAAGATACACTACCTGCAGTATTAACATCCGCGCAAGCCCAGAATAAAAGATTGCGTGTCTATTAATCTTGATGAATATCCTACATGTACTATGTATAATACATAATATTGTAGCACGTTGTTACTCATTAGAACTTTCGGCTCCAACAATTGGCTCAAGCTTGATATTTGTAGTTGGTACATTTCTTTGAAGAGCCAGTGCAATGACTTCGGATCTGGGGAAACCAAGTTAGAAACCTGGTCCAATGTTTAACATTGCAACTGAGTCAACTACTCACTTTGATCTTAGCTTAAAAGACGTTTGTACCAGATCCTCCAATGTCTATCAAATTGTTTAAACCCATTGTTAAAAAAATTCTGGCCATTTCGATTCTACTTTATTTGACTAGCATACCTTTCCAAGCCCTTTTGACGAGCTTTCTTGATCTCCAAACGCAGTCTGTGCCTGTTGGAAGTTCTGAATACAGTTATTAATATCCACACTTTGTTAATGCAAACAAACTACATACTTTCAAGGTTGAGGCATCAGGCTGAAAATGAACATCACGACTCCACGCTCCAGCCATGTTGCCTTCAAATGATTGTAAATTAAAGTCAGGTAAATTGCTTGGTTTCTGTGCTTTGCAACAAACACACTCTTCAAAGGCTGGTAAAGAAATTGGAATTGGAACGGCTGTATCACAGGGTTAGGTTTGTTGTAACTCCACTTCACAACAGACGCTGGGCCATCCTTCTAATGAGCCTCCCGTCTTTAGAAGTTGCACAACGTCCTAACTCTTCCTTACAGCTGAAGTGTTTGTATCTCATACACCGTCAAAAAACAAAAGCTGTAATCAACACCCTTTACTCTTACAGCCATGGATAAAGACATCCAAAAAGGGTTGAGTGATCGGCTTTATGAAAAGCGCAAGTTTGCTGCTGTAGAGCTTGAGCAGGTCATCCGCGACTGTTTAAGAGACAGCAATTATAGCAAAATCAAGACTATAATTGACCAGCTTTGTCGAGACTTTGCTTATGCAATTCATTATCCTAACGCCAGGAATGGAGGACTTATTGGATTGGCAGCTGCCGCAATTGCTTTGGGCCAAACCGAAGTAGTGCCTTACTTGGAAGATATTGTGCATCCTGTTTTGGCTTGTTTTGGTGACCAAGACGCTCGTGTGAGATATTATGCTTGCGAGAGCATGTACAATATTGCCAAAGTTGCCAAAGGCGAAATTCTAGTATACTTCAATGAGCTGTTCGACGCTCTTTCCAAACTGTCCGCCGATCCTGATACTTCAGTACAAAATGGAGCTGATCTCTTGAATCGACTCATCAAAGACATTGTTTCTGAAAAAGCTGCTACTTATGTTTCTCTCATTCACGACGGTCCACCAAGAATGGTCCCTCCTCAAATCCCCAGCAATGACCCTACGAAGCCCATAAATGCGAACGAGCCCGTTCAGCCAGTCAACACTTTTTCACTTCCAAATTTCATTCCGCTATTAATGGAGCGTATCCATGTTGTGAACCCCGCCACTAGAACCTTTTTAGTATCATGGATTTCGTTACTTGACTCAATTCCTGACTTGGAGCTGGTGTCGTATATTCCTTCCTTCCTTGGGGGATTAATAAACTTTTTGAATGACAACGTTACTAGTGTTCGAGTCTCTACCCATGCTTGTCTAGATACCTTTTTGCTGGAAATACAAAAGATCTCTGAAATCAAGCGAGTCATCAAAGCCCGTACCTCGAATATTGTATTTACAGAGGACAATACAACATCTATATCTCAAAATACAACAGGCTCTAGAGTAGTGTTTAAGAACAAGCAAAAGACTGATAATGCTGGTTCGGTAGTTTCATTTGATACTACTGAAGGAGTTGGCGATGCAGACGAGCAAAAAGCGCCACCTGCTTTATCCGAGCCTAATGAAACAGGTAAGAGGAGTGAGCCTGCGTCGAACTTGGCAGTTGGTATTCCAGAAGATGTGAAAGAAAACAAAACAAAGCAGCTATCAACTGACAAAAATGAGAAGATTATTTCGGAACCTATCGAAAATGAACAACAAGATAGCATGGAGCCGCAGTCTGACGTCAAAGGAGGTGAGACTAAGGGTGGCACTGCTTCTGACCATAAGAATGATGAAAATATTAAGACAGATGATAAAAATGATGAAGCGAATGCTGAAGAGGATGAGGCTGGTGCGAATAAAGCCGAAGGGGACGATGATGATGATGACGATGAAGACGAGGACGAGGACTCTGAAGAAGAATCAGAGGAGGAAGTTGAAGAGAACGATATCGATGAAGGAATATACATTCCGGGTCAAGATGTGTTTATCGATTTTGAAAAAATAATTGAAATTCTTATTTCGCACTTAGATTCCTCAGTCGAAGAAATCCAAATTGTTGTGTTGACATGGATTGAAGCCATTATTGATTTGTCTCCATCTAGCATTCTCCCCTATGGGCCACGATTTTTGTCCGTACTTCTTCCGACAATGGCATATGATGGTGATGAGCTGAGAAAAGCTGCGGAAAGAGTTAATAGAAAAATGCTCGATCTAATTTTGTCATTACCAGAAGATGAAACAACAACAGCAGCGCCGACTGACCAACCAAAATTCATGGTTTCTACCGATAATAATGGTGACGCCAATCCTGATCCTGTTTCAGATAGTGATGAAAGTAACGGGAAAAAAATGTTGAATTTCACTGCTATGGTCAATGCATTAACACTGCATTTCCTTGACGAAAAAGAAGAGACCAGAGTTGCTGCTCTGGACTGGCTAATCAAGTTACACAGAAAGGTACCCAAGAAAATCTTGGCCATCAACGACGGAACGTTTCCGGCATTACTTAAAACTTTATCAGATCCATCTGAACAGGTTATCACAAGAGATCTACAACTCTTGGCACAGATATCTTACAACTCTGATGATGAATATTTTTCGGTTTTTATGGTAAATCTATTGAACCTTTTTTCAACAGATCGGAGGCTGCTGGAAACGAGAGGAAATCTAATCATTAGGCAACTGTGTGTTAGTTTAAAGCCGGAAAGAATCTACTGGACTTTAGCCGAAATCTTGGAAAGAGAAGAAGAAGATCTTGAGTTTGCAAGTATCATGGTTCAAAACCTGAGTAATATTTTAATCACAGCTCCTGAGCTCTCTCAGCTAAGAACAAGACTAAGAACTTTGAACAACAAAGAGGGTATTTCTTTTTTTACTGCATTGTTCAGATCGTGGTGTCACAATTCTACAGCAGCATTGGCACTATGTCTGTTGTCTCAAGATTACGAACACGCCTTCTTGTTATTGCAATCTATTGTTGATTACGAAATTACAGTACCACTGTTAATCCAAATCGATAAATTAGTTCAGTTGCTCGAATCTCCCGTTTTCACGCATTTAAGACTTCAGCTTCTTGAGCCTGAGAAATATCCGTTTTTGTACAAATGTCTCTACGGTATATTGATGCTTCTTCCTCAATCATCTGCTTTTGCCACACTGAGAAATCGATTAAAGAGTGTATCGGCTATTGGATATTTACATGTATCACAACAGCGGGGCAATAGTAGTAGTGGAGGAGGAGTTTCAGCTAGATATCTTGGAGGCAATCCCACACTCGATGTTAAATGGTCTGACCTGATGAAAAAGTTCCACTCAGTACAACAAAAGCACCAGGACTCACGAAACAAGACACTGGCCCGATCATTCAACGATTTGAAGTTAAACGTCGATAATGACCTCCCAATACCAAACTCTTCAAACACAGACAAACAGACTTTGCTGAGAAATCAAGGTCAGGCACCAAGCACTTCCGTTGCTAGCACATCAGGTACCGTGAGAGGAAAATACTTTCCAAGATATTCAAACAAACCCACGGGCCCCGCGCCTCCAAACCCTGCGCGATATATGCCATCTTATAAAAGAACATAGATGTACTTGATGTATGGAATAGCTGTTGATATAATAATTTTTCAAGAATTGCAAACTACTACGATGGCATTCTGTTTATCATCCTTTTGCAGAGTACTATAAATATACTGTGAATGGATTATAGGTAGTCGAATTAAACAGTAGGTTTTTCATATATCAAGTTAGCGTTTTACAACATTGGTTTTTATCAAAACCCAGGTCCAAATGTCCTGAACTTGAATTCAATAGTAAAAAGTTGATAAAAGTCTTTTATAAAATTTGATTAAGGCAAGTCTAATGACATAGAAAACCCTAAGTACTGAATCAAAGACAAGGTATTGTGGTAAAACAACAAAAACCTTCCAGATTCTAGAAATGTTGGGACAAATTGAATTCACTTCTAAAGGTTTTTAAATTAAAAAATCAACCGTTTTACTAAAAAATTTCTATACTTTAAAGGCTAAATGCGTACACTTCAGTACTTATATGACTAGATTGCGATGAGTAAACTCCCCGGTAAACATATTCGGGAATGTGTAGAGAAAATTTGAGCAGCCATTGTAGTGCAAACAACAGACAAGGATATTATTTTATACGTAGTAAACTCAAATGGCCAACAATACTCGAATTCAGGAGTTGCTAACAAAAGCTGTAAACTTTTTGGACAAAAAAGATTGTCGCTTTTGGCCCTTGGGTCTTTCGTTGCTCTGAGTATGATCAACAGACTCAAAGGGGTTTTCGTTTCCATATGCCCTAGAGAGATCCTGCTCAGACTGGGTGTACATGGAGGCCTGGTAAGATGGCTGGCGATTAGCATAAGAATCGCTTGAATATAGAGCGTTGCTTGTCTGTGCACGCGAAAGCCCAACAACAGGTTTTTCGGTATTCCGAGAATTAAATGGGGAATTATGATTCTGTGAGCTGTGAAACTCATTTCTATCCAGAGGGCGGTGCACACCGTCTCGTTCAAACTCGTGAACATCTTCGTTGTCACTGTCACTTTCCAAAAATGGATCCACAGCTGTGTTCTTCTTTCTGCGTAGTGAGCTAGGTAATGACATTTGACTTGCATTTTTGCGAATCGAGCTGAACCGCGAGCTTGTAGCAGAAGTTGGGGTCTGTGGTGACGGACTAGAGTCTGAGCGCCAATCAATATTCCATCGACTGTTTGCTACAGATCCCGTTTCTGGTAAGGCAGACGACTGAATGTCCAGGTCGTCTATAGGCGGGCGACGTTTAGCATATTTGTTTTGGATACGGCGGTGTTCCCATTCTGCGGGGGTTAGAAAATATTATGTTTTCATGGTTGGCATCATCCCATGATACAAAAATGGATCAAAGCATACATACGAGTTGATATTTTATCTAGAAGAGCCATTTGAACGAAGATTATCAAACAGCAATGTTAATAAAGAAAATAAAAAGTAGCAGACAGAAAGAAGAAACAGAAAAAAAATGTTTTTAAAAATAATTAAACAGTACTATAAAGAATACAGCATTTTTTAGCCTCACTGATCTGGAGACATGGCAGCAGCCGTTGAGCAGAGGTATGTGTACACATTTTCAGGGCTTGGAATATATCCACATTGAAAACGGCCATTATTTTGGCTGCCAATAAAGCAGTCTATTGAGAATGCTTAAATACCATACATATTATACACATGAAGCAAATAAACAGTAGAAATTGTAATCTTTCTTTATTTTCTACATTTCTTACTCCAGGATAAACTTAACAATGCTTTGTGCAATCACTGGGCCGTCGTTTCTATCAGATGCCCGTCTTAATCCATCGGCTCCTTCAGCCGCTGAGAACAGACCTGTTTGAGTCCGAAGCTCGATAAGCGTTTTCTCGATAAACTCGGTGAACTCAGGGTGTCCTTGGACAGTCCAAATGGCCTTCTCTTTGTAAAATCCTTGGACCGGGCAAATATCGGTGTAAGCAATAATCTCAGTCCCCTTGGGAGCTTCAAAAACGATATCTCGATGCATTTGCATAATGTTGATAGTTCCGTCATACTTGTTAGATAGCTCTGAGAATACCTCGTGGCCCTTGGAAGTCAGTTTCATAGGAACTGCTGAAATTTCCCAACCCTTTGTATTCACACCTACTTTGGCTCCCAGTCCACGGGCAATAATTTGGTGTCCAAAGCAAATACCCACAAGTTTGATTCCCCGATCTACTGCATCAGCACAAAACAATGCCAGTTTGTTGATCCATTCAATATCATCATACGAATTGTGTTTTGATCCTGTAATCAGAATAGCGTCTGGGGCGTTATTTGTCAAATCAGGTAGATTTTCTGGATGCTCAACAACATGGTGATAGGTAAACTCGGTCGTTTCTTTGTCCAAACCAGCGTCTAAAAGTAGGTTTCGGAAAATGGCACCGTAAGAACCCAACTTTTCTGAAACTGCCGGGACTGGAGTATCTGCTTCGATGATAGCTACTTTAGTCATTGTAATGAGGTTTGGTTTATCGAAGAGGTGGGAAGCAAATTAAACAAAAGTGAAAGGTGCTTGTGGGGAAGACAAATCGAGGTGGTGTACATGAAATGACAACAAAATAATTCAACGACGGAATGCTACAGCCTTATAAACTTTCAGACATTGCTTGTTAAAACTTCGACCCGATTAGACCATTGAACATGAGCACCAATGCATGCAGGTAATTAGAAAACTCGGGATTTTGACGTTTCGTCATGTGGATGTTCATATAGGAGTTCAATATGCTTGAAGGTTTGTACTTTGATAGCACGAAAAAACAGTGGTCATTGATACCCAGCAGTTTAAATCGCGAATAAGACACGGGTATCGTAAACTCAGTGATTTTAAACCCAAACCTTTCAGCTCGGTGAATCACCACAAGTTCACCCACACAACAAAAGCTAGTTCAACTATATTGAAAATTAACTGTACATGCTCCAAATTTATTGCCAATAGCTCCAAAATGTCTGAATAGATAAATATTTTGAAATTCAATGATATATAACTACAAAAATAGGACAAATACCAGAAGCCTACAATTTCTTTCTTTTGTATAGTTTGTTGATAATGTTACTAGAAGCCTTTAGCTCCTTGTTTCTACTCTTGTTGTATTCCACATAGGCCATATCATCACCACCGGCAAGATTAGAGATATTTCCCACAACTCGTCTAGCTTTACCTGGTTTTTTGAGAACATTAGCGCCCCTACCCACAAAGTTTTCAGCATCATCGCCAGCTTCTAGTCCGGCCATCTCTTCATTCTGCAATAGAACCTCTTGCAAAAGCTCACGTCGTTCTCTAGCAGACGAATAAGCCAGATTAGGCAATTCCTCCATGCCGTGAAGATGTGTGATAACCTTAAAGGCGTAACCTTGGTCAACGAGAAAAGCTTGACGCTTAGTCGAATAATACATTTCCTGCGTATCCTTCGACACCAAAGAGTAGAAAAATGCATTAAAACCTTCATCGTTACGACGCTTAGCACGAAGAATTCTGCCAAGACGCTGAGCTTCTTGACGACGTGAACCGTAATGAGATGAAATTTGAATCAAACATGTAGCTTCTGGAAGATCAATACTAGTATCACCAACCTTTGACAAGAAAATTGTGTTCACATCGTCATTGTATTGGAAATTCTTCAAAATCATCATTCTTTCTTGTTGTGGGGTGCTACCAAAGATGAAAGGTTTGGAAAGCTTGAGTGCATATGCTTTAAGGGCGTAAACATTATCTGAAAAAACGATGATCTTATCGCCTCTTTTTTCGTGATAATCGATCAAAAATTGGCATGCCTGAAATTTGGAGGGATTCATAATGTAAAGAAGCATTCGCTTTCTGGCGTTGACGTTAAGATATTCCTGGTAGAATTCTGCAGTCATAGGACACCAAACCTCAGCACATTGAACATTGGCAATGTGTCCTTTCTGTGACAAATCCATCCAATTGGCTTCATAAAGCTTGGGTCCAATCAAGAAATTAAGATCATCAATTTTGTCATCTTCACGTAGAAGTGTAGCTGTGAGACCAAGTTTGGCATGTGCTGCGATCTTTGTAACAACTCTTCTGAACATTGCAGCTGGTACAACGTGGACCTCATCAAGAATAATAAAACCCCATTCACGCGAAGTCAAGAAATCCATCATTTTTTGCGAGTCATGCGAACGGTTTCGGGTGTTTGCCACCATTGAATATGTTGAGACAACTAGTCCAGCATCACCTTGAAACTTTTCCTTGTTTTCCGAAGTAAAGACTGCTACATTCTCTGGTCTAATTGTACACCACTGCAAAAATTGTTGTCTCCATTGATAGACTGACACTGAAGAAGTACAGAGAACAATAACAGACTTTCGAATAGTACATGCCGCTGTAATTCCAACCAAGGTTTTACCTGCACCGCACGGAAGAACAATAATTCCCGATCGAGCACGACCATTACCAAACATTTTACTCAAACTCTTTTCTTGATAAGGACGAATCTGTGTTGACGGCTTCAAATCAATGTCAAGATCAACATTTCGAGCATCATTTCTAAAATCGTACTCTTCCAAAACTGGATAGTCAATCTCCTGACATCTCTTTTTAACGATTTCGACAGAGGAAGAGGCGATTTCAAACGAATGAACTGCATCGAGATCATCATCGTCATCTCTATCTAATCCCACTGCAGATTGAAATACTGATTCGATATCGTTGGATTTCTTAGCTTCTCCGCCTTCTGCAACCTTATCACCTTCTTTAGTTTCACCCACTGGCTTTGTTCCAGGAATAACCAAGTTGCCGGCAGTAGGCGCTTTTTCCACAACTAGCCCATCTCTAGTGGTAGTTTCTGATGCCTCAATTCTTAGCGGTCCAATTTCAGGATCTTTCAGCAACATTTGCAAAATATCTGCGTGAGAACTTTCAACAAAGTACCTGTTATGCTTCAATACAAGTTTCACTTTACCATACGATACCGTACAATTGTTAATAAACTGAATAATTCTTTTGGGAACTGGAACCTTTGATAATCTGTTGAGTACCGAAATAATATCATTTGTTTGTAGTCCGACTGAAACAGCGGCATACAGAGAATAGGCCGTCAATCTATATTCGTGGATATAATTTGGTCGACTAACTGGTTCAGCAATGGTAACTAAGAAATCTTGAGCTTGCTCTGCTAGTGGCGAAAAACTTTCTAAAATGATACGTCCATCATCTGGATTGATCCATATAGGTCGAGAAGCATGATCTGGCTTCAATTTGAGATATGAAAAATCATTTTTACCAAACATTTGTGCTACACTATCTGGCCTGTAATCTGTAGGAATTTCGGGGAGATCACCTTTTGGTCGCGAGGCGTCGTTTGTATTTGTTGAGTTTTCTGAATAGTCAATTCCACCGGGAAGCATTTGATTGCTGCCTCCAATCTTCAGTTTTATCTTTGGGATAGCTAATAGCTCTTTTTTAGTATAATACTTGATGTAAAGCAGAATTCAGATATACATACCTGGTAACGAAGTTTCTTCAGCATCGCCATCCTCTTCGGAGTAGTTTGTTGTATCTGTTTCTTCTGACTGGCTTTCTTCATCGTAATCTTTCGTATAGTCTTTCGGAGTGTGAAAAACAATGGTTAATTTCAAGTCAGATATGAGATCAAGTCGTATAGACACATACTTTGACGTCTGGACATTTGTAGTGTATTTAAATTTTCCAAAAAAAAAGGCCTAAAAAAGTAATGCTGTGGTATATGATATGGTTGACCAAAAGAATAATCTGTGATGCGCAATTGGTTATAAAGAAAGTGTTCAACTGTCCAAGCGATTCCGTCTTGATGGCAACAAACGTGAGAAAAGATGAAAATAGTCGAGCCTAATCTAAAATACTACAGGAATTTGGGACCTATTTGACCAAGACGGCAATACTCAGGGTTGGGGTGCATGCCCATTTGGTCAAACGCAAGACAACCCTTCTGACGCCGTAAGAGAATTGCAATAAAAACATCAAGTTTAGTATAAACAATTAAATTAAATAAATATGAGCCTTTGCACAACATCTCTGTTCTCAAGAGAAAGATTGGAAAGCGTTCATCATTTCTGCTTCCGTAAATTCGACAGTACATACATAGCCTGATTCCCCAGCAGTATTGTAGTTGCGTTCGCAAATCATTCTTAGCTTATTAAACAACGTGGAGTATTCAGATTCGCAAATCTTCCATACCTTGTTCACCAATTTAATTTGCAAGTCCTTGTCTATGCGTGTACTGTTCACGCCATCATCAATATCTCCAAAGTGTTTCTCAATACGTTTACGAAGCAGTTCGAGGCCCTTTCTAAGCTCCTTAATATCGTAAAAGTGGACAAGTTTTTTTAGTGCACTTCGACTAAGGCCTGGCTTGGTAGAAGGATCGTCATTGATATTTTTTCGGTAAACGGCTTCAACGTCATCAACAAAAGTTCGAAATTTACCAACAGGTCTGTGCATGAGAAATTTGACATAGAGAGCTAGTTCGGTTCGAAGAGTAGTCGTAGACAGCTGATAAAGGTTGTGGAGCGCCTGATTGTTGTGTTCCAGTGGCTCAAGACCATCACTCATCACAGTCATGTTTTCAATCATAAAAATATGGAAGTTGAGCAACTCCTTATCTTCATAATCATTGGGGTCAGTGATCGCGCCAGGCAACCGTGCGTCCGGAACCTGTTGTGCCATGCCTGATTCTTTAGCCGTTCGTTGTAGAGTATGAATGATGGTTTTGCCAATTTGGTCGTAAGATTTGTCCACAATAGAACGGAATCCCATATCTTTGTCTTTTTCTCCAGATGGGAGCTGATTCTTGATATCTTGTTCAATTCTCTTGCAAAATACTGAAAACAAGCTGACAAAAAACACAGGACCGGTTCGTTTCTTGCTTGAAATCATGGTGCTAGCGATTCCAGCAATTTGTCTACTAACAAATTGGTTCCAGATGAGTATGATTCTATCGTGGACACGAGACAACAGCTGGTTAAGGAAGTCTTGATTGCTAATCTCCAGACCTTTTCTTAAAATTTCAATTGCGGTTAAGGTACCAGGACAGCTAATTGCACTTTTTTCTAAAGTTTCGGAAAAGAATTTAACGATATGGTCCTGCAAAGGAGCAAAAAGTTCGTTCATGGTATTAAGTACTTCTTGTGACTTCCCTCGATCGGCATCAATGTCAAAAATTCGTTCTTCTAAATGCATATGCTTTGTAGAGGGGTTCTTGATCAGATCACTATAATTCGAATTTGCAAATGAAGACAAGTGAAAAATACGAATCAGTAGTTCTTGTTGGCATACAATCAATGATTTTACCACTTCTAACGTCTTGAACAAATAACCGCATACAGGAGACGGCTTCGAAAGTTTAGCAATGATAGCACTATCCTGAGCACTTGAATTAGCCGTCCCTGGTGCAGAACTTAATTTGTCGTGTGTTTTCAACTTTGCCAAAGTGCCGGATCGTTTGAGTGTAGCTCTAGGCATCAGTGTAGCGGTAGCTCCTTGTGAAACGTTGAAAGGATCGCGAATCTGATCAGTTTGAGAAAAGATTTTTCTCCATTTCAAAAAGTACGAACTAGAAGCATCATCATAGTATGGGTTAACACTTTGCTGGTAGCTTTTTAAAATACTAAAAAACACGCTGCTGTCAATTTCCTTTATAAACAGGATGATTGCAGAAGTTGGGTACAATTTTGAATAAATTGCATTTTCCACAGTGAGAAGTTGTGGTTCATTATTCTGCGATGGAGCAATGACTTGACTTTCAATTTCAGATATAGCAGATGTGAGTTGAGAATCTAGGAAAAATCTGTACTTTGCAATAAAATCGGCGGAGGCTTGATCATAAATATGTCTTTTTTCTTTTAAAGCCCTCATATTTCCTAGAAATTCATTTCCAGAATTGTTTCCAGTAGACTTGACAGCCTTCACAGCATGGTAAAGGTCTACTAGCACATTTTGAACAATCTCTATGTCCGAAGGCCTCTGAAATCCATATGTTCTTAGAGCAGATAATGTTTGCTCAGGTAAAGAAACAGTTCGCAAAATGTTTTTAAGCTCAGTCCAGAGAACCTTTTGATTTCTTGTTTGAACTTGTAAACCTTCGCCTTGACTTTCAATATGAATAATATCTTTGACAAAACTTCCCAGTTGTGCAGAAAACGATGCGAAAACCATATCAAGGTTGTCGCATTCTTTGATTGCATTGGCTATAGTTGATTCTAGGTCGCCCAGCTTGTCATCTAAGTCAACCACATTAACAAGATTTTGAGCTTCAAGTGAAGAAATCTCTTCAGCTATTTTTAACTCTAAAGTTTTGGCATCGGTTCTTCCCGTCCAATTCAATTCTTCTAGAGTATCTTCCACAACAGAGGCGTTTTGTGCTGATAGGTACTCAAGAGGTCTCTTGTTCTCAATAGACACTTTATCAGTAATATCTGAATTGCCGTTATTGGTAGATTGAACACGTTCATTCAACCGATGAGCCTCGGAGGGCCTTTCAGAATACTTATCTTTAACAAAACTCTCATCTCCTTCCTGTGATTCAGTATGCGCATTTTGATGACCGTTGTGTAAAGAAGGATCTTCGTCCCGATCTATGTAATCGTCGAAGTCCAATTCCTCCTCCCGATGTTCATGCCGGTGAGCAAATACTTTAATCTCTTGAATAGAAGAACGTTTGTTGGTTTCTTCATGGATCACATCATTGGCCAAGTTGTCAAGTGTGTTTTCGGCTCCAAGCTCAGAATGAACATTTTCACTTGGTGCAGAAATGGTGATTGAAGGGAGATCATCCGAATGACTTCCAAAAACTGGCTGCTGGGTTTCCCGAGGAATAGAACGGCTGGCCGAATCGTTAAAACGAGGGTCAAGCTGTGAAGAAGACTTTTGAATCCTAAGATGTTGAACTGGATCTTTCATCAACACAGATTCTTCCTGAGATGAATCGGTTATGTTTATTGTAGGTATGCTGTGATCAAATGGCTGGGAAGCTATTTTGGCTGAAGCATTATCTCGAACTGAGTGTTTATCATTCGGAGCATTAGCAAAAGCCATTCCGTTGTTTGGCTTCATGGTATTGGCATTTGATGATGCAAATGATGCTGTCGATTCGACAGCAACTGTACTAATGGCAGCCCCTATGGCTGTACCATGGGTCGTTTTTTCGCTTCGGATAGATAAAGGCTCAACTGGTCTAATGTTTAGAGTATTCCCAATCGGCAAATTTTTGGAAGGACTAGCACTATTCGTCCTCGAGGTAGAAGCCATCGCATTAGCGTTTACGAACCTTTCGGAATTATCCTCTAGAATCATGGGTCGTGGAGCCGGCTCTCTCAGCTTCACAGGAGGTTCAGAAATAATCATTGGTCGTGAAGTATGCTCTTTGATCTTTGCGGGTGTATCATCAATAATCATAGGTCGTGGGGCATTCTGCTTAGACTGCGTGGGTATACCATCAATGATCATAGGCCGAGAAAGTTGTTCTTTGGGCCTTGTAGGATTTTCATCAGTGACCATAGACCGTGAAACTTGTTCTTTCGGTCTTAATACTGACGCGGACCGTGATTCGGAAGGAATTGACTGCTGAGCCTGTTGAGGTGGTTGGCGCTCAACACCGCCAGAACGACTAGCATTGGAAAGCTTCCTAGGATTTGCTGGGGCAACATTAGATCGATTACTAGATAATTGAGGCTGTATAACGTTTTGTGCTTTGGAAACATTCCCACTCTCAGCAACATTCGATTGTTGGCTAGTAGGTAGTCTAGTTGCAGAGGGTTGTCTTGAGGGTGAACTAGTTGCAGTTTGGAAGAAAGAAGAATCGAATCCTATCAAATTGGGCTTCTTTCCATTTGTGTACTTCTCGTAGATTTTAATTGCACTATTCATAAATACTGTCTTTTCTCTAGGGGAATTCGTGTTCCAGTAGTATGGTTTTCCAAACACCATGATAAAACCAGTAGGCACCACACTATCATTCTCTATTTGTGTGAGATCGTCAAGATTCCAGGTCTTGCCAATCTGGAAAGAGCCGTTGGCATTTTCTTTAGCCTTGTGAACCCGAACTCTTCCGGATTGACGTACCGAAATAATAATTGCACGGTGTTTTTTAGCGGAACTTGGAGAATCAGGCGGTGGACGAGTTGATGAGTAGTTGGAGTCTTCTATGATGCGGACATGTGTTATGTATTTTTCCAACACTACAAATATTGTTAGCATGATCCATCAGAAATCACGGTCTAATCACTGGGCTTGACACCTACAAACTCCTTCTTTGTCATCTTTTGAAAAACAAGACTCAATAATTTTCTCTTTGTCGCGATCGTACTGTAGCGCTAGTTGTGATTGTGACTGCTGTGGATTAGATTGTCCACTTGTACTCAACGCTCTTCCGCGACCGTTCGACGAAGATACGGAGGGCCGAGCTGACAGTGGCTGTTTTTGCGACATTCTGCAATTTGCAATTTAGGAAAGCCAGGTATTTATCGGTAGACAAGAATAGTTGGCGGCAATATAATCGGTGATGTGTGATATCAAAAAAGAATAAGGAGCATTGAAGTGATTCGGTTGGTTTTGGCTGGCATTCTGGTGTCCCGTCTCACCTGGGAAAACTCGCAAAGCTCGACAATTGTAACTTCACACACGTGACTCAATGATATCTGACAATTTTATAACGATGAGTAAACACAATTTCACTTGTATCACATGGCTATAAAATACGCCTTCAATGGCTACGCAACGTCGACAGGTCAGAGCAAAGTGTTGACTTTCTACACTTCTTTATCATCATCATTCTTTCAGGCAACATTTGAACAATATTTAGTGAAAGCATCATGTCTCAGTCAATTGACCTTTCCAAACACGGGAAGGATATCAAATTACTCTACGACTCTATTGTCGCCAACGATCCTTCTCTTTCATGGGCTGTATTCAATTATGAAGTTCAATCTAACGCTCTTAAACCATACGCTCAAGGAGGTAAGCATGATGATAGTTTTTGCTTCATTTGTGACATTCTAACACTCTAATAGCCGACAATCTTGACGAATTTGTTGAAGAGTTCGATGACGGTAAGGTTCAATATGGATTTGCAAGGGTCATTGACCCCAATACCAATCTTCCCAAGTTTGTTCTAGTCGGGTGGGCTGGAGAAGGTATTCCCGAACGAGTCAAAGGATACTTTGTCTCTCACTTTGCGGCTATTGCAAAGTATTTCCGTGGATACCACGTACAAATCACTGCTAGATCTCAAGACGATATTTCTGTTGATAGTATTTTGGCCAAAGTGGAGGGTGCCTCTGGTGCCAAGTATTCTCAAAGCACCCGGTCAGTCAAGTCTAGACCTACCTATTCAGTATCATCGTCTGGTGCTAATGAGGATGACTGGGGTGATGACGCCCCTCCTGTGGTTGAATCTGAGATTACAAAGGTTCAATCAAGTTATAGACCCACAAAGGTTGATATTTCAGCCATTAAATCTTCTGGTTCATCACAGTTTGCTGCTACGCCGGCTGAACCTGTAAGAGGAAGCTACCAGCCTGTAGGAAAAGTAGACATTGCTGCCATTAGAGCACAGGCAAAAGACGACAGATTTAATTCAAAGCCTGCGCCCCTCCAAAGCTCATACAAGCCTGTCGGAAAAGTTGACATTGCTGCCATCAAGGCTCAAGCTGGAAATAAACCCTCAACATATTCCTCCAATCCTATTGTGACCTCCCAAGAATCATCATCTACTTCCGAAGACAATCACGATGGTGAGCCCAAAAGTCTCAAGGATCGTATGAAAGCTTTCGGAGGCTCTTCTGCTTCTTCAAGTACTAGCAATAACGAGGGTGATGACGACGACCAACCAAAATCTTTGAAAGACAGAATGAGCATGTATCAAAACAATGCAGAGCCGACTTCGAAGATTCCCAAATCACACACTAGTAGCGCCGCTTCTAGCAGATTTACACCCAAGTCTTCTTCAGGAACCGTTCCTCCACTTCCAGCCTCTGGTTTCGGAGGCACCTCGAAGTCTGTGGGAGGCGCAAGCAGAGACTTTGGATCTCAAGGTGGTAAAACACCTGCTCAACTCTGGGCCGAAAAGCATGGCAAAAAGCCCGCTGCGCCTGCTGCTGCACCTGCCTCACCTGCCGATGCATCTGACTCTACCAAAACTTCAGCTGAACCTGAAGATGCTCATTCTGTTTCTTCTCTCAAGTCGAAATTTGCATCAACTTCTATTTCCGATGATAAACAAGAATGCGAAGAAGAACCAGTTGAAGAAAAGTCAAGTTTTGGTGATTTGAAGTCCTCATTTGCTCAAAAGTTTGCAACAGCCAATTCTACTTCAGAATCATCAACTGCAAAGCCTGAAACCAGGTCAACAGTCCCACCTGTCCGTTCGCTTCCTCCTTCTCTACCCACTCGCCAGGAGTCTGAAAAGCAAGAGGAGCTTGTCGAAGAACAAGACTTTGAAGAGGCCGAAGAGCCTGAAGCGCAAGAAGAGCACGAGCCAGTTCCTTCTTTGCCTTCTCGTGATACCCAAGAGGCTGCTTCTGTTTTGCCTACTCCTGAAAAACAAGAAGATTCACCTGCACCTTCTCTTCCTTCTAGATCTTTGCCTCCACCTTTTGTCCCACCTGCTACTTCAAACGTCCCTCCCTCTGCATCTTCAGGTGGCCCTCCTCCTCTGCCGTCTAGACAGCAAGAGCCGGAACCTGAGCCTATGCCTGTGCCAGCTTCAACTTCGGCTGCTGCTCACGCACCTGAATCTGTCTCGGAGGTAGCTGCTGAGCAAGATGATGACGAATACTGTCCTCCTCTTCCTCCACGCTTTGATGGTTACTCCGGTCCAATCAAACAGGAAGTGATCGCTTACTTTGATTATGAAAAGCAAGACGATGATGAAATTTCATTCATGGCAGGTGAAAGACTTATTATTGTTGACGAAGTTGATCAAGACTGGTGGACGGGAATCAATTCCAAGGGAGAACGCGGTCTCATTCCCGCCAATTTTGTATATGTGATTGCAGGAACATGTGCAATCGCCCTGTTTGATTACAATGCAGATGAAGAAAACGAGCATACGTTTACTGAGGGAACCATCATTACGGATATTGATAGTGCTGATGAAGAATGGTGGAGTGGAATCATTTACACTGAGCGTAAATTGTTCCCCAAGAACTTTGTTCGTGTGTTGGAAAACTTTTAATTATGTTTTGCAAATGAAAAGTACATGTCTGGTTAGAAAATAGTCACAGTTTCAATTTATGAGTTCATCTCCAGATTGTGAAATATCAAGAATTTTATATTTAAATACATGTGTTTATCATTGTGTATAAACTAACTGTACACATAATGCTTTAGAAGTGTATGCTAGGAAATTCATCATAAAAATGTTCTAGTACACGTTTATGCGATATTCTTGAGATTTAGAGTTAATGAGACACACAAAAAGCGAAATCGTCATGAAGCTCAAAGCGTGTGTATAGTTGAACAAGTCTTGGGCTCTGGCGGATGTGATAGATGAAAATATAGAAATGCAGTGTTTGTTCAAAAATATCAATACAAAATTAGACCAACTAACTCAGATACACCAATGTGTTATATATGATTTATTTTAAGCGTTTAGTCAGTGAACTTGAAACTTCCGCTGGACATTGTGATGGTACCGCCTCTGTAAGCACCCTTCTTCATCTTGTTTTTGTTCTTTGTGAAATCCTTTCCTCTAACCTTGCTCAACTTATCGTTTGCCTTTTCACCCCAGGTTCCGGCAGCACCCTTGTAAGTGTTGTCTTTGAGAGTGGTGTCAATAAAAGTAATCTTACTGCGGTCAATGCGTGAGAAATGCTCGCGAGTTCCTTGACGGTTGTTTTGAGGAGCATTGTGGTAAAGAGCAGAGTTTTCGTCATATTTGGGTTTCTTAACTTCGATCGACTCAACTTCAAAGGTAGCAACACGCTTCTTTGAGTCTTCGTCAGCGTCCTTCATTTCTGTGTCAGTTTCAGATGAAGGTTGACTTGAGGCCTTCTTAGAAACCTTTGCGACATCCTTCTTGTCTTCTTCATCGTCGGAAGAATCAGAGTCTGAGGAATCAGAGCTAGAAGACGACGATGATGAATCAGAGCTTGAGTCGGAGTCGGAATCAGATGAACTAGAGCTAGAATCAGAATCGGAGTCAGATTCCGAAGAGCTAGAGTCGGAATCAGAAGATGAACTAGAGCTAGAGTCGGAATCAGAAGACGAACTAGAACTAGAGTCGGAATCAGACGAGCTGGAGCTGGACTCTGAACTAGACGATGAAGAGCTGGAGTCAGAAGAATCGGCCTTTTTCTCTGCGGGAGCAGATTTGGATTCAGTTTTGGATGAATCAGAGTCAGAAGAGCTGGAGTCAGAAGAATCAGCCTTCTTCTCAACAGGAGTAGATTCAGATTCAGACTCGGATTCGGATTCGGAATCAGAGTCTGAAGAATCTGAATCTGAAGAACTGGAGTCAGAGGAGTCAGAATCCGAAGAGCTAGAGCTAGATTCAGAGTCGGAGTCGGAGTCGGAGGAGTCAGAATCTGAAGAACTGGAATCGGAATCTGAAGAGCTTGATTCAGAATCAGAACTCTTCTTAGCCTCATCTTTGTCTTGACTTTCTTCCTTCAAACCGTTATTCTTGAACAAGTAGTACAAAGCTTCAATCGGTGGCACACCCTCTTCGCTCTGTTCTTCAGTTTTGACGTCAGCTTCCTTCTTGAATGCTTTTGCTGCCTTATCAAATCCATTAGATTGCAAGTACTCTAACACTTTGGCCAACAACTCTGGCGATTTTGCTACCGATTCTGGAGCTGCAAGCGATTTTCCAACCATTTTTTGTTTCTTTTTCCAGATTTTTATCCTTTTTGGAAGTTTTGTTGATATCTAGATACCAGATTCAGTTTATCGCCGTCGTGTAAACTGGTTAAGATCTTTGTGAGAGAAAAGTAAAAATCACAAACAATTTTTCATCTTTTCAAATTTCAATTTTTTTTGTTAGTTTGGTGCCCATCTGAATGGGACTTTATCTCCCAATTCATTTTAAGGGTTGGGGTTAACAGCTCCAAACTTTTATGCGGCTCATAAGCAAATTTCACTTTTGAAAACGTCACCTAAGAAGTACATGATATTTCTAACAATACACACTTTTAAAAACTTGTTGTACACAAGACATTTTTAAGCATTAAGTCAAAGTGTTTTTGCTTTCACGAAGCAAAAATTTGGCACTATACTCTTCTGGATCGTTTTGGAATAAGGATGAAAGTTCAAAAGCAGATTAGGATACGTAAATGATCAAGACTCAACAGTTTCGTCAACACAATCATGTTTTATGTTTTGTGATAATTTCAGTATAGTTTTTTTTATATATTACTTTATGAATGGATTTTTGCTTTTGCAAAGGGGGTCAATCATTAAAGACGTGGAACAATCCAGTACGAAGTATCGGTGAGAGTGGTTTCAAGATTTGTGTATTTCAATTGCAGCTCCTTCATACTTCTTGAGTTGTCATACTTAGGTTTGATAGTCAAACCATCGCCGTCAACATTGGCAAGACGATCGGCAATATCAGGACGTACCCTTTTCAAAATGTTGATGATATTTACATCGGTTGTTTCACCGGCGATACTTAGGCATCTCTTGTTCGCCAGACCTGGTCTTTTCATAGCAATAATATGGGTCTTTGCAGCATCGCGGACATCAATATAGGAAAGAGTGGTCATATTCAGGTCTTTACCGGTTTTTCCACTGAGGAAAGCATGAATGACTTTGTTAGAAGCATTGATAGTTGAGAAGTTGATGTCGTTGATTGGAGGACCACATATAAAAGGAAGTTGGATTGTGGTGATACTAAACTGAGGCTTTTCAGTTTCAACAAACTTCCACGCAGCTTTTTCGGCAAATAGCTTTGATCCACAGTAGGCGGCGATCAGATCTTTGTCATTGTCGGCTGTCTCCATCGTCAAATTGCTCCAAGAGTCTTCATTTAAGACAAAGTCCGGTGCTGCTTTACTAGAAGGATATGGGGCAGATGCAGCAACTGAAGACGTGATCACAACTCTTTCAACATTCTTACCGTATGTTTTGGCGGCATCAAGCATAGATAGTGTGCCTTGAATAGCAGGCCCAAAAAAATCTTTGGCAGACTTGACATTGAATGTTATAAGAGAGGCAGTATGAAGAACGTACTTGATGTCAGGATGCTTTTTGAAGCATTCGTCAAAAGCATGCTCTACAGAAATGTCTTCAACAATTTCATAGGTAAAGGCGTCAGGATACTTTTCTTTGAGGAAGTCTCCCTTTTCGGCAGATCTAACAGTTCCCACCACACTGTAGTCACCGTCAATCAATTGCTCAACAATATGAGCTGCTAGGAAGCCGGAAGAACCACTTATAAGAATCTTGTCAGTCATTTTGAAATTGTTAGGTGGTGTAGCAGAAGCTAGTTAAGCGTTCAAAAGATAGAGAAGAGCTGAATGGAATGTGATTCAACTAACGTTAATGGCTTCTCTATTTAAGTTGGTTTTTATGGAGGAGTATTCTGAAACTCAATTTGAAATGTGCTGGTATCTCACACACGCTTACAAATGCCAGACACGTCTGATGGATTAAATCAACAGACGTGGCCCGAGAAACATACAAGTGTGCAGACGACTAATCCCTGGTATCACCATATACGGATATTAATTTTTGAACTTGTCATGCTGGAACAAATGTATAACATCACCTTTGACGCTTGTGTGGCCGATCTTTCCAAAGCAACCAAGATATTAATTGCGACACCTTAACGTGGCAATCGCATATAGGAGGTTTTCAAGCGTGCACAAAGTGCGTAATGCTAGTCATACATTGTCAAGCTCGTCAAGATCGATTTGCTTTGAAATCTGTACAAAATACCCCTAGATTCATCATTGTCTGCCAGTAATTACAGTGTGATAGCATACAGGACGAAGAAATTTCAGTTACTCAAAATACAGACACACATAGCGTCCGTGTATAGTACTACATACTATTCAAGTTGGCGGAGTCATCTTGCTCTTCACTTTTAAGAGAGAATTATGATAATATTATTTTGTTTCTTTAGAGTAGTCACATTCCTCAACAGATCTGACAGTTTTGGCCATGCTATACAGCTACTATCAATTAGATTCTTGACAATGTGGATTGAAACAATGCCAGATCTGTTGCTAATAATAACCTTTTTGGTAGTTCAATTTTATTGCCATGGGGATGGGTACTGGTACACACTAGCTGAGCATGAAATGTGGTGACCTTATAGCTGTTTGTCATTCAAAAATCCAAAAAGTATAGATGACGGCTTCGTTTTACTTTGAAAACATTGCGAAAAAACAATATTGGCTGGCGTATTTTCACTCTACGTGATTGAGTAATCTGATCACTCAATGAAATCAAGGAACTAACTATTATTTCAGGGAGATAATTCGAAACTCATGTTCTGTGCATTGTACGGCTGAGTGACGAGAGGTCTACATTTACAGAACAAACTTTGTAAGCAAAAATACGAATCGGCCCACGAACAAAACACAAGAAAACTAAACAAAACAAACAACAAGCGGAACAGATTTATACATGATACGAAATACCTGATGAGCAGCACGTTTGGAAAATACGTAATAGGGTGAGAAGCAAATTGGCACCCATTTTATCCTCAAATTTTTCAAACAGAATCTCAATCATCTAACAACTATTGTAAAAATAGCATTCCATTATTCAACCGTAATTTTCAATTGTTCGCAAAGTTCATAATATTTTGGGATAAAGCTTTCTATCAATTGCAACCTAATCCAAGAATCTGTCCTTTTTGGTTGTAAATAGCAGTTAACGTTGCAAAGTGACTTAGTAGGTTCCTCTCGAGTTAAATTCAAGAGTGTCAACTTTTGGTGATTGTCTACACGTAAACAACTGCTTGCTTTAGAAAGTAGTGTACACTTACTACATAAAATATTAGACAGGATAGCGCCAATAGATGTGTCTAGAAAACATCTTGGCCAATGTATCAAAAAGCCACGATATGCAGAGAGATGTATCAGCATCACTGTAGAAACAAACTATGAAACTCAGACTCTTTTCAGACTTTTCATGAATATGATTGTTCAACATACTACCGATTTGTAGTTCTGATTACTGTCTGTCAGACTCAAGCCGGATGTTTTCAATATCCGTGAGTAGTATGTCAAGCTTGACTTTCTCACTAACAGCTTGAACCACATCATTAATAGTGTTGTTTTCATCAGCAATACCAGCATGTTCGACAGCATCAAAATCATACTCTTCCTCATCATATTCAAACTCATAATATTCAAATTTATATTCATACTCATCATTATCATAATCGTGATCATAATTATCATTTCCATCAAGGTCATGATAAAGTTGATGTTCTTCTACATGATCATGATTATCTTCTTTTACATAGTCATAGTTATCTTTTACATAGGCATAAGTGTACACCGTTTTCATGAGCGTTTGGACAAACGCGGCTTCTGTGTGCGGCTGATCCAGTTCTAGAGGAGGTGGTTGATGCGGATATTGATTCTAGTGCTTGTGTGTACATTGGGTAACATGTTGTGTATGAACTACTAGCTGCAGGATTTCCAGAAGCTAACCAGATAACTTCGTCAACATGTTGTTGCAAAAAAAATCAGAAGACGTGTACGTGAGTAAAAGCTGCAAGTCAAAGAGAAGATCAAGAGGAAGATGACAGTTTTGTGTTTGCATTGGCGAAGTGTAGCTCAGGCCGCAGGGTCCACATCTGGAGTTGGTGATCCGGTTTGTGTGTGATCCCCACGAAATGCGCTCAGTCGCAGCATTAATCTCAAAAGCCATGTGAGTGTACATCAAGAGTGTGAATGTCAATGGCGGAACCGGTGATGGCCATTTCAACATCATGGTTGGCATAAAGGCTGGTGTAAGTTCCACTTTGAGAACAAGACGGTTTTTTTTGGGGGGAAACTAGATATCATCAGTAAATTGACAAAAATAAATGGAATCAATTTAAGTGAAATCCGTAGGAATGTATGTAAACATTTTGGAGAATGTGTGACAAAAGGCAATAATTGAATATGTATATACATATTTCATAAAAGATAGCATGTACTCCAATCCTTTCCCTAAACACTTTTTGCGTAGACATGTTGACTTGCGAAAAATATACTGCCTGTCACGCTCGCACTTAAGCCGCGCCCTCCATTCTAGAGTCCCAAGGAAGGGTAACCAATTGTGCCCCAGAACTACAAACAATTACATCTGTGGCGGAAGTTGGCGTGTCTTCCAAAACAACAACTTCAGGACTTCACGACCAGAAGACTATCTGCAAACACCTCAACATCTCTAGCTCAGACAGTCGACGACCGTCAGCTGTCATCACCCCAAACCACAGAACTTCATCAACGTGTGCTTAGAGCACTCTACCTACGGGCTTACACTTCGCCTTTACCTGAATCCAGTTTAGCTTCCTTAGACAGGTCCATTCGGTATGACTAGCCAAAGCGCTCCTATTTAACTTGACTTTGTACTGACCCTTAGTTAAGAAATATTCCCTGTTCAGTATCTACCTAGTTCTCTATCGTAATTGTAGCCCACAAAATAGCACCACTCTGACACTGCCTAAATTAGAGCGTGAATTATGGTACATAAATTGTAAAATTCTTCACAATGCAACTTGAATAGTATAATGTCAGATCGGGCATTTATTCAAAACAAGCCAAGATGACTCAACTCATCTTTGACAAGAAAGTTTGTATTGTCAATATTTGAGTATACGAAAAGATTATGAATTGGTTTAGTGTGTTAAGAAAATTATACAATTTGTACACAAGGCCATTTGGTAGATTAGAATCAAATCTCAAAATGTTTTGAAGCAACGGTATATCAAACCGTGAATAGTTGTAAATGAAATGTAACTATTCATTATGGATAAATCATGCACATAAGAAGTTGTTGTGTAAAGATTGTTGTTGCTTTCGTAGACTGCCAGTTCCGCCTAGTAATGGAGAAGCTTTGAAATGGTTGTCAAAACAACATGGTACAGTTGACACCCACACTTGCAACAATACACTTGCAATCCGAATATCAAAAAAAAAAATATAAACAGCCATCAGAAGTACCTAACTTCCTTTCCTTCTGTTCAATCATCCAATCATCTAGTTTACAAGACCGTCAAAGTAAGTTCATACAAAACTTGATAAATACATTCCAACCACATCGCCAGATTGCACCGAATCCTTATTAACTCTACAGTATTCATTTGATCCCACCAAAATGTCATTTTCGAACATCTCTTTTCGAGTACACTTCGGTTCCATGGATTCGTCTACCGAACCATCCACCGAACCGTCTACCAAACCATTCATCAAACTGCCTACCAAACCATTCGTCGAACTGCCTACCGGACCATTTACTTCTCCCTCACCCGAAGAGTACATGAACTCCATTGGATGCTCTAATATGGCTTTTATTCGAAGGGCAACTATGCGCTTTCAGGAACGTCAAGCTTATCTCGAATCCAGAATGGATAGACCAAAATGGCATAATCCTCCCAGAGTTCCGTCTGGCTTGAGATTCGAACTTAAAGCAGACTCGTGCACTGATGACAACAAAATACCTGATGTCGAAACAAATAAAGAAAACCGTACTGGATCAGAGACTCATTCCACATTGAATTCCGATTTTGAGCAGCAAAAGACTGATGGTGATTTTGAGCAGCAAAAGACTGATATTGATTCTGAGCAGCAAAAGACTGATGGTGATTCTGAGCAGCAAAAGACTGATATTGATTTTGAGCAGCAAAAGACTGATGGTGACTTTGAGCAGCAAAAGACTGATGGTGATTTTGAGCAGCAAAAGACTGATGGTGATTTTGAGCAGCAAAAGACTGATATTGATTCTGAGCAGCAAAAGACTGATGGTGATTCTGAGCAGCAAAAGACTGATATTGATTCTGAGCAGCAAAAGACTGATGGTGACTTTGAGCAGCAAAAGACTGATGGTGACTTTGAGCAGCAAAAGACTGATGGTGATTCTGAGCAGCAAAAGACTGATGGTGATTTTGAGCAGCAAAAGACTGATGGTGATTTTGAGCAGCAAAAGACTGATGGTGACTTTGAGCAGCAAAAGACTGATGCTGATTCTGAGCAGCAAAAGACTGATGCTGATTCTGTTGCTCATGGACCAGAGTCCATACATGAATTATCATCCATTTCAAACAATCAACAACAAATTGTCCTCTCATCCACCACCCCGACCATCGAGAATCCTCGTATCAGTCTATGTAGATCTATGCCAAAGAGCGTGTCCCTGTATGAAAGGTTGATGAAGCACAAAATGCAGTGCGGACTTGCATTACAGTCTAATCCTCCAGATTTGGTAAGACAAAAACGACCAATGGAAGTCGACCATTATTCCAACACCAGTAATTCCGATCCTAAGAGGCAAAAGACTGATGCTGGTTCTGTTACTCATGGACCAGAGTCCATACATGAAGTAGCAACCATCTCAAAAAACCAAAAAAATCAACAACAAATTGTTCTCTCCTTCTCCACCCCGACCACCGAGAGTCCTCGTATCAGCCCATCTAGATCTATGCCAAAAAGCGTGTCCCTGTATGAAAGGTTGATGAAGCACAAAATGCAGTGCGGACTTGCATTACAGTCTAATCCTCCAGATCGGGTAAGACAAAAACGACCAATGGAAGTCGACCATTATTGCAACACCAGTAATTCCGATCCTAAGAGGCAAAAGACTGGTGCTAATTCTGTTACTCATGGACCAGAATCCATACATGAAGTGGCAACCATCTCAAAAAATCAAAACAATCAGCAACAAATTGTTCTCTCCTCCTCCACCCCGACTATTGAGCATTCTCGCATCAGTCCATCAGAAAATCAAGGAAATCAAGGAAATCAAGGAAATCAAGGAAATCAAGGAAATCAAGGAAATCAAGGAAATCAAGGAAATCAAAAAAATCAAAAAATTTAAAAAAATCAAAAAAATCAAAAAAATCAAAAAAATCAAAAAAATCAAAAAAATCAAAAAAATCAAAAAAATCAAAAAAATCAAAAAAATCAAAAAAATCAAAAAAATCAAAAAAATCAAAAAAACAAATTGTTTTCTCCTCCTCCACCCCGACTATCGAGCATTCTCGCATCAGTCCATCAGAACATTAAGAAAATCAAAAAATCAAAAAATCAAAAAATCAAAAAATCAAAAAATCAAAAAATCAAAAAATCAAAAAATCAAAAAATCAAAAAATCAAAAAAATCAAGAAAATCAAGAAAATCAAAAAATCAAAAAATCAAAAAAAATCAAAAAAAATCAAAAAAAATCAAAAAATTAAAAGAATAAAAAAAATTAAAAAAATTAAAAAAATCAAAAAAATTAAAAAAAATCAAAAAAATCAAAAAAATCAAAAAAATCAAAAAAATCAAAAAAAATCTACAACAAATTGTTCTCTCATCCACTACCCCAACCACCAGGAATCCTTGTATCAGAAGACGATCTGGACGTATGCCAAAGAGCAAGTCCCTGTATGAAAGACTGATGAAGCACAAAATGCAGTGCGGACTTGCATTACAGTCTTACCCTTCAGATTGGTAAGACACAAACGGCCAATGGAAGTCGACCATTTTCCCAACACCAAATCTACATCCAACCATGGTACTACATCATCCTCACTCTATAAGAAACGGAGGCTCGTTTCACTCGCAAAATCGACTACCACTTCTTCTTTCGTGAAATAATCTTTTACTGACTTGGCACAAAATCAAAAGTCAATCTCATCACGTTTTGAGCAGTGTTTGCAAGAATATATTTGGAGTCACAAAAAGCAAAGACAACAAGTAAGTCAGTGTTTTTTGTACTATCGCTATAAATCAGAATCATCAAGTAAAGCAAAACATAATTTGAAGGAAACTGTGTTTAGTTATAAATAAGTATGTAAAGTTGTTAATAAAACTATAATATTTTTTATTAAAGTCAAACACTACTCTTTTTTCTTACAATTGAGTTACAAAGATCCAGCTAAAACTTCAACAACACTTGAATACAGCATGGCCCAATACACCTGGAATCTGATATCAACATTTTACTGCCATATTTTCCAAGACATACACTTGCTTATAATATACTAGGCTTGATTTCAATGATGTACAGGCTCCTCACAGTTGTAGAGCAACACCCCACAACTTTTTTTTTAATCGCCCATCAGCACACACTTTACATCTCAACACGCACTTTGCTTCTCAACACACACTTTCAGCAACTTCATCATAATGGATTCTGACTTCAGCAGTATAACGGCAGGCAAATGAAGAAGAATATGAACGCAAGTGTAGGGTTGAGTACATGATTCTTCTTACCGAAAAAAAGGCTCGCGTTTGTCTGGCATTTGTAGGGCTAATGAAAAAAACAAGGTATTCTCTCTAATGCAAGGTTTTTGGATGAAGCTTGCGTGCAGTCTTGTCCGTCTAACCGCAATGCATTGGTATATCTAAGGCCTGAGCAAAAGCATCAGAAAGGTTTTGTAGTAACCTCTAGCAGGACCTCTGCAATGTTGGTCATGGTTTGGGCTTCAGTATGAAAGACGGGAAGAACTAAGCTTCACGTCTTTTTTAAAGAAACTGGTCGGGGTAGAGCGACTGCAGAGAAGTATCAGGAATGCCTAGAGGAGAAATTGTTACCGATATATGAGCCTCTCCAAGTATTTCAGCAGGACAATGCCCCTATCCACAAGTCCAAGTCTACTCAGGAGTTTTTTGAAAAGCATGGAATTTGGGTCTTGGATTGGCCTCCTTACTCACCCGACCTCAACCCGATAGAGCATGTGTGGCATTACTTCAAGCAAACTCTGTACACTAGGTATCCGGTTCTCTTGATTACAAAAAGTAGTCAGCTCAGTACCGCTTACTTTTGTGATTGTTTGCATGAAACTTGGAATAGCCTAGAGCAGGCGAAAATATGTAAGATCACTGAATCTGTTGACGAACGGCTAGACGCTGTGATCAAGGCCAAACGCCGGTATACCAGGTTTTAATCTACGTATCTATAGCTACATAACGATGTATAAATGTCTCTTCTAAGTACATTTTGAGATATTCTATGATTGTTGTAAAAATTGACAGTGTGTGCTGATGGGCGATTAAAAAAAAAAGTTGTGGGGTGTTGCTCTACAACTGTGAGGAGCCTGTACTCTAGCAAAAAAACATAATATTATTATGTATAATATATTAAAATATTTTACTGAACACTATTGGCTGTATATTGCAGTTTTAAAATATGATTTTATTATTTTTGATCCAATGATTGTCTCTCAAAATAAATGGTAGTGTACCAAAGTACGTACAACCTCATTACTGGGATAAATGTACACAGTATGCCGAGAAACTGTGGCGATTTATGATTATTTTGGTTTGAACCAGTAAAACATGATAGTGATTTGAAAGCATACAAGTTAATAACAAAGGCCAATAGTAATATGCACATAAACAAAGATGTAATAAAAAGCTATAAAAATACGTACTTATTCCTATGGAATACATCTAGTGTTTTGCAATCACAAAAATATCCAATTACTGGTTAGAAGGAACAATCCATTTGGAAATATCAGAAATGGTTTCTTCAAGGCTTCTGTACTTGAACTGAAGCTCTTTCATACTTCTTGAATTGTCAAATCTAGGCTTTTGATTACTAGGCAAGCCACTGGTATCAATGCCTGCAAAGCGATCAGCAATATCGGGTCGAATGGTTTTCAAAAGACCGATGATAGCCTTATCAACAGTTTCACCAGCAACACTGAGGCATCTCTTGTTAGCCAGTCCTTGAGATGTCATAGCAACAACATGAGTCTTGGCAGCATCACGAACGTCAATGTAGTACAAGGGACTAGCAGTAAGTTCTTCGTTGGTTTTACAGTGAAGGAGCTTCAAAATTGCTTGATTAGAAGCGTTAAGAGTAGTAACGTTAATGTCGTTAATTGGAGGGCCCCAAACATAAGGGAATTGGAGAGTAGTAATAGTAAAATCAGGTTTTTGGGTTTCGACAAAATCCCACGCTGCCTTCTCGGCAAACAGCTTCGATCCACTGTAGGCAGCAACCGGATCATTGTCATTGTTGGCGGTCTCCATTGTCAAATTGCTCCAAGAATCTTCATTTAAAACATAGTCTGGCTTTACAGAGTTGAAAGGATAGGGAAGAGACGCAACAATAGAAGACGTAATTACGACTCTATCAACATTTTTTCCGTATGTTTTGGCGGCATCAAGCATAGATAGTGTGCCTTGAATAGCAGGCCCAAAAAAATCTTTGGCAGACTTGACATTGAATTTGACAAAAGAGGCAGTATGAAGAACGTACTTGATGTCAGGATGCTTTTTGAAGCACTCGTCAAAAGCACGCTCTACAGAAATGTCTTCAACAATTTCATAGGTGAAGTTATCAGGGTACAATGCCTTGAAGTAGTCACCCTTTTCAGTTGATCTAACTGTTCCAACGACAGTGTAGTCGCTGTCAATCAATTGCTTAATGATATGAGCTGCAATGAAGCCAGAAGCACCACTGATAAGAACTTTGTTGGTCATTTTGAACAGAAGATAGTTTTAGTATTGGGATAAATTGAATTTGTTGATGGATAAGATGATGAAGTGTTGAGTCGATTGATGTTATTTTTCAAAAACTGTTGATGATTCTAACCAGTATTTATATTGTTTTCAATTGCATAACTTGCTTCATACATGTCAAGCTCAACATAGATCTTCAGTTTCGTTTCATTTCAAATCTTACAAATGGCTTGTGTACAGAAAGGACTGGCAGAACAGAATTATAGTCTTGTCGGCTTAGAAATTCTTTTTGCAACTGCAGTTCACGTTGCTGCTTTTTTCTACTGCCTAGATTTACGAGATGCAGTAGTGAATTTCGTAAACATAATCACCAACACCCTGTGCAGTTGGAGATTGCATGTATAGCAATAGAATGTTTCTAGGCCGCACGTCTCGGATTGTATTCTAGAGGATTTCTCTTTGTAATTTGCTCTAGACACTTAATCCTCTTTGGGTTTTCTTACTTTGTGACAGAGAGCCATCATGTACCGGAATCACAAATATCGGAACCTGTTTGAACCCGCAAGCCGAATCCCCATTTTGTGTGAACTTTTATTAGTAATTGCCTATAAAATATGCGGAACTGAGGTTACAGGGTTCGTTCCGTATGATGACTAAAGACAGTTGTCTGATATTGAACACATTCAAAGAATAGCCACTTCCATTTTAGGCAATATCACAACCTAAAAGTTTCTAAAATGGCCTCTTAAATGACAACATTGTCAGCTTTGATGTCTTGATCCAACAACATTTGAAGGCCTTGTGATTATAGCAGCGTATCACACGTATAATGGACTGCAAGAAGCACTCTACCAAATGTATTCTTCAAATGTATAGTTGCTATATAGATCATTTGTTTTTTGTTGACCTTCGTATATTTGTTATTATTACATTATCAACTGCAAAAACTCTTTTTGCTTCTATTTTGCACACTTTTTGCGTGAAACAAGGCCATGAATTCTGCTGATTGGTATGTGCTTTTTAGCATTTAAATCAATATATACAGATCGATTAAGGCCGTTATGAACAGTATTTTTTATCAACAAGAACGAAAACCAAAACCTGAACTTTTCATGCAGGTATTCGAGACAACCATGATAGTTTGAATTCTGAAAAAAAAAGCCATCAAATGGGCTGAGAGATTCTGTTGGCAATATTGGTGATAATCCCTTTGAGACTCAAACACAAAAAATTGCAGCTTTTCCTTGCTTCTTGAGATATTGAATTTAGGCGTCAAGAACGAACTGCAACTTTATACCAGGCAACTTGTAGTTTGAAATCGTATTTTAGTTCATCTTTTTTGCAGTCATTAAGTTTATTTTCAATTGCATTTATTTTTTTATTTTTTGCAATATTAATACATTACTTATTAGCAGAGTTTTGACTCTTCATGGCAGTAGCATACGTTTTTGCAGATTTTCAAACGTTAATATATAATAGTGCTATCCATCTCACCCAATGATTTTTCAAACGTATAAACACGTTCATTCTATCTTTCACTTTAAGGCCATCATTTCACAGGTGCAGTATATTCTTACAATTTGTTGAAGGCAGTTTAGAAAGCAATAAAGTAGGATACTTCAAATTTATACTTATGTAGAATAATTTCCTGAAATTGAAAGGTAGGACGTTCAAGTCAACTTGATTAAATAAATTATAGGATAAGACTAAGCATCCCAGTATTTACTGGTACTTGTACCGAATAAAGACCATTAAAGCTGCAAACCTGGGCGTGTAAACAATTTAACATTGAGAGACCCGAAAAATGATATGCTATCAATACTGAAGATGTAAGGTATATATCAAAAGTTAGAACAAAACTTTGTGAGTGATACTGTGAAAACCTATAATGACACTGGCATCAATGATACGGAAAACTAGCAGTAGCAGGTATCTTAAAATTTATGCGGCCTAGCAATATAAATTTGCCTAGCATGACTAGCATTTTTACCTCAAAGCCCTCAATTCATGCTGTAAATTCTTTGAGAAACTCTCAAATAACTGTCAAGTATTTTAATTTGCTTGCCAATTTTGTTATTACAAAAAAGTCTACATCGTTCTTATAAAATCAATAAACACGTTTCCATGAATTGATTCCGAATGTGTATTCAGAAAGTTTGATTGCCTGATTGGGAAATCCGCTGGATCTGGTTTAATGCGGCTGATACTTGTACGCATTTGCTTCAAGCAAATTGAACACTTTATGTTTGTATCTGGTTGTTGAAGGATCTAAAGATGTTTTTGAGTAAAGTATTTGTACAGAAGCATTGAGCTATTTCTTGTTTGTATATTAGATTATTGCAATAGCCAGGATTGAATTTAAGTGAGGTTTGGTATTGTATATGCACATTTGCGCAATTTTGGATTCCTGTATGATTGTTATTCAGCAACTGTAACGTTTGTTCATAGCAAAAAGATTTTTCTGAGGATGATTTATAGAACTTGAATGTAATAGATCTAAAATGACTCGGAATCAACAATCATGAAATGTAGCATGAATGTGTGTCAAAATCAAATGAAAACTTAAAATACAAGATATCAAGTCGCATACTTCACAAAGTTTTCTATCATAACTGCAGGATCAATTTCAGAGCCACAAATTGTTAGTAATCTTTTGATAGTTACACGTATAAAGAAACAGTGATACACTCTTGAGCTTTAAGAGATGATAAAAAATGAACGAGTTTGTTTGGCGGTGAAAACAGACCTGAGCTCCGAATCTTGTTGCAAATTGAAACTGGGGTCAAAATGTGTGTAATTTGCTCTAAATGGCCAACGAGCTCTCAGTCTTACCACTAACTGTAATTTTATACAAATTTGGCTTTTCTGATGCTCTTTCTAGATTCTTGACCCATTTTCCATATTTGGGAACCATGGCACAAAACTCAAAGTGAAAACGCACTTGAAAGCAAATCAATATTTTGGAAGATGTGTTTCCGCTGTTAGTTGTTTGTGTAATTTATGATGTACAGTGATTTAGAAACGATTCATTTTAGTGTTGATATCCCGAAACTCTCAAAAAACAGTTATTTTCTGTCAACTGATGATTGGAGTTTTGTCAAACAAACAACAAACTGCTATTGTTGCCATCTGTACTTTAGTCACGTTGATATTGTGTATTCGCAAATCCTGTGTTAAAACAGATAATTAGTTGTTTGCTATGTTTTGAATATGTTTTTTTTTCACTCGTTGTTTTACCAATCGACAAACAGATAGTGACTTTTGACTACATTTTGCAAACTCAAAGATCTCAGGACCTGGCTTGCTCAATCCACTATCCAGATTAACTCAGTTACGAAAAGCAGATCCCATAGAGTCATCTCGCATGCATTAGATTGCAAACACTTCACGCGAGATATTTATACAACTATATCTCTAGGGAATACTTAATCCGTTTTTCTTAATTTTATTGTACAAACATAATATTGAAAGAACCAGGGACAATGTAAAGCTTATATTAGTTTTAGTCTGCAATTTAGAACTTTTTCTATCAAACCATAACATTCGCGGGATTCAAAACACGTTTGTTTACATGGTTTACTTTCCATATCCTTTTTTCCAACGTATTGATAGCGAGTTATAGAAACGTATTACCGTCAAACTGTAAAAATTACAGCCGTGTTTATGACAACTGTTGATATGTAAAAGATAATGAGTAACGGGAGATAGTGATTTACATAGAATCTATTCATAAAGTATTTATGCTATACACCAAACAACTAAAAGCTACAAAAACAAAGACAATAAAAAATTAAAGAAAAAGCAGTCTGAACGGTCCTCAAAAAATAAAACGGCTCATTTGTGGATTATTTTGTGATGAATCAAACCTTATGAGTACGCTCCGGATAGCCCAATTTCTTGTCCGACCAAGAAGAGTACTGCAGCTCTAAATACCTGAAAAATGGGTATGTGACACCAGTGAACAAGCAACCCAGCCAAGTACCAATATCAGCTCCGTGATCACCAAACTTTTTGGAGACAGGGCCCACAAAGTAGACTTGGCACATTCCCATAATGACTCCGAGAACACCAAACATGAATCCAATAAACGCGGCGACTCCAATGGGGAGACGCTTGCGGTTGTCCCAATCGGCCCAGTTATACACGTCTGTGTAACCGGGGAGATTATGGCGTCTGAAAATAAAGGTTTCTTCAAACAGAATGGTCATGTAGAGAATGCACCAGTAGCCAATCATGGGCAAAAAGTTATTGAGAATTGTAGCCAAGGTGTTACGACCAGCCACGGACAAGACAAAGAAGATTATAACGGCCAAAATGACCAGCATGTAACGGGGGACCTTGCTGACATGCAAACTCCAGACTTGAGAAGAAAGAGCAATGGAGTAGGTGTTGATGATGTTGTTGGACACTAAAGAAATGTACATGACAACAAGAAGGAACTTTCCACCACCCCTCCAAGGAGAAAAAGCGGCGTTAAGAAGACCTCCATTACCAAGACTCTCATAAGCAGCCTCCCAGGCGGGGACAACGGTAGTTCCAGTTGCAATGCAAATACCTAAAATACCAACAAACAAGGTGGGAATAAGAATAGAGAAAAAAGTCAAGCAAAAAGTCTCCCAAAGCGGAGTAGACTCGGGAAAATCAATGTAGTAGTCGGAGGTTACACCAGCCCAGGCACCAGTAACACCGAAAGAAAGAGTGAAGAAACTCATCCAACCTGCTCGGATGGTAGCGGGATCCCCGGTTGATTGCATACTGGTGTTGAAATGAGGAGCACTGACAACCCAGAGCAACAAGAAGGAAACGTTGACAGGAAGCGCAGCATAGTCTTCGAAATACTGGACGTATTTGATACCAAAGATGGCTACAACCAAAGAAATGATGGCAATAATGAGAATACCAATTTCGATCGGCACCTTTTCATCAGAAACTGCAGAAATGATCTGACCACCAGTAATGGAATTAACAACGGACCAACCGAGTAATGTAATGACGTTCAGGAAAGCAACTCCCTTTGCAGGCCACCAGCCAAACATGAATCTAGACAAGACCATTTGACGAAGACCGGATCGAGGACCAAATGTGGCGGCGTAAGCGGCAATCACACACCCCAAAAGCGAGCCAAATATACCAGCAGTCATACTATCTTTGAATCCGAGACCAAAGGCCAAAGGTCCCAGGAAGAACCCTGCCATGGATGTGAGACCTCCACATGCACTGAACCATAGAAACATAAGCTTGAAGACAAGCTTGAGCGAATGCTGTCTTTCCTCCGGAGGAACACGGTGGATACCTCTGAGCTCGACGCCAAACGAGTCAAGCTTTGTGTTGAATTTGTGAAACTTGTACCAGAACCCTTTGTTTTGGTTAAGATGATCGGGTTCGGTTTTCGACGGCGGTACCGAAGATGCAGAGCCAGTATGATGCATTGTGGAGCTGTCGGCGTTGCTGAGCTCCCACGAATTTACAGCGGCGTTTTTGCTATTGCCTTGGAGTTGACCATCCATAAGAATATTTGTTATTGTATACTTTGATCAGGATTAGTATAGAAAAATGCACGAGAAAAAGTCTGCGATTTAAGAATCTAACGGTAATAAACAATAGTATGTCGACGGCTAAACTTAGAGGATTGATTGGCCAAAGTTTTGCAATGGGCGGATTAATAAATGAAACCGTGTGATGAGATGTAGATGAAGATCAGAACTGGGTCAGATCTCGCTTTGATTTTGAAAGAAGGATACAAAAGTCAGTTTTAAAGAATTATAGGATAACGCGTTAGACCTGGCTCAAAGGTGATTCGAATTGATATTTATAAGTTTTGCGGAGCTCAAAAGCCCACGCTAATAGCAATAGAAAATTTTCATGACATTTTGCAGCATTAGCAAAGGTCAATTGTTGAGTTTTGTTCGTTCGCTTGTATATGAGTTAAATCAAGCTGACACGGAAATCTATGATCCAGAAACACACTATACTGTAGAGCAGCAGATGCAGTGTCTGGGGTTTGTTATTTTGTTCTTGCCTTTTATTGTTATTTTATGAGTATTTTTTTAGGCAAATAAAATTAACCGGTTTTGTCGCGGGAAACAGACAACCGCAGATCTTTGAACCAAACAGGTCTCAAAATCTTGCTGAAATTCGTGGGCTTTATGGTTATAGGCATTGCAACCATTGTGATTTAAGGGGCTGGTAAAGCGTAGGAATGAACCGGAGTGGTCAGATGGGTCTGGTGACTAGTTGATTTATGTTCCATTGGCAGTGTGTTCTGGAAGAGAGCTAGTTTGGAGGAAAGTAGAACTACAAACCAAATAACCAGTTTGAAGCACTGGCTGACCGGTGCCGGCAGAGAACTGTGGAAAGAGGATTTTTGGTGCACCTTTGGGCCTTCGTATCAAAGGAACCACAGATCCACAAGTAACAGTGAATATATTGCTGCTACTGCACCCGAGATCTTTGATAGCACAAGCTTTGAGAATCATGATGCGCTTGCACTCGCACTTTGGCACTTTGTCAAGCGCAAAACCGTCGTGTTACATTCAAACTTGAACATGAAAAGCTTTACGACGAGCTTTGCACTTGAATGGATCGAATACTTGAAGTCTCTTTACGACTCCCGGTGCGTGCCTGATGATCAATCGGCTATGGAAAATAGATGAACTGATCCCGGGCTCTCTTCTTCCGCCTGGCCAGTCGGAACTGCCTTATAACCCGTGTGTAAAATACGAGCAATCAGGGCCATGGAGACTAATATGTGTTAGCTTGTGTGGGTGCGGTCCAACGGACGACTATGGGCCATCTCAGCGGTTACAAATGGGCTTATTCAGTGAACCATGGATCCGAACACTGGAGCGGAAGCAGCCTCACGCTTGTTGATTTCCTCGTCGGCTGTATGTGCTCAACTGTTGCTTTTGCTTTTCCCTTGTCGTGGTTGGACTCACGATAATGTTGTTCAACGCTGTTGTAGAACAGTTTTTTAGCGTTGTTTTCGATCATGTCGATTTTTGTCAAACGAGGCGAAACTGCGGCCTTTGTTGCTCAGATGAAACCGGTTTGAGTCCCATGTTTTGAACTTTCCCATCATGGTCTGGAGTCGTAGCCTTTGTAAGATATGGTAACGGTGTATATTATAGCTAGTTACGAGAATCTGCGAATAGCTTTGTGCGCCTCTGTCTGTCTGTGCCAAAAATACGGTAGAGCTTTGCGATAATATGATTCTAATCTGAGGGAGTGGGCTCATAGTGGCAGTCTATAGGGCGGAAACCGACTGGCTATAGGGTGACTCTTGAGTCATATAAAATACTTAGATAATATACGCGTAATCAATCTGTCAGCCGTGTCAACGGTGGAGCACAGAAGTTCCCGGGTCAGGTCAGGGTACAGACCTATTCCCCGGGAGATCCGAACTGGTAGGCATTATCAGACAAGCGAACTTGTAGCTGATTTTAATAAGTAGATGTTGCATATATCACTGCTGTCAGGGGAGTTGCTGCTGTGGTTTGTCAAACGAAAAGGTTTGGAAAGAAAAACCAAAAAACAACAAAACCAGCTGTTTTCAAAATGTAAACGCATCTTACAATACCAATGCCGGGAAAGATTAAAAACCAGGCACTGTTTGCAACGACAGAACAAGCTTGGGATCAGGACAGGAAATCACTGCCAGATAGGACATTACAGTGATTCAAGTACTGTTTATAATTCCAAACCAAGCATGTCTTTTACGAGGCATACATGCCAACAGGGGACAGTGGTGCGGCAACTCTACGCGGGAAAGCTGCTCGGGGATGGATGCTGAACTTTACACAGGCTCTGAGTGCATGTATTTAGCGAGAGACCTGCAAAGGGTTGTACGAATTCCCAACCAAAAATGACTGAAAACAGGCAGTGTTGTTCACTCGTTGGCTTGTACACAAAGTAGAATTTCATAACACTGTTTGGCTATTGGCGACGATGCTCAAGATTATTCCGATTTGCTTCGGAATAAATTATGGACCTGTTTTCTCGACTCTGGCCTTGCTGGTAGTGGAGTGTGCACTTTGGAGGTTGCAGCAGAGACACCGAGCGGTATTCCAGATCACAGTAGTTGTCAGACCACTGAGGAAGGAGTGTGTTACATGCACCCGTGGGGTCACCAAACTACAGCCTCTAGCGATGGGTGTATTTTTCCAATGCCCATCGAATACGAGCGAAAGCAGCGTAACCTGGAACCCACCCATTCACAACAACAACAACAAAGACAAAGGGTAACATTCAGGTCCGCTCGCAGCCGTTCTCGATGTGCCCGAATAGAACCGGGCCACTCTGCACCGGGTTTTGGACGAGTGTTCCGAGAGAAAGAGGGTATATTATGTGTACATCTACTACGCTTAGAGTACAGAAGCAGCCTATGGAACATGTGGAATACACTGTGGCCCACCACTAACACCACTACGAACAGCAGCCAAAGCGGACTGTTCGGCTATTCAGGCATTTGTAAACACCTTTTCTAGAGCTTTCCTCATGTAGTAGACATAGTAGACACCCGAGAAGTGTACACAATTCCAGGCCTTGATCGCTCCTTTGTAGAATCCTCTGATAACCGAAAAGTAGTCCCATCGCCAGAACTTGTGTCTACTGGTCCGCCAGAGAACACTGCCCATGGTCTGATAATTCTGTCTCGGAGAACACCACCTTCGCAAGGCTGGCCACGAAACCCCACGCATACACAGCAATCCCCATATAGAACACCACCGCCTATCAACTCTATCACCACTCTTATCACCGGCCTCTTCGGAATCGTCAGTCGCCAGGAACTAGTCATGAAACCATAAACTCATGGAGTCATTGATCCATGTTTCAGTTTTTATTTTTCATTTTTTTTTTTATTTTTTCATTTTTTCATATTTTTTTTTTTGGGCTGACGCATGAGCTCAATTTTAGTCCCGATAGCTTCTGCTTATTAGTATTTTTTGTTACTCATTCACGTTTTTTTTAGTTAATTTTTTCTCCCTTTTTGATACACCCATCTCTACGCATCAAATCATCATGGAGGCTACTGATGATGTCCTGATCGAACAAGCTGTATGTCTCGCCTCGGGCGTCTGTCTCGCGCGCGCGCTCACTAAAACCGTCAAAAAAATAACTAACACCACTCCTCGTATAGTGCGATTCATGTCGTATACGAAAACTCAAAGTATGTGCACCACCCCTACTCTCTCACCGCCAGTTGCAACAAGCTAACAATCCATCATCCATCAGTGCTCCAAGGAACTACCATCTTGCTCAAAGTGTATGCAATACAACAGAAAATGCACCTACTCGCCAAAACCAGTCAGATCTCCCTTAACAAGAAGGTAGGTACGTTGCTCTTTTTTAATAGCACATTTTGGTTTTACCCAAAACCCAGATCTCGCTAACATCACGGTCGCCGCAGCTACCTCACAAAGGTCGAAGATCGCGTGAGGAAACTCGAAGCACTTCTGCATGAACTTATCCCGGGCGCGGATATAGACAAGCTGGTCAAGAAAATAGTTCTTTCTTCTCCGAAAGACTCGCACGACGCCAAAAGACTGCTGTACCACAAGCAAAACGAATTGAATCCGTCATCATCTGATTCGGAAAACAAAGATAGCGTCAAGCAAGAGCCCTCGCCCGCTTCTTCCCAAGAGGCTCATAGACCCGTGATGCCCAAAGACGAGGTCCCTGATGAAGCTGATGGGTTTGACTGGGTGGAAGAGGACCTTATTGGTAACGACTTGACTGACGGAATGGCGGCGCTGTCCATCAATCCCAAGGGTACAGGATACTTTGGCCTAGCATCGAGTTCGGTTCTTCTAAGAGCGCTCAAAAAATGGGATTCGTCCAAGTCTCCCCAGTACGAGCCTGAGCAGGATAAAATGCTACCGGACGATATCGAGTTTGACTTTCTCCGGAGTCTCGAAATACAGTACCAGATCAACACACAGCTTCCCGGACCGCACCCGTATTCAAGGCTGGTAACAGACAATTTGGTGGACGCGTTCTTCAAAATCTACAACTCATCGTACCCTATCATCTACGAGCCAACGTACCGTCTGCAAATCGACAATCTGGCGCCTCGTCCCAAAGACGACGTTTGGGCGTTACTACACAACACCGTTCTAGCTTTGGGCTCATGGTGTATAAACCCGGAAAACAGCTCTGCCGATCTCATTTACTACAACAATGCGAGAAACAAGTTCAGATCAAACATTGCAGAGACAGGGAACTTGCCGCTTGTACAAGCTCTCACACTGCTGTCCAACTACGTCCAAAAACGTAACAAGCCCAACACGGGATGGAACTACCTGGGCATAGCCGTGAGAATGGCTCTGGGATTAGGTTTGCATAAAGAGTTCCCCAAGTGGACGCAGTGCCCCTTGAAGGTCGAAATGAGAAGAAGAGTTTGGTGGATTCTGTACATGTTTGACTCGGGCGCAGCAGTAACTTTTGGAAGACCTATCAATGTCCCGGGACCGGAGATGATTGACGCCAAACTGCCAATCAACACTCACGACACTATATTAACGCCAGGAACTACATTTGATATGCTCAAGACCACACAGCTCAAAGTAGCAGAGCCTACACTTTATTCAGGAATTATTGAGCAAACAAGACTCTGTCTGATAACCAACAACATGTACAACCGACTATTATCCAGCCCAAGTCCATCAGCAGAGGAGTCTTTAGAATTCAACCAAACCATCAAAACCGATTTTATTGATACGTTGCCAGATTACTTCAAAGATGACTACCAACTGGATCATGCTTATCCATGGTTCTCGCTTACAAAATACAGACTGTTGTGGCGTGTTAAGAACTTCCAAGTCATCATGTTCCGACCGTTTGTGTTGCAGAGAATTCTGCAGCTTGGTACTTCGACGCAACAGCACTCGTCTTCCGAGCCCGAGGACGCGTGCCGACAGATCTGCGTCACTGCTGCTAGAGACACAATTTCTCTCGTTGACGAGTTCCTTGAAAGAAACCCTGGCCAGACTGCAGTTGCGACATGGTATGCTCTTTACTTTTTATTCCAATCTGCTCTGATCCCCATCATTTCTCTATCCTCTGAGCCCACGTCCGAGCAAGCCCCGAGCTGGATCGAGGACGTGGACAAAACGAAGCGCATTTTGCTGTCGTTGTGTGACCAGAACAAGTTGGCCCAACGATTCTACGATGTGATTGGCGATTTGTCAAATCATTATAATCATAACACCGGGGACCCACAAGAATGGATGTCCGATATTTATTCAATGGTGTTTGATGTGCCAGGCACAATGCCGCTGACGTTTCCAGAAGACTTTAACCTAGCAGATGATACTATTATCATGTAGCTGTTTGTTTTGTGAAATGAAAATGGTTAAATATAATGTATATTTAATTTTTAATTTGAAACTGCTTGTACTCGTCACTAATTCAACTGTTTATTTTGTATTCTGAATAATAATAATTCAATTACAGTCTAGATACATATAATAATCACAGAGTAGACATCTGGCCTTTATAAACTTACATCAAAGTCAGTCATAACGTTTCATGTGTATTAGCTCTTTTCAAATTTCAAGAAACATAACCAACGAAATATAATAAATATCTAGATATTTAATGATCACGCAAAAAACTTGATTCCATTCGGGTCCAAAAAACTTTGTAAATGATTATGATGTGCAACAAAAGTGTAAACTGCAATGTTTTTGGTGTAAGGAATCGGATCCAAGTTAGACTTGTAGCCGTCCTTACTTGGCTGGCAAGCCATTGCCACGATCTTTGATCGTTGCCACTAACGATCTTTATCCGATGATCAATTGTATTTGTAATGATGATGGCAATCGCCACCATCATCCTCTGATCTCATGATCAATTGCATTTGTCATCGTTGATGGCATTTGCCACCAACACTACTTGATCTCAAGATCAATTGTGATTGCCACCATTTCAGATAACTATATAAAGACCTGATTCTACCCGTAAGCATGAGAAGGACAGACAAGTTCAACACAGTCTTAGAACAAGTATCAACTAGAGAAGTGTCTCTAGGTTGATATTAATATTGCCTTCCTCTGAGCTTGTTAGCTCTTCTCATGGTCTCTAGTAAATATTGTCTATCTAGTAATACACTAGATAGGCCGGACAAGACTTGAGCTCCCTTACGGGAGCTGACGTCCGTTAGGACCCGGCCGATGTCTTATGTCAACCAAAGACGGCTCGAATCCTTACATTTGGTATAAATGGACGGTTAGTGTAGTGGTTATCATCCTTGCCTTCCAAGCAAGGGACAGGGGTTCGATTCTCCTACCGTTCATACTTTTTACATTATTCTTTCCCGAGCCGACTGTATTGTGAATGAAAAGCTGGTCCATGTTCCTCAAGTGTAATGTAAGTGATATAATTCACGTAATTGATAATCTTGGTTAGTGCTGTACATTATTGAAATCAAGCCTAGTATATAAGCAAGTGTATGTCTTGGAAAATATGGCAGTACAAAGTTGATATTGACTTCCAATTGTATTCGGCCACGCTATTCAAGTGTTGCTGAAGTTATAACTGGATCTTTGTAACTCAAGTGTAATAAAAAATAGTATATTATAGTATTTGAGTCTAATAAAAAATATAGTTTTATTAACACCGTTACAAACTTATTTATAACTAAACACAGTTTACGTTTAAATTGTGTTTCGCTTTACTTCATGATTTTGATTTGTAGCGGTAGTACAAAAAAGACTGAATTACTCATTGTCTTTGCTTTTTGTGAGTCCAAATATGTTTTTGCAAACACTGCTCAAAACGTGATGAGGTTGACTTTAGATTTTGTGCCAAGTCAGTAAAGGATTATTTTACGGAAGAAGAAACGGTAGTTGATTTTGCGGGTGGGACGAGCTTCCGTTTTTTATAGGGTGGGGATGATGTAGTTGATCTTGCGGGTGGGACGAGCTTCCGTTTTTTATAGGGTGAGGATGATTTAGTGTTAAAGTTGAATGTAGTTATTCTAGCAGGGGTAGGAGGAATTTCGGAATTATTGGTATTGGAATAATGGTCGACTTCCATTGGTCGTTTGTGTCTTACCCAATCTGGTGAGTTAGACTGTGATGCAAGTCCGCGCTGCATTTTTTGCTTCATCGGGATTTCATACAGGGACTTGCTCTTTTGCATACATCTAAATGGACTAATACAAGGATTCTCGGTGGTTGGGGTGGTGGAAGACAGGACAATTTGTTGTTGATTGTTTTGATTTTCTGATGGACTAATGCGAGAATGCTCGATAGTCGGGGTGGAGGAGGCCGAAGGAATTTGTTGTTGATTTTCTTGATTTTCTTGATTTTCTTGATTTTCTTGATTTTCTTGATTTTCTGATGGACTGATGCGAGAATGCTCGATAGTCGGGGTAGAGGATGAGAGGACAATTTGTTGTTGATTGTTTTGATTGTTTGAAATGGTTGCTACTTCATGTATGAACTCTGGTCCATGAGTAACAGAATTAGCATCAGTCTTTTGCCTCTTAGGATTGGAATTACTGATGTTGCAATAATGGTCGACTTCTATTGGTCGTTTTTGTCTTACCAAATCTGGAGGATTAGACTTTGATGCAAGTCCGCACTGCATTTTGTGCTTCATCAGCCTTTCATACAGGGACTTGCTCTTTCGCGTACGTCTAGATGAACTGATACGAGGACTCTCGGTGGTCGGTGTGGTGGATGAGAGGACAACTTGTTGTTGATTGTTTTGGTTGTTTGAAATGGTTGCTACTTCATGTATGGACTCTGATCCATGAGTAACAGAATCAGCATCAGTCTTTTGCTGCTCAGAATCGGAATTCGATGTGGAAAGAGTCTCTGATCCAGTACGGTTTTCTTTATTTGTTTCGATATCAGGTATTTTGTTGTTATCAGTGCCCGAGTCTAGTTTAAGTTCAAATCTCAAGCCAGACGAAATTCTGGGTGGATTATGCCATTTTGGTCTACCTATACTGAATCTGTGATAAGTTTGAGATTGCCGAATGTGCATAGCTGACTTTTGAATATAAGCCATAGAAGAGCATCCAATGGAGCTCATGGACATTTGGGATAAGGAAGAAGTAGATGGTTCGGTAGACGGTTCGGTGGATGGTTCGGTAGATGGTTCGGTAGATGGTTCGGTAGACGAATCCATGGAACGGGGGAGTCTTTGAAAAAAGGTCTTAAAAAATGCCATTTTGGTAGGATCAAATGAATACTGTAGACTTTATAATGATTTGGAGCAACCTGGCGATGTGGTTGGAATGTATTTATCAAGTTTTGTATGGATGTACTTTGACGGTCTTCTGAACAAGATGATTGAACAGAAGAAAAGGAAGTTAGGTACTTTTGATGGCTATTTGTAACTTTTTTCAATACCAGGATTACAAGTGTATTGTTGCAAGTGTCGATGTCAACTGTACTATGTTGTTTTGACTTCTCATTTCAAAGCTTCTCCATTACCAGGTGGAACTGGCAGTCTACGAAAACGATAACAATCTTTACACAACTTCTTATGTACATGATTTATCCATAATGAATAGTTACATTTCATTTGCAACTATTCACAATTTGATATACCGTTGCTTCAAAACAGTTCGAGATTTGATTCTTATCTACCAAATGATCTTGTGTACAAATTATTTAATTTTTCTTTATACACTAAACCAATTCATAATCTTTTCGTATCCTCAAATCTTGACAATACAAACTTTCTTGTCAAAGATGAGTTGAGTCATCTTGGCTTGTTTTGAATAAATGCCGGATTTGACATTGTAATATTCAAGCTGCATTGTGAAGAATGTTACAATTTATGTACCATAATTCACGCTCTAATTTAGGTATTGTATTTTTCGCAAGTCAACATGTCTACGCAAAAAGTGTTTAGGGAAAGGATTTGCGTGTATGCTATCTTTTATGAAATATGTATATGATACACCTAATTATTGCGCTTTTCACACGTTCTTCTAAATATTTAGATATTCCTATGGATTTCATTTAAATTGATTCCATTTATTTTTGTCAATTCACTGATGATATCTAGTTTCCCCCAAAAAAGTTTCCTTGTGCTCAAAGTGGAACTTACACCAGCCTTGATGCCAACCAAGATGTTGAAATGGCCATCACCGGTTCAGCCATTGACATCCACACTCTTGATGTACACTCACATGGCTCTTGAGATTAATGCTGCGACTGAACGCATTTCGTGGGGATCATACACAAACCGGATCACAAACTCCGGGTGTGGACCCTGCGGCCTGGACTACACTTCGCCAATGCAAACACAAAACTGTCATCTTCCTCTTGATCTTCTTTTTGACTTGCAGCTTTTACTCATGTACACATCATCGTTTCTTCTAATTCCTTTTGCAATGCCATGTTGACGAGATTATCTGGTTAGTTTCTGAAAATCTTGCAGCTAGTGAGATACCAGACAGCTCTGGCATGCAAATTTTGAAAGATGACTTTAGTTCACACATTGATGTTATCTGATGTACACAAGCGCTAGAACCAATATCTGCATCAACCACCTCCTCTAGAATTAGATCAGCCGCACACAGAAGCCGCGTTTGTCCAAACGCTCATGAAAACGGTGTACACTTATGACTATGTAAAAGATAACTATGACTATGTAAAAGCAGATAATCATGGTCATGTAGAAGAACATCAACTTTATCATGACCTTGATGGAAATGATAATTGTGATCACGATTATGATAATGATGAGTATGAATAATATAAATTTGAATATTATGAGTTTAAAGACGATGAGATTGATTATGATTTTGATGCTGTTGAACATGCTGGTATTGCTGACGAAAACAACACTATTAATAATGTGGTTCAAGCTGTTAGTGAGAAAGTCAAGCTTGAAATACTAGTCACGGATATTGAAAACATCCAGCTTGAGTCTGACAGACAGTAATCAGAACTACAAATCGGTAGTATGTTGAACAATCATATTCATGAAAAGCTTGAAAAGAGTCTGAGTTCCAGAGTTTGTTTTTACAGTAATGCTGACATCTTTCTGAATATTGTGGCCTTTAGATATTGGCCAAGATGTTTTCTAGAGACATATATTGGCGCTATCCTGTCTAATATTTTATGTAGTGAATGTGTATGAATTTGTTATCTTTGGTTTTGAAGTACAAATATAATAGTGTATTGTATTTTAATGTAAAATAGAAGTACGATATCTTCTATTTTTCATGAGGCCACCAGATATTTGCTTAGCCAAGTAGCATATAAAATTGGGATCTCCGACAAATGTGGCCACTTTCAATGATGATATTTAAAAGTCGTTTATAAAGCGAAATATCGTCAGAATCCATTATTTTATCACTGTTTCCAGATACAACTGCTAATTTTTTTATTCTATTTTTGGAATATTTTCTTCAAAATGTCTATTAATTTCTGGTTTGAGTGCTTTTATACATCATACCCATCACGTTTGGAAAAAGCTTTATGAAACAAATAATCCGGATGATATTTCACCGTGTTAGCTACTTATAAAATTCATGACCACAAGGTGGTGGTCCCATTGGGGAGTCGCGGACAGTAATAATATATCACAATAACAACTTAAAGTAACAAATTACATAAAAATACTATAAAAACTATTTACAATTTAAACAAAAACAATCTACAAATCTTTTAAAACAACATGCTTTTAATTTTCTTTTCCGTCCATTATCAGAAAAGGCTTGATCATGAAAAGAAGTACGTGGAATTGACTAACTCGTGAACGTCGAAATCTCCCTTTGGAGGAATTGGTGCAATGCGTAAATGTGTGAAAACTCCAATGGTTGACTTCTTGCGGCCACTTCGTTTAGGTGCTGTCTCGACCTCTTCTATACTAGTTTCAGCATCCACCGTTTCAGCATTAGTGGCATCAATAGTTTCGCCAGAAGCTTCCAAAGCATCCATACCAGAACCGGCGTGTTCAGTAGACCTATATACACGGTTTGCGGCAGCCTTTGTTTTGGAAGTCGCGGCCTTGACATCTGGAGTGCTGGAAATAAGCTTGTCAAGTTCTTCTTCGCTCAAAGTTTCAATAATGCTTAAAGGAGTAACCATGTTGTGACCACGCTCAACTCTTTCGGGATACTTTTCAGCATCAGAATGCAGCAACTCATATCTTTCTTTCTCAAACTTGAGTTCGTTTGCAGTGGAAAGAGTGGACACACCCAATTGTCTGGCTAAAGCACGTCTGGCTTCAATGATTTTGATTCCGACCTCGCTATCAGCAGGAATTTCTGTGTATTCCAACATACCACTGTATCTCAGAATAAATTCATTGCGCAGCTGCTCAACCAGATCGACTTCATGCAATTGAATGAAAGCATCACGCAGAGCCTTGTTCATAGCATCAACATCAGCGGCATGTGTCCAGTAAGAGTCGTGGACAGAAGCAAACTGTAAACCTAGCTTACCACATTGCGTGGCACTCAAAAGCATATGTGTGGCATCTAGAGAGTGAACATAGTTGGGAGGGAATGCAGTACGCTGCTTTCTGGCGTTAACACCACGCATGGCGTAAGGATCGGACAAATACACACTTTGAAGCTTAGTGTTAATTTGGGTCATCTTTTCCTCACGATAAGGTTGCACGATAGGAAGACCTAGGGGTGTAGTCCAAATAACACTTGACATGAAATTGGGTCTTTTACCATTACGCACAGTGTCATCGATATCGAGACGAACCGATTTGGCAATCTTAGTAGCTGTTTCTCCCAACCAATCTTGAATGAGATGTGCACCTTCGAACAAAGATCTAACGGCCTGGAAAACTTTGGCAGCAAGGTAAGATGAGGCAATGAAAACCTTGTCGGGATCAACACCTTCAGTGTTTTTCAGCTGATTGGCGATTTGGGCACGGGCTCCAATAAATGTAACACCGTACACATTGGTCATGACAGTTTGCTTGATCGTTTTTCTAACCAGCTTATCCTTAAGCATCAATGCCATCTCGTTTCCTTCTTCAGCATCTTTGTTGACGTAAACCTTTACAATTTCCAGAACCTTAGAGTAGACATCTTGAGGGCGATCACTGGGCACTAAATTGACTTGCTTAGCTCCTTCAGCGTCACCACCGAGAGCAGCATAATGTTGTAATCCGTTACAGGTACCATCTTGATGAACAGGCAAATGACTCACAAAGTCATGAGGGTTCTCCATTGACATGGCTTCTCTCAGCTCCAAACAAACTGCAAGGGTTTGCCAGGGATTTTCGGCATCCATCCACCATCTCTTACCATCCAAAGGCTTCTCTGCAGAATCAATAACATCATTCATATGCAAATCAATAAACGCTTCACGCTCATCAAGACTGTACTTGTCATAACCAAAAACATTGGCTGCATGAATCTTCAACCACTTGAGACCACGCTCTCCAAGCTTTCTACCGTTCCAAAACTTGAGCAAACTTCTTGACAGATCATCGCCCAAATGATTTAAATGCGGAGAAAGAGGGTATGCACGACCACGGAAATCCATGTTATGAGGAAGATAGAATCTTTCTCCCAAAAACGCTCTTGCAATTTCAAGTTTGTAACTTGCACTACATCTCTCCGAAAATGCATTTTGATGCTGGATATGCAAGACTCTGCATTCACGCAGCCAGTCTCTTCTAACTGAAGGATCAGCATTACGAGGGGGTGCAGGAGGCAAAACAATTTCATCGTGTTTAGAGGGTATCTTCAAAAAAGCTTCGCCTTTATTCCAAACAGTAGTGATGACTTTAAAAAGATCAGAGTTGATAGTCCAAGAAGTTTCGCCAAGGACGTTCAAACCACTGTATACACCCTCAATATCCTTTCTTTGAGAAGCAGCCTTCAAGTATGCTAGTTGTTCGGGTGCGTCCTTAACTCTCATAATGTCTGTAGAGCTGTAAAGATATCCACCGTTGTGATAGGAGACCCAAGGTTTGGGCTTGACAATCATAGGAAGAAGCTGGGGTTGCAGGAATGACGCACTCTTTTCTCCAGAAATGAACTTTGTCAAATATCTGTGAACCTTCAAAACACCCAATCTAGTACCAGCTTGATATTGGTATCCATGGTAAAAAGCTGGTGCTTCACTTTTAACGCTGACGCCAGTGACGGGATCTGTACCATAAACGGGTACTTTGGCAACGTGAAGTAAAAGCGAGATCAGCAATGAGCCAATTTTAGCTCTTATTTCAACAGGCCAAGCAGTGTGTTTAACCAACTGACTGTCTTTAACAGAATCCTTCAATTGAGTAACATCGTTTAAGGTGCTAGAATCTTTATTCACACCCCTAAGTGCGTTTTTCTCTCTCTTTAAACTCTTACTAGATTTGTATTCAATTTCCACAGCAGAACCGACAGCCAAAACAGCACGACCAGTACGCATGCCTTCCATGACACCACCAGTAGAGACTAGTTTCAACATTTCGAGCATTGTAAGCATACCAAGTTTTTCGGGTGAAACAAGCATCAAGAATGGGCCATATTCAAACCGCTCTACAGCAGAAGAATCTTTGACAACACCTTTTCTAACACTGAGTTGCACTTCTGTCTTTTTGACAAACCCCGTTGTTTCCTTGATTCTCTCAAACTCTTCTTCAATCAAGGGTTGAAGCTCTTTATTCCAACGCCAAAGAAGGGCTTCCATTGGCTTTAGACTAAGTACACCCCTTTCACGTAGCTTATCGTAGTTAAGCTTCCACGCTTCTTTAGCCGCTTCCAACCCTCTGGTTTCAATGGCTTCTTGCCTATTTAAGTTGAATTCGTAGAAAGCACTCTCAAACTTTTCAAGATCTTCAGGTTTGATCTTTTTTGAGATCTTCCAAAAATCAATGTATTCGTTGGTGTTGTCCAGAATTCCTTCGGGAAGGATGTCCGAAACATCATCCAAAAATTTCTTAGTTGCTTCTGGAGAAGACATACCCGTCAGATTGTGGCGAATTGCTTGAAGATTAACTGTGTCAGAAGTCATAAGTTTTTCGGCGCCTGGTTTGTGTAAAGTTTCAGCATCGCCAATGGTATACTCTTTTTCCTCTTCAGTTTCAGGAGTCTTGGTCTCCACAGACTCAGTAGTTTCGGATTCTGTCATATCTTCTGACGCATTAGAAACCAGTGCTCTGTAATTCGGATCCACGACAGTGATCGGGAGTTCGCATGCCTAGTATTGTTAGTAAATCGCCGCTTGATCTAATAAGAGCTTTATACATTATACTCACAGAAATAATTTTTGCAATAACATCAATGCCCAAGACCTCAACATTTTTTAGCAGATCTTGCTCAATCGAAAGTTTGGGGTTGTGAGAATAGGATTTGGCCACATCCTGGAAAAACTGCTCAAGCTTGCTTTTCTCGTAGTTATGAGCAAGAGCGACATTTCTTAAAAGAATAGCGTATGTAATTGACGAGGGTTGAAAGTCTGATTCCTCAAGCTTGGAAGTGATCATTTCCAACCAGCTTTGAGCAACAGATGCATCCTTTTCATTAACCTCGGCCAAGCGAAGAAGATAGTTGTTGACCGCCACCGTCACTTCGGGTCCACTTGATCTCTTGCTAAAGTTGATCAAAACATCTTGAGCTCTGGAGAAGTTTTGTGTGTCAAGACACGCTTCCAATAAAGTCCAAAGATGCGAATAATCCTTAGAAAAAGTGTTTACATTGATGGTATCATTAGGCGAAGACCATGAACTAGCTTCGTAACCAGTAGATATCTTGACTGTCCCTGATCTGATGGGTTTGTCAATAACTTGCTTACGCTCAAGAGCAAGTAAATGATTAGTGGGGTCCGTAAAGGAAGTAGTGGCAGTCACGGAAGACTGATCAGATGTAGATTTCGACTGGAAGGATCGGATTGTACTAGATTTCAATAGTAAAGATGCAGATGGGGATAATGATGGTGATGAGAATGTCAATAAAGGTATTGAAGCTGGTGAGGATGCTAGACGAGCGTAGTAGTTGGCACGCTTTGAAGAGCGCGCTATCGTTTGTAACCCTCTCATTTTTTCCTGCTAGAAAAAAGGGATCAGAGAAAATGGGATACTGTCAGGATTTGGGAAAGAAAAAAAAATGTTGGAGAAAAATATCGGTTACTAGCAGATTTTTTCCGACTTTTAGCGTAATTTTTTTTTTTTTTCAGGCTTTCCTATTTTGTATTTGCACATATAAAATTTTTATTGCTCACGTGACCACTGGAAGGATCTTTTATATAGAGGTTGGGGTTCGCAAAGACCCGTTGAAAAATTCAGCTCCCAACGGCTCTTGCACGCAGTCAGAGGAAGCCCGCAACGACACCTGAAGCTCTAGGAATAGGCTGATAAGCCAAACGAAGGGAAACAAAATGCTCGCCGACTTGAACGTTCCATGGCCAGCAGTGCCAAACCGTGTATCGTTACAGACTCTGTCTCAAAGCCTGTTTGTGCTTAAAGAGCTTGGATACACACATGTTGCACTGAATGTTTCAATCGATGCTTCATCCAAGAACAAGCCTGCAAAAGGCACTAGTAGCGTCGACAACGTTAACAAAATCGATTTGTCTCTGCTTCCAGCACCTCCTCCAAGAGGACTTACAATTTTGACTCGAGTGACCTTCACACTAGACGACTCTTCTGCGTCCCACGAATTACAACGCATTCCAACGTTGGGAACAGTATATGATATCGTAGCGGTTCGACCGAAAACCGAAAAGACTCTTCAATCGGCTTGTACTGCTATGGATGGTATCGATATTATTTCAATTGATATGACCGTCAAGTTTCCTTCATTTTTGAAGCACAAGACTGTTGGGGCAGCTGTTGGAAAAGGTATTAAATTCGAAATTTGTTACTCTGGCGGCATTGATCCATCTCTAGCATTTCAGGCAAACGATAACATTAAACTTACAGCCCCTACTGCTGTATTTACCAAGAGCGTAATCGGATCGGAGGCAAGACGAAACATTATATCAAACGCCAAACAGATTGTAAGAAGTACGCGAAAACGTGGAATTATTTTTTCTTCGGAAAGCTATACTTGCGTTGGATTCCGGGGGCCATTTGATGTGATTAATTTGGCTACTACTTTATATGATATGGACAACATGAGAGCTCGTCATGGTCTGGATCGCATTCCTGGATTGGTTATAAAAAGCGGAAAGTTAAGAAAATCCAGTTACAAGCAAGTTATTTTAACTCATCCGGAGTAGTTTACATTTCAAATACCAGACTTTACTAATCATTATGCATTTTGCTTTCTATATCTATGAACAAGTTGCTTGATGAAACGTGAATGATTCTCTATGAAAGAAGAACGGCATAGATTTTGATATTCAACAATGACATGTAAATGAATGGACGTTGACAGAATTGTATTACACAGGATTACAGTTAGACGCAGAGTATATGCTTTGAGGTAACATTTGTCATTATAGACTTAGAACGTATCAAAAAAGAATCGATAGTGTAAAATAGCATGAGTGAGTCCATGACTATGTACAATAGAAACAGCTATGTACATACACACGGCGACAGGACCCTGAAACTTTTCTTACATGGGCATATGTGCCTAGCATAGTACACTGTCTATAGAGACGTTAATAAATTGCTAAGAGTATTATTAATTCAGAAGATATACTCTACTCATGTTTATACATAATTCATCTCATTAGCAACACCATAGTGTCTCTATAGTTGTAGATATAGTCGGTGGATATTATTGACTTTTTTAATAATGCTCAGATTTCTGTAGTCTTCTCCAATTATCGCATAATGTGTATACTCGTAGCATTTTGCTAAGGCTGGAAACGCGGGGTTCAACGTAAGCTATTTTTCAAGCTCAAACTACCTTGGCTCTTAGTATCTATACCATCTCCGACTTTGGCCACAGTGATTAAGCGACAATATGTAGAATTACGCTGATTATGGAGGGGACACTAAGCTACCTGAAATTTACGACCTACGGCCAACGACATCTAACTTCGCCAGATGACGTCTCAGAATTGCCGTCACGATGGGTTAAACATCCAATGGACTGTACAAAATTTCACTAAGCGATTTGAATACTGTAATTGATCTTAAATCAATACAAAGCCGGAGGCCCAGGAAGTCAAGGCACTCAAAACCGATAAGCCTGGACCTATGATATGTGGTATTTACTACTTTGAAGTAGAGCTACATACCTGCCTACTCGAAGTCTTGGTGAATGTTGGACTTTGTACAGGTTCAGCAGGTTTAATCAAACTCCTCCGATTAGAGACGGTGACGTGAGGTTACCACTCCGACGATAGCAAAACGATTTCATATCCTATACATGGCGTCAACACCTGCCCGAATTTTGGCAGGGTCGACACAATTGGCTGTGATTTAGACTTCTTCAAAAAGTGCATATTCTACACCAAAAACGGGATTCTGCTGTCAGAGGTGCAATTCGACAAAATTACCAAACGATTGGCAGATATGTATCCATGCGTGGGATTCAGGCTGTCAGCTACTATAGGAGGAAATTGCGGACAGTCAAATTTTGCTTTTGATCTGTACGTCGAATCCAAAAGAAACGAGATTGTGTTATCTATCGAAAGCACGCATTTCATACCAAGCGCAATTTTGAGAGACTCCATGACTCAGGCCAAATTGGAGGAGGAGGTCAAGTTGATAATCAAAAAGTTTGTTACATCGAGGTTTTCCTATCTGGGACACGTTGAGTTACAGATGTAAAACAAAAGATGAAGCACTGATTTTCAAAAACATCGACCTCGGTGAGGGTTGAACTCACGATCTTGCGATTAACAGTCGCACGCCTTAACCAACTTGGCCACGAAGTCTTACATGTTTTTTACGAATATCAGAGAGCTATACATCATTGTTTCTGGTACATGCTTAAACTGCTTTTTGAGTTCAGTTACGGGCTGACATGTAATTTACAATAACATAATGGCCTAAGATATATTTGCATTCGTTCATTATGTGAAAGTTTGTTTCCACATTTTAAGTCTCAGACAGACCAGATATTCTTTGTTATTCATTAGATAGAGTAGCCCATAAATTGAAGCTTAGGCATATAAACGAGATACATTAAAGACTGTAATATTATGATATTATATTATTATTATTATTATGTGTACATACCTGTACCTTAATTGAATTAGCATAGCAATTATTCATCAGTCAGACTTCAAGATATTGAGAAATATTACGGCTGAGGATTTGCAAAACATCAACATAGCACTTAATGTAGATGTAAAACTGTCCCGCCATGATATAGCTCATGTTTCCATTTTTATCTTGGTGTACACAGTATCCTTGTATAGTACATTTTCATTAAACAAATCAACAATAAACATATTATAAAGAATATTAATCGCTTGAGTAAGGATATAGTTTATCAAAATATTCAATATACAAATTTTGACAAAATATTCAGCCTAATTGATTATAAAAGTGACGACTATCATCAAGGTAAACCACAATCAACAGATCATCATCATTGAGGTACACACCTGCTAATAACTCTGTGCAGCTTTGGTATTTGATTTGTTATAGCCTGTCCTAAAACATTTTTCTTATGACCACTACATCAATATTTTGCCCTAGAGATCACATGCACTGCAGATTACCAACCTTAACCCAATGGAGCATATTGTCCCTGATTTGCCCCTTTCATAGCCGCACCCTAGGTTTACTGACCCCAGTTCGCCTCTAGCTAGTTGTATTGTCGTAACAACAAGTTTGCAGTGGCTGTAATCATCTTAAGGCAAAATTAAAAGTATAAAAACAATTAAACCCGACAACAATTTTTGTCAATTTTTTTGCTTTTTGATCTTGTTCGTTCATCCTCAACCTAGAATACTCTTGCTTTTTTTATTTTTTAATTTTTTCTAAGACTATTGATTGTTGCATTTAAAAGTTTACTTATGGCAGTCCCCACTAAACGACACATGGGCAAAAAGGCCAGTACTAACAATCAACAAAAGAAAAAGAGAATCAAATTAAATTCACATTCTATTGACGATTGTGGCAACTCTAAAAGGTTTGAGGTTTTACAGACAATGGATGCAGTGTGCTTGCCCGCTTTGAACAATCTTGTCACAGCTTTCACCGATATCGAGCGTACTATCACTGATCACAGTCAGATCAATATACTAAGCAAAGTACTCATCAACATGAGCAAAATATTACAGGCTCAAAAACAAACGAGGACTGAGTCAAGCGATGAATCAAAGCGTGTAATACAAAATACCAATATCAGTAGTCCAACAATAAACATGAAAAGTCACGACACAATTGACGATTCAAAGTCCCCGGTACAAATAAAATCAGCACTAAAGTCTCCAGCAGTCACCAACTCTACATATAGCCCGCTTGGCCCACAAGATATTTTTAACTCTTCTGTAACACGAAAGTCCTCGAAATCAGTGGGGTTTGCTTATGACCATGTACGGCTATTTAACGACAATGGGCATCTGGATATCAAAGGTACACCAATTGAACCATATGAGGACAGTGATGATACTGACAATAACAGTTACAATACTGTTAATCACATTAGTGCACAACCGAAAGATCAATCCACGGCCGATTCGAGAGCCGATGATTATAATTCATTATCGTTTTCTTATGATCATTATGCGCAAATGTTTGACTGTCCTGAGCTTGAAGTTTGTAAAAAAGAATACACCACCAGACGCAGTAATAATGTTAAGGAAGAACATGACAACATGTTTAATATTTCAAAAAGTTTTGAGGACGCTGTCAATAGCAAGAAGCCAAACAAGAAACTGTAACGAAAGCAGGATTTTTGCAAGTCTACGGAAGCAGCATTTTAAGATGTAAAGCTCTTTGGAAACAAGACATCACTTTGTCTTTTTCAACAGCATTACTCTCTTCTCTACTTTCAATTTTGATTATTTTGAGACAACTCTCAGTAATTACGCAGTTAAAACCCAACTAACTAGCAATACAGTTTTTACAGCCTTTATTAGATCGTATCAATAAGTACACTTTAGACAAATTTTCATTGGTTGTGTTCAATGCAACTTCAATCAAGTTTAAATTCATATCTTCAAAACACAACTGATTGGTAGAACTACTTGATGCTTTGCGGAAACTCAACCCTGTGGTGTTTAGCCAATGTTGATAATAATATTATAGATGTAACAAAAAGCTTTTCAGGTACGTATGACTCTATGATCATTGTTTAAACTATTATTGTCTATATGCTGTCACAAAACTCATCGATATACGAAATTGTAATCAAAAGCAAAGATTATACTTCCATGCTTTTATTACTACAATTTTCCAATTTCATTTTGAGACGTTACACTTGACGATAAACAATTGGCTTTCGGATTATCTGGAAACTATATTTGAAGTACCAAGAAAATAGTGTAATGTGTATCATGGAATAATCTAATGTCTAGTCAAAGTACAATACCTTCAACTAATGATGGTAACTAAAACTTTGAATAAAGGAATAGCTAAAATAAGGGCTTTTTCTATTGTTAAAATGCAAATCACTCCATGCCATGTTTGTAATATTGATTGCTTTCAACCATATTACGATATCCTTCGTTATACCATTCAGTTTCCTTTTCAGTTTGAGGGAGTATTTCAACCTCGCTTCCAACAGAGAAACTGTACACATAACATCCAGTCCACTTACTCCCACATTCTGCTTCTACTCTAACAACAACACGATCGCCAGTGGCGTAAACGGCGTGAGCAATTAATTTTAAGACAGCACCAACAGGGACTGGCCTTTTAAATGTAGTGTTGTCTAGCGACAAAAACTTGGCATGTGGGAAATGTGAAAACAAACAAGCATGAGCAAGATCATGAGTTTGTTGAAGAAGGTACCCGCCAAAAACCATGGTATGATGAATGTTTCTAAATTGGGGATGCATTACTGAAGTTGATTCAGCACGAGTGGCAGCGGTGGTGAGCTGAGTAGCTGTTGAGGAAGGTTGGACTTTGGGTGGAACAGAAGTATTGTCTTTGGGCATGCGCTTGTATTTGCTGAAAGATTCGGCGCGTTTGAATAGGATTTGTTCTTCTGGGGTTTCGGGAATCAGTTGATTGATGGCCATAGACTTTTGAGTTTTTCTATCTAGAGCGACAAAGGTGAAGTGGCTTCTGAGCGGGCCAGCAGTTACGACAACCTCCATCGAGCTTCGGCCAGCCCAAATAACTTTACCCGAGATTTTAAGATCGGTGATCCCCAATCGACCGTTGGGCTCGTAAGATACATGATCAACAGCTGCAGTCACCAACATTGGCTTTGCAGGAAGACAGTGATTGTAAGCGGCTACACAAGCCATCGAATCAAGCTCTTGAAACACCTTACCGATACGAAGACTCTCGCCAGAAGAGTCAATATAAGCATCCAACAGCCATCTGTCGTTGTCAAAAGGAAGCACTGTGTCGGTAATACTGTCTTTTGGAACTCTAGTCGTTGGTGTGTAATCTTCAGGAGTCTCTAGGAATTCAGCTCTGACAGGGTCGGCCTTAATCAACTCAGTCAGATCACCCGGATTCTTTGAAATGTCAGCCCAAGGCAGTTGTCTTCTCATAGGGCTCTCCATACCGTGAGCTGTGATTGGTTGGAAAACGTGCTGTCTTTCCTCGGGTTTAAAATTCATGTAACTCCTTGTCGAAGTTGCCTTTAAGAACGCTCTTCTTAATGCCAGTGACTGTTTCATTTTGGTAGCGATAGTGAATTCTTGGCTTCAACAAACTTGTAAAGAATAATGGATATTGAAGAACTCTGCTTGATGATTTTTTCAAAGGTAAAACGTTTACAAATTTAAAGTTGGTCGGAAAAATTTTGGAGTCCAAGAAAGCAAATAAAAACTAGACATTGACATTCTCTTGGCCCGGTGTATTAGAAGAACACACGGAAATTAATCGGAACCGAACTCTAATTAGGACAAGGCTGAAAGTTGAAGACAGCTTATCGATGTCAAGCCAGAATTGTGGAAGGGTACACAGGAAAAGCCGTTAAATAAACGGGCCGAATACAGCTTAGTCATCAACTGTGCATATTTGTATGTGTAACCCAGCACACTGAGATAAACAATTTGGGAGTTTTGTGATAACGGCTTAGATCTCGCAATCCTGAGAGAAATTATGTCAATTAGTGCTGATAAGGCTTAGATAGCAGCATAATATTCTGAGGTTTAACAACTTTTTCAGTAGCAGCAATGCGTATCACTAGTTACATTAAGAGAACTAATGAAAGGTTAAAGCATTTTTGTCGGACTTCATTTTGTATACAATTAAAGCGTGATTCCAACGAGTCATTACTCAAGTCACTTGATTGTTGATCTCGTATGTGTACTCAAACTTTCACATGCCCATGACATCTGAAGATTCGTGGGTTCATTCTCCACAAAAAGTATGTATATATTTTGATATAGATAAAGCTCATAATAATAACATATACTCACAAATGATGTTGAAAGTTAAAAAAAAATGAACTAGAAAAGTTTCGAATGCTTTACAATTATGATTTCAGATATCTGCTGACAGTTTGCTGTAAAAGTAAACAGTGTGTAGTTTTTAAGCCATGCAGCCGATGTTGGGTCCATATTGGGTAATTCACAACTGAAATAATTGGAAGTAGGCTGCCAGTCATTTATATTCAACTACAATACAACCACCGCCATACTCAAAAACGGGTGTTTCTGAAAGTACACGCGCTCTCATTCAGCATTTCAATGACAGCTTTGCAAAGGTAATTATAGGCTCTTAATGGTCCATGAGTAGGTTAATTGGATAGGTGTGTCTGCCGTGTATTGTATGTATTCAGTACTTGGATTTGTATAAAACAAAATTTAATAAATATTTTCATAAGATCGTCATCATTTGATCGTTTGCTCAAAAAACTTCATCTCAAGAGAGACTTGCTTATTCAAACAAGGAAAAAATGCATCAGTACTGTCTTGTTAGTTTTTATTGTCAAACAAATGTACCTTTTCTTTGATTTTCCTGGTATCGCTTACATCGCGAGATTGATTCTTTTCAACAACCAAGTCTTTCAGCCATTTGTTTTCCATTTCAAGTTGGCCAATTCGAGCTTGTAATGTTTGCAGCTTCTCTTGAAGTTCTTTGGTTGTGCGCTCCATTTCTTGTTCACGTAATTTTTTCTTGACTCGGAAACGAGCGGAAGCCGCTGTGTTCCTTCTTCTTTTGTCTTCTTCAGCTGTTAAACCATTTTCACTAACATCTATTTCAGAAGACGCACGTTTCTTGGAATCAGCTGTAGGCGATGAAGAAGAAGGTGATGAAGATATAGACGGATTAGGTTGTGTTATAGATTTTGGCTGAGTTATAGAGTTTTCCTGAACCTTATTGTACTGAATTTGTTGTTCACGTCTAATGTCTGCCAGACTTTTACTCGGCTGTTGAAACTTTTGTGCTTGCTGTGATTCAAATTGAGGCCGAGACTGCAATTGTTGAGATGTAAAGTTGGCGTTGAACAACGTAGGCAGAATGGAAAACTGTTCAATCTGAGCAGCGATAGTAGGGTTCTGGGATGAAGAAGCGGCTGGATCAGAATTGGACGATGATGGGGAAAGTTCAGTGTCATTATGTTCAATGTATTTTGTCTGCAGTTGTTTCTCTTGCTGCATCAAAAGATCGTCAACTGTTACGGCAATGTCAGTCGAGCAGCCCATATCAAAGTCGAAAAAGTGAGTGTTGGAAAACACAGACAAATCTTCCTCTTGCTGCCTTGAGCTCGAGTTCAGACTCGTCTGAGTGGCGTCATCTAGAGAATTCAAGTTTTCAATGAATTGCAAAACTTTTATGGGCTTTGAGGGCATCTTCAATAAGTTTTCCAGTAAAGTAGAAATATTTATGTATAAGCTGACAGTTGTACAAGTAACTAGTTGATAACCAGTGAATGATGATGTCAAAAATGGGGTTTATGAAAATTCAAAGATTAAAACTACCTGGCAAAAGGGTCCTTTATATCACCGACACCAAAGACATTTTTTTTACAGTGAGCTTTATGCGTTTACATCCTATAGCAACAAACATGCCTGTTTCACTACCTTTCACGTTTGCTTTATTTGTATAGTTCTTGAAATACAAGAGGCTCCGAAGCCACAATTTTGAAGTTGCCTAAAATGATGTAATATCACGTGTATCTTTAGTACATATAACCGATATAGGAAAATACCGGACCATGAATTTTCCCCTTTTAGCAATGCTACAATATTGTCTAAATCTGCTTTGGGCAATACATTATTACCGACGACCCTGGGTTCGGATCGAGCAGAAGAGATAAAATCAACTGCTGTTTTGTATTGGGCATAGCAAAATACAAAGTACGCATGTGAAGTTCAGGCTGGCCTGCCTTTCTTAAAACATTTCGAATATAAGTTCTGTGTCTGACAGTTCGACAACTACACATCAACATTTTTTTGTTTGTATTTAAATCATCTTCACAATTTAAAAAGTCTCCTTCAAGATATTTTGATGCTTTCAGGAGTTCTCTGTTCTCCACAATCATTAGTACAGAATATTTTCGTATTAATTATTGCAAAAGCGAGAGGCTGCAGTTCACATGAAATGGCACAAGCAAATGTTTTAAATTCGTCATCAAGAATGACTTACAGCAAGTGCAACTAGTAAAATCTAAAAGGCTCGACTGATCTACATAGTCAAAAGGGTACAACATTTTTGACAGATTTGAGCTATCGATTACACATTGCTTGAAGATATTGAATACAAATAAATATGAGAGATCTCACAGTATTACAATTAGTTAGTCAAACTCTTTTTCTGGTTTGTGAAATGATTTGATGGCTGGTCAAGTCATCATCTCATCAAGAATTTGACATGTGTATGTGTAACTTCAGAGTTATTGACCTGCGATACGAAACACTCCTAATTTTCTCGCAGCTATAGCATAATTCACAATCAATATACATACAAGCATGTGTGTAACATTCAACGAAAAAACATATTATATAAATTTTGATTCTTATTTGAATGAGGAACATTCAATCTCTGCACTTTGTTGATAATGACTGCCCTGATGATGTTTGAAAATCCAAATGCGTTTATTCCAGCTGTACTTTTTAAATCTAACGAATCTGCAGATGATCTAAAAAGCGTAAGATAACTTTTTGCATCATAGAAATAAAAAAGAATCAAAATCATTTTCACAGAGAACCAAAGCAATATGACAAATAATAATATTATTGATTTCTGTAAAATACAGCAATTCTTGCGTTGTTTACGTATAACTATTTATGGTAAAGGTAAGTATATACATGAAAAATTTCTAAGTTACCGAAATAAACAGTATAAATACAAATATTGAAGTCTCAGTCGTTTTCTCCGGGATACGCTCTTGATAGAAACTCAGCAAATGACGATCAATAACTAGAATATAAAGCATTTTTGCATATTTTGAATCCTTCTCTTAGAGACTTTTTTAATCTTGTAAACACCATGGTTCCACGGTGTGAATCAATGTGACTATAAGAATATCTCCAATAGAAGCAATACTGAACCTTTCTAAGTCCAATGGTTGTGCAGTCATTACTTGCTGAGGAACTATCTGTACCTTCATCAATAAATCGTTCCTCAGTATGAGCATTGCTACTACTGGATATGACTTACGTACATTGTGCCACTGAAGATGAACAAAATCACTCTTTAATGAGCATAGAAATAAACTAGACTCTGAATACAGTTTTCTAATGGGCATATTCTATTTCTTTGTGGAAAAAAGATCGTAACGGCTTGGACGTTATCCTCACGTTCAACGCGAGGAAATGATGAATCAATATTTGGGATACACAAACTCGTTTCACAAGCGCGTCGCAGATTTAAGTTAAATATTACATAATCTTATATTATCTTTTACAGCAGATGTACCCTAACCATCACTTGGGATATTGATGAAAATTCACCTTCTTTTGACACATCGAATTGTACAGAGACAGATCCTTGAGTCTGTGTTTCCAAGAATAAGACAAAATGCAAAGACAGTATGGAGGATACCCTCCAAGTGGTAAGTATCATCACTTCTGATTAAAGTGCCAGCAATATGTTACTAATTTAAAACAGGATACAATAGGCCGTATCAAAATCCTTACAGGACCAACCTCAAGAGTGCGGTGAATCCATACCGCCAACAACTTGCCAATCCTAACTCTCTTCAACAGACATACAGAAGATCTGATGGGCTTGCTGCTCCACCAGGAATCAACATTCCGTCTGTTTCTTCGAGTTCTTCATTGACTCCTCAAACTACTTCAACCTTGAGCTCATCTCAGACTATTCAGGTTCGTAGATTAGGCACAATGAGCAATGAACAACAATTAAGAACCGGTTTCATTAACTACATTCCAGTATCTATGGATGAAAAAACTGTACACACACTTTTATCAATTGTTCCGACATTTGAATTTTTTGTCAGAGTTACAAACAACAAAAACGAGCCGACAAGTTTTGGATTTGTGAGATATACTTCAATAGAATCTCTCAGTGTGATATCACAGATCTTGAAAATGGTAGACTATGCAACAATTACAGATGGAAAGTTTTCTTTGTTATTCGAGCTTAACATCGATGAAAACACAAAGCAATACATAACGGACTACGAAGCCGCTAATGGAACTGATTATAAGAGAAGGATTGCTGGAAGGAATATAGACGATTGTGTATCAGATATTACTACTAAGCTGAAGGCATGGTATCAAATCAATCGAGCTGCTGGAGAAGAAAATATTCTAGGTACTAAGGTCAGTTCGGAGGATAACAAGAAAAAAGAAGAACGTGATCTAAAGGAGGAATCTGAAGTGGTCATAAATGAAGAAGACTTCATTGATGTACCCATTGAGCAAAAAGACGACATTCTTGCTGAAATCAAACAATTTAGAATTCTTTCATCTCAAATGGAGAAGGTCAAAAGTGCCAAAATTGAGGAAGAAAATAAGTTGCGTGAAAAGCAACGTCAAGTTGCTGTTGAAAAGGCTTTGGAAGGAGAGTCAAACAATCAGAAGCTTATGAAACAAAGTTCAAAAACTTCTGATCTTTATAAAGATGCAGAGGAGGATGAATCAGATTTAACTGATCTAGAACTAGAACTACAACGGCAGAAAATACATAAATCACGCGCTGAAAAAGAGTTTGAAGAACTACAACGACGATGGCTCAGTCGGGAAAGACTACGTGATTCAGCAATTGAAAGAGAGAAAACGAGGGATTCCGATCTTGAAGCTCGTTTGGAGCGCGAAAAGAAACTTGCACTCCGGAAATATGGTGAATTCAAGGATAACGGCGAGCATGAGACCAGGACTATGGAATACTACTACGATCACTCAAAGTGGGTTAAGAATCGTATTCAATTCCGACAGCGTGAGCTTGAATATGACGAGCGCGATAAGATTGATGAAATGGAATCTGAAGAAGCATCAAACTCTGCAGAAAAGTTCTTGAATAATTCCAGTGAATCAGTTGCTCAAAGGTCAACAAACAAAATTAAGATTACCCTGGGAACTAGCACTAAGAAAGCTGTCTCTGCCCCTGCTCCCGCATTTGATGTCAAGAATCTACTCGACGATACTCCGCAGGAAACTGAATCCAAGTCTAGAAAACTTCCTCCGGCTCCAGTTGAAATCCCCGAAGACAAGGAAGCATTATTTGCTTGGGATGTTAAATGGAAGAATCTGGATGAAACTGTTATTGAAGACATTCTTAAGCCTTCTGTTACTTCGATCATTGTAGAATACTTGGGTGTTCAAGAAGACGAACTGATTGATTTCATTTTGACTCATATTCGTGAGCACAAGAAGCCTACAGAGCTGGTATCTGAGTTGGAAATGACTCTCGATGAAGATGCAGAAACTGTCGCCGTTATGATATGGAAATCGCTAGTATCAGAGACAGAGTCACGATAATAGAATTGAAAAATATTATGTGATGTAAATAATGCTTAGACGCGTTGATGCTTATTTTCAAAACATATTCTTTGGCTTTTTGTCTGGTTATTCTAATATACTAAATAGGATTAATGATCTTGAGCAATAAAATGTATAATAGTAGCAATAATATTATTATTTGAAACAAAATCACAAATGAAATATTTGGTTGTATCAGCAATGCTGAATAGAATATGAATGAACAATTACGGCAGTAGCAGTTTGAATATTCATTGATCTAATGACGCCAACTTGTTTGATTTCAACACAGAAATCGAGTTCAGCCAGATACTCAGCTGGAATTCCTTCCCTCTCCTTGCCCAATAGCACAAGGGATTTTCTAGGGAATTGCAAACTAGAGTTTAATTCAACACTCTTATCAGTTTGCTCCAAGCCGATTAGCGTATACCCTTCCGCCTTCTTGGCCATCATAAATGAAATGATATCATTATGCTTTACTTCCGCCATAGGCATCCATCTATCGGCAGAAACTGCAACAGTCTTGAACTGTGGATGTTTTGTGACAGAAAGATCATTTAAGCATAAAAGCTTGGCTCCTAAAACATCACATAGACGACAAATACCACCAAGATTGGGTGGTTTGTCGACAAGACTTGATATGACAATTAGCTCTCCACGTTTGACTTTATCGCTATCACGTCCATCTTCACCCACAGCCACATCAATAACATTGTTCCACGGAATGCTTTTCACTTGTAAAACAGTAGATTCCTGACCAGCTTTTTGCAAGCTTGAAACAGAGGAATCAATTCTTTCGAAAATGTGTTGCTGGTGTTTTGAATTAACGCCAAGCGGCACTTGCAATTCGACAATTTTGTCGGTGTTCGAATCAAATTCGTGTTCAGTTATCTCTCCTAACACTCGATCTGACACCTTCTTCAGAACTTTACCGCAAATACCGGCCAAAGTGAAATCCTCCTCAATATCCCAAATGACCTCTTCACCACTTCTATAGTTTTTGAAACTCTCTGATTTTTCTGCTTGTTTTGCAATTCCGTGAGTGATTGGAACTAAGTCTTTCAGCTGTGATGGAAATTCTAATCGAGAAAACTCAGTGCTAAATGCACAGAGCATTGACACTGAAAAATGTCTTATTCCTGCACGATTACTGCAGGCAACAGGAATAAGTTTGACAATATAGTCATAGTAATACTGAATCCATAATTTAGATCCAGACGATCGAAGTCTTCTTGCAATCATCAATCCCAAACGTTGATATGAGGCCAAAACTCTAGGCAGTTCCTCTGTGTCAACTTTATCCATTATAACAGACGGTTTGCCGGCTTCTAAGACACTAAAAGTAAACCTGGCAATAACCCATTCAATCAAAGTTCTGACAACAGGAGATGGTTCGGTGTAAAGTGCGGGAATCAGCATATCTTTGAGCAAAGATTCAAGTTTTGCAATATTAGACTCAACAAATCTACCAAGTACTAGTAGAATTTGATACAAACGAACACGCTCCAGCTCCTCTAGTCCGTCGCTTCGCTTGACAGGTACAAAAATATGATATCTAGGTGATGTCAAAATATACTCGAACAAATACATAGCGTATTGTAGGTTTCGGTTGTTTTGAATTTCCAAACAAGCCAGTGCAGAAATCGTATCGACTTTGCTAGCTACTTCTGCTCTGCTATATTCCGCCAAATACGAATTAGGCACTGTCTCAAGACCATTGCGAGAAGCTAACAAATTATCAGATTTACAGCTGATAACATGTTCTAGCTTAAATAGATGATCATCAATTTGATTAAAACTGAATATCAGCACAGTCAGTCTGCCAATCCACTGTGCTAAATCTCTAACATCGGACTTGTGATAATCCAATAAAATGCCAGAAAGAGTACTAAGTAGTCCACGTCTTGCGTAGCATAGGGTCACAAGCTCATCTGCAATATTTTCTAATGTTGCTGCAAGATCAGAGCCATCGAGAGCGACGGAAAGAAATGATTGGCTGAAAAATGTTTCAATGAACATTACATGAAGATATTTCTCTGTGGCAATCAATCGATCAGCTACAAGAGAATTCCAAAACACGCAGGCTAGTTCATTGAACTTAGCAGCATACCTAGAGACAATAGTGCTATCAGAAGTAATTTTTTGCAAAATTGTCTCGCACATGTAAAACCTGCACTTTGAAGTTACGGATTCAACCTGATCAATAAATATCTCAAGAAGGTCTGAAATTTCGATGTTAGAAGAGACGTATACGACGGTTTGATAAGTTTCAATAAGTGCTTTGTTTTTGACAACGTTGGAAGCTTTGGATGGAGTTTTGGCAACAACAAGCTTTGTCAAAAATATGATCAAATCGTTTGAACAAATAGTTGTGGGAGATACAAGTTCTGGTTGAGAAAGTAATACGTTGATCATAGAAAGTCGATTAAGAATGGTGTCAAGTTGTGAATCGTGAATGGTGTTATAGGCGCTCAACTCTTTCCAGTGAAATTGCACAAACGACTTGGGATCAGCAACAATTTTTGTAATATCAAGTACGTGTTTCTGATCTTCAGGGAGATTTCTGTAAACACTCGATAATTTCACAAAGAAATTATCAATATTTGGAACATCTAGCCTATTTTCAAAGTTTTGATAAAGTTTTGACTGAATTTTAGAATCCTTGATAAGATTGACAACTGTAGGAAGACCGCTATCCAGAATTTCAAGTATTTCATCAGGCGTGTATGTATCAAAAATACTAATATCAAAATCAAGTCCAAGTTTTGCAGATATGTCCGCATAAATCGAGACTTGTGCAGTGGGCAAATAATTAGCATAAGTCATAAATTCGGCCATGTAGTTAGTATCTATAAAGTTGCAAATCTCAGAAGCAGAATTAAGATACAAATACAACTTGTCAGATCCTGTAATATCACAAAAAATTGAAAACCATTCACTAAATTCAACATCTTTTGATGCGGACATCAGCAGTCTGAAATACAAAAAGAACAGTGATCTTTCTCTTAGTTTAGTCTCTGTCGATGCAGAAAATAACGATTTCAACAGTTGCATTTCAGACGTAGACAAAACCTGACGCCCGTTTAGAGCTTTTTCCATACCAAACATGATATAAATTCTAGCTGGATCAAACGAAAGCTTCATTTTGTAGATCAATGAAAAAATGTGATTGCAAGCGTCTTTACATCGAGTGTCATCCAAATAGTCAAGGAGAGACGATATGAAGTCAGATAATCGGTCCCCAAAATGACAAACATCAACTGTGTTAGAATCACCGGTTTTTTCTACTGTAAAGTGCGGGGCCAGCATTAGATAAGGAAGAAGAATCTCAGTTAAAAATTCGAACCCACTCGCAAATACCTCCATGTCTTTTGAGCATAATTGAAGAGTGATATTTCCAGTGTACTTTCTCAGTGTCTCCATAGATGATTGTAAACCTGTTGACAGCAAGCAGCGGGCCCACGATTTGGGGATTAGCGACTGCTGACCAATGAGCTTAATCATATCTGAAGAGGAATCTTCTGCTTGATGCAACGAGGTATCAATTGAAATGATGTTCACTAGTGTGATATATCTCTGCCATTCAAATGTATATTTCTCTTTCAGGTCGACATCCCAAGACATAGATTCGAGATTGAGGTTATTTTCTATTTTTTGAAGAGATTGCGACAAAATGTATAATGTGTATTTTCGAATTTCGTAAGATACATTGAGAATACCCTTTTGCAAGTACGTCCAATACATCTCTGTATTCAAGAGATTTTGAATAGATTTGTTGCAAGATGATAAAACATCTCCCGATACACATCGTAGCCATAAAACATAACCATTATCGTGATCAACTCCTGAGTCGATATGGTTGATACAGGTAGTGATAGACTCCCACCAGAGATCGAATAAATCAGAATCTAGCATCCCCATGATTTTGATGATCATTCCCATACATCTCGAAGAAAGTTTTGCAATTTTGTTGTTTCTGGAACTGTGCAGTACAAGTAAAGATTTCTGGAGATCCTTAAGTTCCACCGAAGCCAATATATTAGCATCTAGATTGGATGAGCTTACAAGATATAGAGTGTTCAAGTATGACAAAGCGCGCTGTGTCAGCGTTTCAGACTCCCCATTTGCTGACAGATTTTCAAGATCGTAGTTTTTAAGCTTGTTGAGCAAGAGTTGTTCCTCTCCCAAAATGTATGATTCTAAAGTCTTCGTAGTGTTGTCAACAAACTTCTGTGCTAAGGATGGAATATTTTGCACTAAGTGAGAAGCCACTTCAAAGGGAGGATTTTCGCTGTTCAAGAGATCTGATAAATAATTAGAAAGATCGCATGTGATATCCTGCCAAGTTAGTGGGATGTTGTGTATAAACGTGATATACTTGGACTTACATTCCACTGTTTCTCGGATCCCGAAAGAATTTGGGCAAGAGCATCAATCGTAGCTGTTGCATTTTCCGTTCCAGATTCTGTGGTAGTAATCTTATCTCTTAGTGAGGAAGCAACCTGATACTGAGTCTCACTATCTAGCAAATGAGTGAATAGACTTAAAGACATTAGTTACCGAGTCTTTTTTTTTTTCAGGAGTTGCGCGTTCTCTGCGGCTAACAAACGAGAAGTTGAGAAATTTTTTGGGATTAGAAGATATTATTAGGTTTGATTCAAAATAAATTTCACATTTATGACTTGAGTATGACTACATGAAGAAACACAAATTTGTCCCAAAATATTGCATTTATACTCCATACGTGAAATTAATAACCTGAGCGCGTACACTTCCTTGAACAAAACCAAGTTATTTAGTTCCTACACTGAGTATCAAATTGATTTCGATTGTGCGCTAATTACTTTGTGTGTTAAACAGTCAATATTTTTCGACGCGTAACGATGTCTAAACGAAATTATGAACAACTTGTAAGACCCAAAGTATTGCCATCGTTTAGCACAATAGTTCAACTGTTAACGTTTGGAAATATAGAATGAAGACAGTCATGAATACGGAAATAACTTCGAGATGGAAAATGCTGAATCTATAACGCAGACGGATCAGCACTTGGTATGTATATCCCGCAGCACTCAATGTTCTAGGCTTCTAATTTCTTTCCAGATGGATTACTCACAAAACGTCAACGAGCTAATTAGGATGGCGCTAAGCTACGAAGTATCACGAGCAGGACTCAGAGTAAAGCACATCAAAGAGGTATTGAAAATCAAAAATTCTCAGATTTCGGGCTTGATTGAAGAAACAAATCGGAAAATGATGTTGGTATTTGGAATGCAGCTTGCAGTCATGCCTAAACTGCAGAAAGCTTCTAACGAAAACCAATCTACAACTCCTGTTGCAAAAGACTTGCAAGTCACTTCAGATTCTATTTTGATACTACAAAATGTTCTTCCATCTTCGTACACTAAGATTGTGGCAGAACTCGCTCCTGTAAACAAGAACTCTTTATATATGGGGATTGTTGGAATGGTGATTTCTATTGTAGCATTCTCGGGAGGCACAATTGCAGGTCCGGTTTTGATGCGTCACCTGAACACGTTGGATTTGGGATCAAAACTATCATCAACTCCATTTCAATCTGTCGACAACGTTTTGAAGATTATGACTAGACAGTTCTACTTGGATCGATCATCCAAAGTTACAAGAGCAGATCACAGCGAGGAGCATGTAACTTATAGGCTAGGAAGACGAGCTTTACGGGAGTTTTCTAAAGAGCATTTGCTAAAGTTTTGCCAAATCGTTATGGGGGGTGAATTCTCCGAACTCCGCAAAGATGAGATTCATGGTCAGTTCAAATACACGGGATTGTTAGCTGAATCAGAGATGCCTGGGTTTGGATTCGAAAATGACTCTACAAAATCAGAAAACGCCGAAGAAATAGACGTACAAGAGTTAGAATAATGTGTACAAGTGCTACAACAGGTTATCCCAACAAGCTTTTATTTATATTATCTATTACGAACAGTATACGAAATCGCCTTCAAAGGGTTTCGTAAATGTAAAGTTCAATTGCAATACAGTCGAGTAATTTTAATTGTACTGAGTATGCTAGAGAAAATCCTTCCGAACATAAATATTGCATTGATTTTTTGTTTTCAAATAGCTTCAACGGCTAATGTGCAATGAAGACGCAAATTTGTGATTTGCACTGAAGTATGTGCGAGTGCTAAGCGAGCTAATTCGTTTGCTTTCAACTCAGTTTCTGACTGCAGAATGCGCAAAAAGGTCAATTTGGTGGCGATATGCGACCGTAAAGTCCAATGAGAAAAAGCACACACAAAGCTTTGACAGCCTTATATACCTTGCAAAACATTACGTCTAATTCACAAATCCTCTTCTGAACATTTAAAGTGACATTTTTGCCGCCGCTGTCGAGTTTTTGACCAGATCGGGCTTCGTTTTTCTTCGCAAATTTGAAATTTAAATACCCAAAGCGACACAATAATAATATAATATTATGTTAGCTGGGCAGAGGTGGTTGCCATTGTGAGTGACGCAGAGAGAATAAAACAGCCCCTAAGTCTCATTCTTCCTAATATTTTCTTCCTTCTTCTTTTGCCAATATTTGGTATCCTTTTTTCTTGCATCAAATAACTATGGCACAGCTAGATTTGTTAGATGTAGCAGTGCTGGGCGCTATTTTGCTGGCGACGGCTGCATATTTCACTAAAGGCACATACTGGGGTATTGACGACACTGAGTCTAAATATGCTAACGGGTTTGGATCATCAACTGCCAGTTCAGAAGATACCAGCACTATCACTTCTGCAATGGAGAAGAATAACAAAAACGTCTTGATATTTTACGGGTCTCAGACTGGTACTGCCGAAGATTATGCTTCTCGTATTTCAAAGGAGGCTTCTCAGCGCTATGGTCTTAAGCCTATGGTGGCTGATATCGAGGATTATGAATTTGAGAGTCTGGACAAAGTTTCATCCGATAAGGTTTTGGTTTTTGTTATGGCTACCTACGGTGAAGGTGAGCCAACTGATAATTCGGTCCAGTTCTGGGAATTTATTAACGATGAAAACGTTGAATTTTCCGCGGGATCCTCGTTGGAAAACTTAAAGTACGTTATTTTTGGTCTCGGTAATAGTACATACGAACATTACAACTACATGGGCAGGCAATTGGACAAGAAACTTCAGGCTCTGGGTGCACATAGAATTGGACCTTATGGTGAGGGTGACGACGGTGCTGGATCTATGGAAGATGACTATTTAAACTGGAAAGAAGAAATGTTCCCTATTTGGCAAGCCGAGGAGGGTCTTGATGAGCATGAGGCAGTCTATGAACCTGTTCTTGAAGTGCTTGAATCTGATGAAATTGGTGACGGTGTTTTCCTTGGTGAGTCCAACAAAAAGCAACTTGCAGGTGTCATTAAAGGTCCCTTCAATGCTTCAAACCCATATCCTGCTCCCGTGATCGCTGCTCGTGAATTGTTTAACAGCCCCGATCGTAATTGCATTCACACTGAATTTGATATTTCTCAAAGCGGTTTAAAATATACTACTGGAGACCATCTTGCTCTTCTCTGTCAAAACTCTTATGAAGAAGTAACCAAATTCTTGCAAATATTTGGCCTCGAAGGTCGTAGAGAACAGGTTATAGACGTTAAAATTTTGGATCCTACCGCCAAAGTTCATTTCCCTACTCCTACTACCTATGATGCTATTGTTCGTTACCACCTCGAAATCAACGGTCCTGTTTCTCGTCAACTATTGTCGACCATTGCTCCTTTTGCTCCTAGCGATGAGGCAAAAAAGATTGCCATGCACCTTGGCTCTAACAAGGAAGACTTTGCTGCTCAAATTTCCAATAAGTACTACAATCTTGCAAAAGCTCTTGCTGTTATTTCCAAGGGTGCAGTATGGAAGAATGTTCCCTTTTCCTTTATCATTGAATCGGTTAATCACTTGATCCCTCGTTACTACTCTATTTCTTCTTCTGCCAAAGAAACACCTGGTACTATTTCTATTACAGCTGTTGTTGAATCCATCAAGCCTGCAGGATCTGATCATGTCCTTAAGGGTGTTGCTACTAACTACATTCTCGATGTCAAGTACGCCATGGAGGGCAAGAAGAATCCTGACTTTTCCGCTGTCACTTATCAAATTGAAGGTCCTCGTGATTCCTTTGAAGGAAAAAAAATCCCTATGTACGTTCGTCACTCCAATTTTAAGCTTCCCTCCAACCCACAAAAGCCCATTATCATGGTTGGTCCTGGAACCGGCATTGCTCCATTCAGAGGATTCGTTCATGAGCGTGCCCAGGTCGCAAATATGGGAACACCCATCGGTCCTGCAGTGATGTTCTTTGGTTGTAGATCTTCTAAAGAAGATTTTCTGTACCAAGACGAGTGGGCTCAATTTTCAAAGAACACACCGACTGACCTGAGTGCCTACATGGACAGTGCAGAGAAAGAGCCGCTTACTGCTTCATCTTTCTTGAAATTGGAATGTGCGTTTTCTAGAGAAGGACCAAAGAAGGTTTACGTTCAACACAAATTAAGGGAGAACGCAGAGCTAGTCAACAAACTAATAAAGGCTGGCGCCTTTTTCTACGTCTGTGGCGACGCTCAAAGGATGGCTAGAGATGTCCAATCCACACTGATTAATATTATCAGTGAGCAACGTGGAATCTCTAAGCAGAAGGCTGAAGATATTGTTAAAAACATGAGAACACAAAACTTATACCAAGAGGATGTTTGGTAAATTGCGTATATTTATTTGATAATATCGTCCTTTCACAATTGATATGAACTAACTTTTTTGACACTTATAGAAACACCTACTCACAAAGTGTCTCGGCACATACTTAATACACTTAATTCTACCTCGTTTTCCTTTTTGATCGTGAATCAAGTCGCGATTCATCAACATTTAATATACGCTTTAGCATCGTTGCATGAGCTCGCTGTTTGTTTAAAATAAATCTATACACTCTATGTCATTGCTTTTGATTACGGTCGTACATATTCACTATACATTTCGTTAAACAACACTTGTGAGTTGTCATTCACTAATGTGAACTGCCAAGACACTGCAGGCATTGAATCTCCGTAAGGTTGCACAATCAGGTTTCCTCAATTTAAAGCATAGGGATATGTCGTAACTAGAAGATCTAAGTACAGTATTGATAAACGATTCATGCTGATGCTTACAGTGAAAGTAATGATTAGCTTACAGTTAATGAAAAAAATGCTGAAATAATTCAAGTAATTTGGAGCTATCCATACGGTCTACAACATTTCTTTATATCAAATGCACGACAACTACGCGTGCTAAATTGGATGCCCTTTTAAAAAATAATATAACTCACTGAAATTCAAGCAGCTTAACAAGTGTATATTATACAGTTCAATAATTGAAATTTGCTTACAACTATAATCTGAGAGAAAAACACATTTTGTAGTACAAAGCATAAGCATTTGAAGTACAGCAGGCAGTTGCCATTGTCATAGTGGTGCTTCGATAAACGGAGATTGAAAATGTATTCTATGTGTACCTAAATATCCATATCAAGATCGATAGCATCTGGATTTTCTACAGGAGCATCTGTCGGCTCTTCAACTTCTTGTGGTTGAATTTTTGATTGAACAACTTCGGAGCTTTTGACGAATCCCATAGTTTCGGCGGTGGTCCCCTTCTCTTGTTGATTTTTCATGATTACAGCTTGGGCCGCAATATATCCAACATCGGTATTGAACTGAGCCTTAACAGAACGCTTGATTCTAAGCATTTCCTTGTATGTGTTTTCATTACCATATTTTACCTCAAACTCATCCCAAGACTTCCAGTAACTCTGTGAAACTCTTGGGTCGGCAAATTGACTACCATAGGCATATAGGGCTCTGGCACGATCGATTTCTCCAAGTTTTTCTTCAATGGCAATGAACTCTAGACACATTTCTTTTGCCTCGCTTTCAGGAAGCGAGTTAATGGCACGCTCGAAAATCGGTCGAGTCGCAGCTAACCCAAAATTCTCAATTGTCCGTTCAATGTAGTATTTGTACATTAACGGCTTATCCTCATCCACAACAATCCTTGAGGCACGGTCGTAGATTTTCATAGCGTTGCTAACCAACCCGCGGTCTTCCTCGAGCTTACCAAATTGAATAAAAATAGCTTTTGAAAGATTAGGAGGACAGTCCCTCAAAGCCTGTTCAAAGAGATCACGCAGTCTCTCGAGACCAAGCTTCCTAGATACAGCTTTTTGCAGGTATATATTCCAAATTTCGAAGGCCGTCGGGTACGAAAAAACATCAACACCTCGCTCGTATACCTTTAAGGCATCTTCAAAAAAGTTGTTTTCCCATAAGAAGTTGGCGTAATTGATTATTGTCAAAGGAGTACCAATTTTGAGATCAAAAATCCGCGTGTATACTGCTTTGACTTCGTCGATCTCGCCAACACTTTCAATAAGATCAGCGTAAAAAGACCAGACCTTCATGCTTTTGTGGAGACGCTCTTGTGGAGATAATGATTCATCAAAGTACTCAATGTAAGACTTTCGGGGACCCTTGATGGCTCTCTCCAAGACTCTTACAGCATTGTCAAAATCCTCAGCCCGTAGCTCCATCTCAGCCCATTCAATGTATAAATCAGCAAGTTCTGTCACGCTTTTGTAAGGAACGTTAGAAGCTTTGTCAAATATGATTCGGGCTTGATCAATATCGCCATTATTTTCGTAAAACTTGGCGTAGTTGACCCATATCTTGTACAACTTTCCGTTAGCCTTGTGAGGATTGATGGTTGCAAGTGCTTTAGTGTATGTGTTGACAATTTCCACAGCATTGTCGCTCCACAATCCTACACGTTTTTCCCATTCTGCTACATTATTTGGGTCTTGTCGTAGAAGAACATCGCTAACCAAAAAAGGGCGTCTGTCTAATAACTGTTCAAACGCACCCATGATTCTGTCAATTTCGTTGCTAATTGATGGATCGTCTTTACCCATCAACACTGATATACTAGTCTCTTCCATTTCAGTGTAACTTTCAAAAATCATGGTAAAGTCTCTGACTGTTTTGACAGAAGAAATTCCTTCTTCCATCACATCTCGTGCCATCTCCAAATCCCCTTTGTTGATCCAGTAAGTAGCAAGATTTACCCAAAGTTTTCCTGCTTGATCCGGATACCTGTTGATACCGTTTCGTAGAATCCTTTCTGTCGGAAAATGAGAAGTAGCACTCGGATCGATTACGAGAATATCAGTGAGCTCCTCCCATAACTGATATTTACTTAAACCTGTTGGCGATACAAACTCAGGATCGTCTAATAGTTGCATTAATTTCTCGGCTGCTTCTTTGCGATAATTCCATTCAATAAGCCGCGAAATGTACTGATGGACATCTTGTGGTTTGTACATGATGTATCGCCTCCAAATCCAAACTGCCGTATCTCTGTTTGCCTGCTCCGAAAACTGTAAAAACAATGGCCAAATTCTGTGATGTTGAGATGGCGGTAGCGATTGCAACGCGCGGTCGCATACCCGACGAGTGTGTGTAGTCCGGCTTTGAAGAAGTAAGAATTCAATGTAATCCGTCCATATGCGCGGCATCTTGTACAGCAAAGTCAGTGCTCTTTCAAAGCAGTCATTAACGCTTTCGAATTGCAATGCATATTTACTGCTGTTGAATCCCTTTAGATGTGCAACCCGTAGATCTAGGTACTGCTTCCATAGCTTGTATGATCTTCCAAGTATGGAGCATGCGCGCTCGTATAAAACCGCAAGCTCAGGTAACGGTCTATCGGATTTATGTTCAATATACCTCAGCCAAGGCTCGATTTGATTGGGATTCTTGAGAATCTCTTGCTCATAGGGTATATCCTCATCCAATATGTTGAGCATGGTAAGTGAATCATAAAAACAACCTTACAAGGCTTTATCTTTAGTTATAATCATCAACGGGATTTATAAGAATGAAAAATGCCTTGGGTGTTTAAGATGGTGTTGTAAAGTTACCCTTCTTTGGGAAGGGCTGCTTTCTCTTGCTGCCCTTTGAGTAGCCTTTTTCAAATTACATCTTTCCACACTAAATACGATTTTCTCCCTCCATTATCGCAACCTTCAGTGTTTGACGTGATTCTCTTGCTCAATTACTGACACTAAGTTACCTGCATCAATATGTCTGGAAATAGGTATGACTTTTAACTGTTTTTGGCAGTATCTGGGCATTGACAATAGTTTTTCTAACATGTATGCACAGAGAAGCTGTTTTTCCTACCCGTATGACGCTCACCCTTATGAAGGGTAAGCTCAAGGGCGCTACTCAAGGTCACAGTTTACTTAAAAGAAAATCTGAAGCTCTCACTAAACGTTTTCGTGATATCACCAAGAGAATTGACGATGTATGTTACAGATACTTGCATACCTTGGTCAAGATGCTTTAACTAACACGTTCAATAGGCCAAAAGAAAGATGGGTAAAGTTATGCAAACTGCTTCTTTCTCCCTTGCCGAAGTCTCATACGCAACCGGTGACAACATTGCTTATCAAGTACAAGAGTCTGTCAACACTGCCAGAATCCGTGTCCGAGCTCGGCAAGAAAACGTTTCGGGTGTTTACTTACCTCAATTTGAAGCCTACTATGATGAAAAGAGTAATGATTTTCAAATGACCGGTTTGGGCCGTGGTGGTCAACAAGTTCAAAAAGCCAAACAAGTCTACTCTCGTGCTGTTGAGACTTTGGTTGAACTTGCTTCGTTACAAACTGCTTTTGTTATCCTTGATGAAGTTATCAAAGTTACCAACAGAAGAGTTAATGCCATTGAACATGTCATCATTCCCCGTACTGAAAACACTATCAAATACATTAATTCGGAACTTGACGAATTGGACAGAGAAGAGTTTTACCGTTTGAAGAAAGTTCAAGATAAGAAACAACGTGATACTGCTGCGTTGGATGCGGAGAAGAAAGCTCAGAAGGAAGCCAAGCTCATTGCTGGTACTTTAGAATCTGGAGCCCCCAATATTCTTGAAGGCCAGGAACTTGGCGAAGATGACTCTGATGTTGTATTCTGATGCATATATATTACATTTCTAGTATTGTTAAGTATTTAATTTGTTTTTTATTTCTAATCTATCTGGAACGAGAGATATGGTAGTGTTGTGATTGCAAGTCATGGATACGAGTTTAAGTGTACACTATGTGTGTACATGTTAGGAAATGACTTTTACAATGTGTGTACACAGATGTGTTGGTTAGGTAAGTGACCTTTGTCAGATTATAGAGGAAGATGGTTGAATAGTAACAGAGTTGGGTTTTGTGTGCGCGAACGAATACGTGGAAGAGTGGTGTTGAAAGAGCTAATAGGTGACTGTAAAGTTATATTTAAACATGACTCGGGAAGCAATCGAAAATGATTTAATAAACAATAGTTAAAGTAAAGGGTCAGAGAATGATCTCTTAATTATATAGCAGGGTCCTCTGTGATGAATAAATGTGAAGGGTTCATCCAGATTTAATGAAGAATGTCAAAGTGGGCGACAGGTAGGATAAAATCTAAGCTTAGGTTTTAAGTCTGAATTTACTTGAAAAACTGAAAGTAACGTTTGTCGTATTCTTCACTACAATGTCTGGACTGAAAATCATCTGCCAAAAATTATTCAAACCAAATACTATGCAATATCATTCAGTTATGTTGCAACAATTGCCGCTTCAAAAAATTTAGTACAACTATTTGATATCATCACAAATTTAACGCATCCACGTTTGTAGGACTGTAAGATACATTATGGTTGTTTTTTAGATGTTATGCTACTAACGTCTTCTGTGGTAGCTAACCTGCTCCTGTAAACTCAAACGGCTGAATATATTTTTTAATGAATCCAAACAATAGCGTTTAAGTTTAAATCTGTGATTTAACAAGATCCAAAGTCAAATATATCTGAGCAATAAAAAAACAGTGTAGAATTTGTCGGTTATTAACCAACTTTGCAAAGTGTTATGTGTTCTGATACAACCGACGGATCGATATGTAAATAAACGTCTAAGAATTAGATAATTAAAACATACAAATTTATCAATTTAAAACTAGTACTTGTTACTATGTAATCGCTAGTTCGTATGTGTCAAAAGTTTTTGCAGTTAATTTGAAAATGGCTAGATGATTGATATTTTTAGACTACTGGCTTTTTGCATATTTAGGTAGTGCCAATTGAAAATGTTAGAAGAGTGCCAAATATTTTTAGTTTATGACAAGCATAAATGAATTACATGACTAAAATTTCAAGCAACAGAAGATAGTAAATTGGCCGTAAAATCATTTTCGCCAATAATGCTACAGTTATGCACTTTTCATAATATAGTAACAGATCTGAAAATGGCATATGTTGGTATCCGATGGTAATTAGATAATGTGAAATGAAGATTCGTGTTATTGAATAAATAGACCTCAATTGAAAATGAACAGTATAATTTGGCATTTTTAATTAATTTTACTAAGTTTGATCTCCATTAATATTAAATCATACCTGGTACATTTTATTTGGCTAAACACCCGATAAACTTGATATTCCCGTCTTTGTCGTATATCCTGTGCATCTATTGTAAGATTTTGCTTTTATTGGTTGAAAGTTTTTCTATTACTCAAACTGTTGTGTGTACTCAATTTCGAATTAATCAAATAATGTTCTGCTAGCTTCATTATATGTTACTAAACATTATGCTCAGTTTGTTATAAATATCAAAGGATTTCCAGAAAACGGCCTTTCTGTCGTGATTTGCTGTCTAATCCAATAGCTCTATTATTGAATCTCATTGAATCATCCAAAATGAAATTATCTACTTCTACAATTATTGGTGCTTTGGCGAGCGTCGGTACTAGTTCTAACGAAGGCTTTGATGCTGCTTCCATGGACGGTGAACTCCAAAACTTTGCTGCTTCCAGCATTACTGTTGCTGGTCCCTACCCTCCTGCAGCCTGTCTGCTAGCCTGTGTTGCTAAAGTATCCAGGGAAAACGATACTCCTCACTACTTTGGCAACCTGGCCGTCCTTTGCAACAATACACCAGTAAATTCCAAAGCGCTTGGCGCTAAAGACCAAATTTATCAGTGTCTCGACCATGCTTGCCCCGGAGCTGGTGCTAAATTAAACGCGTATAAAGCCCTTGCTGATACATGTTCTCCCTACCATGATACAGTTGCAGTTGCTCCTCACAATACTACTCTTTCCACACAACACAGATCTAACGCGACTGCTTACTCTACTGCTCTTACTACTCTTGTTTCAACTATTCCTGTCACAAAGACTACTGTTCAAGAAACTACTGTCTATTTTACTACAGTAGTTGTTGACAAAGATCTCAAGAAGCGTCAACAAGTCGTTACCGAAACTGGTTACCGAGTTTATACCATTGATGGAGGAAACAACGGAGCTGCAACTGGAGCTTCTTACGGTAACGCTGCAGCCGGAGGCATCTCTGGTGCAGGTATCTCTGGTGCTAATGGCGCCTCTGCTACTGGTGTCTCTGGTGCTGGTGGTGCCGCTGCTGCTGGCAATGGTGCCGCTGCTGCTGGTAATGGTGTTGGCAATGGTGCTGGAAATGGAGCCGGTACCGGGGCTGGAAATGGGAACGGAAATGGCAACGGAAATGGCAACGGAAATGGCAACGGGAACGGCAACGGAAATGGTAATGGTGCTGGTAACGGGCCTGGTAATGGTGCTGGTAACGGTCCTGGAAACGGACCTGGAAACGGATATCCTCTTGCTACTACAGTTATCACCACTACCACCGGCGCTGCCAAGGGTGGCATGGGCGGTGTAGGTGTAGGTGTAGGTGCTAGCTCTTTTACTGGTGCCGGTTTCAACACTATCACCACTGCAACTGCTTCTGTCTCTAGCTTCGGTGCTGGTGCCAGCTCTACTCATGTCAGCGGTGCTGTGGGTGGATTGTCCAACTCTGGTGTCACATCTGCTCTTTCGGCTTACAACTCTGCTCTTTCCAGTGCCAACTCCCTTGCTGGTGCTGCTAGCTCTGCGGGCGAATCTGCTGCCGGGTTTGCTGCCGGGTCTGTCTCTAGTGCCGCCGGAACTGCCGCTACTGGGTCTGGATCTGGATCCGTTGCAAGTGCTGCCAAATCTGCTGCGAGCTCTGCCGCCAGCTCTGCCGCCGGTGCTGTTTCTTCAGGAGTTTCTCAAACTTCTAAAGCCAAGCAGATCAACAGTGCCAATGGTCTTGTTGCTCCAGTCGCAGGATTGGCAGTCATTGCTGGTCTTGTTATTGCAGCTTAAAAGAGTTTTTGCAAACTTCGTGTAGTAGAAATTTTGTATAATGTTTTGTCTGATACTTGGACTGAAAAATATTTAATAGTAGTATGTTTGTATTTGCAAATAAATTTGAGCGCTATGCCTCTCTCTCTTTCTCTCTATATCAAGTAGTAATAAAATCAACATTATGATTTGCACATTGCAATAATCACGAAAATTTCACAGCAGTTAGGATGTTTTAGGAAACCTTTGTTCTAAAATGGGTTTAGAGACCAAGCGTAGATAAGGCTCGGAGTATGCCGTATTGGGTATTTTGAAGATGATAAAACCTCCAATTCGCAATCGTTTTCCCTCTCTTTTTTTTCTTCGCTTCACCTTTATTTTATTTGGTCGAATCAATTGAATAATGAAGGTAACTACAGCTTTATTAGCCTCATGCGTTGCCTGCTCCTCAGCAGCTTCATTGCCATTTCTGGACTCTGTACCTACGGTTCAGGGCTCTGTACAACAATTTCTAGGACTTTTGAGCAAAGTTCCCTCATTTTCCAAGGTTACCGACGCTGTGGATGAGTACGGCGCCTCTGTTAAAAGAATCATCCAACTAGGCGAGAACAATATCAAGAAACACGTCACAGAACAAGAGATTTTGGATCTTATTCGTGGAAAAATCAAGTTTATGGATATCACCGACCACTATGAATTCTATGAATCTTTGGACCGGATGGGTCCAGCATACAGCAGAAATGTCATTTTCCCCAAAAACGTCTCCCACCCTCATGAAGTCAAGAACCTTCTGCCAAACCTTTCCAAGCAAAATCTTGAAAACAATTTATTAAACTTCACTAGTTTCCATACGAGATACTACAAGAGCAGAGACGGTTTGGAATCATCGTTGTGGTTGTTTGATATGATCAGGGAAGCTGCCTTGCCCAACCCTTCTGTTCGCGTATTTCCCTTCAGTCACAGATGGGAACAAAAATCGGTTATTGCCAAAATCCCCGGTTCTGCTCGTAACCCCAATACTGTCATCATCTCTGCCCATTTGGACTCTACTAACCTTCTTTTGCCGACCGTCTTGCCGGCCCCCGGTGCCGATGACAACGGCAGTGGCACCGTTACCATTCTTGAAGTATTTAGAGTTTTGATTGCGTCTGGCTACCAACCCTATAACAATCTCGAGTTCCATTGGTACTCTGCAGAAGAGGGTGGACTTTTGGGTTCGCAAGATGTTTTGACCGAATACAAAAGGCGTCATATGCCCGTTGTAGCTCAATTTCAACAGGATATGACTGGCTTTGTGAAAGACCCCGAAAATGAGGTGTTTGGCGTTATCACCGACTTTGTTTCTCCTTCTCTGACCAAGTTCGTTGAGCTCATCATTGACTCATATGCTGACATTGGTTATGTTGAAGATGTCTGTGGTTACGCTTGTTCCGATCATGCTTCGGGAACTAGAGTTGGATTTCCTAGCGCATTTGTGATTGAGAATGCATTCAAAGATATCAATCCTTATATTCACACTGTTAGGGATACTGTTGATAAGTTGTCGTTTGATCATATGCTTCAACATGCCAAAATTACTTTGGGATTCGCCTATGAACTGGGTCTTTACAACTTTTAGTAATTTATTGTAGGACAATATAATTTAATAGATATACTAATGTTTGGTTACATGATCTTGAGGCTAGTCGTCAGTTTAAAACAAAAAATATTATCTAAAAAATGGGGCCCAACCGGGAATTGAACCCGGGACCTCTCGCAATCGTGCTTAGAAAACCCTAAGCGAGAATTATACCACTAAACCATCGGGCCATTTCATATTTAAATTGAATTTGGGGTATATTAGTTGACATGTGTTATCAAAAACAGCTGTTTTAACAAAGGGTTGAATGGTTTATGCTGATTCTAGCGGATAGCATTCTTGACACGAGGATTGGATGAATTGGAAGTATGGCCGAGCGGTTAAGGCAAAAGACTTGAACACGAGGATTAGGATTCTCAGACAGAAAGATCTACAATAACGAAAATGCCTTGTCAAAGCTATCAACAAAAGCACAGAGATTGGGAAAGTCGAAATAGAGAGAATGGTATGTATTTGTAATGCTACCGCGCCTCCCTTTTTGTCACTATGGTACGTACGTTCATCCAGAGCAGTTTGTCGGGCCTCTGACTTTGGCTTTGATCAATGTGTATATGCTATAAAGTTGTAGTGGCCTTCCTTGATGCTTTGACAAAAATGGCAGTCATTATACATGTATAAAGAAAAAACCAAAATGAAGCGTGACAAAGTGAGTCATAAGCACCTGGGTTAAATAAACATGAATGAGAATGGTCCACTTTGTGATTGTTGTACATATCTAGACGTTGATTGAATGTAGTTCTCTTTTTTTGAAAAATATTGCTCGTCTCTTTCAATAAATGTATCATTCGTATATTTGCAGATAAATTAGAATGATTACAATCTGTCCAAGAACTAAACAATATTAGCAGTTTACTTTATTTACCTTTGCCTTCTCTAGGATACCTCTGTCCAAATTGGTTTTGATGCCTTACACTGTACGTCTTTTGTCAACTAAAACTGAATTACTAGCTTCATGAATCTCAGACTGTCTTTTACTGAAGAACATGATCATGTAAAATCTTTTGGTTTCATAGAGTACTAAATAGCCTCACAACGCATTAAAGTCTCTTACACTTTGTCAATTTTCATGAAATAGGTAACAAAACTATGTCTTCTTTCACCGCAGTTTTTGTTTAACCTGTATAGAGTATTTTGGTATAATTCATGGAAACAATAGCTTTTTATAATATATTATAAACTCTCGGTTCAAAAAGCAGACTTTTTTTTGTGATTTGCCTTGTGATTCTCCTCTTATTTTTTGTTGGCGCAAATGGCTTAAAATGGGAAGTTACAAATGTACGGAATTCAGGGGAGCAGGTACACCTTCCTCTTGGGGTTCAGGGGCAGAAATTTTTTAATATGAATGGAAATAAATGGAGAAGTACATATTTTTGCTTTCCGAAGAAATTGTAGTTTGAACAAACTACATTAGAAAGAAACAAAATTTTAGTGTTATATGGGGTCCGTAGTGTTTAATTGTGTATTGATCAGAATCATTAGATGAGACATTTGGTATTTTGAAACAAGTTTATTACAAGCATGTCTGGAACCTTTGCAATACACCATGAAAAAGCCTTGTTTTTCAAAAAGACAAAATGAATTCAATGTTAACTATGTTATTCTGTCAGTATAAAATAGCAATTACTAAATATTCTTGATACTAGTGTTTGAACGAAATAATGAGAACAAAATAATACAGATTTGTAGCAATCAATGTATTACATGAGAATCAAACCAGACTTCATCAGTCGGTGATTTAAAAAAAATTGTTGTAAAGGCGAGTGGGAGAATGAAGATTACCTACGACCGCCAAACACAACCAGTTTGGGATCTCTGGGCAATCCATCCTCACCCACGTTGTTTTTTTCCATTTTCATTTTCAAGTACTTTGCTCTTGCCTCATCATATCCCAGCTCGGGATCTTGTTCCATTATCTGATTGATTTGACGCTTTGCGATGGGGTCAAGTCCGGTTCTTGTTTCCGAGTCTTGCAAGTTGTTAGACAGGTCAAATGTAGAGGAGTGGAACCCGGATTCGTAGTCGGAAAGGAAGGACGTGGATTCCGGTGTGAATCTGTTGAAGAGCGGGAGTCGTGAAACGTAGGGCACTATTTTCTGTTAGTTTGTTGTTGAACTTTTGATGGATTAGATAGACTTACGCCAGTGGTTTTTGAAGATGATGGCTACGATTGCGACAAACAGACACAATACCGTCAATCCCAACGGACTATAGCACAACTCGTACGCCACTTCCGAGAAAGACGAGCGTTTCGACAAGTTGATTAGATTCATGGCTGTGTATAGCGATATCAAGATAGGGAGTTGCTTATGATTGACATTTGAAAACAGGAAAGGAAAAGAAAAGAGGGAGGATTTGGGAGTGTGCAACCATATTATAAACGAAGCGCGGTGTTTTATTTAGAGGGGAGATAAAAAGCACAGAATGGTCTCGATACCAAGAAGGAAACGTGCAGTGGGGAGATTTTGGTCCAAGGCTTGGCTGTGCGGTACATGTTTGAGCAGCCGTACTTGTGGATACACATTAACAAGGCATGGCATTGATCTCGTTTGTTTTAGACTGTTAACTGAATCAAAGAAGCGATTCTGTTTACTGAAAGCGTGCACGCTGGTGATGACGACGACGAAGGCAGTGAAAGACCAAGGCAGCAGAGTTCAAAAAGTATAGACAAGAATACGTTATTGGTTTTGAATAGTGTATAATGCGGCTGAAATGAGCTATCAGCTTTGTTACTTATGATACAGAATATACATATTGCCACTTGGCAGTTATTACTTTGGGAGTATAGTCTAGTCTAGATCTAAAGCTCATGTTATATAGCTTATTTCACAACAACATTAGGAGTGAGAGTACTTACAACTGATGGGTGACTATTATAAAATTAGGGCATAAACCTATTTAAGGAGTTTATAGGTTATAATTTGAAAAAGTATTGAGAATAATGAGATAATAGTGATACATAAAGCTAAAGATTTAACTTGATCAAAAGGTATTGATGGAAGAGAGAAAGAGTTGTATTCAGGATGATTCTTTATCTTGGTGTTGGTAGACTTTTGAGCTATTGATGGGTTTTGTTTTCATTCAGTTTATTTTTTTTCCGCCAACATGTGGATAAGCAGGAATTAATAAATGAAAATTAATCAAATTTGATTATAATTTGAATTGTTGAGTTGGTAATTTTGGTTCAATTTAAGAAAGCTTTGAATGAAAACATTTATAGAAAATCAAAGAAAAGTGTATAACAATTAAAAACAGTGTTTTATTTCCTGTTCGACTTGTTGATTTTGAATTCTGCATAGAAAACCATCAGGAACGTTTTTGATTTTTCAATTTTTGAAACGCAATTTTAATTTTATGTAGCAATTTATGCTCAAACATAAGAGGGAAATCATAATGTAATTTAAATTTGTGCATCGCTGTTCTCAGGCGAAGCCATAAAATGAATTTGTGGCGCTGTTGGGAGATTTCCAAATGGGGAAAAGTCCCAAGGACCGGGAAAGCTGTCCGCAGTCAGGTTTTGAACATATTATAGGAGAATGTAAATGATCCATCAAATACAGCTTCAATCGTTCTCAGGGTTCACTGATTAATTAGCCTTTTATTTTTTCACTGCCAAAGTTTTTCTGCTTCAAGTTCAAGATCAGGATCACCGGTAATCAAGTCAACCCTCTAGATCAGCAAATTAATCGTGATTTGTGACATTTTTTTTATTGTAATTTCCATTTCTCCCAAACAAAAGGTTCTTTTTTGTTGCAAAACCACACAAACAAAATCGCTTTTTTTTTCATTTTTTTTCCAGTTTCATTTTTTCGTTTTTCTTTCCCTTCTCTTTTGACTCCTTTTTTTTTTCTTTGTTTAGGACCCTTTCTCATTGTTATTTGTTAATTTTATTTATTCTTTATCAGTTGTTTAAACTAAAGTCTTCAGCGACGCTCGGATCCTATTATTAAAAGTGCCTTTGAAATCAGTTCTCAAAAAACACATCAAAAAACAAGTGTCAACTAGTTACATGTAGCACAAATCAGAAAAACCTCAACAACACCAAAAAAATCAAGTCAAATGTAAGTTGTCACTCTTTTGCTCTCCAAGTACTCGTAACGTGCTTTAATATATACTCAGGAATATACACTCTTTCGCCCTTTTTCTGTATTCTTTTGGTCTGTGCCTACAGATCACATTTGCAATTCTGGTTCTAATCATCTACTCTCCACTCAGCTTTTATCAATAATGTCAACTGCAAATACCCCTTCTTCAGCATCAGCGGCCACCTCTATTCCAGCTAGCTCTGTCCCCTCCTCGGCACCACCTTTGTCCTCTTCAGCATCCTCGCCTTACGACTCTCTTGGACTGTTGGCCATTTGCTATGCCATTGAAGCTGTTGAGGCTGAATCCTCGTACTCCAGCCCTATCCCCTCACATCAGCACTCTCACCTACTCCAACAACATCAGCAACACCCACGCCGAAACTCGAGAAAAATGAGTTTACCTATTTTGCCCCAGTTTGAGGCCAACTCTGCTGCGGTCGTGGTCTCAAAGGCCCCTGCCAGACGGAAATTGAGTATGTCCGAAGGCTTCAAAATAGAAGAATGTCACATCTGCGGCAGAAATTTCAAGGGTCCCAAAGCCAGTACTCATAAACAACAACATATCAGACGGCTGCATCCAAAAGACTACATTCCTAAAAGGGGCGGCAAAAAAAGAGTGATTCCTGGGTTGCCTAATTATCGACCAGTCACACCGCCCATTTCTCAGCAGCAGCAGCAACAACAAACTCCTTCTTCAAGTCTTCAATCAACGAATCAACCAACTCCTTCTTTGGTTCAACAGCCATCGAACCTTCAAATTCCTCCACATTCGGTCATTCCAAATCAAACTCCCATTTACAATGAGATTAAGCACAATAACGTAATCAAATCTAATCTGGATCAGCAATCTAATCAATTACCGCCCTTACATCAGCAACCACCACCACAACCACAACAACAACAACAACCACAACAACAGCACCATCACCATCACCATCACGTTAACCACATAAATCGCCATTACGAACATCAACATCATCAGCAATCAGGTAATGGATCGGTCCCAATTCCGACGTCCAGGCAACCACCAAAAGAAGCTTTTGCTGCCCAGCAACCAGTACCAACTACCAATACTTCTTCAGCTACAAATATAAACCAGTTGGTGGGTTAATGATCTCTTTTTTTCCTTTTTTTTTTTGAGCAGGTAAAGCATTAATGAACTTCAATAGCATCATGTACTTTTGTGTATGATTTTAATACTATTGTAAAGTTTGATTTGATTTCAATGGTTGCGAACAGTGATTTTTTGAGTGGCTCCTACTACAACATAGGTATAGATGCACACTGAAAATGATGTACAATTCAAAATCAAGCGGTTTGTGGTATACATGAGCATTTATACGCTATGTTTTCATTTTTATAGTCTAGAAAAGATTGAGTTAGTAAATCGTCGGTAGACAAACAAATGCAACGAAGACATACCTTGCAAGAACCTGTTGAATATCCTCTACTTCACTTTCTAGCTCGTTCATAATCAAACAATACGCGTCATAAGCCACGCTCATGCCGGATCCTGTAATGAACTTGTCGCCTACCCAGACCCCAGACTCTGTAGCATCCAGCACAATTGAGTTCGAGGAAGTAGCGGTGATTGGGCTGATGGAGTGCAAGACGCGGCAGGAGGTATTGATGGAGGAAAGATCACAGAGAAGGCCGTGGCTGGCAGACGGAAGGCACAGCTGAAAAACGGAGGGTGACAGCTTGAACAGTAAACAAAGGGTCTGGCCAGTAAGGGTGTCGGGATTGTAAATTGTGATTGTAGACATGGCTATGCTTGTAGATGAGATGCAATGCAATCAAGATGATAATAGATATGTAAAATGAAGTAAAACGGAATGGAAATAAAAGAAACAGTCTTTGAGTCAATCTAGTACCGTTTTTTATTTTCAAGATATCTCGAAGAATTGAAGATTAAAATGACTGTATACTTCAAAAATTGATGGAAACTTTCAAGTGCGTATTTATAATATGATGATGATGATGATGATGATGAGAATATTCAATAAACACTTGAAATAAAATGGTAATTTATACGAGAGTAGGAAAAATTAAGAGACAAGAATCTATCTAGAATATAAAAGTTGGGCCCATTGTAACACGCGCGCGCGGGGGAATGTTTTGTACCGAGGATGTTTCAGCCGTATGTAATTGAGGTTATGAAATGTGAGTTTAATTAGACACCAGTTAAGCGGTGATGATGCGTAAAGAAGCAGATGAGAAGAGTATGAAGTTGGAGAAGAGGTTAGAAAATATCACGCTGTTGTGAAACTTTGTGTTAAATTGGCAGACAATGATGGATCCTTAGAATCAATGGATGTGTGATGGAAGTATCCCTGGCGGAGTGGATAGATATACCAATATGGGAATGCAAAGTTGCTATCAAATCATTACAAGACTTGAGCATTCTTAAAGGGAAACTGTCATGCTTGTGGGTTGATGGTGTCAGGTGTATATCTACGTTTGGTGGTCTATCTTGAAATATGTTTTGATTGATTGTGATTTCAGATTTTATACTTTGATAGTGGCTCTTATTCAATCTTAATCTTAGGAAGATGGACATAAACTTACAACACAAGCAACGCAAATTGTTGTATAACTGTTGGGAACTTTGTGCAAATATATATATATATATATATATATATATATATATATATTCATTGATGCAGCTGCTGCTATTCAGGCAATGCTTTATGTCCTGAGTCGTGCAGTTGTTTGGGGATGATCACTGCTAATTACTCTAGAAGCAGTTTATAAGTAAGCTTGTCATAGTCGATGTCAAAATCTAATCATGTGGTATGTAGCTAGTAGCTTAAGACTTGCTTGTTGAGATAGACTTATTTCTGCAGTAACATGTTAGGGCTTAGCCCTACTCTACAGTCACGTTGGGCTGCATTGTTAAAGTTGACTATACTAATTTCATCAGCACTCACTTATGCTTCCAGTACTGTAATCTAAAAAGCACCGCCCTCCTGGCTCTTCCCACGCCAGTGTCTAGGCCCAAAGGCCCGTTGCAACATGTATTAAACTGCACTATTGTAAAATTGTACGTCGTTTACACGGTGAGCTCCAACGCAAATGCTTTCCTGCAAAGGCTATATATCACGTGATATGTGAGCGAGAAGAGTCAAAATCAAATTCAGGGCAAGGGTATGATAGCTACTAGCCATGGTTGTTTGTAGCCTGCCAATTTTTTGCTGGGTGCGAAATTTTTTTTGAAATTTCCCTTTTTTCGAATCTTTTTTTTCTACTTCCAGTTCGGTTTGTTGTCATCTCTCCAAAAGCAGAAGATTATCATCACTTAAATTCATCTACAAAAATGTCTACGTACGTGTTTCTGAAAACAAGCTGTTGTTATTGTTGATGTGTGTTTGTCGGCGTCGGTGTCGGCGTTGAGGTGGAACTTTGTTGCAGAAAAAGCGCCGGATGGGTATGATTGGGTCCGGATACACAGTCGGGTGCCAACAATATGTGTTGATGGGAGGTTCGGACTTGTTGAGAGAGAAAAAAAAAAAAAAGCTTTACACGGGAAACAGGATCAGTCGAATAAGATTATCAATGAATTAATACACTGGCAATTAAACAAACGAACGAAACGACAAATTGCGGACAGGCCATTTCTGGAACATATTTGCATTGTACACAATGGCACTTACACACATCTACTCAAAACACATTTTAACTGACTTCATACTAACATACCCCTTAGTGATCTTATCTGGGCTATCTCTCAAAGCAACAACAGCTATCTCGTCAAGAGCAAGCAAAACGGTGGTGTCGAGTTCTCCAAGGACCCCCTTAACTTGACTGGTAAGAACTCTTCTACCCACGCCGGTTACTTCAACGCTAAGGCTTTGGGTCTTACCAAGAACGCTGCTGGTTCCATTGTTCTTTCCACCAAGAACTCCAAGGGCAAGATCGTCAAGACTGTTTTCAAGCCCACCAAGTCTTCCCGTTCCGTCGCTGCTGCCGTTTCCAAGGCCGCCGCTGGTTACAGAGATGACCTCAGATACGCTGCTGTCATCAAGGCTTCTGCTTTGGCCAGATCTAACAAGCCCAAGAAGGTTTACGCCGAGAAGCCTGCCCGCAAGTAGATTTATTATTGTATAGTATAATTTAATGATGATTTATTGAAAGAGGCTTATTTTCTTACCTTTTTTTTTTCATTTGGAAGAAACGTTGTTTGATTAGCGACACTTTTCATCCCCCGGTTTGAACAATCTCAGATCTCTCTCCGCGTCGAATTCTGGCAGGTTTGTATAAATGTATATAAATCTGTAGAAGAAATCAATTTCTTTTCTTTGTGTATAGACAATCAAACGCTTTTGATGATCAAACGCGAACTAAAACTGCCAGTAAGTGTGTATTCATGAATATCAGACAAGACATGGCTAAACTAATCAGCAGTAAAGACCCCAGATTTGCCCAAACGACTCAAGCTGGAACCTCGATTGACGCGGCCCGCGTATCTTTTGCCAGCACAAGAAAGCGCAGTATTGACAGTGGGAAAAATGAACGTAGTCTTGGAGCAAAGTCGGTTTCTGACTTCAATCAATTTCCAAAAGTTCCAAATTGATCGCGAAGAGCCCGCTGTGCTGCTTTTTTATGGAACTGGATCAAAAATACATGTCCAAGAGTTTGAGTAAGTTGTACTTGTGTTGTATTTTTTGTTTTGTTTTGTTTTGTTTTGTTTTTTTTGCAACAGGCTAATTCATAGAAGCAGAAATCACTTTGACAGTCGTCTACCAGCAACAGTGTTCCTGGTTTCCGCCCCAGTCTGTTTTAATGAGCATCTGTTCCCGCATCTTAATGATGACAGTGGTGACTTGACTCGTGCACTCAGAGCCACGCACCCACTGGGCGGCGGTAAACTGCCTATGGATAGCATTGCGATTCTAGATGCAAACTTGAAGATCAGGTTCTTTGCGCCTGTTGGTGAACGACTTCGTTCCTCAAACAGCGGGAGATCAGTGTTCTCTAGCAAACCGTTGAAAGTATCGGGCCCGCTAACTGTATCGGAATCAGTTAAAGTGGTAGAGTATTGTGTTCGATACTTGAAACAAGAGCAGGAGCTTAACGACCAATTCGAATCATAAAACCGTCGCTTTCATAGAAAAAACATGCATTATAATATTTAGATATAAATTCAACAACCAAGAAAAAACAATATTCAATGAAAATCAAACCAAAAGAACAGCGTTAACGCATCCATCTCTATCGGGCTCGTTGGTGATTTGTGCGTATTTACCCCAAATGACCTTACCACCAGCGGTAACCAAACCCAACTCACTCACGTTGACCTCTACAATAGTACCCTTGGTCAAAACACCCAACTGTGTGTACATTGGGCTTTGAGGATTCTTCTTGACACTGAGAATGGGTAGCGAGACTGTTACACCCAATTCAGGATGTGTCACGTTGGCCTTCTTCTGTCTGAGTGCGGCAGGACGAATAATTCTCTCCAACTTCACGGGTCTTCTGGTGAAACCTTCACCCACAAATGTGTGCTTTGTAATCATACGCTTCCAGCTCTTGCTCTTACTCTTACCAGTCTTGATAACCTTGAACATCTCCTCCTCACTGATACCACGCACCTTGGGCAATGGCACGCTGAACTTCTCGGCCTTTTCCAATCTCTTTTGCTTGATACTGGTCGACAACGCCTTGGCAGAGTTGGGAGTTTGACGATCCAACAAGTATGTGGGTAACGCTTCATCAGACTTGGGTGCTTCAGCTGGTCCAGAAACCTTGGATTGTTCGTGCTGTTTGATCTTCTTCTTCATCTCCACCTTGGCAGAGTATCTCTTCTTAGCGAACTGCTTGGCCCGGAAACCTCTCAAGTTCTGTGCATCCTTAGAGATCTTGTGTCCCTCACGAGCTTCTCTCTTTCTCTTTCTCTCCTCATGATCGAGACGACGACCATGCTGCTTAATGTGTTGTTCGATATATTCGTTTTGAGGCTGTTTGTAACGTATTAGAGCTTGTTTCTACAATAAGTAGTTAATTAAGTATAACTTACCATTGTGTATATTCAATGATGCAAAATTATTAGATGAAATGTTGGTCAAAAGGAAACAAAAAATGAATGGTATAATGGCGAAAAGGAAAAAATTGGGTGAAAAACAAACTGGGACAAAAGACAAAAAAATCTTAAAAAATTTGAAATCCCCGAACCCTATGCTCCCAAACACTATTTCAACATTAAAACAGGACTGGCCTTACAACGGCGCAGCACTTATACAAATGAAGATATATACAAAAGTAGACGCTGTGTATTAGACACAGATTAGACGGAAAGCTTGACTTCCTCCTTGGACAAGTATTGCTCGAAGCCCTCCAAGGCCTTCTTGACAGTAACGTTGACAAACTTCTCGGTTTGTTGTGGGGCTCTACCAACAAAGGTGGAGGGGTTGAGAAGAGTGTCCAACTCGTTGTGGATGGGCTTGAAGTACTCGGTGTTTCTGACACGCTCAATGAGATCGTTGTCACCACCTTGCTCCTTGACGACGGCAGCGGCTTGGTGAGACAAGACACGGATTTGCTCGTGGCATTCTTGACGGTCACCACCCTTCTCGACCATGGCCATGATGAAGTTCTCGGTGGCCATGAAGGGCAACTCAGAGTTGATACGGCGCTCAATGACCTTGGGGTAAACAACCAAACCGGAAACAATGTTCAGCATGGTGGACAGAACAATGTCGGCGGTCAAGAAAGCAGAGGGAATGGAGACACGACGAATAGCAGAGTCATCCAAAGTACGCTCGAACCATTGCACAGAGGCAGTGGAGGTGGCATCTTGGAAACAAGATTGCAAGTGACGGGCCAAAGAGCAGACTCTCTCACTGCGCATGGGGTTACGCTTGTAGGCCATGGCAGAAGAACCAATTTGCGACTTCTCGAAGGGCTCTTCAATCTCCTTGAGGTTGGCGAGCAAACGGATGTCGGTAGCAAACTTGTGAGCAGAGCAGCCCATAGAAGCAAGAGGACCCAGCACGTCGACATCAATCTTACGGGAGTAAGTTTGACCAGTGCAGGGGTAGGCGTAGTCGAAACCGAGAAGCTCGACGACACGGGCGTCCAAGGCATCAACCTTGTCGTGGTCACCGTGGAAAAGAGCAAGGAAAGAACCTTGAGTACCGGTGGTTCCCTTGACACCTCTGAGACCCAAGTCATCTCTGGCTCTCTTGAGGTTTCTGAGATCCCAAAGAAGTTCTTGAATCCACAAGGTAGCTCTCTTACCAACAGTGGTCAGTTGAGCGGGTTGGAAGTGAGTCCATCCCAAAACAGGAAGATCCTTGTATTGAAGAGCGAATTGAGACAATCTGTCAATGACGTTGACGAGCTTGGGAATCAAAATGTCCAAACCGTCTCTGAGGAAGATCAAGTCAGCGTTATCAGTAACGAAACAAGAAGTAGCACCGAGATGGATGATACCGGCAGCAGCGGGAGCAGACTCGCCGTAGACGTGGACATGCGACATGACATCGTGTCTAACAATAGCTTCTTGCTTGGTAGCGGCCTCGATTTCCTCATCAGTGATTTCGAGGTGCTTCTCCAGCTGGTCAATGGCCTCTTGAGTTACCGCGGCAATTCCGAGCTCTTTCTCGGCAATCGCCAAATTGTACCAAAGCTTTCTCCAGGTCGAGTATCTAGTTCTCAACGAGAACAACTCGGACATCTCCTTAGAGGCGTATCTGGAGGACAATGGGGTAAGGTACTTGTCGTTAGAGGACATTGCGTTTCTTTGCTTTGGTTTCAAATGGCTTTGGATGATTGAGGATTAGGCTAGGCAAAGAGAAAAGAGAGTGAGAAAAGAAACAACCAAAAAAATTTCATGCAAATAGTCAGCGGTTGGGCTTTTACTACACAATCTACACATTGCTGTTATATAGGCTCACAGCATCCCACCATTCCCGGCATATGAGCGAGCGCCTAACCCTGCCGACTCAACGGTTTATTTGCGTAAATCTGGACCCGAAAAACACCGACGACTTTTACACTGAAGTGAATAGAAATAAAATCAGATTGAATTATTTAAGACTATTTTATAGAGTATAATGTTTATTTGATAGGTGCTAGAAATATTACGATGATCAGCTAAAGGATTTAGAAAAAAAAACTCATAGTACATGTAAAAGTCTGCAAATTACAAGATCAAAAAAGGATATTGAATAATCATGAAATGTATTTTTAAAGGTGATAATAAATAGTAGATGCTATGAAATCAATGATTCAATCATTTGGTCTCGCAAGAGCATCCGTCGCTGTTCTTGCAGTCGGTGCAGGCACATTGTTCTTTGGACTCACACTTGCACTCTTTCTTTTCACACTTCGAGCATGTGCAGTTAGGTCCGCAAGAGCAGTCCTTCTCTGATGTGCAGCCGCAGTTCTTCTTCTCACACTTCGAGCATGTGCAGTTAGGTCCGCAAGAGCAGTCCTTCTCTGATGTGCAGCCGCAGCTGGTCTTTGAGCAGTTCTCGCAAGAACAGTCCTTGCCGCAGTTGCAATCCTTCTTAGAAGAGCATCCGCAGTCCTTCTTCTTATCGCATTTCACGCATGTGCAATTGGGTCCACAGGAGCAGTCCTTCTGCGATGTGCAGCCGCAGGTTTTGGGGGTACAATTGTCACAGGCACAGCTGTCGCCACAAGAACAGTTAGCCTTGGAGGAACAGTTGCATGTCTTTTTGGATCCGCAGCTTTCCTTCTTGGAACAGCAGGAAGACTTAGGTTGGCATTTGACACAAGTACAGTTGGGTCCGCAGTTGCAGTCCTTCTTTGATTCACAGCCACAGTCACCAGAAGAGCAGTTTTTGCAGGCGCAGTCTTTGCCACAGGTGCAATCGCTCTTGGACTTGCAGCCACAGGTTTTTTTGGCAGGGCACTTTTCGCAAGCGCATTCTTTACCGCAAGTACACTTGGTATCACAAGGACAAGCCTTGGAGACGGTATCACATTTGCATTGATCTTGTTTGGTAGACATTGGTATTTGAGTAGGCGTTGATTTGATTTTCTTTGGAGATGTGGACAATAAAAGATATGTTTAGAGAAACTTTCTGAGTGAATCAGGTCTAGATCAATCCCTTAAATACTTTTTTGCTTGATGGCAGTGGACTGTAGAAAGACATTGTTTGTGGGCTCCTATTTTAATGAAATACAAAGTTTGGGCAGCGAAAAAATTGCAAAGCCAAAATAAACTTACTTGTAAGGCAGGTGTAGCAAATATCTCGCGTTCAGCCGCGCGTGACCCAATGGCCTTGGAGAATTCCCAGAAACTGCGGTTTCGCTGAAGAAGGAACTGAATCGCAGCGATTGAATCGGTTGCAAGTCGAATCATCATTGGCCATAATGACGACGATAGTGAACTTGGTATCCGATTGATTTAGCTGCTCCAGACTGTTACTTTTCGAGTCTATCATTGAAGAGCTTTTTGGTTTACATTAAGAATTGAATAAGAAACAGGTTTCTGCAGTGAACACATGCCCAGCAACGGCGAAAAAAGAGCAAGCACAGGTTTGCTTAAGACGTTGCTTGCCATTACAATCACCAGCTCTGGGAATGTTTGGATTTTTCAACGATATCCTCGAGTGTGTGTCAATATCTAATTTATTCTAATAACAGTTTGTTGGTCTGTACCGCAAAGCTCGGGCAAAACTTTGGTGATCTTATTATTACCAACAAACATCATACAGATTAAATCGTATTTGATGTTACTTATCAATCTTTCCTCAGATTTCTCTACTCATCGTCATTTTTTGTTCACCGGCGGTACTCATCTTTTACAGTGCAAAGAAACCTCGTCAAGTGCCCATGTACTAATAGCTACCGTGTACACAGAGGGCCAAATGATATGAATTCATAGCAGCAGCGTACAGATACTGAATTTATGCTTCGTCGTCTACCTTGACAAATATTTAACTGTTTAGATCGTATTTATGCTGCGTGATTTGTGCTCCAAAAATTATTAATCTTTCTTTGGATGTAAGGCTGAGTCAGCGAGCGTTTTTCGCTGCTTTTCTCTGGAACAAGGTAGAAAATGGTCGAGCGTGGCTGATCGACATCGATTATCAGTCAAAATTAGGTTTTTGAAGAAACTTTGACTTTGGACCCTGAGCAAGATTTGTGGCAAAACAAATCTGGCAACTGGCGAGGTTGAGGTTGAGAACTGGAGTGGAATCATCTTTGATACTGTTCCAGATCTGTAGAAATTTTGACATTGAATCGAATATGAATACCGATACATTGAATCCTATAATTCAAAAATGAATACAAACTTCACCGGTATCAAACACACACAACTTTACTAAACAGTTAACAAACTAATCAATTTAAAAATTCTCTGCTGCGGACCCAGAACGACTGTCAACAGTACTTACTGTCAATCAAGACCTATAACTGTCGAAACAACTGAACCCAACTATAATAACTGCAATAACTGTTCATCCAGAATAGCAATTGACAATGTTACCGACAAAAGATCGTGTACATACTTCTTTTTAAAGCCTGAAAAAAAATGCTGCTAATCTGATTATGTATCAGCAAATCTTGGATTGTTTTTAGTCGGATACTCCTACATACACATACCAAGGTAAAGTAGACCAAAAGTCTAAGTAGATAACTAAAAATATGGTCCCTAGCAGGATCGAACTGCTGATCCCCGCGTATACAAGTGAGCAAACTCTCGTATTAGCACGATGCCTTAACCAACTGGGCCAAGGGACCTCTTGATGTTTGTGTAGGGATTCAAGCCCGATCTAGGCTTACCTAAGACGTTTGGACGATCCGGACGGACGTCAGCTTATTTCAATGAGCTCAAGTCTTGTCCGGCCTATCTAGATCAACTAGGATAGACAATGTTTACTAAGAGACAATATGTTTTGTGCAATAACAATACTTTCAAAGTTGTTCAAAAGTGAACTCTAGAAGGTAAAGTCGTTTCTACGACTACGAGATATATATAGAGATATCTGAGACAAGGGTTAGGCCAAGTCTCATCTTAAGTCGTAAGAAGTAAACAAGCGAAAGCGCTTGTGTTTTCTTACAGTTTGCATTTTTTGAAAGATCTATGATATTATCAGACAGCAAAAACCCCACATCATCTATTGTTTAGAAAAGCCGGTGATCAACTATCAACTTTTATCAAATGTTTGTGTTTAATCCAGTCTTCGTATAGCCTTTGGCAAGTCAAGAGTGTTCTTGTTAGAAATGACTTTAGAAGCTTGAATAGTTGATAAAGATGAATCGAAAGTTGCAAATAATATTTCGTTCAATAAGCTATTTATACATAGTTTTGTTGAGAAATACTAATATCACTAATGGTAAATGTACAACCGCAATGGTGTGAGTGCCACTAAGTTTTGGAAGCATCACAGGCATCAAGATTGCTCAACTTATCTCTCTTTCTCTATGAGACAAATAACAGAATGAAGCATATGCTATAATTTTTATGCTGTATGGAATATGTTGAATGACTGATGTTGTTGTTTTAAGTAATAATTCAATCAAGGTCTAGATATACACAACAATCGCAAAGTATACGTTATTCATTCATGTATCCGATTCAAGTGGCCATGCTTCACGTTGTCATGCTTCATTCTGTTTTTTCTTTATACATAATGTCAAGATCCAGGGTTTAAATCCTTTATTACAAGGCTTATCCTTATCCCGTGACCACAGAGAAGGGCCTGGCAAGGTTGTCCTCTACCCCGGAACAGGGGCCTGACATTCTTGCCCACTACCCGCTAACAGGGCCTGGCACTCTTGCCCACTACCCGCTAACAAGGACCGGGCAACCTTACCCTTACCCCGTACTCGGGACCTGGCAAGGTTGTCCTCTCCCTACAACAAGACCTCTGGCAACTATCACCTTGGATAAGACCTCTAACTCCACCAAAGATCTTGATATCAACCAACAAACGGCTTCCTCCAAACCTCCCCCTGAAGACGATAATTTGGTACGTGCTAATGACACAAACTACATAAACGGTCTGTCTAACAGCCATATACAGAATTAATACGCTTTCAGAGATCTTACTTATAACTGTTTATCCATACCCTCGGTTTCTGACACATAATATATAATAGCTGACATATTTGTCAAAGCGTCAAGGAAAACTCTTACAATTTTATAGCAAGTACATTGTTAAATGTCAAAGTCAAAAATCCAACAAGCTGCTCTGATGAAACAAAGAGTGCGGCAGTGTTTCCAATGAACTCAACCATCGTTCTAAAACCTTTATCTGTATAACGCATGATCTCGAAACTGAGCCCATGGAAAATAGATGATAGAATCTGACACCCCAACTGAGTATATCAGGCATTTGGTCAACATGATCCATATTGTATAGAGCTATTGCTTTTGAATTTCAAAACAATAAATAGATTATTATTCAGTATGTGAACAACAAATAAAGCACATCCCTTTAGTTAAAAAAATTTTGAATACGCAGGAATTTGGGTACATATTATTAATAATATCAAGAGTAAGAAGTTTTTGTATAGTACCTGCCCTACAAATTCTGTCAATGAGGAAGAGAGTGGAATGTTATCGAATTTTTTTGACTGAAATTAAAAGGCAGCCTCAGGGTCTTGCCGATTTTTCAAAAAAAAAATTGAAATACTACACAATTTCTTACATACAAAATGAAGCTGGTTTTTATATATTGCAATTTGTAATTTTGTATTTGAATGTGAGTGCTGGTATTTGGTGCCGAGCAAGGAGCAATTTGTTGTGTGCTAGGACATTAATGTATAGTTGAACTAAAAAAATGTCAATATTTTCATGACAATTACTAGCTTGATAAATATTTAAAATGTGTATTCAGTCTGTTCCAAGATCGATGTCCTATACAACTTCTTTTTCAAGCTCATTATTGGTCATAATCCCAAAAAACTTAGTGTAACCTTTCCTCTTATGGAATACAAAATTCAAAAACCTTTTGTAGCTTCTTTACTGAGGTTACCAGAAGTATGCCTTGTCTAGTCTCAAAATCAAACTACTACACTAAAGCCATTTATTAGTGTAGTACACGGTCTGTTGATTATTTCATGCGTTGGGAGTATTTAAGATCCAGTACCTAGATAAATTTCAGAAAATTGCAAAAAACAATGATTCTTGGGAGAAAGAAATGATGTTCACATCCTATGGTGCTTCATGCTCTTGTAGAATTCATTAAACCAAGAAGAAATGGCTTTGGCTATTTCAAATATTTCAAGTATATAAAGGAAACTATTTCTTTGATTTTTGAGTATTTCCATTGTCAACAACGCAGTTACAAAACATTATCATAAACATCAACAATATCAACATCAAAAAGATCTTATCAACAATGTCTGAATACAGACACATCTACAACTTTGCCAACCCCAAATGGCTTGTCAACTATATCTCCATAAAAGAATACCTCAACATTTCCAACGAGCTTTCTTTGTTTATAAATGACGTTGCAAGCGATGGCCGTCAAAACAGTCCCAAGATTCAAAGAATCAAGGAAACTCATAAAGACCACATTGCCAATAAGTTGGCAAAAGATGTGTCCAGAGTCTGCGTGTTTTATAGAGGGCTCGAGAAACACGCGTTGAAATTTTCCAAAGAAACAAAGGAGGAAGCATTATCTTTAGGTGACAAATACGTCAATGATACTGGAGACAGAGATTATGAAGAGGCTCCCATTTTGAGAGAAAAACTCATTGGAAATTACGTTGGGCTCCAAGAAGCAATTGACTTCATTGTTATCAACAGAAACGCAGTCGACTTTATTATGAGTGACTTTGATATCAAAGTTCAAGACCTTGGACTTATGGAAGAATTCGCCAAGCATACTACTGAGCTAGACTACTTTTACGATCTCCACCTACTTGACGGTATTATAGGTGAACTTTCTAGTGTCAAGAATATTTTCAAAGCACTTGGGAGATACAGTGAAAATTTTGTGGGGGTGAATTTAGATAAGATCGTGGAGGATAAACACATTGAGCTCGAGAAGAAAAATTGGCTACGCAACAACCCTCAAGAAAGCAAACCTCAAACAGAACTCAAAACTCTTGAAAAAATCAGCGCTCGTCGAGCCAAACCTATTTCTAAGGCGAAGGGTTCTTTTTTAGAGATTTGGAAAGTCATTAGCAATCCCCTACTTTGCAAACTCAGCTTTTCTATGCTTTTGTTTGTCATTTGTCTAAGCTTTGAATTTCTCGACACTGCAGAGCAGAACAAATGTCTTGCTGTTCTTATGATGGCCTCTTTCCTATGGGCCTCTGAAGCGGTTCCTTTGTTTGTTACTTCGCTTTTCGTTGTGCTTCTTGTCATTTGTATGCGCATTCCTTGCAATACCAAAGGAATCGCCATGTCTGCACAAGAAGGGTCCAAGTTTATTTTTTCGCAAATGTGGTCGTCTGTTATTACGCTTCTGATTGGCGGGTTCTCGCTGGCAAGGGCCTTGACCAAACACGATATTGCCCGGATGGTCGCGACCGCCGTGCTGAGCCGCGCCGGGGATAATCCGAAATACATTTTGCTGGTGTTTATGGGTTTGGCCGCGTTTCTAAGTATGTGGATCAGCAATGTAGCAGCTCCAGTGCTGTGTTTGTCTATTGCGCAGCCTTTGCTGAAAACACTCCCATCTGGGTCGCCGTTCGCCAAATCTCTTGTCTTGGGTATTGCATTGGCTTCGAACATTGGAGGTTTGGCGTCTCCTATTTCCAGTCCTCAAAACATCATTGCCTTGGAAAACATGAAGGAGCCTATTGGCTGGGGATTGTGGTTTATGGCGTCTCTTCCTGTCGGCGGACTGTGCATTGCTGTTACCTGGTTATTGTTGTTTTTCACATACAAACCTCCCAGGGGCCTTCGTGCCAGTATTCCCTGCGACGAAACTAAGACCAAGTTCACACTGAAGCACTGGTTTATTTGTGCTATTTTATCTGTTACTATTATTTCCTGGTGCTTGTCGAGCCAACTAGCACCATTTGTCGGAGATATGGGTGTGTTGGCCCTTATCCCCGTGATTCTTTTATTTGGATCCGGAATCCTGACCAGCGACGATTTCAATGGGTTTCTTTGGACCATAGTGGCACTTGCCATGGGCGGAGTCGCTTTGGGTAAAGCTGTTTCTACGTCTGGATTGCTGCGCACTATCGCGGTTGCGATCCAGTCCCGAGTCATTGTGGGGCTGTCGCCCTACTCCGTGATGGCAATTTTGTGTTTGTTGATGCTGTTCGTGGCTACATTTATTTCGCACACGGTTGCAGCGCTTATTCTGCTACCTTTGGTTCAGTCTATTGGCGAGGGATTGAAGGCAGACCATGCCAACATTTTGGTGCTCAGCAGCGCGTTTCTGTGTTCTACAGCCATGGGACTGCCAACATCAGGGTTCCCCAATGTGACGGCCATTTGCCAGGTTGATGCAGAAGGCAAGCCGTATTTGACATCCAAAGATTTCATCACCAGGGGTGTTCCAGCGAGTATCTTGTCGTACTTGATTGTGATTACACTTGGATATTTGATTATGTGGGGAGTACGATATTAGCAGTAGTATTAAGTTATTTAAGTAGAGTGAGTTATTTGAATAGAATGAGTTGTTTTTATGATTCTTAAATCATTGACTGATGTAACTTTTATTTTTAATAGGTAATCAAGCAGGTAGATACGCGGATACAGCTGCTTGAAATCAGTATCAATTGACATTACTATAGTTTCTTAATGATGTCTCTTAGATTTATCTCATTATTCACTGCTCCAAGCAATGATACATCTATGTGTAGCATCGTTTTGGTGATCTGTTTCCTATTTCGGACTTGATATTATGTATTTTTTCCCAAATTAGCTTCAACCCAAACGAGGCCTTTTTTTGCCCCCTTCATTTTGCTCATGTAATCATTTTGCAATGTGGCAGATTTGATTCGTCAGTTGACTTTACCCTTCAGTCGAGCCATCGATCGCTGCTTGGCAGAAGATGGTGTTCTGTCCTATGAAACGAATCCATACAAAAGTATACATTCAAAATAGTTTTCTATGCTTGTCAGAATGTGCTCCATCTTCGCATTTGCTCTTCTTTTGTTGGACAACGGCAGAACCTTTCCTCCCCCCCCCACGGCTTGTGCCCCCCGAGTGTTTAAACAAAGTGTAGTGTAGTGATTTTGCTGACGTCACCGCTTCCCCAATTAGGCAGTCTAGCAGCGTTGCTCAGACAACACAACTGTCAGAGTCTTGGCACAAGTTCCAAGATCTATTTCATCTCCGCTGCAGCCGCGTGTAATTATAATATTATGTATTGTACTGATTTCACCCTTACCCTGATACTTTTCTCCTCGTTCTTTTCTGTAGCAGCCGCATCTGGCAGCCGTGTACACAGAGCAGCTCAGCCAGGTAGAATCGAGCACGGCTGAGCGTATTCCTGGGTCTGCAATTAAAAGCCGCATACATTCGCACCTCTGCACGTGATCGAGCCAATAGAAATACGTTCAGCGCAGCCGCGATATGTCCAAGGTGGTGGTGGTGGTCTATCTCAGCCCATATCCAGGGAAAACCATCTCGTTTCAGAGAAAGAAACTGGCAAAGTGGAAAATGACAATGACAGATGGCGGTGTCTGGCGCGTTTTGAAAAGTAGAATTGGAAAGAGAGAGAGCTCCCCCATGCAGAGACTGAAGCGAAAGCCCTGCACTTTTCATGTGTACATTTATTTCTTTTGTGATTTGCATTTATATATATATATTTTTTTTTCTTCTTTTGATGCAACTTATACTCTTTTCTCCTTCTTCTCCTTCTCCAACTGCAATCTGATTTGATCCGTTATCATCATAACCATCCCTTTTTATTTTTGTATCTGGCTGTATTCTTTGCTGTCTTCGTAGTCTTTTCTGGAATCATACACAAAGTCCTTTGCCCAAACAACCACCTTCAAAACCTCTATCAGAACCGTCAAAACAATTTGAGCCTCCACTGAAACCATCAAAACAATCATCAAAACCTCCAAATTCAGAGCCAATACAGTCCTCATTCGCAAGCCATTGCTTCAAACCATTGCTTAAACCGCTCTTCCCGCTACCGATTATCACCGTTGCTCCCCCATAAAAACGCGATCCAAATTTCCACACGCCACGCGCTTTTTATTTTCCGTCGCCTAGCCGTCCCATCACGCCGTACGTCCTCGTTTCTCTTTCTCTTTCTCTCCCACTTTACCCTTCATTCTCCATTCTCCCCAGCCTTTACTATCAACATTGCCAAAATAAGGCCCTGATCCCCCATTCACATAATCCCATCACACCCCCGTCTCAACCTCCAGCCAATGTTTGCTAGCCTGCCTGTCCATCTTGGCGGCTCTCAGTCCTCGCCAGTCTCTGCCTCTACTACTTCCACTACCACTGTCGCGCCTGGCTCAACTGCCGCTACTGTTGGATCATCCACCGCCGCATCAGATCCCGCGGTTACTGCCACTGCCACCTCTTCTTCTTCTTCTTCCTCGTCGTCCTCGTCCTCCTCGGGCTCTCGCGACAGAGATCACGACGGCCTTGCAACCCTCTCCATTGCCGCCGACCACCAGCGCAAAACCGACGAGCGCGGCTTGCTGACCTCCCACTCCAGCATAGTCGCTGCTAACCAGATCCATCCCGCCTTTTTCGCTTCTTCTTCTTCCAACCAAAACGGTTCAGCCTCTCCTACAGACTCCACAGGAGGCACGGCTGCTCTCCACCACCACCTCAACCTCTCGCCCGGCACCATTTCTGCCGCTGGCGGTCTCGCAGCCAACTCCAACGCCCTGCTCAACGGCGGCATCCAGGCCCTGGCCAGTCTCAACTCGCTCAACCAAGTCAACTCTCCCATGAGCATCGCAAACCTCACGACTCCAGGCACTAAACAGCATCACGATCTCCAGCTCCTTCCTGAAGACCGCAAGCGCAAGCTCGAAGAAATCCTTGGCGTAGGCCAACTGGGTTCCGACCTTGGATCCTCCGTCTCGCCCTCCGCTACGGCCTCTGCATCCGACGCCATGGCAGCTGCCTCGTCGGGCTCGTCCTTCTCGAAACGCAAGAAGAAGCAATGCAACATCTGCAGCAACTGGTACTCCAACCTTGCAACCCACAAGTCCACACATCTCAGCGACAACTCTCGCCCGCACACCTGCGAGGTCTGCAAGCGCGGCTTTGCTCGGCCCAACGATCTGTTTCGTCATTTGAAATCGCACAGAAACAACTCCCCGTTCAAATGCCCGTTCTTCATCGCCACTGCCGCAAAGCCCACGAATCACCTCACGCAGTCAAACATGAATCCGTCCGTCGCTGCGGGAGCTGCACCAGCCCACACAAACTGCCACCAAAACGGCGGCTTCTCGCGGTGCGACACATACAAAAACCATCTGAAAAGCATGCACTTTGAGTACCCGCCAGGCACAAAAAAGAAGTTTCGCGCTGGAATGCATGGCAAGTGCAAAGCCTGTGGCCTTGACTTTGAGTCAAGTGATATCTGGCTCAACTCACACATTGAGACCAAAGCCTGTCCCAAAATCGCGGCAGTTGCAGCCGCAGTGGCCGCTAACGGGGACTTGGGTGGCTTTGGTAGCACCTCTGCGTCCTCTTCCGGGCTCGTCGGATACGGTCCGGGCGCGCTGGCGTCTCTGGCGGAATCTGACTTTGGGTCCGCGGTCTCCCCCGTGAAGCTCGAGGCCGAGAATCGCCCATAATTCCCAGACCCCAAAACCCAATAAAAAAAATGCGGGGAACCCTTTTCTCTCTCTCTCTCTTTCTTTCTGGCCCCCTCCCCATACAAACATACACTCATAAACGTTCCCGCTCTCGCTTTCACACCATGATACTACTGCCTCCGATCCTACCGCTCATCTATATAAGTATTTCTACATTTCCCTTTACAAAACCTCATAAAGACTATTGTACTATACAAATATTCTTATTTTTTTTTTTTTTTTTAATTCGTTCCAATCTACATTGACCACAAATGCTGAGAATCGCTCGACCTGTAAGACCCTGGGCTCGCGTACTACATCCAGCCTCGCGCTCTCCACAGTATCTTGCGTCGCTTCGCATCATACTTACTCGAAACCTCACGGTCTCGCACGTCAAGGGCACCACCACGCCCGAACTGTACGAACACACGATTGGAAGATTCACAAAGGACATGGCGGCCAAGTACGCCGACAACAAGGCGGTGATTTCGGTCCATCAAAACGTGGAGCTGACTTACAGTGAACTGGACAGAAAATCGGATATCGTTGCAGTCAACATTGCAAGACAGCTCAATATCCAGCCAGGCGACCGAGTCGCGGTGTGCTCGGGCAACTCGTGGGAGTACCCCGTGCTGCAACTAGCGCTCGCAAAAATCGAAGCCATATTGGTGCCGTTGAATCCTGCGTTCACCGACACGCAGTTCCACGCGGCATTGAACAACTCGCAGTCGAAAGCACTTATTATCCAGTCGCATCTATCGCGAGGAACAAGAAAAACTGCCAAAGACATTACCGGGCTGATTAGAGCAGCGACACAAGGAAGCCTGTTGCCGCATGTCAAAAAGGTGGTGATTCTGGATTCAATGGCAGCACCGCCGCCAGACTCACGAGAACATATCTCGCTTGATGGAGATCGGATTCGACCGTTTGATTCTTTGCTCAAGTGGTACTCTGCCGAGCTTCCACAGGACTGTCTTGAGCTGGCACACTTAAAAGACCCAGCGGCCGATAACGCGCTCGTGAACAATACCATCAACATGCAGTTCACATCAGGCACGACTGCGTTCCCCAAGATCTCGTGCCTGACGCACCGCAACCTCATCAACAACGGCCGGTTTATTGGCGAGCGAATGGGAATAGATCCATCCGATCGAATCTGTACCCCAGTACCCATGTTCCACTGTTTTGGACTAGTGCTGTCAAATCTGGCTATTCTGTCAAGTGGTGCAACACTAGTATACTCTTCAGAGACGTTTGACCCGTCGGCTACGCTGGAGGCCGTAAAGAAGCACAAGTGTACTGGTATGCATGGTGTTCCCACAATGTTTACGGCGGAGCTAGAGCTTGCGTCGCGGTACCCGGAGAATACGTTCACGACGCTTCGTAAAGGTATTGCGGCCGGGTCAGCTATTCCTGTAGAGCTGATGCGTACGCTCAATGATAAGTTCAACTTGGACAAACTCACAATTTGTTACGGTATGACAGAAACCGCGCCTGTCTCGTTCATGACATCGCCATCAGACACACTTGATCGTAGGTGCAAGACTGTGGGAACAATCATGCCGCATACTGAAGCAATGGTTGTAAAGCCCAATTCAGATGATTTGGAGCCGGTCCCTGTCAATACTCCAGGTGAAATAGTCGTGTCTGGATACTTACTACAGTCCAAGTATCATCGCAGCCCGAAGCAAACGGAAGAAGCAATGCCAGTTAAGAACGGCCAAGTGTGGATGCGGACAGGGGATGAAGGTGTTTTGGACGAGCATGGGTATTTGAAGATTACTGGCCGGATCAAGGACTTGATTATCAGAGGCGGTGAGAACATCCATCCGCTTGAAATCGAAAACGTGTTATTCCAGCATCCTGCCATTGCTCAAGCTTCGGTGGTTGGAGTGCCTGACGGTAAATACGGCGAGGCTGTAGCGGCTTTTATCCAATTACATGAGGAGTATTACAACGGTTCATCATCGTCTTCAAAATCCAGTGACTCTGGTAACAAAGCATCTCCCACCCCCGAGGAAATCAAGCAATTTGTCGAGGAAAAGCTTGGTCATTACATGGTTCCCAAATACGTCTGGTTTGTACCGGATTTCCCCAAGACTGCGTCGGGAAAAATCCGGAAAGTGGATCTCAAGGGTACAGCGGAAGGTCTGATTGCTGATTCCACCGAGTCTGGGAAGTAGAATTGAAGAATGAGCAAATGTGTATTGACATGTACTTTTTAAAGGTATATATATTATGATGAGGTTACATCAAATGTATTTAGGTGCTAGAAAAAGGAGAGAATCAACATCAGCGTGTAGTGTAAATGTATGAAAACTTATGACTGATAAGTACAAACTTCTAATGAAAGCTGGTTAATGTGATTGCTTACAGTGTATCAATGAACCAAAATAGTTTTCATAGACGATATCAAGACTAAATTAGTTAACTGACTTTAATTGGTTATACTATAACAAAAAGTATAGGAAAAATTACTGTATAGACATGTGGTCTTGTAATTTACCAGATTAGTACTTTCGGATAGAGAATCAGCAAAAAATTAATTCTCGGTATTAAAAGAAACAAACATATTTTATACACATCTAATAAATAATACTGAAACTAAAGACCCTACTTCATTTCTCTGAGCATGCCAATAGCCTCTTCAAGAGAGTATTGAGATGTTGGAATTTCTTCAACAGGGTGAACCAGCTCAGCTATCTTGTTGTAAAGGGTCCTGGCCATTCTCTTGTTTTTCATCAATGTCAAGGACTTCATCCCGTTGACCATTAACAAATTTTTGAGATTGTCTTCGTTGATCTCTAGACGATGGAAGGCGTCAGTAGGCAACAGATTGTGCGTCATGTATTTGTACGCTTCCTTGAGTTTGAATCCTAAAGACTTGCGAGCCACGATCCCTGCAATAGAGATTTGACCCTGCTCAGTGGTTTCATCGTTGAGATCATTGTTATTGTACTCACTATTAATGTCAATGTATTGTGCAGCAGAGTCATCCTTGACCGGATATAAAAAGTTCATGACATCAGGAGTGTATAGTTTGGGCACGCGGTATGCGTAGACAAGAGGACTATGAAAGTCCACCAATCCCATGTAGGGTTCATCGCCAATAAGGGGCAAAACAGGCGTGGCATTCTCGTTGGTGCACTCTGCGTCGGGGTCATCTGATGGACACCTGAACAAGTATCCAACAAAGCTTTCTGATCTGAACCAAGGAAAGTATGAGGGAATGTTGCGTCTGTAGGCCATTTTGTAGCAGCCACGAGCATCGGGAGCCCCTTCCAGATGCTCTGAAATGCAAATAGGCGATTTATGGTTCAAGTCCCAAGAATCGTTTTCGTTCATGATAGTAGCACTAGAAATGACTCTTCCGCGTTGACAGTAGACCATGTGGGTAGAGTGAGAGAATCCAAAGGAAAATTTCCATTTCAATTGGTGGAAAAACCTGAATCCAGTGTAAGGTGCAAACACGGCTGAGTAGGTATTGCAATGGTCATCAACGGGGTTGTTATGATAGTGGTAGTAGTCCTGGTCCCAAAGCAAACGCCAACTCCAGCCTGCAACTCTTTCGGCTTGAACGGTATCGTTGTATGATTCCAAGTCATACTTTTCTGGGTAGTCCATAATGTCTACCATGACCTCATAGTTTTCTGTAAAGTTGGATGGGATGGGTATTTGCAAAGTTGATTTTGATGAAATGGGCATTTGAGAACTTGCTATAGATGCGATAGGACTAGCAGCAACTGTAGCACATACTTGAGCTAGTTTGATAATAGTAGAAAATTTCATAGTTAATGTTTATTTCGAGGGCACGAGTGAGCTGTGATTGTAATGTGATGATATTTTTCTGATTGTATTGAATGATGATGAAATTATGAAAAGAAGAGTAAACATCCTCTATTTATATACATTTGCAAAAAAAATCTTTGAAGCTGTCGAAAAGTGTAGATTCTTTCAGACAAACGAAAAAAGATTACGCTTTTATTTGACTAAGGGTATTAATGCAATCATGTGGAAAAGGCACAGGCAGATCAATGCTTATAGTATATTTGGTGCAATTCAAAAAGTTAGAATATACAGAGATCAGTAAAATAAACGTCTAGTGAAAGTGCAAGATGACCCATCAAGTATGCGAATATTGTGACAATGAACCTTCAAGTTATTGTAATGCAAAAGTGCCGTGAGTAATGCTAGCTAGTGGATTTTTGTATTAGCGATACAGTGTATATACATACAATGATATTGAAACGAATAAACATAGGATACGTCCTCATAATATTTCAAGCATGAAATTGAAAAAAGCAAAAGAACTGGGGGAAAATATGAAAAATTTTGGAACTTGTAAAGTCTTATAGCAGATCAAGGATATTTCACAATTCAAGTTCATTTAACGAAAGTATCAATTTGGAAATCACAACAAATCTTTTGCTACCCGACACGAGAATACAATTACTTAAGCCAAATTACAAAATAGCTTTGAAAGTATACCAATCGAGAAACAAAACGATTCAAGAAATGCCTTATTAAACCGTTACTACTTGAACATATTCCTTTTGCTATAAAATTGTCATTGCATAAGCCTGGCAAAATTTCAAACACAGGAAAAGAAAAAGAAAGTATTTCAAGGCATCAAACTTTAAAAAAATCCCCATATTTTGATTGATGTGAGGGAAGGGAAAGGACATGCCAAAACAGAAAAAACCAAAACGGGTGTGTACATCTGAATTTTCGTCTATGCAAAGGTTGAATATCTACTCTGTAAGATGAAACTTATAGGTTTCTGAGGTAGAAGCTTACAATCATTTTGTCTTTTACAACAAGTTGACTGCAAAACATTAGTATAATATCATCAATTGTGTTTTGTCTTTTAGCAAAAAGTTTTTTAAACGCATCCATATCATCAAGATATTTGACCACTATTCAACTGCTTTTATAAGAGTTTTGTAGATTACGTTTATTAACTTTGCTTTAAAGTGCTCGACAACTTAAAAATGCAGAATTACCAACATTCTCAGAACCCCTGCTGCAAGTGCTCATAAATGTTTGAAGTTAATTTAGAAAGGCGGATTATACTCAGGAACCAGGAACAAGACAGTCGTCCAGCCTCAATAACTACGTTCGTTAAAAATTGTAAACAATTATACTCATAACGTGTATATTCAATCAATGCAAATGTATAGTAAATAACATAGAAATGTCAAAAGTAATGATATATAGTCTTACTTTTTCTTCTTCTTCTTACCATCGTCCTCATCCATGTATTTGTCCTTATAAATCCAACTATTCGAAACCATACTGGCTCCCTTCTCACCGGCTGTTCGATACAGTTTAGCAGCCCGCTGAAGGTTTTTCTTACGACCCTTGGGCCCGTTCTTCATCCAAAGAGAGGCAGCTTCGCAGAGCGCATCTACGTCACCCATACTACCCGCTAATTCGAAACAACGCAGCGCCATATCTTCATCTTTGTCGACACCCCAAGAGTTCAAATAACACATTCCTAGTTCGTATAAAGCCAATGCAATCTGAGCTTTCTTGACTCTTCCTTTTCCTTTATCAGATGAAACTTCCGAAGCGTCCTTCATCAGTTTATCTTGTAACCCCTGAGAGACATCGTTCTTGAGTAGGTTCTCTAACGAATTGTTATCAATAGTTGGTCCAACAGCCTTTCGTAACCACTTGAATGCTTCTCCTGGGTTCTGTCTGATTCCCCAGCCATGCCTCAGCGCTAATCCGTATAGAAGCATTCCAGTAGGGTCTCCTTTTGTAGCCGCACATTGCCAGTGATATGATGATTCTCTTAGATTACCATTTTCGTGATATATGATACCAAGAGAAACGTGTTCTTCCAATTTAAGAGCATTGTTTAAACCCTTGAGCCGTAGTGCTTCAAAAGAGTCGTCTTCGCCTGCGTGCTTTTTGGAATCGGCAGTTGATTTTGAAAATGCTGAGAGTGTAGATGCAGATCTCAAGTGTGATGGCGTAAACGTTTCTTCGTGTGACACAGATCTGTTTACCAACAGAGTTCGTGGTGGAACCGGGAGCGTAACCGAAGCGGACCTGTTTAAGGCTGGTATGTCGGATACCTTACTGTCACTGGCATTTTGTTCTACAAATCGTATGGACTGATGCTTAGCAGTGTTTGTCGTTGTCGGCTCAGAAGCAACGGCCGGTGTTATTGAAGAGGTTACTCCAAACGAATGTGCTGAGCTTATGCTTGGGCGAGGACCATGCGAGGAACTTATACCTTCGGTTTGTTGAGACTTGATTGACGATGTGACACCCCCTGTGTACTGCTGAGGGGTGGCTGAAATGGGGTTTGAAAACGAAGGTGTACGCTTTTCATTTGGCGTAGGCCTAGGCGAAGAAGAAGATATCCCGCTATATCTGTTTCGTGAAAGCGAAGGGTGTATAGGTTGGCCTCCAGTAACATTGACATTCGCTGCATTAGGCTGGGACAGCTGTGCGGCATGCTCTGGTCTTAAAGTAGCATTGCTATCTGTTCGGTTATGACCTGTGAAACGATCAAGCGGGCGACCGTAATGTGCAGTTCTGCTTTGACTTTGGGTAGATATTTGGGGTATAGGTGCAAAATCAACTCTATCATGACCATCATAGATACTGTCTCGACTACTTCTTATACTTCCAGCGTCAGAGTCGGCATCCATGATTGAAAATGTAGACAGTCGGAAAGAACCAAGAATGCTTCCCATACTCGCCAAACTATTTGTCGAGTTGGACCTGTGAGGCCCTTTCTGTGTTTCTGAATGAGAGGGGTCATTCTGGCTTCCATCATTGTTTTCCTTTTCCTCCGGGCCTGATGCTTTGGCTGGGTTCTGCTGGCTTGCTGGCTTGGCAGAAGGGTCCTTGTTTAACTTCAAGGCAAGGCGCCGACTGCGCTGTTCCAGAAGTTCTAGAGGAGATAGCTCTCGAGGAAGTTGCGACATGATGAACCAATGACTGTAAGTGGTGAAGGTTATTCAACGTTCCAAACAGTTCATTCTCTTTGACCTTCCCCATCATTATAGTAGGGTAGGGGGAAATCTAGGTACACCTGTAAACAATCATTGTGCGAAGCACAGTGTACACACATTTAAAGGTCCCGGTATAATCAAAGGCCCAGTGTAACTAGTAATCAGGCCCTCAAGACCCCCAAATGTGCTTCGAGGCCGAATGTATTAGGTTTCAAGTCTCAATCAGTAAATAAGTTATTTGTTGCAAGTACCATGTAAAATATATACACACATGTGTACACAAAGTCGATCGTATGAAATATCAAGACACACCCACCACTGTATATTATCATAAAAAGAGTTTGTTTATTGCCATTATATCTCGGGATCATGTATTTTAAAAACCTGTTTTACCAATCATCATGATACCTGTCATTACCAGAGACAAAACGCGGCGAATTTGAATTGCTCACCACTGTTCTTTCTACAATTCAATGATGGGAGGGTACTTGATAGTTTAACCGTCAAAGTTTTGACTAAACGCAAAGCACTGAAAGCTCGAAAACCATGTGCCAAATAGGCTTTGTACACAAGAATCAAATCGCTTTGAGATATATCTTGAGACTAGAAAAAAGTATGTATAGATACTTTCCAAACTCAACAGTCACAATATCATCAAACACTGCAGCTCGCCTAGTACCATGAACTAAAAACTGGGAAATCGAGTATCGTAAAATCAGATCAAGCATAAAAAATGGTGTACAAGGCCATATCCTGGATCTATGGCGCCTGACGTTGGGCCTCAGTCTTGTCTAATGAGCGCGCGGCTGACTTCGTGACTACTATATCTCACAAATCTAGTTCTTGATGACATATGGTGCTTGCTACACCATATTATTTTATTTTTTTCCAAAATATCTGAGCGCAACAAATTCAATTCATCTCTCTTCTTGCTCATTTTCGTTTCCAAATATTCTTGAAACCACTTTTCTGATTACCAGTGTACCTTTTACTAACCAATTATTATCCAATGAGCAAGTTTTTGAATTGGTACAGCTCAAAGCTGGCTTCCAAGCCTCTTATCACCAATGTCATATCTACAAGCGTATGTTGTATCTTTAACAAATTTGAAAAATCCAGACATGTTCTAACTCACTGAAGACTCTGTTTGCACTTGGAGACGCTGTAGCGCAGTACTCGAGCCCGACATATCGTGAGTATGACTTCCCAAGAACTTTGAGAGCCTGGGTGTATGGCGGTATCGTTTTTGCACCGATTGGAACCAAATGGTTTCCATTTTTGTCCAAGATCAAATACCCTGGCTCCACCAAACCAAATGATATAAGATCTACCATTATGAGAGTCAGCGTTGATCAGCTTGGATTTGCACCTGTTGGTATCTCGCTTTACTTCACTGTCATGGGATTAATGCAAAACAAGTCTTTAGAAGAAGTCAAGCACAATTGGAATGAAAACTTTGTGCCTACATTGGTTGCAAACTGGGCAGTGTGGCCTGCTTTTCAAGCCATCAATTTTACCTTGGTCCCCGTTGGATTCCGTTTACTAGCTGTGAACGTCGTCAGTATTGGCTGGAACGCATTTCTTTCACACAAATACGCTAAATCCAACTCCAAAATAGAGGTTTTGTAAACAAACAAAAAAGTAATTATTTAAAACCATATTATTATTATTATTAAAGGCAGAAAATTGCAACTAAGCATACAGAATAGAATATAGCATTCACAATGAATTGATGGACTTCAATAAATGAAGTTTTTTATCGTCAATATACGTCATAAATAAGCTTAATAGCGACGATTGGATGTTTACGCATATTTCAGCTATAGATGCTATCCAAAACCAGCGCCGCAGTGCCCCTATTTTCTCGAAACGTAATTTGTCTCTGCTCATGATATCAAAAGAGAACGCATTTGAAACAAACAGTTACTGGCTCTGCTGTTGTAATTTAATTTGTTCAAAGATCTTCATCATCTTTCTTCTTGCACCAAGAGCATTGACCCCTCTATCTTCTAATTGCGAGTCTGACAAATTAACAAGCTCGCTCCATTGCAAGTCCTTCAAACAGTCAGTGTATTTGTGCAAACGCAGAGTTTTAAGCCACACAGATATATCCTGAGTCATGGCGGCATCAACGTAGTTTGTGTCTTGCGATTTGAGCCTTTTGTGCTCTTTTGTTGATGTTCTCAAGGTGCTAGATATATATCCCTGTTGAGCATTAGAATTAGTAGGAAACGAATACCCCCAAGTTATATTGGAGTTACCTGTTGGCGAACGAAGAGCTGTATTAGGATTGTAAGATCTAGCGTATTGATGATTTCTCGCCATGCCTAATCTGGATTCGTAGTCAGTGGTATGTTGATCAGCTTTTAAGTCCTTACTTTCTTGATCTCTAAATCTCGAAGGGACATAATTTCCAGAACTATCGCTGTTACCACCTAGCTGATTAGAAAGGGATAGCCCAGCAAATTTTGTAGTTGTGTTGGAAAAAGTATCGCCAAAACCCGTACTATGCGCAGAAGTCTGTACGTTGTTAATCCATGTAGAATTAGCGGGTTCAGAATTGTCAGTACTGTTTGTCGCGGGTGAAGCATTAGTTGGAAATTGATAAGACCGAGGGTTACCTTGGATTCTTGTTATGTCTGCAGATTTAGGTCTATCAATCCAAGGACTGAGATCGTTTCTGGATAGTGCTTTGAGATAAGAGCCACCATAAGAGGGCGAGTCTGGCGAAATTAATGATGCAATTCCTGATATTGTATTTGAGTGCTGATGATGTCCCCTTAAAGTTTTACGAAGCTCAGACCCAGGTGCCACATTTGGGGGAGCCGGTGACTGAATTGAAGATGATGTATTAGTAGATCCAAAACCTGTAAAGCTAGGGTTGATATCGTAGGTTCCGTTGTTACTAGTATTCTTTGTTGTGGTGTTGCTGGTATTTTGTGAGCTGATGAATGGTGGTTCGTAACTTAAAAATGTTGACTGCCGTTTGGATAGGCCGCTGGAAAAATTCGGGGAAGCAGGGGTATTTGCTCCAAATGTTGATTGCTGTGAGTCAGTCTGATCATTGTATGGCGAAGGCGAGGTGATATCGTTAGAAATATCATTAGATAGAAGGCGTTGAAGCTCGTTTTGCAGAAATCTTATTTGAACCTGTTGCAATGATGTACCTGTTAGCATACCGTATAAGTTTGATTGACTGCATCTTCTAACGCACCTGTGAGCATTCTTGTAGCAGAGTATACAGCGCAGCGGTTCTCTCTCCAACAGATAGAATATTAAACCATTCCTGAACATAGTTGAGCTCGTTTTTGAAGTCTTGGTCAAAGTTTGCAGAGGCTATTTCCTCTAAAGTTTTTTGATGTAGCTCCAAGTCAGCCAACCATAGATCTGAAGCTTGATTAAACTTATCAATTTCTGAGACCTCATAGCGAAGAGGATTACTATAAAAAATTTCAGATGTGGGTCTAACTTTCCGAGACATGTCGCTGATATTCGTTCTCTGCTGAGTGGCGAGCAAATGAAAGAAGTGGTAAAAAAAAGGGGTGCGATTAGTTGGATGTGTACTAAACAGTAAACAAGCCAAAGCCTTAACTGGCACTTGGGAGGTTCTGTTCCAATTTTGGTTTTTGGAAAACTTGAAAATACATTGAGCAAAGAATACAAACTTGTTCTCAGCCTGCTTTCTATTCAGCAAAAAAGATTCACCGTGGACAAAATCTTCAAAATGGATAATATAAGTGAAAGTTTTGTGGATCTACCAGTGGATATACAATCAAAGATATCTGCGTTTTTGGGTATGTTTTTCACTTCTTCTGCGTTTTGGCGCTTGCTGGACTTCTAACAAGTGAATGTTATTCTTGCAGCTACCAACCCATCATCCTCCCTTTTGTTAAGTGAAATTTGCAACTTCTACAGATCGAAAGCCGGCACCAATAGCGACGAACAAAACATCGCAAAGAAGCGGAAAATAGCACAAACGATTGAATGCCCCGAATCTATAGAAGTGTCAACCGCTTTGACAATCAAGAACATATCGGTTTCTATGCCCATTCGGAAGAAACTGGATTTGGTTCTTACACCGCATGCTCTTATAGCAAGGAAATCAGAACTGGATGAGCCCGAATTTGAATTAAACTACAAGAATGATACAGTTGAGGCTGCGTTTATTTTAAATGTCCCCGAAAAGACGAAACCTCAATGGAATCTTGTGGTGGCATTTACACGTTCTGGAGCGGAAAGCTATGATTTCTTCCAAGTTACGCTTTTTGAAGATACTGAGAGAAATGTTGTCAAGCCCGTTTCTGGTGAGCAATACAGTGGCACTGTAAAAGAGATGATTTTGTTGTATTTTCAGCGACGTGAGATCTCTATTATCAGCGACGAGACTATTACCCCAGATGAGACGCTATTTCACGTTAACACCCACAGAGGATCTAAAGATGGCCTTTTGTACTTTCTTCCTACTCACATTTTTTTTGGGTTCAAAAAGCCTTTGCTTTTGTTCAAAATTGAAGACATTCTCTCCATCTCTTACTCTTCCATCACCAGATTGACATTTAATATTGTTATCAAGTACATGGATAGATTTACCAATATTGAGAATGAAATTGAATTTTCGATTATAGACCAAAGCCTTTACGACAATATCAATAGATACGTTCTGTCCAAGCAATTGCATGATGACAGTATGGCAGAAAATAGAAAAGCCAGGACTGATTCCAAAGCAGTTCAACCTGGGGATCTTGCCAGAGCCGAAGAAGAAGCTCTTGATAAAAGTAACAGTGATAATGATGATGACAAGAGTCAAAGTGCGCTGTCAAACCTGAACGGTAACTTTGGAACGGATGACGAAGACGATGAAGACTTCAACAGCGAAACTGGTAATCAAAATGACGATCTTTCAGACGATGATAGCGATGATAGTTCTGATGATGATGCTTCGATTGACTTGGAACAAGACATTTAATTTCTTTATACTTTATGGATAAATGTAGTGTCTTAAAGTAAGAAAAATTGCAATATGAGTCAAAAACGAACAAATCGACTAAAACAAAAAATCAATATTCATATTATATTATTATTAAATAAATAGTCCTCGAGAAAAAAAACTCTAGAAATGCAATGCCAGGTAATCAATTGTGAATGCTCGATTGTGTTTAAGACTCTTCGCAGTCAAATGGATCTGGACTTTGAAATGGCGGTCGAGATGGAGATGTGCGTAGACTAACATCTCTTTTTTGTAATGAGCGCCTCCGCTCCAGTCTAGGTATTAATGAGGAAGAAGTGGTCTCTGGACTGGGTGATCTAAGTCTTGCTGGGGATGCTGTCAATTCGGGATTTGCGTTGACCTCACGTTTGCTTATCTTTCTAGCTATTGGTTTTTTCCGCTCTAATCCGGATTTTCGTGGAGACCCAAATGATGTAGATCTTGTTGGACTTTTCAAACCTGGATCTGGAGAATGGTGTGTGCCCTGGGGGCTGTTTTCAACAGGGTCTCCTCCAAGTAACCCTGACGAATTCTTGTGCCGTTGAATACTGTTACTTTTGGCTAGTGTTGTTTTGCCTCCATCCGCCAAAAAATCCGGCGTGTTGTCGAGCATAAATAATAAGTTTCTGAGCTCACGCTGAACGCGCGAGCTCCGTGAAACCAAATCTTGCAGATCAAGCGAGCTCGGTAGGGGAGTGTACAAATCCGATGATCGTCGTTTAAGGCTAGTACTATCATCGTCGATTGATAAACTGTCCAGGTCTTCTGTAACTTTTTCCAGAGCAGGCTCGATAGCCGCAAGCGAAAAGGGCGAATTTGGTGATTCTGGATATAAGGCACTTAGTTCCGATAGTTTACTGCCAAAAAACGGGCCTGATTTGTTTGCGTCTGATATATTAAGAATATAGATTGCTTCAGGTACCGGTTCGCACTTCAACAGCTGTTCTGTAACATATTTTTCTGGAATTGACAAGATCACCTTTTGTATATCTAGGTGAAACCGGTTGTTAGTATATGCAGCGAACACCACATAGACAAGAATAGATATATATACAAACACGCACATCAAGATAGGTATATATATACATATATATACTCTTGTATATATGGGAGAACAAATCAGTACAAACCTTTACCATGTTCAGCAAATTGTTTGATCAGGCTAAGATCTTCGTTGACTTTGATATCACTGACTTTGATGTTGTCAGGGATCTTGATGTCGGAGTCGCCCACAAAGTCAAAGTCGTCGTCCCATGTCTCTATGTTCTTTTTGGGGCGATGTTGACTGTAATGGCCGTGGCCGTGAATCTGGCTATGGTGGTGGCGATGCTGATGATGCTGACGTTGTTGGTGCTGGTGCTCACTGGACGGTTTTCGTGGTTGCGGCGAGATACACTGGAAACTCATTCTGAATATTACTTGCTCAGCTAGATAGGCAAGTGACTGGCGGATCTTGACGCGCGACCTATGTGGGAATCGAAGCAAGAAAAGGGCAACAGGACACAAAATTCATTGACAAAAAGGCCAATAACAAGATATTCAAACAGATCAGCGCAGGTTAGAGCTCACAAGTATATAGCAACGTCTGCCATGGAATGATGTTTAGAAACAAAGACAACGAGATCAACAATAACAACTGTTGTTGGAGTGTTGGCGCACTTTCCAAATCCAAACCAACTTTAACCCTTACCTCGAGACTGTTGTCACAGAGAACAAGCGTGTGCCAGCGCGTGCTGACATGCGCATAATTTATACTGGACCTCAAATTCTTCGGTGGCTCCCTTTTTCCCATCTCCATAACTCCGCTCTACACCACCAATACCAATACTGCAATAACCCAAGCTAGGCATATTTGAAAAGCATTATGCTGCCTGACAATCTGGTATGAACAGTTCTTGAGTCCACACCAGTTTTTCCGCAGATACTCTCTATAAACAAGCTTAGCCATGTCCCCCCGATCCGCAACCACCTCGTCTTTGACTTTTTCCGAGTCCGACTTTGTACCTGTCTCAAAGTTCACTAAATATCAATCTCACATTGTCTGCTCCAACAAGCACTTCATTGTATATACTCCTTCTAAAAGGGGTCTGGTGAGAGTCATCAAACAAATAGATGGCTCGCATCTTGCCTTAGACACACATTCTGCTGCAAATGTCAGCTTCTTGCACCTCTGGGAATCTTCACAATCATCTTCATTACTTGCAATTGGATCCGAAAATGGAACAATATGCTTCTACGAATTGGATCATTCCGACATGTCTGATAAAAAACCCTCATCCCTTGATGGCTATCAGTATTTGGACTTGGTTGATCTCAAAGTAGACTTTACAACCAAAAAGATTATCTGCAAATCAATTCCTTTTACTCGATTTGTTACATTCTCTCTGGATGTGAACTTGTACATCTACCAGGTTACACCTGCGGATAGCGTCGAAAAGAGAAATGCTGTCATTGAATTCAACGATCCCATTGAAGACTATTGTTTTCATGAAAATTGTTCAAACCTGATTGTTACTACAGACTCAAAAAAACCTTTGTTATGTCTTTTCACGTTTTCGCTTCCCGATCTGCTATCGCGAAAATACAACAAGTTTTCGAATCTGACATTTAGAAGTGCGAAAACCAAACCAGCCACAAAATCGTGGCTTTTTCCGATCCCCAACCAACCCTCGTTCTTGGTCATTACACAGTCAAACTCTCAACTGGCTGTTTATGACAATTTGCTGAAAAATGTTTCTGTATTATCATTAAAGGGTTACATTGATCTTGACAACACATATCTTATCCAGTTTGATATTATAACTGGAACAATGTTTTTTGGTTCTACTGACGGTCGTAGTCTTTTCTTTAGACTCAATTTTAACGACAAGTCCGCAAAGTTTGATAGACGCACTATGCTCACACTTCCCGACACCTTCCAACCATTGGACTTCTCGCTTTACGCTAACTTGAGCGGCAGCAAAACTGTTCTGGATGTTTACATTTTCCACACTAGAGGCCTGTATATTTTACCAATTTCCCTAATTGATGATTCAGTCGGCACAAAGCCGCATGAATCAAATGATCAAGAGAGAGAGGTTGTTGAATCTGAAACCCCTAAAGTTGATGCTGTGTCATCCATTTTAGAAGACTCCAAAGTTGAAGCTGAGCACAAGAACAAAGACATCCTTAAAGATTCTATTATTTCTTGTCTTAATTCTTTCAAGGACTCTCCAAAATGCCCATCAAATATTGACAAAAATACATTAGACGCACTTTTTACTATTATTTCTGAAAGCGGAATAATTAAGGTAATAAGTGATCACACTTCAAAGAGTTTCAATAGAAGATTGGAAAGATTAGAATCTTTGTTAGTAGGTACTTCTATAGAGCTACCATCCAACGCAAAAGTTGAGTCAACAGTCGGGGTTTCTGATAATATCCCTCAAGAGCAGGCCGATCCCGTTGCAAACCAACAAAACAACCATTTTGCTAATACGAAGATGACTAGGGATTGCTCTCCTGAATTAGAAGGTAATGTAAGCGTGGACTTGCAAGCCGGTCATTTGTTGTTGAGTGAAAACAACGGACTTGTCGATTTAAAGCATGAAAACATGACTCCTGTCACAAATGATTTGGAAGTTTTTGATACTGAAGTTAGTTCTGTAGAAGACAATTTAGATCCTTCCGAGACTGAACAAGACAATTTTGGACCCGAGGCCGATTTTTCAGAACCTTTCGCGCAAGACGAAAAACCAATTGTATTGACAAATATCGAGCAAGAGTTATTATCTGCATTAGAATCTCAGGATATGGGATATGCTGTACGACATGCTTCGATGAGTGTCAGCAAAGTTAGCTTGACTAGAGTTCTTAAGCTGTATGTTTCTGAAAGTGAACTAGTTGATAACAGTGAAGGAACGGTCAACACAAGAGAAATTGACCTTATTAACAACCTTATGACAGGTGATACTGTTATTCTTCTTTCTTTTATTGCTATTCTATCATCTGATGTATTAAACATTAAAGATTCAGATTTGCTAGATGACTGTTTAGCATGGCTTCTTAAGCTGATTGTTATTATCAATGATAATTTCCCCAAGTATAAAGACAACACTCTTTTGATCGAACAAATATACGTTAGGGCAAATGATATCTTAAAGGGATTGGAAAATGATAGTCCACTGAAGCAAAATGTAATGGATGAGTTGAACCGGGTGTTTTGATGCTCTGAGCTTGAAATTGATGTTTTCAAAGTGCTGTATAATTACAGAAACACGCATACCGCTTACATTCATTACAAGTTACTTGTGGATCTGATGATATAATTCAATGATCAATACCATGTGTATAGTATTATAAACATTTATACAATACGGTAACGATTCGAAACTATAGTAATATAGTTTTTTTTTCTGCAATCAACAGGTTCAATGCAACCCATTTTCATTTCAAATATAATATTACAATACATTTCTAAGGATAAGATGTTAAATTTGTGTACGAAATCAAATTAGGGAAACATTCAAAATTACAAAAAGTAAACCAATACAAAGCTGGCCAATGATCCAAACGTTAAGCCCAGAGATAAAACTAAAGTCATGAAGCTCCCCGCGGCTTCTTTTTCTTGATTTGAAACATCTTGACCGCTTCTCATCATAGCACATGTACATACGTGCCCAGTTGTTAATCCAAACAAAAATTGGATAAAAAGATACCAAAAGTCACTGTTGATCAAGCCACCATTGCCGTTGATATTACAGAGAAATAATAATGGAATGAATATAAACCGGGCTAGTGAATAAGAAATAAATGTACGGTTATTGATAATAACAAACATATCTACCCCACACATGAGTCGGCCACATAAATCCCCCAGATTCCAAACGAAAAGTGCAAAGTTACTGAAGATCTCTCGATGGAACAGGATTGAAACCGATTCAGAATGAACCGGCCACACAGCCGGTAAAAATACTGGAAAAAGCATAGCAAGGGAAAAAGAGACAAATACTGAAAAAGAAGGGACCAAAAGTTTGTGCCTGACAGATAATGGAGATACTGGATGATGTGATATAGGCGTAACAATATCAAGTTCAGCAAAACTATCATGACTTGTGGTTCTATCTAACAGGTCTTCACCACACTCATCTTCTGTAGTACCGGAATGATAAACCTTTTCGTGAGTGTTGAACATAAACGGATAATATGAGATAAGAAGCTTATATAGCAAAAAGGCTATAAGGGCAACAGTTGATGCTACTAGGAAAGACAAGAACGATGAGGCGGACCGCAACGAGTCAGAGGTTTCATTGTTGGCATTGTTCTTTGCATTATGCTTCATAGTAGTAGTTTGAGAACAAATGTATACTATTGGGGGAAGAATTCCAGCTACTGCCTGTCCAATCATGATGGCCTGTGTAGAAGTCGGTCCAAACAGATTTACAACTGCAAAAGACCCGTTTTGTGCAAACGCTGTTCCAACTGTTGCCACAAATATTGTGAGCACTAGATACACAAAAAACAGACCACCTCTGATCACCTCCGTGAGGAATACACAAGAGAAGCCTAGCAGCAAAAACGAAACCGCAATAATGACTTCTCCGCTTATTATTCTATCCGAATATTCGGCAGTAGATGCTTTGCACAACACGAAGTAGACAAAAACCAGAGTTGAGGTGACTGTTGAAATGAACATGATGCTACTAGATATTGATTTTTGAATCGCTGGATACTCTACCAGGCGCAAGGTAAAGTATGGCACCGCAGAGAGAAGACTGTTCCAAGGCCATAGATAAGACACTCCGATAATGCAAAAGGTAAAATACTCTAGCTTACCAGCTGTCAAAGGACTGTTGGCTGGCATGGTAATGATGATTAAAGATTTGCATCAAGAGTGGGAGAAAAAAGGTAGAGATTTCAAATTCAACAAAGTTCATTCGGATTTAGACGATGGACTGTAAATACCTAATTTTTAGAATACCCGGCAAAATGTTTTGCTAGGTAATTTGGCGCCAAAGTCGGATCAGTTTGTTTGGTCGAAAAGTCAAATTTAATGAAGGCTGATGTGTTTGTCACGCAAAAGCCGCTGGTGAAAGGTCCTGCAAACAGCATAATACATTTTGATGTTAGTTGTAAGAGTAATAGTGATAATCATGTTGAGAAAAAAAGTGCAGTTCTGAAGAAAGATTTCACGAGGCTGAAAAACATGGCACTCTACTATCACCTTATACACATCATGTGCATCAGCTGCAATGACTACTAGGTCATCGATTATACCTTGGGCCATCAGCAACCTTGGGCCCAAGGTATAGTCTTTGGCCTAATTATGGGCATTTTGGCATGTACCATGAAATTTTGAATACACGTAGCGAAGACATGAATACAAGCGGAAATTTGTCCAAGAAGCAAACAACTCCAAACATTATACATTCGTCTATCAGTCAATGATTCAAACATCTAAACATAGTTCTGACAAGCTTTTTGTATAAAGGAGGTATTTTGACTCAAAGTTGCTAATGAGCTTGTTGCCGCCGTACTGTGAAATGGACCACTTTTTGGGCCCTGGCTGAAAAAAGGGGTGTTATATAATGGCCCAAAATGATCGGAAAGGGGGCTCACGAAGAATCAAACAGAAAAATGATTCCAGCTTGTCGAGGCCATTTTCTGCAATCGATGCTTAGGTTAATTAAAGGCATTTGGCCTAAGCTGTTGGCGACGAGTTCAGAGTTTTCTACATGCTCAATGCTTGAGTCTAGTCGTTTATTAGCCTTGAGCCTTGAGCCTTGACTCCTTGATGCTCTGGTGATTGAAGACCGTCACTTGCGCTCTGAACACAAGATACTCTTTTCAAGTCATTTCCAGATACTGGATCCCCTGAACACACTTGTTCCTTGCATATTCGCACGTTGACTGGCTTCTTTCCTGTGCTCTCGCGCATCCAAAGTCATGATCATTGCTAACCATCACTGCGCTCCTACCGTTTGCTCTAGCAGCCGAACGTGCATTTTTTTGCCAGACAAATCCAAACGAAATTTGTCTGGTTCAGTCAAAACCAACCAGGTTAGGTCTGGGGTCTATGCTTATGTACGCCTTGTGCTAATATCAATGTGTCCAGAATATGGACTCATTTGTACTTAAAAATAACAAATATCTCACAATACGCGTAAACTCTAACTCTGGCCTGCACAAAAAAGGTACGTGGTCAAAAGGCCCTTCACTGCATTTTCCGCGCGAATCAATATTAAAATCTCCCAATTTTTCAATTCCTCCTTCCTCTCCACTTCTTCCTCAAGTCTCATTTACTTCTCATATATCTCAATTGCTACCTTGAAAAATGGTGTCTACTGAGGCCGTCTCGTCTGGTGTCCCCACCAGAGACATTAGAAAACGTACAGGTCCATCTTCAAGTGAATACGCCTTGTCCGAAAAAGAGCAGGAGCTCATAGAACAACATATTGACAACAAGACTGAAACCAAACCAAAGAAGAAGGAAGAAGACTACGATGGATCTTTGATTAGCGATTGGAGAACTGTCGAGTCTGTCCTTGCCCCTTTGATCTTTACAGGTCTTGCTCTCTTCACCAGACTTTACCAAATCGGCAAATCCAAGAACGTTACTTGGGATGAAGCACATTTTGGAAAGTTTGGGTCGTACTATCTTAAACACGAATACTACTTTGATGTTCACCCTCCTCTAGGAAAAATGTTGGTGGGTCTTTCAGGTTACGTTGCCGGATACAATGGTTCGTTTTCCTTTGAGTCTGGTGCAGAGTACCCGGATTACCTTGACTACACCACTATGCGTGTCTTCAACGCCATGTTCAACGTTCTCTGTGTTCCTGCTGCTTACTACACTGCTAAGCAATTCCGTTTGTCTATCCCTACCGTTTGGCTTGTTACATTGATGATTTTGCTTGAACATTCCTACATAACCTTGGGCAAATTTATTCTTTTGGACTCTATGCTCGCTTTGTTCACCTTCACTACTATTTTGGGTTTCTCTAGATTCCACAATCTGCAAAGACAGTCATTCTCCTTGCAATGGTGGATTACTATACTTTTGACCGGTGTTTCAATTGGTTGTGTCTGTAGTGTCAAAATGGTTGGACTGTTTGCTACTGCTGTCATTGGTGTTTACACTGTTGCTGACCTTTGGATCAAGTTTGGTGACACCAAAATGCCCGTCACTACTTACATGGCTCATTGGTTTGCAAGAATTGTTGCTTTCATTATCATTCCCTTTTCAATCTTTGCTCTTTGTTTCAAGATCCACTTCAGTCTTTTGACTCATACCGGTCCTGGTGACTCCAACATGAGCTCACTATTTCAAGCTAATTTGATTGGTACTGACATGACTGGTGGACCAGCTGATATCGCTTATGGTTCCAAGGTCACTATCAAGAGTCAAGGACTTAACGGTGGATTGCTGCACTCGCATGTTCAATCTTACCCCGAAGGTTCTTCTCAACAACAAGTCACCACCTATCATCACAAGGATTCCAATAACAACTGGATCCTTGATTTCCCCAGACCTGATCACTACTACACAGAAGAAGCCGAACTTAAAATGATTGGAAATGGCGACAAAATTAGATTGCTTCACCCCAGTACTGGCCGCAACTTGCATACGCACAACGTTAAAGCTCCCGTTACCAAGTCCAAATGGGAGGTTTCAGGTTACGGTAACTTGACTGTTGGCGATGAGAAAGATAACTGGATTGTTGAAATTGTTGAGAACCCTGGTAACGAAAACAAGACCTTGGTTCATCCTCTTTCTACTAGTTTCCGTCTCAGAAATCAAGTGTTGAACTGTTACTTGTCCGCTGAGGGTAACAACCTTCCTGCCTGGGGTTTCCGTCAAGGTGAGGTTACTTGTGACCCCAAGAACAAGCCCCGTGATAAAAAGACTTGGTTCAACATCGAGAATCACTGGAACGAGCGTCTTCCTGAAGCTACCAACAGAACCCTCCCCAAGACTTCTTTCATTCGTGACTTCTTCCAATTGAACGTTGCCATGATGGCTTCCAACAACGCTCTTGTTCCCGATCCTGATAAGAAGGATGAGTTGGCCTCCAAGGCTTGGGAATGGCCTACCCTTCATGTCGGTCTTCGTCTTTGTGGCTGGGGTGTTACTAATGTCAGATACTTCTTGCTCGGACACCCTATTACTACATGGATGACCACTGCTGGTATTTTCATTTTCGGATTCACTACTTTGGTGTACTTGGCTAGATGGCAGCGTGGGTACGTTGACTTTACTCCTGCTGGAATTGAGAAATACGCTGTTGCTGGTATTATCCCTGCTATCGGATGGTTCTTCCACTATCTCCCATTCATTGTCATGGCCCGTGTCACCTATGTTCATCATTACCTTCCTGCTTTGTACTTTGCTATTTTGACTTTTGGATTCCTCACTGATCACTTTATGTCTAAGGCCAACAAATACTTTGCTGCTCTTGTATACCTCGTCCTGTACGCCGCTATTATTGGCGTTTTCTTGTGGTTTGCTCCTATCTCATTCGGTATGACTGGTGAACCCGATGACTTCAAGTACTTGAACTGGCTCAGTACCTGGAGAATTTAAAAAAAAACTCTTTGTGGGAAATAATCACAACTCGAGAACCAAAAATAAACAAATTTTATCAAGAGCCTTTAATTTATTAATAAAGAAATGACAAGAAACATTTTCAATTTAAAACTACCCTGTAGCTCTCAATTAAACACATTATGAAGAATTAATTAATTATTATAATTTGAAATTAGTGTTGTGCTAGGCTTTCCAATTCTAGTGACCCTAATTTACCTTATGTACCTGTTTCTCTGTCGATCATGGACTTCACCGTGAGTTTTATTCCACATCTTGTTGATTTCATTATTTTGACAACTATGAGTAAAAGTAGATTTTACTAAATAGGTTTAATAAGACTAGAAAGAATAATAATAATATTATAATAATAATATCAATTATCACACAATTTAGATTCCTGAAAGAACTCTTACTCTTACTGTTTTATTGGACTATAACCCGCAGCTTCTTTTTTCTAAGTGCATTTTTTAAGCAAGATTCCTGTCAGTTAATTCATCATATCTCTCATTCAACTGCTAGTATAAACCCCTTTCTTACAATAGAAGCACATTTAATTTGACTATGCACTAATATTTTACTAAAATACACAACTGTAAAGCTTTTTTATGAAAACATTTTATGTTTTTCAAGGATTTCTGCTAAATCAGAAACTGAGGTACAAGTATCCTGTACAGCATAATCTTTGCAAACCAAAAATGTTAGTGGCTCTGATCCATACTTGGCTTGAACAGCACCAAATAACGAAGCACCATAACCCTCGAAATATTCTTCAACGTTTTTGTCAGTGATCCTAGTTATAGTCACATCAGTCCATAGTCGATTTCGCATGAGCTCGGCCAATTCTTTTTCTTTGACATCATCATTTTTTCCCACTATTAAAATTGAAGTCATTCCGCGAACTTGTGCGATTAAGGATGACAGCATGCTTGTATATCCATATGCTTGAGCAGAAAGCTCACGGCCAAAACAATGTAAAAGTGCATCGGCGTGGCTAGCGTAAAAAGAATCGTTCAAAAGACTAGATAGTTGCGTTAAATTAGCCGCAGATATACCATTGCTAGATGGCTGTGCGCTATCGAAAGAACTCTTGGGACATAGAAAAAGACCTTCTTGTTCGGATGTGGTGTCTGACACTGCAAAAAAACCACCATTCTTAAGGTCTAAAAAGTGTACAAGTTGAATTTCCTGAAGTTGACGCGCAAGATCAAGATATTTCGTGTCCTGTGTGGCTTTGTATACATCAAGAAGACCACTTATAAAATAAGCATAATCCTCGTTGACCCCAAGTGCGGGCCCAGTAGCGCCTTCAGAAAACAATCGAAGTAAAACACCTAATTTCTGATTGTACATGCTTGCGTAAATAAAGTCCGCACACTTCACAGCTGATTGTAAAGCTAATGAGCTCAGTTCTGGATCAGAGGCTTTGAGGGCATAAGCGGCCTGAGAAAGGGCTCCAATAGCTACACCGTTCCAGCCAGTAATAATCTTCTTGTCAATGTCAGGCTTTTCCCTAGTTTCCTCTCTGTGTGACATAAGTTTTTTCTTAGAAGAGTTTACAATATCTCTTACTTTACGAGAATTCATACCAAACATCTGGCCCACTTCTTCCAGTGATTTATTCACATAAATTGTATTTTGCAAAGGCAGTGTGTGTTTAGTATCAAACTCTGGGTTAATGTTTCCAAGCTCTTCTATGTTGAAATATGAAGCCATAATATCAGCCTCAATTCTGGTCAAAGGCTTGGCGAAATCATCAGATTGCCATAGATAGTAGGCTCCTTCAACTTTGGGATACTCTCCAGACTGTATATCTTTAGGTGCAATCGAGTTAGATGCAATTGAGTCAGAGTCCTCGCTAGAGTAAAATGCACCAGTAGCTGGATCTTTCATGTCAATACAGATATATTTGATCAAGTCTTTCATGATATCCAGAAACTCGGCTTTGTCACTAGGATTCTTAGCAATTTGGTATGCTAAAGTGTATACAGACAAAAGATTGGCTTGATCAATTAGAAGCTTTTCAAAATGAGGCAAAGACCAGTCTACAGTCATTGAATACCTAAAGAATCCACGTCCTAAATGATCCCTCAAAGCACTTTTGCCCATCTTTTTCAACGTGAACATAGCTTTTTCTCTCATAGAATCAGCCTCAGTCTCCCCTTCGGTTTTGAGTAAATCTGAGTACTTTAGCAAAAACGCTAAATTATGCGGGGTAGGAAATTTTGGTGCTTCAGAAAAACCTCCATATTTTGAGTCAAACTTGGTTTCAAAATGCTGCTTTACATCATTGAGCACCTGAAGATGTAGTTCGTCTTTTTGGTACTCAGCTCCACTTTGGTTTGCCAGCAAAGTCTCAAGTTTGTTTTTGATATTTTCAGCTGATTCAATACATTGCAATTGAGTATTGTTCCAGACATTTGTTGCACCAGACATGACTTCTTCAAACTGCTCTTTAGTCCAATACAGGCCACCATAAAACGGCGCACGAGATTTGGGATCTAAGAATACGTTCAGCGGCCAACCGCTGGAGCCTTTGGTAACTTGCATGTACATAGTATAAATCGAATTCACATCCGGTCTTTCTTCGCAATCTACTTTGATTGGTACAAAGTTCTTGTTCATGAACTTTGCTACATCTTGATCTTGCCAGCTTTCATGCTCCATGACATGACACCAATGAGAACTGGAGTATCCAATTGACAAAAAAATAGGCTTGTTTAGCGATTCAGCCAATTTGAGTGTCTTGCGGTTCCATTCTTGCCAGGCAACAGGGCTATTGCTCTGTGACTGAAGGTATGGCGAATGAGCTTTCCTAAGTTGGTTGGTAAGAATTGTATCTTTGGACACAGTAGATGCAAGCCTGCAAATGGACAGTTGGAGTTTGTTGTTTTGTAGGCAAGCGCTGTATAGTTTTCGAACAGTTTTACACCGTATCATTGTGATCATCGAGTTTTTCAATCAATTGGTTGCTTGTATATAGTTGCAAAGAGAAGCCAATTCCTTGAAAGGGGTTGTCCCAGTGCAATTAGCATTTATATAGTTAAAAATCATTACCTTATGCTCCGCCGATCCAGCAGGTATAAGCTGATTGATTCGATTTTTGTTAAGACTATGCGGTTAGGGTCGTAAATTCCGGAACTAATATTACCCGATAAAGATACAGCTCTAGTCATGTGGTATTTTAGTACTGAGTTACCCTGTATTACGCAGACTTTGAACCCCGATTTCTCCATCATGATAATCTGTTTATTGTCTCCACGTCTCGGAATTATGTTGATGATGATAATCTGTTTATTGTCCCTATGTCTCGGGATTATACACAATATACCTTTAAATAAAATAACTATATATAAAACAGACATAACAGAAGACATTTAATTCATTTGCTTATCTCATAGAAGATTGACGAAGTAACATCCCGCAGGAAGCGTTTTAGGTTTTCAGTGTTCGATGGCGCCAAATTCTTCATAGTCGTAACTATGTGCAAAGGGAAATCTGGGAGTCAGAAGGCTGATGGTCAGAACCAACCTTTGATGCACAGCAAAACCTTTGCAGGCTGCTAATGGCTACTCGGAATTATGTGCACAATACACACCTTCAAATACATAAAAATGGCAAAACCAAAGACAACCAATCTTTTTGTTTAATTTTTAGAGATTAATGAGTCAACTTCCCACGAAGTACGTTGAAAGTTTATCCGTACTCGATGGCAGCAAATCTGATTTTCGTGTCTCGATAGCTAATGCGTGAAGTTATGATGTTTGAATGTGTTGTATATGTTAGAATAAGTGATATAATTAATGAAAAAACTACACAAGATATGCTCTGACTGAGATACTTTTATAATGTGTTTAGAAATGTCAATAGATCTCATGGTAGGGTTTAAAACTGTTTCTGAACTAATCACTGTCCGTGTAGCTCTTGAATGCTGGGCCTCTTTACAAGATTGTTGAAATCGAGTACATTATTTTGAACGAAACCTTATCAAAAAAAATTTTGGTCTAATAGCGATTTCAATTTCAAACGTAAGATATTCATTTCTTTTGAAGCCAATAGAAATGTTGTGATACTTGTGTGGGTGAACAAATAATATCTAACTTGGTAATTGCATCTCTCTGATTCGACAAAACCGGTTGGCCTTAATGGGATATTTTCAAAATGTTTTTGCCAGTCAATATTCAGCTTTACAACCTTTTAGTATGAGTTCACGTTGGTCTTGATGCACTGTTCAACACTCTATAGTCTGTATATTATTTGCCTGAGCCTTTTCGTGATTGATCTTATACGATTTATATGCTTTTCCAGATCTATATTATAGAGGAATGACCCATAGTTAAATGCTCAAGACTAGATACAGATCTGTTTCCCAAGCTTTTTTAGAACAGTATTGTTATATACATTAAACGGTGTCTAGTTTATCTGCTATAATTACCAATGCATGTCTGCTTCAAAAACTTGGGGCAAAAATTCGTAACCACTAGACTAGGCGGCTTCCCTTTTAAGTGCGCAATGACTAGGCAAGCCTTTATGTATGAATTCATAATATCAAAGCCAAATGCAATTAATATCGAAAGGGCTCAAAATTAGTGAGCTCACGTATATGTACAAATATGAATAGAAAAATCAATTTTCAATCTAAAGGTCATTCATGCTAAATATTTATGAGTGATATTGTTTATTTTGCAAAAGAACCTGATTTGTAATAATCTTGCACCATGATAATATTATCAAAAGTCCCCCTTCAAAGAAGTAATATTTACAACTTCGCCAGGTTTGAAAGGTGGCAATCCTATATAAGGACATCCATCACATCGGAAAGCATCCCCCAAAGCACAGTTACCGCAAGAGCCACCGGTTTTACCTGGGATGGTGAAATCAATTTCATCGTCATCGTTTACGTTGATGGTAACAACGTTATCATTGACTCCGTTATCATTTTCGAGCTCCTCTTTCAAACCACAAGTACAGTCCTTGCAAGCCTTCCGGCGTTTTTTGGCTGTGCGTGGATCACATTTTATTGGCATTGAAAGAGGCTGTGAAATCAACGAGTTCTCATCCACTAGCTCGTCATCACTTTCGCCTAATAGATCATCGTCTAGTGATAGTTTGACAACGTCTTTTTGTAATTTTTTGAAAACGGGTAAAGCGCGCTTGGGGTTTGAGCTGCTGGTATCGGTGCTTCTTTTCTTAAGCTCAAAAGCTTGAGCTTGTTTGACAACCTTGATGTATCTATTGTTTTCGACCACAAATCCGGCAAGAATGGCGTCAAGCTGAGGCACGACAATTCCTTCCACCCAACCGCCAGACGCCAAAGCGTTGTAGAGTATGCTCAGATCTGCCGAAGTCAAGGGTGTATCGGGGTTTGTAACATGAATAACTTTGTATGCACCTTCTTCAAGTTTGACTTGATTAGCAATAACCCGATCTAAAACTTGCCGTTTGACAGTGGAGATAGAGTGTTTGGCAGCAAGACTGCCAGTGAGATCTTGAACTTCCTTTGGGTCTTGGACAATAACCGAGTTCAGCAGTAACAATATCTGTTCAGACATGTTGTATCGAGAGTAGAGCCAGTATAGCGTGATTGCCAACGATCAAGAGAGGCGAAAACAAGAGCTTTATAAGCAAGAGACAAGATATTTTAACAAGGAAGAAAAAACCTTTCCAGTGACTATAATAGTTTTTATGATTAATTTTTTTTTACTATCTTTTTTATTTATTTTTACTTGAGTTTCCTTCTATAATACAAAACTACCGGCTTAGTGAATGACAAATACACCAACAGAACTAGCTAACCCTTTCCCATCATGACATTGTTGACTGGCGGTATATTTGCCTACAATCCTTCCGGTTGTTAGTTCATCAATCAGCCCATAAGTAAAACCTACTTCAAAGTAAGCGCTTCCTTAAACTTTCAACTCGGCCGTCTTTCAATATTTGAAATATAATCCTACTCATATGCGGTCGTTTTTGGTGCGCAAACAGAGAAAAGCATGATATGTTTACGTGCTATCGCGTCAAAAATTAAAAAAAACAAAAGATATATGTTTTGAAGCTTATGTATTGACACTTAATACTGGCTGATACCTTTTTTCTCACGCTAGAACCATTGTGTTGGACATTTTCAAACTTTTCTGACATGTTCCTGAGTTTTAAAGACAATATTGCGATACATTTGTCGGAAGCTGCAGTTACTTATTGAGAAGTTGATTCAATAATAAAAGAACGTTGAGATGTTTTTGATAAGCCCCTTTAGCATGCAGAAAAGAACATTCTTGTCCTTTGCAAATGAGCTGCAAAAATATCGAATTAAGAAGATTATAAAAGTATCACCAAAGATCCTTTTTGACGTTGTCAAAGAAGTTGAACATTACGACCAATTCATACCATACTGCAAAAAGTCAACCATAACATCTCGTGATCCTAATACACAATTACCCGAAAGTGCTGAGCTCTCTGTGGGATGGAATGCTCTCCAAGATCGCTACGAAAGTAAGCTTACTATAGACACAGATCAAAAAGTGGTTATAGCTGAAAGTTCTGATAGCACGCTGTTTAAAGAACTCTATACAAAATGGACAATTATGGATATAGGTAAAAACAAGAGCATGGTTGATTTTGAGCTCAATTTCTGGTTCAGAAGCCAAGTCTACAACAGCTTTTCCAAGAGTTTTGGACCTTCGATAGCCAAAATGATGATTAAGGCTTTTACTGAGCGGGCGAAAGAAATCGAGGAAGCTCAAACTAGCACAAGCTGAAGTTAAAACCAAAATATTAGAATGCCCATATTTCTGTCGTCTGCCTGCTTAGCACAACTTGAGAACTTTTTCTTGTAGATAGTAGATAGAAATCAATACATCTGTATATAGACATCACAAAATAGACATCTATAGAGTAGTTTGGACTCTAATTACAAATATCCAAACAACAATAATATTTTCATCCATGAATAATCAGTGCTACTTTGAACAAGTAGCAAAGCATTGTAATTTCGAATTCTATCTTGTTAATGTTTATGGGCCTTGTAAAATTATTATGAGAGGAGGGGTTAGGTGTGGCGCGTCACTCTCTGTATAACTCGTAAGCAGGCACAAGCCTAATTTTTTGGGCCAGTACACATACGAATTTCAATACACTCACTTAAAAACCTCCTTACCTTTCAAAATATATATTATACTCCTCTCGCTTTGGCAGCACTACTTGCACTTGTGTATCTCTAAATCGACATATTGTCATCTGGATAAATCTTAGAATCCTTTTGTTCCTCATGTTTGCCGAACCGCACGATCCATGGTCTTCTGTGGATGCCTCGACCTCGTTCACAAACATCCCTGAAGTCTACATTAGTACCTTTCAAGACGCAAATCCTATTAATGGTTTTGTAAGTCTATCAAAGCTCAAAGAGATTTTGAAAGAAGCCGGCTTGTCCCATGTTGAATCAGACAAAATTATCAGTCTTATCGGAGAAAAAGAAGAATTAGACAAAAATGATTGGTATTCTGCATTAGCACTTGCGGCATACACACAACGAGGCTCGATAGATTTACATCTCGACATGGTTGAGTTTTCGAAAGACTCTTTACCTGTAGTGAAACTACCTGGAAGACAACCACAAGATCCTATAGATTTTCATCCCCATAACAATGAGCAACAACAAGAAGAGGAGGAAGTATGGCAACATTCATACGACACTTCCAAGTACAATCCGTTGTCTAAAAATACAATTGCTTTATCTGTGGTATCAAAAAAGGAAGGAACATTTTTATTCCGTCATGTCAATTACATTGTTGAAGGAACTTTTGGCACCCAAAGCATCAAAGTTATCAGAAGATATAGTGATTTCCTTTGGCTTTCTGAGTGTTTGCAAAAAAAGTATCCTTTTAGGCTCATTCCTATGCTACCCCCTAAAAGGATCTCAGGTATGTACGAACCCTTAATTTTTTTTTGCCAAACTCACTTCTCTAACAGTTTCTAGTAGACGGTCGTTATCTCTCATCTGATCAGCAATTTCTTGAACGCCGAAAAAGAGGTCTTTCGAGATTTGTCAATTTGTTGGTTAAACACCCATTGTTGTCAAAAGAAAAGCTTGTTTCCATTTTTTTAACGGTTGATACAGAGCTCAATGCTTGGCGGTCAGGTACTACACTTGAGTTAGAAGAGGAGTATATGAACAGAGTGTGCTCTAAGCATTTTGTAGATAATTGGGATGATAAAACACTTAAGGATTGGCTTAATATTCGACATGGTGCTGAAGCTTCACTTGAGACATTGGCGCAATTATGTATGCTGGCTGATCGCATGTCTAAGAGAAACCATGCAATTGCCAATGATTACAAGAAATTTGGAAGAAACCTGTTGACCTTCAATAGTGTGATCCCTAGTCTGTACTATACCACTGAAGGCCCATCAGATATTGCTTCTATTTCTTCAGGACTAAGCACAATGACAAAATTCCTTGATAATTCCTCGACATTAGCTTTAGATCAGAGTATGACTCTAGAGGTCGGACTCCTGGAAGATTTGAAGCTATTAAGAGATTCTATTTTGAGCACGTTAGAATTGTTTCGTCGATATGATAGACTTGGAGTTGACACAATTCGACAGCTGGAGAACAAAATCCAGAAATGTGAATCGAGAATGAGTATGGCAAATGCGCAAGAAAAGGAAAAACTCAACAACATCATTACCACGTCCAAACGCACAATCGCATTTCAGAAAAACAGAAATTGGCTGATCAAAGAAACTTTATCGGAAGAGCTTGAATTGCATCAGAAAAGTATATATCTTATTAGCAGGACTGTCAAAGAGTGGGCTAGTGAAACCGTAAAGTATGGCGAACTAAATACCGAAAACTGGTCAAATATGAATTCAAAGATTGCAGATATGATTGAAATCGAATAATAGTCTTGATACTATAGTTTTGATTCCAATTCATTTTTATAAAAACATGTTTTTGCACATAACTAATATTATATAGAGCGGACAAAAATGCAATATGTACAATTTCAGTAATTTTTTTCTTGTCGGGTATGTTCTTGTATGCTCTTGGGCTACCAAAAATTTTATGCTTAAACGCTGATGTACACAAACACACACAAGCAATTGAGTTTATTGAACCCTTAGTTCATAGCGTTAAGTTGGGGCAAAGGTGCAATGCAGATGTGGTGATACTGGTCTAGTTACTTTATTTGAACAAAATGTCACTTGAGAGCAAATTGACCAAATTATTTGATGCTACACGCCACATCTTTATATCTACATAGCTTAAGTTACTCCTTGTGATAAGGTCAACCACAGATTCTGGTAATAAAAAAAAAGGAATAAAAACAATCAAGACTTATTACAGTTGTGCTTTTTTGCTTCAGAAGTTCAGACGTTCATACGTTTTTGTCCCATTTTTTCTTTTTTCATAAAAAATATTTGACTTCTGACTTCTTACTTATTAGTACATCATTTCAGTTTCGAGATCTCCGAGACTCGGCTTTGAAGGTTTTGTGTATGTGTCATTTTTAGTAGTTGGGTCCCATGACACACCTTTCAACAGTTGTGATTGAAACTTTAGCATGCTGACTAAATAGTGAGTATGGATACCCATATGGATCTAATCAAATTCAAAATTGATTGGCCGGTTTTTGTTCCGAGTCAGCTAAAATTATATTACGCATTATGAGCAAAATTGGCCAATAGGACCCAATTGAATAGTAAGCATCAACCCTAAACCAACTATTGGGGTTATGAAGACTTTTAGGCCGGAGGCAATAAATTCAATAGCAGAAGCCCTTTTTTTTTTGCTTCAAGTGTTTAAATTCTTTTTCTCATTGACCTTTTGATTCCAATACATTTTTGTGACAGTTTCAACCATTCACAACAAAATCTCTTAAATACGTCGTGATATTCACATATCGCCATATACAACCAAGCAAATTTCAAAAAAATCGCTGATTTACAACAACCTTTATCTGCATCTCAAACAACCTCTGCATTTTCATACATACATATCTACAATGAACCCGTCCGCTATTAGAAACTCGTTAGCCAGATCTTCCAAAAGATTTATCCAAACAGTTCAACAACAACCGCTGTCTTCAGTGAGTCCAATGCTCTTTAGCACTCCGTCAAAGTCTACAAGCGCATCATCAGCTGAAATCCAGCCCAAGCCCTGGACTACATATTCTCTGCCAACTAGCAGGCCTCTGGCAAAGTCAACTCCTCTCAAAGCTGCAGAGCCTATAAAAGCCCCCGAGCCTAAGAAGACTGTCAAGCCAAAACGCTCGTTGAAACCACGCAAAGCGGTTATTTCTCTCACCCCAACCGCTGTCTCGCATTTAAAAAACCTGTTGGATGGACCCGAGCCCAAGCATATTCGTATTAGTGTTAAAAATAGAGGATGCTCGGGTCTCACATACCACCTTGACTATGTTGATAAGGCTGAAAAGTTTGACGAAGAAGTTGTGCAAGACGGTGTTAAGGTTCTTATTGATTCAAAGGCTCTTTTCAGCATAATTGGTTCCCAAATGGATTGGAAGGAAGACAAGCTGAGTAGCAAATTTGTTTTCAACAACCCCAACATTAAAGGTGAATGTGGATGTGGCGAATCATTCATGGTGTAACTGCCAACACCAGATTATTGCTGATCCCTTCTTGCATCTTCCATCATTCAAGCTATTCGTTCCCATATAGCTACATAACTTATTTTCAATTTTGTTTTAATGTAATTCCAAATACAATTGCTTGTGCCATGCTTAGATTTCGTTTTCATTTGAGGATGTCAAACACCCAACAATATTATTATGATGCTTATATCCGTGGGTCAAATGAATGCATAATAATTTCTATCAAATAACCAAAGGTCATATTTGTTTACCAGAAGGCTACTAAATTAGTCCAAAATTTGCAGACAACGAGTATCCCCGGATCAACTCGAACATGCCCAGAAAAAATGATTTGTGGAATTACAAACCAATAATAGACTCTCAGTGACAAACAAATGTTTGAAATAACCAGAAATCAACGCTGTTTATCATTTTCGCATCACGTACTAGTGTAAATAAAAATACATAAAAACATAAAAACACAATGTTATCATTAAAAACCAATCTTCAACGATGTTCTTGGCCTCTCAAGTTTTTGTTCTTCCTACAAGACAAATATCTGGCTGAACGGTAGGCGAGCGACCAATAAATTAATGGTGAAGTTGAACAGTTATGTTGCTGTGGAAACTATACACACTCAAACTTGTAGGCACATAAGTCTTGCACAAAACGCGAAACTATATACTATTTAAAAAAGACAAACGCGTAACCCTAAATGGGAATACAAGCGATGAAAATTATTTGTTTTCTGTACAAATCTATCGTTGATCATATCTACACAAAACTACGCAACGAGCAGATAAATATCAGACATGTCGGGCAGAAGAATTTCGGCGTTCGCCAAACGAGCACAGTTGAAAAAGAAGCAACCGGCTCCGTCAATTCTCAAGGATGTGGAGCAGGACAAAAATTTAGCCCTCAGACAGGATACAATTGATGATGACTTAGTTGAAGAAGTTCCAGTCCTGAGGAAAGCCATATTACCTATTCAACTAACAATATCAGAACTGAGGCCCATTGCCTACCGGATATTCACTAAAAAGTATAGTTTGAATATGAAATCAACAGGTCTGGAAACACTGGCCTCGTTCTTGGGTAGAAGATATGGTGTTGAATGGCGTGGAGCCAAGGCAGAAAAATTTATGGACCAATGCGCCAGACTGTGGAAAAATCATGACAGAGGATTATTTGTAGATGGAGAACAATTGGAACTAGTGATAAGAGAAGTCATTGATTTAGAAGATGGTACTTCTATCAGATCAACAGTTTCTCAGGGATCAAGCATGGATGGACTGGAAGATTTGGAAAATGCATCAACTACACGCAACGCCAATATTGACTGGCAAAACTACTTCAAATCCATCACGGCTTATTCTCAGCCTAGATACGCATACGATCCAATAAGAAAAATATATGAATTGGTTCCGGGTCATTCGACTATCATTGGTCCGCCCAAAAGCCGAACGCAAGTATTTTCTTCAAGATATCATTCAGTTCTCGCCAGGATCCAGCGACAAGAGTCGTTTCAAGCTCCAACTTTTCTGGGTAAACTCGCAGGTACAGGAACTCGCGAGTCTACTTCAAACACGATAACGATGCTGAAAAATATGCTAGGAAGGGAAGGCAAAGGGTTTATTGTTTTCGGACTACTAGTCAAAGGTGCTAATGGAAAGTACTGGCTTCAAGACTCAACCGATACAATTGAACTAGACTTGGAAACACATGCCATACCTGCTCAAGGATCGTATTATGTGCCCGGATCTTTATGCATTTGTGATGGAATTTATTCTAGAGACAAGTTCATTGTGCTTACAATTGGGTCTCCTACATGTGAATCTAGAAACGATGCGAGGGCTGCTTGCGGATATCTAGATTTTTTAGGCATATATATGCCTGATGACACAAAACATACTTCTTCTGTACCTATCAGAGTAGATCGGGAACTCGAAGCCAAACTGATTGAGGAAGAAATTCGGACGCTTGAAACTCACAGAATCATAATATTGGGGTGCGATATCTTTTTAGATAAACTATCCACTATTGATGCATTACGAAAATTATTCTTAAAGCTTCAAGTAGACATGAATATTGATGGCACTACTCCGGTCTGCATCATACTACCCGGGTCCTTTGTATCTACTCCATTTCAGCCATCTGGATGTTCTTCGGCCTACAAAGACTCATTCGACACGCTCGCTAGTTTGTTACTAGAATTTCCCGATCTTTTAAAATGTGGAGAAACAGCAGTCAAATTCATTTTTGTTCCCGGAGACAACGATCCCTGGGCATCTACATTTTCGTCAGGCGCCGCTTCTACTTGGCCTGCAAAGCCTCTACCCCAGATTTTTACTAATAGACTAAGAAGAACTGTTCCAGGAGCGGAATTTGCATCAAATCCAACAAGGCTGGCATATATGTCACAAGAATTGGCAATTGTTAGAGATGACTTAGGTGCTCGATTACGAAGAAACCAAGTAATATTCCCCGAGCTTCAACGTCGTAAAGCTGGTATTTACAGTGACGACTTAGCCGATCATTTAGAAGATATTAAACTCAACGATGAAGACACAAAGGATATAGACGAATTAATGCTGAAGGAGTTAGATGATGCTGCTAACGAAATGGATGATCTGGAGAGCATGATAATTGATGTGGAAGAAGATCGAGAAGCCGAAAGCCTTGCAAGGCGTAGTTCCAAAATGAAAAAGCTTTTAAAAGACGATGAAAATATCCGGCCCGTTCAAGAAATTATGCACGTAGATCCTGAAGTGGCAGAAGCCAGAAAAATTGTTAAAACAATTTTGGATCAAGGCACCCTTTCACCATTTCAACTTACTGTCCGTCCAGTATATTGGGAGTATGAACACACTTTGAGCATAACCCCATTGCCGAATTTCATGGTTCTTGCTGATCCAACATCGCCGCCATTCAAAGTTACATATCAAGGATGTACTGTGATCAATCCTGGATCACTGATACGTGATCACCAAATCCATTGGGTAGAATATACGCCTAGCACCAGACGGTTTGCTACAAAATCCCTTTTTATATAAATCATAATGGCATTATTACTGAATCTAAATAACATGTCTCAATTTAATAATTTTTTTTAAAATCTTTTATTTTTGCTACCATTGTTGCTGGTAAACAATAAGTTGGATCAATAGGCTCCAAGTTTTCAAATCCCATCAAAGACAATCCCGCAATTCCAAATATAGTGTGAAAAACGTCAGCCTCGTCTCCCTCGCGATCAGCTATTCCACCGTCTTCTTCATTTTGCGCGGACAAAATGAAGGACTTTAATTTATCTTTGTCTATCCAGTCTACGCGCCCAAACATTGCTAAAGTAGACAGCACCCACCAACTATAGCATACGTCAGGAAGCTTCTCTGGTCTTCCGTTTAGCCCGCCGCTAGGAACCTGTCTCTCGGCTAGCCACCAACATGTTATGTCTTTAGTGGCATCCAAAAGATGCATTTTGTTTAATATTGATAAGGTACCGACGCAAACGAATACTAGACACAGCAATTACCAGTTAGCTTAAAAGAACCGGGTGAAAAAATAGAAAAAAAATAAAAACTCACTTTGTGCCGAATGAGACTCAGAGCCAGGTACAAGGCCAAATCCTCCATCAAAGTTTTGACATTTCAGAATCCATTCAACAGTTTTCTCTGTATCAACTAGGTCCAATTTTTCAAGTAGAGAAAGTGTTTGTATCGCAGTAAAAACAAATCTTGAATCGACCTCGCCATACTGATCACCCTGAAAAGAACCGTCCTCCAATTGCATAGAAGCAACATCTTTACATGTTAGTACAACGAAATCAACTATGATGAGTGAAAAGCAAAAAATCTGTAACTTACAGTTGGCGACTTTTGTAACATCTATTCTGTCTAATGCATCCTCCATGAACAAAATCTGAATAGCCGATAATGTATAGAGCAAGTGAGGAGAGTATTGAGGATGCGACCCAAATCCACCTGGAAAATCGATTAGAAAACAAGATCAAAAGAGATTGTATACTTCAGATCACGTACCGTTTGCGTCTTGACAGCTTAATACAAAGTCGATTACTTCTTCGCGAGGAAGGGTTTCTGGAGATCCAAGCATATGAAGAGCAGTAAGGCCCCAATAAAGGCCACCTAAATATATTAGCAATCAGGCTCAGAAAAGAATGTTGTATCAGTGTTTGTGCATACTCATTCTAAGATGGCCAGTATACCAGTATTCAACATCCTTCTTTTTCTGAATTAATTCCAGTTAGAACTTTTCCTGTCGAATTCAGATTTTTGAGTCAAGCACGGTTGAATTCATACGGTATCCAGTGATTTTATGTAATTGATGTGTTTCTGTCTGTAGAAGCTCATTGATAGTGAATCGCGTATCTGGTTTGCATTGACAGATCAGTAATAGCTTTTTCCGAAGGTTTAGAGCATCTTGAGCCAGTTGTAGGGCAAGGGTGTTTCCACAGCAACTTGGAGAATATGCTAACAAGGAATGGTTTGTTTTGTTTTGAGGATTTGGCGGTTGTGTGTATGTGGATGCAAAAATTATGGGAATGATGCCCCTTTCCATTTTTTTCACACAACCCTCCTAAAGATCTATCCATTTCTTCTCACCAAAAGCCTGGCGTTTGGTTTGCTCAAAATCTGATCCATAGATTTTCTTAAAAATCTTTTGTATATATAATATATACACATGGACAGTTGATTATAGGTTCCTGATTTTAATACTTCTTGCCTGATATTTGACAATTTTCAAACGCGTACCATGCATAGTTCATCGTTTCGTTTCGATGATATTGATATTAGCGACGCGAGCATTTCCATCCCTAGATTTAAAGACGATGGAATCGCGTCATCTGTCCCGAAAACCCCTTACAAGTTCAATCTGACTCCCAAAAAGAGTCCACCACGCGTCGATAGCAAACTTGACACCAGTGATTTTGTAATTTCAGAATCAGATCGACCAAACCGAGCCTTTGAAGGAGTGACGCGTTCTTCACATCGCAAAAATAACGAGCAGGTCAAAAACAATATACTGTCTCCGCAAATCTCTGACAACGAAGTGAAAAAGCACTTTAAGGATTTCTCCTTGGCCTTTCCGCCAAGCGGCGGTGACGACAGTGCTATCTACGACAAGAGCATTGAAGTCGGAAGAGCAGGGCCTTGGACTTACGCGAACCCGCCTTTGCCGCGTAAAGCTACCACTAATCCATTTCCAACGAAATCAAAATCGAATGAAAAGGTCACATCGTCGACGTCTTCTCCGAAATTCAGAGAGCCCAAAAGAGCTGGGTTTAAAATTCCCACTGGATACACAGATGACGCGTCGTTTTTTGAAAAGCTGGGCATGAAGAATCCTTTGGCGGGCGAAAAGGTGACGAGAGGTACGACCACCAGCGACCCCGTCACTTTGCCTGACATTTCGGGCCTATCCTCTATTTTTTCAAGTGAAGAAAGTTCAAAGCCCAAAAATTCAAAGAGTTCTGCACAGCACAAGACTTTGTTGTCGGTACCATTGGATTCCGATGAAAAAGGTAATATTCTAGTTGTTTTTACATTGGATTATATTAGTGATTCTTCAAGCTTGTACTAACTTTATTCTAGCTCTTTTTTCGGCCTTTTCGAATTTTCAATCTTCTATAACAAAACTTGAAGAAGAAAAACAAAAAATGCTGAATGAACGAAATCGTTTTCGAAAAGACTTTGACACGCTCAAGAATGAATACAAAAAAGTCAAGTATGATTATGACCAAGCAAATTTTGAAAAAAACGAATTGGATCAAAAGGCGCGGAAATACAAAGCAATGGCGATTTCATTACGCGACTATTCCAAGTCTCTAGAGGCCACGCTTAACAGCAGTAATCCTGGCGAAATAACGGAACTTAGAAGACTATACGAAAACAGCCAGGAAAGGTTATACAACATTACCGAACAGCGAACATCTATGATAACTGAGCTGAACGAGAAAAACTCTCAATTGAGTTCGGCACACGCGGAAAACAGAGGACTGAGAGAAGAAAACACTCGTTTGAATCATGAGTTGAATATGGCGCGTCTCAAATTTAGAGCAGAAGACGGAGCAGGACCTCAACGTAGACCGGTTGGAAATACAACTTCAGGTACACAGCCGTATTTTCAACAGTTTGGCAGTGGGTTTAATGATAAGACTGAAGGCCACTCTGCTAAAAATCCGTATGAGAATCCGGCTTCGGGGCTTTTCAATACAGGACAATTTGGCGGCCAGGACAATAGATATCATACAGACAACAATTCTCGCCCTTATCGAGATGCCGACTTTAACCTGAACAATACATCCAAACCAAACACAAACGCGGATTACAAATATGGACAAGAATACAACCGTCCACAACAGTCAGCCAACCAGCCCAATGAACCAAATGTCAACTCCGGTGCCAACCCGAACATGCAGTATCAGAATAGCAATATCCATAATACGCACCCCGGGCCTTCTATGGCCAATCAATCCCAGTATACTGGAACCGGATTCCCTACTAACGGGGTCAGACAAGATCAGTATGGACAGGGTAATCCGAATGCTCAAACAACTGGAGATATCAACAACCCTCATGTGAACCATGCAATGAACACCAATTCCAACATGCAGCATCCTTATACAGCTTCGGGGTCAACTGGGCATGCGCCGCCAAATCCGGGTTCTGCCAATGTTCCAGGCCATTTAGCCGGGGTCTCTGCGGGCCACAGCAGCAATAAATCTGATTTGAATTCTTTGGCGGCAGAATTGGTTACACTGCTTACTGCAAAGGCGTCTGAAAACAATGAGAAAAAGGAGAGTGGTGAGAACGGTTCAGGGGCAGGTGCCAACGCCGAGCCCAAATCTGATATGGATATTATCAGGGAAAAACTGGAAGAGCTGCTTACTCTTCAAAGGCAAGAAGACGATGAGATGGAGCTTAAGCAGCACGGTGCCAAACGTTCGTCATCTCGCGGGAAGAACAGGCACGAAAAGAAAGCCAAAATCAAAAGGGCGAGTGTAGTTATCAAGGCAGATGATAGCGATTTAGAATGGACCTCGAATACAGAAGATGATGAGGACGAGGATGACGAGGATGACGATGATGACGAGGATGATGAGAGCGACGATGAGAGCGAGGTTGAAAAGAACGATCGCAAAGTGGATACGAAACGAACCAAGCACAAGAATAAGAATAAAAAGAATAAGAAGAAGATGGAGAGACCTGGGAGACGTGCGGCGCGACATTTGCAGCCGGCGGAAATGCCCGAGCCACCCAAACGGCAATGCAAAGTGTGTTTCCAAGACACGTCTGTTCCGCACCTGCACCGGGCGGCCAGTCGGAGCCGGGCCACGCGGTCCTACAACGCCGGAGGCAGGCGGGCGAGCAACTACAACAACAACAACAACAACAACATCAGCAGCAACGAGAGCGGGACCTGGATCGAGGAGACGACGCCGCGGCCTGCGATGGAGGCAGAGGACGCGATTAAGCTGATTGTGGAGAAGATGAACAGCGAGTTCTCTGAGCTGAAGGAGTCGGTGGCCGCTCTGCAGCACAAGTACAACGCACGCGACCCCTCACGTGACCAGGGCAAGCGGCGTGAAATAGCTTTGCAGCTCAAGAATTTGATGGACGAAATGGAAAGCAAAGCAGATGAGATCTACGCGCTTTACGACGTGATGGCTGCTGCGAATCTACAACCACCACCACCAGAGAAACAGCAAATGGCAAGGCCAAAGTTCAGTGAAGACTACGATAACGATCTGGGATTGAACGATGGGCAGTATTCCTGGATCAACATGTGACCACCATAATATTACTATTATTACTATTATAAATCTTTTTGTTTTGTGCTTTTTTTATTTTATATTATATTGTAATCAAATCCATTTCTAATACATCGCCATTCATCAGAATCAGCTCTTTGAATCAACTCTTTGAATCAACTCTTTGAGTCTTCTTCAAGCCAACTCTTCAAAGTCGTCTCCGTTGACGGAGGTGCAGAGTCCGCCACGAGGCTGAAGCAGCAGAGGCCACATGACCAGAAACACGTATATTACACACAAATTGTTGGGGTTACTCGACTTTCACATGCCAACTTCTCCCGTCCAAAAGGCGTAATTCCTTCCATTTGGGGAAAGTGGCTCGATGCAGACAGTGCTGCTTCCGGGAATCTCTGCTGCTGCTGTCTGCGGGTCTCTGTATCGAGGACAAATGCCTTATCAAGGCCTGGGTTTATCTGCGAATAGGCTTAAATGGCTTTCGATTGGAGCCTTTTGGCCAGTTATCCACCTCGCCCCATACAGTACACATTTACTACTCGTTCCCACACTGGTCGTCTGGACAGTCGGAAAATAAAAAATAAAATAAAAAGTGAAACTTTTCATAACTAACCTCCTATACTATCGCTTTCTTTTTTTTTTGTTAAAAGTATAAAACAACCAAGTTTCCCACATTCCTCAAAAAGACTTTTTGCTCGCCCCCTCTACATCAGATCTCTCAAAGCATACACAATGTTCACTGGTGAATCAACGCCGCAGAATACCGCACTGACCTCCGGGGTCAGCACCAAAGGCGAAGATGTCGAACAGGTTCTTTCACATGTCAGCGCTCGTAAAGTGTCAAACGAAAACGACGCTGAGCTCATCGAAATGGGATACAAGCCTGAAATGAGACGTAACTTCTCCACCTGGAGTCTGCTCGGTATCGGTTTCGGCCTCACCAACTCCTGGTTTGGTATCTCGGCCTCGCTAATCACCTCCATTTCTTCCGGTGGCCCCTTGATGGTGGTCTACGGTATCATCATCATCACTGTTGTCTCAACATTCATTGGAATCACCCTCTCAGAGCTTGTTTCAGGTTACCCAAACTCTGGTGGCCAGTACTACTGGACTCTGGTTCTTGCACCCAAAAAATACGCCAGATTCTGGGCATACATGTGCGGAGCCATGGCATGGGCCGGCTCAGTGTTCTCTTCTACCTCCGTGTCGCTCAGTATCGCCCAGATTATTCTAGGTATGCATGCCATTATGAGAGGCCCCGACTTTGTCGTCGAAAAATGGATGGTTTTTGTCACCTTCCAATTAGTCAACTTTGTCACCTTTTTGTTCAACTGTTACGGAAAAATTCTCCCCGCAATCGCAAAGGCCGCCTTGTATGTCTCTCTGGCTTCATACTTCATCATCACCATCACTGTCGTCGCAAGGTCTGCCGGCAACTACCAAAGCCCATCTTTTGTGTTTGTTGATTTCGATAACCAAACCGGTTGGAGCTCAAGTGCCATTGCTTTCATTTGTGGCCTCATTAACCCTAATTGGTGTTTTTCTTGTCTGGACTGTGCCACTCACATGGCCGAAGAGGCACACGAGCCTGAAAGAAAGATCCCCTTTGCCATCATGGGTACAGTCGCTATCGGATTCTTGACCTCTTTCACCTACGTCATTGCCATGTTCTTCTCAATCCAAAACTTCCATGACATTTTGAACTCAAACACTGGTGTTCCCATTTTGGATATTTACTACCAAGCCGTCAAAAGCAGATCGGGTACCATGGTTCTTTGCACTCTCTTTTTGTTGACTGCTTGGGGTTGTAACATTTCCGGTCAAACCTGGATGGCCCGTCTTTGTTGGTCGTATTCTCGTGACAACGGTCTTCCTGGTTCCAAGTACTGGTCCAAGGTCAACCCCAAACTCGGCGTTCCATTCAATGCCCACGCCATGTCTTGTACCTGGGTCGCAATTTGCGGCTGTCTGTACATGGCCTCCACTACCGGTTACAACTCTCTTGTTGTTGGTACCATCACTTTCCTTCTCATTTCCTACGCCATCCCAGTTATCTGTGTTTTGATCCGTGGCCGTAACACCATCAAGCATGGTCCTTTCTGGCTAGGTAGCCTCGGTCTTGTTTCCAACTTGGTCACTGTTGCCTGGACTGTTTTCGCTTGTGTTTTTTACTCGTTCCCCTTCCAACTGCCTGCTGCAGTCGACAACATGAACTACATCAGTGTTATCATGGTTGGATTCGCAGTTTACTTGATCATCTACTGGTACCTCAGGGGAAATAAGACATTCAGATCGCTTGATGAACTAACGACTACAGCGGAAAACTTAGACAAGCAGCTTTGATGATACTTGAGTTGCTGTTTTTAGTTGCATATTAATGTTTTGTGTTTTTTTATTTTTGAAAATAAATATTATAATATAAATAAATCGTAAATAGATGTCAATAGAGCATGCGTGTTTTCTATAACTGAATATTCTCGACAATCAACGTTGTGACGATTTGATATCATGAAATAATTGAAAGTTTTTTGTCTGTAACTTTCCAGAACTTTTCAAATATGTTAATGTATCAATTGTCATAAATAAAGAATAATATAATATATACAGTTCAAGCAACACCTTTTCAAGCCGTATAGTCATTTCATAAAAGTGTTCATATAACAGAATCAGACTGATGATGTAGGTGTATCATCCAGAGACGTTGTCAGAAACCAGTATATACACTAAGTAAGAGTGCACATAGACGACTATTGTATGCATAATAATTCACCTCGGTTGTAGATGGGCAAAATCATTGTAAATAAAAGAATGTAGAAACCAGAGAGTTTGATAAATAAGAGGCATAGCTTTTTGAATAAATATAGCGAGGCATGGGTAACTTCAGTGTTTTTACACAACCATCCACCAAGCACACAAAAAGAAAAGAAGGACAATAACCGCAGTAATGACTCCAGCGCCAGCACGATCTTTTGTTTCGATATCAACAGTGTTTTCAATAAGTGGTTTGTGTTGCGTACTGCCAGCAGAACCATTACCAACAGAAGTTCCGCCGGTTTCGGCTGTCAAAGGTGGAGGTCGGGTCCAAATGAGAGTGTTTTGCAGAGCTTCAAGCGCATTCATTTGCTCACCAAGTCCATAATACCCATCCCATCCATCTGCGTGGCCCCAATTAAGTCCACACGTATGCCCATCTGTTCCACCAGTACAAGAACTCATTATGCCTTTAGCTGAGGCCTGGAGGTATTCTTGGATTTCCGCATTCAGTTGCGGAGCCATCAAACAAGTGAGTCCTAGAAATCTCGAAAAAATACTCTTGAAACATCTTTGATCGTGGTTGCACTGAAGGGTAGGTTGACAGGCAGCCTCGTACATGATATTAGTGCCGGACATGAAAAACACTCGTGATCGCTTCCAAATCTTTTCTGCTCTATTCAGCCATTTGGAATCTTCTGTGATATTGTACATAACCGCGGAGCCCGACAAGAACAACCCGGAATTGTAGGTCCACTCCAACTTGACTATTTCAGTACAATTGTCTTCGATAAAAGCACCGTCAAAAACCTGCCAAACATCTTGATCTACCGTGATATAGTCCTGAGACACAACCCAATCCCAAACTTTCTCCGCCCACTCGATATAGGTAGTGTTTCCAGTATAACGTGCCAGCCTGGCTCCTATGTTGAAAAGACAGCCGTTGGAAACTGTATTTTTGTAGTTGTATCCGTTGTTCCATTTGTAAATCTGCCATCTTAGACCTCCCCCACAGTGTTGATTATCCCATCGGGCAGCCATGGTATTGAAAACAGCCTGTGCAAGATACAGCCACTGTGGTTCATTCTCAGACGGATTTGTAAAGTTCTTTTCGGCAGCAGCCATGACGGTTACTCCCCAAAACCCTTGATCGTCATTACCTTCTGTTGTTGTTTGATTTTGGGGCATATAGTCCCATTGGTCGCCAGTTTGAAAAAGAAGACTTCGTTTGATAATCTCATTGTATTGATCGTCGCCAGTATAGTACCAGTAATCCAGCATTGAGTTCCAGGCTGCACCGGCTTGCCACCAGTAATATGGGGCAACAAACATGCCCGGCGTTTGGCCATAGTCGTCGCCATTGTAGTAGTCCATAAGACCTTTCGCTAGTAACCCTAATCCATCGTTAATAGACGACTGTGAAGTGAAATCAATATCCAATGCATTTGCGGAGATGGCAAGAAAACTCCAAGCCCAAAAACAAGATGAAAACAGCTTCATGTTCATGATGATTGAATCTGTAAGAACCAGATGCTAATAAATATAAATGACAGATAGCTATTTGCAATTTATTGGAGGGTACAATGGAGTATTTAAAGCATGCACCCCAGGGACACAAACACCAAGAGAGTCCAAGGCCGCCGAGAGTTCCAAGGCCAGCCCTTGTAGGCTGAGCAGAAAGTGTCAAATTTTTGTTGACATCATCTTCTGCCAATATGGATACATGTCTGGGCTTGAAACAATATTCAAAGGGGGTTTTGTTTATTTGATTCTTGCGATTATAAATACCGGGTCCGGTATAATCAAGTGCGGATCATCATGTTATTGCTGGAGGTGTAGTTTTGAGATGAAAGTCGTTGCAAAAATAGTGTTTGTGTGTGGGGATACGTTTGGGGTTAAATTGTAGTCTATCAACAGGATTGCGTGCTATTCATCAAAGAAACAAGGACGTTTGCTGGGCCAAACTCTAAGTGGCATTCCATGTGTGTACACACTGTATCTGTTGGCAGAGTGTATACACATTTAACATCTGCATACCAGGCGGGTTTTTGTTTGTTTAGGCTGTGTAATGCGTAGTGAACATTTTATAAATAGATTCAGATTCAATGGGACAAAACTCCGCATCTAGTCTTTGTTAAATGAAGGGGAAAGGCTGTAAAAATACAAGATCATCCTGTAGTTTATGCCAACCCACGATGTTTGAAGGGGGCTACTATCTATTATAATATTATTGTTTACGAATCTGAATGAGAATTTTTTTCTAAAAAAAAGAGAAAAAGGGAGAGAAAAAAAAAAAAAGCATTATTTTAACGCTGCAATTGCCAACCGTAGGTCTTCTTTTGCAATTATGACAACGCCAGATTTAGCTGTGGAAAGATAGCTCATTTGCATAATTGTCTTTGAGTCACTGGGCCAGTTCAAAAGCCGAGAGGCAACTCCGGCAACAATACCAGTTGAGTCTTCAGGAAGATTGCTCAAATCAAACTGAATTGGAACTAAAAAGTCCGTCCGGTGCTCAAGTTGGAGTTCATGGGGAAATCTGTAAGTAGCAAATGAATCTATAATAAAAGATATTTCAGATTTAGAAGTCACCGACAAAGAAAAATATTTTGGCGGTGTAATGATTGTCTGGATGATGTTTAGATACAAAGCAGAGTGAAGATACGCAGAATGTCTATGTTGCCTGGCGCCAGTCAAGATGAGATTGATTTCTGAATCGATGGCCGGTTTCACACCTTGTGAACTAAACTGGTCAAAAAGTTTTTGGTCCAAAGGCTCAGGGCTTGGCAATAATGTTGGAGAGTTTGACCTTGGTGACACAGGATGATGGGAAAGATCGACATATGAATCGGCCAAATTGGAAAATTGAAATCCCAAAGTCTCCAAGGCCTTTAAAACACTTGATTTGGCATGATAAGGAACTAAAACGTAGTCTGAAAAGTAGGTAGGAATGAAGAAAATTGGGATTCCTGCCGAGGATAATGGTGCAGTGATATCCAGAAGGCGATACCCAGAGCTACTGCTTTCTCCGTCAACCTGCACGGCCATGTAACTGTCGCTAAGTACCTTTGAACCATTTATTTGAAATGCAGACCCAAATAACAAATCAACTAACGCTTCAGGGCATATAACAGAGCATTCCACTGGCGTGAAAGAAACATTAATGAAATCACACATTTCTTCTATCATGTCGTCAATAGTCTTGACACTTCGACACTGATCTTCATCCTGGTATGTTTGTAGATTGGAATTGCTGTCACTCAATGAAAGTTTTTTGGTGCCTTCATAAGGCACATCACTATCTGTGGGTTTGTCTATTTGAAAAGTGTCTTTGTATTCTTCAATCCAGGATTGCGTGACAAGTTTAACTATACCGTTGAAAAAGCTGTTGTATGAGTCAAGGGGAATAGAAATAATTCTCAACGGTGTATGGTAGAACTGAACCACGGATGTCATGCTCAGTGTAAAAACAAGTTTTCAACTATAAGGGCTATCCAAGATGCAAAGCAAGTGTGTTTCGTTGTTTTGAAGAATAAAATAAAATAAAAACACAGCTATTTCTCTCGTAATTTATGAGGATTTGTGCTGTTGACGAATATTGCAATTTTAATTGAGATGTATCATTTGCACTGCAAAATGACACAGGGACTGTACATACTAAAGAGCACTGAACTAGTTTAAACAAGTAGTGGCGATAGCCGCACATCCATAGTTGAAACAAAATGGAAATCTCGTTAAAACAAGAAAAAAATAAAAATTCAGTGCAATTTTCTTTTATTTTATTTTTTATTATTTTTTATTATTTTTTATTATTTTTTATTATTTTTTATTATTTTTATTATTTTTTTTATTATTTTTTATTATTTTTTATTATTTTTTATTATTTTTTATTATTTTTTATTATTTTTTATTATTTTTTATTATTTTTTATTATTTTTTATTTTTTTTTTAATTGTCACGGTAACCGAACAGCCCAGATTTGAAAATCCATATCCGGACACAGTCTTTAGTACTAAGTACTAAGTGCTTTCATGCTTAGTCCATTTCCATGTTCATGTAACCATCACAACGCCCTCTCAGTTACAGTGATTATTACATTTCAACACTTTCCTCTTCTTCCAAAGTACAAAGCTTTTGGTAAAACCTCGAGCACTCTGAATGAGTTCTGCATGAGGCGCTAACTCTGATGTGTGTACACCATATTATGTAAGATCTACACTCCATTGGGATCTGTACTACACACACAGCAAGATCTACGAAACAGGTCTAGTGATATACAGTGGCTTCAACTTCTATAATACACATTGAAGAAATAAGAAGAATCGGGGTAGAGCCCTGTTCTTCTAAAGGTCCAAACCAAAACCATCATGCGGGGGCTTTCCCTAAGAGCAATGACCGACTGGCCCGTGCGTTGCTGTCGTTGATAAACGCGGTGTTGGGTCTAATAGGCTCGCTTGCGTCCATGAAAAAAGCCCAAAGGTACGGAGGCAACATCAAAAAGCCTTACAGTGAAGATTGTTTTGATTGTGTATAAGGGGAACATCAGAAAGAGGGCCAGCCAGCTTTCATTGCCAAGGGGCCAAGTCTACACAAAAATAGTGTACACATACTGTTGTGCCGAGACTTCTATACGTTGAGTCTCGATCACAACATTTTCCTCTCTTTGAGCTCTACAACTAATCCCTGATGTTTCACACTTGCACTAATCCTTATTTGTCTTCTGTTTGTCGTCTGTTACATCCATGGGTAATCATCACCCCGGGAACTTCATCCCAATTTCTTGATCCTCATTTCAGATTCTATAAGTATTCCGTTTCTTTTCCTATACTTTTATATTTTGTTCTACATAGCTTAATCCAAGAACTCTTGTCTATTATCTATCCGCCAATATCTTTCAGTTGGTGCTACTCTTTACATACCAATTTATCTACGTTGGTGCTCTACTTTACATACCAATTACTCAACGTTGGTGCTTACTCTGTCTACTGACAAACTCACTCTCTAAACAACAAACTCTCAAATTAGCCACAGCGCTACAATACACGCACACTTCAAGTAAGCATGTGTAATACAGACACCATAAACCAAAACCCTAACCTGATCTCTTTATTCTTTGATTACAGAAAAAAATGGCACTGCCACCACCACTGTTGGTGTTTTACCAGCCTTGCACTCCCCGAGACTAGTGTATATGGCCCACCCACTGCGTGGTTTTGGGCACATGCCCAGGATTTGAGTTTCAAACCAGCTAAAGCACCTTAAACCACCTCTGCCGCTTTCTGGCAACATCTCTATAACTGACTTTACCGGTATTTCTCTTGATTCATAACGCCATTCACGGGCCTTGGCTGCGAGACCGATAGGAAGTACGTAGATAGCTAGGTATAGATCATTTATTCTAACACACACTCTCCTTCCTCAACAGCAGCATCATCATCAATAGAATTCTCCAATAATATACACATCTCTCCAGATCAATGAGCCTCCCATAAGGTATTATTCCCTCGTCCATCTCTGGAGCTCATATTTGAATCGCATACCTTCATTGCAGACTCGTGCATACTTGTGTTTCAAAATCATCACTGTTAGGAATATGACACATGTAGATAACCTCCCAAGTCCCATATGCAAATATCGATCCAACTGGAAGTTCCATGCTTTTTTTTTTCCCTTCTTCGCGACCTTCTTTTTTCTCTTCCAATTTTCTATTCAGATTTTCCATTTCGTCCTTTGCCTCCCCAGTAAATTTTCGTCAACTCGCCAAAAATGGATATAGGAGTTCTCTTAGAAAACGCTATTTTAAATTCCGGTATGTGCTGCGTGATATTTGTCGGATTTCCAGGTTTCCAGCTAACGTATTACTCGTAAAGATCAACAAGTTCGAGCTCAAGCAGAAGCTCAACTTCAGGAAGCGGCAAAAGATCATTTCGTAAGTTTTTTTTGTTTTTTTTGTCTTCGTTGATCACAGAAGTTATGAATTGATATACTAACTCCCTAGTAGGTCCCTTATATTGGATATCTGATCGCTGAGCTGGAAAATGAAACCAAAAAAACGGAAGTTCGAATGCTGGCTGGTATCGCTTTAAAGAATGAATTGACTTCTAAGGTAAGCTATTTTTATGATCTCTTCTAATGTTTGTGTTCTGTTGCTAACTTAGTCATTTAGGATCCCAAAAAGAAGCTCTCTCAAGCGCAGCGCTGGATAGGTTTGCCATCCAATGTCTCTGATCATATCAAATCTATCGTATGTGCTTTCTTTCTATGTGATTGTAACACGACTTTTTTTTTTTTTTTTTTTGCTAACCGCGATTGTAGTCTTTGCTGACTCTTAACAGTGCTGACGAAAGAGTCGCTGGAGCTGCAGCACAGCTGGTGGCCGCCATTGCAGACATTGATCTTCCCAGAAATCAGTGGAGTTCATTGATGACGGCTTTGGTGGAGAATACCAAGCCGGAAAACCCGACACATGTCAAAAAGTCTTCTCTTCTCGCTATCGGTTACATTTGTGAAATTGCAGATCCTATGAACGCTGGTGTCAATGCGCAAGCCAGTGGCATTTTGACTGCTATCATACAGGGTGCTGCTACTACAGAAAGTAGCCCCGTTGTCAGATTGACTGCTATTCAAGCCTTGGTGAACTCACTTCAGTTCATTCGTGGCAATTTTGCGCAAGAAGGAGAAAGAAACTACATCATGCAAGTTGTGTGTGAGGCTACACAATCTCAGGACACTGATCTTCAGGCAGCTGCCTTTGGGGCCATGGCCAGAATCATGAGTGTCTATTATCGATTTATGAGGATTTACATGCAAAAAGCTCTTTTCGGTCTGACTGTGACAGGTATGAAGAGCGAAAATGAAAATGTTGCCATGAACGCAGTAGAATTTTGGAGTACTGTGTGTGAAGAAGAAATCGAAATCACACTGAGTAACTTAGAGTACCAGGCTATGGGCCAAACATCTTACGAAGAAAACTTCAAGTTTGCGGAACACGCTTTAGATCAGGTTTTGCCCACGATATTTTCCCTTTTACCCAAACATGAAGATGCGGATGAGGAAGACGATGACTGGAATATCTCAATGGCTGCAGGTGCGTGCTTAAAACTCTATGCACAAAACGTAGGCATCAAGGTTGTTCCATACGCCATCAAATTTGTTGATTTGAACCTTCAGTCCCAAAAATGGAACGAACGTGAAGCTGCTGTAATGGCATTTGGATCGATTTTGGAGGGTCCGGAACCAGAACAGCTATCGCCTTTGGTAGATCAGGCCTTGCCTCTTATTCTTTCTTTAATGAAGGATTCTCATCTTCAAGTCCGTGATACGGTCGCTTGGTGTTTGGGCACAATGGCTTATGTCAAGGAAATCAACTACGGTCAGCATTTGCAGAATATTTTAGAAGCTCTTGTTGCGGGTCTTAGTGATCATCCCAAGGTGATTTCCAACTGTTGTTGGACCATAATAAACATAACTGAGCAATTGAATGATTCTTCCCAAGAGTCGTCTCCTCTTTCTCAGTACTACAGTGTCATCATTGAAGCCCTTTTGGGATTGAGTTCTAAGGTAGATAACGAGAATTCGTATCGTACCTCTGCATATGAAGCGCTCTCTACTCTAGTGCTTTATAGTGCCAAAGACGTTCAGCCATTAGTTCGAGCCCTTTCCACTGAAATTGTCACTCGGCTTGAATCTTCTTTGGAGGTTCAAAAACAGGGATTTGTTTCCGAAGAAGAAAAGAACAATCTGGAAGATCTACAAATCAATATGCTCAGTCTTCTCACAAATATCATAAGAAGAATAGGCGAAGAAGTCAGCGCTGGTTCTGATACATTGATGTCGCTTTTCCTCAACATGCTTCATAACAAATTTGCAAACTCTCTTGTTGAAGATGATATATTTATTGCCATTTCATCTGTGACTGGGGCTATAGGAGCCAAGTTTGACGTTTACATGGAAGCGCTGATGCCTTTTGTGCTTGCAGCGCTAAAGGAACCCGAGCTTAAAGTTTGCGCCACTGCTGTAGGATTGATATCGGATATAAGTCATGCGTTGGGTTCTGGTATTGAAAAATACTTTGAAACTATTATGAAAGTCTTAGGAGAATTGATCCAAAATCCTCTCACTCCCAAAAATTTACACCCCAAGATTTTTTCTTGCTTTGGTGATATCGCTTCTAACCTTGGACCAAACTTCTCTTATATTCTGGAAGATGTCATGCGTGTTATCGGCAATGCTTCAGCTGCTTCAGATTCCAGCTATTCCATGGATGTTGAATATATTACAGAGCTCAGAACCTCAATACTCGATGCTTACGTAGGTATCGTTGATGGACTACAAAGTAACCCTGATGCTTTGCTACCCTATATCACAACAATTTTTAATTTCCTTAAGGCTGCTACTTACGACGGTAGTATTGTAAGGCGTGATTTAGCAGTCAGAAATTTGTCGGGCCTATTGGGCGATATTGCCTCTATGTACCCGGCTGGACAGCTCCGGGAACTGTATAGTAGCGACTGGATCACTGAATTTTTGAAGAAGGCTAGATCAGATAGTACCTACAGCGAGACTACCAGGGCTACTGCCAGATGGGCTAGAGCCCAGCAAAGATCTCAACTTTAGGAGATATATCTAGAAAGGTTAAAAATAAAAAAGATAGCATAGGAACTAATTTATTTCTAGTAGTTTTAAAAGGTTGATCGAATTAAAGATCAAATCTATTTGATTCGAAAAATTATTAAACTTTGTAAACAGAGCAGACATTTTTTTTTTTTTTTGCAAGTGTACATATTGGGGACCTTCTCTTGGCTTCTAAATTCATTTTCTTTTTTAGTCATAAATTAATAAGTTTAAGAATTGAAAGCTAGAAACAAACAATATTCAAGTAAATTTATGATGATCAAACAAAAAAACATTTTTAAATATTATATTATACACATATACACATGCATCTACAGCTGTAGATCACATCATGTTTCTGTCCGCGGTTCTAGGCTTTGCTCTAATGATATTATCAACACGGAGTAAAACCTCGACGGCTTCAGACGCACTTGAAACAACAGCCTTCTTCAATTTGTAGCTTTCCACGATGCCAAGCTCCTTCATGTCAGCAATTGTACCATTGTCCAAATTCAAACCAGACGTGGTCATTCCATTGTAAATTGCGCTTCTTAGCTTTGTTACCAATTCGCTTGCATCAAACCCAGCATTATCTGCAAGAATTGTTGGAAGCTGGCGTAACGCTACTGCAAAAGACTCAATCGCTAAAGCCTTTTTGCCTTCCGCATTTTGAGCAGCCCTGTCAACCGCCATAGACATGAGCATCTCGGCACAACCACCACCAAGCGTAGTACGGGTTTCTTGAGTAGTTTGAGATAGAACAGACAATGCATCATGAAGAGAACGCTCAGCTTCTTCCAAAACTTGTTCTGTGGCTCCTCTAAGAACGATAGTACATGCTTCACCAGTAGACACTCCGGAGAATTTCAGCATGACATCATCACCAATCAACACTTCTTCAATGGACTCACAAGAACCAAGCTGAACCAACTCGGGGTGATCAAAAGTAGATACAACTTCGCCGCCAGTCACCAGTGACAGACGTTCGATTCCTTCGAAATCTGCATGCTCAATTGAGTTGATACCTGCTTCAGTAAAAAGAACTTCAGGATAGTTATAAATCAGTTGACGATTGATAAAAACATTGATGTTGTGTGCTTTGATCAGATCAACCTTGGCTTTCATCTTGGATTTTTCAGCCTTCTCAAGTTCCGCTAGCTTGCTTGTAGAATCAACCTTGAACTTGGCACCAAAAATCTTGATCTTATCTGTGTCCATAGGTGTATTCGCAATAAGAATTTTGGCATTCTTAACCTTTTTGGGTTGACCAACACCAAATCGTTTGTTCAGAATAAAACCTTCGTCTAGATAGGAATCTGCCAATTTACCTCCAGCCTTTTTGATAATTTGAATATGCTCCAGGTTAGTGGAACCGTTCAGTCTCAGTACAGCATCAACTGCAAGATTGGCAAAGTAGTCTTTATCTTGACTGAGAATTTTCGAACTCAGAGTCGTCTTGGCAATAGAAACCAAATCTTTTCTAAAGGCCTCCTTATTTCCAGAAGAGTCCCAAGTAGATTTCTCTAAAATTTCTAGAGCTGCTTTACTGGCCAACCTGTAACCTTCAATGATTGTTTGCGGATGGATTTTTTTTTCGACCAATTTCTCAGCCTCTCGGAGAAGTTCAGCAGCAAGAACTGTAACCGATGTTGTTCCATCTCCAACTTCGTCATCTTGGACTTTGGAAATGTTGACTAGTACTTTTGCTGCAGGATTATCAAAAGGAATAGAGCTTAGAATCGTAGCACCATCGTTAGTAACAAGAGAATTACCAGTTGAGGCCGATGTTAACAGCTTGTCCATTCCCTTGGGGCCAAGTGTGGTTTTGACTAGATCTCCTACTGCAATGGCACCGACAAACGCAGATAGTCTGGCGTTTTCAGCTCGCTCTTCGACAACTTGATCTCCAAAGATAGGTACAGACTAATAACGAATAGAAAACGCAAAACACACATGTTAGTAAACCCACATCAAATTGCTTACATTTCACGGTCATCAAACTTACCATTATGAAGTTGCGTTGATTCGGTCAAAATAAGTGCAAAGAGGGAAGATCAGGAAAGGCAAAGAAGATCTGTTTTGAAAAATGATATTATCTAAGTTACCCGGAAACAAACGTTAAGGTTTTTGTGTGTATAAAGCCTCACTGTTGTGGTGTACACATAGAACGGATTTGCCTCATCAAGTTACCAATATTGATTCATAGAAGTCATTAAGCATTCAAGTATAGACTAAAGCCCAGTCTCTTGTAATATTCATAAATGCATAGATTTCTGATTCATTCAATGTATTAATACTATAAAACACAACTTAATACTTTGAGTAAGTGACAAGTCCTTAAATTCTTGAGGATTTTGCACATAAACGTGAGTATTTTGATACATATAAGAACTGTGTAGAGAGATGGGTATTTGGCGGACTGCCTGATAACAAAGTATACAAGCAACACTGAAAGACCATAAGATACAGGGCTCATTCATGTACAGAATACCACAAACATGAAATCATCATAGCCTACCGGACTTCATGTTCAGTTTTCGGCTCCTATCCAAAGCTATATCACACATTGCATCAAATGAATCCTTACATTCGAGATAATAGTCATTTCTCGCTATTCTAGAGCGCATGTCGTGAAAAATTTCAGGTCTACCCCGTCCGTTGACAAAAACTACAAACCTAAGACCCGGAAAAGCAGCCTCGTACTCAGTGTTCAAATCCTCCAAGATTTTTTGTTCCTGTTCTGCACCTAGCGAAGATGTCTTGATGTTGGCTTGTTCAGCTTGAGACAATGCAGATTCCACCTTCTTAGCTCCTAGACGAGGATGTGCAGCTATAATGTCACATATCAAAGACTTGTGGGCATCGAAGTTCTCTGGCTCGAGCAACTCAAATAGGGTCGCTCTCACAAAAGCAATGAAGGACGGATAGTCATCAATTCCAGAAGGAATAGGAAACTTGGAAAAAATGAAACCCTCAAGAGCAGAGCAACGTTCGAAAAGAAGCGAAATTGTCTCTTCCTTAGCTGATTTGTCTGCTTGCAAAAATTGTGTAAAGGTCAAAATGCTGGACATGCTTGTGGAATAAGTAGATCAATGGGGAATGAAATCTGAAAAGTAATGGTGTTCTAGAGCCCAAAGGCAAGAATTGCTAGATAAAAATTAAATCAAAAGCCCAAAGTAGTAGCATATAAAAGTGCAAATTATCCCGACAAAGAGATGTATTTATAAAGTCAAGTCCAATATTACAATCGGAGATATCCGTCTATGATCGAAGAAGGATGCAAGATTCTCTAAAAAAAATCAAGTACATACTCTATGACCTTCCGCAAAGCACTACTGTAGAGTTGCCTCACTGGAACAAATATGATCATTAACCCCTACCAAATGAGTAAAGATACGCGACACCAGACCTTTTTTTATTATTAAATCAGTCTATTGTGTTTACTACACCAGACCAGAGGGCAATGACAGGGTGTGGTACCTTGGGAAAGACTTCAAAGCATGATGATGATTGGAACATGAGAAAGGAAAAAAGCAAAAATCAGAGATTTCACAAAGACCATACTAGACTACATGTTGACGTTGAGGTGCGAGCAAAGAAGAATTCCCAGAAGTATAATGTATAGGTAGGAAAGCTTCAAACGATATGATAGCCTCAAAAAAGAATCTTCGAAATGTAATTTAAGCTATCAAATTTATGTATCTACTTACAAAGCTACAAGGCGACCAAACAGAACCCCTGGTCACAAAGTTGGAGAGAGCGAACTACAAAAAGTATACGATGTCATTCGCTTTCAAGAAACGTTCAGGTTCAATGACACTATGATAAGTGATCAAATTTTATGAAAATAGAATTATACTTGTAAATGTGCAACACACAAGAAACAAAATCCAATGTAAGAAACCAATTCAACCAACTGTGAAACACTATGCAAAGGATTTGGATTTTATGAAAATTGAATTATACCTGTAAATGTACAACACTCACAAAACGAAATCAAACATAATAAACCAACCTGTGTAACCCTAACAAAAAATGAACAAATCCTACGCCAGAAAATGTAAATTTACGAAACGGTAAATCAGCAGTGAAAAAAGAAAAACATAGTATGACTTCCATGAAAACTAAGACACTAGAAAAGCGTTGACATGATAAAATTTAACAAAAAAATCAACGCTGTATAACAATAAAACGTGTACACCAAGTATTAAAAAAGGCATATAGCACTGTGTGTGTAAAATGTGACATGAAGCACTAGATTGCAATACAGTAAGTATTGTGCAACAGATCGTAGTGATCAAACTTGTGAGATATTTTTTAGAAACAACTTGTGCAAAGCCAAACATTTCAGTGTGAAAATAATAACTGCAACATAGCCAGATAAGCTGCATAACTAATATACTCATTTTTTATTAATTTTCTTGTGGTACATTGGCTTCTAGCACAAAGAATGTGGCTTGCTCAATAATGTAAGGCAAGTGCGTGGCAGAATATCTCTCGAGTGATTTACATTTATGACTTGTGCCCACATAAATGATAAGTTACACTCTACTATTATTGTTTGTGAAATGGCATTTGAATAAGTTTTATTGCAAACGTATGTGTCTGATACATAATTTTGCTTTGTCTTTTTGTTTCAAGTCACGCGCGATTGTTGTAACTTTTATGCGACTGAATGATTTTTTTCTGCACTCCCCTGTCCTAGGATGGTTTTGACTGTTTATGTGTTTTTGTTGCTAGTTAGGTTTCATTTTTAGTCTCATTTTGGTTTACTTATGTTACTATTATTTTTGTTAGGGTTTGTTTTATTTTGGTTTATATTTCCTTTTAATCAGTTTTGTAAGGTTTCTTTTCATTTCGGTTCATTTATCGGTTTCATCATAATATGATATTCTTCTGATCTTGTTCTGTAAGTTTCGTTGTGTATGTTTTCTCTCTATAGGCTCATATATTTGTATTTCTAGCAATTTTGGGTAAGATATCATATATCAGGTTACATTGGTAGCGCTATATTTACGGCTTGTTCTCTAATATATTTCGTAAACGATCATTCTGATTATCCGTACCCGTCACGATGCGCACGTTTTTTACTTTAGTTTAAGGGTTTACAACTATTGATCCGTGTTGTTGTGACGGCTTGTGGTTCGCTCTGCCATATTGTCTTAGTTCAGATCATGGTTGATAACAGTGTGTAACTCTCTGATTCGTAGTACTTTTTAACTCTATCAATCACTCCCTCAAACTTTCCATACGCTTCTTTTGCTCTATACAGTATCATCTATGTGAAGTGTTAGTTTTGTTATCGTCGTTGTATTTGTTCACAATGCAACTCACATTCTCTTTCTGGTCTAAAACGAGATTCAGCTTCTCTACTTCCATCAATTGTATTATCTCATTTTCAAGCTTGGATACACTCATGTTGAATGTTGTTGCCATGGTATTGAGGTTTACTTTTTCATAAACTGATAGGTATTGCACGAAACATCTAGTGCGAATTCTTTGGACAATATCACCTATGACTCCATACAAAACATTATCAAGTGCAAAGTCGGTTTTGTATAAATCCAACTTTGCAAAAAGTTCTGTAAATGATGATCGAAGCAACACTGATATGCAGTCTCCCAGTGTACTACTTGACATTTCTCTTAATATCGAAAACTCTGAGTCGCTATTCATCAAAAAAGTCAATTCAGAACGACTAAATGTTGCAAGCGCTCCAAGCGAAATGTACATTTCCATATCACTGAGCGAGACAAGCTCACTGCCGAATTGCTTTGCCGCCAGCGGAGGGACGTTTAAGAAAGCACATGTGGCATGCCTTATATTACCAAGTTTTAGATTGGATAACGCTGACAGCAGCCCCATTTGAATTGAGGATTTTGAAGTTTCAAACAACCCATTTTCCGACATTATTTGTGAAAGGCTCTTTTCTGAATAACTTCTAACTGTTGTATCGCGTCCTGCAAAATATGCAATTAAAGCAGAATAGCTGAGAACTTCTATGCTGGACTCTGCAATAACATCTCTCTTCTGGGTAATATACGTTTGGGCATCACTAAAGTCACCCATGTTGTAGGCTGATCTCGCAAGACTTTCGTATGCGTCTGCCATTGTGTTGGCGTAAACCTTTGCTGATGCGTCGTTGAGTTCAGATTCAAGATGTGCTTTGTTTTCCAAGTTTTCTTGGTGTCTCTCTTGAATCCACGAAAAATCCATATCGGATTCGGGTACAATATTTGATAGGAGCTTCATGGCCGACATTGCTGTCCTTGTGTCATTCGAAGAAGCCTTTAAATGTTCCAAAAGCAAAAAAAGGGCCTTTTCTTTCATAATTTTGTTATGTTTAATGATATGAACAAGCCTCCCTGTTTTTCCATGCCCATCATAGCCCTTAGTAAATTCTTCAATATCACGTACAGGCAACGCTAATAAATTAGTGGTTGTACACTCCAATCCAGAAAACTATCTTACATTTGATGTCGTTTGGAAATTTGGATTCCAGGTCAATTAAAAAGTACTCTCGATCCATTGTGAGTTGAGTTTGCAAACTAGTAGTAGATATTAAAGGCAAATAGTAAAAAAAAAAAAAAAAGCTTACTATTAAAAAGCGGTTGAAGGATCTTGCAACTTGGAAATCAGGATTGCTTGTTTAAGCACCGCGTTAATGACACTGCCAGTCAGAGCATGAATTTCACGTGCTGTCAAGATCTAGGATTTAAAACCTTTTTCACAAGGCGTATAGACTCTATCCCGTGACCAACAGAGCAGGGTCTGGAAAGTTTGTCCTCTACCCCGGGACAAGGGCCTGGCATTCTTGCCCACTCCCCGCTAACAGGGATCTGGCAATCTTACCCTTGCTCCATACTCGAGAACTGATAAGGTTGCCCTCACCCTACAACAAGACCTCTGACAACTGTAACGACCGGGATAAGACCTCTAACTCCACCAGAGATCTTGACATCAACCAACAAACGGCTTTCTCCAAACCTCCCCCTGAAGACGATAATTTGGTACGTGCTAATGACATAAACTACATAACCTGTCTGTCTAACAGCCATATGTACAGAATTAATACGCTTTCAGAGATCTTACTCATAACTGTATATCCATACCCTCGGTTTCTGACACCTTACTTGCAATGAATCGAGCCCTTGGAGCATACCTTGGCAATGTATTTCCGCCTGAAACTGTATGAGCACAATCAAATCTTACATCAATAGATGGCCTCTGTATCTTTATACAGTCCGATATCAAAACCATTATATCTGAATCATATTAGCCATTTTTGGAATCAATATTATTGTTTGAGGCCGATGGGTTGTGCTGGTATACAAGTAATTCTTTTTTACGCAGAAGCTACACCCGCCCAATTTTATTGGTACAGGGGATTCGTTCAGGTGTGGCCATCCATTAAATACTCTTGTGAATGAGTTATCGGCTTTTGGCAGTTTGTATTATGCGTTTTTTTTTTTGTGAAATTGCTCACATTCTATTGCCGGCCCTATGCGGAAAGACCCAATTTATAACTCCAATTTTATTGATAAGATGTTGGAGATTCATGCAAATTGTGACGAGAATATTTACAAAACGCTGCGGCGAATCAACTGAATGTTTGTGCTTGCCAAAAATACGCTTTGCGCTGTTCCTTTTTACGTCTCACCTTAGACCCTTTCATCAAAACTCAAGACTTCTTCACTACCTCAACGAAAATTTGATTCGGCTTTATGCAACGCTGGCTATAGAGTGTCTTCTACACATGCGCTTCCAGGAGGAATCAAAACTGATGCTCCTTTTGGCTTTATTTGGGACGTATACAGTCAATGGGTAAAGGAGTCCGACAAAGGCAAGATCTCCAAGAGACTGAAGTCAGCTTTTTCAGGCTCACATATTTTACAAAGTTTAGACCCTACTGGCGAAGTCTCTTTTGAAGGTCATCCGAAACCTTTAGAGTTGGGAAGAATACGAAAATCTGAAATAGTGAGATATCAGGAAACCCCTACCAAAAACTGGGGTCCCAAAGCCCGAGCCTTTAAAAATTAATCAAAATCATCCTGATTTGTCCGGTGCTATAACGGGTTTGTATTTTTCTGCTTCATACGATCATTGATTTTAGATTTGATACATGTATTTAATTTTACATTGATAATAATAATATTATCATGAACATTTTTGTTTGCTAGTCTCAGTTTGTGGTCAATGGGTTAGGTCTGGTAGTCAAACTGCCCATAAATAATATGTAATCAGACCAGGTATAAGATATTCAATAGTTTGGATTCCTATAATTTTACTTCTTGGAATTTTTGATACTTCACGAAACAATTTAAAACCAACTTTTTACATCCAAACTGCAAGATGTCCACCGAAAAACATCGTCTCAATGTTGCATTTGTCTGCCTGGGAAATATGTAAGTTCCTTATATTGAGCATCGGCTCTGTCTTGTGTAATGTTTTTATCATTGACGCTGATACTGCTATCAAAATATGCCGACCTTGCTAACCTTTATCACAGCTGCAGGTCACCCATGGCTGAGTATGTAGCCAGTCTTTATCCTTAATTTTATAACACTTTTGTTCAATTGTTTTACTGTGGAACGCAAAATCTTGGAAACAATGACCTGCGATCGCTTATGGTATACTAACAACGTATGTCATTACTTTTAGAGCAATCTTCAATCACACAGTCAAAAAACTTAACGCACAAGACAAATTTAATGTTATTGACTCTTACGGAACTTCTGGATTTCACATTGGATCAAGTCCTGATAGAAGAACTGTTGAAGTTTGTCGTAAAAACAATGTTTTTATCAATCATCATGCCCAAAAAATAGTAAGAATCATTTACACAGCCTTTTATTTAGGTGCTAACTTTTTTACAAGACCGCCGAAGATTTTGACAAATTTGATTATATTATTGCAATGGTGAGTATCTTGATTTGTATAAACTATGTTAAATGCGCGATGGAAATTCTGACAAATCTTTAAGGATCGTGACAATTTAGAGAATTTAGATTACATTCGTCCTGAGGCTTCAAGAACTAAAGGTAAGTGTGCTTTTATAGATACAGCCAAAAGTGTAACAATTCTAACAAAATATTTAGTTCATCTCTTTGGAGATTATAAGGAGAACAACAAGTTTGGAACAGTCGTGGAAGATCCTTATTACGGCGGAAACAATGGATTTGAAGTTAATTTTGACCAACTGACTCATTTCTCTGAGGTTTTTATCAACAAAGCGCTCAATGGTGAGCTCTAGAATACTCCTTTTTTTCATGTCAGCTTACCACTAATTGAAATCATGAATCACATAACTAAATGGATTTGTTTTACCACGCGCAACACAAGCACAATATTGGATATATTTTATTAACCAATATAATATTATAGAATTTTGTGATTTTATCGAACTTATATTATACGGTAAATAGAACTAGGATGCTATTATACTTTTCGTACAATTTCCCAAAAATAAATACAAATCATTTTGACTCTTCGTCTTCCAAAAACTGATACTCAAATCGAAAATTTGATTTCCTTCGTTGCAACCATGATCCTTCGAAGTCAAAATACCTATAAGATCCTTGTTCGAATTCATTTGTTACAACGTTTGGTTCTTCGTGCCGTTGAAACCAAGTCAAAAACCTTTTGTTGTATCGCCAACTTCGTTTCTTAAGTTCTTTGGCAGCAAGCAGTTGTGAATATGAACCCTGCCGATAGTAGAAAATATAAAACAATGTGTCAATATCCATTTTGGATATTATATCAGGTGTATTTAGTATCGCCAATGGCTCCTGCGGATAATACGAAGATGTTGGAAAAGGCGTAGTTGGTTGGTAAAAAGATGACGGTTTACTCAATAATAAAATGTCAGGGCAATGAATGTAAGAGCTTTCCAGCATTTTAGCAATAGTCCCTATTGATGGCGGAGCACCGATACGGGTTTTTGCCGCTTCGAAAGACCCAATTAGATCCTGCACTCCTGGTGGAAGATTTGATGATTCAGTCTTTGAAAATTTCTCATCAATATCTGTTACATCGACAGGTCTAGTTGGCAATGAGTTCTTAGCACCGCCGCTTTGAAAGCCACCATTAGTTGAGATCAATTTTTCACCTGACGATGTGGATTTCGAGTTATTGCTTATTTGTGAATGCGCTTTGTCAGGATGTTCAGGCATATATGATTGTGATAGTGTTGCTGCTGGTTTTTCGATTTCAATGGTATCTAATAGCTTAGTTGATTCTAGAATTGATGCCGACGATGAAGCAGATTCTGGAACAGAAGCTGCAGCCGAAGAGTAACTTCGCCCTTCAAATGATTGGCTAGGCGGCTGCGCAGGCTTCAAGGTTGATATAACGGTAGAGGGAAAATGTGCCAGTATGGGTGATGATTTCGTAGAAGTTGAGATTCCGGTAGAGGTATTTGCTTCTTTAGATCCTGATTCTATGTCTCCTAAATAGTGCGAAGACACTTCCTCGTGTCCAATATCAGCTTCCTTTTCTTCTTCGTAATCAAGATTAAGCTCGTCGTATATTTCTTCATCTTCTGCAAAATCTGCGTCTTGATTTGATTCAATGTAGTACTTTATGTCTTCCTGGATATTTTCAATTGCTTCGGGAATCACATCGCCATTTTCGAGTTTTCTTAAAATAATCTCCAGTCTTCCTACATGCCATCTATGTCTTTCCAACGACTCGTCAATTTCGGACAACCGTTCTTGCTTAGAAGAACCTTTCCTGCTCTTTTTGGATTGTAAGATCTCTTGTTCCGCCTCTAGAGCTTCTATTTGATGCTCCAGTTCTTCTAACATGGTAGCAACAAAATCGCTAACTTCAGTTTTTTTCTGTTCTTTAGGGTCTAACTTTAGAGAATTTATCAATCCCTCCTTGCTGTAAGCCTTAGTTTTGATTTCTTTCTCACATGCCTTGAACCTTTCCATTTCAGTTTCTATGAGTTTGCGTTGTTCCATCAACTGGCTTTTATCCTTGATCTCATTGCTACTTATCCATGTCTTAATTTGATCTCGTAATCGTTGAAGCTTTTTAATTTCTCGTTTTAGATCTGATTCCAGCTTTTCCTTTAGCGAGTGATTCTCGCTGGATTTCAGCTTTTCGTATATTGAATCAAAAATTGTAATGCCTTCAGCAACCCGCTTAAACACGCGGTCCATTTCTCTATACATAGAGAATGTCAGAACTATAGGCTCAAGCACATTATGGTACGAGACAACTTACTGTTGTAGTTTCCGCTGACTCATTGTGTAATAAAAAGGCTTTCCTGTATCCCATGTGAACTAACAAGATATAAGGTCAGTGTAGAAGAAAGGAAAACGAAACTAAAAATAGTCGGTGTATTTGAAGTATGTACATTGTGGATTTGTATAGGGTTGGAAAAAGTCAAACTAGAATTCAGATATCAATTCGAAACAATAGTGTCTTATGCGCAATATAGGTATTTTCTCAGCAGTATGTAGGATTCAATTATAACGTTGGTTTGGCATTGCAAACTAGACGAATTAACATTACAGAGTGTTAATCAAAGTAATGTGAGTGATATTTAATTAAATATGAGTTGGGTATGTACAAGCAGCAGTAGCCAAGATCAAGCAGTTACATCTATCTTGAATTTCAGACGTATAGGTTTGCAGTTGAGTGCAATTTAGAATAGCTTTATCTTGCTCTTTTTTGTTCGTTTTGCAATTGGCTTTTGAAAATTGACTGATAATTTGCAAATTATTTTGATAAGATAGCCAGTGATTCGCCTACTTGATTGCTTTCCCCTGTATGAATGATACAGATATTATGATCCCTAAATCTTGGTGTATACACATGCACACCATCAAATTTGTCCAGTGTGTATGTGTACTTTTACATGCCTATGAAATAAGCTCATGCGGAATCCGGCCTAACCCTAGACTCATGTGCCATGTTCTAGACACTTTCTCTCAAGCCGTTGCACGTTTGTTTCAGCTTTTTCTTTGTACCCCTAATTAATGTACAGTTTTATCTCATTTCCATACTCATTTGCTTCAACTTTCGACTCCATCGCTCATTAAAGGTGTCGTTTATGTGCATATCATTTTGACTATTTTGTTGTTCATCTGCTACTTTCATTACCATTATTGCTTTATCTATTGTCACGCTTTCTCAACTTAGAATCTATACTAAAGCTACAAAATTTGTCAACTAATATTATCGAATCAGGGATTTTAAAATAACAAAAACTTATCAAAGCTACTTGTCTGATTTACTGGCTTAAATCATCAACTTATCGAGATCCAAACTTCACCAAAATAGATCAATACAACATTATTAAAGTACCAGATCATATCTTATCATGCTATTTCAAAAACGAGATTGTATAAAATGTCCAAATACGGTTCCCACTTGTCCCAAATGCGCGGAAGGGGAGCAGTGCCAAATGATGCTTCAAACTTGTGATTCATGTGCAACGTATACTTGTTCAAAAATATCTAGCGCGCCTTCTCAAACAAGTTCTTCTTCAAGCTCTTCTAGAGTAAATAGCGGGGCTATTGCCGGAGGAGTTATAGGTGGTGTGATAGTTATTTCAATATTGGCTTTGTTTACCTGGTGGAAATTTTATTACAAACCTCGAGCCCTGAGGCGCGAGGCGGAAAGAGAAAAATTCGAAGAAGAAAAACATACAAGCGAAAACGTGTCGTCTGCTGGCCATAGTACTATTTCACTAGCACCGTCAGAATTTGATCGAAGCTCCAATATTATTCCAATTGCATATATTCCCGGTGTCACTACTAGAGCCATGAACAACGAAGACTCTACACAAGTTTATGAAGACGATATGAATAATAATACCAGCAACAATTATAGCGTGGCATCTATAGCTGCCAACAACTATCGTGGGTCTACCGCTGTTATATCTTCGGCTATGATGACGGCCATTCAGGCAAGACCAAACCTGATAGATATATCCAATAGAAACAAATCAAGCGAAAACAGGGAACATAGCGAAGAACCGCAAATACACGATAGCAGAGATACTTACCCCGAAGGTACAAGCATAGTTAGTTATCAAAGTGTCATGTCTGGGACAAGACACAAAGCAAATCTTGTTACTACCGCTACACCGACAATTATAAATACTCCTGTGGAAACAAAGGATGCACATTCGAATTCTAATTTGAAGACTGAAAAAAGTTATCTTGGAGGAACACTGGCGGATTTGGATGGAAGGATGAGCCCATTTGATGATCATTACAAGGTGTAAAGCGACTTTCGAAAAGAACACCAAAATCTGTTTTGCAAATCAGAAAAAGAAGGTTCCGACTTTTTTAAGCGTTTGTACGTAAGATGGCGAGTTGATATATGCTATATAGACAAGACATAATATGTATGCGATGCCCTTCTTTTGTTTTTCCGATCAATTTCAAGCACATTTTCTTTCAGAAAACACCTTGCAAATACGCAGAACTTTTTTGAAAATTTATGATTCGAAAAATGGAAAAATATAATATGTAGAGATATAACGGCTAATAAGGTTATCTTTGAAGGAATCTTATAATAACTTGTATTTTGTACCATTAGATGCACCTTGGTCTGAGCTTCAGCATCCACTAAAGTCGATATTTTGACATTTTGCAATTGTCCACATAGATTGGTTTCTGTATCCCACAAAAAAAGGCTAATAAGAACCAAGTGTTACATTATAAAGACTTTATTAAAGCAGTTATTTATCATCATCCAACTCAACTTTGTTTGTTTTTTTAAAAAAATAAAAGAAGAAAAAGGTCAGTTTTTGTCCTGGCGGCGCTCATGATATTATTAGTCTCTGCCTATAAATAAGACTCGTTTTCCCAATCTTTTTGTATAGCTCCTCGCCGAGAATACACTTGAACATTTAACGTATAAGCTGCATCATTGTCACTTCTCAGTCATCAGTTTGTCCGCCTGAACTGTTCCAGAATTCTATTATTTCTAACAACTAAACACCGTTTCCTCTGCGTTATCCAGACGCTTACTCCAAACCGTATACACTACATCAGCAGTAGAGCGTTGGAATTTGCAAAATTTTGAAGCAGTCAATAGCACTGCCATGAAGGATGACAGAGAATTTTATAAAATAAACCACGGCATTTCAAAGTATATCCAACCTATGTAGATATGAAAACATTCTATGCTTGTTACTGTACTTCAACTATAATTTATAGTTACATGGAGTTGTGAGTTTTTTTCTTGTCATATTTACACGCTATTAAAATATACAATTGTAGAATTACCCAAAAGAATTTGTAATTGCAGACTGTTACAGGTCAAGGGTTAATTCCAACGCGGGAGTAAAATCTCCGAACCCACCAAATATTGATCTTGCGGCTTTGAAATGTGATTTCAAAATTGACTATTGACGTTGTTTGCAGATATTTCATCAAGGTTGTATTATAATTGTGACTATCAAAAGCTGATAGATTTTAGAAACAAAAATGGATAATGACGAAGGCCCCAAAATCACTATCAGGAAAATTGCTAAAGACGAGGTGGATTTTGTTATGTCTGATGTTGATTTAGCGTATGTTTTCTCAGCTTTTCAAAAACTGGTGAACTGAGTTGACTGACAAGAATAGATTGGCGAACTCTGTTCGAAGAACCATTATTGCAGAAATCCCAACGATAGGTAAATATGAAAAGTTTGCTTTTGAAAAAATTAAAAACCAGATTTATTCTAACACTGCGCGAAATTAGCTATTGATTTGGTCGAAATTGATATCAATACTTCAGTGCTGGCCGATGAATTTATTGCTCATAGACTGGGTCTCATTCCTTTAGAGTCCACTCATGCTGATCAGCTCGAGTATACTCGAGACTGTACATGTGACAATTATTGTTCGCGTTGTTCGATTACGCTTGAACTGAATGCACAATGTACCACAGATGCCACGCTTGATATCTATACGCGCGATCTTCAAGTCCATGGCCGAGCAGATTCACCAGTTGGCAGACCGGTTTTTTCTGATCCTGAGCAAAAGGGGGTCCTTATTTGTAAACTCCGAAAACACCAAGAATTGCGTTTGAAATGTATAGCTAAAAAAGGAATTTCAAAAGAGCATGCAAAGTGGTCACCTGTATCGGCTATTGGGTTTGAGTACGACCCGTGGAATAAGCTGAAACATACTGATTATTGGTATGAAGTGAGTGCCAAAGATGAATGGCCGGAATCAGAAAATTGCAAATGGGAGGAGCCACCCAAAGAGAACGAACCGTTTGATTACAACGCTAAACCTGAAAAGTTTTATTTCAATGTGGAAACTGTTGGTTCTATGAGGGCCAATGATGTTGTAGACAAAGGTTTAGACGTTTTACAAAAAAAGGTAGCTGCTATTGTATTTGCTCTGGAGGAAATGGATAAAAAACGCCACGGGGGTGGCAATAGGACTCCCTTTGGACAGACTCCCAACGCTGGATGGGGTGCCAGCAATAATGATATGGGCGCTGATGATTGGTTTTGATTTTCTCGTTATATTATTTATATTATTTATATTATTCAGATCATTCAGATAGTATTGTTATTATAATCCTGTGCATGTATTAGGCTGTGTATATTATCATGGGGATTTTTCGGCGTAAAGCCCATTTAATTATATCTGCATTGTGACACATTTCACACCAAAAAATGCGTATCATGATGGAATGCATCAGAAGCGATAGTTTAATAAGTGTTTTTACCCTTGCATACGTTTTTCGATTAGCTACCCCAGATTTGTACTTTAATTTCAAATATTTGTATCTTTCAGATTTATTACCACATGTTTAACGGAATCATATCTCGCATGTACATACAATCATTGTATTTAAAATCAAGACCGACTGACTGTATGAGAAAAAACCAAAAGATTTTATCAATGTACAGCTATCGTTACTTTAAAGGCTTATAGTGCAAATAATAATAATATACGATAATATCTTTTTACAAACGATTGTATTAAAAAATTTCAAAACTGTTTGAACCTTTAAAGAGTGATGAGAATAGCATATTTGTACTTATGGACATACAAAAGCTGACTCAACTGTTTTTAAATATGCGAATTTGCCTATCTTTATACTAGTCGTTAGTTGTACAAAGCGACAATCGATCCGAAACAAAGCTGTATTCGTCTTCCATAGTAGTATGTTATACTGACAAGTATTACACCAAAGCACATAGTGCAAATGCTTTAAAGATTATTATATTTCCATATTGCATTCTCATCAATTCATTTACTTTTGAATATGCCAAGTTTTAAAATTTGTAATAGCTTTTAAAGACGTCACAGTTTTGGTTTGTATAGACAAACTTTAGAATTCAATATTATTATGTTTCTAATACAAACATGAATTTCAAGCTGGTCACAAAAGTTTGAATAATTCTTTTGTATTCATGAAAATATCAGATCAGTTTTGCGGAGAGCGACAAGCGGGCTGGTCAAATTTAATCCATAAATTGGAAATCGAAACATAGTCACCAGATTAAACACACCCTTCTATTGCTTTACTAAATTTATAAAGTTTTGAAAGCTTTGGTTTGACTGGAATCTCATTATTTTTTTAGCTAAAAAAAGCGTTTGATTGATAATATATCTTTTGTAAGAGTGATACATATTGCACAATGATTACAATAGTGGGCGTCTCAACTATAATATTATAGTAATATGTACATAACACAAACTTAGTGGCTGCTACAGAGATATTGTCGTGGTAATCACGACAAAGATGTCGCCTAGATTCATGCCTTCTGGCGCCATCTAGCTCTTACCCTCTGTGGCCTGAAATGCCACGTCATCGTTGTTTAATTACATATTTCTGTCTATAAATAAGGCTCGGTTCCCCGATCCTTTTATATAGTTCCTCGCCGAGAATACACTTGAGCCTTTCACACATAAGTTGAATCATTGTCCCTTCTCGGTCACCCGTTCTCATGCTTGAACAACCCTATATTCCGCGTGTCTAGACGCCTATTTCTATTCCCTTACACTACAATATTACTGTAATGCAAAACTAATCATTTTTGTCAACTATGACTTGTAGACATTGTACAATATGATGCGAAGGAAAAGAAAAACATCATTAAATGATTTGGAAAAGCCTATAAACGACCAACTCGTCATGGTTATCTGAATAGCTGAAACTAGCATTTGATGCACAAACACTTTGTACGCCGACAAAAACAATGTAGCACTACAATATAATCGGAGTACTACTGACAGGTTGAAATTTATTACAGAAAGTGTATTATACTACTCCAATACATATTATTATGATGGTCCATTATCAACATTTACAGTATAGTTGTTACACAAGAAGAAAAGGCACATCAAAAAATAAAAAAAATAAGCAAGTACTAGAAGACCTGCTAGTTACGCAACACTCGCTTCTTGTAGACATCTATCAAGTCTGTTTAGCTCAGCATCAGAACTTAATACTCAGATACTTGGCTTTATATATTGTTGTGATGGTGAAGAAACAGGGGAAAGAGGATTGTTTGTTGGCAAAAGATGCCCTAAATAATTACTATATAGCCGTCAATCCAGACTTGATATCCAGTGAACTGTGGTCGTTTGGATTGGAGATTGGGGTTATAGGATTACTGCCTTGGGCTGTACTATGGTATCAACATTGGACTATCACAAAACGCTGTTATACCTTATACACATATTTTGATATTATGAACTCGTAGATTTCTGTTTTTGGTGTATTATTGTGAATAATTACTAGCTCACGGTCAATGAACGAATTATGATTATTGTCGAAATTAATCAGCTAAATTTACAGACAAAAAGGTAAACTGGTAAAAAGTTGATCAAAAAGCTGTTGTAAAAAGCAATAAAATAATTAGCTTCAAAAATAAAAAAATTAAATTGGTGACAGACTATAATATTGACCTTGGCCCGAACCTTTTGTGAAAAATAAAAAAAATTCACTACTTGGCTTTGAAAAAGCTACAGAGCAATTCTTACTCGAAGCGCAATTTATTTTAGTTTCCAAACCGCTATTGTCAAGATATTTTGCGAAAAATTAAAGACGGCTGGTTAAGCCTTGCGCATATTATATTGCATCCTGTTGAAAATTATGAATATGAAAAACGACAAATGACTGCCAAAATGGCAAGCAAAGTATACATAAAAAATTGGCGAAACTACAGGTGTGATTAAACTAAAGTTCAATACTTATGCAAATACACCCAGCGTCTACTAGTTCTGCAATCCCATCCCATTTTTTTCAATTGCTCTTCAACACATTATCATTTTTCACAACAGCCGGAGACCATCTGAATTTGTACATGCAAAAATTATTCACGCATCATAATGTAGCGACTGATACGTAGAATGAATCCATTTTTATGAAGTTGCTGAAAGTTTGTGAAGAGCAATTTAAAAAAATTGAGATGGAATTATAGAACTAATAGACACTGGGTGTGAATGCGCTGTTGTCGAATATTTACATCTTTTGTGTCATATCCAAATAGACTATTGTTTGTACTACAAACTGTGGGCGTATGTAATTTTTTTCAATCTAGTCGATAGGTCAAAAGTGCATTTCTAAATGAATAAATTGAAAGTATATACAAATTTTGATAAAGAATACGCATTCTCATTCTAGTTAAAACGGATGGCATCCAGAAGTTTCTCGAGCAAATGACAAATCTAACCCGTCAATCTTGAAGATTCAGCCTATGATACACGAAATAGAAATGTAAAGTACGTCTAGAAGTGTAGGTGAAATAACTGGAGCCTGAGAAGACATCAGTGCGTCAATAGAAACTTTAGCCGTGAGATAGCGATATAGAATGTAGGTATTTACATCTAAGCTGATTTGAGTAGGTCGTAGGAGTTTCAATTGCTGGGTTTAGACTCTAATTCTTTAACTCTAGCGTTTAAAATTTTCAACTCCTCATGCATTTTGATGATAGAAGTCTTCATAATTGTCATTTCTGTTGTAACTTGAGAGGGTTCGGGCTTGAGTATGTCCTTTATTGAATCCTCAACTAAGCCAGAATTGTACTTTGATTCCCCCAGAGGATAATACTGAAGCAACTCGTAATTAAGTGTGTATTGGCCTCTGGCAAAATCCATTGCTGGCGTAGTTGTCAAATAGTACCTGCCCACAGTTTTTGAACATACAGCGCAATTTAAAGCAGCATATGTTGATCCTCGATCTATATCGACCTCTGGTGAGTTGGAAGTGAAAACTTCTTTCATTCTTCTGATTGAGCCTGGAACTAATGCTGAAAATACATGCACCTTCATGCCTGTTTCGTGGAGCGACCCAATCAAGCTAGTACTATCGGAGATGATTCGATAACATTGCCCACACTGGAACACGTAGTGTGTTGGTTTAGCGCTGCTCTGAGTAGTATGTTTTGACTGTTGAAATGTAGAGTTTTGTGAGGGCGGCGGCGCTGTCTCCATGATTTTTTTGTAAAAAATGCAATCTGCTGTGATGGGGAGCAGTATACGATTAGATAGATACCGTGAGTGATGGTAAGAGAAGGTGAAATATCTGAATCTTTTATTGATTCGTTCTGTAGTGTTGCAAGTATTATAATAATAATAATATTGTGAAAGTTTTGAGTACACAAGTTCAACAAAACTATATATTATTATCTAAGTAATAGGTAGTAAATAATATTATCAATTGCTTTTTTTTTTTTATTAAATCAGTCTATTGTGTTTACTAATATACACGTAAGCTTCTATAACACTGCTATAAACTTAGACTTAAACAAAACAATTTCATTATAAACCATCGTCTCCAACAACACTCTTCCTCATACATGTAGTAAACGGCTAGACCCGGCGGTCAATCTGGGCATCTTCAGCGATAATACTTGCTCGATGCGCTTTGGGTTTCAATCTCAAAATAGCAAACAGAAAACAAACAAACAAACAAACAAACAGACAAACAGTAAGCAGGAAACAAAAACAGAAAAAAGTAAGCACAGACAGAGGATCAGAGGGCGCCAGGCGCTCTCTACTCCAGAGAAAGGACTGACTTGATGAACAAGACAGTGGCTTCTAAACCTTTGTCGGTGTTCAAGAGAACCCGCGGGTTTAGCTCGGGTGACAGCAGCCTCAACGGCTGTCTGGCGCCTTCAGTATTGGGACACCTCAATAGCCAATGCTCTGCGTCCTCATCGGCACCGCAGGAGCAGAGATAACTCTCCTTTTCAACTTTCATCTTCTCGAAGTAGACACCGAAGTCACCCATATCCGTGCGGAGCTGGGTGATTCTGCTCAAGATCGCTCTGGGTGCTCCAGAAAACAATCGGTAGGTGGACAGCTGTTTGATACGGCCCGAGGGCAGTTTTCCTCCAGTCACCTTGATGTACCAGTCCTCGTTGCCTAGGCCTTCAGCAAAGGCAGAATACCTTTGCTTCCAGCTTCCATACATCTCGGATAGGTCCGACTGGTTGAGTTTTTTAACCTCTTCCAGGCGGCTTATCCGCTGGTTTCGATCTGCCTCTGTCGGTTCGCACCAAGGGGCGAACTCGGTTAGACGGTCTACCCAGTCTCGTACTTCTTTGCCAACGTAGTTGTCACGAACGCTATCGAAAACTGTGGGGCCCTTGAGCGCTTGCACGGTGTTTCTAGTGGTCGTTCTGGACGTAAACTCACCCTGGCTCGCACTAGACAGCCTCACAAACGAAGGGTTGCGAGGGTCAGAATTGTAGGCCAGTCTTGTAATCTTGGAGCTCATCAAGTACTTCATTCGTAGGTCCATAGGCGGCAGAGCCGCTTCTTTTTCTAGAGCCTGAGTCCTGGTGCATTTGTACGCACCTATCATTCTTCTAATGGCGGTGTTCTGAAGCACCTTTAACTTCCTAACTTGCGATGGGTTTCCCGTCCACCAGGATTCACAGCCGTACTCCATGATCGATCTCACACAGGCCACGTAGATTGAGCGGAATGCCGACGCACTGACGCCCCAGGTGGTCCCTCCCAATCTTGAGAGGAAGCCTAGGACTTTGTTGGCCTTGGAGATCACACTTTCTAGATGTCTATTGAATTTTAGTCTTCTGTCCAGAATGATTCCCAGCAACTTGACTTCTTCTTCAGCGTCGCGTGTAGAGCCGTTTGGCAATACGAGCTTCGTGTCTTCAAGGTTTTGGCGCCTTGATGAAGTAAAGTGAATGAACCCCAGCTTGTCACCAAGGTCGATTCCCGTGCCGTTGGCCTCAGCCCACTCCACAACTTTGTGTAGTACCAAACTCAGCTTTGCAGCGTTGTCCTGAATTTTGCCGTGAGTGATGATTGTGATATCGTCGACATACCCGGCGATATTCACCCCCATGCTCTTGGCAATGTCGTAAATAGGTTTAGAGAACAACAAGAAGAGAAGCGGTGATATAGGAGAACCTTGCGGAAGTCCCACTGTCACCCAGTCTTCGTGCCTGACATAAACCGTCCAATGTCATGGTTGCTCGTCTACCCGTCAAGAACTGATTTACCCATGAGCGGGCGCCACTGGGTACATCCATCTTCTCGAGCGTCTTGAGCAACTCGCGTCTTGGGACATTATCAAAGGCCCCTTGTACATCGATCATCATGGCTGAAGACACCTTCAGCCCAACATTCTTCTTGGCCAGGTCTACTACTTCGCGGACTGCGTCGTTAGCACTGTAACCCTTGCGGCAGCCATACTGTTCCGCTGGGATATGATCTCTGGTGAGGTACGCCAAGCGGACTTGGACGATCTTTTCTAAAACCTTGGATGCAGTCTTAAGAAGAGTGATCGGTCTATAGGACTTTGGCTTTTGAAAGTCTCTTTGGCCGGCTTTTCTGAGGACGATGACATTGCCACAGCGCCAGGATTTGGGGTGGTGGCCAAGTTTAACGCATGATGCGAGAAATTTGTGCCACCAAGCCCTAAACCTGTCGGAGCCCCATAGCTGTTTAAGGACTGAGCCTGGTATTCCATCTGGTCCCGGAGCCTTGTCGCTCGGCAAGCAGCGCATAGCATCCATTACTTCTTCCATAGTCAGGGCTGGCCAATTGGGGTCTTCTTCTACGACGATCCTGTGAGTCCGATACCGAGGCTTATTTGGAAGCAAGGTTCTCCAGAGGAGATTGCCTTTCTCCACAAAGGATTTGACTTCTTCCCCGTCCTCGTTTATGAGCGCTGGCAGAATGCCTTGTTGTTCGCCTCTTAGAGCCAGGGACTTAGCTTTCCATATGTCGTTTCCCTGAGCGTTGCACAGGTAATTCTGCCAGCCTTTAGAAAGGGCTGCACTTTCTGCTTCATGTAGCTTTGTAAGTTTGGCAGACCAGTCAGCTCTGTCTTCCGGGCAGCGAGTAAGCATCGCAAAGGCTTTGGCTTCCTTCACTTCGACCCTTCGACGTTTGACCTCGTCCGTCATAAATCTCCTGGTCCAGCTGCCCAGCCGAAGCTTAGGCGTACTAGATATCAGTAGATTCTTTATCATTTGTTCTAGTATTTCGGCTCCCGAATTCAGCTCCCAATCATGATCTGTAGGGAGGGCCTCTAATGAGTCCATGAGTTCTGGAACACCCTGGTCAAACAATTCCCAGTCTATCTTCTTGAGATTGAGTCTGTCGTGCGCTTTTACAAAACCTGGCGTAGACATGTCAGCTTTCAATTTGATCTTCAGGCTGATAGGCTGATGATCAGATGTACAACCAACACCTGGCATGCCTGTCTTCGTACACAAAAGGGGTTTCACTTCTTCTGAGCACAAGACAAGATCCAGCACTGAGCCCGACTGATGCGTTGCCACATCTGGTTCAGACGCCAGCACCATGCCCTGAGTGTCCATCCACTCGACAAACTCCCTCGCCCTGCGATCCGCCCTTGCACCACTTCTCCACCTGTCGTGATGAAGGTTGAAATCGCCGCACCAAATAGTATTTTTCGCCTCCGGGCCTACCACCTGCCTCGTTAAGAACTCCACCACACCATCTGGGAACTCCCCTCCAGAAGTCTGATTGTAAACGTTCACGATAGTGATCTCTCCCACCTTGATCGCTACCGAATCATTCGTAGTCAGTTCTTTCACCTTCTCAACTAGTACCTTAATTTCTTTCTTCAGGTTCACGTATGTCACGGCCCTCACGGTACCCTCGCCGTCTTCCTGACAGATCCTTTGCCACCCTGGCACATCTACTGGGACCTTCTTCACCCCAGCACTTCCGTTCCTCAACTTCCTCAGCTGGGGTTCTTGCGTCATTATGATGTCCAACTCACCTCTTTCAAATAAATCACCAACTGCTGAAAAGTTTTTCCTGCAGTTCAGCACCATGGCTGCCAATCTGATATTTTTGGTTGTATCACCCATTTTAACAATCAGAATTAGGTTCGACTGGATCACTTGCTGAGACCTCTAAAGGTTCGTCGGCGATCACTTCCGTGTTTTCAACGTTACGGAGCTCAGGACCAATGTTGGTGAGTACCGTGAACCCTCCGCGGGCGAGTCGGTTTCTCCTGGACTTGGTTCTCATCCGTTCTTGACTTCTTCTAGAGCCGGATGCGTGCCAGGGTCTAATGGCGCATGCAGAGTAGGCTACGTACACGACGCCCCCTTGTGCGACAATGTTGTAGTCTTCTCTGGATTTGAATGAGACTTTGACCCCAGATATTCCAAATCTGGTTCTCAGACGTTCCGGCATTGTTGGGAGTTCAATCCCGTATTTCTCCTCTAGTTCTCGTTTGATGTCTACCATAGAGGCAACGGCATCTACCCTGGTCAGGACAGCTTTAAACCAATCCGAGACGTCCATTAGTTCCATATCGGGGAGGTCTTTGGACCAGGCACTTGCGTCGTTGTATGCCTCCTCGCTGGTGAGGGTTACAATGACGTTATTGGCCGATGTTATTCTCGCTGACAGGGCGGAACCCTTACCGTGCAGCTTGTCAATGGAGCCACAGATCGCTTGTATCGAGGGCTCTTCGTGGAGAGGGCCCAAGTTTCTCAAGCCAACATCAAAGGTTCGTGTAGGTACATTCCTCTTGCCTTTCGACGTGACTACGGTCCAGTCACTTGTCTGAACACTGTCTGCAGACCCGCACGCTTCGGCCCAGGTAACTGAGCGAGCTGGTCCGGTGGGAGCGGGGGTTCCAGTGTGCTTGGGGTTCTTGGGGCCAGTAGGGGTCTTACTAACCGAACGTCCGGCTGCCATACCGACAGCATGGCCGGTTGAGAATCCGTGGCGTTCGAAGTCGAATCTCTTGTCAGTAATCTTCTGGACAGTCTCTGTCATTTTGAGTTCGGTGGCCTGTTCTACCTCGTTGGCCTTTGCCATGAGTTCCTCAACAGCCCGGGTCACCTTGACATCAGCCGATTTTTCGACCGTATCTATCCTATTCGTAAGTTCGGCAATGGACGCTAGCAGCTCCTGCCTGGTTTTGGCCAATTCGCCAATTCGCCCAGCCTCGAGGCTGTTAGAGTTATTGGCCTTCTTCTTGGCTTCGGTGGCTACAACTTCAGCCAACCTGGCTTTCTCAAGTCCGTTTTGGGCCAGGCGTGTCACATTGAGTGACTTGGTTTTGACGGATTCCATCTCCTCTCGAAGAGATCGCATGTCTTCTTTCAAGGTTTCGTTCTCCTCTCGAAGAGACTGCATTTCATCTTCCAGCGTTCCGTTTTCATCGCGGAGTTGGAGTAGAGCTTCGCCATTCTTCTTCTGTATTTTCTTCATCTCCGCCATCTCAGATTGCAATCCAGATACCAACGATTGGAGCGCGTCCGAGCGCTCTTTAGCTCCGTCGTCAACTAGGTGTAGATTGTTATTGGTTTCTGCGAAATGGGAGTGTAACGCCTGTGTAATCTCTTGGATCCATGTCCGGGTTTGTGTCAACTCCGGGGCCACTTCGTTGGTCAGGAAGGCGCACACATCCTCCGAAGTCTTCAAGATGTTGCGTATCTCCATCGATTGGCCGTCCATCTTTCCATTTGCTGAATCGGCCCATACGGTCGCGCGCTGAAACATACTAAACAGTTCGCCGATTCCGTTTATGATTCCGATGGAGCCTAGCCCCTGTCTCTTGGTGTAATCAGCGACGAGCTCGGAGCTGGGGGCTCTTCTGACACCGTGTGTAGATTCCACCACTACACCGCCATCACAATCCATCACATGATCAGATGGCTCCAGTATCTCCACCACTCTTCCAGAGCCGTTTTCAGGGCTAACTACCAGCTGTAGTTCGCCTCCGCTGTCGTTCATATCGTCTGTTTCGTTCATTTTCTTCCTGGTTCTTTCTTTCTCTCTCCGCAACATGATTCAAAAAATGAAAAGGGCGATCGGATTATATTATCAATTGCTTGAAGATGTCTACACTCACGCCTGGGGTATGTACTTGCTTCATGACATAAGCCGAGGCTAATCTATCTGGGTTTGAATGAACGCCGAAATTTCTCCACACGATCTTTTCTTTCCTTTTAAACTTGGCAAGGTTCATTTGATACTGTGAAAATTTGAAAGCAGCAAACGGATATTTTGAGAAATAAATTGAGATTGATACAGCGCAAGATTCTGAGACCTTTGTGATATATCTCTTTGACTATTTTGGATAGATAATCGTTAATCATTCTATACTTTTCCTCTTTCTATTTTGCCTGGTAATAACAATCTTGCGAATTGGCGTTACCCCATACGATCACAACACCTACGACCACAATACCAAAACGAGCTCAAGAGTTGTTAGAAAATCAAGAGCAAGCAAGGCAAAAGAAGTCATTTGAACAACAATGTCGGAAGCGATTGATTACGTATTTGCAAGGTGTATATCTATCATTAGATCAACGACAAAGAGTCTTCCTCAACCTCCCCTTGAAAACCGCGTACTTCTGTATGGATTGTACAAACAGGCAACAGGTATGTGATCAAGAGTAACTGTATTGAAAGCCGAGATGATTTTTTGAGAACTAACGTATGTGGCTTTTTGTACTTATAGAGGGTGATGTCGAGGGTCTTTTTGAGCGACCAAAGGACGTAAGTGGAGGTAGAAAATGGTGAGTACATCTACAAGCGGGTTTTTGGTTCAAAATAGAATAAGGTGAAAGCTCGTGTGATGTGAAGTCTAGTCAGCGTTGGCATGTGTACCACATAAACGCGCTAGTGTATTCACACTTGCGCCCTTTATTTTACGATTCAGATCTTTATCCGTGCCAGTGTGTATAACCTAGAGGTCTAACATGGTCATTAGGGATGCTTGGAAGAGTTTTGAAGGAATAAGCAAGCTACAAGCGAAGAAGAACTATGTGTTTTTTCTCATTGAGACACTGCGCAAATTCGAACAGGTAGAGGTCACATTGAATCTTTTACGAGAACTTGATATCTTGTGGGAGAAGATTGAACACATTGAGCCAGTGACGCCTATGCATAATTTCAACCAGTATTATCGGCCTGGTGATCCGGACAATCGCGGTTTCAAGGCTGGGGCCAAGTCTGTGACGAGCGCGAGTAATATGTATTCATATGGTGGGCGAAGCGTTGGAAGAGGAGGAGGAGGGAGCAGAGGTGGGGTCGAATTGGAGTGGCAATCGAACGCCCCGTTGAACACTGATACTGAAAGGCTACACTTTGAGATCCGAAGAATGCGGAAAAAGCTTTGCGAGATTGAAAAGAAGATTGAACGAGTTCAGCAATCCAAGGATGGGAACAGCAGCAGTCTTGGCGTATGGAGAAACATGGTCCTACCCATACTGAAAGGGATGATAGTAAATGCAGCGTCGGTTATACTTGTCTGGGCTCTAGTGAGACAGTACAAGCGACGGACGGGCCGTGGACTGCCGTCGACGTTGTTCGAGTTGTGAGACCGGCCGGCCGATGGGGGACAATAATCGGGAAAGAGTCAGAGCAAGAAACGGCTGAAGCCCTTTTTTTTTTTTTTTTTTTAGGATTATCCTGCATTGAATCAACGACTGTGTGTTGAGTCCATGCTTATATGTGTATAATACATTATGCTTCGAGCACTTGCCATGTACATTGGGTTTATCAGAATTGCTCGTATTTTGTTTTTTCTTCTTTTCCATCTTCTTTTCTGTGCTGTTTTCAAGATCTTTTAAATCGCAAACCCTGACTGCATAATATTTGTATTGTGGAACTGGCTGCTACTTTGACTTTGAGTCTGTCAGTTGTTCACCATCATTGGCAAAAGGACGGATTTATGGGACCGGATTCCGAAAGCGGCTAGCGTGTGTTTGTGTACATTACACACACACATTGCGAGTCCCTTTTCTACGTTTTTCTTTTGTGTGAGCACTGTATGTGTGTACACATTAGGAACTGTCACTAAGCCATTTATGGTAGTACAAACAGTTTTTCAATTGATTGAAAAAAATGAATTGATAGATTAATCCACAAAAAGACTATTCTATCGATTAGAATGTGTATCCGCTTGTCTGCCGTGAATTGTGCCTACATAATAATATTATGTAGATGGCGGTAACGGGTAAAGGACCAATCAATTTATTAATCAATCAATCAATCAATCAGTATCTATATCCGTATCTCTATCAACCAGTCCATTCTGTTCCCAGCCAGCCGACCACCTGTGAACTGGAAACCACTGTGCGAGTGTGTTTGTATTTTGTTTTTCGTTTCGTGCCTGTGCTCGTTTCGGATCTGGATCGTGAAGCCTTGGTCTTTTGTGAAGGACCGTTTTGGCCATTACCGCAATCACGCCGGTACTACTGATCCGACACAGAAACCGGCGACTCTCGGGTCTTTTTCTCAGGGCCGGCAATATCGTGTGAGTGAGTGGTTTGACGAGGTAGATTTGACAACAGTCCCTTCGCGTCTCCACTGCGGCCGTTTTCAATGGAATTAGCGGCTTCGATGTTCGCAACCAGGATCATCATCATCATCATCATCATCATCATCGTCTTTGCCTGTGACACCGTTGTCGGTGGCTTACAATAACAGAAGAAGAAGATGATGAGTGTGTGTGTGTCTCTGCGGTGCCCCATCTGAAGTTTAGCCGATACGATAGATGACATTGTTGTTGTGTACAGTATCAATCAAAACCAAACACACTTTCTTAAACGGACCCATTGGATCAAAGCTCCCACCTGCCACCGAATCGTTGAAGGTTCAATGTGTGTACAGCTCTACACAACAAGTTCCATTGCGGTTGTTCTTTCCATTCATTTGCTTCAGATGCCGCTGCTGCTTAGAAACAAGACCAAGAAATATAAAAGAAAGAATGCATGTGTGTAAAATCTTAATCAACTTCAGCAATAATAAAAGCAAAATTAAGCTGCTTCAATTTGTATTTGCGCGTCTGCCGCTGTCGCTGCTTGCAATCCTGTCGTTGTCTATCACCAAATTTGCACCTCGAAACCTTTTGTACTCTGTTTTGCCTTATATTTCTAAAGGCCCTTTTCTCCCATTTTTTTCCCTTCGACTCTCTTTCCTTCTTTCTTTCTCCTTTTCCTCTCCTCTTCATTTGTTTATATTTGACTTTGTTTTAAACATCTGCTTCATCTGTTATTGATAAAAATTGTCCATCACATCTCCACTCTCTTCATCATCGTCACCAGGCCTCTGAAGACTACTCCATTTATATTTGATACATATTCCAAACCCATTGCTTTACTCATAAACCACCATCTCTCAGCAGTTCTGTGAAACCAAAAACCTACAAACTTTTCATTGAAAAAGATAATACTGCGAAATCACCTACAACAGCTGGCAAGCATATTAAACCAAACAAATATTTGAAAAGTTCCAAAACCAAAATATCACAATGAACTACTCGTCAAACATTACTCAAAATTTATGGTCGAATTTTGAAGATCAAGAGTCTGCATCTACACCAGATCACAACAATCTATTCCAGCACATGAACCCATTTGACTCTGTGAACCAAAAGCACACATCCCCTCAAGTGGACAGCCCTAGTCACAACAACAATGCTAATAATAATCATACTCATAATAGTACCGAACACTCGGCTGCAGAACCAAACTATGATGGATTTATGACTGATTTTATTCATCATACACATGCACAAGACATATTTACAAATGATGATCTTTTCAAGTCGCCCATGCCATCGTTGATTGAAAATCCTAGCGTTGTAAGCACTTCTGATGAGTTTACGCCTCTGTTGTCTCCTACCGTCACTCCCTTTGAGACGGTGAATTCAGACATTATACCCGCTTCAGAGTTCATTATGCCAGTTTCATATGTTGATGGAACTGAGTTCAAATTACAACAAGTTCAACAATTTCAGAAGCAACAACAACAACAACAGCAGCATCAGCAACAACAACAGCAGCATCAGCAACAGCAGTATCAGCAGCAGCAACAACAACAACAACAACAACAGCAGTCACAACTACAAGTCTCTACCAAGCCATCTGCAAAGCGAGGTGTTCCTGTCCTAGCTCCACTGATCACACAGTCTGCAAAGGTCAGCAAAAAGTCCCCTTCCATCCGTCCTTCTTCAGCTGCTACAGCTAGAAAAATATCTTCTGCCAGATCATCTCCAGTGATGGCACCGCATCATAGAAATTCTGCTTCTTCTACCTCTTCTTCTCTTTCAACAACTGGATCTGCTGATAGCGTTTCGCCACAGGAATCGGAAATGCTCCCTCCACCCCTTCCAAAGTTTTCCTCGGCAGTGACGCCTGCAAGTCTCATGAATCTGCCAAAAAGCGACGTAGAAATGATGGACAGTGTGGAGACTCATCTACGTAACGCCGCGATGGCTACCAAGAATATTGCAACGTCTGAAGTACGTGTGGGAGGTCCCGGTGCCAGTGGCAATAAAAAGGGCAAACGTGTGACATCTTTGTCTCCCGGCTTACGCGTATCGAGGAAAAACTCTGTTAATGGATCCACCAAAAACATGGTTGCTCTGTCTCCAAAGCTGCCCACAAACCACCAGGGAATTTCTCCCAAGGTTGCCACAACGAGCCAACCGTCTATGATTATGCCAAAATCTGCCAACGGCAACAATACTAATGGACCTTCTTCAAATGCTTCATTAATGTCCGCATCCGGGCGCCGAAGAAGTGTCAAGGCATCGCCTAGCTTGATGCCTAAACTGTCTCCCCATTTGTCTCCACGGATAGAATCACACCACCGGGCTAGCTCGACAAATGACCTCTCTGCGTTACTGGCCAGCAAGAGCAATTACCAAAACATTGTTGAGGGAAACCATAATCAGCTGGGTCTTTCTTACCCGGAGGCGCTCAGTGCAGATTTGACATCCAAGCGAACATCGCATAAGCTAGCTGAGCAGGGGCGACGGAATCGAATCAATAGTGCATTAAGCGATTTGGGAGCCATGCTCAGTCCTAGCTATGAAGCCAATTCTAAAGCCTCTATTGTTGAGATGGCCATTGAATATATTCGTGAACTAAAAAAGGAACTGGACGAAACCAAAGAAAAGCTGGGTAAGACCGAAGGAAAAGAGTCAACTGACAAGACTCCCGAACAACCAGAAGCATAAATTTGACACTCATGATAGTTACATTATTATTATATCTCTCAATCTTTCTTTTAATACTCAATTTTGACATGTAATTGTGAGTGTAAATAAAATAATAATAATATAGTATATTTGTATAGACAATACATGTAAATGATTCATTTCATTTGGCAAAGCAATGGCGTAAGTACACTCACAGATTCAGACTTGAGTAGTGAGAAAGATAAAAAATCATCAAGAAATCTCATGTAGATGCGGTACAATGTTTAGTGACGATTATGAAGATGATACAATGATTGATTGTAGGGCAGCTCCGATCCGAAACCATTCTCCAATCAAAACAAACTCTGAACTGATCACTCATATCTTTCCTTAACATATACATTGTACCATGTTTATCTTTCTTTTATTTACATTTACAGTCATTTATCCTTGATACATTTGTGTGTAAATATACAGAGCAAGTGTCATACTCTAACAAGAGTCATGTCGCGCTATCTTGGGAAAGGCGACGCCAAACTTGTTTTCAAACACATCGTTGCTGTGATGTTTTTTCTAAACCAACTAAGCTTACACGCGTTTGGGTTCGGCTCTGTGATTAGACCGTTTGATAGGCTACTACACACACACACACACTGAGACTACAGCAACGGGTGCGATAATGCACAATTTTGGCGCGTGGAACTGTAGCCAAACTGGCTTTGCATTCTCTGTGCGGGCGGCGTTGGAAACCCAAACGGCCATGGAACACTCCTCGCCCTTCAATCAAACGTACATACCAACACACATAACTTGAAATGGAAAAGCTGGCTGTGTCATAAGACAGCACACGTTTTGACATTTTGTCTTTTGATTGGCTCAGATCAAGGTTGTGAATTTCTTGATTTAGAGGCGAACGGCTGCTTTTTTTTTTTTTTTTGTCTTGAAAAGTGTACACACACACACACACATATATGTAGTGGAGGATCACAGAGCTATAGTCATGTGAAATTAATATTATAGCGATTAGAAAAGATCAAAACAAAAAAACAATCCACAAACAGAAAGTTGTAATCAAATGGTCACCAATCAATACAAATGCTCTGATAGCTAGACTAGTTTCAGATTAGATTGCAATCAGTAAATTGCATCCCACCATTTTCATATACACACATACATGCCGATTGATTTGTGTATTGATTTTGTACTTACACACACACGCTGGTTACCAATCTGTATACATATTATTCCGGGTGCACCTACTGCTATTATTTCGACTTGTCCGATCAGAAACAAAAGAGCCCAGCAGTTGTTTACATTGAAAGTGGCACACGATCTAATTTGTTTGAAAATACCTGCAAATCCTGTGTTTTCATTCGTTGCCAATCCACCCAAACTGTGTCTCATCTTGAAAATTCAAGTATAAATAACAGTAATAATAATAATACATCAATGCGTCATGTACACAAAGTCGCAAACGGTCTACAGTTGGATTACAATATTATGTTTCAAAAGAAAATTACCATGATCGTCGCAAACGTCAAGCAGCGTTGGGGGTTAAACCACCACGGAAGAGAGTCTGACGCAAATCATCTACTGATGTGTACATATGTACACCCTCTTGACATTTCGTTTTGCGTTCATGCCAAGTCGTGTATTCAGACAAACCAGTCTTTGAATTAGAGACTGAACTCATCTTGAACACTGCGGATGTCAGTGAGCCATTCCTCTCATAACATGCCAATTCCTTGCAGTTTATTTAACCATGGTAGCCAACGCCAAAAGTGTACATAACTGCATGAGATGCCGCCATTTTATTCCGTAGCCTGATGCCAGCCAGCCGGTACATGCTCATACATGTATCTCTACTTTCGGAGAATGATCTCCAGTGACTCCAATCCCCTAAGCGTGAATCCCTAACCTACGCGCCATCCAATTTTCAATTGCGGAAACAAATCATCAATGAAAAAGCGTTGAAATTTAGTTGGTGCCAGATTATAGCGATTACAACTGTTTGAGCACCGTCGAATATAAACGTCGATGCGTGATGTAAACGCTTTTACTACTTACACTACAGATCAGCCGTATATCCACAATCACAATCACAATCACAATCACCATCACAAACCACAAACCCTACTGACTACGGCTCAAACTTACCCTGAAAAGCCAACTATAAATCCGCAGATCGAATGACTTGTGCCTTATTACATAAATTATGTCTCTATCGCCACTAAAGTCCCGTGACGTAATAATCTCAAGTATATTACATACGCGAAAGAATATTCTTTCTTCAGCCTGCTTAGTCCAGTGCAGATCGCTAATTTTCAAGAGACAGATCATAAAACCACACCCACCACAAAATTAACTAATATTCTCTCTCCCGTCTTTTCTCCAAAGCGCCATTGGAAAACATACATCTAAAATGTCAGCAGCTGTACAACTACTCAATCCAAAGGCCGAGTCGCTCAGAAGATCCCAAGCTTTGGCTGTGAACATCTCAGCTGCTCAAGGACTGCAAAATGTGTTGGCCTCGAATTTAGGGCCAAAGGGAACAATCAAAATGCTGGTCGATGGTTCTGGAAACATCAAATTGACAAAGGACGGTAAAGTGTTGTTGACAGAGATGCAAATTCAGCATCCCACAGCAGTCATGATTGCCAGGGCCGCTACTGCTCAAGACGAGATCACTGGTGATGGTACAACTTCCGTATGTCTACTAGTCGGTGAGCTGTTGAAACAGGCAGAGAGATTCACTTCCGAGGGATTGCATCCAAGATTGGTCACCGAAGGATTTGAATTGGCCAGAACCGAAACCTTGAAATTTCTCAACACTTTCAAGCAAGATGTTACTATTGATAGAGAGCTTTTGTTGGCGGTTGCTAGAAGTTCGTTGACTACAAAGGTCAATGGAAGATTATCTGAGGTCTTGACTCCTATTGTAACTGATGCCGTCATGGCAATCAAGCCCCAAAACGAGGAGGAAAAGTTGGATTTACACATGATTGAAATTGCTACGATGCAACATCGTTCTTCCGCTGAAACCACTTTGATCAAGGGTTTGGTGCTGGACCACGGTGCTCGTCACCCTGATATGCCCAAGAGAGTTGAAAATGCATACATTCTTACACTTAACGTGTCCCTTGAGTACGAAAAGAGTGAAGTTAACTCTGGCTTCTTCTACAGCTCTGCCGAACAGCGCGATAAGTTGGTTGAAAGTGAACGTAAGTTTGTTGACGACAAGCTGCGCAAGATTGTCGAGCTCAAAAACGAGGTGTGCGGCAATCATCCTGACTCGGGATTTGTTATCATCAATCAAAAGGGTATTGATCCCATGTCTCTCGACGTACTTGCTAAGAATGGAATTTTTGCTTTACGTAGAGCAAAGCGCAGAAACATGGAGAGACTTCAGCTGGTATGTGGCGGTGTTGCACAAAACTCTGTTGACGACCTGTCTCCAGACGTCCTTGGCTGGGCCGGACTTGTGTATGAACATACTCTTGGTGAAGAGAAATATACTTTTGTTGAAGAAGTCAAGGATCCCAAGTCTGTCACAATCCTTATCAAGGGACCTACTGCCCATGCTATCACCCAGATCAAAGACGCGGTCAGAGATGGTTTACGAAGTGTTTCAAATGCAATTGCAGACCAGTCTGTGGTTCCTGGTGCAGGTGCCTTCCAGATTGCTGCTTCTGCTCACCTCAATGGCGATTTCTTGAAATCTAAAGCCGTACGAGGAAAGGCGCGCTTCGGTGTTCAAGCATTTGCTGAAGCTCTTTTAATCATTCCCAAGACTCTTGCTGCTAACGCTGGATTTGACACACTAGAAACCCTCGGTGCTCTACAAGAGGAGCAAGCCGAAGGCAACAATGTCGGAATTGACTTGGCCACTGGAGAGCCCATTGATCCTACCGTCGAAGGCATCTATGATTCGTACAGAGTGTTGAGAAATAGCATTGCTTCCGCTACCTCGATTGCGTCTAATCTATTATTATGTGATGAGTTGCTAAAGGCCGGTAGATCCTCGCTGAAGCAAGGACCTCAATAATCATGATAGTATTTTGTATGTTTATATAAAAAAATATTTCTAAAAACCAACGGTAATTTCAAAAGCGGTTAATCACAATATTATTATAAGAGTCTTGTTTCCTGGTCTGGAATAATTGTGTGTTGTAGATGCTTAATAGAGTAAAGTTGGAGATTGCAAGTATGTAGATCATGTGATTGGAATCCGCAACAAATATCTAAAAAAGTGGCCATAAGCCATACTTGGTAAACGCCGTTAGATCAATGCGCCTACGCCGTTAACTGGAAAAACAGTGATTGCAATTGTACTTGTAATACCTTTGTAGACATTTTCACACTTTTCGTGATTGGAGGTCGTAACAATGGTCCGAAAGATAATATTGATGTATACCCGACTGTTTCCGTAGTTGTTCAAGTGGATTACAAAGTTTGAGGAAAGACTCACCAAAGAGGACAAAATATATACTCAATTTATTGTATTGTCTAGGCTTTACAGTCTACCACCTTCCTACATTTACATTTCAAGTATTTTTTTTTGATATCACAAAGTCACCTCGAAACATTTAATACTCTACAGTTGACCAGTTTAGGCGCGAGCCCGTACATCTCTTTCCCCACTTTTACCAATACTCATTTGTTTTTTAATTTTTGATCGCGATTTTCTCTGATAGAGCCCATTAGTTTCGTCATAATGGCCGACATGCTTTCAGTAGAAACCCGGGGCCAAGATCGCTCACAAACCCCGTCTTCCATACACCATAGAAGTACATCACCACAAAGCTCGCATTACCAGCACGACCAGAGTTTATCCTCATCAGATTTCGACTCTACAAAGTTACAGAAACCAAAATCCAGGTCAAGGCTAGGATGCTTCACATGTCGAAAACGAAAAAAGCGATGCGATGAGATAAAACCAGTTTGCGACGCCTGTAGTCGACTAAAACTTGAATGCGTATACCCAGTCCCGGGACAGGAGCGCAAAAATCGGAAGCGCAAAAGAGAAAACTCGTCTGCTGAAGAATTTGACGGTTCACCCGAAGAAGGAATAGGCGTCAAATCAGCGGTTTCTAGTGTTGAGAATAATCAAGATAACCGTGAAAGTGATCACAAAAATTTTGACAACGCCGAGGAAAACGGCAACGCCATCGATAATGCTAACGGCAAAGACAAGTTTGATAAAATCGACAAGAACAAAAAGGGACAGATTGCCAGTATCATTGATGAAATCCACAACAACGACAGTAATGGTAGTATTCGCGAAAATTGTGAAGGCCAGGTTTTCCCAGCTTCCCCGTTATCCCCACAACCAGTATGGAAGTTTTGGGAACGAGGGAACACCCCGGATGAGTTCAGATTCTTGCGAGAAATGATTTCGCCTCCATCTCCTTCCCCTCTTGCTTTACCTGCTCAAGCACATACTCCGCTCAAAATTGAAGAGCTGGACGAAGAAGGTAGACCAGTTATATCCCAAGAGTCTGCTATTCAGTTCAACTCGCCAAGCAATTTCTTCGACTCGCAAGAATCATTCGTGTTTAACGCTCCTTTGTTTTCAACACCATCACCATGGTACGAAAGATATCTAGACAAGTTTGGTATTCAAATGTTTGAATACTACAGCTCACATCTGGCCAAAATGATTTGTGTATCATCTGGATACTTTAATTCATTTCTAGACGTTTTTGTACCCATGGCACAACAAGACCCGGCTGTTTTGTACGCCATGGTTGCATATGCTTCTTTTCACAAGAACGGAGGAAATTGCGATGATTTTGGGGCTAGATACTTGAGCAAATCGATTGACTTGGTTCAATCTTCGACAGTCACGACCCCGCTCACTGCGCTTGCAACTCGACTACTCTTAGCCACCGCTGAGATTTGTCGTGGTGATACTGCTCGATGGGATAAGCACCTTCGCGAAGCTGCCCGAATAATTCAACGTAAAGGTGGTATGAGCTATTTTGGAACAGATAGAAACAAACGATGGCTTGCTACCAATTTCTTTTATCATGAAATCCTCAGCGCTAGAACTTCAGCTCAGACACATTTTAAACCATCTGAGTATAAGCAAGTACTAGAGTCTGATCCGGGAGTTCACACCTTGATTGGGTGCTGCAAGCCTATCTTTAATTTGATGGCCACGCTATCAAATCTAGCAGCTAAATCCAAGTATGAATATCTTGATCAGGATAAGATGAAGGATATTTATACAGCGGCGCTGAAGCTAGAAGAACGAATCAGTAACTGTGAACCTTCTGCATCCGATATCATGATGCTACCGCCAGCAGACCAAGAAGATCAACTAACTTTGTTCGAAACCTTTCAACTGACTGCCAAACTTCATCTTCGCCAGTCCATTCTTCATCATAATGCGGCATCTCTTCCAATGCAAATTCTTACACAAGAGCTTCTCGCCTCTTTAGATGTTATTCTTGATTCTAAAGTGCAAGGTCTTTTAATGTTCCCCTTATTCATGGTCAGCATAATGGCCACAACACCTACTGCTCGGGCGGCCATGGAAAGAAGATTTGAACAATTTTACGCCAGAAACTACGCAAGAAACATAATAAGGGCCCGAGAATTGGTAAGGAAAGTTTGGGAACTTGATTGTTTTGGAACGAAATACGTAAACTGGGCTAACTTGGTTGGTGATGAATTCGATATTTGTTTTGCTTAATGGTCTTTTATCTCAACGCATAAACTAAAGACAATAATAACATTTCATGTTAGAAAGACGATGAAATAACTCACATAACGGAATCTTGAAGTTTTGTACATGTATATATTAATTCAAACGTTTTTTTGGATTTGATAGCTCGAAGTAACTGTTTTGTACTGCAAGCCGACAATTTAGACCTTGATACATGATGATAATCCGTTTATTGCCCTCATGTTCCAGTATTATACGATATTCAGGGTTATACACAACAGACTATGATAAAAAGTATTCAAATCCAAGTTGACAAAAAAAAATTGTATTTGCATGAAAATAATAGTATCTCAGATGTTTGTTTTTTTTTTTATTTGACAAGGGGTCCAGACTTTCAAGCTTTTCTGTCTTTTCAAGGAATCCAAAAGTATCTTTTCAATTTCCGTTTCAAAACTGTATAATGGCAATGAAATTGTTATGTTTGTATGTCTTTTAAACATGACTCGTACTTTATTTGCCATTTGACCTAATGCCTTCAGTATATTTCAGCTGGTGTTTGAAGTTATAAAAAAATAAAATTATAGGCTTCAGACTGCTATCAATGTTTACATTTGATTTTTTGACATTATGTACATAACCACCATGTACGCATTGTGACTAGGCGGCGAATTATTAATTTCGAGGCTTCTCACGAGATGTTCGTTGTATGGTATTTGCCCCCAATGGTCCCAAGTAGTCTTTTCTTACATAATATTTGGAAAGCCTGACTAATCTCATACTACTCTAAGTTTTATGAGGGCTGGTTGCTTCAACATGCTTTTTCTTTGGCTGCCAAAGGAATTCTTTCCTTTCTTTCCTCTCTTCTCCTTGTGTTCATAGTTATCTCTCTTTTTCAATCAAATTGAAGAATACGATTCTCTGAACTTTGGGTTTTTGCTTTGTTATTCATTCTTTTCACCAGTTCATAGTCTATCTATTTATTAATTAAAATCCACTCAACAATGAGCGACCAAGAGGCTATCTTCCGTATGTACAAGACATTTGCTGATGCAAGAGCATAAATACAATCAACATGTCATTTATACTAACCGCGAAATTCCGTAGGCTCTGCGGAAATGAGTCTTGTGCAATTGTATATTGCTACTGAACTTAGTCGTGATGTGGTTTCTGCCTTGGGTGACCTTGGCACCATAGACTTTAGAGATTTGAACTCAAAGGTCAGTGCTTTCCAGCGCAGTTTTGTCAAAGAAATTAGAAGAGTTGATAATGCTGAGCGTCAACTAAGACTCTTCACCAGCGAGCTCGAAAAGAGAAATATTGCCACTTCTCCTCATCCCGATTCTGTCGCTGTTGCTCCCACCTCAAGTGATATCGATGACCTTGTTGCCAAATTAAACTTCCTTGAGTCGAAAATTCAACAACTGACCGACTCAGAAGCTGACTTGCTAAAAAAACAAATGCAATTGAAGGAGCTGAGATATGTTCTCAAGGGTGCCGATGAAATTTTCAAAGGCGCTACCTCCAATATTGGCGAATTTTTAGACAGTACTGCTCCTTTGCTTTCTGGAGGAGACGCTGAAGAAGTTGAAGATATTGAAGCTGATGCCGATGCTTCTGCCGCCGCTGCTAGAAGCGTAGCACTTGGAAACTACGTGTCAGGTGTTATCCCCAAGGACAAGGTCAGCGTTTTGGAGAGAATCTTGTGGAGATCTCTTCGTGGTAACATTCTTTTAAAGGAACTCGAGATTCCTGATCCCATCTACGATCCTAAGTCAGGAAAGGAAATCAAGAAATCTGTTTTTGTAGCTTTCACTCACGGTTCTGCGTTGGTTTCTAAAGTCAGAAAAGTTGCAGAAGCTTTGGATGCCGACTTGTACCAAGTTGACGAGAACTCTTCTCTTCGGGGCGAGCATCTTGCTGAGGTAAACGGCAAAATTGATGATTTCTCCAATATTGTCAATAGTACACAATCTACTATTGTCTCTGAACTCAACATCATCGCTGCTAAGATCAACGCTTGGTCTGTTATCTTGGCTAAAGAAAAGGCTATTTATTCAACTTTGAACACTTTCATCTTCGACCCTAGAAGAAAATGTTTGATTGCGGAAGGCTGGGTTCCTAAGGACGATATTGCCACGGTTAGAAACACACTAAAGACTATCACCGAAAATGCTGGTGTTGAAGTACCTTCTATTTTGAACGAGTTGAAGACTAATAAGACCCCACCCACTTACCATCGTGTCAATAAGTTTACAAGTGCATTTCAAGCAATTGTTGATGTATACGCTATTGCAACTTATGGCGAAGTCAACCCTGGTTTGCCCACTGTTGTTACTTTTCCTTTCATGTTTGCTATCATGTTCGGTGATCTTGGCCATGGTTTCTTATTGTTTTTGGCTGCTTTTGCATTGGTTTACTACGAAAAGACAATTGCTAATTGGAAGCGTGATGAGATCTTTGACATGGCATACAGCGGTAGATACATTCTTTTGCTCATGGGCATCTTCTCCATGTACACTGGTCTCTTGTATAACGATATCTTTTCAAGATCTACCTCATTTTTCAAATCTGGCTGGGCATGGCCTGAGCACTGGGAAGAAGGTGAGACCATCATTGCTCATCAAGTTGGTGTATACTCTTTCGGTTTAGATAGTGCTTGGCACGGAACCGAGAACAATCTTTTGTTTACAAACTCTTACAAGATGAAGTTGTCTATTCTTATGGGATTTGTTCATATGACATACTCGTACTTCTTTTCATTGGTCAATGCTCTTCACTTCAAGAAGCCAATTGATATTTGGGGTAACTTCGTGCCTGGTTTGCTCTTCATGCAAAGTATCTTCGGATATTTGGCTGTGTGTATTGTCTACAAGTGGACTGTCGATTGGGTTGCTATTGACAAGGCTCCCCCAGGGCTCTTAAACATGCTTATTTCCATGTTTTTGTCTCCCGGAAATGTCGAAGAGCCCTTGTATCCCCATCAAGCCAAGGTTCAAATTATCTTGTTGCTGATTGCTTTTGTTTGTGTTCCTTGGCTGCTGCTTCTTAAGCCTCTGTACCTTCGCAAGAAGTTGCAGTCAGCTTCCACTGAATACGAATCTCTTGGTGAGGAAGCTCCTGCTGCCGATCACGAAGAGGACGATGAAGAAGAAGGTGGTCACTCCGAAAACTTCGGTGATATCATGATTCATCAAGTAATTCACACCATTGAGTTCTGTCTTAACTGCGTCTCCCACACTGCTTCTTACTTGCGTCTTTGGGCTTTGTCTCTTGCTCACGCCCAACTCTCAACCGTTTTGTGGTCTATGACTCTAGCCGGTTCTTTTGGTATGACTGGTGTCTTTGGTGTCATCATGACCGTTTTCTTATTTGGCATGTGGTTTGTATTGACTATTTGTATCTTGGTTGTGATGGAAGGTACCTCGGCTATGCTTCACTCCCTTCGTTTACATTGGGTTGAATCTATGTCAAAGTTCTTCGAAGGTGAGGGTAAGCCGTATCTTCCATTTTCGTTTAAAAGACTTCTGAATGAACAAGAAGCATAGATTTTCATGTCTTTGTGCCAGGTAGCTCATGTTTTTTGTTTACATTTTTTATTCACTCCGTATATAGGGACTTCTATAAATATGAATCTGCCTTCTCACCAATTCACATAGATTTTCTCTCTAATAATACTACTTTTTTAAATTTTTATCTCACTCGATTGCTGAACATTGAGATCACACTCTTGACCACATTGGGCAACCAAGCAAATCAATCCAGTTTGAAGTGAACTCAGCTGAAAATCCTTATACAAAGAACTGAAAGATATTATCAATATGGCTTTTTAAGATACTAACAGTAGCTTTCTGATAAAGAAATTGCCAAGTTACTGGACTCTTTGATTGGTACGTCAGAATGTCTGGCAAAGCACCACTGACATGCAAAGTTAGGAAACTGTTAAAAAACGAGAAAAGCTGTTTATACAGCTGGATCACTCAATTACAAATTAGTACCAGTCCCCCTAGATTCTACTTTGAAATTCCTAAAGTAGAAAAAAAAGTCTTACTTGTGCGAAAGCAGTGCCATTGCTGAACACCAACTATCGATTTTCTTCTTGTACAAAACTAAACGAGCTGCCAATTGCAAGGTATCTCCTAATCTTAAAGTCTGTGCTTTGCTAAACACTAAAAAAGAGCTAGCTGTGATCTCTGAATTTGCCAGAGCGATGTTTTCCAAAGACATGCCTTTTTCCCTTCTTTTTCTTAGCACATGGTCATAGACCACCTCTCAATCCCTACTGATAGAACAAGCGCCAAGCTGAAATAACAATGGGCACTGCTGAACTGAGTTGATAAAAAGCATACAAACACTCCACACTGCCAATTGTTCTGGAACGGGTTTAATGATATGAAAGCCCTATTTGTTTGCTAAATACTTTTATTTCCATTGTGTAATTCGTACATATCGTGGGTTAATAATAAACTATAACAAGTTGAAAAAATAAAACAATGATATTATGATATTTTTGTATGGATTGAAACGAAAGATAGCAGACGAAAAAATGAATTAAATACAAATCAACGTATAGATCATTAATTGGAATCTACGCTTGATGGCCTGCTTGTTTTATCCATATCCAGGTCATCGTCAAAGTTTGGATCAATTTCAGAATCAGACCCCGCCAAGTTGACGTCTGATGTATTCCAGGCCATCTCGTTTAATGATGTGTTACTGACATTAATATTTGTAGTAAACAAATAGTCGCCAGGTTTATGATCAGCTGCACCGAGTACCTGCCCAGTGCCCTGAAAATTAGGACTGACAGTATCCATTTCCATAGAAAATATTTCTTCGTTATCAGATTCGTTACGAGGCGGCAAAGAAGGCGGTGGAGGTGGCTCACGTGCTTTTTCAACATACGCCATAATCTCTTTCATTTCGGGACCCCCGAGTGGCACTTCTGATGTTCTTCGGCGATAAAATAACAAGTAAGCGGCACTTGAAACTGCGTTCCTGGGATCTGCCTTCGTGACTCTGGCATCGTCAAAGTAATACCACTCGTCATCTAAAAAGTTTCGGGCATAAGCAGTATAATGACCTCCACCTAATCCCCCAAAGTGATTATCAACTGCAAACAAGTCATACACATCGTCATCATTGATATCGCTTTTGTTTTCACACACAAACTCTTTCATTTCAAGACCCTTAATTGGAAAGTTTACCAAGTCCTCCAGCTTATCGTTTAATCCCCTAAAACTAGAAAAACGTTTTAGATGGATAGCCAGAATATCGGGAAGCTTCCAGAGTTCAATAGTTTTAGAAGCCTTTCTAAACTCTTTGCAGTTTGAACAATTCCAAAGATCGTTTTCTCCCAAGACTTCTGTTTGAGAAAATTGTTTCAAGCAAGAAGACAATGGAATTCCTGACTTATTTGTTTCTTCTCGAATAGTACGACTTTTAAGTATTTCCGAATCAACAATTTTGGTAACTTGTCGTTCGTTAAAGAGAACATCAATCATACCTGAAGGTATAGAGCACAATAGAGTACTGTTAGGGAACAAAACTTCAACAGGTTCAGAGTACTCTGGTAAATCATTGCTGAAAGAGGCTTCAGAGGATGATTCTTGATCTCTATCATAGACGTTATCCGAAACTGGCAATTCGTCTGCATAATTATCGGGAGAAGAGTTTTTGCTATCTTTTTCTTGCTCATCAGCATCAGAGTTTCCTATTTGAGCAAAGCTGGCGGTTTCTTCTTGGCCCATAAAATTTGTGCTAGAAATCGTTTCAGGTTCAGTTTCCTCTTCTGTATTCACCTCAATATCAATTAACTTCTCGTCCAAAGTATCTTTGAAAGAACTGCTTTCATATGCGATGTTTTCTTGAATTTCCTTATCCGACGCCAAAGACATATTGGAGTTAGATGGCGAGCTTTCTGAGGGATACACTAATGATACACATCTGCTTCGAAATATGCGATTTTCAGTAGCAGGGGTTTCACCCGCAATCCTTGGTTCGTATCTGCTCAAGTCGAAAGGAGGATCATCAATTTCAAATTCTTCCATTACCTGCTGATTAAATTGAGCTAGCTTCTGGTAGACTTTCTTGTAAATGGCCTCCACATCAGACTCATTTTTTTTGACAGTGATATAAATAGGAAATCCAACTGGAATAACAAAACTATCAGTAGAACCTTTGTTTTCAAAATAAATAGGCACAGGAAACTCTTCTTCTCCCTTTTCGTAACATTCGTTTAGCTCATAAGCAGCAATCGTATCATCCCCAAGCTCCAAAACCCTGTCAATTTTTTCGATATTTCTATAGAAACCACTTTGAAATACCTCTGAGATTCTCAAAAGGTTGGGATTTATATTCATAGCGTTTGCAATATATTTTGCCAAATCCAGACCTCCTGATGAACTTGGAAGTTCAATATCAACAATTTTGGGAGACCCAACAAGAGGCATCACAAATATCTCTTTGTTCCAGATTTCTCCGGAAGGCAATGGTAAAGTGAGATCCATAAATGGATCAAATGTTATGCTTTTCATATCACAAACAGGGCAAACCAATGTCGATTTGTACAAGCCCCCAAATAGATCCAAAATAATGGATTCGTTTCTGTATTTGTGTACCTTCCAACTTTGCTCTGCCAAAGCTTCAATATCGGCTTTACTTACATTCGCTTTATCCTTTAGTTCTGGTTTTTCAGTAGCCGGTTTCTTGAGGATTCTATTTAAATCCTCATGTAAGCCATCAAGAAGAAATGCCAAGAACTCTTGTGAGTCCTGTTGTTGATATCCAGAAAATGCGTGATTGTAGATACCAACTGTCGATTTGAAACTGCGTGGGGCATACACATCACCGGTTGTATCTTTGTATAAATGGTTGAGCAAATCGCCAAAAGCTTGAGCAATCTTTCCACCGTATCCAATCGGATTATCAGTATTTATTTCGGTTTTATAATAACCATCTATCAAAAAAGTCAGAATCTGCTGAAATGTACAAAAGATACAATAACTTACTCAGAAAATATTTTGCGAGCTCAGGAACATGAACCAAACACTGCAAAGCTGAATTCATATAGCATGTATTTCCAAGATTAGATAACCCCTTGCGACCAGAAACACTTTGTATTCGTACTTCGATTATAGAGCGTTTTTCAATATCAGTGTCTTTTAGGCGGGTAAAATCGCTGTACTCCAATGTAACGTTGTCGACTAGAAACGTTAGAAGAGACCGATTGATGTTAAGTTTTTGTGACACTGCTCTAAAGACTTCACCAATAGTATTTTCGTTGAAGAACGTCAAGACAAATGATAGAGTTTCCAAACTAAACAGTAGTTCATACGGGTTTAGATCAAAAACAAGATCACCATCATCCTCTACAACTTTTCTGGGAAATTCAAAAATCTGTGCCTTATTTTTACCGTACCAATTTTTAAAGCGAACCCAAGCACCTTTTGGCACAATAGTAAAATCCGAATCGCTCAATAATCTATTTGTTTCTTCATCTACTATATCCTCGTTGCCGAATTTTTCGTGTAGAGTGGGATTGTCTGGATCCTCCATGAAAAGGTTGTAAAACGACTTAGATACCAGATTATATTCTTGATCTAGTTCAAGTGGAGCTTCCATGATATCTTTGATAATGGAGGTACGACTTGGAATTACTTTATCGTTCAGTGGTTGTTCCAGAGTTGGTGTGCTATCACAGTCTAATACATTCTGAGAGTTGTCTGCATCAATACTCGAGTTATCGGGATGCTCTGCACTGTTGGAAGACAAAGTTGCTCTGGAAGACGGCGTAGTAGCGTCTGAATTGATTCCTTGAGGAGAGGAGTCTAATGTCATACCATCAACAGTGAGCGGTTCCTCGCCGACTTTTGAAGAAACGTTGGCCGCGATTTCTTGCGCATTGCCATGTTCTTCAACACTGTCGTATTTCTGCTTTTGACCAAACAAAGGCATACCAGTCGAAGCAATTGAGTCAGGTCTTGGCGAGAAATCCATATCAGATACCAATCTTTTATTATTGTTGGAGTTCACTGGCGCAAAATCGTCCATTTTGATGAACTAAAAATCGATTTGATGCGCTTTTGAACAATGCGTAGTGACGTTTGCAGACAGTATGGTATCGCTGTGCAGTGTGATAGAAATGAGATCAGTATCTCGATTCAGAGAAAGAATACAAGTATTTGAAAAGGTAGATCAATCAGGGCCAAAGGTCCAGTAAGCTTCAATGATTGTAATGCTATCTGGGCAAAGTGATGTATGGTTTGAGCTATGAATTCAACAAGTAGTTTATTTAAGTAGCTGTAGTACACATAGTACTTAAGGCATAACAAGACACAAGTTTGTAGATTAGATAATTATTACACAACACCTATACACATGTACACCTCCATGCGTAAAGCTCAGGGTGTTAGACCGAGCATCTATGAAGTAAGTGTTAATAGGTCCAAAGTTTGACGTGTAAGTGTACCTCATAGTAGGTGTGATCCGTGAAGTTGGTTGTTCCATTCACAAGTACTAGAAACTTCAGAATCTCCCATATTTGGAAATGGTTATTACAAAAGCTGACAGGAAAGTTGTAATAAATGTATAATAATATTGTATTATGAAGTTTTATCTAAATTATACACATGCATAAACGAATCTGTATCTCTAAATTACAAAATCTAGATATCTATTTTTTTGTATTGGCAAACTTTTGAAAAGTGCTACTGTAGACATTATGATGAATAAGAGCAAAAAACACCACGCTTCAACTAAAATGGGCATCTAATCGCATCTGCTTTCCTTTAACATACAAATAAAACGGAATGGGCAAACAGGCAGCAGCTATCATCGAAACGCAAAGTGAGCCTATTTCTGAATGCCCGCTTTGAAAAATTTCTTTGGCACAAAACGGTAAAAATCCTGCAACAATGGATCGAAGGCATGTACTAACAGCAATGGCTGAAGCAGAGTACAAGGGTATTGCATCAACAAGATAGTTCAAGCAGCCCTGGAATATGATAAAATATCCCGCTCCAACACAACCAAGCCCAACACAGGGGAAAATCCAAGGAATTCTAGAGTCACTTACAGTGAAACCAAAAATCAAAATTCCGATAGGAAGAATGGCCCCAAATGTCATGACTGTATGTAATCTTTCTTCCGGCAAAGTTGTAACATTAAGTCGACGCAAAAGTCTTCTATATCTCAACCCATTTAGCAAGTTTATGGGAATACCAAAAAATGACGCTCCAATGTAAACAGCCATCATCGGTAAGCCTGAATGAGTTGTTTGCCAGCCTCTATACAACTGAAATGCAGAAGAAACAGAGGTTGCCACAAGGTAGAATACCCCAAACACAAAGCTTGCATAACCAGCAACAAAAAAGATTATTGGGTTCGTCATCATTGCAATAGGTCTGCGGATGTGTTGATAAAAAAATTTGTGAAATGTAAAGAAATTTAATTCGTTTGGCGCTCTGTATAACCAATTCTGGGTGACAAGACGTTTTGATTTTGCTTCATTAGCCAGTAGTACTGGAGTAAAAGATTCGCATATGCAAATGGTGTTGACACTAAAAACCAAAAGATAGAGACCAGCCGTGAAGTAAACTAGTGATCTCCAGTTGCTTATCGTAAGCAACCATCCACCTATAATGGGAGCTAGGCATGGACCTAAAGTTACAAAATTCGAATAGATGCAAAGGTAACTTCCACGAACAGATGGATCAAATATATCTGCAAGCATACCACCACCTACAACAATAGGACCCGCAGAAGCGACACCTGCTAGAAAACGAAACAAGATCAAAAACTTTATATTGTAAGAGCAAGCAGCTGCAAGAGTGAAGACTCCACCAAGAAAAAAAGGACCAAGAGAGCTCAATTTTCTGCCATACGTTTCGGACATAGGTGCGAATATTATTGGACCGAATGCAATACCAAGTATGTAAACACAAGTGCAAAATACTGCAAGATAGTAAGAAGACTCAAACTCATCAGCTATATCATTTGTGACCGGCGATAGGACTGCACTGTTGTACTGAGCAACCAAAGTTGTTATCCCATAAAGAATAGCATGTGCAATCTTTTTCGCCACATGCCAGTTACGAGGATTGGCAGAGGGATCATCGAGGGATTTGATTATAAATTCATCACGGTTGACAAGTTTCTCAATTCGGTCAAGTGCCATCTCATTTTCTTTTCCATGGGACCCTGACATCAGCGGAAACTCTTTGGCTTCCAGCTGGTTTTCTTCGTCTTGGACTGAATCACAAAAATAGTTTTCCCCTATTTTGTGCACATGATATGGATTTCTTGTCAAAGTGATCATGGCAGAGGGGGAGTCTTCACAGTAGAAATGCAGTCTCTTCCTATCTGCTTCATGATCTGCTAGCATCCAGTTGGAGTCTCTTGCTTGCCGGATCCTTTTAAGAACAATATCGATACCACATCGAAATTTATCATGTTTTTGCGAAAGTCGAAGCAGAAAAAAGCCTAACAGATAATATTTCTCTGGTGTTATAGTTTGATCAGCACTAGATGCAATGGTTGAAATATCAGAGATGCTTGAAATATCAAAAGTGCTTTGTGCAACCTGTATGTCCCAGAAGTTAGATATAGTTGAGCTATCCAAAATGGTTGAAACATTTGTTGTGCTTGAAATGCTTAAGTCCTCAGCTCTAGCAGATGAAGGTTCATTCATTAGTAAATATTCGGAGGTAGGGTGTAGAGTAGAGTCTGTATCATCTCGAAAAGTAGAACTGCCACTATCACCGTTAACTACACTTTCAAACCTGGGTAGTTCATCTATGATAAGGCTGCTGTAGTTGATTATATCTAGATAACTGTCAAAATCACTTAACATGTTTAAGCTTTTTGCCGAATCGTCAGTTTGCTTGCTCGCTATAGAGTTATTGCAAGCTGGAGAAGCTGATTGAATACTCGTGGATTTAACTCTATTTTGAGCAAAACACTCTGGTTTTTGTGACCATGATTTTGATATTGCTAGAGGAGGTTTGTTTATTGCCGAATCTAATAAAGCTGTAACTGAAGGCAATGCCTCGCTGAATTCTGATCGTATCGAGTGTAAAATATATGCGTTACTGTCGTATGCAGGGGGCGGTTCACTGATCACTGATCTATTTTCTAAAGTAGGATTAAATATCCTAACTTCATCAGATATATTTTCATGATCAGCTCTTTCACTCAAACACGTAAATGTTCTATTTTTGATAAACGAAGAAATAACACCCATGCTGATAATATTTGTAGTAGAAATTTATTTTGCTACCGCAGTTTTCTTGAAAAAAATCTTTTAGTTAAGTCGTCAAGTTCAATTTTAATAATGACAAGAGTTTGCGATCAAGAGAGAAAAAGACTGAGTTTCTGAAGAGATTTGACCTTTATTATATATCATTTTTCTGTTACTATTGGTGTAATGCTTTGGGAGAATCTAGCAGTATTTTCCATCTAGTATACACGATGTAATAGCGGAATTAGTATGCATGGTCGGCTCCAAATTTAGAGCCACATGTACAGATTCACATGAATTTTCTCATCATTTTGGTAAAAGTTTGAACCATTTAGACGATATTTCTTCGAACAGTATATTAAACTTGCATGAACATACAATCGCCTTCTATGACTAAACACCAGATAGACTCTCTTAACAGTACTTTTTTGAGAGTATTTTGCTGAATTAAATCAACAATACAATATATTGGACAATAAATAAAAACAAATTAATATTTTATAATATTATTATAAATTCATACAATACGACAAGACTGTGTAGATAATTCTCTTGAACTAGATGAATCGGATCCAAAACCTATTGCATTCCCATCCGATCCGAGCTTTTCTTGACCTGTTATTACTATATTTTGTGAGCCCTCCAAATGCCACCAGTACAATAGTTGGTTTGCGCGATCAATTTTCCATATGCCTGCAGATGTAGAAATGCCAGTTTTTTGGACGGGGAAGTGAAAAGTGGGAAGGAAAATGATTGTGGGCACCAGACTCATTGTCCCATTTTCATTTTGATTTGCATAAACTTTACCGGATCCTTCTAATTGTAAAGTGAACTTGGACTTTACCAGCGAAAACTGGTAAGATATAATGTAACCAGCAACACTGACAGGAACAGGCCTGATGAAAGCCTCCGGGGCTCTGGCCCCAAATAAATGAACGACAGGGTCATAGAACTTGGACTTATTTGCATAGAGAGGGTCTGCGCAGTTGGTGTTGAGTGGAACTAGAGCGTTGCCTTTAGACGGACTGGCTTCCAATTTTGATTCTGTACTTTCAGTCAAATTTCGGGTTGAAGAAAAATCTGAGCTTAAAGTTTTGGATCGAATCCTCTTTAAAAAAGAAGATGAAGACGCTTGGCTGTTTTTTACCGGACTATTGGACCAAATAGAAAGATCTTCGCCATTCCAATTATCACCATCCTTATTGCAGTTCTTGGTTACATAAACCCAAAGTGTGTGTGAAAGCCTAGCACATTCCAACGCAAAGTTATTAGCATCCATTGATCGTATTTGAGACGAAAAGTCACCTGTTCTATAGGAATTTTTATCATCCATGTCGTATGGAACTCCAATTTCGGTTATCACACAAGGAACATCTGAGCCAAAAGCATCTATTCCTTCTTGTTTTAAAAATGACAATTGATCACCTAGGCAATTTCTGATGTTTCTTTCACCAATTCTGATTGCCATAACCGGGGGGTTTGAATATCTTCCACGAATGACACCCATAGCATCAACGTTGAAATTTTTGTTCCAGTGCTTCAGCATCAGCGTCAAACCATCATAATAGTGTGGCGAATACACCATATATTTATCAACAAGCCCTTGCTTCTTCAGAGGAGGGGGTTTGGCAAGAACAGGTGGCTGAAAAAACATTAGAGAATATTCAGGAATAACCTTTCTAAGGCTTTTTTTGTATAATATCCAGTGATTTGTGAATATCTCGTTGACAAACCTAGTGTGATCAACAGTTTTTCCAAGACTATCAACAGCGAAATAATTTTTCTTGATGATTTTAAAATTGCCATTGTTCGATTCCCATACTCCGTGCATCTTCCATATACACACACCTGACTCCCACTCTAATCCTCTTTTCCATCCATAGTGATTGTCTAATTTAGTTCTTTCATCAGGCGAAAGCCAGGCCGTTGTTCCTTTAGGGTCAACTCTTACCTGGGGGTCAACTATCTTGGGTCCCATTGAACTAAACTCGTACTTTGGCATAACTTGTGCAAATCCAGAGCCCAGAGCCATACTTTGGGCTCCAGTAGGTACAGTATAAAGTTTAACTTGTTGCGATTTTGGTATTTCAGTAATGTTGTCATTTCCTATGTAGCCATGACCTGGTTCGTTCATAGATTCCCATCCTAAAATAGTGTCATCCAATCCCCCATTTTTCATTTCAACCATAATTCGCTCTGCAAGATGACAACAAGCATTGATAAAGTGGGTTTCTAGATAATCCTGAATATTAACACCATTTATTACGCATTTTGGTGCAAATAATTTCCCAGCAAAAAAAAGCGTAAAAAGTGTGCTGGCAGCTAATCGAGTATAATTTGATGACCAAAGCATTTTTGGTTTATCCTCAGGATTAGACAAAAAATGATTTTCCAAAAGAGCAGCTTGTGTTAATTTGAATTGCCGAGGGTTCAGACCTGCCGCATAGTGCGTCCACAATGGAGCACCGGATCCTCCGCAGTACCTAGACCAACAATCCTGGTGAGGATCCATAATCACATAAAACTGATAGAATTTTAATCGATGTAGCACTTTGATGGTATATTCAATGAATGCCTCATCATATATACCTGGGCCTTGGTGCTCTAATGCCTCCCAAGTAAAAATGTAGCGAATTGTATTGAACCCCCAAGCTCTAAGTCGCTCTAAGTGCGAATCCAATTCGTCTAGTGTACAAGGCGAATCAACAAAAGAAACATTGTCACCGTCAAAAAAATTGTCATCGGGAAGCGAATGTGAAGGCACAAATGGCTTTGCAGGTAGTTTGGCATCTGCGGCAAAATTGATGCCTCTGAGAGTAACCTCTCTTTCCAAATGATCTCGAAATGATCCATTCCGAATTGTAAGTCTTAGTGTACTGGCATCCATCTCCCTGTTCAAATGTGCTTGTTTGTGATAACCGGTAAAATCTAGTGACGAGATGGCAGGAAAGAAAGTGTTTCGAAAGCCTACAAAAAGTTAAATACTTTTGAACGCTTGAAGATGCGAAAATTAATTACAGCAGATTACTAGGTTCATGCCGAAATGCAAATTCCGCAATATATATCCGGTTGCAACGTCTAGTGTTAAACGATACACACAAGTGATGAAAACCCAAGCTATTTTTATGAATTACAATCTTACATTCCAAATTGGTTTACTTGATGGCAAGAACGCATGGAAAAACCTGTGCTTTCTTCACATCCCATACTCCAGAAGAAGTGTAAATGTCGTGCTTAAGGATGTCTCTCACTTGTGTTTCGCTTTCGGCTTGCAAAGTTAGAATGGAGCCTCGGAAATCGGGAGTTTCGCCTTCAATAGGGTGTTTGGAGAAATATGCACCTAGGAAAGAAAGAAAAAAATTAGATCAAACTGTTACAATTATCTCCATGACAAATTCCAGATATTTCAAAGAGTATTTCTTACCGCCACTGATCAGGACGCCTTTTTCCTTTAGACTAACTGCGTTTTGAAGATGTGAATCTCTTACTTGTAATCGTTTGGCAATCTTTTGGTTTCTATTAGCAATGCACTTGTTCATACCTACTAATGTAATTCAATTCCTAAACATACTGTACCGGGAACATCGGGAACAATTACAGTAAATAGCTTGGCTACTTGATTCAATCTATTCATGATTTTGATGTTTTTCGTTTTTTGATGGAAAATGCAATGTATAATGCCGATAATTTGCAAAAAAGGAAGCTTTACAATGTGTGGGGGTGAAAACAAATGCTGACTTTGATTATCACATGCCAGTTGTTTTAGTAAAAAAAGGCTGCTCCGTAAGGGAATCGAACCCATGATCTTCCTATGTCAGGTATGAGAATCGTAACTATTCGCATAAGTAGGATGCTTTACCGACTAAGCTAACGGAGCAGATTTTGGTTGACAACTTTACCAAAAAGATTATAGATCTACGAGTTGCGACTTTTATGTAGATTTTGGCTGATTTGCTGATCAAGTCTTTTTTGAATTATACACTCAATCTAGAGTACTTACAGCACAAAAAGTACCATAAAACCATGCTGATATTTGAGACGTATCATGAAGAGTGGCATAGGCTTCCGGAATGCCTGAATAAGGCCAGAAAAATGTGCGGAATCATAACTCTGATAAAAGGTAGAACATAAGGCGTATCTGCCAGTGCAATGAGAACCCTTTACACATCTTGTGTGAGGCCCATCATGGAAAACTTCAATGCTATGTGGTTTGACAAGATCTACCAAGAAATGAAACAAAAAATTCAAAGATTCCAGAATCGTGGGTTGAAACAGTCTTTAGGGGCCTATCGGTCCACACCTGTTGGTGTTCTACCCAGAGATATGAGAAAAATTCCTGTCGACATACGAGCCGAAGAAGTTATCACAAGATACACAGCTCGTGTAGTCCACACAGTTGATGTATCTCAAATCCTGTGAAACAATTACAACGAGCTAGTTATAGCACTTAAATAAGCCGCAATATGGAAGAAACGAAATCAATGGATGGAATATCTGCTAACTGTTATGTCGAAAGGCAATCTCCATGAAAAAAGCCTAACCTGAAGAAAATTGACAGAGCTGAAAGAACAACCCTCTATAGAACTAGGGTACTAGAAAAAAATGACAAATGAGACCTGGAATCAAAGATACAAAAACGGAACCATTGGTGTGTTTCATCGGTCTATTATGGACCATGAAATATATTATGGGAAGAAAAAGAACTCATTGATCAAAATCATGCATACTGCTTCAAGACGTATCATTAAGAGGGTCACCAAGCTCCGAACTAGACACGGTGACATTGGTGAATACTATGGCCGAGTATTTACGAATCATCGAAAAAATGTTGAATGCCAGTGCGGAGCTATGAAAACAGATTCATACATATTGACCGAATACCCAAATACTCAGTTAGAACGCCAAATGCCATTATCTATTTCCCCTGAGCTCAGCCTTAAGGTTCTGCTTGACACAAGTAAAGGCCTTGAAGCGGTGGTTGAGTTCACTCGTAGCACTACCGCACCCCCTATCTCATCATAATGGTACATTATTCCAGAACAGCTCGTCGGGGTTCTGACTTTGGCCTTGAACAATGTGTTTACTTTGAGGTTGTAGTAGTTTTCCTTGAAGCTTTGACAAATGTGGCTTTCATTCTATTATAAAACAAAAATCTAAATGAAGCGTGACAACGTGAGGCATAGGCACCTGGATCAGGTACATTAATGAATATAGTCCACTTTGTGATTATTTCATTGTCGTGGTAATCACGACATAGATGTCGCCTAGATTCATGCCTTCTGGCGCCATCTAGCTCTTACCCTCTGTGGCCTGAAAGGCCACGTCGTCGTCGTTTAATTACATATTTCTGTCTATAAATAAGGCTCGGTTCCCCGATTCTTTATATAGTTACTCGCCGAGAATACACTTGATCCTTTAACATATAAGCTGCATCATTGTCCCTGCTCGGTCACCCGTTTTCATGCTTGAACAGCCCTATATTCCGCGCATCTAGACGCCTATTTTTACTCCCTTACACTACAATATATTACTATCTAAACTTGAATTGAATTATTATTATAATAATAATATTATAATTTCATATTACATATTGAAGACAAAAATTATGACAACTAAAAATTAAATAAACATATAATAAAACAAATATAACACTGCACAATAAACATTGTAATAATAGACCTGTTCTTCTTTACTGGCTATCCCTATAAAACTTTTTGAAAATGAAATGCAGCAACAGGTTTGTATTGAACTTGGCCAAGTTGTCAAACAATGCAATAGTTTGCCTGTCATTGTATTGCTGACTCAGGAGTTCGTCCAATGTCAACTCGGCTGTTGCTCCTGGTAGAGCCACCGAGCCATAAACTGCTTCAATTTTGAATACTCCAACTTCGTCAGATGAAAAAGTAAAACAGACTTTGTCGTATTGACGAATATTATAATCACGAAGCTCAACCAACACCCCGCGATCAAACAGATCAGTAGCTGTATATTTGTAAGAGCCAAACTTGGGAACTCTACCAGTTTTCTGTAAATCTCGAAGATGAAAATATTGTTTTGAAAACGGTTTCAAAATTTCTTTCAAAAGTCCCTTCTTTTGGCTTCCTTTTTTGGTTTGCAAAGTCAACATTGCTTGCTCAATATAGTCGTTATAAGTCTTTAACTTCTTTTGAAGATATTCTTCTTTTTCGTTCAAATGGCTTAGAGCAGTTTGGACCTCTTGAAGCTCCTTTTCACGGATCAAGCGACGATTACGTTTGGTTTTGATATCTTGAGCAATCAAGTTTAAGATTCCTTGATAGTTATCCTCGCGTGTGATTTTTCCGTGAGATTCCAACTCAATGATTTTTTCAAGTGCAAGAAGCTTCAGCTCTCTATATCTTAAAGACTCTAAATCTCCTAGGCCTTGGGTCTCTTGATTAATAGTTGAATCCAATTGGCGCTTTTCCCGTGTTTTTGTTTCCTCAGCTAACAACTCTCTATATTTTTGCTCATGGAACTCTTCAACTGGAGAGACCAAGACATCTAAAAGATTCGATCCGCTTTGAACACGCAACACATAAATCAAGCACCGTTTGGCTGATACTAACAACGAGTTGACTTCGGCTTCAGAGTCCTCAATAGTGCAGAAACTAGGATTTAATTCTAGTTTGACATCAGTGAACTTTGCAATGTTGAGAATTTCGCTTGCATCTGTTGGTAAGGGTCCAAGCTGTCCAATCACTATGCGTAGAGGATCATCTGCATCTGGAGCCATGGTGTCTAGTTCATGTGATACTAAGGAATGAATTGTAAGAATTTCAGATGTCTTCAAATATAAGACTGGACGCATATGTGATGTCAAATCATCGTACACCGAAGTCTGGTATTGTGCTCCCAAATCCGGTACATCTATAATTTGTGTAAACATTTCCCTCATTTTCGGTCGGCATTCTTCAACATAAGAATTAAGTCGTTGCAAAAACACATCGTTGCTGTTGAAAGGTTTCAGCATGGAAATTTGCGCCAAAACCTTTGTGATTTCAGCCAAGTTTCGTGTTTGTACAGGGCCCAATCCGGAACTGATGATACTAAACTTGTCAGCATCATTGATTGCGGGATTAATGTAGTGAATCACTACTACCAATCCAATCATGCCAAGCAATCTATCGGCGTGCTCATCGGGATACCGTTTTTTGCAAATGTTGTAAATTTCCTTTGCTGCAAATCGAATGTGATAAGGCAAGCTTTCTACGTTATCTGAGAGTGTTGTCAAGAAGTCTGTTGTCAAGTCTCTTAGCTTTTGCAAGTTTGACACATAAACTGCTCGAATATCAGGATAGGAAATGGCTTCACTGACTGTGACATCCGGATTTCTTTGACTCAGCTGTCCTGTACGCATTTCCTCTTCAGCAATGGATTTCTTGTACAGTGCAACGGGATCACTTTCCAAGTCCAGATCAGATTTGCCAACCACTGCAGTAACCGATGTATACAGCATTTGGCGAAGTAGTTTCCGCTCCTTTGGCGCTCTATTGAGCACTCCTAGAAGTTTCCACCAAATGAAATTTCCTCGCAAAACAGCCTTCACGCTTTCACAGTCTTCCATTTCTTGAGTAATGCTTTCTGCTACCAATCTCAGATAAAAGAACTCTTCTCTTCGTTTTTGGGCTCCACCAAAGATAGTTTTGACCATACTTTCCAGTGACTTTGTTTCCTTCTCAGTCACAAGAGTGTTTCTCATTTGCTTAAACAAGCGCGAAAAGTACACTGGCTGAGTTTGTAGAATGTAGAAAAGGCCTTGGTACAGCTCAAGCCTTTTTCTAGAAGACTTGTTTAGTGCTTTCAAATCAAACCCATCTCCTGAACTAGTTATGGACAAATGCGAATTCATTCCTCCGTTTCTGTGACGAATAACTTCGTCTAGTGTAATTTTGTTTTTGAGAAGCAGCGCGATCTTGACATCTAGCTGGTTGATAAACTGTTCCAACTGCTCGTTGTGATTGATTTCATCCATGACTTGTTTCCGGTTCTGCTCCAGCTGTACTTCTTGCTCAAAATCCAAGTCACTATCGTTCAATAAGTGGACAAAGTTTTTGACTGTTGATAACGGGGGATTAGCAGAAGACGTCAACGATTTGTACGAATCTCCTTGTTTTTTCGCGCGCAAGAAACTCTGAATCTTGATGACCTTGTCCATGTTTTGTTTAAAGTATTCAATTCTCGCTTTATGATCTGTTCTGATTTTAGATCCTCTGATACAAGCTTGAAGCATCACAACAGAATCCAGAGCCTCGTCAAATTCTTCCAGCATCAAATCATAGTTGAATCGGATCATGACTCCTCGGAAAACCGATTGCAAATTGACCACTTGTGGAGTAAACAACTCCAAACTATCCAAGAACTCTCCCAAATCATTTCGCACAAACCCTGCTCGAATACTGTAGTTGGAGAAATAGCTCTTCTGCAGAAAGCTCTTGATTTCCGCATAGGATTCTCTGACAAAGTTACCTCTGATAATAGATTGCATTTCCAGTGACTCGTACTTGCAATCCGCAAGCTCCTCCATCATTTCATAGTATGGCGCACGGGCATCTTCACCTCGAATAATGGATTGCAACTCGACGATTTCTGCAACCGCGCTATCCAAACTAGTCAACTTCTTTTTATGATACTTTCTAAAGATATTACCCCGAATGATTCCTTGGAGCAAGGTAACCGAGTCTTCGTTTTCATACAGCTCGGCAGTATGCAGGTCTAGATTTTCGCGCAGCAAAACACCTCTGATCGCACTTTGAATGTCCAAAAAGTGATCTCTGTACCGAATTAGAGACAACTTTGTTCTCTCCACCTCTTTCCGGAGCAAATATCCTCTAATACCAGCTTGCAAGTCAACAGACACCTTTGCGAGTTTCTCGATTCTATCATTGACTCTGTTCACTTTCTTGCGTGCCATGAACCCTCTTGCTATAGACTGGAATTTTGTGATCCACTCTAAATTTGAGGCTATCCGTTGCAGCCTGCGGCCTAAAACTGCCCTTAATACATCGCCCCTGAATTTTGACTGCAAAACTCGAATTTCGGGACCGTGCTGCCTAAGTTCTAGCTTTAGTAATGATAAATCGTGTCGACATTGCTGACCCCTGACCAGGCTTTGAATCTCGCTCAACGTATCAAATCCATAGTCCAGATCTTCTTGGAACTCATTGTAGTTTTGGCGCATTAGCTGCCTCTGATCAACGACTGCAGATCCACCAGCGCACGGTCATCTGCCACTGCCATAGACTTTACAGAATGTTTAAATTCACGAGCTGGTTTAGCGCGAATAGCAGATTGCAGCTTCAAAATCAGGTTCTCAGATTTCTTCAACCGGGTTTTGCAATGTGCGACATCAGACCTCACATTTCGCGCACGGATCACTGCTTGCAGTTGTCGTAAAATAGGTCCAGCACTGCTGATACTATCTTGCCTTGACCTTAGCATCCTCCTCACCTTGTTTCCTCTAATGACGGATTGCAAAATTGTGACTTGATCCGCGGTTTTACTCAGCACATAGCGGCTATGGAAGATATTGCGTCTGAGAGCGTGGCCCCTGCACAGCGCTTGTAGCTCCACAATTTCGTCTTCCAACTCAGTCAAGGCGTAGAAAATCATCTCCTCCTCTGTCATTTCCGGTTCCTCTGGCTCGACTTCGAAATGCGTGCTCATTTTAGAAAAGTTGGGCAACTCCACACCGGCAGCTTCCAACCCTCTTTGTGTCTTTTGTAGTTCATCATCACTGAACTGAAGCTTACCAACCAAGTTTCCGATTGGAGGCGCTAATCCTAGTCCAGATAGAATAAATCCCAGCGCATGAACACAGTAAATGACTTTGGGAATGTTCTTTTTGTCGTACAGATCTGTAAGCTCAAATGTGAAAAGCTGTCAAATCAGTTAGTAAATTGTACAATCAACATCATGTGAAGAAGGATTAAAAAAAAACACTCACATCCGGCATGCCTATTTCGTTCAAGAACGAAAAGAAAAAATTGATATTATCAGTATGTCTGAAATGCAGCTTTGGCGCTTCATAGATTCTTCTAACCAGCTCAGGCGCGAAGCTTCTAGTCAGCTTTGCCAGAATAACACCATCTCTTAGCGCTTCTTCCAGCCTCACGATCGACGGAATCTCTTCGCCTATGCACTTTTCTATCCATTCCTTGGCTTCACCGATATGACACAGGTACTCATAAGCCTGCAGACTTTTCCGCTGCTTGTCCATCCAGTTCTTGCTAGGCCGGTGCGTTGTTGCGTCTTCCGTCTTTTGTAACCGCAGACGCCCATGCATTCCCGCGATTTCTTCGGCGTCCTCTGTCACTCCTGGAAGATGTAGCTCAGACCCGGTTTCCAAGTCGTTCCACCTTGAGTTGGTTGTTCGCCGCAGCATGCTAACATCATCGTCTGTGAACTGGTGCTTGGGCGGTGACGGAGGACCCTGCATATAGTTCGACTGTCTTTGTGGCGAGAGATCCATCTTTGAATTCAAATGTTTGTCTGCGTGTGTGTATGACTGAAATCTGGTGAAATCTGAGATATATACGACAGATCGTCACAAAACACAAACTTCTAAAAGTATACAATACCCAAAAAAAAATTAATGCTGTTTGTATTGTCACAAATATTTGAGAAACGCCCGATGCCCAATATTCCTCGATGTATGAGCTGTGGTTTCAAAACAAGATGATTATGACCGCGCTGGATTGATCAGTTTTTGATCTCCAGTAGACACATTCAATCAGAAGAAGAAAAAAAAAGGAAATGGATGGGAAATAGTTATAAAATAGACGAGAGGAAGAGGTCATTAGGCTTTGTTCCTGTTTGTTTACCAGCCTCTACATGCAAACTATCCCCGATGTGGCTGGCGTTGTTGGGGCAACTGAATATCTTAGTATAAGTGCCAAGTCATAAAGCTATTGTGTCTTGCATTAGATGGATTTTAGATCATTGGACAAAAAGTTTATCTCAATACATTGAGATCCGAGCGCAGTCTTTCGAATTTGTCATGGATAATGCTGTACTGCAAGCACCAGATGAAATTCGGGGATCAATTGCTGCTTAAATGTGGTTTCATCTAACTCCGCAATATCAAGAAGGAAAAATAGATAATTTCATGACTTACAATAAAGCATACATTACAAACCACCTACTAAAGGACTGAAAAATGTTTGAAAAAAAAAAAAAAATGTATGTTAAAACTTTACGAATCGCATGTTTGGTTGAAATATAAAGTGCATAGTATTTTTCAAGATCCATAATATTATTGTTTGGGTAAGCAGTTACTAGAATATAATATTTAAAATGAAGCACATAGAGAATATTTGTGTATAGCATCGAGAATGTATAGATCTAACAGCTAGAGTTTCCATGTCTCATTTGAATTATTTTCAACAGAAATCTTTTTCTAATTTAGAACAGTGTGGTACAAACACGATTAAAAGACAAATCCAAACTAGATTCTATTGCCAAACCCTGTCGAGTGTTTAAATACAAGAATGCAAAGAAAGTAAAACATGAAAAATTATAATTAAAACAAAAACAAAATATAAACAAATCATCAAGTGTGTACACTGATATTTATACACAATCCCAGTACATCGCATCTAATGCTCCAACTTCTTTGTGACGGGAGGCTCGTTGGATTGGTCGATGGAAGAGCTTGAAACGCCTTCGACTTCTTCTTCCATGACATCATTTCCGTCTTCCTCTTGAGGAATAAACAAATTGATAATCAAACCTACAAACCCGGCCAAAGCAAAGCCAGTCTCCATGACCAAGTCAATGGCATCCAAAAGTCCCTTGAGCCCGTTGTTGTTTCCTTTGTAAGTAAAGAAGAATCTGAACCAGTTGGGGACCATGGTAGCACCAAAGCCGAAAACAAGCGAGGTGGTAAGAACAAATCTGTCACGACGAGTGAAATCGGTAGAGGCAATGATACGAATACCAGAGACGGCGACAGAGGTGAAGAGGAAAGTGGTCATTCCACCGAGAACGGGCTCGGGGATGGCGACAAGAGCAGCAGCAAACTTTGAGAAAACACCCATGATGACAAGGAAGAAACAGCACCAGTAACCAACCATTCTGTTTGCACACTTGGTCAGCGAAATGACACCGTTGTTTTGAGCAAATGTGGACATGGGAGTGATGGTCATGAGTCCAGCAAGAACACCGTTGATACCATCGGCCAAAACACCGGCTTGGACACGAGAATCGTATTCTGGGCCTTGGACGGGCATGCGCGAGACATCGCAAGTGGCGGTGATATCGCCAATGGCCTCCATCATACAGACAATGTAGACAGCAATCATGGGCAGAATGGCAGGTGGGTACACACTGAGCTTGAAGGTCTTGACCCAGACAAAGTTGACGGCGGGTGCAACCTTGATGGAGGTGTCATCAAAGTATCCACAGGCACCAGCAATGATACATCCCACAAGAAGACCAACGACAACGGCGCACGACTTCATGATGGGTGCACCCCATTTTTCGCAGATCAGAATGGTGACATAGACAGAGAAGCCAAGACCAATGAATTGGGCGGATCCCCAGGGCAATGGTTTGGGAGCAGCGGTGTTGGGACACATGGAAAAGAAGCCAGTGGCAGGCATGTTCAAACATCCTCCAGAACCGCCAGCCCATTTCTGGAAACCAGTCTTGACTAGCTTGACACCAATGAGCAGAATGACAGGACCAGTGACGATGGGAGGGAAGATTTTGCGGAGAGCTTTAGCAGGCATGAACGATAGAATGATTTCTACGAGACCACAGAGAGCAGAAGTTCCGATAATGGCGCCGTATCCGTGTTCACAGGGCAGTTTGACCCCGTTTGCCCCGGTCGGACAGAACCCGTTGGCATACATTTGAGGCAGGGCACCGTTGATGATGGTGATGGTGGCGAAAGAAGTACCAACAACGGATACCAGACCGGTACCAACAAAGTACTTTGTAAAGGGAATTCTGAATCGAGAGATTTGAATCATGGAGAGCAGGCCACAGGTGATGAGCGAGGCCGAGACAAGGTACTGGATGATTTCCACCGGGGCGTTGATGGCGAGTCCCACGATCAACGGCGGAGTCACGACACCGGCCAACATGGCGAGCGAGTGCTGCAGCCCGAGAACCGCGCCCAGGACCAATGGCATTGATCCGTAGACCGGGAAAAACGGCTGCACAACCTTGCTCTTTTTCATGAATGGGAGCTGTGGAGTAAACAAGTGCGCATAGTTGTATTCGCCCAAAACACCTTCTCTGGTGGTGAACTTTTTGACGACTCTGTTTGCGGTGGCCTTCAAGTTGAACTTTGAGGCTGGCTGGACATCAGGCATGTCGACTGCCTCCGAGGTGTACTGTGGCGATTTACCTTCCATTTTGTGGTTTCAGTATAAAAAGGAAAGGATGAAGAAGAAGAGGATGATGATGATGGAGGATGAGAATAGAGGGATATGATTCAGAGTATATATACTTTTTTTTATTTCCCCATCGTTTCTTTTCTGCATGTTCACAAGAATAGCCGTAATCGATTAGTTGATGAATAGGCTTGTCGATAAGATAGGGAAATAGAATTCATAATTCTTGATAATAGGTAATTGTTTTTTTTCTTTTCATTTCGTTGAAGATGATTGGAAATGGGGGAGGATATGCCAAGTTATTTTTTTTTTGTTTTTTTTTCGGAGTACTCCAGAAACAGCAAAAGCCTTGGCGCTTTTAAACACACGCTTTGAAAGGTGTTTGGATATTAAGGTTTGTATCTACATGCTAGCGATTAAGAAAAGGTCCAATTGGAGGTGACGACAAACAATGCCGAGCCTGGCTTTGAAAAGAAAGCGCTTGGTCGAGGAGTTTCCCGAGGTTATTGATTACAAGCCATGATACAATCAGTCTTGAATACTTGTGGATATCTAACCTTCGCTGTAGCAGCAGTGGCAGCAGCCAAGCGAATACGATTGAAGTACATTTGAAGCAGCAACCAAACCCTTTTGATCATGAGCCTGTGAATGTAAATAAAAAGAGCAGTAACGCAAAAGAAAGTCAATCAAGTAAAAAGTGTCACACGCTCATTTTCTTTCTTTTCTTTATTGACTGATCGCCACTGCCCTCTCTCTCTCTCGTCCTGTTTAGGCAAATAACCCTCTGCTGTATATCCATCATCCAAACAAAACCCCATGGTTATCTCTGCTAACCCAGGATTCTGTGCTCTTTTTTCAGACATCTATAGTCCTGCTCATGCTCTAAAACGTTGCCAAGTTTTGTTTTTGTTCAGTGTACACTTTTGTCAATAGGGCTTTTTCTAGCAGCCTTCTATTATGAAATCTTGATACTGATTGAATCGTTATTGTTCATAGTCTGTCCTGAATCAATTCAAAAAAGCAAAATAGTAACAAGACACTTCAAAATCTGTTGTATCGACTTTAAATACATTTTGATCTTATTCAACATTTATCCATCATACAGTTTGTAGAACTCCACTTCCATCATCAAATCAAGTTTACAAATGCACAAACACACCGTCTTTCCCTTTTCCAAACTCTTCTCTCCACATTACACGGACCGTTTTAATCAATCCAAATAATCAATCAATAAACCCCCCCCAAACAATCAACCAACACAACCCAAAACAATAGACACAATGAACAAAATTACCATTTAATCAACGCTTAATCAACCCCAGATACCATCGATAACGCACCTCCTAAGCGGTATCAGAAATACGCCCCTGCCCTCTCCACCATACACTTTATTTCAAAGCTTATTTTCACACTTTGTTTTTTCTGTACACAATGTACACACTGCTCACTTCTAGTGGTACACACAAATCGTTCCGACGGCTCCTCCCCCGGAGTCCGCAACTTGTCTATATCCCCTCCTGGGGCCCTGTTCCTATTGTTTCTGCGTGACCGTTGGGATCGGATCTGGTTGATAAAGAAACCCTGTTTTTTGTTATCGCGAACGATATTAATCCGAGGAATAAAAGAAAATGTTGAACCAAAAAAACAATAATCATGGATTAACTTCAATTTTACATCTCACACAATTTATTTTTTTTCCCTTCTCCAAAAAAGCTATCCAGATCAAATCGTTTTTATATTGCTTCTGCAAGTTAGAATAAGTGACAACGGTTCTCATTCATAAACAATAAACAACAATTCAATTTCAAAAAAATTATAAACAAAAAAACTAATACAAACAACAAACATTAATGCTTCAAAGCTTTAGAAGGCTCCTCGATAGTATGGTTGACTACAGGCGCAACACCTTCAACCTCCATCAACACATCGTCATCGTCATACTCCTGAGGAATAATCAAGTTCATAACCAGCGACACAAAGCCAGCGACCGCAAACCCGGTCTCCAAAACCAGCTCAATAGCATCCATCAGTCCACGAAGACCCTTGTTCTCGCCCTCATAGGTAAACACAAAAGAAAACCATTTGGGGACCATGGTGGCACCGAAGCCAAACACCAAGGCACAGGTGATGACGAAACGGTCACGACGAGTGAATGGAGTAGACGCAATGATGCGCAGGCCGGAGGCAGCGACAGACGCAAACAGGAAAGTAGTCATGCCGCCCAGTACCGGCTTGGGGATCGAAACAAGCGCAGCAGCGAACTTGGAGAAAACGCCCATGATGACAAGGAAGAAACAGCACCAGTAGCCGACCATTCTGTTTGCACACTTGGTCAGCGAAATGACACCGTTGTTTTGCGCAAATGTGGACATGGGCAGAAGAGTCATCAAGCCGGCGAAAATACCGTTGAGACCGTCGGCCAAAATGCCACCTTGGATTCGGGACTCGTAGTCCTCACCTTGAACAGGCAGACGCGAGACATCGCAAGTGGCAGTGACATCACCAATGGCCTCCATCATACACACGACATAGACCGCCAGCATCGGCAGGACTGCCGGACCATAGATGGAAAGCTTGAAGGTATGGACCCAGATGAAGGTAGCAGCGGGAGCAACCTTGATTCCCTCGCTGCTGAAGTATCCACAGGCGGCAGCAATGACGCATCCGACAAACAGACCGATGATGACGGCACACGAACGCATAATGGGCGCGCCCCATCTCTCGCAAATGATGATCGTAACAAAGACAGAGAACCCGAGACCAATGAACTCGGCAGAGCCCCAGGGCAAGGCATGAGGAGCACCGACGTTAGGACAAACTGAGTAGAACCCGGAAGCAGGTCGGGCAGAGCAGCCACCAGAGCCACCGCACCAGTCCTTGAAACCAGACGAGATGAGCTCGGCACCAATGAGCAAAACAACAGGACCAGTGACAATAGGAGGAAACATTTTCTGGAGTGCGCGGGGAGGAATGAACGAGAGGGCGACCTCGATAAGGCCACAGAGGGCAGAGGTGCCGATGATGGCGCCGTATCCGTCGGGACAGGGCAGCAACGTACCGTCGGCCGCGGTGGGACAAGTGCCGTTGGCGTACATTTGTGGGATAGCGGCAGAGACAATGGAGATTGTGGCGAAGGATGTACCGACGAGCGAGACCAGCCCAGTGCCAATGTAGTATTTAGTGTAGGGGATGTGGATTCTGGAGATTTGAATGGTGGACAAGATACCGGTGGCGATGAGAGAGACGGAGACGAGGTACTGGGTGAGTGTGACGTCCAGGTTTGTAGTTGCAGAGACAATGAGAGCAGGAGTGATGAGACCGGCCAGCATAGCGAGGGCGTGCTGCAGACCCAGGATGGCGCCGAGCACCAGGGGCATGCTGCTGTGGACAGGGAAGAACGGCTGGAAAGACTCTTTTTTCTTCATGAACGGCAGTTTGGGAGTGAACAGAAAGGCGTAGTCGTAGTCGCCAACGATGCCTTCTTTGGTGGTGAACTTCCTGACGGTGCGCTTCAGGAAGCTTCGGGCGCTGAACTTTTCTTGTGGTTCGAGAGGCGACTGCGAGATGTCGTGTCCGTCGTCTGAAGACATGGCGACTTTTGTGATTTCCTCGTGGGGGTGTGAACTCATTGTGAGATAAATTTATGTATATGAGGTGGAGGGGATAAAAGATGATATTGGAAGGGGGTTTCAAGTGAGAGTCTGAGATGTATTTATATATTTCAGAGACGAGTCATCGACGACGCAGGATTTGATTGATCCCGTATCGAAAACGGCTTTGATTTGTTTCTCAAGATGTGTGTATGTGTACAGTAACAGAAAAATACAAAAAAGAGTTTAGTGATTGTAGTTTAAACACGGCTAGTGACAGGCGGGTGTCTACGTTTTTTTTTCTTTACTCGAGCGTGATAAATTCTCGCACCGAGGTCAGAGAAACAGTCAAGTTGGTGATCTTGCTGAGATGGAGTATATTTCACTTTTGATGATGGTTTAGCCGACAGACAAGCTCTGAAGCAGATGAATTTCAAGTCGAACCTGAAAAGACTTGGCTTTTTCCTTGGCGTGTCAGGGAAACGCTCACCAGAAAATATGGACATCAAAGTGAAGTGTGGTTAGCGTTTTTGTGGTTAATTTGACCCATTCATCTGACGTAACTGCTGACAACGCAGTGGCTACACATAAAAAAAAAAAAGATAAGAACAAGAAACCCGCAGCAGCCAAACTTTATTGTGTGCAAGGGCGTATGTACACAATCTTTGGCCGGAAAAAGAAAAAAAAATGTCTTTTTTTATTGATCTGACAAATGAACGGGGCCGATAAGAAAAAAAAAAAAAAAGACTGTACATTTCTAGCAAAAGCGGTGAGTTCCATCCCACACCCAGAACCAGAACCAGGCAAATACGTGTGTGTATTGTATAGTTTTGAGTAGCAGAGGTGGCCCTGAGCACACCGGACAAGGCCGAAAGAAGATGAAAAAATAAATAAAAACAAGCCTCTACATGTAGACACACACAGCATGGAAAAGCACTTTCTAATCAAGGCACAGATCGGGCTAAACTCGAGAGAAGAAAAAAAGCGTATTCGGACGAGGAACATCCACTGCGAATTGAGCATGTACATGACTATCGTGTGAGTGAGTAACTGGGCGGGGTTGAGCAAAAAAAAAAAAGCAAGAGGATGAAGAAGATGAAGAAGAAGATGAAGTTGATGTATTGATCTGGTGACAAGACAAGAATAACGATAAACCAGAGATTGGGTCTTATCGATTGCGATGTTTCAAAAAACAGACTTTTACCGAGGGCTACACTGCTGCTGTTGCTGCTGCTAAATGTCTTTGATTCACAACTGGGAAATCGACAATGGCAGAAAAGTATAGTCGCATCACTGTTCCTGTTTATAAAAGCATTATCATCAAGGGCTTTTTCATTGTACTATATTACAAACAAGCGGGAAGATCACCCGGATTCGGGCCTAGTTCTGGATCGAGATAAAACAGAGTGAATAAACAAAAAAAGCGGAGATTTCCTTGACGCTCGGTGATGTCTACACATATTATACACATTGTTTGTAGATGATGAACCTGTCTATAGTCTCAAGGGTCTTATGGTTATTTTTTTTGCAAATGTGAATCCAAGCTGCTATTAATACATGTGTGAACACTCCTAGAAACAAGACCAATTTGACACTGTGAAAAGTGTACTTTTAAAAGCCCTGAGCACAAATATACTGGAATACACACGTAGGAATACGGATATGCTTGTGTGTGTATACAGTTTATGTACCGTTCCCGTTGATGTTTGTTTTTTTAGCTCTGAAATGTGTGTGTACATCGGTCTTGAGCGAACAAACAAACACTCTAAAATGTGTAAGCAAACCTTTCTTTTTTTTCTTTTTTACTTTGAATAATTGCTACATTTCAGCCAATCATATCCTGGCTATTGCAGGATATGTACATACACTCATTGATGTGTATTCACAAGATTACTGATTGATTCGGATAACGAAGTAAACTCTGTTCTCGATAGGATTGTATCAATGTCTGATTCTGGAACTCGCCGCCGCCGCGCCCCTGCAAAAATCACAATGTGTACACTGTACGCGTGAGTCTGTGTACTCAATGGCCGAGCAATTGTACATACAGAAGTACAGGTACAAATTAAGAAAATATGTATCACTTGTTATCGATAAGGTACAAAAATCAAGGTCTTGACATGAAGAGAGGGAAAAAAAAATACCATTCAAACGATTTTGAAAATAGACAATTGATGGGCCTGATAGTGAATGTTTGTGTCCATCATCACAAGAGATTAACGAGGCAGATCATGGTGTTGGCAGTGCCAAACTTATCAGACTTTACTCACATGTAATCTCTTGCTTTTTTAGAAAAATATTTTCTATCCAGTGACTTGATTGCAAACAATTGCTCGTTTGATCAACAACAATATAAAGAGTACACATTCTCTTTTTTAACCACCGTAAATAATAGCTGAGCCAGTGTACACCTCGTAACCAAAATTGGAGTTGTTAACGAGTCAGCAAAGCGCTCGGAATATCATAACAACCGATTGAAATACCTCGTTTATACACATTGTTTTCTTCAGACAAGTTCAAATTCATTAAACGTGAAACCGTCTCTGTGAATTGCTACATTTCTAATAATGTTGAAACGGTTCTAGAACTTGATGTATGTAAACCAATATTGTATGTGATCTTCTAGACTGATTCCGTATCGGTCTAGTAACATGTCCAAAATATACACTACACCAAACTCATCTTCAACTGTACACACCTGAAAAGCAAAAACAGTAGTGCGACCACATAAAAACAAGGTATACAGCAAACAACAGCCATATTCATTAATACCAAAAAAAATATTCAATCTATTATGCATTCATTATTTCTTCTCTTTTCCCAAAACTATATCTTCAATATATATTTCGCATACTGAAGTAGCTCGTGTTTAATTGAGGTCGAGACGGCGGTGGCGGCGGCGCAGGTAGCACTTTGTTGTAGTACTGATGCGGTTTCGTGTACTTCAACGGGATAGGCGGGACAGGTGGCGGCGCTGGCGCTGGCGCTGGCGCTGGCATTGTAAAGGGTTGAGAGCCTAGCTGGTTGCATGACCTTTTGCGTGGCAATGGTCGTGATGGCGGTTTGAGATTAGTGACTGCTCGTGGTTTGGGGATGCGCGACGGTGGTGGTGGTGGTGGCGGGATATACCGCGATTCAGATGGTGGTGATGATACCAGTGGTGGTGGTAGTGACTCTGATGGAGAGGACAGTGATTCTGATGATGACGATAGTGACTCTGACGGTGATGATAATGACTCTGACGGAACAGACAACGACTCAGATGGCGGTGATAGCGACCCAGCCAACACCGACTCCTCCGGATACACCAGCTGCCCTACATCATAACTCAGAACCTCCAGCTCAAGTATAAAGTTCGTCAACAGCCTGGTAGTACTGCTCACCTCCTCGTTTCTCAAAACATCAACTATACTCTCCAACACCATCACAATCTCCTCCTTCTTGTACACCTCTCCGGCCGCAAAGATCTCACTGTTCATTAGCATGGGGTAAAACACCCGTAAATACGTATTTTGCAACCGCTCAGCTTCCCGGCCCAGATTACAAAGCTCTCTAATAAAAATATCAATAATGACCTTCAGGTCGTTCAGGTACAGGTAGTCAAAGGTCTCGCGGGTCGTGAACACCAGGTAGAGAAACTTCAGCACCATCATTTGCAGGCAGTTGTCAGGGCTCCTGTTGAGGATTAGCACAATGCCCTCGCCGAGTGAGCGGTACTGCTCGCGCTTGCGTGACAAGGTCTCAAAAACCTTATTCGTAAATGGCATTTCATGCGTGCCGCTAGACGACGAGAGCGGGTATGATGCCGCTCGCCGTATTGGCTCTAAATACTCATCATCGTCGCCAGTACCTCCTACATCACCAGCAGCGCTCTTCTTGATTGAAATGTCGTACGAAGCAATCATGTACTGCTCGTTCAGCGCAACAATGACCTTCAGCACTGCAAATCCGTAAGGATCGTGATCGTAGTCTTCTTTCTCCTCAATAGCCGTAAACAAGCACTCGATAAACGAGTAGCTGATGTTCCTCAGCTCCGATACGCTCAGCTTCTGGACTCGCAGCATCTCGTACATGAGCTCCAAAAAGATCCGTCTTAGTCTGATACTCTCGAACTGGCGTCTCCACAGTGTCGATATCACACAGGAAATGGCCGATTCTTCCTGCATCATTTCAAACGTCGCCTGGTTGCTGCGACCGTCTATCAGCAAAAACGCTCCTACAAGAGTCTTGCGCGGGATGTCCAAATCGTCTTCTTTCAAAAGCAGCGAGATCAGTTTCCGCCGAACGTAGACCCGGTTACTCTTGAATATCTGCGACTCCAGAATATGCCCAATGCATCGCATCAGGTTCGCGTCGCTTACCAAATACGTCTCCAGAAATGTGGATGCAAACTTGATGTATGCGTCAAACACCTTTTCCAAATTACTCGTCGAGTGGTAGTCGCCAACTGCCAAATCGTTCAGCTCTGTGCATCGCCGTTAGCAACTGTTGCAATACATGACACAATGTAAAATCACACTCACCTGCCCAAAATTGTTCTTCATTCTCAAGTTCATACGATAAAATGTCCATTTCAACTGTCCCAGTTCTTTGTTCGTTATACTCGACCACGCTGTCAAAATGCTATATTGCTACAGTCAAGAATCACTTTAGATCAAAGCAATAAGAGAAAAAAAAGTATAGCCGTCTAGGAATGATGGCTGCCTAGATATATCCAGAGAAAAATAGGAAAAGGGGAGAAAAGTGTAGCCAAAAATATAAAAAATATATTTATAGCTTTTGAGACCAGTTTTTACGGGGTTAACAAGGGGCCTGCCTGCGGGTTGCAGTTACCACTTGTGACTTGGGGTAAGACCTGCCCCAGTTTTAAATTTGACTTGCAATCAAAAAAAAAAACAATCCATCTTTATCAATTCCATAATACTTTTTATTGATCGCGGCAGAAACATTTGATCATGGAAAAGTCAGCATTGGACCAGGTACGTTTATTTGATTTTTGTTTTTTTTTGACGAGACTCTAAAGACGATTGTAAGACTGACAAATTGTAGGCATATGCTTTATCGCGGAAAGCAGATCTCGAAGTTCTGCAACGCCACTATGACAAAGCTGCATCGTTCTATTCACAAGCATCTGAAAGGTACAGCGAAGCACTCAATTTAACTGATAGCCCAGCGGTAAGAATCAATCTTTTATCATTTCAAAACACACTTACTAACATCCATCAAAGGCAAGGAAAACTATCCAAATCTTACAATCGCAAAGCCAAGCACACGCTTCGTTTCTAGTCAACGAGAAAAACAACATCAAGCAACTCCCCCAGACCAAATCGGCGCCGTCCACAAGCTCGTCTGGTAAACGCCAAGTCTCGGGATCACAGGCTCCAATAAACTCAGATGTTATAACGTCAACACTCGCATCGGCCCGTGGCAAACCAGTCTCAAATCAGAGCTCGCCCAACTCTTCTGTCACGGCAGGTTTCCCGAGCTCGTCACAGCACAGAGTCCGGGGTCCACATGCCACGACTTCTGCGTCAAATAACGTTCTGGACGACGAGGAACCGTTCTACAAGTTCTACTCCACCATGACCACGGTCGTGACCAAAACCCACTCGCAAACAAGAGACAAGACAAAGTTCACAAACAAGTACATGCGATCCAAAAAACAAGACCCAGCGTCCACCTCCGACAGCTACTACGTTGTCCCCGACGAGTCCGACGCAGACTCGACAGAAAACTACAACAAAGCGCAAATGGCCCTGGAGGCCTATGCCGACACTTTTGAGCGCCAGAAAAAAGTCCTCAAAACGAGTCTGGCCCAGCTGCGGTCAGAGCTGCAAACCAAAGAGCAGGCCAAGATCCAGAACCTCAACGAGCAGATCGAGGATTTGCAGGACGAAAACGCAAAGCTCAAGATCCAGCTGGGTAAAATGAAGAGTAGATGGGACGAGCTTAAGGAGAGCGCACGGAAACGGAGGTGATTTCGCAGAGAGCTGATTTCTGTAGCTTTTTCAATACTTTGATTTTGATCTTGGCGAGTTGGCGAAATCAATGACACATTCTATCAACTTCTAAACCAGTTCATCGACACGTCCATATCCCAGTTTCAGCTTAGACTCACTTCATCAACAGTTCCAATCACCAGTGAACGGCACTCGTACGGGTTTGCAGAGAAATTTTTTTTTGATTGATTTCATGCTTAAACCCATCCCCGACTGTGCTTTCGTGACTATATAATAAAGCGCTACCCACCAAACACAAACAATTTTTTTATACAATTTTTTTTTTCTTCCCTTCTTGCTCTTCTTTTTCAAGATCTCAAATGTCCCTTCATGAGCCCATGAACTCCAACTACCTTTGGCCTTAGATCATATTCTCCATCTTGCGTATCTCTAAAGAATACCCAGTCAACTATATCGCCCGCTGCTGATTCCATCATTTCGATTTGATCATTGATTTATTCCCTAGTTCCTCTGGAAATCAATGACACAACAGCAGTTCTGAATCTTTACATCAACTCAGTTTCAAAACTAATAGCCAAACACTCTTTGGCTTTCATCAACTTGGTCTTAACCAACTTTCTTTCCCGTCGCCGGTTCCCTTGTCAGGGGACTGCCCGTGCTTACTTTGACGACATTAGACCCCCATAACTGGGCCTACTAGTGTCATATTTACTTCTTAGCTATCTTTACATTTATCGCCACACTTACTTTGATACACACTTTTTTTCCCCAATATTTACACATCCAAGACATCTTTCAACTATGAGCTCTCCTTCTTACGACCACTCGCTTTCTGAAAAAAGCGACACCATGCACTGGGAAGACTCCCCAAAAAACCCTTCTCTTACTCCCTGCCACCGCTACTCTTTCGACGAGAAACGCATGGATCCCCCTAATGTGTTTCCCACTTGTTCGCTTTCTTCTTCTGCTCCTTTATCCCAAGACGGTTACTCTCCAAAAAGCATTTTGCTAAATGGGAGGCAAAACAAAACCCCAAATTCAACTGAAAAACAGCTGTTTCAGCCCGTGCCTACTGGTTCCTCAGCATTTATGGCTGATACCGTCTCGCGTGTCAGTTTCAGAGACGAGATAGAAGACGTATGCATTCCCGTCAACTCCAACAAGCGCGCGTCAGGCTTTGATTTTTCAGAGCTTGAGAAACTCAACGAGCCCGCACAAGAGCTGACTACTCTGGCCCGATTGACGCAACAAGAGACATGCTGGTCACAAGGTGATGGAAATGCTGCTCAGCAAATCGATGACGAAAAGATGGGAGACGCGAGCTTCCGTATTCAGCAATGCCGCGAGACATCATTACATCCCGTTGGATCTGTTTGTGACTGTCAACCACCACAAACTGGTCTTGGTGCAAATGAGCCTAAAAACAGATTTACGTTTTTTGATTCGCAATGCTGCGAAACAGTAAAGGCGCCGTCTGTTGCCGCTCTAGTTGATGGTTCATGCACTTTGAACGAGCTTTTCGACGTTTCCAAGGGATCTTGGTGGCTTGACTGCCTAGATGCCTCAGACGCAGAGACAAAAGCTATTGCCAGAGCATTCGGCATCCATCCTTTGACTACGGAGGACATCATGATGAAGGAGCCTAGAGAAAAAGTAGAACTGTTCAAGAACTACTACTTTGTCAGTTTCCAAAGCTTTGTGGCCGATAAGGAATCTGAAGAATTCCTAGACCCAGTCAACTTTTATCTCGTTGTTTTCCCTGAAGGTATCATTACTTTCCACAATTCGTTGGTTGACCAGACTGCTCAGGTTCGTCGTCGTATTAGAAAGTTGCAAAGTGAGATGCAAATTTCGTCTGACTGGATCTGCTATGCCATGATTGATAGCGTCACCGACAGCTTCCAACCGATCATGAGAGATATTGAGTGCGAGACTGATTACATTGAAGATTTCGTTTTTATTGCTAGAGAGGAAGATTTCAAGCCCATGTTGGTCAGGATCGGCGAGGCTCGACGCAAGGTTATGCGGCTGCTGAGATTAATGTCAGGCAAAGCGGATGTTGTCAAGATGTACTCTAAGAGATGTGACGACACGCATGAGAACTCGCCTCGATCTGAGATTAGAATTTACTTGGGAGATATTCAAGACCACATTATCACCATGCAACAGAGTCTTTCGAGCTCTGAAAAAATCTTGTCGCGCTCACATGCTAATTACTTGGCACAGCTCCAGGTCGAGTCCGTCAAATCCAATAACCGAGTCACAAAGGTTCTTGGAAGAGTGACCATTATTGGTACTATTCTTGTTCCTCTTAACATTATTACTGGGCTCTTTGGTATGAATGTGCATGTACCGGGACAAAAAGAAGAAAGCTTGCATTGGTTTTTCGGAATTGTTGGACTGCTTGTTTTGATTATCGCTTTTTTCTCTTGGGTGTCTTATAGATGGCTTGGAAAGGCTGAGGGCTACGAACAACTAGAACAGGAGTCTATGCGTCCTACTCAGCGTATTCTAGCTGATGCCAGGGCTATCAGACCTGGATCCCGATCATCTGTTTGAATTGTCTCTTTTTATCCATTCTTTTTTTCCTGGCAACTGCCTATTTGTTTTCGTAATTATAAACTGTTTTAGAAATGCTGATACAATTAGAATACATGCTTTTTTTGTTCCATAAAATATACTATCTAAAATAAATGTTATAAAATATCTAGTTTTTCTTTTGCTTTTTTCTTGGCTTATTCTTCTTTGATGAAGGGTTGGACCGCTTATTGTTGCCCTTTCCTTGCAAAGCCTCAATGATTGCTTCGTCCGAAGGTTCTTCTTCAGTGTTGAAAACATTTTTTCTCCATTCCCGCAGCCGTCTCTTTTTGGCGTACTTTCTGTGATCTTTTTTCCTCTTGTCGTCGTCTCTGTAGGTAGCCAGCTTTTTAAGTCCGACGTACTCGTTGAGTTCGTTGTCGTTGGCCAACAGGATATCGCGGGCGCTCAATCCGAACGAGTCGGGCTCGACGGCGCGGTACTTGAATTTAGGAGTGTCGTCTTTTTGAACAAGACCTTCTTTTTCGAGAATCTTGTCGACGTTTTGTTCGACTAGTTGCTGGGCTTTTTGTTGGAGTTCGAGCTGCTCTTGTTTTCTCTTTTTCTTTTCGTCGCGTTTTTGTTTGGACTTGGATTTGGGTTCTTCGGCCGGAGCGTCTTCTTCCTCGTTGTCTTGGTCTGCAGCGTCGTCTTCCTCTTCTTCCTCGTCGTCGTCATCCTCGTCGTTATCGCTGTCATTGCCTCCTTTGGGCTTTGACGCCGATCGTGCGTAGAAATCGTCGTTGAACACCTCTTGCATCTTTTTGTCCCATGCATCACCTTCGAAATCCATGATATCCAGGTCCTGTGCCTCCAACAACCTACTCAAAGCCTCACTTTCTTCGTCGTCTCCTAGTGCTTTTTTGAGTTGTTCGAATTTGCTCACGACATCCTTGACCTTTTTGTTTTTCACCTTTGCGATCTCGGCTTCGCGCTTTTCTTCAATCTCCTTTTTAGCAGCGATCTTTGACTCTCTTTGTTTCTTTCGACCAGACTCTTCTTTTCTTCTCAATGTGTTTTGGTTACGAGCATAACTGACAATCTCGGCAGCATTGGGGTCTTCGAATCTAAAGTTGTATGCAGTCTCAAACTTTTCAGCGTTTTCATCGAATTCCTCGTCGTCTTCAACAATGTCGCCATAAGAAGGAAGAATAGGTTTACCGGTTTTCTTGTCGACAGTCTTGGGGAGCCAGGCCTGGTTGTCAAAGTAAGCTTCCAAGAACTTGGATTCGTCTTGAGTGGGGTCGGGCATACTGATTGGCTTGACCTCGCGTTCTTCTTTTCTCTTTGTAAGAAATTCTCCATCGTCGTCCTCCTCTTCATCGTCAAGAGCCCCGTGAATTTCTGCAACAAGCTTATCTTTGTCGATCTGTTGCTGAATAGCAAATGGTCGTTCTCCGTTCTCATCCACATCATCAGCACCATCTAGCAAGTTCATTCTGTGATAATCCTTAAGGTAAATAGGTTTGGCCTTCTTTTCCGATTCGTCTCCAGCACTCTCGTCGACTTCCTTGAAAAATTGAACATCTTTGTTAAGAAGGGCTTTAGGATTTTCACGAATGGTCTTGAGCACCTGACTAATTCCATTCTCAACGTCTTCAGTCACAAGCTCTCCAAACTCGTCTTCATCTTCGTCAGATTCATCGCTTTCAGAGCCCTCAGAATCAGAACCAGACAAAACACCATTGTTTTTATCCACTGCTAATTGGAAATCCTTCTTAACCGGGCGTGCAGTTTCAACTTTAGACTTGACTGCACCAACAACCGCTGGAGCAGCAGTTCCCGCAGCTGCGGCGGCCTCTCTTGCTTTCTTAGCAGCAGATTTCTTTCTAGCCATCTTGATATATGTATAATGAAATCTCTTCTATTTCAAAACTGATGAAAATCTCTAAAAAAAGAAACCAAAATATTGAAAGAGAAAAGTTGTTTCCAGAAACAAATAAAAAAGTCCCAACGGGGGCAAGGGCAAAACCGTTGAATAGATCAGGATAACGCTTGAAATGTTCCGAGAACATGTTCAAATCTAGTTCTTTCTCGTCTTTCGTCATCGCCCGATAACCAGTATACACGCTAATCATGTCGGAATTACTGAATAATCACATTAATTTGGTTATATTCGATTGAAGTTAAATTAACTGCTTGGCTGGTGGAAAGAACGATGCTGCAGCTTTCTGTGATGTTCTGTTGGCGGATTATTCAAATATTCTTGAGAATCCTACGTTGAAGCCTGTTTTCTCTGTCAAAGCTTCTGAAGTTAATCTCGAGACAGGAAAAGGCTTCACATCTTTGATTGCCACAGCATTGAACTCTTCTGAGCCTTTAGATCTATAAAACGGTAACACATATTCACTCTTGATCTTGGCTGCGGTATCTTCGCTCCTGCTATTTATTCAGTCTCATTTCACCTGACCTGCGTTAGCCGTCAATCCCTACAGATTGACTGTAGACCTTGGAGATGTCGAAGATGCAACAAGATTGAATGCTGCCTGTGTTCAAGAACTTGCCGCCGATGGCGAATCACCTTATTTCCTCACCTCATACCCCTACCTACTTTTAATATCCAACACTATTCTCAAAACCCTATCGGCTTCCTCAAACCCTTTGAGTCCAATCGCTGAATGGTGGTACTCAAGATCCGTAATTATTCACCAATCAATCATCAGAAACTCAGCTTCTTCATTACACGAAATCATTTTCACCAACTTGGCTAAGGATATGTTAGAGCCTCTTCTTTCAAAGTTTTCATCTTCTACCAGCAACTCTACCAAATCATATAGTCTACAATCTCAGCTGTTCATCAATTCTATTCCTCCACTTATTACAAAGAACCCCCGGTTATGGAAGATTGTGGCTCGTGTTGAGTTGTGGAGAAACAGACCCTGGACATCCTTAGATGCTTATAAGAAGGGATTCCGTATTTTCACACATTTACCTAAAGTCGAGTCAGAAGAAAAGGCCTAGTATGAAGCTGTGGATTACTGCGGAGATCTTATTGATGCATACACTAACTTAGGCTTAATATATGGGAAGCACGGTGATGGTTCAGTTGTTTGTAGCAACTGGAAATTTGAAGCCAAATTCGCAGTCAGGGTTCTTATTGGAAGAGGTAAAAGCTTATGGGATGGCTCTGAAGGATGGAATAAACTACAAGCCATTGAAGAAGATCTTCCATCTGCGTAAACTATTCGCTTATTTTTATTCACTTTCAAGTAATAAGTTGAAATGTTTTCTATATTAATACCAAAACCAATTAATGAAAGTAGCATACTATTTTAATTACAAGTCGGAATCCTTCTTTCCAACTTCAGTTTGATAGCTCTCAGCAGCTTTGGATGCAGCCTCACGGTCAGCTGCCATTTGTTCTCTTCTTTTGACAGCGTTTTCTCTAGCGGTTTTAGGATCGAGTTCGTAGTAGCCCATCTCACTGGCTTGGGCAGTAAACTTGAAGTATAGGTCCTTGACTTTGGCGGGTGTTTTGGGGTTACTGACAAGATCGTCGACAATTTTCTTGACTTTTGCAAACGCCTTTTGTTGTTCACCGGAGTACGCAAATCTAATTCTCAAAAAAAAGGAGTACGCAAGCACGGCCACAGTGGATCCGGATCTGAATGTAATAACTTCCAATACAATTCTCAACATAACAAGCATGTTGGCGTAGGCAAGCATTTCGGAAAACTGAGCAATGTGTTGAGATCTGAGAGTTTCAATCTTTTCAGCCAAGGACGAATTCGGGTTCATTTCAGTAGCATAATAATTACTGGCCTGAAGAAGAGAGTATCCAAAGAAGGGGACGATTTTGATCCAGTGCCAGCGAGATAACAGCCAAAGAAGGCCAAGAAATCCGTATTGAAAATTTTCCATACGTAACAAAACATAGAATGAGGGCTTGATACCTCCAAATCGATGGTACAAAGAAAGTCCATATGTCACAGCGACTGCGAGGAAAAGAGTTCTGTAGAGTAGTTGACCGATCAAGGTACCTCCCTGGAACAAGAAGAAGGCCAAAGTGAACAAAACAGAAGTGACCACAATAACAGCATGACCTTTGAGGAGTTAGTTGATCATTCTCATCTGCCTCTTTACATCTCGTTCTAGATGCTACTTACCTAGAGCCCAGTAGGGTTTCAAGTTCTAGTTGCGTTATTAGCTTGTGATTCACATGAAACATCGTCAATTGTATAAACATACATCAGTTTTATTGAAAGTCACATTTGATTCCTTAGTGGTTTCAGGCTTTGTGGTGCTAGTCGTTGTAGTAGAACTCATCTTGGGTTTGCAACACAGTGTCGATTTGACATCAAGATGGAGAGAGAAATAGTTCAAGGGGAAGGGAATTAAAATATGTGGGCGGAATTGCATTCGTATTTGGAACAAAAAGGATAGTATCTGAAACATATGATTTAGCACTCGTATATTTTATTATGGCCTGAACGGGAAATCATCTTTTACCTAGGATAGAGCACCTATTCCAAATGAGTTTGCGTAAATGGATAGATGCAAAATACATTATACACTTAACTAGATAGTTTATTTCAAAATGTTATAACATTATTACTCAGTAATATACATGGACCACTTTTCGTGGTCTGGCCATATAATATTTGAATCTTCTGTACTCCTCACTTTTCACAAGGAAACGCCGGTCCAAGTATCGTTGGAAATAGAAGATACTGTCAGCATCATCTTCACTGTCTTCTTCTGTGTGTGGAATACTCGATTGGGGATATTGACACGAGTATGGATAGCAGTAAAGAGTTGTCTCTTTGCGCTTTTTGAGTTTATTGATTAGCCGGCGATACCAGGGTGCTTTATCTAGTTGAACAGCCATTAAACGTTGTAGACATAGACTAGTGAAATGTTCTATGCATAGGAAGGTATTCTGTTCATGAGCATATCGATGCTTTATATATACTTGACATTTTTTGATCATCTCTGAGCTATGTCCAAGCACTTGAACCTGATGTAGATGAAATGAGGTGTCTTGTTGATTTGAGGTTGCTAAGCAAGTACTATTTCAAACTGTGGGCTTTAGTCTAGTACTTGGAAGCACTGTCGCAGTAAAAGTGCAAGTACACTCATAGTTTGAGTGGTATCTCAACAAAGTCCTAAGTGTGCTGTTGTGCAGATTCATGGAGGTCATCCATACACAAAGACACAGTTTTTTGCGATGCACAAGAACAATCTAGTGTATATCGTTTTACACTAGATCTGTCTGTTACATGGTAGATTTAGCTGGATCATTAGATTAAAAATGCAGTTTACACAAGATCCTCAAATATTCTAGAAATCAATAGGAAAAAAGTTCAAAGTTAATGAATGTACTTTCGTTAATTCATTGGTGTTTTGGCTCATTACAGATATTTGCAATGCTATTATTCTCTGTATTCACTGCGCGGCTCCATAATAGGTAACGGGAGGCAAAACCATTTGAAATTTTCCAATTCAAATATTTTCCAATGTGTTCCAAAGATTCTTGAACCAGCAGCCGAGGAAACATTTAAATCCAGATTTGTTTGAAAATGCCGACATTTTCTTCATACATCACCAAGCAACGACTAACATTTTAAATTGAAATGAAAAAACCTTACGTTGTGGTCTTCAAAGACGAAAAGCCTAGTGCCTCCATCAGTGGCAATAGCCCAACAGTTGATCCTGTTGAAAATGACATGGAAGAACAGGTACTCAAAGAACACTCAGGACCAATTTCCTTGAGTGATATTATGGCGGCTCAAAAGACTGTTGCGCAAAGAAGAAAGCAGGAGGCTAAGTCTAAAACATCAGCTCCGCGAAACACTGCGATTATTGAGACATTGGGTGATCAATTCGAAAGGACTGAGTTAGAAGACGATGATGACGACCAGCCAACAATTGCCGACAAGATCATGTCCAAGATCAACCAAACAACTGAACCTCCCGAGCATCAAGAAGAAGGTGTACTTTTACCACAAAAAGTGATTTCTGCGTATGTCAAAGTTGGAGAACTTCTCGCGGAGTATCGTACAGGCGCGCTACCCAAGCCGTTGAAGCTCATGCCTTCTCTCCAAAACTGGACAGATGTGCTTTACGTTACTCAGCCTGAATCTTGGTCTGTCCAAGCTGTTTGCGAAGTCACCAATATTTTTATTTCTTCACTTCCGGTTGCTGAAGCTGAAAAATTCGTCTACATTGTTCTTTTAGACCGATTTAAAACAGAGTTAGATCCGACTAGGCCTCGCGCCCCAGGCGCAGGTGCAAAGACCTTAAACACTCATATATTCCGTGCACTTTCCCGGTCTCTATTCAAACCGGCTGCTTTTTTCAAAGGGTTTTTGTTGCCTTTGGCCGAATCGGGTTCCTGTAGCCCCCGCGAAGCCCTTATTGCTTCATCTATTCTGACCTCAGCTTCGATTCCTGTTCTCCATGCTTCAGCTGCTTTGCAGCGATTGGCAGAGTGCGAAAACTACTCTTCGGCTATATCAGTCTTTATCAAGACATTGTTGATGAAGAACTACGCGTTGCCTTATAAAGTTATAGACGCATTAGTTTTTCACTTCATGAGGTTCCGCAACCCAAGGAGCAAAAGAGAAGACAATTTAACAGTTGTATGGCATCAATCTTTTCTTGAGTTTGCCAGTAGGTATACCGACAATATTACTGATGATCAAAGAGATATGTTGATAAAGGTTTTGAAAATTCAGCGTCATAAAGATATTACGCCTTTGATTAGAAAAGAGCTGTTGAGAGGCAAAGACAGGCCGTTTGAAGGAGGATCATGAGCTTACAAGGTTGAACTCCATAAGACATTATCAAGTGTTTTATTTCTTAAATTTGTTCATTATCATGGTCAAGCGTATTTGATACGTTTAATTCAAGAATATAATACACATAGTACTCGATATTTTTATTTGCTTGAGCTGTTACAAGCAAGTAAATTGCGACTTTTTGTTTCATATAAAGCAGGCATTGTTCGAAATACCAAATGTAGATTAACTTTTTAAAAACCAGCGTTAAACTAATACAAAATACAACTCGCTATGGAATAAATGTACTGTTTCCGTAATATTACACTACCAGTCTGATCTAGTACCCAAAATCCCTCAGTGTAAAAGTGCAACTGAGGCAGAAGTAGTAGGAACAGACGAATTAGAGTCAATTGAAACCATAGCGTAAATCCAAAAAAAGATCAAATATCAAGCTCATTATGCTTTTCTGCCAACTGCTTGGAAATCCCATCCCAATAGCTCAATCTTCTCACTGCCTGGCCTGCAGCCGCCAGATCGTCTTTGGCAAACGCGGCATCCAATTCATCGACAGCCTCGTTTACGCGAGCATTGTTCTCTTCTTGAAGTTCAGCAACTTCTTCCAACGTAGTTGCGTCCATGGCCCCCTCACGGGCAAGCATGACTTCCATCAGTAAATCTGGATCGTCTGGAGTCTTTGCTGCATCTTCCGATAACGGGTCCTGACCCCTTGATTGCAAAATGTGTTGTGCTCGTCGCAACGGGTGTAAAAGGGTTTGATACGCTACTGAGACAAGAGCAGACTGATCATCAGTATCGACGTGGTGATCCGGATGGCTGGACTTTTGTAGTTGGTAATACTCTTGCTTCAAAGCGGATTTGGGGACTTTGAAAGGCGCATTGGGAGGACCGCCTTGAGGAAACGTCCGTGGGAAAAGGGCATAGTAAGACTTTGTGCTATAAAGTCTGCGAGCAGTACGTAGAAACATTGTGAAATATAAGATTGTACGTAAGATGGAGGAGGATGGAATTTTAATGGGGAAGTGGGAGTATAGAAAAAAAATTGGGACTTATGGGGTACGGCAGTCCAGGAACATCGCGATGAATAGTCCAAATCAAAAAGTTATTATTGATATGTCGTCGACAAAAAAACAATTCTATTAATTAGTAATAGATTCCATATACTTGGGAAACTATACAAAAACTCATAAATACAAAATACAATACATGACAAAAACCTATGCAATTTTTTTACTAGCACTGACAAAGCCAGTACCTTTAACAGAGCAAATAAGTTCATCTCCTCCGTTTTGCTCACGTATCAGCACCTCGATACCCCAGAATTTTTTAATCATGCGTAATGTCCGAACAAACTTTTCGTCAACAACACCGGCTCCAATGCAAATACGGCCAATGTCTTCCTTTCCAAGAGCCATCAAAACCATTGCAAGTGAGACTTGGTTTCTTCCAACGACACCGCCAAGCGAGATCTCTTCCAGCAATTTGGCAGCTGTCAGTTTACCCAGGTCCTCCGGGGTATCACCAGGCCCTGCGACGCTTTCCGCCGTATATGCCCATCCGGCCTTCGTCTCTGCCACAATTGTAACACCAAAACCAGGAGATTTACCAGACTCATCGCCACGAGCCACATCAGTGTAGATGAACGTTTCGCATTGTGTAGGACGTAGCACGTCACGGGCAGCCTCGACAATTCTGTTGACTGAAGCAGGGGAAACACGGGTAGAGTACGCAATACCTCTGATTTTCGAAATCTCCGGTGCGTATGTAGCATGCAAGGTTGTTGGGTGAAGAATAAGATGCGGCATGGATAGATGGACTTCACCACCTCCCAGAGGAGGCGCACCTCTTTTGACAATACGTAGTTCGGACCGCTCGATTCCAAACTTTTGTAAAATGGGAAATACCGCTGTACGGATAGTGTCTACTCCAAGATCAATATTGGTACTTGTGATTCCGTGGAAAGTAATATTGGTAGCTTTCTTGCCAAACGGTGCCAGTAAGAGCACAGGTTCGATGTAATATCCAATTCCGCGTGTGAGAGGACAGGTGTGTGTATGCGAGCCTCCGATCAGCAAACCGGGCTTGTAGATAATTGTTGTACCGGTATATGAGATTTCGATCAAAGATCCGTTGGTAAGCTGTTCAATCAGTCTGAGAAACGAGACCTCATAGTCGCGCAAACCAGGCTCAAGATCGTCGGACCGGATTCCAGTGATTTTGACAGCGCGGCCGCTCAGAGTTGACAGAACTATTCTCAGTCTAAAGTCTTCATGACCTGAGAAGATCACAGGCTTGGAGCCGGTTGATGCCATTGTGATGATGTTTAGAGTATGCTGAAGATATGGTGATCTAAATGAAAGATAATTTTTCAGCGTTGGGAGAAAAAAGTGCCCCGGTTTGAATTTAGTCGTAATTTACCCTACCCTAAACGGTCTGTATAAACTTCTCCAGATCAATACAAACGCGATATCCATCTTTTATCATCATCAACACAAAACACACATTCTCGTCATTGTCACTGTATCCAAAAAAAAATGACTGATTCTCCCACACCCGAACTTCCACCTCCAACCAAAAAGTACAAGACGGGTACAGACCAGCCGCCACAAGCTGGCAGCAATGTCGACCCTGAAGCACTTTCCGATGCTTTGCTGTCGGCTGGTGTTGATCTTAAAGAAGAAGAAAACATCATGTCTTTATCATTAAACACATCGTCAACCAACAACGGGCCTGGGTACAATAATTTCCACACTACTCAATCCCAGTCTTCACAGCGATCGCAACCGACTGTGACGCCACATACCCCATTTCTGGAATTGGCCAAACTCAAGCAGCTTTTGGACTCTGCTTCGACGGATCTTGGACTGAGCTCGTTGGAAGCCGACGCAGCATCAATGGTTGTTTTACGGCTAATTTCCGTAGCCTGTGAAGAGTATCTCAAAGATATACTACAAACTGCTCTGACGTTGTCAGCACACCGACGACAGCGTCCGTTAGCAGCACCTCATTCCGAGCTATCGAAGGCACTGCGACAAATTGCCCAGCGCGACAAGGACCGCGAGTACCAGCGAATTGCAAATAAATTGACGTCTGGTGCCGGAGGAGAAGGAGGTGTGAACGGGGAAGGAGAAGATCCCAAAGCAACGTCAGAAGAAAGTCAATACAAGGCTGCTAACGCTACGGCGCTGATGATGACTTCTGGTAAACGAAAGTACAGCTGGATGACCAAAGACTCGTCGTCGTCTTCAATTGCCGGCGCAAATGAAAGAGCGCGGCCGGCGTCGGATGGAGTCAGATTCAGAGAGGCGCGAGAAGAACCGGGACTAGTGCTGCGTGATTTGCTTGGGGCTTTGGAGGAGCAGCGTATGGGAGCAGAGAGAACGCTACAGAAAGGATATGCTAAGCTTAGGAATTGATGGTCCTATCAGTACTATGTAAATGTCCAATCTGATGAGTGTATTTATTAAGGGCTTTGTGATTATAGGGTCAAGTTTAGATACATGTTTGGGGAAAGGCTTCTCATTGCTTTTGAATGATTTAAAACATTTTTTGAAGAAGAGCTTATACCAACCACACAATTCAAGTAAATTGTTCATCCAATACAGATTTAATAGGGCCGATAAACAGACTATTATAATCACTAATTAAATAAGTATTTCATCATTCGCCCTTCTTTCGCTTCGGCTGATATTCAACTTCAGCACATAACTCATGCCATATATAAATTGGCCTAAATCTTAATTATTTTCATCCAACTCTTTTGTTCTTTCTCACAAATGTGTAGTACGCTTTCGGCTAAACCTAAGAAAATCCCAAACAAGAATTGTACCAAACCAGTTACATCCAAGAAATCAAATGTAAAATGAGATCTTCAAGATTTCAACCACCGCAACAACTTCAACAATCTCCATCTTCACAATCAACACTGTTAATCTCAGTACACATATTGCGCTCGTGTGCAGGACAAGACATTTTGTCATAATTATATTATGAGGGTATATTTAACAATAATATCGTCTTTAACGCATCTATAAGACCCGCCTGAGTTCCAGAATCGTCTTATTACTTGCGGGTTTTTGTTTCGTTTCCGTTGAACAGTGTAAAACCACGTCAAGGCAATTAAAGACCTATACACAAGGGCTCGGACATCCATAATAGGGTAACAATTGTTCATGAGATGAGAATTTTCAAGTTGGGCGAAACTCACGGATCTTGCCTCTTATTACTCTCTCCTGATCTTAATTTTCTGAGTCATGTAGTATATTGGCTCTTCTGTGTATCTGTACTTGGAATCAACAACAGTGAATTATACCATAAAATATTGATTCAATCCTCTAAAAAATCTCAGTAATATTCTGTGTCAATTTGGTTGTCTTGACATTCTGTATTTTTAAAGAAAAAAACTGTTTTGCAGACTTATTCTACAAATATCCTGTCCAACACAATGAGTCAGATCACGTATTTCGAATCCAAATCCCTACTTAACGTTGGACTTTCCTTTGTCAACGCCGCGTTTCTTGCAATAGCCGGTTCGGTCCTTATTGCACGGTTCACTGTTCTGCAGAGCTTGTTGCGCTATGGCAAAACGCTCACGACAAAGCCAGAAAATGATAAATCCAAGGTCATGAATTCTGAACTTGGATCGGGTCCCGAATCTGCTCTTTCATACAAATTCAAGCCAGTTTTACTACTTTTGAAACCATTCAACGCAATCTTCCAATTCTATAGCTCTTGGTACGTCCCCAAACACTGGTTCTGGCAATTCTATCTTTTCTCCGTCATTCTGGGTTTGTCTACCCTATCATACATCATCTCTTCATCTTATACCAATACCTCTTCTTTGGTCTCAATCTTTGGTTCACCTGGCCCTTTCCTCGTTTTCTTAGAACTAATCCAGAGCACTCGACGTCTTTTCGAATGCCTTGTATTGCATTGGCCACGCCCGGGCTCTCGACTCCCTGTCATGCATATCACACACTACATCATCGGCTTTTTGTTCTATGCTCTTGTCAACTTATTCCTGTTTCTAGTCAACTTGGATCCCAATTCTCCAGCGCAATCTGCTGACGGCAGTTACTCAACCATGAGCACTCTCAATATGGGCTTCACACTATCGTTGTTTGCATTCGCATTCTTTGCACAGCTTACGCACCACATCCACCTCGCAAACCTCGTCAAGTACAGCCTACCTACTTTTGGTTTATTTCGCTACGTCGCCTGTCCTCACTACTTTTTCGAACTCCTCATCTACATTAGTTTTTGGTTCGTCTTACCGCATGGCCCTAGCTCGCACGGATATAGAACAACTTTGGCAACGATTTGGGCCTGGATCGTAGTAGGCCTTTCAATTTCGGCTACAGAAACGTATTTGTACTATCAGGCCAAATTCGGCGTTGGCAAAGATCCTTCGGAAAAATACTACAAAATCATTCCTTTTGTATACTAACCAGCATTGAACTATAGAAAATTAATTATGTGTATATATAAAAACAGAACTTACATGATGACCTCGTTCTTGACATCGGTCTTGATCTCCTTGTGAGGCAAAACAATAGTGTTTTGAACAAACACCTCATTGCCCACAACGACATCGCTGGCCAAAATAGTAACGGTGTGAACCTTAGTGCCCTCCTTGATCACAGTGCTCTCATGGTCGTCCAAAGCAGTGGGAGAACCCTCGATTCTGGCCCACTTGCCAACCTTGACACCCTTGGACACAATACTGTGCAAAACAATGGCGTTCTCTCTAACCTCAACGTTGTCCAGGATTATACTGTCATTGACACGAGCACCCTTGCCAATCTTAGCATTGGGGCCAATGGAGACGTTAGGTCCCAGCTTAGCAGAAGGATCAATAGAAGCCGAGGGGTCAATGTACACGGGAGGAACAATGTTGGCGGAAGGTTTAGCGTAACCAGGAGACTCGGGGTCAGCTTGGAACACTTGTTGCAAGTAGAGAGCGCTGGCAGGAAGAGCTGATCCAGCAGTCTTGATTTGTCTCCAGAAATCCTTTGTTTCGTAGACATAAAATGAGCCGGTTTCAGGCAGCTTGACAAGGATGTCTTTCTCCAAACCAAGAGTCTCGTTGTCGTCGTCAAACTCCTCAAAAACAGCGTTTTCTCTAGTTTTTTTGGCATCTGCAATGACGTCAAACAAGCTCTTGTCAAAGAGGTAGACACCTGCATTGATCAGGTTGGAAATTTGGCCTTCAGGCTTCTCAACGTAGTGGACAACCTTTCCATCGGAATTGCTAACAATAGCACCAAAGTTGGTAGCCACGTTCTTGGGGACCTTTGTGCCCAGAATCACAGCCTTTGCGTTCTTTTCGGCGAAGAACTCGTTAATCTCAGCAAGAGGGAATGAGCAACAGACATCAGCATTGATGACGAAGAACTTGGAGGGGTTACCCTTGAGAATAACATCTCTGAAGTGGAACAGACCACCGGCAGTGCCCATAGCCTTGTATTCTCTCAAGTACTTGATGCTGACATCAGGGTACTGCTTTTGAGTCTCTTGAATAAAGTCTTTGAACACAGTGTCGTCGTAGAATCCGACCAGAAGGATCTCCTTGACAGTGGGGACAGCCACAACCGAGTCGATGGCGTGGGAAAGAATAGGCTTACCAGCAACGGGGAACAGCACCTGGAGATTCAATTAGTTTCAGCACAACAGTCACCAAACATTGCTTCAACATACCTTGGGGATATCCAAACTGAGAGGTCTGAAACGAGTACCTCTGGTTCCACCACCGACCTATAATACATAGTTAGCAACCACTCTCCACAGTTATCATCCATCATCACGATATGCATACGAGAATTAGAGCTTTGGATGCCATTGTAAATATTGATAATGAATGTGTTTAACAGTCAATTGAGTAGTTTTTAAAGATGAAGATGAAGTAAAAGAAGAAAGAAAGAAAGAAAATCAACACGAAACCCAGCCCTTTATTTTAAAACACACATACAAACGCAACGTGGACGCCTTTTTCCATTCCGTTCCATTTAAATTAGCACGCGCATTTCCCACACGCTCACCAGTACACACCAGCACCGCCGCATCAGCAGAAACTGGAGTCGCAAGAAACGAAACAAATTTGGTCACCAACCAGAAATTTACAGCTTGAAACATGAGACTTGATAATAAATGCTTTGAACTTTTTTTTTGGTTACTTTATCTTATGTACATTTCGTCAATCGCCGTTGGTAAAATACCACCGAAGAGTATCAGTAGTTCTATCGCAGAAATGAGTTACATTCAATTGATCAATGGGTAATATGTTTCTAATCAGCTCTTGGCAGATACAAACTGTCTTTTATCGCGAATGTCATCGCTCTTGACAACTGTGTTTGTGCTTGTCTTTTCGCGATTCTCTAATTTAGTTCCGTTCACAATCTTGACAATCTCATCCTTGTCCAGGGTTTCGTACTCAATCAAACCCTGCGCCAGTCGTTCCAGCTCTTTGTTCTTTTTCTCCAGCATCTCGCGAGTCCGCGATTCGGACTCTACCAGTAACCGTCTGATCTCGCCCTCAGCCAAATGACGTGTGCTGGCCGACCAGTCGTTCCAGTTTTCTGACAGCTGCACAGGACCAATGGCATCCGACATACCGTACGATGTGACCATGGCACGGGCAACTTGTGTCGCTCCTCGAAGATCAGAGGAGCATCCAGAGGTCACGTTTTCAGGACCGTTAATAAGCTCTTCGGCAATCTTGCCGCCCATAAACACGTCGAGTCTGGCGAGCAGTTCTTGTTTGGTTTGATCGTACTTGTCGAGCTCGGGAAGCTGGAAGGTGATTCCGAGGGCGGATCCACGCGGAAGGATAGTGGCCTTGTATAGACTTGTTGCACCAGGAGTGTAGAGAGCCATGATGGCATGGCCAGCCTCGTGATACGCAGTGTTTCTGCGCGACTCTTCAGTCAAGACCATAGTCTTACGGGCAGCGCCCAGCAGAATTTTGTCCTTTGCCCATTCAAAATGCTGCATGTTGACGGACACGGCCTTTTGTTGCGATGCGTAGATGGCGGCCTGATTAACGAGATTCATGAGGTCAGCACCAGAAAAGCCAGGAGTTCCACGGGCAATGACAGACTGGTCAACATCGGAGGCAGTTTCAACTTTTTTCATGTGGTGGCCAAGAATGGCGATTCTACCCCGGACGTCTGGCAGGTCAACGTTGACGATTTTGTCAAATCTACCGGGTCGCGTGAGAGCTTTGTCGAGCATTTCTGGAAAGTTTGTGGCAGCAATAAAGATGACGCCTGTTGTTTGCGAGAAGCCGTCCAGATCAACCAGAAGCTGGTTCAGGGTTTGTTTTGAGTATGCATGGTCTTTGGGGTTTCTTTTTCCTCCAATAGCGTCGAGTTCGTCGATAAAGACGATAGCTGGAGCTTTAGCGCGGGCAGAAGCAAACAGTTTTCTAACACGTTTGGCACCCACACCGACGTACAGTTCGTCGAATTCTGAACCACTCATGAAGAAAAAGGGAACACCGGCCTCACCGGCTACAGCTCTGGCCAGAAGGGTTTTACCAGTACCAGGAGGACCTGTGAGCAAGATACCCTTTGGCAGCTTTCCACCCAAGCCAGTGAACTTTGAGGGGTCTTTTAAAAACTCGACAACTTCTTCAAGTTCGGCTCTTGCCTCATCGACACCTTGAACATCGCTGAACTTGACGTTTGATTTTGTAGACCCGTCTTGACCAACGCCGTTTTTAGAGTTGGCGTCCATATCGGGAGGACCTCCTTTGAGAGCGGATCCCAAATCGCCGCCAAACATGCTTAGGCCGTTGTAGATGCCAAAACCAGCAAGAGCAAGAGGGATCAGCCACCGCAACCATCTTGAGAGTATTGTAACGCTGCTTTCTGCGACCACGACGTGTAGTGGCTCTGAGCTGGTTCCTTTGTTGCCAAAAGTTGCGTGTGATTGGTTGATGAACTGTTGATTCATGGAACCAGCAGGTACACCACTTGCTGCCAAAAGGGATTCAACTTGTGTGGCTTTTTCGGTTTCGCCCAGGAGTCTTAAGGCTTGGGCATAGTAGCGTTGGCAGTCTTGATCTTTTGCCACACCGTTACTTTCGAATCGGGAAATCACGATACTGGGATAGTTGTTTTCGAGCAATGTTCTGTAGAAATTTGCTTGTACTTTTGGATTTGACAGCGATTTGTTGGCGGCTTCTTCTAGGATTGAGAGTTGAGCAGATGCGGAGTTTGAGGAACTACTGGAGGCCGAGAGAGAAGCGGGCCAGAAGAACGAGCGAGACTGCGATCTGTGTAAGCTGTTGATGATTAGAGATTTAGTGAGCAGTGCCTGCGTAGGACGATAGGCACCTCTAAATGCTTTTAGTCTTAGCATTGCAGGTGTTTATGTGGTAATTGTTGAGAGAGATATTATATGGTGTGGATGTGTATTTATGGGAAAGAGGAAAAGAGAAGGAGGAGAGCAAAATGCGTGGAAAAGTTGTTTAAACAAACATCAGATTATGGACAAAATTGGTTGGCGGATGTGTGTTTTTGTATGGGGCATTTTGGAGTGGGCTGGAAAAATGGCCAGCGGAAACTGGAAAATTCCGGGTTTTGCGAGGTCGCGGACCCATGAAGTTACCCGGCGCTCGATGTGGAAGAAGGGAAAAGGGGAAATGGGGATCACAAACAGATTGGGTTTAGTGCGTATGGGGTTTGAACAATATCACATGACTTGTGTCTACTCAAGGATGTATATTGTGACATGTATTTTGTATGATGTACTATGTTATATTACCGATGAGCAATGTAATAACAGTACAGGGCAATAGACTCAGCAACCGATATGTATCATCATCACCAATAGCATAATTGGCAAATATATCTTATAGAGCTTGATATTATAAGGTTCTACTACTGCCATGTTGTAACAAATGATTCACGATGAAAAGTGACAGTGATGAATTATTCTACATAATATTATCATAGATGGGATTGTGCACTTCATGTCTGAACGTGTGGCTACAGAAACACGAAAGAGATTAGGAATGGAAGAAAGATGAGACTGAATAATAATGTACCTTGATACAATAAACTTTCCCCCCATTGTTGCAAAATTCTATTTGTTCATTCACTGTATAACGCCCAAGATGAAAATGTGATGAATGCAAACTTTATTGGATATAAGCATGAATCAAAATCAACATGAAAGGAGAAATAAATGGATCTGAGCGTTGAATGAAACCTTGCTAAGTCTAAACGCAAAGTGAAAAAAAAATTCATGCAACGGTGAACTTAAGTAGTTTCTGGTAGTACAATGACTGGGTTTGTGTATTTTTATATCAATACAACATTGTAGCAGTGATGCTACTATTACAGTCTATTTGTTGTAATGTATATTCACAAAGACAACATCATAGATGTAGCTACTTACCTTCCAATCACATTGTCAATGTAACGACAGTATTCATGTGTATGTGCATTCAGATCATTCTTGCCGAGATCATCTGGACTCAATTCGCAAATGCATCGTGTGTACATTGAACAATATCGTGATGGAAACGATGTGCATGGCCTTTTTCTACTCAGCCAACAGCAGTGGAGATTTCTGTGAATTTTGTACAGTGTCCGTACCTCAAGAACGGCTTCTTTGCAAAAAGCGTGTGGGTTTATGGATACAAAACATTATCGTCTGTCCATTTCTCAGGGTGTGTGTGCCAGTTCTATTTTAAGCAACAACAACAACAACATGGCACGAGTGACTCTACACTAATTTGTTTACTTTTTAACCACAACTTGAATGTGGTGTAAACATCACATCTGTTCGGTTGTTACTCCATTCAACCACATCGCCAACACCCTTCTTCATCTCTCTCTCTCTCTTCATTACACCTCTCTGATCTTCAATGAAACAACTTTCTCTTTATAATAACGTTGGAATTGATCTTCAAATAGCCTAACCAGCCGACTTCTTGAGACTAGACTGCGCGTGTGCTCGCTTGTTTGAATGAGGTTTACATTGTTTGTTTAGTAACCCAATCACCTTTGTTGTGAATATGGTAATATCTGGAGCTGCTCATCTCTAGAAAATTCACCAACTCTCGAATTCAACATTACACCATCTCCAATCCAGTCCAGTCTGATCCAATTGACTCCACTCGACTCGAATCAACTTACAACTCAACGCAGTCCACTCATGAAATTGTTGCAACCCTTTTAAAACCCAGAGAAATGCATCGCCGACTCTATTTGCCTCCAAACTCCCCATTTTCGTCTTGTTTTGTTCTGTTTTTGTATGATTCCCTAATCCAGTTTAGCGTTTCTATTTCTGTATGTGTGCTTGAGAAAAAAAAACCCTTTCCTATTCTCCCTTTTTTATGATTTTCTTTTCTTTTTGATGAATTTTTGCGGTGGATTTAAAAGTAACAATTTCTGCTGTTTTTTCTTTCGTTTTCCTTCTTCCTCCTTTTCACACCCACTCGAACTCCTTCACCTTTTTCCCCTCCACCCTCCTTACACATATTCATAGCAATGAAGTTCGCTCGTTCTGCCCTTTTGGCACTTGCCTCATACGCTACTCTTGCATTCGCCGACGACGGCGTCGTGACCTGCGGTGCCAATAAACAATGTCCCGAAGACAAGCCCTGTTGCTCGCTCTACGGTGAATGTGGTACTGGATCCTACTGTTTGGGCCCCTGTGACCCCAAATATTCCTACAACCTCACCGCTTGTGCCCCTGCCCCTATTTGTAAATCAGGCGACCATTCGTTTTCTAACCAAAACAGAATTGTCAAAAACACCAAATACCTTGGTGACGCCGATGCCGCTGACTTTGTAACAAATAACGACATTCTCTCTTTCGACAATTCTATTCTTCTCACCATGGCCAATGGCTCAACCGGTACCGTTTTGACTTCCACCAGAGCCGTCTGGTACGGAAAGGTCTCTGCCACCCTCAAGACCTCTAGAACCCAAGGTGTTGTTTCCTCGTTCATCATCATGTCTGGTGTCCGTGACGAAATCGATTATGAGTTCATTGGCTCTTTCCTCGAATCCGCCCAAACCAACTACTACTGGCAAGAAACCCTCGACTACAGAAACTCTAGAAACGTTTCTCTTTCAAACACCTTTGACAACTTCCACACCTACGAAATTGACTGGCAACCCGACTCCATTACCTGGTCTGTTGACGGTCAAGTTGGCAGAGTCCTCAAGAGAGATGACACTTACAACAGCACTACTGACAGCTACAAGTTCCCTCAAACTCCTTCATTTGTTCAAATTTCCCTCTGGCCTGGTGGATTGGCTTCCAACCCAGAAGGAACCCGTAACTGGGCTGGTGGTTACGTTGACTGGAACGCTCAAGATCTTAAAGACCCCGGATACTTTTATGTTACTCTTAAGGACGTTTCTATTCAATGTTACGATCCTCCTTCCGGAACCAAGTCTAACGGTAGCAAGTCTTACATCTACAATGATGTTGCTGGTCTCGCTGGTAATGTCGAACTCTCTGGCAAGGACACTGTTCTTGGCTCGTTCCAAGCTTGTGGTTTTGATATGAACAAGGGTAGTGACAAGGGTTTGCAAGACGTTTCTGGTTCTGTTCCTACCGGTCTTGGTAACGGTAACAACCACAAGGACGATGGTAACATTCCTACTGCTTCTGCTATCAGCCAATCCTCCAAGGCTGCTTCCAAGACTTCTTCCATCTCCTTGGCCGATGTCACTGGTACTCAATCTTCTTCTTCCAAGGCTTCAAGCTCTTCTGCTGCTTCTTCCAAGGCTTCAAGCTCTTCTCATGCTTCCAAGAACGCCTCTAAGAATTCTTCCAACGGTCAATCTTCCAATGCTGCTTCTGAGACTTCTGACTCTGGTGATGCCGATGCCACTTCCACCGACTCTCCTGCTCAAACCAGCGCTCAAGAAACCACTACTCAAAACAATGGATTTGTTCAAGCCACCACTGCTCCTGCCAAGGCCAATGGTGCTTCTAAGCTTGCTGGTTCTGTTGCGGGTCTTGTTTGTGCTTTTGGTGCTTTGGTTTTCTAAATCTCCTTTCTCATTTTAACGACCTCCTTTTACTTTCACCTTTGACCCACAAACCCCCTCTGTCTCATGAACTCTCTTAATTATTTGCACTTTTTCATATCCATCTCCTTTCTGTATTGACAGGAGCCAGCTGTTTCTATTGTTTTTCTTGTATAAAAAATATATATATAACTTGTCATTTACTAATATAATATCCAATGCTGTTACATTGTCAACAAACTGGTGTTGATGGTTTTGCTATTTTTTATAGTGATTCACACACACACATGGAAAAAAAACGAAAGAAAAAATTTCATTGGGTGTAACGAGCCAACGTGAAAAAGGGGCTATTTCCTGAAAAACTTTTTTTGAGTGAAAAAAAAGGGGAACAACAAAAAATAGGCAGACACACGCGCTAAATCTTATATAGAGTTTGTACCGTGTTTTGTTTTAGTGCATTTCATGGAAGAGATCGAGGTTTAAACTAGGTTAGAGTTGAGTGTTGAGCTTGGTCATGCTGTCGGAGATGTGTGTACACACACAAAGTGGGCTTTTGTGACATGGTTATTCAATGGTTAGAAGGCTTAGAGTGGGTGCGTAAGACTTTGTTAGAGAGCCGGTGTAAGGGGATTGTTTTGTTCAGAGCAGAGAACATTTTGAGTGTGCTTTTTTAGGTACATAAACACATGTAGGATTCAGAGTGGTAAAGAATGAAATGGAGTGTGTATACAGGTAGGGCATAGCATGGCATGGCATGGCATCGTGAGTGGGTGTTCTCAGTAAGGGTCCAAAAATGGGCATGTCGGATTGAAGGATTTTGGAAAGAAAGAAATGAAAAGAAGCAAGAAACAGACAGGAATGATGAATGATGTACTGTATGTAAAGAATCCAAGAGCAATCTTTCCTTAAGTGAAACACCGAGAACGGACTAACTACATGTTTGATCGTGAAGAATTGAGGACGATCTTTGTTTGAAAACAAGAAACGATGTGCAGAAGCTACGGATTGCACTACTGGCCGATGTCAATGCCTTTGATGACAGAAGGAAGGAGGCATTGCGGAGAAGATGGAGTTCTTGAAGAAACAGCTACAACATGAATTAAATCAGAGGGTTTTGCTTAATCGGATACGAACTTTGATAATACTTTTTCATGCTTTCTCGATGTGTAATCAGAGAAGCTTTGATAAACATGTACAGAAGCAACAGAAACAGCCAAATACAGTACGCGATTCCTGGGGATGCCGAATGCCTCGATTTTTGTTTGATCCAACAACTCATAATTGGGAAGACTCCTCACCAGTGACTATTTTGGTCTGACACGACTTACTGTACAGCTCGTTGACCAAAGGAAAAGGAGTTCAGGGCATCATCAAGTCGGACATTTGTTTAAAAACAAGTGCTTGAATCGCCTTGGACAAGGGTCACGATTTGAACCAACACATGCAAAACAAGCAAGCTGAGTGCCCTTAAACGTGTGTATTTTTCTTCGTTGCAAGACAAAAAAAATTGGACGAGACCGGAGTTGAACCGGTGACCTTTCGCACATTCGAAGTAACGATGCGAAGCGAACGTGATAACCACTACACTACACGCCCAAAATTCTAAAAATTTAAGGTTTAGAAACAACAATAATAGTACTTACAGACATACATCATACCTCTTTTTGTTCATTTTTCCAAATTTTGTCCCTAACATTCTCCTTCCCCACAACACTTTCTCTCTCACATTCGCACCATCTTCAATGAACATTCCAAGTCTGAATATTCCACCATCTCTTGACGAAGTAGAGTCACACAGAATATGGGTCTCGTACCCACCTGAAAAACGCGCATCGGTTCTAGTCTTGCTGTATCCTGGATCTACTGAGCGACCTGGCATCCAAACGCTACTAACGAAACGGTCGCAGCGACTCAAAACGTCGCCTGGAATGAGCGCGTTCCCAGGCGGGAAGGTGGACACACCGACCGAGAGTGAGTGGGACTGCGCGATACGGGAAGCGCAAGAAGAGATTGGATTCAATGTGACAAAACATGATGAGTTCCGCAAACTGGCGGTGCTGGGATGCTACATGTCGTATAATGGGATCTGTGTGCGGCCTTGTATAGCCTGGATTCCGAGTGTGGAGGCAGTTTGTGAGCGACTAGAACCTGACGAGGTTGAGTATGCCTTTGGAATTGGGCTGCTCAGTGTCTTGAAAGTGGAGCCGTGGTACCTGGGAGGCGCTTGGATGGACGTTCGGGGGTTTGACTGGATCTTCCACGACTACGCAGTGATAAGATCGCAGGTCCAAGTTGTGGAAGCAGTCCCCGGAAGCGACAACAACAAAGACGAAAAAGTGATTCTCCAGGGCCTCACTGCGCACATGATACTAGATGTCGCGATCATGGTGCATCCAGAGACCGAGCCCGAAATGGAGGTGCTAGACATGGCCGTAGGCAATGAAATTGCATCTGTGTACCGTACTCAACGAAGAAAGATGTAACGATGGAAATCTCTAGTTTGGTAACGATTGCTCTCCAATAAACATGGTTGTTTTAGAAGCTTAAATCAGGTATTTTCCAGTACTACAGACGAAGCGCCCACTGACTCTGCCAATGGCTCATGGGCCTGGTGGCTCTGCCACTTTTTTTGCTTTTTTTTTTTTTTTTTTTTTTTTTCGGTTATCGCTGCTCCACATGAATCTTCAGGTACGCTTCGATTACGCCGTTTACCACCGGGGCCCCAAAAGACATCACCGCCGGAAAACCATTCAATTGGGCTTTTGAAAAGCCTCCGGGACGACCTGTTCTAGCGGTAGGAAACCTGTTGGAAAAGCGCTGATTTCTGGGTCAACGCTCGAAATTCTTTTTTTTTTATATTCCGGAGTTTTCTCCTTTTTCTCTTTCTCTTTTCCTCCTTGTTACCTCTTCTTCTCTAAATACATATCGCCCGTTCGGCCCAGCAACTGTTCTTTTGCTTTTGTTTGTTTGGTCAACTCGCCAATTGCCAGGCCGTCGAGCGTCCTCCTTCTCATCTTCATCTTCATATCCACAGGTCGCTACTGCCAATTGAATTGAGCTTGTGCTTGTATAAGGAAACCTTGCGTGCGTGCTGGACATCAACTTCAAAAGGATCCTTTTTGTATTTGACGAGTTGCTTTTTTTCTGTTTAAAACATTAAAGTAACAAAAGAATATACGCAATATTTGTCCTCTTGTTATTTTTCTAGTTTGTTTCATTTGAACGCATATATACTCTAGAAATAACGGTGAATATTCTCACGAGAAAAGAAAACTGTGCATACAATCATCATCACCATTGACTTTACAGATTCACCATGGCCCAGGCATCCTCTGATCCAAAACCAAAGAAAACGTTTGGTCCTGGTATCTCTCAGCCGAAAAAGTATGCGGTGCACAAGTTTCGTGTCGCACCGCAGACCACCAATGCGGCAGCCATTGTCAGCGGAGCCAATTTGATCAATAGTGCAAGAGCCAGCTTGCCGGGCCAAAACACCTCTAGTGACAGCTTTCAGCAATTGAGCTCTCAGCAGCAGTCACCACAGCAGCCCAATTCATCTGGAATTCGCATGCAGCAGCAGTCGCAAGATTCAGGTGCATTCGCCTCCTCCTCCTCCTCTCCTACTTTATCCAGAACTGCACAACAGCACAGTAGCCCCCTACAAGAGACTCGATTCCATCTGACAGATGATGAGTTCCGCGACTTTGTTTCAACAGCATTTAGCTTTCTCATGCATGATCTGAATAACAGCGTTCGCAACCAAGACTGGTTCTATACTGAGTACCTGAAAAGCTCGAAATGTCCAGCTCGACTCAAATTGTTCAAATCCAAACAGCTCTCGACAAAAATCTACAATCTTCACAAGAAATACAGCGACCTGACGCACAAAAACCTTTTTCTTGGAAACAATGAGCCTTTGATAGCGATTCCGGAAGACGCCATATTGGGCAATTCGCTGGCGGAAAAAGTTGAGGCTGCTCAAAGAAATTACCAACCGCCCAGTTCGGAAACGAGTGACAAAGATGCATATGACAATACGAGCAGTAATCCTCAGTGGGCCAGCACGCCGAACGCACCTGGGAACTCGGTGATACCCCAGCCAGTCTACCAAGCATCTCCACAACAGCATCAACAACGGCATCAACAGCAGCAGCAGCAGCAGCAGCAGCAGTACCAGCAGCCCCAATCATATCAGCCACAGCCACAACAACAGTATCAGCAATACCAGCAGCAGCCGCCGCAACCACAGCAACAGTATCAGCAGCCTTCACAGCAGCAGCAGCAGCGATATCAACAACCACAGCAGCAGCAGCAACGGCAGTACCCACAGGCTCAATCTCAACAGCCATCGCAGCCGCCACAGCCTCAACCACATCAGTATCAGCAACACGCTCAATATCAGTCGGAGTATCGACAAGTCCAATCCGCACCGCAGGAACAACCTTACCAAAGAAATGGACCGCCCACTTCAACCCCTGCCTCACCTGCCACTTACGCGCAATCTGCTCGTGCCGATGCGTCCACGCCGTCGGTCCCACACGAGGTCTACGAAGCAAATGAAGGAGAAATTGGCGAATCTTTTGCTGACGACAAGATCGCCACTTCAATCAATGCCCTCGTTAACGTTCTGTCGTCCCGCGTTGAAAATGAATCTGTGCAAGACGCTTCAGTAAAAAGACTGTCTACTGAAATAAAGAGCCTTGGAGACTCGTTGGGCAAAACCAACACTCGGTTGTCGGGCATCGAATCGGACATTAGCCAAATTAAATCCTATCTTCAAAACATACTCAATCAAAGACCACAACAATAGACGTTCATTCTTATTCTTCATTTTTTAGACAAAAGACATAGCCATATTAATGAATGGAAGGAGAAAGAATTTAAAGTAAACCGCATAGGGGACGTTGAGTTACCTACATATGTATAATAGAATGCTAATATTATGATTTCAATGTTACTCTTTGCAATGAGGTAATAAATATACTATTTGCGAGCCCGTGTAGTGGCACTGACTTCTCGAGTTGTCGCGGAGCCATTGCCAGATGCCCTAGCAGAGGGCTTATGCTGATGGGATGTATAATCAACGTATAACCCTCTTGGCTGGCTTTTGGCCATCCACGACGGAATGACCGAGATAATATCGTCATACGGGTACGCCTTACTGTTGAGCAGTCCGACGTTGCCAAGATACTCCTCGATAGTGGGTGGGCGGATCGGCGTGCTTAGATTCTGCTCGTTGACACTTTGCTCGTTGAGGCATATGAAACAATTGGTCAAAAGAATGCGCACATAGTACCGGGTCGCTATGCTGTCAACGCCCATTGTGCGATGCGGAGAGTTGTCTTTGCACTTGAAAAACTTGGCCAGAAACTCTGTTTCCAAGTGTTTCTGGATCGCTTCCATTGCCACTGCGTCCTCAGGGTCGGCAGAAACATTGCTGGTGGTTGCAATGTAGGGCATATCGGAGTACTGCGAGACATTGCCAAAGGCACGGCCGTCGCTGCGATTGGATTTGAGAACCCACTCCAGCTTGGACTCAGCATACAGCTGCAGCTGCTTGTTTTGGCCCAAAAGAGGCCCGTACAAGTGGACAACTAACCCGTCAGGGGTCATGAGGCCCTGGAATTGCATGTCGTTTTCTCGACGATACGATTCTTTGTAATTGGAGCCGATAAACCCGTAAATGTTGGAAACGCCCACCGCGCTAGCGAGCTCGTACAGCTTGGAAGAGTCCAACCGCACAGAGTCCCAGAATAAGAGCCGTCTGTGTCTCAGGTACAGGTACTCGACTGCGTCGTTGTATACGGTGCTCAGCCATGGTCCACTGCGTCCGAAATCAGTCATGAGATCTTGCAAGTTCGTTGAGAACAACAACCGCTCAATTACCAGTACCGTAGCCACAAGTCTGTCGGGACGTATCCGGTTACGCGACTCAAAGTCTGACTTGAACAACAGCTCAGAAAGCCGTTTCAACTGGGGAATCGTGAACTCCCGTGGAGTTACAGAGTCACGTCGCCATCTTGCCAAAATGTTTACCAGATTGAAAGTTTCAATGACCGCAGGAACAGGGCCGGTCTGAGGAGCTCCCTCTGGGCGCGACGATTTTTTTTTCTGTTTGTTTGCTTGCGATACTCGAAATCGACGAACATGCGAGTGCATAGATCCAATTGGTTTTGGGATACGGGCATTTGACTCCGATGAGGCATAGGACAGCTCTGCGACAAGTGTGGTATGTTCGCTCACAAGAGCACTAGGACCTTCGTATATGAAGTGCAGCCCGTTCTCGGAGTGGATATTGAGAGATTCCAATGACTCGGCTTCGTTGACGGAAATATTGTTTTCTTCGTCTGACGAGGAATCATCGTCGCTCGCTCCAGCCCCTGGATAGTCGGGAGCTGAAGTGATATCTGCTACAGTCGCTTGTACTGTTGTTTCTGAGCTATCATTTCGTGCGCCCGGAACAGGCCTAGAACTGTGTGCAAATTGCAATCTTGTTTGATTTTCCAACTGGTCGGGCTCAGAATCAGTAACGTCCTGATCTTCCGGTGCAACCCCAGTACCTTCTTGGATATCACTCTGGACATTTTCTTGAACGTCGTTTTGAACATTTTCCAGACGGTCTTCTTCTACAGTTTCTTGAGGATTGGATCTAGCGGTCCCCTGAAAACTCGTCTGAACGACTTCCAGATTGCCTAGTCGAGAATTCGCTTGAGCATCATCTGATCTAGTGATTTGACTATTTTCCAAACCACGTTGGATAGTGTTATCAGCGATGGATTCCGAATTCTCACGCATTCTATGATTTGGCTGCTCTGCTTGTTCCAACTCTTGATTCAGGTTGGGTTCATTGTCCAACGATTGCTCAACTGTATTCCTCACTGAAATAGCCCTTTCACTTGATATCCGTCCATTTCCTCTCGTCGTTGTTGTTTGTTTTTGGCGCGGTTGTGAAAGCAAGTTCCCCTGTCGTTGATGAGCATCCCCATTAATATGACTATCTTGTAGCGCTACTCGCGCTTTCTTAGCCGTCCTGCATTCATTGCCCAAAGTCTGGCGCCGCGCTCTCCGCTTCTTCAGATGCTGGCCAACGAGCCCCAAAATCAATGCAGTTATCGAAAGGTCAACATCATCTAATCGATTCATGGTCGGTATATTTTGTCGGGGGAATTTTTGTTTTTGTTTTAGGGCTGTAGGTACGCGCTATGGGAACAAAAGAAAGTGCATCACAAAAATCTCGGTAGTTAAGTGGGAAAAAAAACATAGTTATTTAGTGAAAAGAGGTAATTAACCCGTTTGGTTCAGGTGTATGAAATTGTCCGGCATTTACGTCAAAAATCTCGGTAATATAAGGATTCATCAATGTCATATATTAGTTTAAAAAATGTACACAATCAAACTAAGAAAAGGTCATGCGTCTACATTTTCATTCGTTTGAAACTGTTGACGCTGGCTCGGAATTCATCGCCTGTGCGTAATCGCTTTCCTCCTTTTCCAATCACATCTATTTGTTGGTTAAAGCAGTTTGTCTGGTCGACAACAACCTGATGAACCTGGCCAAGACCTTCTTTTATATCATGGATCTGAGTTGCCATAGTCGTCGAAGTTTCGTTTGCTTGTTGGCTACTCTCTGAAACTTTGTGCTTGCCCGACTTTAAGCGGTCCGCACTTTGACCTACCATTTGAATCAAGTCGCTTATTCGGCCTTCTACTGCAGATTCAGCTTGCTCAACACTTGCTTGACCTGATTGCATCGTCAATCCTAATGATCTTGTTTTATCGTCAAGCCGGGCAATTTGATCGGATATGAGCTCGGCAACTCTTTCGTCCAGCTCAACCTTGAGTTGATGCTTGACGTTTTGAATCTCGCTCACTTGGACATTCATTGATTTTGAAATGGCGTCGCTTAGTATTGACCGCGCTGTTTCTGAAAGCTCTTTGGTCTCGTATTTTACTTCGCTTACCCATGTTTGCAACTCACTCTGGCGTCGTGTTTCCATTTTCATAATATTGTTGGCAGTTCCATCCATTTCGGTCGAAAGGTTCTGCATCACGGACTCGAGGCTTGTTGTTTCTGCTGAATGCATATCTTCAATCTGTTTGAGTAACTTGGCTTTCTGTGCTTTTTTCTCTTCAATATGGCTTTGTAGCATTTGAGACAGCGCGTTTTTTATCTTGTCAGATTGAACCACTGTATCTGCTACATCAGTCTTTAATCTATCCCGAATGAGTTCAAATTGATCAAATTTGGTTTCAATCTTGGTCTTCAATTCTGCAAGCATTTTACTAGTTATCAGCTCGTATGATCGGAATCCAGACTCAATCGAACTTTTTAGTGTGTCAAGATGCGAACATGCAGATGTGCTAACATCAGAAGATCGAGTTTTGAGCTCATCAAAGCCTTGCCGCACGTTGTTTACAATTCCAATACGAGTAGTTTCAAGCCCATCAAGCATGCATTTAAATCCCCCAAATGCAGACTCAACTGACTCTTTTACAATGCTAATCTTTGCGTTTCCCATAGTTTCAAAGTCGTTCAGCACACTTTTTACCAATTTTTCAAAGTGCACGTCTTGCTCTTTCCTTTGCTCTTTCATGCTGTTTAAACTCACTTCTAATCTGGCTTCTATGTCGTGTGTTTTGATGCTTTGAAGATTGAGCTTTACCAGATCCAGTTGTTGCATTTTTTGAGCCTCTTTATCCATTGACTCGGTGATTATTTTGTTCAGTAAGTCAATTTGCGCTATTGCGTCTGATGATACCCTTTTCAGATGACTGCAGTTTTGTAGTAGCTCTTCCGCATACTGTTTTGTTTCGTTGTGTGTTGCAATTTCGTTTTCAAGTTGTGTTTGTGTCGTTAAAAGTGTATTCGTAGTATCTTCTAGTTTATCCTGTAAGTACTGTTAGTATAACTCTGTGACACTCGAGTTCGTAATTGACATACCTGGGTTTCTTTTAGTTCTTTTGCTTTAATATCAAACTCTTTTTGAATCTGCTCGTTTTTGGAAACCAACTTTTCATTGTCTTTTTTGAATCTGGAGTTTTGATCTTCTAATACCTCTAGTCTCAGCTTCTGCTCTTCAATCTGTACTTTCCGGCTTTCATTCTGACTTTCCAGCATTGTCAGCCCCTCCTGACTCATATACACACCGTTTTTCTCACGGGTGGCCACTAGATCATTTCTCAGTCGCTCGATCTCACGAATGTAGTCTGCAATCAGTACCTGTTTTGACAGCGTTTGGTTGACCCTTGGCCGGTTTTTAATACTCTTTGCTCGGTTTGCGTATTCTAGTGTGCTCAAAGTTTCGTCGAGACTGACTTTTGCTGGACTGATTGTTGCAATAATACAAGTCTTTGTGCGTCCACCTAATGAATCTTGAAGCACTCGCGTCAACTTTGATTCGCGGTACGGAATGTGAGGAGACCGCTCTACTAGCGCATTGATCACTCGACCCAAAGTCAATAAACTCTGGTTGATCATACCAGCCTCCCGCGCCCGTAAATCTTGTGCACCTGATCGTCCAATATTCTCCGATCCAGCCAGATCAACCAGATTGAACTTTCCAGTCTTGACGTACTCCTGTCCTTCCACCGTCGTTTGTTTCATATGCAAAGTAATTGTGAACACTGAATGCGATCGACTGGACCGGTCATTGCACTTTGTCGATGCTACCTGTCGCCGAAACGTTCCGTCTTTTAATGCTTTTAGACCTTCCTCCGCATTTCGAACAAATACTTCTTCCATGCCGCTGACACTGACAGATCCGTTTTCTTCAAAAATTCGTACCTTTTTGTTCCCTGCCTCTTCCTCAGGTCCTAGCAGATCTCTAAGCTCCTCATTATACAGCTCGACAAATGAGACCTTCATGGCGAATTCCAGGTCTTTCACCTCGGCAAACAGTCTTTCAACCACTCGCGGTACCACACCTTCCAGCATTGTATATGTCTTACCGGTACCTGTTTGGCCGTATGCAAACACAGTACAGTTGTAGCCCTGGATTACCTCGCCGACAAGTCCTGCCACTGCGCCTTCGAAAATCATATCTTGATCAGCTTCTGGTCCAAATACTCCGTCGAATGCGTATGTTTTACCTGTCGTAACGCTCAATTCCTTCCCACGCTCCAATCCCTCAGCAGCAGTACTCACCACCACCGCACTGCTTTCTAGTAGCTCACGCTCGTTCCGTGGCCGACATCGAACGTACACTTTGATCTGACTTTCTTCGTTGTTCAAGTTATCTACCCCGCTGGCAGCAGTCGTCGCTCCCAATTTGCTAGCTTGCGATAACCGTGCTTTGACACCTGTTACTGATTTAGATCTTGTCTTTATTGTGTTGATTGGCTTTTCTACCAAAGGTTGTCGAGACATGATACCGTGTTTGCTTGCTAGTGAAGTCGGCTAATGGAATGGAGAGAGCCGAATTGTTGAGGATGTGAATGAGTGTAAGTGGGAGATACAAGAAAATAAATTGTGTGCCAAAAACGGTGTTTGCCCAATTTGGAAGAAATAAACAAACAGAACAGATACACAAATCGGTATTGAAAAAATTGGAATATTCGGACTATTGACGCCAGACTATCTTATAATATTTATGAATTCAGATAATGAAGAACTACAATGGCAAAGGCTCTGCTTTCATGTTTTTTTTTTACTATATGATCGTTATGCGAAACGAAAAATGATACTTGAAGGTATTTAGGTTGCTCTATGACAGTTATTTATAAACAACAGGTCTGCATCACAAAACAATCAAACATTTTAAAGATTGAGGCCATTGGCTTATACACAAGACAGTTAAAACTTGACAGTTCTTGAACCAGTCAAAATTTTGAATGGGCAATTACGCCAGTAAATGGTCAATATACATAAACCCATTACATAAATAGAAAAACATCAGTAGTTTTTGGTGAGCTGAACGTACAATCAGAATCATAGATTTCTGCGGACTTGTAGTTATTCATCGGAAGCTGGATCATAATAAGGAATGCTGAAATACGGGATTTACGGTTATGTTTAAAGCTCTCAAACATTACCAGATTGTTAAAATTGAAGTAATCAAGCGAGCACCAAAAAGCGACATGGAAAGGATACCATCCTAACAATTCCGTGCATCGCAAATGAGCTAACAACACCCTAGACAAATCACTCTGTATAGAGTTTGATTTGATAATTCAATATCAATAGGCAAGAGTAAAAAATATACGTAAATTCATAGACAAGGCATGCTTTTAATTGAGTCGTTTTCGATATTTGGTCACAAAAGATCTCATTCAGTATTTGCAAGTTTATCATTCAAAAGCCAGTTGTGATTTCTCATCTCACAACCGTAAATCGGACAGACACAAAGCTGGTCACACTTCAAAACTCACGGTTATTGAGATCCTAAATTCTCTTGACTTTTCGAATCAATAATCTATTTTATCTCACTTATAGCCAGATGTATGATCACAATGCTTTGCAAAAAGACCTCAGAATATAATGAATTTTTGAATGAGCACTATTGAAAAGCAGATGAAAAAACAAGTAAACTAGCGCAAACGAATAAAACAAGGTTTTGTTTAATGGGAATAAGAATAAAAAATAAGAAACAACCTTCAGATAAAAATCTTGTGTAGCGTTCGGCCAGGAACAGGCAACAACTTTGTGTTGAAAAGCCTTTATCGGGGTAGCTTCCAAAAACCTGATATAAATGCACAAGCGTGGGAAACTCCATAATCTATAGTAATGCAGACTTAAATTCGGTCTCTAAATTTCAGGGTCCTGATCCTCGATACAAAAGAAGTGTGTATACTGCCGTTGTGTAGTGTTGTTGTGCCGAGACTTCTAAACCCTGAGTCTCAATCACAACATTCTCGACTTCCTCGTCTCCAATTAATTTCTAAATGTTTCATATCTGTTCTAACTCTTTTTGGCTTCTCTAATAGCTGTTTTCCCTGTGAAACTGACTTCGACTCCTTCGTGAACCTCAAGTCAAGTCACTTTCCTGAATCCTTTTTCTAATTCTTTTTCATGATCCTCATTTCGATTTTTATAAGTATCCTGTTTATTTCTTCTATTTCTATTTTATAATTTTTCATTCCATATAGTTTAATTCAAGCACTCTTGTTCAGTATTCTATCCGCCAATATCTTTCAGTTGGTGCTACTCTTTACATACCAATTTATCTACGTTGGTGCTCTACTTTACATACCAATCTACCTGCGTTGGTGCTCTACTCTACATACCAATTACTCAACGTTGGTGCTTACTCTGTCTACTGACAAACCCTGAAAGTGAGGCTGAGCGGCCATTTGAAGTTGAAGACAGTGGGGCTGAACATCACTGCGCGTGGGGAGGATCAGCCAAACAGGGGGGAAAATAAAGTCTAACCTTCCAGTGCACTCACACTTGACTTTTGAGCTGATTTTCCGTAGAAACAGTACAACGCAGTGCGCATGCTTCAATGTCTTGGAGAGAACAAGTGTATCTTATGAAAATCTGCTTGCGAAGAGTATATAAATACTAGTCGAGATGCGTCAAATGTAGAATGTTTTTTTTTATCATCTATGACTATCTAACTGTGATTCACCCACAATTCAATCATCTACACCAAAAGAAAACAAATTTTGAAACAATGCTTGCCTCTAAAGCTGTCGCACTTGCTTCTGCACCGGTTTATCAATCGCCTGTTTCCAGAGTTGCTTACCATATTGCCGGATGGTCTGTTTGTGCTCTTGGTTACGCTGGCTGGCCCATTGCTCTTCAAGAATACAACTACTGGAAATACCAATAAGCCCATGAAGTGCTTTGCAATTGTCTAGTTGATCAGAAACTACCGAATAAACACATTCTTGTTTCCTTAATATTTTGTGACTTGTAAGATCTGTATAGTTCTATAATGTACTGTTTCTTCTGTCTGTTTATGAACTCGATAACTTGTAAATCCAACCAACCACACAATCAAAAACTACACACTGAATTACTTTAATAAATGATTTTTCTTTTCTTCATGATACGTTGATATGCAAATTTTACTTTCTAATTCTTTGGTATGCTTCTACTTCCGAGTTCAAGATTTGAAACTCCATAAACGAGAGCTTGCTCTCGGCCGCAAGCCGCTCGCGGTAAATCACCAACAGCTCTGGATCCATGGACTCCAGCTCGCCGCGCTGTATCGATATGCTCTCCAAAAACCTGTTCCGCCGCCGGTTGGCCGACTCCTTCACGCTGGTCGCTATATATTCCTTATTATCGAGATCCAGATCGGGGATCGTCGCCGTGGGCGAGAAGGAGGACTCGCACGATGTGTCGCTGGCGTCGGAACTGGTGCTGGCATGCGTCTTGACGAATTCGTACATGTCCTGGTCTGAAGCTGCTGCCCATTCGGCCATGTCAGGAGTGTACGCGTTTGCCATGGGCGAAAGATCAAGCCCGGCTTTGTTGTTGTCGTTCATAATTGCATGCCCCACATATTCCTCATTTAGCGTCTGGCCAGACAATGGGTCCGGGCTTGAGGGATAAATCCAGTCCTCAAACTCAAGCGCCGAAGGCAGCTCGCAAAGCTGTTTCCTGTCCGCCAGCACTTTGTTCCGTTCTTTCACTATCCTCTGTTGGTACTCCATGTACTGCTCGCAAATTCCGCGAATTGTCAATAGACACGCAGTTTCAGCGTCAACTGCGGTATATATTTTGTTGACTGTGGCTAGACATTCCTGCGCGCTTTTGAGAATCGGGTCCAGCGCCGAGTCCGGGCGCAGACTGAGCGCGCTGCAAACATACTGCCACAGCCTGGCTTCGTAGTCGGGGACGGTGATGATTTTCACAGTCTCAGAATCAATGGGATCGCTCTCGCTAGACCCCAGATCAGCGCTATACACGAGCCAGTCGGTTTCGCAAACCATGACCTCAAATACCGTATTGTACTTGTAAACCTCGCCAACCGGCACGATCCGTATCGTTTCCCGCTCATCTACCAATATTCTCTCGTTAGTCTTGACCCCAAACACCTCACTAATCACTTTCCACAACTCACCTTGAAACCTCTCTATTGTTTTCAGCGACTTTAGATTTTCTGTCACCAGGTAGTACGCAAACAGTTCCTTTGATTTCTTCCCTGATCCAAGCTCAAAACCACTATCTGCCTTCACGAACCAACTCAAAATCCACGTCGTCATCCACTCAAATATCCGAATCACGCCCATTTTACTAGCCATTTAACCTTCCAAACAAATATACAAAAAGCGATAGATTCAGCACAAATAATAAAGTCTTCTTTTTGCTCAAGAATAAAATAATAATAAAAAAAGAATACAGAATGTAAAGGATTGTTTACTCTTGAGTCCGAAATAAATTAATATAAAAAAAAAAGAATCTAAGCGGATTTTTTGCTTGTTTGCTTGGAATGATCGATAAAATAACACTGATTTGGGCATGAAACCATTTTGATCAAGTAACACAATGAATTTGATGCAATCGGTAGCCATATCAACATTCCATTGCATGTAAATGGTAATGCTGGGGTACACACACATTTAAAATTAAAAATCAAGGGGAATGCTCGTTCCAGAAAAGCAAACAGACAAATTGGGAAAAAGTATGCACCCACGGTGGGAGTCGAACCCACAATCTTCAGATTTCAGAACTGAAAGACTTTAGAAGTCTGACGCGTTAACCATTGCGCTACGCGGGCAATTTTTATTTAGATTTTTTGATGAGCGTGATAATATACCCCAACGCACAAGAGCTTTGAGTAAATTTTCTGCATTTGCTAAACGGCTGATGTTTCTCTACAACAGCATCATGATTTGACACTGCTGTCCCATATGATCGATTCTTCCCACATCACCTCTTCCACACATACCTGAATAAACACACATCATGTCCGATCCAACTACCCCACAACCTTCACCGCAAGACGCCAACGCCGACATTGACATCGACAACGACACCAACACCATCTCCGTGGTCGTCAAGTTCAGCGACAACAGCATCGAGGACCTGATGCTCAGCAAACCCGGCGACACGTACGTTGCCGAGCTGCGGCGCGAGATCCGGACGCGGATTGGCGGGACGCTGAGCAACAGACGACTAAGGCTGATCCACAACGGGCGGATGCTGGCGATCGGCGAGCGGCTGGCGGAGGTGTCGAAGGCGAAGGGGAAACGAATGTATGTGCATTGCTCGATAGGCACGATCCAGACACCGGCGGAGATGGCGGAGGAAGTGAGGCTGGAAAGTGAGCCTGCGGTGGCGGCTGCTGCTGCTTTGGCTGCTGGAACTGGAGCTGGAGCAGGGAGTGGCGACTCGACGCCAGGCGCAGCATCGTCGTCGGCGGCGCGCCCGTCTACACGGACCACACTCCCTGAGGCCCGCGGCTTCGACATGCTGCGCAGCCAGGGCTTTTCCGACACAGAGATTGCAAACATGCGCGCACAGTTCTACGAAACGTCCGGTCTCCAAAACGATGTCGAGATGGAAGAGCAGTGGATCAACAACGACTTGAACATCTTGGACTACCACTACGTGAACGACTTGCTCGCGCTGCTCATGGGAATGTTTGTGGGGCTGCCGAGCATTTTGGCGTTGAGAGAGACCTCGGTATTTAGTCCGCGCCAGCGGCGGTATGTTTTGGGAGGGATTCTTATCAATTTCCTGTTTGCGCTTGTGAGATCGTTCAATTGAGCACCATGTACATTGGAATAAACACTTTAAGAATCAAAAAAAAAAAAAAGAATGTCTATATTATTATGGTATTTCTATTGACCTACTCGATAAACTTGAATACGTAGTCCACGGCGTGCTCGACGGGCTCGTCAAAGAGGTAGGGAAGTGCAGGCACGACGGCAAGACCCAATCCCACCGGTCCAAAAGTCCGCAACCTTTGGTTCTTGACGTTTTTCATAGCCTTGCCAGCATACTTGACTGTAGAATGGATTGTGAACGCCGGCAATCCCATTGACGCGATACTCTGGAACACCGCGCGCTTGACGCCGACGAGTTTCCAGTCCGGGTTTTCTGTGGCGGCTTGCGCCTGGACGCTTGCAGAAGGGTAGGCAAAGGTGTCCCAAGGCTTGTAGTTGGCCGAGACGCCGTGCTGGCGCAGGTGCGCTTTCCAGGACTCGTAGGCGACATCGCCAAACAGGTATGCCCAGGACACGGCGTAGGCGGAGGTGATCAGGCGCGGGTGCGCCACCGGCCGGAACGACTCGCCAATGTCAGAGGTGTATGCGACGTACCGGTGTGTAGCCTGCAGAATTGTCCGGACACGCGAGGCGTATGCTGCGTATCGCACATTGGTCTCAGTAGTCTCTACTGTTTGGTCCTTGCTCTCGGTGGTCTTGAGCGCTTGCTGGGCTTTTTCGTTGGACATGATGATGTTTGCAATTGATTGGTGGTGGCTTAGATAGGGTTATGTGTTTGGTGCAGGAATAGGGAAAAAAAGAAAGAGAGGAAGAAGCAGAAATTTAATTTTGGCTTCTCGGAATATGTCAAAAAGCTGGAGTTAAAAAAGCGAGTGTTTCCGGGTTGGGACCACTTGCCCTTTATACACTTGGACTCTGACGATGGCAATGAGTCGGTGCATGATTAGAATCGGCCGTTGATGATAATGATGATGTTGGTTTTTGGCGCAAACGACGGATTCTCGGCATAGACAGCAGCGGGACTCCGAAACTCGGCTTCAAAACGAGGGCTCCGACCATATGTGTACACATACATCAACAGAAATACACCCATCTAATCCCTCTTTCGAGAAAAAAAAAACTGATTCAGGGTCGGTTCCGAGACACCGCCGCGAGGACTACTAGTGGCGATCTGATTCAAAAACTTGTGTAGCCCCCGAATCCTTACGTTTTCTGTGCGCATGTGAAGTGCATAAGCCCGATGTCAGATATTTTTTTTTCTGTTCTGGATCTGACTGTGTACACAAATTGTCATGTGCGAGAATATAAATCCTGCTCTTTTGAACATACGCATCTCTTCACATTGGGTTCAGTATACATGAGGACCTTATATAAATAACTACTTTTACAACTCATCGTGAACTGATGATAGCGGAGATCGACTAGATTCAGGAAGATCCCACCACAAGACCACTTGCCAATTAGCATTGAAGCACAGCCCCGTGTTCTCAGCTATCCAGTACCCATGTACCGGAGCAGTCCAATTGCCGCGGTTTTCGTATACCCCCAAGCGCACAGTCGACGACGGTTCAGCATTGTACACTTCAAACGACCCAATATTCTTTGACCAAGACGCGTCAGCGTAGTTTTTTGGGTCCGGGAGCCGAACGTCTTTGACGACTTGTCCATGACAGTTTTGTCCGCTGTAGAACCGCGACCCGACGACTTTGTCGGGGTTCTGTGTGCCTATGCTGGCCTCTCTTTGCGGGATCTCCACAAACCCAGAAAACTCTTTAACAGGCAGCTCGCGCAGGTTACTATACGAAGTCACCACAGGCACCATTGGCGCCTTACCTTCGATGGTCCTGATGAAGCTCAGCCCGTCTAACCCATACTCCTTTGAGTTCTCGCTCAGCTCCTTGTAGACCGTATCAATATCAAAATCCAACTCCAAGTCTTTGAATTTCAGCACAAGCTCGCCGGTATTGGCAAAGTACTTTGAGCCTGTGAATTTCTGGGCGGATTCAGGGGAGCTGGCCTTTATGACCGCGCTGAGAACGGTGGGTTGGGTGTTGGCTACTTCAGAGTACAGAAGCATGAGGGCCATGCTGAGACCAGGTACTGAAAGCTTCATTTTTATTTTTGAAATGACAATTGTGCGATTCAATGAAGAGTCAATACCAAAAAACAGTAGTTTTGGATTGGCACTTGTGCGAGTCAATAAGGAATCAACAACGAGAAGAAAGTGGATTTTTGCTTGACTAGTAATTGCAAAAGAACACAATCAGGGTCCCTTTATACACCTACAAACATCCACGACAGCCCATCCACAATAGAATCAACAGCACTCTTCCAAGACAACCAAATGATACAGGCTACGCACACCTTTTCACACATCCTATACTGACCGACTTATCCCAGCGGCAAGTCTCCGGTCACTTTTCAATTTGATTAAAAAAAAAACCAGCTTGATTTGTGTACACACTTTCAAGTATAGCCCGATTCACACCGAGATCTGCGCTGAGCCACGAAAACAGGCTCCTTTTTTCTAACAGTATACTTTTAGACACTTTGGAAAAAGGAAGCTGAATGCTCTTTATAAGCATCCTGTAGCTAATTAAGATAGAGGGCTGACGGTAGTGTAGAGTTGCGATGGAAAGTAGAAGGGTTGAATGTCTATCTACTTTATAAGACTTACTGCTTGGTTTATAGAATATCAAAGATGATACTTTTGTTCTTGCAAAGCCAGACAAGTTCTAGAACTGTCTCCACGACGACGCTGGGGCAGGCCACGACTGGAAACAACCCATGTGTATATCAGGCAGATACATTGACTCTACAAGCTTGTGCACGCTTTTCTCATTGACTCTACAAGCTTGTGCACGCTTTTCTCACGGATCCAACATCAAGCACCCTACAGCAAAAAAGAACTTCCAGTCTAGCCAGCTGGCTGTGTTTCGGGAACAGGACCGAGATCAGTCGTGTACACCCTTTTCATCCCCGACACAAGAGGTTCTTGGTCTTTGGCCATACTCTCCAATGCAGAATACATACGTAGTGTGTATGTACACATATACATTAAAGTCTACGCTGGAGGTTAACAGACACAGCCTCGACAGTGTCTACAAGAAAGTTATGAATCTTGATTCTAATCTTGCACTGTACCCCCGTCCAGACTCCAGAGATTCTGTGTAACATGTAGTGGTACATATAATGAAGATTAAAATCTGAGACGCTGGATGCAACTGAAACACCTAGAATCTGTTTATGTATACTCAAGTCGTGAGAGAGTTCCTCGCAAAGCCAGATTTTTGATTTTGTGTATACACATCCACATGTATATTCACACAAAGTTACAGTCAACAGAAAGAGTTTTCTTTCCCGCCTCTAAAGAAAACTGCACAATTTACAGACATCCATCCAACGTTACATTCAACTGTAACAAGCATCGCATAGCATATCACGCTGATTGCAAGAAGAATAAGATCTTTTGTACACTTCAATGTGTATGAGACTCAGAACTGGACCCGACACCAAAACAATAACTGTATAGATGTATGTACCTGATCGGGTCTTGTTCCGTTTGAAAAGAAAGAAAGCAAAACAGCATTCAAAGCTTAATGTATATGTATAAGATGCAGAACCCGTTTTGTAGTCTTTGGGTTTAAACTCTTGTATTCAAAAAGCAAGATCCGGATGAAGATTCTTTGACAGTAGATTGTCAAGGTCACAAAGCTTTCTGTTCACGCTGAAAAACAACTTGAGTCAAAGTTAATATTATGTATACTCCCTCTTAATTTAGAATATTGAACATGTTACTTAGGATATAACCACTAACACAACAGTACCAACACGTTTCAACGCCGGTTCCTCACCAGCACCGGTACCGGTCTTCTCCACCAAACCCTTCAAATGATACAATGATAATTACATGGCTCTCTTTTGCAGAAATTGTACACACACAGTCGGATACGCTGCTGCCGTGCCCGTTCCTTTCAAAAGCAGTGTTTTTTTATTTTATCCTACAGATCAAACGCACCTAAAAAACCAAGCAGGGCAAGAAAAAAAGACTTGAATCTTTCTTTTCCAACTTTCTTATCGAGCTTTTGTCTTTTATAACTGTGAACGACACTGAAACTATTTTCATTCAGTTTTCCTTCAATCACCACCCATGGGTTTATCGTTACACTGGTACTGTATTTCAATAAAGATAAATTGGCATTGTGTGTACACAGCTGAATAAGCAATGTACAAAAACACTTTTTTTTTTGTTTTTCTTTTGATGGAGAATGTGTAAGCATGAACCACTTGGCTGTTGCTGTACAGCTGTTGCTACCGTTACTCTGCAAATGTCGTACTGCAAATTGAAACAGTCTCATACAGCAACAACAACAGAAGCGATGTGAGTGAAGAAGAGTGTTGTTGTGATATGACCGATTAGGCAAATATCCAAAAAAGAACAGTACTCACAAAAGTGTGTGTACACACACATGTATGTACATTAGAGTTCAGGCAACACAACGTTTGTACAACTGTATTTATTTTTTAATTCCGTGCTTTGCCTTGATTTGTTCGTTTGCACAACAAGCAAAACCGAAACGAAACGAAACGAAATGAAATGAAATGAAATGAAATGAAAAACAACAACAACAGTACACACGATTGCAAGTGTAAATGGATAAGATGCTGTGTATTCAATTCAGTGTAAGCTGTAAGTCGTTTTCTCTAATTGAGAAGCGTTAAAGAGGCTGCTTTGTATACAAACACAAAAGTGTTGTACCAAGATCTCTTTACTCTTCTATAATATAGATGATTTTAATGTGTCGTCTCACAATACTATGAACAGGCCAGACAATCACTAGTGTGTACATTCACAGTTTTTTTTTATTCACTTTGCTTGGCTCTTTCCATAAAATGCCATTTCCCACATGTCTCCCCCCGTCCTTTAATGTCTCTCTCTCTCTCTCCATGCTCTTGGCTTAATATCCAACGGTCCTTATGTTTTTGTGTACAAAGTCTTTGCTTCTTTTCTCTCGCCTCCCTTTTTTTCGCTTCTACCCAAGCTTTTTTCTTCTTATTATTAGTTTGTGTACGGTTCTTCCTAGACGACCCTGCCTCGACAAACTATTCACGTGGATCACACATGCCAACTGTAGTGAGCTTTTTTAGTTTTCTTTTTCTCACTTGTATTATTTTACCACTGTAATCTGATGGCCTGTTTTTTTTTCTTTGCTTTTTCTCTTTTATGCCACAAAAACTTGCTGACCAATAAGGATACACTTTAGGACTTTGACTCAACGCTCCCTTTCTCTCTCAAAGTAAAAAAAAAAGGCGTCCCGTACCCATCATCAACTTCTCTTTCGTGGCACACCGTTGTACACACACACATCGAGATGTGTATCAATCGCAGCATAGGCTTTGTGTACACACTTCCTATTGGTGCCTTTTGAGGTTTTTTTTTCTTTTCAAGTGTGTATGTCGTTACCTACAACTAATCACGTAAATCTGTCTTATATAGCGCGAGTCTAAGGGAAAGACAGATCCGTCGGTGGTTCTCACTGCTGCTGCTGCTGCCATCGGCCGGTTACCATGACAACTCTGGAAAAGTCAAGGCCGGGCTGTACAGTGCTGTACACAGTGCTGTAGCCTTGACTTGACTCACGCTCTAACTGCTTGAGTGCTAGCTGTATGCTTTCTGGTTATGTAATACAATCACACGGCATAGGTGGAAGAGTCACGTTTTGGAGCAGATAGTGGCTGAATTGAGAGTGTACAAGTACAAGTACGCACACTTATGCATCTGAGATTACAGCTAGACAGACAGATGCAGTAGTTGCCTTTTTCGTATGTGTTTGTATCTTTTTCGAGGTCTTTGTGTTGAACTTAAAATGCGTTTTCACACACAAAATGTGTGTATGCGTCCAGGGTGGATACGCCGGGTGTGTATCCAGCTACGGTACACATGTATACTCTTTTTACAGTGCTCTTTTTATTTTTCACTTTTTTCCCGTTGTTGTTGCCGGGTGTTGGCTCGTGTAAACACACAGAAAAAACTGAAAAAAGTTCATCTGCGTTGATTTCCTTCCCGACCTTGTATTTAAGCCGGTTCTCTCCCACACCAAAAACAACTTTTTTTTTTCTTTCTTCTCTTTTGTCAAAAACAACAACATCTACACTCCTTTTTTTTTTTTCGTATCATTTGAAAAACAGACAAATCTATTTTTTGTTTCGATATCGAGCTAGTCTTGGATCACCGCCACTCCTTATACATATTTATCTTGTAAATATATCAACCCAGATATTCCACTCCTTTTTGTCTGTGAGCACCGCAAAAAAGTAAAATTCGAAAATAGCCAGTCTCTTATAAACTCGACTATACCAACAACAACAACAACTATACACACGAAAACTACACACAATGAAATCCACCACCATCACCGCACTTTTAACCGCCTTTGCCGCCGCCGCTACCGTTGTCGTCGCAGTCCCCCTGCAGCACGAGCACAATGTGCACAAGCGCGACGTTGTGACTGAGTTTGTGCACAAGACGCAGTACTTTTACCAGAAGCAGGTGATTTATGTTGACCAGAACGGGAACCCTTTTTCGACCGGGTTTGAGATGGTCGGCACCTCTGCGGAGCAGGCGCCGTCGTCGGCTACGGCGACGGTTCAGACGGAGGCACAGGCTACCTCGGCTGTTGTGTCGTCGCAGGCTCCTGTTGTTTCTTCTGCTGCTCCTACTTCCTCTTCTGTCGCTCCTACTACCTCCTCTGTCGCTCCTTCTTCGCAAGCTCCTGTTTCTTCGGCTGCCCCTACTACCTCCTCTGTCGCTCCTACTACCTCCTCAGTTGCTCCTGTCTCTTCAGCTGCTCCTACTACATCTTCCGCAGTTCCTACCACCTTTGTCGTTGTCTCTTCTACTGACGTTGCCCAGGATGCTACTACCTCTGCTGCCCCTACCACTTCCGCCGCTCCCACTACCTCTGCTGCCCCTACTACTTCCGCTGCTCCCACTACTTCTGCAGTTCCTACCACCTCTGCTGCTCCCACTACATCTGCTGCCCCTACTACATCTGCTGCTCCCACCTCTTCTGCCGCTCCTGCCCAGTCTTCTAGCTCTTCTGGCTCTTCTGGTTCTTCTTCCGGCTCCTCTGGTAGCTCTTTCGAAGGTGATGGTACTTTCTACGACACTGGTCTTGGTTCGTGCGGTATTGAATCCACTGACTCTGACTACGTCGTTGCCATTTCCCATGTTCTCTTTGACGCCGTCAGCAACGGCAACCCCAACAAGAACCCTCTTTGTGGTAAGAAGATTCTTGCTCAACGTGGTGGCAAGTCTGTAACCGTCACTGTTGTCGACAGATGTCCTGGCTGTGCTGCTGGATCCCTTGACTTTTCTCCTTCTGCCTTTTCTCAGCTTGGAAGTTCCGATGAGGGCCGTATCCCCATCACCTGGAGCTACGTCAACTAAAAAAACCTGACTAGCGAGTGTGCCTTTTTTATTTTTACTATTATTTCGATTTCTTCTCTCTTGCGCACTTGAGCCTCAAGTGTGTGTCTTATTTATTCTTTTTTCTCTCTCTTTTCTACAGGAATTTGTATTTATCCATGTATATACAAGAAAAGGGCTGGTTTCCTTTGTGTAGTGTTAAAATAGACTTGATTTATCTTTTTTTCATTTTGGATTTGCTTTCACAAAAGCTTGATAGAGTTGGAGACATACAGGAGACAAGCGAAAGGAGCAGGAATTTGGTCTGGTTTGGGTCAAAGACTGTCTGTGTGTCTCAAAACATATTATCGATGTGTACATGTATAGGCATGTCTACGACACCCCCAGTAACCAGAATTCGATACCAACAATGGACATTGAGCAGATGTAAGCAGAATGTAACATTTTTTTTTACTTTATTTTTGTTTCTGTTCTTGTCTGAAAACTTGTTTGGGTTTTGGCATAAATTTGGTCAACACAAGGTCCAACAGACACCCAACGTGCCAAAGTGTGAATGCACACATGTACATGAATCTAAATGATGTGGGAGTTGTATGTATGTTGAGATGGAACCTGAACGACTGAAAGGGGGTTTACACATTGTGGTGTGGTTCGAAGGGAATGGAAGGGTGTGATCTGCTGTCACTTTACTGGTTTTTGGGGTGCACAGGTGTACAATGGGAAAGAGATTGGGGGAAGGCGGTGATGTGCATGTGTACACGGGTCTTGGCTTTTTTAATGTACACACAATATTATCGTATAGTTGTGTGTACACTGTCTGAGAGCTTTTGTGGTTGAGTTATGATTGTAAATCATGATTGTGTACACACAATTGACTACACATAATAATATTAGACGTTACACACTTACGAATGACAGCACCAGGGTCGACGGTCCGAAACCTCCAGATCGAGGGCTTACATACGCTGTGAGTGAGGTCTATGTATGATCTGCTAGATCGTCACCCAAAGTCGTGCCGGCAGGAGATGGTCACTCTGGAGCAAGAGGCATACTGTAATGTACTATTATTTAGAGGAGAAAAGGAAGGCAGATGTACAAGCATCATAAACACAGTTTAAGAAGCCATCATGAATTGTAATACTTTTTATTTTTTATTTGTAGTTTTTCTCGAGAATGTAAGAGAAATGTCATGATTGATCGTACACATCTATCATGTTTCAATACTCTCTTATATACAAATACATCACCATACACAATACAACCCACAACCCCCACTGAATCACTGTACACACTTGAGAAACGAAACCAAACATGCCTTTAAAATGTACACACACCGTTCCCTGTCTTTGCTAAAGGAAATGTACAGGTGCCAAAAAGGGGACTGCTTCTCATCGACCCAATCAAGCGTGCTTTTATAGTGGGGGTTTTCATGCCAAAAAAAAAGGTAAGTGGTGTCACCTGATTGGCTAAATATAGGGAGATATAAAAAGAGATTACATAATTATGTAAAGTGTACGCGTTGTGAGTGATAAAAATATTAGGGTAAGGATATAAAAAGCATGAGATATTATACTTATATCTTTGGTTTTGAGGAATATATTATCAGACTATAGATATAGACATTATGACTTTTGTGTAACAGCTAGGTCTATATCACAAAGTGCATCTTTACATAATCCCAACTGGAAAGAAATAAAGTACACGTAGTGTCGTTTCCCTCTCCAACCCATATTCAGCATCTACATCAACATCATCATCTTTCAAAATGCAATACTCAGAGGATTCCGGTGCGTATACATCTCCTGTATTCAAAGACAGAGCTTTTCCAACTAACACAATTTCTTTACAGGCATCTACATTATTCAGAAATCGTTCTATTCCGGCGATTATGAGCATGTTTTGACGTTCAACGCGGACATGTTTGACGAGGAAGAGGACCAGATCAACGCACAGGTGTTGATTTCGCGCGCCCAGATCGTGTTGGGGCAACACAAGAAGGTGGCTGCCGAGCTTGACGGGATCCAAGCACCCAGACTGCAAGCAGTGCAGTTGTACGCCGAGTACTTGAGCAGCAGCAGCAGTCAACAGCGTGAGTCCGCGATGCAGGAATTGGGCGAGCTGTACGAGGCCAACAAGCGAGACGACACTGTTTTGTTTTTCCTTGGGCTGGTGCTGATCAAACAGGCCCGTTTGGACGAGGCCGTCGAGGTGCTGACCACGCACTCCGGGTCTTTGGAGGCGCTGGCGCTGATCATCCAGGCCGAGCTGCTGCGCAACAACGCGTCTGGCGCGCAGCGCGAGCTCAAGGCCGCCAAAAAGTTCTCGATGGACAACGTCATCTACTCCATTGCCGAGGCGTGGGTCGACTTCAGACTGGGCGGCAACGACAAGTACCAAGACGGACTTTACATATACGAGGAGCTGCAGGGGGCTTCTGGCTCGCCTACGCAGAAGGCGCTGCTGGGCCAGCTGGTTGCTCAGCTGCAAATGGGCAGAATGCCAGAGGCTAATGAGATCCTGGAACAGGCCTTGGAGCAGCCTGCTCCTTCCGCTGAGCTGTACATCAACGCCATTGCTACGTCCATCATCAACGGGAACCAGGACTACAAGGAGTACGAGTCCAAGTTGAAGCAGATCGACCCGGCTCATGCTTACCTCAAGGATATTGCTGAGAAAGAGAGTCTGTTTGATGATATTGCTTCATCCTTTGCTCAAGGTGTTAATTAGAGGCTTTGTAAAGGTGTATTTAGTTCAATATAAAGGTATGGTAATCGTGTTCACGTGATGTGTGTTTTCTGAAGGAGAGAAACTGCTCTTACCGGGTTCGAGAACTCGCGATTGTGATTGAGAGGGGACTTGGAATGGTGGTAGGATTTGATTGAGATATTTTTTAAAGATTCGAAATGCGAATTGGTCTATTTGTGTTTGGTTATCGTGATGACTGGACTTATTTAGTGTAGTGGAAACAGATGAATGTTTTTTTTCCCTCATAGTCCAACCTTGTTTTTTTGTATTTTTTTTTTCTCTCTAACCGACACACACGACTGGATTCATTCGTATTCCATATTCCACACTGGTCCACCACCCATTCCATTGCAAATCTCTGATCAATTCCGACTTATCTTGTTTTTCCTTTTCGCAATACCCTGTTGTTTTTATATTATTACAAGTACCTGATACTTTTTATTCTTGATTAGCTGGATACATACATATTGTGTGAATGCGAAACGCGGGAGGGAGATAATAAAATGCCAAAGCCTGGACCCAAATTCATTCATTTTGATGCCGAGGCAGCCAAATCGCTACAGAAGCCTGCGCGGCCACGGGTGCCGTGTTTGCGCGAAGACTCGTTTGTGCACTACAACACGTCGACGTTCAAGTGTATGACCGACAATTATATGGAGACTCAACAACAGCAGCAGCCATTGCAGCAGCAGCAGCAGCAGCAATTGCAGGGGGGAGGGCTGGCTTTGTCGTCCTCGTCGACAACTCCGACGCGGGGACGGCCGCGCGCAAGCGATGTGGGCGAGGAAATGGACGCGTCCGAGATGGTACAGCAGCAGCAGCAGCAGCAGCAGGATAGGACACGGGGGAAAGGAGTGGACAGGAGAATGGAAGCGAGGCAGACTCGGATGGAGATGCAGGTGACCCCCGGGGTTTCGCAGTTCAAGATCTCGACGACGGATTCCATGTCCGGTGCCAAACGCATCATCACGCTCGGAAACAATAACAATGCCAATAGCGGAAGCAACAGCGCCAACGGCAGCAACGGCAGTAGCAATGGCAGCGGCGGCCTCAATGGCGCGACAAGCGCGTTGAAGTCCGAGATCTGGGAGCACTTCACGCGCACGCCCATTGCCGGGCTCACGTACCAGGACAAGCGGACCGGGAAAATCAAGACTGACGAGCGGTACGAGTGTAAAGTGCCTGGATGCGGGTACGTGACGTTTTCCAGCAAGATCCAGGGGTCCACCTCGCCGCTGCGGTATCACTACGGAACGCATTTCAGAGACAAGCGCGGGTCGCGTAGCGAGGAGTCGTCTGCTAATATCAACAACACCAACAACAGCAGCAGCAGCAACAATAATAACAATAACAGTAGCAGTCATGGCGCGGCAACAGAAACGTCGATAGAATCAAGGGTCCCTGATAGCATTAAACCATCGCTTCCAAACACATCTTTCAACACCTTCGACACGGTCCCCAATCTTCAAGAAACGTCTGATCTCGATGACGGCGGCGATGCTGGCAACGGCACAATCGGGCTCTCGCCCATCAACTCCCAGGCCAGCTCCTCCTCTTCTTCCTCCGACCCCATTCCCGCACCGCTGTCGTCCTCCTCCATCCTCACCACCACCGCCGCCTCCTCGGAATTCCCCACAGACGTCAACGATCTCCTGCTTGATCTGTTCACCAAGTACAACTTGGACCCGCGCATTGCTGACGACCGCTTGTTCTTGCACTTGATCAGGACAAGGTTCACGACTGAGCCGCTGAACGGGAACGCGATCCAGTACCTGGTGCGCAAACGCAAAGAGTCTCAGCAGCAGCAGCAACAGCAGCAACTATTTAATCAGCAGGCTAAACGGAAAAGCTCAAAACAAGACGATCAACGAAAGAAAACAAGAATGTGAACTTGAAAAAATATCTGACCTTGTTCAAACATAATGACAGTATATGTTTTTTTTTTTAATTTTAATAATATCAAGACCTTTCTAATAAGACACTCCTCTCTTTAAATGTATTCCTTTAATCGGCTTAATTTTCAATATATTAAATATAAACTCATACAAAATCACATTTCCACGACGGAGAGTTACTTCTTGACAACGTCGTTCTTCTTATCTTCAGTGACCGCGGGTCTAGCAGTCTCTTTTGACTTTTTCAATTCGCTCAGAGTGGTTTCATCCTCTTCTTCATCCTCGGAATCTCCAATGAAAAACGGATCATCTTCAATAGGGGTTTCTGTAGACTTCAGCGGGATTTTTTTGTCGGCGTTGGTTTGGATCTCGTTGCCCACCGCGGGAGTGGCAGCAACGGGTCTGGGAGGCATAGCGGGCTTGGTAGTGTAGTCGTTCAAATCATTGTTGGTCATGCTGATTCCTTGGAACCCGTCGTCGTTCATGTATCCTTGTTGCTGTCGCGCTCTGGCTCTAGCGGGTCCGCTTTGGTACTCACGTTGGCCTTGTCTCCGTCGACCGTAATCGTCGTAAAGCTCGTCGTCGTCGTCATGATCCCATCTTCTATCTTGGTTCCTGCTGTTGCTGTTGTTGTTGCCCAACAATCCGCCCAAGAAACTAGGCTCCTCTGTATCCATCTTCTTTTTGAGATTTCCAAACCAACTGTTGATATTGTCCTTTGTTTCGTTGAATCCCTTGGTCAAGTTGTCTCTGACCTGTGCAAATTCGTCTTCTAATTTGAACCCTTCGTCCTCGTAGTCGCTGTTGGTTCGGCGCGGGTAGCTGTTGCGTCTGACATCGCCAGGGCCAGGGTGCTGGGTCCCCAAACCAGTATCGGCGTACCGAACATGTCTAGGGTTACCTGTGCGCTCTTCCTCGGCTAGCAGACGAGCCAGTCTCTCGTCTTCCTCAATCTGCGATCTATCGTTCTTGATGGCGTTGGCGGTAGATTTCAATTGCTCTTGCTGAGCCTGGCTTCTGTACCGTGAAGGATTGGTATTTCTCAAAACACCCTTTGGAGCAGGAGGAGGAGCAGGGAACTGGCTAGTGGGTTTCATTATACTGGCCTCGTCGAGCTTGTAATCAGGATCAGACAATGACAACAGCCCATTGAAAGCCGGGTCGACTTGTCCCCCGGCAGCAATAAGGACTGCCCTTACAACATTGGCCTCAACTGTAGGAAACGCTTCAGTCAAAGTAAGCAAAGCCTGTTGGAACGGAGAAAGAGGTCTTGGGGGTTGAGGTGGAGCTTCCAAATCAGCCTTGACTTGGACATCTTCAAATTTATCTTCAGTCTCAACAAGCTGCTTCTTTTCGGCAGACTTGTCCTTGACCACCTCTTTTTCAGTGTCTTTGGCAGAACTCTTAGCACCGTCTTTTTGGATCTCTTTGGCACTCACCGCCTCTGGCTTTTTCTCCTCCTCCTTATCAACAACGGATAACAACTCAACCTTTTCGCTAAGGTCTTTCGACTCCTTTACGTTATCGTCAACAGCCGCTTTGCTAGCATCGTCGGTCTTACTCTCAACCTTCTTTTCAGTGTCTTTGGCCATTTTTCAATCAATCTGTTTATTTGCAATGCGAGGATTAAAAATAGGTTATTGGAATCAGGAAATGGGCTGTCAGGAGCTATCGTGGCAAAGTGCTAAAACAGTGGACTTTCACAACGCTATAACAGAGTTGTATAAAGGTCCATAATGCTCTGTGCTAAACCTTTATTTACCCCAAATTGGGCCCTACCAAGTGGTCCGTTTACCGTTTATATTAATATACCTAACCCACTCTTACGCACGCGAGACCAAATGAGTAATAATCAGTCTGCTAAACGTAATATCCAGTCCGGTTCAATTTTTCAAAGTCAAAACCAATTCGTTCTCTCCAAACTGAAAGTTTTCTTCTTCTTCTTCTTCTTCTTCTTTATCAAACAATTCTCAGATGTTTTGCTAGAGCCGTTTTTCAAAAGCACAATGTGTTCCATTGAATATTACGGTGTAGTTTCTCGAGATAGAACTACTTTTTTCGTTGACGTCTATACTGTTTATTCATAGCTTTTTCAATGGACTGGATCCGACTATGGAACTATGGCGTCAAACATTTTGTCTCAGTATAATCTAAATTTTAAATAGTTTTCAGTACAATACATTAGAACTTTTCATACATATTTTGACAGTCTTCGAAATGTTGAAGCATGAATCAAATTAGCACCTGTCAAATCAATTGCCAAAAAAAGATTATTCAAAAAGATCTCCGCAACGGGGAATTGAACCCCGGTCCCCCGCGTGCTGCTACAAGTAGCTGATGACAGGCGGAAATTCTAGCCACTAAACTATTGCGGATCTTGTATATTTGTAAGGATTCGAGCCGTCTTTGATGATATAAGACATAGGCGGAGTCCTAACGGACGTCAGCTCCCTTGCGGGAGCTCAAGTCTTGTCCGGCCTATCTAGTACAATACTAGATAGACAATATTTACTAAGAGACAGAATGAGAAATAGCTTTAGCAACTCAGAGGAAGAGAACACAAAGTGAACTTCAACATGAATAGAAGATGCTTGATCTTCATGCTTGATGCTTCTCAAGTTTACAGGTGAAATCAGGGTCTTATATAGATATCTAGGAGACAGGGTAATGTGAAGCCCTAAGAGCTATCAACAAGACCTAATGACGAACTTGTTCCACAAAGCACGTAAGTACGTGTGACGGATCTAAGAATAGATGAAACAATTCATCTATCGATGAGAACTCAGAACTATTCAGAAGTCTGAAGTCTAAAGTAGGAAATCGAGTCCGATTCCCTACAATATTTATTTGATGTGAAAACTAATATACAGCTAGTATCTATAGCCAATACAAAAACTCGAATTATTTTTTGCATCATTTTTTTTGAAGCATTTGGGCTGAACAAGCTCAATTCAGTTGAGACCGATAATAGGGGTCAATATTCTTTTAAATATGTCCAGCTAAAAACTTCTAATGGCTGATAATTGCTTGAACTATCATAATATGCTGGGTCATCAATACGAACCAGTTATTCGCTTTGTCAATTTTTCTTTGCTCATGACCTTAACTATAAAGAGTTTGGCACCATAGAATACAGAACAACATGTTGCACATCAAGAATATTACTCTATGAATCTTCACAAGAAATGACAGAGTCATCTGTTTTTGTACTGTTTTTCTAGAGCAAATAAAATAGCATCAAATACTTGGTGTTATCATAAAAGATTGGTATATTGATTGAATAGATATCGAATTTACAGAAAAACAATTGTTTTTTGATTGTTCTTTTGGACTTGCGTTTGAAATAGTTGTTGGATCCCGTCACAATACAATGCGTATCGAAAATTCAGTTGGTATCCACAATGCCCTGCAACTAATAAAGACAGCAGTATCTTGTCAATCAATAATTTGTATTGAAAATCTGAAAGATTCATTGTCGCATACCGCATCTCAGATCATACTATTTAAGTTGATCAAAAATGGACGATGCAAATCGTCGAAAAAAATGAAGTTGTCATTGAGGTTGGTGGCAGGTCAAGGGATCTGTAGGTGTTTGTGCCAAAAAATCTATACCTTTTCAAAAGTAGGAAGCTAGTTATAGATAAGTTATATATTATAATAGTGCTAAAAGGATTACAATTGTAACAAATTGATCTACATTCTTAAAGTTGTACATCAAAGGTATGCAGATTTGGAAAGTAATCATGATTTAAATAGCCGTATGTACCACTACCTTTGATCATTGAACCTTAGTACAAATAAGCGTATACAGCCTTAAATCTGTTCAATTAAAAACGAACAGACTAAATTGTCGAAGCACAAAGTATAAACACAAATCTCAACTGTCGGAAGTACAAGACAAAAAAAGCTATCAAGTCTTGTGATCAATGTTTTTTGGATTATGTGAAATATGAAAATCTATCTGAAATGAAGCGTATACGCTGCTGAAATTAACTATGAATCTATACGCTATTTTTTATTTCAATCGAAAAGATACAATTGCAACGTAAGAAGTTTGCATTTAGTGTTTAGTTGATCTAATTAAGAATTCATTGAGAATCAAATCGTAAAACTGAAGATGTGAAATGCTGATATCCAATAAACGCCAAAAAAAAAATCCACTTCACACATACAAGTTGCACACATTAGCTCTCTGCATATTTATTTAAAGCAAACCGCTTTATACTTGCAAAATTATACTTGAAGTAGGTTTCCGATACAATAGGGACATTTTTGCATTTTTGTTCTTTAATTTACAAGTTCGGCATTGTTTTAAAAACTTGAGCCAGAATTTTATAATACTGTAAATTGTTGCTTATAGTATAGTGCAAAGCACATACGTGTTTAATATGCTGAATGTAATTAGGAGTTTGGAGAGTTGGAGCTCGTCATTAACCCATTGTATTGCTATAGAAATTTTAAAGATATTTTTATGAGATTTTTTAATGGGCTAAACGAAAAGTGTGTGATAATTCTTCAATACGAAAGCTCATAATATTATTATTTATAATATAAAATTTGTTTAGCCAAAAGATAGATTTGAAAGATGATTTAAAATTTGTGAATAATAATATTATTGACAATAATTTATAACAAATAAATAATTTAGCGCTTTGACAGTATGATTTCTTAAGCAGTTCTGTAGAAAATTCTAGGAGCAAATGGGATGTCCATAGTTTCAGACTTGCCGCCAACTCGAACAACTGATACGTGGTTCTTGTTTCCTGGCATTGGACGAGCAGCAAAGCCACTTTGACCATAAGTGAGGTGATCCATGCCATCGTCGGAGAAAACCGAACCGTTGTCAGACAACGTCAACATGTCTCTCTGGACGGTCAAAAATTTGTCACCGACCTGGATGCGGCCATCTTCCAAAAAGGTTCCAGTGAAGGAATCAGGTCCATTGAGAACAACTCTGTCCTGCAAGAAAGTCCAACCGCTGTTTTGAATTTGCGAGCCTGAACGAATAGTGATAACTTGGAATGGGACACCAACTTTGTAGGCAGTAGAAACAGAGGCAAGAGCAGCAAGGAGAACAGTAGAGAATTGCATTTTTAAGTTATTGTTTGTTTAAAAGATTTGTAGATTGATTGCTTGAGTGTTGATTGATTGAGAGTGTTTGATGATGAACAAAACGAAATTCAAGCTGGATTTGTCTTCTTATTTATACTTAGATCAACCATCTACAATCTGTTCATTTTGCTATTGAAATTTCATCATGGTATTGTCAAAGAGAATGTTGGGATCAATTTTTAGTAACATTATGAAGTAATATCAAGACATTTGTTCTTGAGCTTAATTTAGTGCCTAAAATCAACGCAATAAAAAAGTTTTCAGTCTTCCACACGGCACATAAATACGATAATTAAGGTGGACTTTGATGATGTTGCCAAAGCACCGGATTACCGAGACTATTCTCAGGGTATGAGTAGTATCCACTGATGCCGTTTGAATCTTAAAGATCAATGGGAAGTACATGCTAACAAAGATTCTGATACTTGCAAATATCTTCCGAAATGATCTATAGTATACACTAAATACAGCGGTCCATCGAGTGCTTCATATAGCAAACGACACAGTATCCATACAATTTACCCCATACTTAAAGCGCTACCTGGAGATATTCAGGGGAAACCCAGAATATGATTGGTTGAATCCAAAGGGCCCTTGAATACTCCGCATTTATTTTTGTCCACAATAGGTCTATGATGTCACACACATCACGAAACACTGGTAATTTTAATCAGTGCACACTTTCTATTGTACACGCCTAAAGAACATTGCTCAAAAGGCTTCGGAGGAGACCATAAACGGCATGAGGAAAATCAGAATGTTTACCAGCCTTTGTTCAGACTACAAACCTTCAAAATAGCTGATTGCTACTTTGATGATGTAAAAGCACATGGCAGTAAAGGCGTAAAACTACTCGGCTATGAACGGCGTTTGGCAAACTAGAGTGCCTAGCAGTTTATTATTAGGCCTCTCTGTGTGTATTCTATGAGCGAGAACATAGCAAATCGTAAAACTGTAAAAGGTGAGGCTGCGCCAGTTTCAGAGTTATTGCTAAAGGTAAAATTGAACTGTAAAATTTCACTTTCAAAAAGTGCCGGTGTCATGTTCGAGCGGTGTTTGGTATAGTTGTTGATTGAGCGAGTGAAAAAAATCATCAGCAATGACATATTATAAAGTGTCTTGCTTTGCATAAGCTTAATTGGATTATAACGTTTTCCTACCCGCTATCGGGCAGACCCGCCGTCGTGCACTTTGTACAGAAAGTAACAAAAAGCCACTTTAAAACACATCTTTAATCAGAGAAGAGATCCACAAGTGTACAGTAGGATTCAGTGCCATTGCATAATTGAACCTTATTTTGGAATTTTCGAAATCACTGCATTTTACTTCCAACAAGTTTTTTATATCAACAAATATTCTTGCAATCTCGTCAAAACAACCATGGGTAGTTTCAAATCAGGGAAATTTGATGATGCTTATAAACATGTATGTTGATAGCTCATGCTAGTAGTAGTATCAACTTTATCAGCAATTTTTCCAAAAAATGGTATATCCACTTTTGTTTTTCTTTACTCCATAACTCTTCTGATATTCATTTCTGCATTTCGTTGTAATATACTTATCGCTAGCATTTATCAAGATCTTGAATTCTGTGTAATCAGAAATGCTTGAAAGTGGCAGAGTCTCGACTTGTGCAACACCAAACTCGAGGTACTCATTCAGAACTTTTTGGCAAAAACTAAACATGCCATGAAGTCTTAGAATATCAAGTTGAAAAGAGGTTTTTGCTAGTTTAAAACTCTTTACTGATACCAGACTTTAATATACATACGGAATTATAGCTTTTTAATTTGATATTTCAAGACTTCACGGCATGTTTAGTTTTTGCCAAAAAGTTCTGAATGAGTACCTCGAGTTTGGTGTTGCACAAGTCGAGACTCTGCCACTTTCAAGCATTTCTGATTACACAGAATTCAAGATCTTGATAAATGCTAGCGATAAGTATATTACAACGAAATGCAGAAATGAATATCAGAAGAGTTATGGAGTAAAGAAAAACAAAAGTGGATATACCATTTTTTGGAAAAATTGCTGATAAAGTTGATACTACTACTAGCATGAGCTATCAACATACATGTTTATAAGCATCATCAAATTTCCCTGATTTGAAACTACCCATGGTTGTTTTGACGAGATTGCAAGAATATTTGTTGATATAAAAAACTTGTTGGAAGTAAAATGCAGTGATTTCGAAAATTCCAAAATAAGGTTCAATTATGCAATGGCACTGAATCCTACTGTACACTTGTGGATCTCTTCTCTGATTAAAGATGTGTTTTAAAGTGGCTTTTTGTTACTTTCTGTACAAAGTGCACGACGGCGGGTCTGCCCGATAGCGGGTAGGAAAACGTTAATGACTATGAAAAACAGACGACATACTACTGGCATCTGTTAGCATTAATTAATACATGTTTCTCGAAAGTGTTGCATATGATTTGCACAGGACATCAATGTATAGATGGTAAAGATACGGTAAATAATGAAATCCTAATGTTAAAGGGTTGAAATTTGTTGATTTTGGGAAACTTGCAGTTCATTTCTTGTAAATTAATCAGAGCTGTAAAACTGGCTCTGGTACACATGCTAGAGGCCGAGTTGGACAATTGCAGATCACTAGAGTACATTTTACAAGTATATACAATCTAGTGTACATACTCAAATTATCAACGGTTCTATAAGTACTGTCTCGGACAGACCGTTTTCTGTACATATAGCTGAATTATGCATATAGACAAAGCTGGTGTAACTGAAAAGGCAACAGATTTTGGTAATTCTCCATGACTTTGTACCAGATTTAAATTGATGCGCTTGTAGACTTGGGGTACATTTGCAGTTGAGAACAGTTATTATTTTTAACTGAAGTTTTTCATGTACATATTTTTCAGTTTTTTTGATGAACTGCAGCAACAGCTCTTACCACAACGGTAGTTCCCACGATAACTATAAATCTCACAATAACCACGGTGGGTGGTCTCAACATCTACTGATCAAACAAAATAGTGTAAAAATACTGGTTGCTTCCAACTGTAAACATGTCCTTGGACATTAGATTAAAAATGATATTGATCAGTTAATCGTTATAAAAACAGGTTTATATTTTTTATCACAATTGATTCATAAAAACGTCTTTATTCTGTGGTTTGTTTTATAAAAAAAAGGGAGTCAACAGTAAATTGAGACCACGGTAACTCAACAGCTTACTTGTTGAACGTTGAAGTATTGTTTTTATTACTAAATTCGTATTAGAGTGTATTGTCCTAAAACCTGTGTTTATACTACTTTAATATGGGCAACTGTGTATTTGTAATAGTTACATTCGAAAAGTACTAAGCGAGGATGTATCCAGTGATGCTAAAAATCTATGTTAGAAGCTTCAAGATCTTTGATTGTTTGTATCATAAGCTCCAATGGGTAACAAAAGTACTGATAGGTTGTTTGTATCAAATGTCGCAAAACCGTTTGGGATACTTAAGACGCAGAGTAACAGCTTGATGATAGATCAAGACTATTATATAGAAAAAAGAATTGGTAATAACATACTATGTACATGAAATCGGCATTATCGGAAAAAACTTCATAGCTTGTGATTTCCAAGATACGATTTTTGAACTAAAGATCGTGGCTCTTACAGATGATAGTACGAGACCTATCCACATCTAAACACTCAAGAACCTCGTATTGTAGGCATTCGTTAACTAGAATCAACTATATTATACTACATCTATAGTTCAATCTCAACAACATCTGATGATAACGCGCACCAAGAAACACGAATGAAATGTACGGTGTGATCAATATCAGAGCAACTTTGGCGACGGTAGGCCTAATGAAGTTTTTCCGAAAAACACTAGATCTCATCCTTAGCCGTACAGTGCCATACCCGATAGAGAACAACAACTCTGACTAGAACTCAATACAGTTTCTACATTTCTCACAAAACGCTACATTGATTGTAAACGTTCCAACGGTGAATATGTACTGCCTTCTCAACCTCACTACCTCTGGCTTTGGCTCCGACCGCATGGCGTGTAGCACAAATGTCTATTCTGAAGATGCTGCGGATTCTATTAATCCAAGTGATTCAGACAAAAACAATCACTTTTTTGATGCCTAGCTATGCACAGATTTGGTTTAAGAAAATGACGTCGGTGTCGGAACTCCTATATGGGCGCAACTGGCAGCCGTATGTGACGATTATGTGGAACATGCGAATGATAGCACTTCAAGAGATTGAAGAAAGCAATTGACTACAAGTTTTGTATCAAGTGAAAGTTTAGTGATAGCAGTGCACTGATACCCATTAGTCTGTTATTCTGTGGTCTTGATCTGTTCAAATAGAAGATTGGCATTGCAAAGTAGAACACTTGGTCAGCCTTTAGAAAAGGCTCCGTAGTGCCAAACAAACGCCCTGACTCTGTTTAATCAGTGGCTCTCTCTTGTATGGAAGCGCTTACTAGCTCAGCCGCACATTTTTAATAATCATAAAAGCAGTTTAAGAGGGGTCTGGTTGGCGATGACGCTGAAAACGATTTGCAACGTTGAAAAGTACGTATTCGACGTAGATTACTGTTTTTGTGATTCATCTGGGTTTTCAAATCATAATCATTATCATCATCATCATCGTTGTTCTTGACAGTCACCAGAAATGCCACGATCGTAAGCTTGATTTGTTAGCGCAAGTAAGTGCACACGCTGGTGGTCTGGGGAAACGCAAGCCGTGCCCGTTCTCCCAACAAGCGCTGATACAGTTGGACCTATAGCTTAACATACACTGACAGCTTCACTTGAATCACTGCTAATAAAAGGTAACTTGGTTAATGATAGCTTTATCAAACGGTCCGACAATAGATTCAAAATGCACAGAATCAAATGGCACCAATGCGTGTGCAAAGAAGAAAAGAAAAAGTTTAAGCTTAAATGAGACATTTTTGTATGTACACAACGGAACAATTAAAGTCAACTCAGATAAATACGTAGATTCTCAACTATATTATAAAGAAGATGAAAGAAAAACTTTCAAACCGTTTTCGTTATTAATCAACGTTTTTTTGTCTTTTAAATACTCCGTTGAATACTCTATTTATTCTACTCCTTTTACTCACATTCTCAATACTTCTGGCATCGTCAATCTAAACAGACACATTAACTACTTCAACATTATGTCGGGACTTACTAAAGCACTACCAAACTTATTTTCAATGGCCGGAAAGTCGGTCGTAATGACCGGTGCCAGTGGCGGATTGGCCACCGCTGTCAGCAGGCAACTGTTGAACGCTGGTGTCGGATCACTAGCGTTGCTTGACATGAACCAGACAGCTTTGAACAAGACCCGCGAGTACCTCGAATCTGACTACGCTGAACAGCTGAAGCTCCGCGGTCAATCAGCCACAGAAACAGAAACACCCAAGATCACAACATGGGAATGCGATATCAGCAACCAGTCTACTGTGCGGGATGTGATGAATGCAGTGCGCTCTGACAACGGACGTCCTCTGACAACCCTTGTCAACTCTGCCGGATTCTGCGAAAACATCTCTGCTTTAGACTACCCTGGCGACAAAATTACCCGTCTACTCAACGTCAACTTGGCCGGCGCTATGGTCACCGCCACTGAGTTCTCACGTACCGTCATCAAAGACATGGGCATGGCCAAGCACGCCAAAGAGACTTCTGAGCTGGACGTTCCGCTAGATATTGAAGAGCCCAAGAGTGGACCCGCTTATCCTCACATTGTCAACAATCAGCCGTTCGACTCTACTGCATCCATCATTCTAATTGCTTCCATGTCAGGCTCGATCATCAACTACCCTCAATTCCAAACCCCCTACAACATTTCCAAGGCCGGTGTCATTCACCTTGCCAAATCACTAGCCTCTGAGTGGGCCGCCTACGGTATTCGTGTCAACTCCCTCTCACCTGGGTACATCATGACTCCTCTGACAAAGGCGATTATTGATGCCGACGCTGAACTCAAGGCTGCCTGGGAGTCTCAAATCCCCATTGGCCGTATGGCTGATCCTGGTGAGTTTGCAGGTCCTATCATGTACCTCGCATCAGATGCTTCGTCTTACATGACTGGCTCCGACATGATTGTCGACGGTGGCTACGTTACTCGCTAGTCATACCTACTACTCCATTGCGTGAAAAAAAAATACCATAGATTTTACCACACGTTATAGCATAGACAAAACTCATAGATTTGTGTAGACTCTAAATTTGGACTTTACAATAATGAAACATATTTCCAGACCCCAACTTTAATCTTTTTTTTAAAATGGCCCTACACCCTGCCAGTGATCATACGCTTTACCATTAAATCCAATCAATTGCATCAATTGAAGTATGTAAAAGAATATATAATTTAAGAGAATAGCGGTATGTGAGAGAATGTAACCATATTCGGTGAGTATCACTACTAGTAAATCTTCTTTTTCTCATCAAAACTAAGAGCACCAGCACCACTGTTGACAATCAGCAACAATCCACCGATAATACTCAAAATTTGAAAATGTTCGTAACGCAAAAAATCATGCACAGGATTACTGGTTTCAAAGTTCCAGTACTGGTTGGCAGTGACGTTACGGTAGGTCAGGATCAAGACCAAAACCGCAGCTGACAAACGTGCCTTGAAACCAACAACAACCAAAATACAAGCAATCAAACCAATACCAACACCAATAGCAGAAAGAACCGTGAAACGTTCGTTTGCAGCGTAAGCGAGGAAAAGCAAGATCATGAGAATTCGGCCGGCCAATTGGAAGTATCTGCTATTGTCCTTATCCTCCAAAGCCGGTAAGCCCGGCAGAGACACGGATCGTCGGTCATTAACAAAGGCATCGGAGAGAACCATCAAAAGACCACCTATCACTGACAGGTTGCGAACAAAGAACTGAAAGTTGAAAATGAGACCATAGACTAGAGCTTGTGAAATAACAACAAAAAGCAAAGATCCAACACCTGCAATCAGCTTCTTGTGTGTGATTACCGAGAGAGCGCCGGAATACATAAGCATGATATTGATGGCTAGGTAGACGACAGTCAACATTCGCGGGAGACCGCGGAAAGACCAGATATACGACACCTGATCACTCCATTGGGTGTAGATGCGGAACCCGTCTTCAAAAAATGTAGCAACAATCAGGGTCCGTCCCAGAATCGGAATGTATTTCTGTACTGGCGCACCAATTTTTCCTAGAAAGGCGTCAATCTTCTCAGAGTAGTGGTGAAATTTCGAGAGAAAGCCTTCTTCAGAGTTTGCGCTGTTGGCAAAGTAATTGTTGGGATTGTATCTCTGCGCTCCGGCATATTCGTTGTTGTCGGGTGTTCCCAACGGCAGTGAGTAGTCGTTACCTCTACCGCCGACCGAGACGGGCATGGAGTGAAATTTGCTAGTTCCGCGAATAGACATGATCAATGAATTGTGTAAGTCCGAAGGTTGCCTAAAAGCGAATGAGGTCTCTTGGATCAAAACAGGTTAAAGTGTGGAAAAAGAGAAAGAAAAGAAGAAAGAAGTCGTCCAAGGTAAGAAGAAAAGGGAAAATTAAAACTTTTGGAAAGACAAAATAAATTACATTAACATTATGTACTCTGCCAAAATAAAAAAAAACTTCAAAAGTTTCAAAATTTCGGCTAGTAAATTCTAAACGCGTGTCTTACATTGCACAGATCTCCAGATGTTTGAGCGGGCTAAACTGATGGCAGCAAGAAACTCATTGTGCATTTCACAATTGCAGCGCATTTGGTCGATATGTACAGGTAGGCAGGCTTTGCGTTGATGCTTTTGCTCCCAATTGTGCAAGTTGGACAAGCACGGACCCAAAGCAGAGTGTTTAAATGCTATGATCTCGTTAATTATACACGATTCATCTCATATTGTTCTCTTCGTATTGTGTACAAGTCCGACTAGGATTTTTCAGCGCTGGTGATTCCAAACACAAATTCCAAATCTACCGACGCTTATTCACATGACTTCTCACTCACAACAACGACGACACGTATCCTGAACCTTAGGACTTGTTTGTGCGGAGCGTAAACGCAACCTTAAAAAATGATTCGACCTGCTTTGAAGTCCGCCCTCTAGTGACTTGCAAAAGAATTCGTATGGACCAGCGCATTTGAATCGTGATTCAAAGGAAATAACTCCTATTAACAGGTACAATGTGTTTTCTAGGCACTGACGGCAATTGGAAGCTGTGAAACTCATTTTTTGGATTACGAGCAATTAGACGAGCTGCTCCATGAAACTGGAGTCTTTGATAGTTTCATGCCCAGGGACTCTGAGTGCTAATTGAGGTCGAAAACATTGGAATCCATAATATGGCAGCGTTTTGGCTAAACCTCTGGGACAATAGCAATGTTTCAGCCAGCACCGTAACCGATGGGGTGGGAAATGCTGGCTGTCGGTTACTCTAGACTCTAACTTTGTCATTTCAACAACCAGAGTTTAAACACAATCTTAGTATTTGTGACTTAAGTGCGTTGACATGAGGCAGAGTTGTTTTTTGTGATTGATCGATCACAATAATAATAATATGTATAGTGCGTTAGCCACAAATGACTCTATATTATACATCTTTGATTGCTCAATTGCACCTAGAATATAAATGTCAAACACCGTTTGAAATAATTGAAGTTTGAATTTTTAATGATAATTTTGGCCGTCTTTCGTGTCAGTACTGGGGTAAAAAAAACTGTACACATAGGAGCTCATAACTATGAAACAAATCGGCAATAATTCAAGAAACTTCTATTAAAATAAAACAATTATAATAATATTATAATACAAAAAATAACAATAATAATAATAATATAATACAAAAAACAAAAATATAATACAAAAAACAAAAATATAATACAAAAAACAATAATAAAAAAATCAACATGAATTATCAATTATCCAGAAGTTTCAGCAACTTCTGCAAAGAATTGACGTAGAACAAGTGAAAGAACACTGGGAAGCTCTCTGACATCTTTGACAATAACATAAAAGTCGAATGGGAAGTGATCAAGGTACTTGTCAAGCTTGAGGGTGCTGTTTCCAGATTCGTCAATATCGAAACGGACTTCGTCAAGATCCAAGATAGATCTTTGGTTGTTGAGACCGTCGACAATGACAAACACCATCATGATACGCTCCTCACGGGCACGACGTACAAGACGACGTAAAGTATCGTGATCTTCGCAAATACCGTCAGAAATAATGATTTGAAGTCTCCACAAGTCTCCCGCATTAGATGCAGCACTGTTGACCTCGGCTTCTTCAAACAGAGTAATTGATTTTTCAACCAGAGCCTTAACATCAGTACGTTCTTGATCGAATCCGAACCACTGAAGAGCATGCGCACCAGACTCAGAAGAGAATGGCTTCTCAAAAGGATGAACCAATTGGGTAGTCTCACCGAAACGAGCAATAGCCAACTGGCCCGCTTCAAGTTGTGTCAGTGCCTTTGAAATCAGCGCGATAGATTGGAAGGCAAGTTTGACTGATTGCGATTCAGACATGGATTTGGAGTCATCAACCGCAATCATGACTTGGTATTGACGCTTACTAGGCTTAGTTCTGCGCATCCAAATCTTATCCTTCTTGAACTGACTTGCAATGTATGGAATAATTCTCTTCATGTTCAATCTCTTACCAGTCTTGAAATCACCACGCAGCTTGGTAGCTTGTGTGGGCTCCAAAATAAGTCTCAACTGTTCACAAAGAGTCATGGCAGATTCTTGAGTGATTGCTTCGTTGTTACGCCAAAGCTCTCTAGACTCTTCTAACGAACGAGCCTGCTCAAATCCGGCCTCAGCGACTTCCATATCAGATTCAGATTCAAATTCTTCTTCATCTTCCTCATCAATTTCCATAGCCTCACCAGCCATGCTTTCACCCAAAACCTCTTCTTTCTTTCTCTCACCAACCATTGATCCTGCAGACTGAGGCATATCACTGCTTTCTTGTCCTGCAGGCTGTTGATTTTCATCGGTCTCCATAACGTCGGCTTCTTCAACTTCCTTTACCTCAGGCTCATCAAATTGTTGGCGTTCTTCCTCATCTTCAATAGCCATTGACTCATCAATCTTTTGAACCTGATCTTGAGAAGCAGCACCAAGAGCTTGTGTATCTTGATTAGAAGAGTCGGCATTATCCATATGTTCAAACTCATCAGGACGTTCATTAACACCTTGATCAGCGGATTCGTCCTTTTCAGAAGCCTCCTTGATCTCTTGTTTGCGCTTGTGGAACTCCTTCAAAGCATCACCAAGACTCTTCATAGAATTCTCAACATCCTTACGGGCTTGATCTTCATTAGCCTCAGCATCTTCCTTCTTTTCTTGATCCTCAGGTTTAGCTGAACTTTGACCACCAGACGTTTCCATGTTGTCTTGTTCTTGTTCAGCGGCTTGTTCACTACCTTCACCTTGATTAGTGGATTCGTCTTGAGCAACCGCATTGTCATCGGCTTCTGCAGAATTCTCCTCCATTTGATCGGGACCATGAAGGCCTTCAGTTTCAAACTTCATATCATTCTCAGTCTCAGGTTTGGCCTCAGCATCATCGCCCTCTTCAGTGTTGGTAGGTACAGGCTCTTCATCTGCATTCTCTTCATTTTCGGCATTCTCACCTTCACCTTCTTCATTGTCTTGTTGTTCTGAATCAACTTCCATTGCATCGGGATCCACTTCTTCATTCTCGTCTTCATCATTTCCATCTTTCTCGGCGTCACTCTCAGCATCCATACCTTCTTGCTCCTTCAAGTCATCCTTAACATCCTTGTCATCTTCACCTCCTTCAAAATCTTCTTCAACATCAGGCATATCCACATCATCATCTTCATTATCACCCTTTTCTTCCTTGTCATCGTCATCTTCTCCATCCAAGTTCATATCTTCAGGAAGCTCCAAAGTCTCAGCTTCTTCAACTTGAGGTTCAAGATCCTCTTTATCCTGTTGCTTAACATTATCGTCTTGCTCAGCAACATCATCTTCCTCTTCAGCTTCATCGTCTTCTTCGTTTTTACCATCTTCAGATTGTTTGGGATCTTTACCGTCTTCAGCCTCCTTTTCGTCTTCTTTGGCCTCCATATCATCACCCTCGGCTCCTTCAGGAATATCGTCAGACTTCTTTTCTTTATCCTTATCTTCTCCCTTCTCATCCCACATCTTTTCATCAACTGCATTAGGATCCAAATCATCAACATCACCGACTTCCTCGTCAATTTCGTTTTCGTCATCATCACTTTGATCTTCCTCGTCACTCTTCTCTTGATCAGAAGCATCTTCAAGATTACCAGCACCCATTTCACCTTCAATATCAACGGCGTTGTCATCTTCATCATCATTCTTTTCTTCATTATTTTGCTCCTCATTATCCTTCTGGGCATGTTCGGACAGATCTTCATCATCCTCAACATCCTTGGAGTTGTTTTGAGCACCAGAACCATCGCCCAAACCAGTACCATCCTTAGTAGCACCAGAATCGTCTTCATTAGACTGCTCTTCTTGAGGGCTGCAGAAACCATTTTGTGCAAGAGTTTGCAAAGTACTGAAAAGAATGAAACCACCCTTGTTAGAAGACGTGTAGTTTTGAATCATTCTTGTTTGAATGACATTACAAAGCTCATAGTACTCATTGATGAAAGGAATAGCAGAACCAAGTAATGACAATGCGTTTTGTTGAACAGACTTGTCTTCAACAACGGCAAGAGATTTAGTGATGTTAATTGCCTTTGTAATCTTCTCGCTGAACTGAGTTTGGCGAAGCGCCTTGCAGAAGTTGGTCAATCTAGCTTGTGACATAATAAGCCAGTTGTCAGTTTCTTGAGAAATACTCTCAGCCATAATTTCTCTGCTCTTCTGAACCAAGACAAGAACAGAGTCACAAATATTACGCAAAGTGCTGTCGAGTTCCTCAATAGAATGCTCAGTGGCGGCGTAGTGAGCCTGGGGTACGGACTTAGAAAGTCTGTCCTTGGACCAAGAAGTAACTAATTCACTCACAAACGACAAAAGAGGGTACTTTAGTTTCCAAGCGTCCAAATTAGCAATCAAGGACTCTAGTTCGGCTCTGGCAGTCAAAAGAATCTTGTCTAAAGAAACAGACATGACGTTGATTTCAGTCAATTCCTTGAACTGGTTGTATCGCACGGCCAAATCTTTGAATCTAGATTCAGTTTCCAAGAAGATCATGGTTTCACCACTGTATTTCAATTTACCCAAAGAAGAGGCTTGGTGGCATGCTTCAACTGCGAAACGCATGAGCTTGGGGACCCAAGTAATGGTAGATGCTGCGTAATGAACGTAACTGTAGTCATCAATAGCCTGGATGCGGTCAGAACTATCTAAAATAGTTGTCAATGAATTGACAGTATCAAGAAGGGACTTGACAGTTCTGTTGTTGGTCATAAGAGTATCCAAGTTCTCTCTGTGTGTAACCAAAGAGAACAGAAGGTTTTCAGACATTGCTAAACCTCTGGTCAAATCGGCAATTGGTGCATCAGACTCGCTTTCAGTAACTGCAACTCTCAGACGAGGCAAAAGATCAAGAATTCTGTAGAAATACTTGTCACCAGATCCAACAGACTTGTCAACCAAAGATGGAACAATAGACATGATTCCAGTAACCAGCAACAATTTAGCCTTAATGTCAGCACGAACATTGGCCTTCAAACCGCCACGTCTCAGTTCCTTGAGAGTTCCAGTCAAAAGCTTAGTCTTTTCATTTTTCAAGTTAGATACCAAACTCTTGTTATCTTCAGTCAAAATTGATGGTGTTTCCTTCTTCAAACGCTCCATTTCAGAAACCAAATCAGTGGCAAAAACTTCAATAGAAGGGAGGGTCTCGTCTTTGATGATTTCCAAATGATTGTGTAAGAGCTTAGCAGTACCCTCGACATTAGACAAACGAGCAGGTCTGTCCTTCCAAACAGTCAATGATTTAACATGGGATAAGTACTTTTCAATTGGCTTGTGATTAGGTTCTGAGGTCAAGCTAACAATATCAGATGTAACAGCCGTAGAAAGAGGTTCCATTCCAGAACTAACAGTGGAGTTGACAGACTCGCCAATCAAGGTTCTGTACTTCTTGAGAATTCTGTACAGTTTTGCATGCGATCTTTTGGCACTTTCTCTCAGCGCATCAATATTGGTATCCTTCCAACTAGCGAGAAGAATAACATCATTGATGTCCTTTTTCAACGCTTTCTTACCGTTCGCAATATGAGCAGCAATCTGGTTAGAATATTGTGAGTAATAATTGGCAACATTGGAAATACATTCAGAAACTTCGCCCATCTTGGGAATAGCAGATTGCAATGCCAAGGTGTGTTTGGCAAAGGCTCTGAGAAGTTGCAAGCGCAGTGAGAATTCACCAAAAGAAGCTTGAGTGATGAACAAAGTAAGAGTATGAACAAGTGTAGCTTGAGCGGTTTCATCTTGTTCGGCATCACTCTTGGAGGGATTTTCAATGAGATTTTCAAACAAGTAGAACCACCATTTTCCAAGCTCCTTCTTCAAAGCAACCTCTTGAACCTCAAAAAGCTTAGGCCATGTTGACAGTTCCAGTCTTCTCCAAGAAACAATCAGTTCAGTCATTTCATTGAACAAAGGCTTAACAGTGTAATCTCTGCTGCTAAATTTCTCCCACTCATCCAAATACGAGTAAAGCAACTCGACTTTTTGCAAGTAGCGGGCGACTGGAGTAGACATGGGGTATGAAAGAATATCATCACATGCAACAGTAATGTTTTGCAAAGTTGCGTGGTCTGACCAGGTCTCAAGATACTTGGCAATTTGAGATTTCACTCTTGTAATCAACTTAGTGACACGAATGGTTTCATCAGGCTTAGATTGATGGTAGAAATCAAACACCTCATCGTTACCAAGAGTTTGGCCAGTCAAAGTCTGTTGCAAAGAAGTAACAATTGATGGAAAAACAGATGAGACTTCTTGAACCATGAACTTCTCAGGATAGTAATGAGAGAACTCTTGTAAAGACTCACATCCAACAGATGAAATGTCTTGCAATGAGTAAGCAGCATTATCACTGAAGGTCTTCAAATATAGGTTCATCAAGAAAGTGTAGTCTTCGTCTTTCTTGATACCGTCATCATCGATTTCCACAACTTGCTCGAAATCAGGGAACATTCTCATAAAATCCTTATCTGCATCTTCCTCAGTAGTGTCCTTAAAGATAGTTGTTTTACTGGCAGCCTCGTTTTCGGTTCTGATTCTGTTAAGCGACCATTTGTAGTAGAAGGTCTGGTAAGCAAAACTAATAATCTCATCTAATTCAGGAGATGTTTTGCCTTCTGTTTTAACAATCAAATCAGTAGAGCTTAGCAAAGCAAGCAAAACCTTTTCGGAAAGCGAGGTAGGCATGGCCTTGATTGTCTCCTTGTATGCCAAAAAGGCTTGGTACAGCATTTGAGTCTGAGACAAATATCTAGGGTTGGTAAGGAAATAAGGTGAAACTCCCTCAGGAACAGGCTTCAAAACCAAAAGATCAAGACCAAACTTAATACCATGTACAATACCATGGAAAATCGTGGTAATATCAGAGTATCTTGTGTGATTAACAGAACTTCTCTCGACGAATTGAGTGGTGTTACGTTGAATGATCTTGATTTGTGCAAGCTGGGGTGCAGATAACACTGAAGAGTCGACTAGAGGCTTGATAATTTCCTCACCAATAGAGGACGAAATAATACTAGCCCATTGATCGTGAATTGTACCAATGTTTGAAACAGAAGGTCTGAACACAGTAGGAGATACAATGTCTTGCAGCTTAGGGAGTCTTTCGTTCCACAAAGTATCCAAATCAGTATTAGAGCAGCCAATGAAAATGTTCTTGATACACTCCCAAGCCTTAGACATAGTTTCATATTGTTCAGTCAAATCCCGTGCACGATCGTACTCAACATGTTGGCGAATAGCCGGATCAAAAGGAAGGTTGGGAACGTACAAGGCCATAATTCCAATTGAAGCAAGCAACCAAGCTCTACCAATAGAAGGCAAATCTTCTGAAGCCAGCAGCTTAATAGCAGGTTGAACATAGGTGTCAAACACGTTCACAATAAACTCGGTCGTGTTTTCAGTCAAATGTGATCTAATTGAATCGATAGACTCGGCATCGATAGCAACAGAGGAAGGCAGATTGTAAACTTGAAGAACATCCTTGATTCTGTTGGCCAACAAAACGCGGACAACGTTTATTTTGTCAGAAATGATTAAATCAGAGTTTTGAACCGACTTTTCGGAAAGAATTTGAAGATCAGTCATGGCTTGATTGTGATCTTGCGATTCGACCTGCTTCATATCAGAACTATTTTGGAAAAAAAGGTTAGCACAAGAAAGGTTCAAAAAAATCAAGATTATACTCACATGAATCGTAATAGCTGGTAAAGGAATTTGTTGTTAACCAAGTTGTCAACATGAGAATAGTAGTCGTTGCCATCAAGTTTCCAGAGTGAATCAAATACTGGATGGTAAGGGAGACCTATAATATTAAGTTAGTAACTCGCTCAATAACTGAAATTTAGTTTGTCGACTTACTGATATTCTTGGTGTTGAATTTCGAAAGATGCAAAGTAGAGCCATTTGAAAAGTATGCAATTGTTGAAAGCTCTGTAACAATATCTTGATAACGAGCAGCATTACTACCACATGAGACTTCCAGAATGTCGAATAACATCTTGTATCCGTCTTTGAAGTAGTGCTTTCTCTCAGTTGTGAATGAGAGTGTAGCTTGTCTAAGCTCGTTAATGCCTGTTTCGAGAGCAGTGATAGCGTTGTCCAAAGACTCATCTTCCACATCACTGTAAGAAGAAGCATCCGAAATAGTTTGCATAATCATAGTTCTAAGAGACAAAACGGTTTCTAAAGAATCGACAAAAAGCTTTGAAGAAATCTCATCAAAAGTCTTGGAAATAGTATGAATACGTTCATATCTAGTCCATGCAAGCTCTGAAGTAGGAAGCTGAGGCTTCCATTGCTGCCAAATTTCTTGCATAGATACACCAGAGGTAAGAACCAACTGGGAACCAAACTTGGAAATGTTTTCTTCAAGGAACTGCATTTCAGAGGAGAACAGATCGGACGACTTGTTTTGTTCAAACCATTCCTCAAAGAATTCTCTGTAGATGTGCAGCTGACTTTCATCTGTAGATTCGCCGGTAACCAATGAAATCAAACTTTCAGTGATTTGCTGTAATTGAATCAGCGCAGTAATATCGCTAGCCACCTCAAAAGCAGTAACATCAAAAACTCTGTTCAAAATAGAATTACAGAATGTAAGAACAGAAGAAATGATACCATAGACATCAACTCTTGCAGGAGCCTTCAAAGGTTTGTCAACATAAACAGCAGCTGAACGCTCCAAGTACGAAAGCGTGTTGGGCTTCGAAACTAAAGCGTTGTGGCGAGAGCGCTCAAGAACAGTAGTAGTGGCATGCAAGAATGGCACAGTCAAAATCAACATGGATAGGTCTTTGGGCGACAATCCGTTTTCAGTACGACCCATATGGTAAGCAAAGAAACTGTTGATCAACGGATTGAACGTACCAGCCTCAACAAGATGAGTAGAAAGTTGGTACTTAGAACAAGCAGACTCTCCCAGCGAGCGCACAGATTGTTTCAAAGGAGAAGCTTCAAGAGAAGACAAAAACTCAACAAGCTTGAGCGAACGCTCCTTTTCAGTTGAAGAGTACACACCAAACTTCTGAACGTTTGTAGACCATCTAGGTGCAAATGGAATCAAGTTTTGAGGGAAAACGCTGATTTGGGACTCGATCACAAAGTGATCAGAAATTTCAGAGCTTGAAACGTTACTGTCTTCCAAAAGCGCAAAGAAAGTCATAGTAGAATCCTTCGAAGGAACTAATTCAGTGAGAGCCAATTGTTGCTGTTCGGGGTTGAAATGCAAAAGATTTCTATCAAATGCTGTTGAACGAGTAGAAAGGTCATCAAGGAAAATTTCAACACCACGATTTCTCATAGCTCTTGACAGCTCACCGTATCTGGGATCCATGGTCAAAAACAAACGGAAGTTCTTGTGGGGTTGGACCATACGGGGTTCACCATCAGCATTTGAACACTCGTTGACAATCAAGCATCCATTAGGCTCAAGCAAAGAATTCAGACGATCCAAAACAGAAGGGTTACAAAGATTGGCATTATCAAGAACCAACCAGTGACCTTCCTCAACAGCCTTCAGAAGAGTACCATCGAACCACTCAAACTTAGCTTGTTGTGATTCAGACATCTTTTCAATAAGAACTTCAAGTTCGTCCTTGAATGAAGTGAAAATGCCAGCTTCAAACTCAGATAGTTTCAGACAAAGAGATTTGAGAGAAGCAGGGTCAATGACCAGGTTTCTAATAGTGTACAAAAGCTTGAGAGCTTCTGAGTTGCTGGCAGTGCCAACGACATCTTTAGCACACATCTCAGCACAGACAGCCTTGATGTTTTCCAAAACAATAGATGCCTTTTGATTGTAGTCAACTTGATCAAATCCACCCAGCAAATCCATACTATCAATATCACCATTCATTGCAAACTCATGCAACTCTGCACCAGCAGTCTGAGCCAAGAATCTAACCAAGCTTGTCTTACCAGAGTTGGTAGGTCCAACAATAATCAGCGGCCAGGCGTAAGTCAAACAGCTGATAGCAGTCTCCAAAGCAGGAGTATTACATTGCAGAGACTTCAAGTTTTGGTAAATAGGCTCAAAACTAGAATCACGGTCCATCAAAGAGTGACCAGCTTGAATAAAAAATCTACCCAATTGCTTGTAAACAGACGACTTTTTGAAAGATCCGAAATGCTTCTCGTACAATTTTTCAACGTTGACACGATCAGACTCAGTACGGAATCTGTCCTTGACAAGAATATTCAAAAACTCGTCGGGGCCATATCCAGCATCCAAAAATGAAGACTTGTTCAGCAACCCAAGCCATCTCATGGTATCACGCAAATTGAACTCGAATGGACTACCCAAGTGGCCAAAAGATCTCTTCACAGCAACTTCATTATCAAGATCAAGAACGAAATGAATCAACTTCTTAACAATATCCTTGGAAATCTCTGGGAACAAGTATTCGGAAATCATTTGCAAATCATCAGTTGACAAAACATCAACATAAACGACAGTGAAACGATTCACGAATGATTTGGGAAGACCCTTACGACCACCACCTTGATATTGAGGATTTTGCGCAGCAAAAACAGTGAAGTTAGGATGGCACTTGAAAGTTCTGTCAAGCTCGGGAATGTAGGTCTCACCACGATGATCGAGACAGGCGTTAAGACCTTCCAAAACAGATTGACTGGCCAAATTCATTTCATCCAAAAGAACCCATTCACCCTGTTGCATAGCCCGCAAAAACGGCGCGTCTCTCCAAACAAACTGATCAGCGCCACCACCCTCGGCAGGAGAATCGGAACCAAACAAATCAATCAAATCGGTTTGTTCAGACAAATTGATACGAGTAAGTGGGTGACCGGAGACTTTGGCAATAGCAGTAATCAAACTTGTCTTACCAACACCAGGGCTACCTTCTAACAAAATAGGTTTCTTGACTTGCATACCTCTCATTACCCGCAAGGCATTAGCAGCAGTAGTAGGAGCTTGAAGGTTGAACGAAACATCACTATCGTCTGACTCTCTCTTGATACTGAATGGACCAACTGAAAGCTTGTCCGCGTCAACTTCAACTTGGTACTTCTCAAGGTACTCCTTCAACATGTCTTTCTTCAATAATTTAGAAAGCTTCTTAACAGCGGCTTCTTTTTTCTTTTTCAAAAGCTCAGGAGTCTCAGCCAAAGTAGCAGAAGCATTGGTACCAACTGAATCAATGAAAACCATACAAGCACCATGCAGAATACTCAACTCGGTGCCAATTTCAGAATGAGTAGTGTTGATAAAGTTGATCCAAGCAAGGATATCACGCAGAGAAATCACACCCGAAGAAGCATCACCTGCACCATACTGTTGTCCAAACCACTCAGCAAACTTGACCATAATTTTGGCAAAAGGCTTGAGGTCCTCTGGGAATTTAGAAGAAACAATCTGCTCAACGTCATCCATATCCTCCATAGAAGGAACCCAGATCTCAGTAAAACGGTTTCGCAAAGCAGGAGAAAGCTCCTTTTTACCATAATCACCACCGGGATTCATAGTAGCAAAGAACTGGAAATCAGGTGCGGCTGTTACAAGTGCATCCATAGAACCCTTTTCGGCTAAAAGTAAGGTTCGTTCGGGTTCCAAAACAGAGTTAAGACGTTCTAGAACCGAATCGTCTGCAAGTGAAATTTCATCCAGAAGGAAAAAGTCACCTTGCTTAAGAGCCTGAATCAAACTACCATCGCACCATTCAAAAAGAACCTTTAATCTGGTTTGCAAATCGGAAATCGTCGAAACGTCATCAGCATTAAGAGTGGATTTGTCAAGCTCTGAGTACTGACTCAAAAGAGAATCAAGGTCGGTTTCCTCACTTTGCAAAACTCTTTGAAGGCACTCTTTCAGCTTTTGCAAGTTTTCTGATCGGTTACGGACTGGACGTTGAGCACCAATAATATCACCAGTTTCTGTATTCTGATGAGCATTCACAATGTGAAGTGGTTTGTGAACAGCATCAGCCAAAACTTGACAAATAGTAGTTTTACCACATCCAGTCTCACCCACCAACAGCACAGGCTCTTTGTTTTTAACAGCCTCAGACACCAAAACCGCCAATTTCTTCATTCCATTAGTCCACACCACACTGGTCTCGTTGGAAATGATTTCGGTAGGTTGCAACGAATTGTACAAGCTGTCAATATCGAGCTGAACCTTCATGACTTTTTCAATCACTTCCTTCACAAGAACGCGTTCCTCCTTCTTCCGCACTCTCTCACCAAGAAGCATGTATCCATTAGCAGCCAATTGCTCATACCCGACCGCCTCACGGTTAGCCCATCTGAACAAATCACGAAGAGTAGCAAAACTGTTTTTCTGCTCAAACACACGCGTAGACTGTCTTTGAACTGAAAGCTGACGGTAAACTTCAACGATCTTCTTACTGTAACTGGGAGCAATTTTACAACGATCCCGCAGAATAACCTCTAACTCATCTTCAGGAATGTCATCGAAATGGAGCTCCAAGAAACGGTTACGGAAGGCACGCGAGAGAATCTTACGTCCACCGTAGAGGCCAGGAGGATTCTGTGTGGCAAAAAGCATGAAATCAGGATGAGGTCTAACAATCTCTTGAGTCTCAGGAATAAACAGCTCTCTATTGTCATCGAGCAAACGATTAAGTGCCTCCAAAACATCAGTAGGAGCCAAATTCAGCTCATCCAGAACAATCCAGTATCCGTTTCTAACAGCTTCTACCAACACACCTTCTTGGAAGGTCAAACGACCCTGCGAGTCAGACACATAGGATCCAAGATACTCTTGCAAGTCTGTGTGCTCATGGTTATTGATACGAACAAACTTGTGTCCAGTTTTCTTGGCCAGGAAATTGATCATACTCGTCTTACCACTAGATGTAGGACCTTGAATCAGAATAGGGAACTTGCCACCAGCAGAAGCACGGATCAGGTTCATCAAATTCTTTTGAACGTAAGGAGTAATGATATAGTCAGATTGTTCTTGCGAGGGCAAAGAACCAGTGCGCAGCCAGTAATGTTGGAATTGAATGTAGTCATGGCCATCTTGTGGTTGAGAAGGAATCCGCGACATGATTGACTTGAGGTTCTTGTGTCTTCCCAAAGTATGCTTTTCAATAATAGGATGCAAAATGTCTTCAGAGGCTTTATCCAGCAGCGTCAGGAAACTCATACAGAATCCTTCGTAGAGCGACCGTCTAAGACCGTAAATTGAAGCAATAGTTGTCACATAGTACAAGGTTCTGGACAAAGTACGGATGGAGAAATGGGGCTTTTGATTAGCACCATCGACAATTTTGTTGTCTTCGGATAACGCCTTAGCTTGCAGGTACAACTGAGCAACGTCATTGCCAACCCACTCGTCACCAATAGTCAGTTTGCCAATGTACTTGTCAATAATGGAAAGCAAATCCGCAATATCTGAATCAGGCGATTGCACGTACAGCTCTGTGAATCTGGATCGAAGACCAGCAGGCAAGTCTCGCTTACCAATATCTGTGGCGGGATTCATACAGGCAAACAATCTAAAGTCGGGATGTGCCTTGATTGAATCAGCGTCACCTTTTTCAGATAGTGTGATAGAAGGATCCTCAACCAGTAAATCAGCAATACTCTCAAGAGTATCTGGCGACGCCAAATTGATTTCATCCAGCAACACCCAGTCACCTCTTCGCACAGCCTGGACCAACGAACCTTCAACAAATGAAAAGAAAAACGACTTTTCAGTTTGTTTGGCTTGAATCTCAAAATTGTTAAGCTTCAACTCAAACTCGTTCCATTGCGAAATCAACAGTCCGTGGTCAGTCTTGCGTTTCTTCTTGGGTGAACTGTTGTTTTTCTCGACCTCTAGAGCTGACCGCGCCATCTTAACAGCTTCACGCCACAGCTTGATAGTATGATTCCATTTACTCTTGACAAAACATTTGGTGAGCATTTCAGAAAATTTCTCATTCTTTTTCGCCGAGAATGTGGCGTCAAATAATGAATCAAATTCCTCCTTAATAGGCAATGCAATCATCTTGGTATCAATTGGTTTGTATCCACCAAGCAAATCACCAGACTCTGTTTGCTGCGACACATTGATGACAGTAATGTTTTTGTTCAACAAACTAGCAAAGTACTGCACAATAGTTGTCTTACCTGTACCGGTTTCACCCACCAGCAACGTAGGCTCACGCATCGAAATAGACATTCCAATCTGCTCCAGCAGTCTCAACGAATGATTAGTGTTTGCAAACTTGCTTCTTTGCGCAGCACCTTGACGCGACCGCGCTTTACTAACAGCAGGATTTTTCCTCACTCTCGCACGACCCACAATGATACTGGTATCAGTCTCGGCAAAAGAAGGAATATGCTTTTCTAAAAACAATGCAACGTGGTGCGAAGGAATGTTGAGGCATTCGCCAATAGCGTCGACAAGGTATTTGCGCGCGGCAAAAGTAGGCAGGAACCCTGTGAAACAGTCAACAGCTTCGGCAAAAATATTGTCGTAAACCTCAGTCTCCAAAGGCTGGGAGGGCGATGTAATTCCTCTTTGGACAAGCATCAAGTTGACCCGCTCAGCCCATTTGATCAAGTCTCTAGAAGAAATCAACCTACTGGAACCAGACTTGTTGAGCGATAGAAATTTGGGCTCAGAGTAAATCTCACTGGCTGTGTTGTAAGTGTCGACAAACTGAGCTGCGTGATTGGCAAGCAATGGGAATCGTTCGTGAATAATCTGCTTCAGCTCATCAGAAGACGGGCTTTCCACATGAATATGGTTCCATAACCGTTTACCAATAATATCGGGAACAATGGCAGTTCCGTTTTTTGAATGCGTTGTACGGATAGTAGAAAACAATTGGAATCCGGGCGCAGCCTTAATAGTCTCACCTCTTGAAGGAATCAACAACTCACGCTTCTCCAGCAACGGCAGCAACACAGACAAAATCTCGGTTGGCGCTTTATCGATATCCTCAATCATGACCCAACGGCCCTCACGGACCGCAACAGTCAAAACACCAGCTCTCCATTCAAAAGATCCCAAATCGTTACCAGTAGAGTAGGTTCCAACCAGGATTTTGGCGTCTGATTGGTCACCCAAATGGATCCGAACCATGTCGTCGTGATGACCTACATGCTTGGCGGCTTGGTCAATGTAAAACGTCTTACCAGATCCGCCAGCACCGGTAAGCAAAATCGGTTTCGAGGACTTGAGCGAAGTAGCGAGACTGTTTAGACTGGACAAAGCCCCTTGAGTAGGCACGAAATTCGCGAGGTTATCGTGACTGTTTGTCAAACGCGGGATAATAACACCGGCCAGGTTCGTGACCAATGGCGACAAGTAAACTTGTTTGATAGACAGGGCCTGTTCTGTAGTGTACGAGTTTTTAGAATCGACAATGGACGTTGAGGACGAAATCCGCTTGGCTTCTAGTAAGGGCAGGAAGAAAAAGTCCGCGTCTTTGACGCCTTCGTAGGGACCGGCGATAGATTTTGAGTTTGAAATGTGAGTTTCTATCATTTGTTGCAAGACGTTGTCGGAGGACTTCAAGTATGCTGCGACCAATCTGATGGCCAGGTATTTGACGGACGCCCAAGAGTGAGCAAATAGCGATTCTAATTGTGCTGGCTCGAGGAATCCAACAAATCTGTCGTGGCTGAACGATACCAATCTAGTCAATGCTAGTAGCACTTCGTGAATACCTCTATCGCCAAACGCTTGCGGATTGCTGAAAAACGATTTGATGATGTTTGTATGGTTGAGGAAATGCACAGCCAGGGGCGAGATCTCAGGCAGAACTGCAACGCATCTTCCCAAAGCAATCAAGACGTAGAATCCGTCCACGGGAGGAGTGGGATGGTTGAATTCCTTTTGAAAGTTTTGTTCGACTACCGGGTTTGAAATCCATCTACTGACTATATCGAGGAAAATCGGCTTGTAAGCAGCAAGAACTGGGATGGTAGTAGTTTCGTCGAGCGAGAAGCTGGCTAGAAGCGAAATTTGAGTGTTGTAATTTTTGAGATCAGAGCGGAGAACCTCGGCGTTTGAGGGCAAGCTGTAACCAAACGAGGCGCTTAGCTCGGATAAAGCACTAAATGCTTGTTCTGGATCGAACGCAATTGGAGCATCCATTTTTCTAGTCTTGGAATTAGTATTTTTCAAATTGATGCGGGTTCGAAAATAAACGTACAGTAGTATTAGTGAAATGTAATGTTGTTAATGTCGTGTATAAATAAGTGTATTTTCTTGTATTTTGAAAAAAAAGCTGGAGCATTGATGTTAGCGCAGTTCATTCACGTCTTGATGTATTAACCAGTCAAACCTACCTTTTCATGTACACTCTCCACCTATTGAAACCTATAATGCAAATACGGATCAACTAAGAACAATAAAGTAATTTAGTTGAGTGGTCTAAGAAATGAAAAAATACCAATTTCTTTTCAATATGTCTAAAGCAGTACCAATCTAGCAACACCAGCAATAGCTATAAACAAGTGTGAGAAAAGAGTTTTTTGTAGGATAGCAAAAAGAGGAGGAATTTTTCTTTGGGAAGATAGACTTGGGAAGAACTCCCAAAGGAAGATTTTGAATGAAAAAAAAAATGTGGGTTGGGAGTTTTGACTAAGCGGTGGCGGTGGGACTGAAGGTTAGCGAGATGACGATGATGGTCTATTCATACACAACGAACCGCTCGAATATCTACATAAAAACAAGAAGACATTTAGTTAGTTTGTTAGTCATGTAGATATTTACGAAGTAGCTTCTGGCATAAAAATTTGAAATTTGTCAGTGTTTGATGGCACTAAATTCTTCATGGTCTTGGCCATATGCAAAGGAAAATCCGAGAAACCACAATGTATCGTAATTTTTTTCTTTGACAATGATGATGATAATCTGTTTATTGTCCCTATGTCTCGGGATTATACACAATATATCTCTAAATAAAATAACTATATATAAAACAGACATAACAGAAGACATGTAATTCATTTGCTTATCTCATAGAAGATTGACGAAGTAACATCCCGCAGGAAGCGTTTTAGGTTTTCAGTGTTCGATGGCGCCAAATTCTTCATAGTCGTAACTATGTGCAAAGGGAAATCTGGGAGTCAGAAGGCTGATGGTCAGAACCAACCTTTGATGCACAGCAAAACCTTTGCAGGCTGCTAATGGTTAGCGAACCATCATAAAAGTAAATGCGGTAGCGCTTTCATGAACTCGATCACCGCTTCCAGACCTTCCTTGGAATCAAGTAGGATCCGGATATCGAGCTCGCTTGTTGTTTTCTTCAGTATTCTGCGCTCTGCTGTGTATTTCTTTGACAATTTTTAATTTGCAAGAGCTTGGAAGTGGATGATAAAGTTGGTAATCTAATTGCAATCAAATGCGTTTTAGGCAGTCAAATTGATGATTCTTGAACCCAAGCAGCTGGTTGTCAATACATTTTATCAAGTCTTCAAGCAATTTGAAAAATAATACGCGTTTTTATGAATCTTAATTCTCAACTCCGACACTCGATATCATAAACATGTATAGTCTCACATCTCAAATCTTTCGCAAGATTGTCAGAATAATGAGAGTATATTTCAGTGATAAACTACAATCAGTTATTTTGAGAAAGATATATAAGAATCAGGATTGTATTGTGATAACGTGAAGACTTCTGGTATCAATACCAACATTTTTTTCAAAACATCCACAGCACTTCCTAATTAGGAAAATCACCATGAATCGCTCAATTGAGAACATGCCAACTACACTTGGTGTACATTTACAACATTGTCATTCTCAAAACAAGACAGTATCATAAATTAAACAAGTTACACCACTATTTTTTGGGTTCAGGTGGAAACATCCACTTATCATCTTCTAATGATTTGACAACGTCGCCCAAATACTTGTACAAAACCGATGGATCTTCTACAACACATACAGTTAGCACTTCAAACCTCGTTCTGTGTCTCCGTTCCTAAACAACAACAACTGCAAAATGCAAGATTACTCACGTTTTAAATCGTCTGTCAGTCCGGATTCCAGCAGGGGTTTCATACGGGTTTTGACTTCTTCGTTATACTTGTAGTCGTCGCTCAGTTCCACAGGGGTCTTGAACCGTTCCGGATCGCAAATCTGCTCAATCTCGGACATGGGCGGGAGGAAATCAAAAGGCTTTTCTTTAGCAGCAGCGGCTGAGGCAGCAGAAGCAGGGTTGACTGAGCGCCGAGTAGGGGTCCCGGGGAATCTGCGAGAGTTCATCATACTGTCGCGTATAGAATGAATCTGTTGTCTGATTGTTCATGTGTTAGTGTGTGTATTTGGGAGACGTGAATGTAATGAACGAAACATACTAGAAATGAGAAAAGATTGAGTATCTTCTGTTTGGAATCTGAGTAGTTTGGGAACAGACTCTTGGTCCAAGAACTGTTGACTGGTTGAAAGGGTGTTGAGCAGCTGTGACGCCTTTGTAGTTGGATCTTGGATATTGTGGTGATGCAGGATCTTTGCCTCAGAAGCGGTGGCCGATGCAGTAGTAGTGGTGCTGTCGCTTTCGCGGGAAAGTTCTAGAATAAGCGTTGACTTGAGCGGCGATGGCAGACTAGAACTAGCTTCTGTTAAAAAGGTGGTGATTGAAGCAGACATTTACGCAATGGCCAAAAGAGTGTTGTTGTAGATGATAAGGGGAGTAATGCAAACAAGCGCTTTTTTTTATTTATTTTTCCCTTTCTGATTTCTCCCACCTGTGTATCTGTTTCCGCTCTTTCTCTGGACCTTGATACTTTTCGGCCATCAAAAAATGAACAATGGCACCTGCCAAAGAGCCAACGGTTAAAAAACGCGTTGCTTTCCAGTTTGACAAAAAAGTCGGCTACGTTTTCAGCCCCGACCTGATTCGATATGCCGACCTACTCCCTTCAAACCTTGACAGGGCTTCGCAAGTCCATTCTCTGATCCACGCCTACCGGTTACTGCTCTCCAATGAAGACCCCAACAAATCCGTGTGTAAAATCATCCCCGCGATCAAGGCCACCAAACAGCAGATCACGTCCTATCATGATCGACAGTTTGTCGAGTACCTGCTTTCCATCGATGACGAGGTCCTTGAGGAGGAAGAAGAAGACCAGGAAATCCAGTACGGCCTGGAGTACGACTGCCCTCCGTTCAAAGGGCTCAAAGACTACATTTTGCACATTGCCGGAGGCAGTTTGGCGTGTGCCGACGCGCTCAACTCCCGAACAGTCGATGTGGCCATCAACTGGCAGGGCGGCCGACACCATGCCAAACGGGCCAAAAGCTCCGGGTTCTGCTACATCAACGATGCGACTCTGGCAATCCAAAAACTGCGCACAACCTACTCCAAAGTGCTATATCTCGACTTGGACCTGCACCACGGCGATGGCGTCGCCGCCGCGTTTGCCAAATCAAAGAACGTGCTGTGCATCTCGGTGCACCGGTACGGCAAAGGCTTCTACCCCGGGTCCGGCGGGATGAACGAGGACACCGTCGGCACAGGATCCGGTGGAGGTAACGTCAACATTCCCACGCTGCGAGGGCTAAAAGGCCCGTCGCTACGCCGGATCTGGTCCGAGATCATTGAACCCTACAAGCGGTGGTTTGCCCCGGACTGCGTTGTGGTCACGTGTGGCGTCGACGGGCTAACACGTGACACGCACCGGGAGTGGGGACTGACATTCTCAGACTACGCGTGGATGATCAAGCAGAAGGTCGTTGACGAGTGGGACGTTCCAACGCTTTTGCTCGGTGGTGGCGGGTACCATCATGGCGACGCGGCACGGTGCTGGGCTTACATTACAGCCGCGGTGCTTGACCGGGAGCAGGAGATGACTGGTGGTGAGATACCGGAGCACGACAAGTTTGGGGAGTATTCGGGCGATGGGTTTATGTTTGAGGTTGATGATCAAACGAGTAAGCTGCAGGACGAGAACGAGGGCGAGTATCTTGATCGGGTGGTTGAAAAACATAAGCAGCGGATAGACAAGTTGGAGTCGATGGAATGATTGAATAACAGGCAAATGTCGCGATAGTTACAGTAATCAACAACATATGCCGACGCTACACAACTGACACTACGCTTCAGAGTATAACATTCAAAATACTTGAAGATCTAATTAATCTCATATACAATAAATGAACAGTTCATTTAGCTCCTTCGACCTTCATTATAGCCCATCTATAGTCCCTGAGTTATCTTCAATGTTATTCACAATTGATATTGGTGACTGTAGATCGTAACGAATGCTATGGAAATGTAATTGTAGATTATCAGAATGTACACAGATCTAATGGTGACTGCGGGGAGGTTCCAGATTCCAGGGTTAGGCCCGAAGATTTGGTGACAGGGACACATGATAATAATATTATTATCGATTATCTCAAAGATATAAACCAACTCTTATTCATCTTTTTATTCTCTATTTTTTTTTGGATGCATGGTAAAACAGTAAATATTTATAATGGACACCGAGAAAAACATCACCGAAGCAATCAAGGCTGTCAAGGCCGATGGAATGTCCCAAAAAGCAGCTGCACAGAAGTATGGAATTTCTCCATCTACTTTAAGGTACCGCATTCGAGTAGATAACAAATCGCAACAATCTTCTGGTGAGAACCAGAAGCAACTTACAGCAGATCAAGAAGAGATGAAGAAGATAACAGATATGCTTTTAGATATATACGATAAATGGATACAGGAGGATAATGTTAAGCAAGACCAAATTTACATTGCGACTGAGACTACATATAGCATTGGAGATAGGTCCCAACCTGCAACAAAATTCGAGCCTAACACACAGGCCTATAGCGAGACAGATGGGATTTGTGATTGTGGTACAATTGTTGACTACATTTCAGCAGCAGGAGATCCAGGCAAGCCGACTATTATTTTGCCGCTCATCGATTTTTTGGACAACTCAAGCGAGTCTCCCGTCCCGAAATGGGATTACATCTCCAACAAAAAATCTGTTTATGTGACAAGCGACGCTGCAGTTACCTGGTTTTCAAAGAATTTCCTTCCATCTACCAAGCCAAAAAACCCAGACGACTGGCGTCCTTTGATATTGGAGGGCAATATGGGCCATATCCTTTCTGATTTAGAGGCAATGTGTTTAGAAAACAAAGTCAAATTGTTTGTACTCCCCCCTCCGGACTCTTGTGTCTTGCAGCCATTGGAGGACAGCTGCTTTTCACTAGTCAAGGACAAGTATATTGAGAACTTTGAAAAACTCGCAAAGGACAGAAAAGGCAAGGTGATGCGACGTGACTTTGTAAACAATTACAAACAAGCTCGCGCTTTTGGGTTTACCCCTCGCAAAATCAAAAACGGTTTCAAACAAGCTGGCCTCTGGCCAGTCAGTAAAGATACTGCTATAGCCTCGCTCTTGGAGCGATTCAATTCAGAATCAGGCCAGCAGAAGCGCACACACTCCGAGGACGAGGATCAATCAACTCCAGAGTCTCCCGCAAAGCGTCCCCGGGGAACAGAGGCTTCTGACAAGGATACGATGTACAGTGCCAAAGCTGTATCTGCCATGAAAAAGAGATTTGCTGCGGAACGTGATGAGGAACGCGTTGTGAGCGATGCTATTATTAAAGAGTTGCAGCTTGAGAATTCAGAACTAAAGCATAAGGTTAGAAAACTTGTGGCTGAGATTGATAGTCGAGACGAGGAGGCAAGTCGTATAGGAGCTCATGTTGATCCAAACGTCAGGTTTGCTATTATTGCGAGTGTCTATGAGAATCTAGAGAAAGAGAAGGATAATTGAGAGAGAGAGGAGGGAAAATGGTAATGCCGAAATGTGCAGGTAACAGAGGGCTCTGTGTGATTTTATTACACAGTTGAAATTGCCATTGTTTTGATTTGTAGTTGTTTAATTTATTTTGTGCTACATAAACAGCTATTTTGTGTGTATATTTTAAGTCATTTTTTTATATCTTGAATGTGGTTGTGATCAAGACGGTGATTCATTTCGGAGCCTGCTTTGTTGAAGTGTGTCTTGAATAAGCGATTGATTTTAATGTGTTGAATTTTCATAACTAGCCATTTCATACAAAAATATAATGTAAATTTAGCCTAAAGTTAAAGGTAGATGTCCTTTCAGGTCTTTAATTAGGGTTGTGGTAAATACTGCATGGGGAAGTTTGTGTTACCATGAATGTTATGTTTCGTAGTCCAGAAGGGCTACAATTGTGACATCTATTGCCGATCATCTTCATAGTAATTCTACTGATATAATGCTGTATGACGTCCAAGTGCATGACGTAATTTTTGGTCAGGGCCGCTATGATTGCTCTCAACATTCATAGATATTTAATCAAGAATTTCACTTCTTGTTCTTCACACATTTAGTTTTTAACAATTCACTTCTCATTCTCTTTACTTCCACAATTGTTGACAAGTACATTGAATTGCACATTTGAACGATGGCCAACGAAAAGACAACTAAAAAGAAAACTAGTAGAGAAACCCTTAGTATCGACGACAAGATAAAGATGGCGAGACTCAAGAAGTCGGGTAAATCTGCCACGGATATTGCCCATGAAATGCACTGCGATGTTAGTACCGTCTACAGAGCAGTTTCTAAACTGCGTGACCTAGAGGATGCGAAAAAGAATCGTTCGCCCGAATTCAATCGCACACATTGCAGGCCGAGTCGCATTGGGGGTAAACTGCATATGCTTGATAGCAAGCTCTGGGACTGGTATAAGAATAATCGCGATACAGTTCATATGAACGATGCTGTTCTTTTGAAGATGGCAACCGAATTTGCAGCTGAGTACGAAGCGTGTGCTAAAAGTGATCAGATTTATCCATTTGAAAAACAAAAATATCTGCCATACCTAAATGTTCACATATCCCCGGCATGGATCAGCCGCTGGAAAAGACGACGTGATGTCAAACGCAAAAGGTGATTGGAGAGCCTGCGTCCGTTGATGTCATGAAGGCACAAGATGCGGTCGAAGAGCTCAGATCAGTATTGGATAAGTATTAACTATGTGATACATATTCAACGGTGATGAGACTGCACTGTACACCCCAAACGGCTACCCAGTTTTGAACTTCACCATTCAATCCTGGTAGGAGGAAAAGTCAGCAGAGTGCGAGCTACGCTTCACGTCGTTGCGAATGCAGATGGTTCAGAAAAGAAACAAGTACACAACATCTTCTCTTATTGATTGGACTAAAGATATAGACAACGAGATGTTTATGCGAGAATTCCATCTTAAGAAAGCTCTTGATGTACTGCCATTAAGTGCTGGAACAATGTACACTTCCGAGCACGATTGCAAAGCGTTTCCGAAAAACTGGGTTCATTGGAAACCAATTGGCTGAACTAAATGATATTATTACAAAAAGTCCATTTGCAAAACAAGCACGGACTCAATCAATAGAGCAGCTAGTGAAGGATTCAAGAGTACATGCCAGAATGTCGAGATTGATAACTTACAAAAAATGATAGAGGAGTCAAACACAAATCTTATGGGAACAAATATAGGCTCTTTGAGAGGTTTTGACAATTACTGATAATTTTGGGTATTAATTGCGTTGTCCAGGATTGCACGATTCACAGAGCCAGTCCGAGGCCGACAGTTTTTCTAGTGCTGGATCTACATCTTCTCAGACTGAGCAGCAGCAATGCTTTCTACCTACATGCCCTCCGCAACAACTCAGCCAACCTACATACACCATCTACAACAACCCAGCCAATTCCAACACTCTCCGCAACAATTCCAACAATCTACATGCCCTCTGCAACAGCTTCAATTTCCGCAATATCATCAAATTGTAGTCTTTTAAATCTTGGAATTATCTTAAACTACTTTTTTTGACCCCAGTACAATCATTAAAAGCTCTTGCGAATTAAGCAATATTAGTTGAAACATGTAAATAGAATCCAACACTCTGTACTACTTTAAGCATAGTATGAGCTGTTGATCCTCACATTGAAATAATGAAATAGCAATTGAATGATTCATGGTTAGATCTGTATCCTGGTGGAAGTACACATGTGTTTGAAGCCATTTTGTGTATCTTGGAAATGTGATCATGTGACTGAGACAAAAGGTTGGGGTACAAATCTAGAGGTTGATTTTCAAACCGAGGGCTAGGGTCTGGGTACACTGGTGAGATGTGCCTGACGCCATGTTGTAGTGGTGCACTGTATTGGCGTGAATTACATTGATTTTGTTACGTCATTTATGGCGATCAGGGACTTGCCACCATTTTTTTTAGATTTGCCACCCTTCGTGGCCACACAAAGAAGGTCACGTTACCTGGTTGGACACACTCAGGTCCATGGTCCAACACCGTTCATTGTCTGAGCTTGAAATTTCACGTGCACAACAGTACACATACAAACCCCGGGGGGTCCTAAAAGTGAGAGCGGTCTATGGCCATGTGAAAATGAAAAACAAAAGAAACATTGTAAGTGTGTACACATTGTTTGTACTTTTTTTACCCCAGTTGAGCACTGTCTGACTGGAAAAATGTGTGTAAAATGAAACAAAAAAAAGAAGGACCAATTGGCCAATGGAGAAAGAGAATAAGTGGTGGGTGCAGTGGCCAGACTATTTTTAGTTATTGTAAATGAGTGAGTGAGCCTATGTAGGTGCAGGTACCGGTTGTTTTAGGGTGCAAGCTATGGAAGGTGGCTCTCAACTGACAACAAATACAAATGTAAACAAACACTTGCAGTAAATCTAAGCTGGTTTGTTTTTCAGATGTTGGGTTTGTGTATGCAAGAAGATGGAGGAGATGGTAATGATGGACTGATTGTTTTTGTTTCAAAGCAGAGAGATGCTTGCCACTTTTTCAATTGCAAGAATCGCAGTTGGCAATGAACAGGAGAATGCCTCAATTGATCTCGAATAGCGACAATGGCCACTCTGCTTGTATTCCATGATCCATACTCAATGCCGTCACTAAAGTCCTATTTCGGCAATTTGTACCCATTCTCATTTCCACATGTGGCCAACCCGCACACCAAAACATCCTCCATCGAAACTACAGATCCTCGCCCCGTACTCTTACCCCCATGTGTACATACATACAAACACTCATCACGTCTCTCCCTTTCGTACCTAATCAAAAAAACCCTCTTGTGCCCATATAGTGTGTACCTTCACCACCTTCCATCTCAATCCATCAATGTCTCGTAAAAAGTGTATAAATACTGCTTCAATTCTCACTCTTTTCCTTCTTCTCTCTCATCATCATCTTCTCTTACAACAACAACCAACCAACAACCCACTCTCAACCACTTTACAACTAAACAACTAATAATTAACAATGTCTGACTTCGGTAGAAAGGATTTCTCTGACAAGGCCGCTGAGGCCATCAAGCCCGACTCCCAAAAGGGTGTTTTCGAGAAGGCTGGTGAGTCCATCACCAACGCCGCCGACTCTGCTGGCTCCAAGATGCAACCCGACTCTGAGAAGGGTATGTTCCAAAGAGGTGCTGACGACACCAAGTCTGCCTCCAAGTCTGCCCAAAACGAGGGTGAGTCTTTGATGGACTCTGCCAAGAACTTGGTCAACTCTGCTACCGACTACATCACCGGTAACTCTGCCCAAAAGCCCTCTACTTAAATCAGAGGTGCTTGATAGCAGAAGCTGCTAATGGCTCTTTATATTAATCTTTATTTTCTCACGATATCAATGAATTTTTTTATAACTGTGGTTGAACCTGTTCTTCCACTACAATATATATAAATATACTTTATTAATTTATACCGTTTTTTTTTTCTCATCATTACAAAATGTCTATTTCAAGTCTGTGATGCAGAAATAACGATTTACAAATGTTTGAGGATCGCCGAATCGTCTGGCCTCTGCATTGACAGTTATACACAATTACTGCACTGGCAATTGCTTCTTTAATTGTAAATTGTCAGGTCTACATTTACACTAGTTCATTAGATTCCTAATACGCATTTCGTGCGTTTCAGATTTGGCCAAGTGTACGCAACATCACAATCTCATCCCTGGAAATCCACAACCTTTCCTGACAATCAGTAAATACCTACAGTGGCAACAGCTCATAATTATCCTAATCCTGCTACGGATCCGGAACTTCAAACACACCCCAAGCTTTTACTCAGAAAATCTTTATGAAACATGATCTACTATACAAAAACAAACAGATAATCAGTAAACTGTCTACTTGTCTGGCGTTGATATCATCCTCCAGACTCAATTGATGAAAATGTGCAATGAAACTTGACTTTGTAATCCGTCAAGAACTAATTACTGATAAAAGAAAAAACGTCAGAATTATCAGTCAAACAATTCACCAAATACTTTAAAATACACAAGTCACCCCGTGGCCATTCAGGCTCTACAAAAATCAGCTTTTGCCGAAAACCTTTCACGTGGTGCTAGACAAGTCTCCGTGCTGTGGAAGCTGATCTCATACACATGAACAAACACGCTGGTGGCCTTCTCGGAACCCTACTTGAGCGTGTTTCTCAAGAAATGCTTCTATTTGGTACTCAATTGTGTATAAGAACTACACGTTGCCTAATTGAACCTGCAGATTTAAAAAGAATAAATCCAATTGCTATTGTTTGAACCAATGGTTCGAGACCTCAACGCACATTGAATTGCCTTCTGTGCCGGTGAAAGTTCAACTGGACTTGTTTACTTTAGCAGTGCTTCTATTGTGTGTATATCTTTACAAATTTGATGTTTAGAATATAGTATTGACATCCATGTTTATTGTGTATATTGGAATGCAGGTACATGTTGTCAAGCTGGCGGGTTTCTGTGCATTTGTCTGTGAGATTTTGATTGAAATTTTAAAGCAGTTTTTATCAAATCACGAAAACGCACGGCTGACACAGCGTGAGGGCCACATTGAGTACAAATAAGCTTTCTCCCTCTCCATACTTACGTACACAACAAGCCAAAAAAACAAGCGCCGTGTGTGGACCGCAGTGAGAACAACTCATAATACACATAAACAATGTACACAGAAAGAGGCTTATACAAACGCTTCATATCAAGCATCAAGACTTGACTCTTTGAGATTCGAGTCTTTGACCTGCTCCACAAAGTACTTGACGGTCTCACGGAGCCCCTGGCGGACGGTCCAAACAGGCTGCCATCCGAGTTCAACACGAGCCCGCTCGCAGTCCGGCTTGCGCTGTTTGGGGTCGTCTTCCAAGGCCTGGAGATACACGATTTTGGAGTTGCATTTTGTGCCTGTTGTTTCCTGGACAAGCTCAATGATGAGCTGGGCAAACTCGCGGATGGTGTATTCTTCTGGGTTGCCAATGTTGACAGGCTCGCGGCAGTCGCTGTTCATCAAGGCAAGAAGACCGTTGACGAGGTCGTTGACGTACTGGAACGAGCGGGTAGACGCACCGTCGCCGTAAATAGTAAGGTCTTCGTTTTTGAGCGCTTGTAGAATGAAGTTTGAAACCACGCGGCCGTCGTTCCAGTTCATGCGCGGACCGTAGGTGTTGAAGATGCGCGCGACTCGGACATCAACGTTCTCCTGGCGGTGATAGCTGTAGGCCAGACTCTCTCCAACCCGCTTGCCCTCATCGTAGCACGCCCGTGGGCCCTGCACGTTCACATGACCCCAGTAGGATTCCTTCTGCGGGTGCTGTTCTGGGTCGCCGTAGATCTCGGATGTGCTGGCGTATAGTAGCCGGGCTTTGACTCGTTTGGCCAGTCCCAGCATGTTGTATGTGCCAAAAAAACTGGTCTTGAGCGTCTTGACCGGATTGGATTGGTAGTGAACAGGACTGGCAGGGCAAGCTAAGTGGTAGATCTGGTCAACTTCAAGCATGATACTGTCGACAACGTCGTGTCGAATCAGCTCGAAGTTCGGATGGCCTAGCCAATGGCTCACGTTCTGCTTGGTTCCGGTGAAGTAGTTGTCCATGCAGATCACGTCGTGGCCCGATAGCATCAGACGATCGACCAAATGCGAGCCCACAAATCCAGCGCCACCCGTCACCAAAATCCGTTTTTTTGTAAACGGGTTCAGTTTGGCGACTGCAGGGAATCCTTTGGCCATAAACGCCGTGCTGTTCAGCTGTCGCAAAACCTCTGTAGACGGACTGGAGTACTCGCCCAATGAGGCATTGGTGTAGGTCTTTGTTAATGCTGAGCGCACTTCCAAATTGATGCCTGATGAGGTCTCTGGTTCTTCTGTATGGGTTCTACTAGATCCCGAAAGCTGCTTTGGTGTATCCATAGTGCTGTATTATTTTATTTTTTTTTGGAAAATTGTGGTGAATCAGGCAATTACAGATAGTGAGAAGGCGGAGTCAAAGAGGCAGAAGGTGAGACTTTCCATTCATTCATCTACCATGGTCTGTGCTTTATTCCCAAGTGCGTTGTGATAAGATTTATATTTATATTTTTGTGAATTTTTAGAGATTTTTTTTCGTTCTGGGACTTTCCAACTTCACCACCAGTTTCCTCTGCTTCGCCCAAACCACCACCGGCTTGTGCCACATCGCTGCCTATCACTTGTGCACTCAAAAGCTGTTTTCTTGTTGTTCTTCCTCTTTTTTTTTCTTCTTTTTTCTCTGCATTTATTCGATCTTTTTTATTCATCGTTTATACTCTGATCCATTCAGATCAACAACTTTTCTCACGTCTCTAGTGATCCAGGTTAAACACACAAAAAACTAATCAGTTTATTTTACAAAAAAAACAAAGAAGCTTCTGGGATAAGATTTTTTTTTTTTTTTTTTTTCAGTTTCAACACATCATTTATCAGGATTCCCACACCATCAGCCGCCACCCTACACTACTATCCCCTAACCATCACCACTCCTTCCTCTTACATAGATAACATGAGCTCCGTAAACGCTATTCTGCCCTCGCTGACATCCTGGGGATTCAACGCTTCGCCCTCGGATCCCGCTGCGTCGGCAAGCACCGGCAGCAAAAGCCATTTTGCATTCGGCCAATCCTCACAACGAAGTCTCAAGCGCAAAATAGACGAAAATGACCAGCAGTCACAACAACAAGAACAACAACAGCAGCAGCAACAACAACAATATCTTAACAACAACAACAACAACAGCTTGGTCTCGTCAGCTAACAACACGCCTCGAATCATTACCAAGCGCAAGCGCGCCAAACTTCAAGAACTCCCTTCCCGTCCGCTTCCGGTAAGTCGGCTGGTCGAGACCTTGGACCGCCATCAACTTGAGAACCTCATGGTCAGTTTGTGTCAGTCGCATCCGGCCCTGGCCAACGAGGTCTCACGCATGGCTGCTCCTACAGTTACAGTAGCATCTGCTCATGAACTGTTAAAAAACAAGTTGGACGCCATTTTTCTTGGTTTGCCTTACAAAGGCGATCAGCACAACGACTATGCATTTCACAGAGTAAAGCCCTTGGTGAACGACTTTTTATCGGCTTTGGCTGACTTTATGGCGCATTTCTTACCGCCCAATGAGTCGCAAATATACAATTCTCTTGCCTTTTTGGAAGGCGCTACAACGTATTTGCATCGTCTGCCAAACTGGAGCCGCGAGGGCAACAACCTGGCCAAATTCCAAATGTTCAAGGAACTCGAATCTGCCTGGGTGCTTGTTTTCAGCGAGATCATGAATCAGTCCAATGGAATGCTCAGCTTGGCCTATGAGAGCTGGGTGCAAAAAGTTCGTCAACTGAACGAACTGACTGATAATAAATTAGAGCAAGTCATGAGCTTTCTGGATAACAGCCACGATAACCTTTAATTTTATATTTCATCATTTTTTATCATTTTCGTCATTATTTTTTCCCCCATGCAATCTCATACAAAACTCCTTCGCCAAACATCTGTTCATTTACTAACTACACCCTCATGACTGAAACCCCAGCATGATATGTACGTTCCATTTGATCCTTCTATGAGTGTTTTTTCCCAAGTCTTGGTTGGCCATGCTGGCCATCAATTGACTTCCTGATAATAGTCATTTTCATTGGTCGTTCTCTCGCCGCTGCTCTTTCATAAGTTAGTATATCATGTTTACATCCCCTTTTTATTTTATTATTATTATATTATTGTATTGTTTTTTATTATACGCATTCGATATAGAATTGTACACGAGAAAAAACCCGATATTATCATAAATATTGGAAATTGAATTTTTTTTTTTACATTGATTTGATTTGTTTTACACAGACAAGTGCATTTAGACAGTGTAGAATAGTAAATTAGATAGTGGAGGAAACGGCGCCGAGCAAAAGGGCTACGTCGATGTTGATGCCTTGTTCTTCGTCTCTAAACTGAATGGTTTCTTTGAGAGTGCGAGGACGCGGTGGGAGACTCATGGGCGTGTTGGTAATAAACTCCGAGTTGTCGGTTTCGACACCCAGAAGCCAATCAATGGCGGCGATCAGCTTGTTGCGTGAGGGTGTGAAGCTTGAGACCTCGTAGTATTGCTCGCCATCGGTGACGTCGTCGTCATCGTCGTTGTCCGAGTTGGCAGAAGAATGGTCAGCGACGGCGGCTTCGGTATCAACAGGGACATGTTCAAGAGGATTATAATCTTCGTGCCTGGGCGATGTGGGCTTGGAGTTGTACCGGTTAGCAAGGACGTTTCTGGACTTTGAATAAGAGTCTTCTTCTTCGCTATCGTCGCCATTCGCAGCGTCTCCTGAGCCCAAAGAAGTCCCGTCTTCCTCATTACCTAAAATGTACATTTTTGTTGTGGAGCTTGACCGTTTGATATGTCCGGTTCCCTTGGTCTGTTGAATGTCTTCCCAGACTCTTGAGCCAGTACGGTAGATCAGCGGGGCAATGGAGTCGATTGGACTGGACTCGGGGAGCTTGGCCATGGAGCCGATCCGGCTCAGCCGGGTCACGCTGCTGTTGGCACTGTGATGAGAGTGATGTTTGAAATCAGCGGCGCTGGAGGACTTTCTTAAAGAAGCAGAAGAAGAGGACCCTGCACGATGAGAATGCAGGGGCGAGGTGGACGATGCAAGATTAGTAGAGGATCTGGTAACCTCGGGCTCTACGCTTGAAGAAGACGCAGTGGGCGAGGCCGACTCGAGCTGATTGCTGAAGCTCGTGCCTGGATATGGTGTCGAAGAAGTCATGTCTCTGTTTCTCAGTACGGCTGGAGTGAATTGTTTGAAGAAGGACTCTGGAGGTTTTCCACGAAATTGTTGCTGGAGCGGGTTTGGCGGCTGCGATACGTTGGCGGAAACCTAGCGGAGGGTTTTGATGTTTCCCTGTTCTGAATGTCGCGATGCTTATGTGCGGGCTCGACTTTTCTAATCAGTAGAGTTGCGCGTCGGAATCGTTGATAGAAGTCGTGAACGAGATCTTTTAGTTACTCTGCGGTGTTGATGAAGTAGACAAGGCGCTATATGAATTGCTATGGATACCGTTCTCGTCGTCGTAATCGCTATCTTCGTTACGATCAATCTCGTTGTTATCAAGAGTAAGAAAGGAGAAAGAAGAAGATCAACGAGAATCACCTGCTTTAGAAACGTTGGGCCGCTGGCGTTGTGGGTGAATGGTGCAAAGAAAAGTCCACAGCAAGGGTGGGCGTCTTTTCCCCGCATTTGGACTACTGCTGCTGTGTGTACACACCACTGTTGCTGCCACAACTATAAACCCTTCCCGCCCTGCCAGGAGGCGCGGCTGTGCTAATAAGACCTGAAGCCGAGACAAGATCGCCAAAATTCAAGCTTAATCTGTTTAAAAATGTTGTAAACAAGCAGGTAGAGCTTGCTTCAAAGCTCAAAAGTTCCAGATTAGATGCATTTGGATCAATAGTGATTACGTTGTTGTTGCTACTAGATTTGCTGTCACTCTCAAGACCAAGAAATTGTAGAAAGTCGAGGTTGAGCGAGTTGCCATTGTGTCCTGTATTGAAGATTCCGTTAGTCAAGGATTTGTTGAGTTGGATGTCAGTTGGAAAAACTTCCGGAACGCTGTATCGCTTAAAAGACTTTTTTGATTGACTGAAAGTGACCGATGCTGCACAGTAAGTCGGCGCAGTAAAGCCTTTTTAGTATTGATAGTGGTTGAGAGTCGAGGCTCGACTAATGATCCAGACACACTACAGGGACAGGACTTTTTTGAATTTGCTGGAATACAAAGAAATTAAGGAAAGCCTGTTTGAAGAAGTAACAGGCTTTAGCAAAAGGTTTCCGTAGGTGCAGCCGATAGCGAAGAAGAGTTGGCTACAATAGCGGATCGACTCTCAGTACTGTAACGATGAAGCTTGTTTAATAAAATTCGAGATCTAGATTCTACGTTAGTAGGAATTATAAATTTGCAGCTGAAATATTATAATATAATGATAAAATATTGATGAATAAAAGTTTGTACATGTACATAACAATTGGCAGTATAAATATACAAGATAACTGGTGGCGATCCGCACTTATACGCTATGAGATGAGATCAAATGCACAGATATCAATTTATTGGCAAAACGGTCTTGGTGACAAATCAATTCGACAAAATAATAAAGAGAAGGAGAAACTCATGTATTGAGCAATCATTCCAAGATTATTGTATCCTTCATACAGTTGTCGTGACTACAACACGTTCTTATTTGGATCTCAGTATTTAGGATAAGCGCCCACAATATTTATCTATGCCATAATAATAAATGGTGTTGTTTGTGCCAAGTCTGACAATAATAAAATAATTAGTGCTTTGATATGATACGTTAAAATTCAATTTAATGTCCAATTACAATTCATAGTTGCATTGACGTAAAATTTGGAATTATTTCTAGTTTATTAAAGACGTGGTTTATTTTGTACTGTTGGATTTAACCAATAAACTCATTCATGAGTGAGTCAAAGGTATCCAACATTGATAGTCATATCTCTTGTTGATAGCGCCAGTGAGGTCGTAGAGGCCAGAATATTTAAAGTGAGAGTAATTTGATTCTAGCACACAATTAGCATTATCGACTTGTATCAAAACTAAATTCATTTGATAATACAATACTTGCCACTGACGTAAGTGTGTATCTATAATAGACATGGGCTAGTATTTTTTATAAGCGTTAAGTTTGACGTGAAATTTTGTGAATAATCGTGCTTGCATTGATCAACAGTGTAAAGTGAACATTTACTTGTAGAAAGAACTGAGTATTTTGTGGTGTTTTCAACGTCCACACTCAAGTACTGGTACTTGAAACAGTATTCATGAGATTAGTGATGATTAGTGTACATGGACAACATTTTCATGACTTGTGAAACATAATTTTTTACTTGAAGATGGAGTAATGTTGCTTAAACCATAGACAACTAATATTTTTAATAGTTACACAATAGCAGGTTTTATCAATACCATGCTTTTATCAAAAAAAAAAAATCACAATGTACAGTGAGCTTCAGTGCTAAAAGGCTAATAACTATCTTTAGCCCTTCTGAACTACTGAAGGTTCTTGAATAAAATGTGCCTGAGCTTGATAGAATTCAATTAACAAAACGACTCCTCAATACCTGCATGACTGGTGTATCGGCTCAAATTCCCTCCGAGGACTTTCGAAAATACGAAGGATTTCTGTACAAAGTACGATACTATCTAATACACCGCAAATCATATCAATCTAGAGACAATCATAAAATCAGTAAATAGATTGTCATCATCATCAACGAAATCCACACAGTCAGACAATAATTCAGAGACTTGCCATCAGTCTTGTTACTACCTGGCATCGAATTAATATCACACTATGACTGACACCCAACAGTCATCATGTCCCTCTACCTATCCCCCTTCACGCATGAATTATTTGTCTCCTTCCACCTTATCTTTTTTGTACTCTTGTGTACTTGTGTAGTGCGTATGTGCATGATTGTCCCCCGAAACTCAGAGGACCCTTATGAACTCACTGAGCTGCCCGCATATACCGTACCTATACACTCACTACATAAAATATTAGACAGGATAGCGCCAATAGATGTCTCTAGAAAACATCTTGGACAATATCTAAAGGCCACGATGTATGCAGAGAGATATCAGCATCACTGTAAAAACAAACTCTGGAACTCAGACTCTTTTCAAACTTTTCATGGATATGATTGTTCAACATACTAGCGATTTGTAGTTTTGATTACTGTCTGTCAGACTCAAGCTGGATGTTTTCAATATTCGTGATTAGTATTTCAAGCTTGACTTTCTCACTAACAGCTTGAACCACATCATTACTAGTGTTGTTTTCATCAGCATTACCAGCATGTTCAACAGCATCAAAATCATATTCATTCTCATCATATTTAAACTCATAATATTCATATTTATATTCATACTCACCATTATTATAATCGTAATCATGATTATCATTTTCTTCAAGGTCATGATAAAGTTGATGTTCTTCTACATGATCATGATTATCTTCTTTTACATAGTCATAGTTATCTTTTACATAGTCATAAGTGTACACCGTTTTCATGAGCGTTTGGACAAACGCGGCTTCTGTGTGCGGTTGATCTAATTATAGAGGAGGTGGTTGATGCGGATATTGGTTCTAGTGCTTGTGTACATCAGATAACATCAATGTGTGAACTAAACTCATCTCTGAAGATTTGCATGCTAGATTTGTCTGGTATCTCACTAGCTGCAAGATCTTCAGACACTAACCAGATAACCTCGTCAACGTGTTGCAAAAGGAATTAGAAGACACGATCATGTGTACATGAGTGTAAAAGCTGCAAGTCAAGAAAAGATCAAAAGGAAGAAGACAGTTTCATGATTGCATTGGCGAAGAAGCCCAGGCTGCAGGGTCCACATCCGAAGTTTGTGATCCGGTTTGTGTATGTTCCCCACGAAATGAGTTCAGTCGCAGCATTAATCTCAAGAGCCATGTGAGTGTACATTAAGAGTGTTGATGTCAATGGCGGAACCAGTGATGGCCATTTCATAATCTTGGTTGCCATCAAGGCTGATGTAGTGGCACATTGAGCACAAGGCATTTTTTTTGAGGGTAAACTAGATATCATCAGTGAATCGACAAAGATAAATTGAATGAATTCAAGTGAAATCCGTAGAAATATGTAAATATTTAGAAGAACGTGTGAAAAACGCAATAATAGAGTATAATATATACATATTTCATAAAAGATAACATACACTCAAATTCTTTCTCTAAACACTTTTTGCGTAGACATGTTTACTTGAGAAAGATAATGCCTGAATTAGAACGTGAATTATGGTACATAAATTGTAAAATTCTTCACAATGCGACTTGAATATTATAATGTCAGATCAGGCATTCATTCAAAACAAGCCAAGATGACTCAACTCATCTTTGACAAGAAGATTTGTATTGGCAAGAATTGAGGATACGAAAAGATTATGAATTGGTTTAGTGTGTTAAGAAAAATTAAATAATTTGTACACAAGGCCATTTGGTAGATTAGAATCAAATCTCGAAATGTTTTGAAGCAACGGTATATCAAATTGTGATTAATTGTAAATGAAATGTGACTATTCATTATGGATAGATCATGCAAATAAGAAGTGGATGTGTAAAGATTGGTTTTGCTTTCGCAGACTGCCAGTTCCACCTAGCAATGGAGAACCTTTGAAATGATGTCAAAACAACATAGTACAGTTGACACCAGCGCTTGCAACAGTAAACTTGTAATCCCGATATCAAAAATTTTATAAATAGCCATCAAAAGTCTCCAACTTCCTTTTCTTCTGTTCAATCAACTTGTTTAGAAGACCGTCAAAGTACATTCATACAAAACTTGATAAAAACATTCCAACCACATCGCCAGGCTGCTCCAAGGCATCATAAACTCTACAGTTTACATTTAATCCCACCGAAAGGGCATTTTTTAAGACATTTTTTCAAAGATTCCCCCGTTCCATGATTTCGTCTACCGAACAATCAACCGAACCATCTACCTCTCCCTCATCCAGAATGCCCATGAGCTCCTTTGGATACTCTACTAAGGCTTACAATCAAAAGCCAGCTATGCACGTTCGGCAATCTCAAACTAATCACCAATTCAGAATAGGTGAACAAAAATGGCATAATCCCCCCAGAGTTCCGTCTGGCTTGAGATTCGAAATTAAAGCAGACTCGTGCACTGATAACAATCAAATACCTGATATCGAAACAAATAAAGAAAACCGTACTAGATCAAATACTCAATCCACATCAAATTCCGATTCTGAGCAGCAAAAGACTGATGCTAGTTTTGTTTTTCCTGGACCAGAACCCATACGTAAAATAGCATCCATTTCAAAAAATCAAAACAATCAACAACAAAATGTCTTGTCTTCCACCACCCTGACTATCGAGCATTCTTGCATCAGTCCATCAGAAAATCAAAACAATCAACAACGAATTCCCTCGTCCTCCTCCACTCCGACTATCGAGCATACTCGCATCAGTCCATCAACAAATCAAAACAATCAACAACCAATTGTCCTCTCCTCCTCCACTCCGACTATCGAGCATTCTCGCATCAGTCCATCAAAAAATCAAAACAATCAACAACAAATTGGTCTGTCTTCCACCACCGAGCATCCTCGTATCAGTCCATCTCGATGTATGCAAAAGAACAAGTCCCTGTATGAAATGCTGATGAAGCAAAAAATGCAGCGCGAACTTGCATCACAGTCTAACTCACCAGATTGGGTAAGACACAAACGACCAATGGAAGTCGACCATTATTCCAACACCAATAATTCCGACATAACTCCTAGCCCTGCTAGCAAATCTACATTCAAACATGGCACTACATCGTCCCCACCCTATAAAAAACGGAAGCTCGTCCCACCCGCAAGATCAACTACCGCTCCTTCTTCCGTAAAATAATCTTTTACTGACTAGGCACAAATCCAAAGTCAATCTCATCACGTTTTGAGCAGTGTTTGCAAGAACATATTTGGACTCACAAAAGCAAAGACAATAAGTAATTCAGTCTTTTTTGTGTACTACCGCTACAAATCAAAATCGTGAAGTAAAGCAAATCATAATTTAAAAGTAAACTGTGTTTAGTTTTAAATAAGTTTGTAACGGTGTTAATAGAACTATAATATTTATTAGACTCAAATACTACTAATTTTTCTTACAAGTGAGTTACCTAGATCCAGTTAGAACTTCAACAACACTTGAATAGCATGGCTGAATACAACTGGAATTCAATATCAAATTTGTACCGCCATATTTTCCAAGACATACACTTGCTTATATACTAGGTTTGATTTCAATAATGTACAGCACGAACCAAGATTATCCATTACGTGAATCACATCATTTACATTACACTTGAGGGACATGGACCAGCTTTTCATTTACAATACAGTCGGCTCGGGAAAAAATTAGGTAAAAATAAAACTTAGATTTTCAGCGTGTGTATGTACTACCATCACTCACTAAAAATTTAAGTTTTATTTTTACCTAATTCTTTCCCGAGCCAACTGTACTGTAACTTTCAATTGGAAATCTGGAGACACAATCAAAACACGGAGAAATATCAATGTCTCATACGTCGTTAGCTTTCCATTTTATTGTTCCAAATAAATAAACTGAAAAAATAATATAATTACATGCACGTTTTAACTGAATATATTTACAATAACTTTCTGAATTCCTCAGCAATGGCATCACCAACTTCAGATGTGCTGTTGGATCCACCCAAGTCACCAGTCTTGATACCCTTGTCCAAAACAATCTTAACAGCCTCCTCCAAAAGCTCAGACTCCTTCTTCAAATCCAAAGACAACTTCAACATCATACCGGCAGAAAGAATGGTAGCAATGGGGTTAACCTTGTTCTTGGGCAAATCGGGAGCAGTACCGTGACATGGCTCGTAAAGACCAAAAGCTGTGTTAGTATCGGGCAAAGAAGCCAGGGAAGCAGAGGGCAGCAGACCAAGAGATCCGGGAATGACGGAAGCCTCATCGGAAAGAATGTCACCGAACATGTTAGTAGTCAGCAAGACACCGTTAAGAGAAGAGGGGTTCTTGACCATGATCATGGCGGCAGAGTCAATCAGTTGATGGTTGAGAGTGAGTTGAGGGAACTCCTTCTCAATGGTCTCTGTGACAGTCTTTCTCCAAAGTCTGGAAGAAGCAAGGACGTTGGCCTTGTCCAAACTCCAAATGGGTTGAGGGGGGTTGCTTTGAAGAGCGAGGAAAGCAGCCATTCTAGTGAGTCTTTGGACTTCAGGGACAGAGTAAGCCTCAGTATCCCAAGCCTTACCGGATCCGTTATCTTCTTCTCTCTCGCCAAAGTAAATACCACCGACAAGCTCTCTGACGATGACAAAGTCAGTGCCCTTGACGACGCTGCTCTTAAGAGGGGAAAGCTCAAGCAAGGCGTCCGAAAGGAAGCTGCAAGGTCTGAGGTTGGCGTACAAGTTCAATTCCTTTCTGATCTTGAGCAATCCTTGTTCAGGACGAACAGAACCAGTACCCCACTTGGGGCCACCGACAGCACCGAGAAGAACGGCATCAGAGGCCTTAGCAGCAACAAGGGACTCGTCGGGGAGAGGGCAGCCTGTAGCATCAATGGCAGCACCTCCAATCAGGTGGTGTTGGAACTCAAACTTGACATTTGAACGCTTCTCTTCAATGACCTTTAGCACCTTGATGGCTTCGGCTGTGACCTCGGGACCGACGTGATCTCCGGACAAAACGGTAATCTTCTTAACTGATTCAGACATTGTGTGAAGTTGGTGATATTAATTGATGGAATGAAACGTAACCGGCGTAAACTCAGTGATAGTTGATATACAAATAGGAAGGAAGTAAATCTCGCAAAGACTGCCAAAGCACTTTATATAAATACCTGAATGAAATTTTCATGTTGACCATGGTCTGAATTCTCAATGGCCGATTTCGCTTGATTATCACATACTGGGGTTAGGGTTGTTGAATAGAGTCATGGTGGAAGGGTAGTCTACATGTAACAGAAGTACAGATCGGGGAATTACAATTATCAAACAGTTTTCTCTAGTGACAAAATATCAGTTACACGAATACAATCAGTAGCTTTGGGTTTATTGAGTTTCTTGTTTTTCAGTTATTTTCTTTGCAGTGCCAAATCCTGCAATACCCTTTTCTTGATGCTTACCCAACCAGGGCTTGATGGATTCACCCAAGGGATTAGACTGAAGGGTAAAATAGATAATAACACCGATAATAGTCATAACAAATCCAATAGGATACATGAAGTAAATACGGAATCCAAAAGCTTGAGTACCGATAAGCAGAGCCCAGAAGTCACTTGTGAGCAGGGACAAGTTGTAGAAAGCACTGGAGGACATTCTGAACATCATAGGGGCCAAAAGATAAAGAAGAAGCAAAGAAAGAGTAAACCCTGCAAAGTAGCCACCAACCGCAGGAGACCAGTCGGCATTCGTAATAGATTCTCTTTCAAAGATCGCAGCCTGAACACCAATGATAAACATTCCAAAAAATCCCAATTGACCGAGAACTTCATAGTAAGAACTGTTAGAAATCAAAAACTCTTCCAAAGTGTTTGAAGCACCGTAACAAAAGGTGGCGAGAATAACAAACAAATCGCCTTTAAGTGGGTTAACTGCGGAATAGTCTTTACCCATACGAAGGTCGGAAATGATAATCACAATTACTCCACCAATACACACGAGGATACCCAAAATTTTAGTCCAATGATATCTAACTTTGAGAAGGGTGAAAGAAATGATGACGACCCATACAATAGTCAAATTATCAAGCAAAGCAGCACTCAACATGTTTGTGTAGTTATACGCTTTGACAATAAAATAGTTACCTTGGACATCCAAAAACGCCAAAATAAAGTATTTCCATCCCTTAGTCCACAACAAGTTTCCGTATCCTTTGAAACCGTAACGGTACAAAGTGTAAGGAACAAATATCAAGGTCAGCAAAACATAGTTGAACAAACTTTGAAATGCCGGCATAGAATTATTGCCATTAGCCAAAAGAGTAGTCATGGTGTTAGTCGAGGTAATACAAAGCGACAAGATCTGGCCTAGTATGAAAATTATCCAGAAGTGCTTGGTTTTCAAATAACCAAAGAACTGTCTTTTAGGCTTTTCTTCACCTGACTCTGCATCAGTAATGACTTGCTCTTTAGTAGCACCAGTCTTTTCGACTTCGTCGTAGTTTGAGACTTCGGCAGTGGCGTTGGCAGCGCGATTCTTTGCAAGATCTTCAGACATTTTTGTAATGAGTATCCTTTCTGCGTATTAGTGTGTAATGTGCAATTGTATTGTGGTAAAGCGCAATTTGATAAGGTAAGGCTGATAGTAACGTAGACTATAATCAGGAGTTCTGTTGATCTGATAAACACGAGAGTAGAACCCTTAAAGGCCAATCGTGTTATGTTGTATCTGAGATGGAGGAAAGTCCGTACTGTATAGGAAGAAAGAAAAAAGAAGGCAATTGAAAATCTTTATACACAAATTTTTTATCTTTAGCCGTTTGCACCGATGAAAATGGGACTTTCAACGGGACTCGATCATGCGGTCCATAGCTGCTTCGATCTAATCCGTTTTCGTGCAATCAGGGTAATCACTTATCCAGCCGTGCTTAACTCGTATAAGTGACATCTATTGTCCGGTTCGATATCCTCGGACCATTGGCTTACTTTCAAAATCATCGTCTCTGTTCATCCTTCAATGACTCAGGTCAGTTTTGTCCTCCTACTGCTCACTTGACTTTTCTGGTGTCGGAGATACTGTTCTACTTTTTACATTTCTATATACATCATTTTCGATATTTTGAAATGGAGTAGTCGTATGCATCGGTAGGTCTCCGTATTGACGAAGACGATAACGATGGATCACATACACATATGTATCTTCAAAGCTATTGGTTCATTGCAGAGTTGAGATATATGTTCTTTCTTTGCAAGAGTTTCTGGCGCCATTTTCCTGAGTCCTGATATGCTAACTATCCGAGCAGATCACCAATCATCCCTTTTATGAACAAACAATCGCCGAAAGTAATGGCTGCCGCACAAGCTACTGTTGGAACAGGTAGGCACTTGTATGATATTTGGTTTACTTGCAGATGTTAATTGAATTTGCTTGATCTAGACACCGTTGATTGGTATGTACACTTGAAGTTATTCGATCTGTAGCTCTTAGCACAGTGTCTGGCGCTCTGGCAACTTTCACAACATCAAACTACAGTCTTTATCTTCGAGGTCCAAAAGGTGAACTCCGATATAAAATTCATATTTCTATATTAAAGTCCACAAGAGCGCTCATGAATGTCCTAGAACCTTTTTGTGCTTCGATTCATTTTGGGTCAAGTTCCTTGACTAGATCCACCGTTCTGGATGTAAAAAGCAGCCCATTTGCACTGGTCAACCCTGCTCTATTCATCAATTACCACAGCAGAGGGATTGTTTCCTATGTAACCAATAAATTTGTATTAAGGGACATACAATTTTTGGAGGGTATGAATGGTGCGCCCGTATTTTCCAATTCTTCCAAAGATTGTGTTGGCTTGGTGGCGGGAAGTCTGAAGTAGACTACAGGAGAGGGTGATTTGATCATTGTTGTACCCTGGAGCATTCTTTAAGATACCCTCCCTTTGTTCCTTAGAATTAGACAAAATTCCGAATCAGACTTTTTGTCCTCGTGGCTGATTTTTAACGGCGTTATCATGGTTGAAGTAAAATATGGGGAGAAAGAAAAGGATAGAGATCGAGGATTTTGTTAGGCAAAACTATGATTGTTACCAATCTGCGTATCCTTGGGGAAAAACACGAGCCTGCAGTTGCCTGAACATCCGGATCTGATTCGATACCTATTGAATAGATTGGCGCTCCACTAAACGGATTTGACGTTTGTTATTTCAAACTGGCCCATTCAGCACCAAAAGCTCTTTCAGTAGCTCTAAATGGTTTTCACTATCAAATAAGTCAAAAGGTCAAGTTGTTGGGACACGGTTTGATTTATCCCCACACAACTGGTAAACTCCCTTTCCAACCGCTATCTTCACAAGGCTTTGTACCCAAAATCATTTTTATAAATCTTTATCACCAATTAAATCTTTCTACGCTTTCAGTAGTTTCAATTGAGGAAAATTTAGAGTCTTCAGTAATGTTGGTACCAAGCGCCTGTTGCTGGAATGGCTCATCCGGCGGTGCACTTTTTGATTCTGAAACTGGCGACTTAATTGGGATGAAGACCAGTGTATTGGGCGGGTGAATCAGACTGACGAAGTAATCGTTGATAGGGCGTTCAGTATCCCAGCAAATATTTTACAGTATGGGTTAGAGCTAGTACACAAAAAGGTGTCATTAAGTATGTGAGCGAAAGAGTTCAAAAGCTATGGAAACTCGAAGTAGCACATGGTAGCAGATTGATTGAATCCGCAAAACTATAGTCAATTACACAGTTTCGTATCATTGTGCCAACATAGAATCTTTTTATAAACCAAGTTGCATTCTTTTTAGTATACACTCTCATCAACATGATCTATTAGATACAAAATAGAATAGTTACAATTATTAAACAATAAGTTATGAATGAAAGATTAGATCATACACAGTCAGGTACATGTGTATGTTATACATTTGATTGTTAGGTGAGATGCAAATTGGTAAAAGCCATAAGAATAAGTTAACGTAATTTGGGAAAGACATCCAACAAACTACCTTCTATACGTTTGTGATACTTGTCAAAGATTTTCCAAAATCTGAGTGTCTCGTCTCCCGCTCCAGTAACCAACGTACTTCCATCGTGGCTCAGAGTCATGTAAATAACTCTAGAAGTATGCCCGGTTAAAACAGCACATTGTCTCATTGAAGGATACTTCCAAACTATCACGCTGTTTTCAGTATATCCATGTGAAGACACTAGTTCGTTGGAGCTTTTGCTCCATACTAAGTTGCAAACTTGGCTTCCAGTATTCACAGAGTGTAAACTACTTCCAGTTAATGTATTCCAAAATCTAATCGTCTGATCTGAAGATCCTGCTCCCGAGGCCAATAGTCCTCTGGAATGCGGACTCCACGCTATAGCTTTAACTGCTGCACTGTGGTCATTGTATTTGTATAAGGGTTTTTCATGTAGCCCGTCCCAAATTATCAGTTTGTTGTCATTTCCCCCGCTAGCCATTTTGTTTTCTTGCCAGTTCCATTTTAGCCCACATACTTCTTGTTTATGCGCAAATTCAATTTTCTTGATGTAATGTTGCGGTGTGCGTACGTCACGATGAACAATAGAACCATCTTTAGAACCACTAGTAAGAACGTGATCTTTCCATGACAAAGTGCCGACTCGTTCGGTTTGACCAGACATTGTCCTCACAAGTTTACTTGTCTCGGCGTCCCAAATTTGTACTTTTCCTTTGTTACTTCCGGTAGCCAAGTGTGTACCTTTCTTTAGCCATGAAATCGATGTAGGAAAATGGTCTGGCTTTGTCGTGCATAGATTATGGACTTTAGATGTGCTTGCATTCCACAGGTATATCGAGCTTCCCAAGGCAACGGCAAGCATGTCTTTACTACCCCAGTCCAACAAGTTGAGATAGAAGTCATCTACAATATCGGGGGCATCGAGAATCTTGTATGGTATTTTCGAGTAAACTCTCTCCTTTTTCTTTTCCAAAACAAAACTTGAAGTAGTTGAAATGCTGCGTCTAAAATCAACGGAGTCTGGCGTGTGAAATTTAAACATGTTGGCCTTTCGTTTTGGAGTAGTTGGTGGAACGGTATCGCCAAATATCTCATCTTTTAAAAGCTGTCCAAACTGCGTGTGCGCCTCTTGCTCCTTGCGTTTGTTTATTTCGTTAGATATTTCTTTCGGCCCCGGATCTGTAAGGCTATATGCTGCTTGGAAGTTGGTACTGTTGCGGTTTGGAATATACCGGTCACCATATTTAGGACGTTTACGAGGAGAACACGGGGTCGGGGGTAAGTCATTTGGATCGAGGTCTGATATAGACGTCATTTGAAGAAAACAAAATGTCTACTTGTTTTGTCTAGAAAAAAGCTGGAGGTTTTGTCAAAGCTTGCGATTGTAATGTTATTGTAGCAAAACAGGATCAAAATAGAAGGAAGAAACCGGCAAGGAAAATCCACAAAAAAGTTTTGGCGCAAATATGGTGTAAAGCGTTCAAATAGTGCAGACACAAACGCTAATACTGGAATGGTAATTAACAACCACACTTATACGGCTGTATATCTTCTAATCTTGAAGATTCAACCGGAGGTTACAAAATATTCAGTGTAGGCGATAGTGTCCCAGTAAAGATAAAAACAGAAGAAAGTAATAAGCAGTGAACTTGACTAAAGATGCCTTTTTGTGTTGCCTGAACTTAAATTAAATGTTTACGTAATACGTGTCTTAAAGTCAGGGTTAATGTTGATTGATAGGACGGCTAGCTTGCGGCATACAATTAGAAGCGTGTATCCTGCTTCTAGCCATGAATTCATATCTAAATCAACAAACTAATGCTTTTCAAAGTAGCGACATGATCAAGTAAAGTGTTTATAGTAAAGCACATTTCATTTATTTGTACTTTTCTTGCTAGAACTGGCGCAGTTGATCGAAGACTTTCGGAACATGCGGGGCGTCAACACTACAAAACAACGTTAACAAGCTTGTGGCCGGATCAGGAAAGGTTTCGGTTATAAAGTCTAGGTTTGATGTGGGCTGTAAGTTTCCTAGTCAGCCTTATTATTATGAGTTGTCCGCGAAGTGTGGGCAGGATAGTGCTGTAATAAAATTAAACAAATACAAAAGGCCATAATTTTCTTCGTTCTTACTTTGTCGCTCTCTTTCTTATCACATCTACCTCAAACGCTGGTGCTCTTTCTCATCATTATTACTCGGCCCTTTTGCCTTTGATATTAGGCACTATGTCAGCTTCTTCGATACCGTCCTTCGTCAATCGTAGGCCAGTTATGGAAAGAATCCCCCCTGAGATTATCTTGGAGATCCTGTCATATCTTTCATATAAAACCGACTTGCTTTATGTCTGCAAACAATGGTTTTCTATTCATGTTGAACGCGTATGGTACAGACCAAATATTTGTGACATTGACACTCTTCGAAAATTTTCAAATGTGATTCGATCCCCAAATACCATCATAGAGTATCACTCTATGATCAAACGATTAAATCTGTCGGGCGTGGCTGAGATTTTGACCGACGAAGAGATTAGTAAAATGTCGCACTTCAACTCTCTTGAGCGTCTCACACTAACAAACGCAAGAACTATTTCGGATACTTCGCTTGTACCTTTGATAAGCTCCAACACGGGCTTAATCAGCATTGATGTTTCAGGCGTATCGTTTGCTTCCGAAAAAACTGTGTTGGCACTCGCCGAGCATTGTCCTCTTCTTCAGGGATTGTACGCTTCGGGGTTGCAGTTGATCACCGATGAAAGCATGATCGCCTTAGCGGAAGGGTGCCGAGAATTAAAGCGAATTAAAGTGGATAGCTGTTTCAGACTCACTGATCTAACTATCACGGCCTTGACCAATTTTTGTCCACAAATAGTTGAATTAGATATTGCCGGATGCTCTCATATGTCATTTGAATCAGGTACATCTTGTTTACGACAATTGAGTCAGCTACGAGAGTTTAGACTGGCAATGCTGCCTGGAATCAATGATTCTACGTTTCAAAGGTTATCCTCGCACTTGGATCTTGAAAAACTGAGAGTTTTGGATTTGACAGGCTGTGCATTGATTTCAGATACCAGCATAAATAAAATTACCACTATTGCTCCAAAACTTAGGCATATTGTGCTTGCAAAATGTTTTGACATTACTGATATGTCTCTTTTTCATTTGGCCAGGCTAGGGAAAAACCTTCAACAAGTCCATTTAGCACATTGCGTACATATAACAAATCGCGGTGTCGCAGCTCTGATTGAAGGATGTCATAGATTGCAATACTTAGACTTTGCTTGCTGCAATAAACTAACAGATGTCGTTTTTAATTACATTGCTCGGCTTTCTCGCCTGAAGCGAGTTGGACTGGTGAAATGTCCCAATATAACCGATTATGGTGTCCTGACTTTAGTCAAGCAGTTGATTGATCATCCAGACTTTGGTATTGAACGTGTGCATCTCTCCTATTGCCCAAATCTGACGTTGTCTTCTATTTTTCCTTTAATAAAGGCAGCAAAATCATTGACACATTTATCTTTAACTGGAATTTCGGCTTTTCTGCGGCCTGAATTAACGGCGTTTTGCCGACCCCCACCATCTGAATTTTCGGATGCCCAGCGTCAGAGCTTCTGTGTTTTTAGTGGAGTCAAGGTCAGCCGACTCCGTAGTTATTTGACAAACATGTTCAAAAAGGATGCTCTTTCCACAAACGAATATGTTACGGAAGTTCTCAATTTTTTTGATGCGAACAGACCTGATGTCATAGCTGCTACTGTCGATCTGGCTCGATTGACTTCAAACTATCCACACACGCATCGTCACGAAATAATGACGGTGGTTAATAGAATAGTGACGATGAATCCAACAATGATAGCTAGCGGGAATCTTGCCCAGATCGAAATACAAGAGAACAATGACGCTACAAATGGTATGAACGACAGCGATACATCTTCTGTCAATTTAGAAAGACGTTCAGAAGAAACTGATACCTTGCTTCACAATGGATTCCATATCACATCTGACAATAGTCAAATACAAGAAATTGACACCATACTTCTTGGCGGGTTCCGGATCAGGTCTGAAAACAACAAACAAATCTTGCATGTCACTGATGGTCGTGGAAACAAAATATTTAACATGTGTAAAATTTTGGTACAACCTCAAGGCTCTTCGAATAGTTCTACTCGCGAGACTGGTTACGATTACTTACAAGGTTTGGACGCTCCTCCCCAAACTCCAAGAGGAGCGTTCTACGCTCGAAGCAATGTAGGCAGAAACGAAAACATTGTTTATCCTGTCCGGAGTATGCTTGACGTTGAACTACCTTCAAACAACCCCAACAGAAATGTAAACAACCCTGATTTGCGCGATGCTCCTGCAAATCCTCCGCATATTGTAAACTTGATTCGCGGTACTCGTCTAACTAGAGGTGTTCACCTAGTTGAGAACAACAACCCAACTCCAAATACAAGCTCTACCAATATCAACATTATCCCTAATACTCGTCAAACCACTAATACCGACCCCAGCCATTCTTTGAGACCAACTATCAATTTGACATTGAGCAACACTAGTAATGAAAGTATTGATCCGCGAAGTACTAGTCAAGAAAGCATTGATCCACAAAACAATGCCAATACTTATATAAACCCTAACAACTTTGTAGCCAACGACGGCGATACCAACAGTGATAATATCAATAACCCAGATATTACCTCTATCTCAGGTAACAACACTACCGACGATCAGGCCAGAAATAATCAAAGAGGACACGCTGGAAGAGGAGGAAACTGGCATTTGCTTCGAAATTTATTGAACTAACGCAATAAACAGAGCTAGGAATTTGACATTTTTATGACTCTGTTCATAATTTTGACGTTGTTCGATGTTTTGACCATCGTTACTTAGCGACAGTATGCATAAACTATTTATTTATTTGTTCATGACTTAATTTATTTGCAAGCTTGCAGACACATGACACGAACGTAGTTCCATAATGACTTGTGTAGATCGATTGAATGAACCGAGGTTAGTGCTGCCCATCTGCCAGGTGTAAGGCCTCAAGTTTAAGAGAGAGCGCGAACCCCCAAATTCAAGAATCAGTTCATAATTAATTTCACTTAAAGCAGCTGGTGTCTGAATAGGCATTTGTACATGGGCAAATGGCGTCCGTTGAACGCGTCGAACAAAAAATTATAACAGAAGTGGAAACCAACCAAAATTCATTTACACGCGTTCCCCACGCGCTCGAAATTGAAATTTTCACACTAGTCGTGTTCTACAACATCTACCCACAGGTCTGCGCACTACAAAGCATTGGTGAAATCAATCGTTATAAGTAAATCACACAAGAAATCGTAGACTGCAGAATAGTGAATACCCATTGGTAGATGCTTAACCCAGATTTAAGCGACCAATTCGTCAAGAGAGAGAATGGCCTTGTACCAAAGGTCTGATGCTACTGAGTAGAGAAGTCGATTTTAATTTCTCAAGATCGAGTCCGTCGCATCAACCGCCGCCAATCATCGTAGTGGTAATTGCCAGAAGTCTAATATTATTGATTGTAACCTTCACTCATAGTTGGGGGCGATGTACTGAGGTAAGGAATACTTATGATGTTTCACAGAATATATCCACAAGACCTTTGGTTCTACTCCTTCTTGTTAGGTATCTAAAGTTCCAAACCTGCTTCTCATAGATCTATCTCAGCATAGCTAACTGTAATTTTTATATAGATATACTTCCATGATTCTAACAGTAATTATGCAACAAACACGGTTTTTTACCTGAAACGGATGAGTTGATGAACACGCGAATAATGTTTTTAGATTTCCACGTTAGGAAGAAAACAATTGAGTGTAGGGCGCGTTCTATTATAACTGATTTTTGTATGTAAATTTTTATTGTTTTGTGGACTTTTCTTGTCTCGGACTTTTCCCTCTTTCTCTTCTTTCTCCTCCATCTCTTTCAACTTTACTTCTTTAAAATCGTTGATTCAGTCTCGCTAAAACACAGCAAGCACTGCGGGCATTACTATCATCTCTATTTATTTGACTTTAGATCAGTGCGTTGTGCCAGTGTACTCCGTATTGCATACTTCTACCAATTGTACACTTCACTACTGATTTTTTTTTTTGTTTCCTCACAGAAACACACCTGAACAATTACGCGTGCCAACTAGCAAAGCGCGAACATCGCAATGAGCAGCATACATGTAAGTTGCGCCTACTTGAGTTTGTTTGCGAATTTAATGCTAACCATCTTGTTTTTGATATAGAATACACGACCACAGAGCAACGAAAATGTTGTTCTCAGGCAAAAACTCCAACCCACAGCAACGACGCGCAAGCGTGCTGCTCTTGAGGATTTGTCTAATAAATCGAAAGCAAAGCCACAGAGTGCTAAATCAACTACAAGCAATTCATCCACAGTTACAAACACGTCAAAGCAAACCACAACGTCGACTACCACACAACGCAAAAATTTAAAACGGCCTTTGCAGCCATCAGAATCCACAACCACTGATACCAATACTGAAACTTCTTTGACCTCCAGTAAACCTTCCTCAACAGAATCTAATATTCTCACTGAATCGAATGAATCCAACATCCTCACAGAATCCAAAGAGTTTAAAATCTCCAAAGAGCTTAAGGATACTAAAGAAACCGAAGATTCGAAAGATTACACGAAAGCATCCACCAAAACTCTTCCTACCAACACATCTGTCAGCTACACTACTGCTACGAAAGTGAAAGACGCTGAGACCAGAAAATACGTCGAAGTTGAATCACAGCCGGCACCGAAAAAACGAGTCTGTACAAAGCAACCGTGGGAAGAACTAGATGAAGAAGATGAGGGTGATCCACTTATGGTGGCAGAGTACGCAAACGACATTTTTGAATACCTCTACGAGTTAGAACCTAAATACATGCCTAACTCTGATTACATGAAGGACCAAGAAGATTTGTCATGGAGTAAACGAGCGTTACTAATGGACTGGCTAATTGAAATACACACCAAGCTTCATCTTTTACCAGAAACACTGTTTCTGGCTGTTAACCTGATCGATCGCTTCATGACGGTACGTGTTGTGACTTTAGATAAGCTTCAACTTGTCGGAGTTACAGCACTTCTGATCGCCGCAAAGTACGAAGAGGTGTTTCCGCCAGTGCTTGCTCACTACGCAATGATGACAGGAAAAATGTTTGACGAGGCAGATATTCTCGGTGCTGAAAAGTTCATGCTGCAAGTTTTAAATTTCGAAATGTCATACCCAAATCCTCTCAACTTCTTACGTCGGTTGTCAAAGGCTGACGACTACGATGTACAAACCCGCGCGTTTGGCAAATACTTGCTTGAAAGCACTATTGTCGATTACAAAATGTTGCAGTACCCGCCATCGCTGCTGGCTGCTGCATCAATGTATTTGGCGCGCCGGGTGCTAGATAAGCCGGGCTGGGGTGTAAACATGGAGCATTATTCCGGTGACTACTCAGAGCCCCGAGTACGAGCAGTAGCTCGCAAAATGGTAGAGTATCTGGCCAAGCCTGTGACGTGCGAGACAATCTATAAAAAATATGCGCATCGTAAGTTCTACAAAGCGTCTCAGATGGTGCGGACATGGGCCAAGGCCAATACTGATAAATTATTATATACTTGACTTTAATGAATGAAAACTTGAGCTGAGTTCTTTTTTAAGCGCAGTTAACATTTGCTTGTTCCAGATGCTGTCTTCGTCCAAGTCAGTTCGTTGACCGCGCGCGTAGATTTGGTTGTAATAGGTCAGTCTGTTGGAAATACGGGACCAGTCCGGACGACTTTTAGTATCGCGTAGTGCGGCGGTTATCAACGAAGTCTGTGGATCCCGTGTCCGGAGCACGATATGAAAATGAACATGATCCACCACTTGTCCAGCACCGACACCGTTGTTCTGAACGACATTTACAGCTGCATCATCGCGATCAACTCCAGTCAGTTTTACTGCGACATTGCGTACTGCGCGCACCACGTCCCTCAGTACCACTCCTAAATTTGATGCAGTTTGACCATCAATAGTGTCGAGTGTAGCAGCGTGTTGTTTGGGAATAATAAGGAGATGAGCGCCTCCATCTGTCGCAGACACTAGGGGCTGGATATCAAAAACGCCAACAAAAGTGCTGGTTTCTAAGAACGTAGAATCTGTGGGTGGAGATTTGGCTAGAGTACAGAAGATGCAGGACATTTTGACTATAAATTTGAAGGGAATAACTTTTTAGTTGTTTTAAAAATCCAAAAAACTGGAAGAAGATCAGTTTGAGGATCCTAATTTGAACAAATCAACATGCTGACAATATGATGGTTCAACGATACATGCTCAAATCAAACCAAGGCTAGGCAGAACATTCAAATGTGGGGTGAATACCACGTGATATTATCCATGAACCGAGGGTATTTTATAGAAATTTTAGATTCGTCGGAAAAATATGAAATCAAAGACATGATACTATCATTGAAGCATATCAAGTGGATTCCGTGCAGAATTGCAACATTTTGGAAGCTGAATACACTGTAGGTTTATCTTGGATATGACAATACAGGTTTCGGTTTGATTGGAATTTGAAACCTTGTTATCCCGACGACAAAGGTAATATCTATACGAAGCTTTGATAAATCACTTGAAACAGTCTCAACCTTAGGATCAAAACTTTTGATCAAACTCTGTCGATGCCGTTGCCGAATTTGAAAAGTACACAATGTACAACTTCACAAGTTTGTAATTAAAACAATTTTTAACGAAATTAATTTACATACTCATGTACAACGAAACACGCCCATAATGGCAACAATAATTAAAAAGGATAAATGTTAAGATAACAGCCCAAATAAACAACAAAACAAAAAACACCAATTACAAATAATAAAAACCACAGAGAGCACAATCACATCATTGACATTCGTCGTCTCTCATGAGCGGACCCCAGATTACGAGTCCGTAATTTGTCTATTTTCATTGTCTTTGCTACCATTTCGCCGCCCCAGGCACTCACGGCTTCACCTGCATTGGTCAAAACAACCATACTTAACAATGTCGAAACTTGTAGTGCCACTATCAACACCCCTCCCATGCCCAGCAGCTGCTTCCACAGCCCGTACAGTGAGGCATGAAGACTTACATCGATTTGTGTTCGTAGACTCGAGACAATGTCTTGCGAAGGAGTTAGTGAGAGATCTTGAAGTTTTATTTGAGCAAGAGTCTGAGGGCTGGAAAAGCTCATAAATAAAAATGCAATTATGGAAACCAAGCTTTTGTTGGGTGTTGACAACGGCTTACTTCCCGAAGAATCAGATTCTGGAAGCAAAACATCTCTGGCCATCTCCCAAGAAAACAGACCACCATCCAAATCCACTGGCCGTGCAGGTCCTTGGAATTCTGTAGGGGGTAATGACCACGCTGGTACTGACAGTGGATCCCCTAATAATTCTAATCCTATTTTATCAACGTCTTCGTCGGATATCACTAAGACGCTTTGCTTTCTAGGCCGTTGTCGCGGCATAACAATACTTGTCAAACCATCCTCAGAATGACCGTTTAACTTGGCAAGTGCATCAGCTCGGGCGATCTCTTTAATGGTTCCCATCTTAGGCGATGAAGGCGGTGAGTACGCTTCTAGTTTCGAATTTTGTGCTCGCGCCAAAAAGGCCAGTTTTTCATTCAGCACACGCTCTTGGTTTGATTCAGTGCTCCATCTTCTGCGTCCACTGTATCCTGCGTAGGAGTGTCGTGAAGATTTGTTCGATACTGTGCGCCGTGGAGCTTCCCCTGACGTTACAAGGTGTGAAGGCATAGTCTGACAGAATTCTTCAAACGGATCAGGCGATTGAACTCGACTAGAACTGGGCGACGATAGTGGTGATGTTGAACCTGTAGAAAACAGGCTATTAGGTCGCATGGCACGCCCTCGTGATGGCTTGCGACTCACTAACCAGTCAACCGACTGGCGACAGGATATAGGACGTGGTGCTGGCATTGAATTTTGTTGTGACATGACGTGAAGTTGTTAAAGGTTGAAATAATTTTTTTTTTGAGCACTTAGGATGATAACAAGTACAATATATATAGCTGGAAGATCTCTTTTCAAAAAATAATTGTAACGACCCCAAGAATGTATTCTTAAACAGGGTGCTTCAAGTAACTCTTGCTATTGTCGCTGCTTGCTGTCGTTTGACGTTGTTTTGTGCTATGCTCTGTTGCTTATAGTAAAGCTTAATTAAATAGGTTTTAGATCGCGATTTCCATGAAGAGAGAGATAAATTACCATTAAATAATTTGTCTTTAATTGGAATGGAAGTCGTAAACTTTGAGTCGCGATGTTGGGGGGAAAAAGGGACGATGGAAAGAACGAAGAGTTGACTGGATTCCAATCCATCGTGAACTTTCACGCCCTGCGGTCGAAATAAGAAATGAGCTAACCCGATTGGGAACTACTAGTGGGCTTAGCGAGTTTATAAACCCTAACTTTAAGGCAAAGCGAGCAGATTATTAAAACACTGTACTTATGACTTAATACAGCTATTTTGAAACGTAATTTCCAAGATCTAAGTCTAGATTTATACTATACTATTTAAGTCTTCATACTTGCTATATGGTACTTATGAGCTCTTGTTAAACTTAGTAGTGCTCCGGCAGACCCAGTTTCCTGTAGTCCTTGAACCCGGCATCGCATTGGAACTTTCGGTCCCATGCTTTCCAAGGCATGGTACCTGCCACTCGACCACGACGATAGCTCCATTGACTTGACTCAGGAGTCTCTGTGTCCCATGTCCAGTACATTGAGCCCCATCCTCCATTTGATTCAAATGCTTCCATTTGTGACTCAGCAAAGTCTCGCAGGTACTCACGATACGCAGGCGAGTACGTCGCTGGGTCGGCATTGGATACTGCACAGGTACAGTTGCTCCATCCGTTACAGCCCCCATCAGGAGATTTGTATCCGGGAGCCCAGAGATCACCCTCCCATCTGGAGCCCTTCCCAACATCATTCAAGTATTTTGTACAGTCATTGTCGGCCTGACTCCATTCGCCAACCAAGGTCGGTCCATGGCCGATCATAGGATTCGCCGAAATTGACATATCGTTACGCCAGGCTCCACAAACAAATCGAATCTTTTCATCGTGCGATAGTCGTAGTAGTCCCTGATCAAAAATTGTATACATATGCACATCTAAAGCCATTCCCGGGAACTCTTGCTCACTGTACTGACCGTGCCAGCCTCTGACACCTTTAAACCCGTCTCCAAAAATAATCACACCGTTATAGCCTTCTTTGCGGATTGAGGTGTATGCACGTTTCGACCATTCAACTACACATTTTTCATCCAAGTCCATCATTCGGGGCTCATTCGCCAAACCATACATTGTTACCACATTCTTGTATCGGTCCTGAGCAAAAAATTTGGCCAGAGCCTTGTGAACCTCGAGAGCTCGGTCTCCATATTTATCTCCATCAGGACCGTTCAGCCAGTTCAGTACCCCCTGACGACCACTATGATTCCACCCGTTTTGCCCTCCCGGTAAGCTGTGGAGATCAAGATTAACGCGAATTCCATACTTGCGTGCCCACTCAATTCCCCGAAGTAGATATCTCCATGAAAGATGTGGGACAAACATTTCATCTGCCCAGGTTTTTACTGCCCAATATCCAACAGGAATTCTTACATGATCAAGTCCGGCTTCCTGAATTTCGCGGAATGTGTTTTCGGTAACAAATGTTGCGTAGTGCTTTTCAAGAATTTTGATCATTTCTTCATATCCTTTAGTTCTATTGAGATGCTCAACTAATGACCATTCGTCAACAACATGATCCTCTAAACGATAGTTTTCGAACAATGAAGGGGTGATAAAAGGCTCAAGAACTAACCATCCTCCAATATTAACACCACGAATAGGCAACTTTCCATACGGGAATGACTCGTTGATAGGTGGAACATGCTCATTTGCACGAGCTGTTGTAGTGTACGTGGAGTTCAAACCCATTACTGAAAGACCACCTACAGTCTGGTCTGTGAACGTCATGTTGAAACCAGTTTGGTCAAACCAAGTATTAATATCTAAATGCGTTCTACTGTAAATACTCAGCTCATCGTTGTGATCTGAAACTTGATTTTTGTTGAGCAAGTTCATTTTGTTTTCACTTTTGAACTGCTCAATACCATTATCTTGCTCAACCATGGTAAATCTCGGAGCATTAAATTTGGGCAACGTTAAATGTCGCGTTTCGCCCTCGATTTCGTTGAGGTCCTTTTTATTACTTTGAGGCATTCTGTTATCAATTGCAAACAAAATAGCAAAAATCATCGATGTTCCCATAATAACCACAGTGCAAGCAATAACAATATAATTTATCCATTTCTTCTTTCTCGAAACACCTTCAATCTGCAAATCTGAGCATTGTTCCTCTTTATCTATTGCATTACTGGAACTGGGTTTGCTGCTTTTTGCACTTCCCATAGAGGCCCTATTGTTTTCACTATTGGTATTCCTGTGATTTGAGTGGCTCAGGGCCACGTTCACCATACCAATGTTTTGGGAGGTTATAGTAGGCTTCAAATCGGTCTTGGGCTCGTCAAAAATATCTTCCGAATCTGGTAGAGCAGAAGGAGGCAATGGGGTTTTTGCAGCTACGCTCGCAAGCCGTTTCAGCTTAGGATCTTCATAAATAGGCTTTTCATAAATTGACCAGTACTCGTCACTATCTCCGTGATCATTTTTTTCATTCCCATTTTGGAAATCGCCGTTTTTTGCAAATGACTTGCCGTTCATAGTGTTCTCAGCACCACTAACAACTGCAGTTAGAGTTTCCTCAGTATCACCAGTGATGGGTAGTTGAGAAGTATAGCCTCCAACAGGAAACGAAAATATCGATCTTGCATCCAAACCAGTTGGTAGTTGTAATGGACGGGTAGTAGGCGCATTCCCTTGACCATACTCAGGGCCATGTCTTAAAGAAGTAATTTTTGTTTTATAAGGCTGAGCAAGCGCATTGTGTGAGGGCTTTTGATCGGCAGATTTTCTTTGGCCAGTGGAGGCTTTTCTCTGATTCAAATAAGGGTGCCTTTGACTAGAGGACGACTTTCCATCGTTTGGGCTCTGTCCCTCGTTTGGATAATCACCACTATCTCTTTCCATAGTTGATCTTTTGTGGTGGCCTTTAATTTGACGGTGATTATCAAGATATGCGTAAACAAAGTATACTGAAATTATAAACACGCAAATTACTTAGAGTGTAGATAAACATTTGATTTATAGCTGAATACTATGTATATTGCATTATCACATTGATGAGAATGTTTTTGTTGCAGATCAAATGTAAGCACTACATAGAAACAGACTGCTTGTAAGTTACATATTTTAAAACAAGTACAATACCTTTTTAATATGAAGACATTTTCAGAAGGCATTTTCTTTAAACTATTTTGTACACATCAATCGATAGCATAGTTTAGATTCGACAGATTTACCTTGGCCACTTGATTTTTTATTGGCTTAATTTCGGAATTAGTCTAACTGTCACCCGATTGTTTTACAAAAGCACTCTTTGGGAGTAACTCTCACCTACTCCAATGCAATCGCCGTTCAATTTTTCAGTCACGATGACTCACACACTAATCCATAGTTCTATAATTACCTGAAAATCTCTATACTTTGTAGGGCTATACTGATTCTCCACATTTTGTCTTGCATATGGCTTTGAAGTTATACTGAGAAAGTAATCTGTGTGTTTGTGGAGACAAATTTGGAATTGTTTAGAACCGCAAGCCGCACCATATTTTTAAATCCGACGTTAGAAGTCTCCCAATTAATTGCGAGCCTAATCCTAAATCTCTTCATCTTAATATCTCTACATTCACAGTTCTCTCGCACCCATAGTACAATGTCTCCGGACGATTCAAGACCCCAGTCACATCTCGCACATGCCAAACGCAATAGGAAGGAGACTGATGGAGAAATTCTTACAAAGAAGTATGGAGCAGTTATTGGAAATAGATACGATGGCAATGGACGTTTGATTCCACCAAAAGTGTTGGCCGCAACATCTCGTCACTCAGCATCATCACGACAAAAGAAAAAGCAAAAGGTTGATGAATCACATGAGGACTCACAGCTAAAAGTCAAGGAAGAACCAGCTGAAGAGCCTACTCAAGAATTGAAATTAGAGAGCACAGAAGAAACAGATTTGGAAAGTAGCGATACTGATAGCAAAGACAAAAACGTACCTCACGTTGACGTAGATGATGAGGATGATGATTATGAAGATAGCGAAGACGATGATGATTGGGAAGATGTTGATGTGGATGGTAGAGCTACAAAGATCATGGAGTCACTTGAAGAAAAGAAAACCGAAACCACACCAATTCAAATTTCATTAGACGAGACCAACTCAAAATCATCAGCAAAAGGCAAGAAAAGAGGAAACACTTTGTCAAAAGAAGAGCGTGCAGATAGAATCCTTATTCACAAACTTCATCTAATGTTACTGTTAAAACATGCTGCAATCAGAAATCATTACTGTAACGATCCGGAACTGAAATCGTTTTACCAGAAAGCGGTCCCAGAAAAAATTAGAAGAGAACTACATCCTGAGAACGATAAAGAACTTCAAAATAAAAACTCATCCAAAATGCTCATGACTCGAAAGTTGTTGGATGGATTAAGACATTTGATGGACTTGTGGAAAACACGATTTAAAGTCAAGGGTTCGACTGGATTGAGAATGATATCTTGGAAAGACATTTACAGAAAGGATAGAAAAATCGAAAGTAAATTAGATCGTCAAAAATTTGTGAAGCTACTTATGAAATTTAAGGGTTCAAGAGATCTTGGAGCTCAAGGGTTCTGTGCAATTCTTCGGGCAGCTGGTTTAGATGCAAGACTTGTATGCTCACTACAGCCGTTAGATTACACTTCGACAACACCAGTTCGCCAATTCAATGGCGAGGACGAAGCAGATGTAGAAGAGATGCCTCCTTTTTCAGACTATCCAGTATATTGGGTTGAAGTCTGGGATCCATACATGAATCGCTGGATTGCAATTGACCCTATTGTTCAAGGGATAGTTGAGCCGGCTTCACTTCACCGAAGAAGCAAACTGGAACCCCCTTTATCAGATCCTTCTAATTTAATGCGATATGTCATTGCATTTGACGTTGATGGATCTGCCAGAGACGTCACTAGGAGATACGCCTTTTTCTTTAATGCGAAAACTCGCAAAAAGCGGATTACTTATATTTCTGGTCAGGATCTGTGGTATTCTCAACTATTAAATTACTTTGCGCGCAAGAACATGACTGAATTAGATAAACTTGAGGATCAAGAAATGGTGCTGCGTAACCAAGCAGAAGAAATTCCCACGAGCATTCAGGACTTTAAGGGACATCCCATGTACGTGTTGGAGCGCCATCTTAGACAAAATGAGATTCTGGACAAAAAAGAAGCATGTGGGTTTATTGCAATCAAAAAGTCTGTTGCTCGTCAGCTCCAGAACAAAGCAGCAGGTGTCGCCAAACCTACTGCGCCGTTAGAAAAGATTTACAAACGCAGCGATGTCAAATATGTGCGTTCCGCTAGAGCATGGTATCAATTGGGCCGTGTTATCAAGCCCGGGATGCAGCCAAGAAAACATGTGGTTCGCAAATTACTGCGGCGTGAGAGAAGATTAGACGATGATGAACTTTTTGGTAATCACGATGAAGAAGAAGAAGAGGAAGCAACTGGGTTGTACTCAGAGGATCAAACACAAATTTACGTTCCGCCACCTATTGTCGATGGAAAGATCCCAAGAAACGTATATGGAAACATTGATATCTACGTTCCTTCTATGCTTCCAGCCGGCGCAGTTCTTTTGCAATTTCCACATATTGAAATTGCGGCCAAGCTGATCGATGTGGATTATGCCAATGCTGTAGTTGGATTTGATTTTGGCAAGGGAAAAGGTCGTAAAGGCGCAATGGCTACTGCTAGAACAAATGGAATAGTGATTGCCAAAGAATATTCTGAAGCTGTACGTGCGGTTTATGATCATATCTCAGAAGAACAAAAGGAAGCTGATAGGGAGAGGGCTATTGCTTTAGCACTTAGTCGATGGAAGAAGTATCTGATTGCGCTGAGAATCGAACAACGGTTGAACAGAGTGCATGGTGATGTTGATGAACTAGAGCTAGAAGAAGAAATGAGAAATGAACTCTCTGGTGATATGGATAATGTCGAGCACGAAACCAACGAATTCGTTGCTGGAGGCGAGGAAGAAGAGGGAGGAGGATTCGTTACAGGAGATCATGACATGGGTGGTGGATTTGCAGTTGAGGGTAGTGACGACAACGGTGGGTTTGCCGTTGAAATTGAAGGAGATACTGGCATTTCAGCTAATAATGACGATAACGAAGGCGGTTTTGCAGTTGAATCTGAAGACAAAAATGGTGACATTTCAGCTGAAAACGATGAAGGTGGATTTTTAGCCGACGGTGGAGAAGAAGAAGGTGGATTCTCAATTAAAGATGGAGATGAGGAAGGCGGATTCTCAATCGAAAATGGAGATGAGGAAGGTGGATTTTCAGTTGAAAATGAAGATGAAGAAGGTGGATTTTCAGTTGAAAATAAAGACGAAGATGAAGAAGATCATGTTTTGGTTAAAACTGACGACACCCAAGGCGAGAAGATCACTATGCCAATTGGAAATAACGATGGGAATGACGTTGACGCGAAGAACACCCCAACTTCAGATGTCGAAATGCTTGATTCAGATGATGAAGGTGGATTTATGAATGATGAAGAATCACAACAAGATTTTGAGACCTCTGATAGCAAGGTGGAAATTAAAGAAGCTTCAGATTCTAAAGGTGAAACAGAACCACCTACGGGGCCGAGCGATATTCCTGATGCTATTGATGTGAGTTCAGACAGCGAGGGTGCTGTTGCGCAAGCCGATTTGGAAGATTCAAAATCAGAAACTCACTCTCCGCCGGACGTGATCATGATTTCATCATCAGAAGACGAAGAAAACGACAAGGAAATTATCACAAAACCCGAGCCTGAAAATATGAGCCTGGAAGAAGGCACTCAAGAACAAACAACTTCACAACTTGAACCGGAGTCCACAGCTTCTATACCTGTCAACACTATAAAATCTCAGGATGAAAATGAAGAGACTGGTGAATCACAAACACAGGTATTGTCAGTACAAGGGTCTCCAGATACATATCGGACCGTTCATAGCTTAACTGATGACATGGAAAACAAAGAGTCAGACTTGGAAGAAGAAGAACAAGGAGATCTATATCCTGAATCTGTTAGTGAATCAGAGTTATATGAAGACGAATAACCTGTAATGATAAAGCGTGTATTTATAAATTTTGTGCACTGTCTAAAACAAAATTAGATCAACATAAAATCCAGGATGGATCTGTTCTAGCCAAATCAGTGTATATTCAACTTTTTAATATTTTTTTAGATGTTCGTGCAAAAGAGGTTAAATTATTTCATTTACTTGATTTATTTCTTAGCAGTCATTCTCTTGAGGTAGAAAGCAAGCTCCTCACCCTCCAAGATGTAACCGTCGACACGGCCACTTTGACCAGGTCTGGAAGAAACGGCGGCGTAAAGACGACCAGCACCGAATTGGGTGTCGAGGGAGCCTTCAACCTTGGCGTTAGGAGCACGGGCATCAATCTTCTTTTGAGCCTTAGCGGATCTAACAACGGGCTCGGCATCCTCAGCCTTCTTGTTCTTCTTACCGACCTCAACACCGTAGTGGTTCTCGAACCATTGACGGAAAGGAGTGGCATCAATTTGAACAATAGCGGACTTGGTCAAGGTGTTGGTTCTGACCAACTCGTTGTTGGAAGGATGGAAAGCAACGTTGACGACACGAGTCTTGCGGGTGACACCCTCGGATCCCCAAGAGAAGTTACCGGTCTCAATACGGAGAGCACGGAACTTTTGGTTACCACCTCTGGTACGGACAGAGTGGATTCTCTTAGGACCAAGACGAGTGTTGGCGGGTTGACGTCCTAATTCGAACTTTCTCTTCTTTCTGTATTGAGCGCGCTTGGCACCGGTAGCCGAACGCTTGTGTCTGGAATCACGAGAAATACCCATTTTGAACTAAACTGGACCTCTAAAACGTGGATGTTAGTATTAAAGTTAGGTTTGATAGTATCATGCGCCTGGACTTGGTCTACATCAATGCTTTGACTGTTGAGATAATGATTTTGTGTGATGGTGTAATAATGTTTAGGGTAATGTATTGTCGGAATCCGTGTAGCTTGGCTTATAAACGTTTCATATCGCAAATGATTTAGGATTCTGTGTCGTTCGGTTTAATTTGTTCTCATGTTGTGATTTCGATGAAGTATAAGTTTAAGCCATCTTTGAATTAGGTCGTTCTCAATTCGTTTGATACTACGTGTTTTATTATTTTTCGTTTTTGTATTGAGCATCACCACTTCTTTCAAAACTTTCCTTCTCTAGCTTCCGTTACCCGATCCTAGCGGCACTGACCCATTTCGCGTGTCGTGATTATCCGTATCCGTAGTTCGCAAGCAGTCATAGCATCGCCTGTAGCATTTCTCCAAGTCTGCCTTCGCGTGTTTGTATTTCAAAAAATGTCCTTACCTTGTCTGGATTGGCTGTCGAGAAAAAAGGGCTGTTTGGAGTCAAAGACAAGTTAGAAGGGAGCAGAAAAAAAAAGTGAAAAAATTGAAAATTTCCACTAGTCTGCGTACGCCGCGGAATCGCTAGGGTGGGAAAGGTTCTCTGCGTGTACTTATCAGTATGCCTGTTGATGGGAGTTCTGCAAGATGTTAACGAGTATGATTATGTCAGCAAGCTCTGCACATTTATGCGTAGGTTGCTGCCGCTCAGTTGGCCGGATTTGGGAGATAAGGTTAGGGTCAAGTGCTTGCAATCATGTTGTCCCAGCAACCACTCTGGCAGGACTCTCAGCAAAACTTGTCTGTCAGTACAAGATATTCTAAAGCCTGAGATATTCACATTAAAATGACAAATACCTCGCTAGGGCAGAGCCCTAATATACTGACTATTTAGGCTTTTTGTAATGCAAACAGAAAAATTAGACACAAGTGTTGACAATTAATAACGGCAGGCAATGCTGTAGACTGGATAACAACCATATCTATGATTAGACAACTGGTGGTTGGCTATCTGGAAATATCCGAATCACTCGTATCAATGAATCTAGATATTTCAGATGGACTCATATAGGATTTTGATAGTTTTCTTGTAAACGTTTCGGGACATATTAAGCCGTTTATACATATTCAACGTGCAATGTGGAATGTACTGTCATCTTCATGTGCAACCTGTATTATCAGCAACACCAGTGCTGAACTAAAGCTGGTTGTACAAAAAATTTCAGAATCTGCATCGCCATAAATCAAGGAACTTTTGCTGCAATTTTGTGCTGATTTTGTCACGATAAAGCATGTTATTCATTTTAACATACATAGAGCCGTGATTGCAGTAAACTTAAAACTATTGTAACGCTCCGTTACACAGATGAATGGATCAATTAGTCTTTTTCTGACTCGTATCGCTAGCGTCTTTGCCACTATGATCAATGTCTTTGAATTGAAAAATAATCACGAAAACAACAGAAAATTTGGTGAACACACAAGGGGTTGCAAGCTCTCTGAAAAACGCTTACTGCGAGCTGGCTACATCCTCATCGTGAACTCAGCCGTACAGTCTGGGTCTGGTACTGACTTCTTGAAACCTTCTTGAATTTTCAGAGCTACGCAAGTGATCTGTTATCCACACCCGTGCGGAAACGAATTTCAAGTGCTTATTGGCGATATGTGATTTCAAAAAACTAGTCTGTCTGCTTGCCCAAAAAGCAGCTTTGATGTGACAGTTTGGTGTTTTTTAGCTTGACATTTAACTTGGAAATCATAGATACATACACTTAATGTACTGTTTGAAGAAAACCTTAGCACAGATTACGTCTACATGCCATCCGAGATTTACTTTTAATGTATTTAGTAAACGTCGTTTGAGAAACTCAAGTACATGATTTGCAAACAAATTCAACCATCACTAGCTCTCTGTAGAAACCATTTGCTATCGTTGTTCATTCTCTATTCGTTATTTACTTACTTATCATCAATATATACGGGCATGAAAAAAATCATTAGGCGTAAATGTTTAAAGGGGTGGGAGAGGGTTTCTACAGATGGGACACTGCAATCTAGTCCTCATCCATCTCTCTAAACATTCAGTATGGAACACATGCTGACAAGGTGTCACCATGTACTTCTGTCTCGCCAATAGCATTGCGGCGCTTTCTCCGCTTGTGCTTGTGCCATCTTTAGACAAAATGGCAAGTTCTACTGGGTTCATACAAATGGCACAATCAACATTGGGCCGAGTGACTGGTTTCTTCAACAATGGCTCTCTGTCAGAAGTAGGCTGTGTTTGACCTGAAATGGATTGTGCAATATCAATACCCAAATCCGATTCCACATCACCATGATACAAAATTGGATGGTAATTGTACAGAATTGGCAAGTAGCCTCTGGGTAAAAAGAAACGAGCACCAAAAACCATCTGCAATGCCAATACCGCCAACTGAATTCCTACCCAGACAGTAATGCTTAGCACAAGAACAGGGTCATAATGATGATCTACTATGTTCTTTTTGTATAAGCATACGTAGTAAAGCGGTAAAAGACGAACTGTACTCGTGCCGAGCATGAATGACCACAAAAAAGATTTTCGAAATCCCTTGGTGATATTTCTGTAAATTTGGGGAACCCAAAGAGAGTAAAACACAAAACACACACAGTACTCATAGATAATTCTGTACTTCAGCGGCCAAGTCAACACAACCAATGACATCACAATGAATATCAAAAGAATAACGTAAAACCTAGAATACAGTGATCCTGCAATCGAGCGCTCCGACCGATCTTGTTCTGGTTGTGGAGTATTTGTGGGGGCCGTAGCAGGAAGTGGTAGTGTACCTTCGGTACCAGAAACATTGGTTTGTCGATTGGCCTGGGGTCCCACGATAGTACCATCAGCTCTAGCATACAGAGTACTTTCACCGTTAACAGTATTAGACTGGAGGGACTCTCGCACTCGTGCCTCTGCAGCAGAATCATCTAGTTGAGCTTTGTAAATCTTTACCAAATACTTGAGTTCATAAACAGACGTGAGCACAAACGACAAAAATGCAACAGCCATAAAAGGTAATGAAAGAGTGTCAACAAACATTGACACGAACGAGGCCATCCAAATGCTTCCATCCATCACTGCCATCATAAGAATAGTGCAATAGTTGATCTTCAAAATCAACGACGGGGTATTCGTATCTTCCATCTGCCTCGCAAACAAGAAGGCCTGGATCAATAACAAACACATTCCTCCTAAAACCACCAAACGTAACTTGTACCAGTATACCTCGTACTTTTCTCCACTCACTTTATCAGTCGTGAGTCCCACAGCACAATCGGGTGAGTAAAAAAGACTTTTCATTACTAGTGATGGCACTTTAGCCAATGGACGACCCTCAGGATACATGAGTTCATGTTCGATCGCGTCCAACATTTCATTGCTATACGGAACGGAAAAAACATGACCGTACAACATATATTCACATTTTTCTGCAGCTTGATCGGCATCTTCATAAATTTTGAAGTCCATGTCTTCTTCGTAAGCGTTCAAAGTGTTGTTCAAAAATCGGTACATGAGATCTTTGGCCTCGTCAAAATAGGGTTCTTCAAGCATTAAGTGAGGAAGATAAGCCAAGCCAGAAAACTTTAGTGATGCTGTAGTCATGAGCAAATTTCCAGTGTGTTTAAAATGAAATCCCTGCATATCAAAAGAGTGAGCCATGGCATCCCGATCATCATACAAAACAACCGACATTGAAATCATGGTGACATTCGCCCTTTTGGGCGCCATTTTTTCGCTAATACTATAAGTAGCACGGCCTCCTCCAGCTGTAATATTGCCTTTATTTTCCTTGTATGGATCATCAAGAGGGATATCGTCTAGTGTTCTATGAGGACCAGTAGTTGAATCTTCATTGTTGAAGCCTAGTATCAAAGGCTTAAATGTATCTTTTATCGTGATATTGCGGGGAATAAGAATCCCTTTGGTTTTTTCCTCCTGGCGCCACTGTCCTTCGTAGACCCCACTGATATTTGGAAAAAAAGATCGCTTGGTATCGACTAGATCAGGAACTTGCTCTTCAAAAAACCCACTTCGTTTGTCCAGGGTTGAGGTCCTTTCAATGGTGCTTTCAGAGTTCCAAATATCCAGTCCAACATCGATAATCTCTGGAGGCAAAAAGCTATTCTTGTAAATGCCGTGTGCGTCTTTTCGCTGTTTTGGATATGGTGATATGCCAGAGATATTCAACGGCGGATGTAGCCATGTCGAATTTTTAAGGCTCTCCGTCTCATTACGTTTCAGTGAAACATACTCCCGAAATCTGCGTAACTCATCAGATGTCGACAAATGTGGAGGGTTTCCAGCTGGTGTAAAAAATATAAATAGTAGAAGAATAATGAGGAAAACTCCCCGATTTGAGTCCATGATAATATCGATTCTGTAATCAAATGAAGATTATAACACCAAGCAAACTAGTTGATATGTACCGGTCAACATGGAATTAATGATCAAGCGGAAATGAAACGAGATAGAAATGAGCTATAAATTGAGAAACTTTTGTCAGGAAGATAGACGGTCAATTTCCAAAGTCAGAATAATCTGGAGAAACTCTAGCATGCGCCTGGACATCAGAATCAAGTGGGTTAGGCCTCACTTCTTAGTTACAATGAATCAACTGAACTAGAGCCTACTCAAATCCGCACCATCATCATTGTCTTCAACTGTAGCAGCAACTACGCGATTGCAGCCAAAAGACTACAAAGTATAAAAGGAATAAAGCAATTTATCTTATGTTTACATCGACAATCTTTGGCGTAATATATTGAGAGAAACGTGGTGCGTGAATATAATATCTAATAAATAGTATTTACTGAGCCATACAACATTTACCAGTCGTCCCACTTGTCCTTTTTCTCAGCATTGGTGTTACCCAAGCCTTCCAACTTGGTCTTCTTCTCAGGTTTGGACAAGCCAAAAGCTGGCTCAATGGCGGGTTCTTTTTGCGAATCACCCAAACCTTGAAACAACTTCTCGTACTTATTGTCAGGGTTGGAAGGCCCCGATCGTGTTTGGTCATCTGTAAACTTATGGAAAGTTTCCAAACCGTATTTTCCAGTATCCTGCATTTTTTGTCCAAACTGCATCATTGCCTTGCGTGCGTTTTGGCCAACGTCGGCTTCAGCAAAGTTTCTCATACCAGGTTTGATATAAGTTTCACTGACTTGGTCAATATTTTTAGTAACAGTTTTAGCAAAGAACCCCCACCCCTTTGTAAGGGATCCAAGAGGATCATTTTGAAAGCTGTCAATCAAACTTCCTGAGCTCTGACTAGGAGCAGGCGAGCTTCCAAAACCAGCGTATTTTCCTCCTTGTGATGGATGAATCCCTTCAGGGCGGGCTTCGTTGCTCTTCCCTAATGTTGAGAAATAAGCTTCGTTACGAGTTTTTTGGTCGAGATTGGTGGAAGTGTTTGAAGGAGCGGGCGACGAAGTGCTGGCTGCCCTAGGCTCGTGCTTTTTTCTCACCCATTCCACACCCTGCACTTCAGCGGCAAGTTTATCCTTGTAATCTCTGGCAATATCGGTATCGTACTTGCGAGAAGGTTCCAAGCTCATATCCAATCCTTCAGACTCGAAAAACACACGAGCATTCTCGTTTCCTCCTAGCTCCATAGCTTTGAGTTCTTCCGGTTTAAATTGATCCATGGTCACAGATCTGACAAATGAGATATGAACACCAAGTCCTCTATGGAGTCCTGCACACTCCAGGCAGATGAAAATACCAAACTTTGGAGAAGCCCACTGGGGGTTGACTGCACCACAGTCAAAACATTTTTTGTTCTCTCCTTGCTTTTGAAGAGACTGTATTGATAAGTTAGAATCATGTACGTACTTCAGTGATGTAAATACAAGACAAAACATGAACACATACCAGAAGGCGTCTTCTGTTATCAGGGTCAACGGTCCAGTCCGCAGCCATGTCGAATGTTCTGATGATAAGAAAAAGTGTGGGTTTGTTCAGATCAAAAAAAAATACTTGTCCATGCTTGGAAATGTGATCTGGACATACAAACAAAGTACAAAGCATAAGACCTATCTTCTTGGGTATGTGAATTTCAACCGTCCTTTTCTCCCCCTTCGTAGCAAACTCGTAGAATTGCCAAATTGAATGTGCTCACTACCCTTTTGATGTTCAGAAAATTGTACAATCATTTTAGACATCGCTGGCAATTTACAGGAGTCTGAAAGCCTTCAATATTGGCAGGAGATCCGTTTCATTGAACGCGAAGTTTGAATGTTTAATTTCGTGCTGTCAGCGTGAGGAACAGGCTGTCCACTACGCTGTCATTCTGTAATATACATGCAAGTAAGACTCCATTATCCATACCAGCATGGAATCATTCTGCGGAAATTTGCTACATGCTTTAAATAAAAAGCAAAGGGCTTTTGGCCCGTCACCGCCGAGGAGCCCAAATATTACTACTACGTTCACAGTAATACATTAAACTCAATACGCTTAGATTTGATTTTTTTGGGTGCTTTTGTATTGTAGTGTAAGGGAATAGAAATAGGCGTCTAGATACGCGAAATATAGGGGTTTTCAAGCATGAGAACGGCGGGTGACCGAGCAGGGACAATGATGCAGCTTACATGTTAAAGAATCAAGTGTATTCTCGGCGAGGAACTATATAAAAGGATCGGGGAACCGAGCCTTATTTATAAACAGAAATTTGTAATTAAACGACGACGACGTGGCCTTTCAGGCCACAGAGGGTAAGAGCTAGATGGTGCCAGAAGGCATGAATCTAGGCGACATCTTTGTCGTGATTACTACGACAGTATTTCCATAATCAGCAATACAAAAAGGTATTTCTGGTTTTATATCATAGGTTTGGATTGATGTAAACTACAAATCGCTGACAAGTGATTGACTCAAATAGCTTGATTTTGTTGACTCAAGGTCGGACTATCTCCATTGAATACTGCTGTTTCGAAAAGCACAGAGAGTATCTACTGGCCTTTTATTATGGTTGCCAACAAGTCTATAACTTTTAGAGACTTGCTCTTGATTTTCGTGATCAAAGTCACGAAACTCGGCAAACAAATCGAGAGTTTGTACGCTGTGTTGTATATATGGTACCAAGCATATACTCCGAAATGAACTTCGACGTTTGCGTTGGCCAAATGGTAACATATGTATTTTGACTTTTACAATGTCAAAAAATCTTTTCAATTGTTTTTTGAGTCTTGAGGATTGATTCTCGTATTCTAGCTGATCAGACACCTGGAAGCCACGCTCCTCGAGTATAGTAGGCAGAAGACTTATATCGTTGATGAAAATCTGATTCGTTTGACCATCACATTGGCCAAGAGTGTCGGCATCTGGCCGTCTTTTTTCTTTGAGAAAATTGACAAAACCAACAGCAAGCTCTTGAGATCTATGATATTCTGATTCCAGCGAGCAGATCTCTAAATCCTTTTCTGGAGGTTTGATCCGAATTTTTTGACTGTTCTCCTCAGTAATCCTCACTTTAATAGGAATTACCAAATTTTCATTCAATGGTTGTGAAACAATATTCTCTTGTTCTTCTAAAAGTTCTATCTTTCCAGGTCTTTGCAAAAGCTCTCGTTCCAAGTATTTTTGAGCTCGTATTTTTTGCCTTCTGTTTTTTTCTTCAAGCCATATGGAATATTCAATTCTAAGGACATCCAAAGATACTGGATTGATTAAATTGAACTTTTTGGGTACATTTTGACTTGTGGTAAAGGAACTATTTTCAAGCAACTTACATATATTTTTTGGCGATGAATGGTTCAATGTATAGGCAACCTGTTCAACCATTTCTCGAGTGAAATTTTTGAAAAATTGCAATTCAAATAAATCAACTGTGTTTCCAATTCTGTCTTTAGGATCCATCACCAAAAGACTTGCAATAGCTCTCATCCAATGCTTTGAAACTATCGTTCCACCGCGATGACTATCAAACAACAGCCCTGGACTTCTAAATTTGTCTACCTCACGACAACGACCACTAATTTTGAAGGGTAGTCTTTGATACGTTAACTCATAGAATATTACACCTATTGACCACCAATCAACTAATTGTGTATACGGTAAACCAAAATGCATTTCAGGAGCCATATATTTAAACGTACCTATCACTTCTTCCAGCTCAAAATCGTCATTTGGGATCCCTTTTGCGACGTTGAAGTCAGCCAACATGATAGTTCCATCTGAATTGAGCAAAACGTTTTCTGGTTTAATATCTCTGTGTATTATTCCGCGGCTATGAATGTACTCTACTGCACACGCTAGTTGTGATATCCAGCCCTTAATCAGGGTTTCTGAAAATTGAGCATGCTCCATTTGGTACCGCATGTCTCCAGAACTAGAGAGGTCTAAAATCAGACATAAAAACTCGTTATCTTGAAAAGCATATCTTATGTTGCAAATAAACGGATATCTCAAAGAGGTCAAAAGATTTCGCTCTTCAATCATAGTTTTCAATACGGCAGGATCATGTCGTTTGTCGGTGTACTTCATTGCATATAACTTATTGGTTTTCTTTTGTTGCACAAGTCTGACATGCCCGTATGATCCCTGACCTAGTAATCGGTAAATGTTGTATCCACTCAGTTGCAAATTTGTAGCCTGAGTTTCCCTACACCAATACTTTTGGAACGCTTGTTTGCTATCGGTCAAAGTAATTCTGACCTTGCTCATTTTGAAAATTGTTTTGTTTTCTATTGAAAGTATCAAGGTTGTTCAATAAATTGATTACCAAGGGATATTTTCACGCTTAGTGTAAACATGAAGCAAAACATCAACTATTTAATAGTATTGAAATTTTATGGTAGTCAATGAGTCACGACAGTTTTAATGATATGGCTTCGCTTCATCTTTTTTACGTTAACGGATCCATATTATGGCTTCTGTTTGGCTCAGCAACTGTGGCTCCCAAGGCCTGTTATTTGAAGCTTTATTAGAACATCCAAATCAAATAAATGCTAATGAGTTTCAATTGACTTTTTTAGGTTGACTCGTAAATATTGTCAAACATACAATAAGCGTGAGGAAATAGCCTTATGCTTACTATAATTGTTTTTGCTTCAAAAAAAATGCACGCATGCTGAAAACATTTAGGTTAAATACTCGGCAAGTTGAAAAATGTCCTGCTACTATGAATTAATGCCAAAACGACTAAACAGAGTGGCATTGGGTCAAAACAATATCAAGAAATTTGGTTTATTTTGGAAGTTGAATTGAATCCGTAAGTATGCATCAAATGCCTTGGGCACTTTTTATAAGTATACGGACACATACTGCTTGAATGCTGAATATTTCAAATACTGATCAAGTTCTAGCCTCATTTATCACGTCTTTTAAATTCAGGTCTATATTATTATATATTAAACTCAATTGTCGATTACCTGTTTTAATTATTTTCGCCGTTAATCATGCTCAAAAACATTTCAATTGTGGTTGAAAAGAAAACGATTGCTTTTATCCCAGTTAATTGCGAGTGTACACTTGACTAGTTGCCAATTGAGGAAGTTTCAAAATTTGGCGACGAAATCCACCGATGGCTTGATCCAAACAAAAAACAACAAGCTACCCTAAATATATAGTGTAAAAAAAGGTGGGGTAAAACAAAATATTGTGTGCAATGTGCGAAAAAAATTACAGTTCATTTCGGAGCCATGAATGTAAATAGTTTTGGATTCCTCAATGATGATTTAATCTGATGATTGCCCCCATGTCTCGGAATTATACACAATATACCTTTAAATAAAATACCTACATGTATAAAACAGGCATAACAGAGGACATTAAGCTCATTTGTTTATCTCATAGAGATTGACAAAGTAATACCCCTGAGAAAACGTTTTATGTTTTCAGTGTTCAATGACGCCAAATTCTTCATACACCTAGTTTCGACAAAATTTTTACTGTTTACTATGTACAATACTTGAAAAAATCAAAGATTGACATAGAGCAGTATATGTGTCAATGATTGTTTTTGTTGCACAAGATAATTGTATAATATGATATTCCATGTCATTCACTTTTAGATAGCTTGTTTCATCATTGCCAAGTATCAAAGAGGAAACACAAGAACAACACGTTAGAATGCATTATTTCAAAAACTCTAGCAAATCAATTTCACTCTCACTATCACCATCTGCTGCATCGGGAAATACAACTCGTCGTGCAGTATTTGCGAATACTTCGTCGTCATCGTCAGAATGAAATTTGGAATTAACACTATTCTCTTTAGATGAAGCCTCAGAACATGATTCGAGCATAGTGGTTGGATGCTGACAATCAACTGATGCATCAGTTTGATAAGAAGGAGGCTTAGTGAAACCTGAAATCGACTTATTAGACTTCATCCGTGAATGTTTTTTTGGCCCGTCACTTTTGAAATTGTCAAGTTCTACTGTTGAAAGTTCTAGGTCTAATGGTGATGGCTGAATTGTAGCAGATTGACTATAAGCTATTCGCTTACTTGAATGGAACGGATGGATAAAAAATTGTTTTATATTGTGGAATCGCTCGGCAGTAAACAGTTTTTCTTCTCGATCTACCCAAGGACGTTCTCTAATACAAAACACAGTAGTGTCCACAGCGCAGTTGAAGGGTTGCATGAATGCGGAAATAGCACTGAGCCAGTACACAGAAGCATGCTTTGAATGCTCACGATACTGCAAGATATGAACTGCAAATGGCGCAATCCACAGAAATACGTAGGCAATTGGATACAAAAATATAGACTGAATCTGTCTTTCAATCATATTCCGTCTGTTTTGAAATCGAGCAAAACTTTCCCTTTGAAATTCTCTGATTGCGGAATCAATATTGTTTGTGCCTGGTTCTGGTTCTGGATTCGAATGACCCGGTTCAATAAAAGATAACCCCGGAAAATACGAAATAAATCTAAGAAAGTAGCTCATGGTATTAACAATAATATGCTTGAATGTTTGGGAAGAATTGTCGTGGCTATGGGCAGCGTTTGATTTAAAGCATTTGAAAGTAAATAAATCTTTTAACACCTTCCAAAATGTCCTTTTTTCACTGCATTTCAAAGCGGATGTACTTGAGATGTATGCCTGACTTTGCTTGTATTCTTTCACAACTTTCCTGTACTCTAGTTTGACATAAATGTAAATACTCAAATAAATTACCACAATTGAAAGTAGAATACAATATCTGGGAACCCAAGAAAGAACCAAACGATACCAGTAGGGTGTGATGGGAAGATAGCACCAAGTGATACTAGGAACGTAGGCTTTTCGTCCGCTTTTAACAAAAGCAAGTGCGGCCATCAGGATTGGGAGCAGAAAGTTGATGATGTAGACAAAATAACGAAATCGATACAGTCCACCTTCTGCCAATTCATTACTCGATGGTTTTTTAAAAATTAGAATTGCCGTATGTATTGCTAACACGAGCACTGCCAGATCTGCTCCTTCAATAAAAGCCGATGTAAAAAATCCCACAACTTGACAGAAGTTGATGTTGTTGTACGCCAGCGGTATCAAGAGTACTCGAGCTGGATACCATAATAGAACCACCGCCTTTCCAAAATCAAACAGCAAAAGCAGAAAAATCAAATGATGGCGAAAAACTTTTTTCTTCATTGAGATGTAGAGATAAATAGCAACTAAACCAGCTACTATACTGATACAAGAACCTATCACGGAAAGTACGCGCATAGTCCTTTCTTGATCCGCTTCAAAATAGATGGTATTTGCTTTCAGCATTGAATGAAATAGCTGGTAAACTTCAAAAATATGGATATAAAGCCGAAACACTAAGTTATAGTGTACGATTGATTTGCAAGTTAAAAGAGTATAGATGGTTTAATATATCCAAAATAAATAAAACAAAAAACAGATTCAAGTTGATATAAAAGGTTTGCTGAAAATACGATTAAATTTCATAATGAAATTAAACCAAATGATTGACCTAAATGTACTTAATCTGTGAACTACACCGAAGTTGCATTATACTCGGTAATATGGATTTTAAACTTGGAATTAAATATTAACAGAACTTGATTAGAACTTTCTGAAGTAAATAGCGTCTAAACCAAAGAGGAACTGAAAGCTATGCTAGATTACGAGGTTGTTTTACACCAAAAATTAAACACTTCTAGTTTGTTCAGTTGTAAGAGCTCAATGGTTGTATACAGATACAAACCCCTGGCTACTTCTTTTTTGCGGTCTTAAGTTTAATCAAATAATGATTTTTCAAGTGCTTGAATCTCAGTTTGCTTCCTTGTAGGCTGTATATACTGTGTTTTAGGACAATCTTTTTGAAAGAAATGTGTCAAGAATCGGAAACACAGACAATGGTAACCAATTTTAAACATGTATCGTGCATACTACACTCTGATAAAACATGGTAGTATAATCTCAGTACCAGAGACATTGAAGATCGAAGTCTTTGGCGCTATTGCTGTAAAAATGCAAAAGCCGATTTATACATTTCATAGTCACTGTCAAGTGTAGAAACTATGTGTAAGCCAACTATTTGGCAAACATAGGGAGTAAGTTTTAATTTTGTCAAGTTTGAAGCAAGCATGGGATATTGTCACCAACAAAGCATGTGTACATACACTTTATGTAGATATGAAGTCATACGTAGTTGGATTTTGAATAGAATGAGAAGTGTTTTCGAAACAACTTTTAAGGCCTGCTGATACTATAATGGGGATCTGCGTTTGTCCTACAATGTCTCGAAAATATTCGAGTTAAACAACCTACGTCTAAATAGAATACCTGTAAATACAACAGACACAACATGAGCAATCTGTATCGTTTATTTATGTCATAGATATTGACAAGGTAGCACTTTGTGGAGGGTGTTTAATGCTTTTTCAGTGTTCGACGACGCCAAATTCTTCGTGGCCATGAAAACGTGTAACGGATAACCCAGAAAACTTATGACTGACTCATCAATATGCTTAATTTAGGTGCGTGACCCAGAATATTGAATCCAACATGTTGTTAAATGTGCTGAAAGCTCAAGATTTAGGGCCACGAACAGTAAAGATTTATGCGTCTTTGATAATCATACTGTGAAGTGGAAGCAATTATTTTACAATGATTACATACTATGAACAGATCCTTGAAGTATTTTCTAACCATGGCACTTCAAATAATAGGAAACTGGGGAATTGAGATTCATCAAGTAGACTGCTATTTGCTTCACGTAATGCGTGAAAAGCTAGCTCGCGTATATTTTCAAGCTCAAAAAAGACCAACATACTCTAGACAGAAACGACGAATTCAAATCTTTTGTTGTGCAAGGAGTGGAAGAACTCAGATTTAATCAGCCCGAAATTTAGAATTCTGGTTGAGTTGCCAGGTTGCTACTTTATACATGATACTGTATGTGAAAAATCCGTTGTTCTTTTTCACCTGATATTGTCTGTAATAGGTAAGCATAAGACTTGATTTTAAGCTTTGAGTACTCATGATGACCGCTCCAAAAATTCAAAATAACACTTAAGAACGAACGCATTCATTACAAATGCATGTATAAATAAAATTCCTATTATTGAATGTACTCTTCTTGTTCCCTTTCCTTTCACTACTGACGATTTAACAACGTTTAACAATCGACATACGAAACTCATCAACTGTTTTGAATTCTATAGTCTACTTCAAGTATCTGCATGTAGCTGTTCGACTGTCAGCTTGTTCCTTGATATAGTACAAAAACACGATCATGTCCGATTCTAGCTCAAGAAACTCTCGATCTCCGTCTCTTCAAGAGTCTACAACTGAAGATTTAGAAGACGTCAAATACAAGTCTAAACGTCATACAGCATGCGAGCTTTGTCGCCGAAGGAAGCTCAAGTGCGATGGCAAAAAACCAACCTGCGAAACTTGTACTCGGCTCAATAAAACATGTGAATATACTACCGTCCACAAGAAGTCTGGTCCTCAGCGCGGATATCTCAAGAAACTTGAAAATCGACTTGACGAACTCGAGAAACTCCTGTCTCACTCTGCTAAGCCCCGTTCTGACGAGCACATAGGTAACGGCGCATGTCTGTCAAGCGAATTATCCATTGGTTCAAAGACGGAGGAAAGTTTCTCCGCTCCAAACTTTCTCCCAAATCAGAAAAGAGGATTCTCCGTAATGAATGTTACATCAGTTTTGGATCCACCTCTTGGCGATGATGATTCTGGGACTATAGAGGAGGCCGCGAGACGTGCTATGTCTATACAGGGCGGATCTATTGATCTATTTGGCCCGGAACCGCCACGTTCTCCTCCCCCGTCTCAAGATCATCTTATTCAGCTCAACATAGACGAGCCATATCCACCTCAGGAAATTATTGATGAGCTCGTGGACCAGTTTTTCGACGGCATGTTTTTCAAATTTATGTACAAGCCAAGGTTCATTACATCGTTAAAGATGGGACAGATAAAACCTCATTTATTATATGCGGTTCTATTAACTGGAGCCGGTCTAGTAAACAGTCACTTGTTTCATTTGCAGGATCAGCTTTACGAAAAAACTATTAAATACATTCAAAAGGCCGAAAGCAATGGATTTGGCGAGGAACTAGTCAATATTCAATATGCTCAAGCGCTGATTCTGATTGCAATATACGATAACAAAACAGGTTGTTTTAGTAGAGCTTGGATCAATTGTGGAAAAGCAATCAAAGCGGCTACTCAAAACAATTTACACGAAACAGATTCCAAACCCAACTGTCATTTATTTGATACTATGGACCCATTTCCCTCTAATTTAGTTGATATCGATGAACGACGAAGAACATTCTGGCTTGCTTATATTTTGGATAAGTATTGTGCAATTGGATTTGGGTGGCCATCTAGTATTCAAGAATCTAGCATCTTGTCCCATTTGCCCATGGATGATGATGCTTTTCAGCAAGGACGGACTGAACCACATGTATCTCTTAATGATTTGATTGCGTCACCTGCAACTTATGTCAAGGGCTCGAACTCTTCACATGCTCTTTCAGTTGTCTTTACTTACTTCATGGGACAAGCGTTTGATTTAATGGGCCGCCAAAATAGAGATGACGACAATCAACCAACCGGACCCTGGTGGTCCACAGAGCAAAAATTAGCACGTCAGCTATCTTCCTTGGTTGCCATCATTCCCAAGCTTCGCTTTGAAAGCGGTAAGCTACAATCTGACGATCGCACAGTCTCCACTCAAATGTTTTTTCACGCAGCAGTGATGGCATTGAACCGTGCAGCAATAATCAAATTGAACGAACTTAATGGCCCATTCAGCACCAGAGAATTCAAGATACGGTGTCAAAGAGCAAGCAGCAATATCGTTCATGTAGCCAGAGTGTCTACAAACATTTTCAAAGTTATGGCAAACAATCCATGTGGTTTGTTTTGCCTATATGCTGCATCACGAAGTTTCATTACTATTTTGAATGAGGAATCACCAGTTGCCGCCAATTCTAAAAAGTCAATGTATGATGGTCCAGATCCAGCTGTACTAAGATCTCAAAACATTTCTCAACTTGACTTTTTAATAACAATTTTAAAAATTTTAAAGCCTAAAATGTTTATGGCAGAATGTTTTTATGGGAAGCTGATTCGGGACATATACAAATCTAATATCGTGGATCCTAATGGAGGTCTATTTTCTACCGAGATGGAGGAACAAGAGTCAAAAGCTCAAGATTCTATAGGCTCTTTTTGCGACTTGATGCATCCATCGTCGTCTAATTTCAAAGGTCCATCTGAAAAAGCCATGGAGCCTCTTGATGAAGTAACACCCAACAGCGACTTTTCGGGGCGTACATCGATTGATGGAAGCCCTTTGACGAATGCCAGTACTTCTGGTAAAACTATTAGTTTTAAGGCTCTTAACATGCAAAACGGTAGCAGAAGTATGTTCAAGAGGCCAAAACTTGAAGATCTGCCTATTACCCCGGATATGGCAAGTGTTCCAGAATTTGAACAATCCATCAACATCAATATAGCCAATACTTCAGCAAATGCCTCAGAAAATCCAAATATTATGAATATCCAGCCTACCTTGGAGAATGTAAACACCAGTTTTGACTACAATGCATTTTCGGCAACTTTTGACGATCCCAAAAAAGGTTTAGACGATTTACAAACCATGCTGCAGCTGCCTGATTTCTTGCAATGGACTTCTGCGTTAGGGATAGATGATGCGGTACACAATTTCAGTAAATAAATATAAATCAATTTATCATGATATTATTATTTTAGTTTATCTCATTCAGTGATTCAGCAATATGGTTAGATATAAATTCATCCAAGTTATAGGCCAGTCAAAATACGGATTAGTTGTAACATGTATAGTGAGTTAAATAAGTTCTAAACCAATGTACACCTGAACTGGGGTCAGATATAATAAAAGTGCAATTATGGGTATCATACGAAAGGTGGTCCTAAAAAATAAACAAATACAAAAACAGTTGAACAAACTCAAGCAAATGTGTGGGTTTTAGCATTTCTCTTTAGTTTTTTCTCCTCGTCTAATTTATCGATATCTGCCAATGTTAATCGCTTGACAACAGCGTCCCTTTCTTCTTCCTCATCATCTTCAAAGTCATTTGATTTTGATTTTGATGCATTTGTACGGTTTTTGTTTTCACTTTCAATATTGTCATCACCACTATTGTCGTCTCCATCGTCATCATCATCGTCGTCGTCATCATCATCATCATTGTTTTCATCATCATCGTCATCGGGGTAGCCGCCCAGTTTCAGAACAGTTTTGTTGACAATCTCATTCCAGTCCATCATTCCTCCCATACCTATATCTCCGTATGAACCTACAACTTTCTCAACCGGCTTTAGTACTTCAATCCATTTCATTTCCTCTTTGATCACATTGAGATGTGCTTTTGTCGACGGATGATTGTAGGCATACGAAACCATCGCGGGTGCAATAAGAATTGGATATTGCGTATTCCAAGCGCGGACTACACAGGTCAATAAGTTATCACAAAGACCCAGAGCAATCTTACCCAGCGTATTGGCACTCAAAGGCGCAATCACCAGGATATCTGCCCATCGACGCAGTTCAATGTGAAGTACAGGGTCAGAACGACCTTTCCAAGTTTCCCACTCATCTTTGTCCCGCCAGATTCGAATATCACTTGGGATCTCTCCACGCGATACAAAATTTTCTGCTGCTTTAGTCAGAATAATCTGGATACATGCTCGATCTTTGCCGTAGATTTCGGTCAATTTGTGGATAATAAGTCGTAACTTTCCCGTAGACACAGATCCTGTAGCAGCCAGTAATATGTGAATTTTACCATCATCTTGTGGAAGCCTGGGGTCACCAGCAGTATTGCTAGTATTCATTGGAGCGGTCGGGGTCTGTTTGTTCTCGCCAACAGGGCCAGTAGAAGTTGGTTGTGTGGTTTTTAAATCTGTGTTCGAAACGGGCCCTGAATTGGCGGTGCTGCCTTTTCGGCTTAAAGACATTGGAGTGCCAATCAAAGGTGTGGTTGATGCAGTGTGTGGTGGCGAAGGACCATTATGAACACCTTTAAAATACTCCTCCAACGATTTTCTGGTACCATCAGGGCTTACTGGAGTCTCAGAAGCCTTTTCAGTACCAGGGGTAGCAAAAACAGTAGAGCGTTCTCGGGAGTTACTGCCACTTCTGCTGCGGGTGCCAGCATGAACAATGTCATCGATCAAAAAATGTGCATGAATTGAAGGATGTTTAAAATGGTTTGAGACAGGCGCCGATAAGTTATCGGGATGTTGGTCAGATGTAGTTGAAGTTTGAACAGAAGCGTTACCGTTACCACTTGTCCCCGAAATACCTGGACCAGTACTATCAGTAATCTCGATAGTAGTATTACTATTGGTATTGGTATTATTTGCGATAGCGAAATCAGTGCTTTTGCCATATGCAGCAGGTGAAGAAAGCGATTTAGACATGGACGTGGAGTCAGCATCATTTTTGTTTAGCAAACTGGCAGGAGCTTTGACTGAAGACTCTTTTGAGGAAACAAAAACCTTGCCTTTGACCTTTGCAATCTTCTCAGTAAGCTTTTCCGCTTGGTTGGCGGCAGCTATCTTCGCTTGTTCTTCAGCCTCTCCAGAAGCGCCCCGAACTGATTGATTGAGTACCGGAGTAATTTCTTCCTTAGAAGAAGCGACGGCGTGATCTTTATTTTCCATTGTTGCTGGGCTCCCAAAAGTGGTGGTTGATGGTAACTAGCGGTATGGTAGTGTTGGAGAAAGGCGAAATGGTGGGAAAGTCTGTATACACATAGGAGGAGGAAAAGGCGGAGAAGGAGAAGATCAAAATCTAATAATAATATTATTATAAACTCACTTTGTCTCTAGTTCTGCCTCACTCCACCACAATTTATTAAAAAAACCAAGCACGATTACAAAGCGTTGATAGAACAAGTATCTAGAAAATCTGTATATACCTGAATGATTAGAATTGTGTGAGCCTGGATTGCCGTCTTCGCGTTACGTGGCTGGGCTGCAATGAAAACGCTGAGCGAAGTGGGAACTTATAGCGTAGATCATGAGCTTTAAGTAATCTATTGGCTTATATACAATCTGTTTGCGTAGACACATAATATGTATGTATCATAATTCAGACAATGAGATGATCGATAGGTTAAAGAAGAAAACTACTACGTTGAATGCCAAACATTTCAAAAACTGTTTGTTTGAGCCTTTTCATTCGCTTCTAATATCTTCTCATTTTCGCTTTTCCAACCCTTTTTGCGTTGACGCTCCTCATAAGCTTCACGATGATTCAAAACGCGATGTACTAGATCCACAGATTGTACATTGTCGTAGGGGTGTTTCCCAATTTCCTTGTAGAGGCCTAGTCGTTGTGCATCTGAATAAGGACTTTGCAATTCTGTCTTTCCCTGGGTCTCAATTTCAGTTGGGCCGTGCAAGATTTTGGTGATATCAACGACTGGTTTCAGAGTAGTGATAAAGGTCTCTGTAGGTGCCCAAGGTGCCGACAATACGACCGAATCTACGTAACGACATTGCAAAACACATAGTGCTCTTTCAAAGAGATTCATAATGGGATAGTTTTGTCCGTTGCTATTATTAACTGTGAAATCATCGTGAATACCGACAACAATAACCGCGTTGTCAGCGTCGGCTTGCTCTCGCACCGCTCGTAAAAACTCGATATGTCCCATAAAAAACAAATCAAATCCACCATCAACATAGTAAACTTTTTTGCCTCCTGATATGGCATTTGCGATATCAGCCGAGGGTTGTACAAGAGTGGTGAGCGCACCGGACCAAACGAATACCCCAGCATATGCTGATTTGCCATCTTCAGCTGTGGCGTAGAGTCTGAATTTTTCGAGTAGCTCCTCGGTCAGTGACAGTTGAGAGAGCTCAGAAAGTCCAACTGCAGGTGGTAGAGGGGTTGAAATTGCTGGAAGATGGTGTGCAATCGAAGAGGTATCCAACATTCTACCAACAAGATCAGTCGTAGAAATATTTGGCGTACGTTTCACAACAAGAAAACGGCCCTGTTCCTTGACGATTCGGTAGCAATCATTGCCGTCAGCATCAGTTGTGATATCGTCGCCATGAACAACGTATTTGCATCCGTAACTATCCATGAACTCAGGGATAGTCACATAAGGGGCATCTGGAACAGCAACGGTACACCATTTGCAGGCACGAACAGCAGACATACGTTCGGCCAAGTTCATGACAACCGGACCTTTATTTTCAGCAATTGCCTCATCGCTGTGGACGCCAACGTAAAGCTCATTTCCTAATTGTCGAGCTTGAAGCATGGCCCCGGCGTGTCCGTGATGAGCAAAGTCGAAACAGCCGTCTACCCAGATTCTGTCTTCTTTTACAGTAGATTGCGTAGTCATGATTGCAACTTGTATGCAGACAAACAAATTGTTTCTGTGGCTCCTTACGTTTAAGAAGGAATCAAAGTGGTGTTAAGGATAAGAGAGAGGACTGAACTCCTTCATTCTGGGTTATGTGTAAACAAATAACAAAAACGTTTGATAATTTAGGAGTAACCGCATGTGAAAACTACTGGAGAAGATGGGCTCTTGTTAGGAGACCGTTTCGAAACAGTGTGTATAGAAACGGAATTACCACATTTGGCAATGTGTTCTTTCTTTATGATCCATTCAATTTTTGAAAGCTATGGAGCAGCTGGGTTCAATTAAATCTAGTAATATGTACTTTAAATCTTAACTTGAATAACAACAACAAACCTATCAAACATGCCTCAATAAACCAGCTTTAGTAACTGTTTATTTTCTTCATTTTACATCTTTTTTTAAAACCGCTTTCATTTCTTTGCTAAACAGCTTGTCTAAATAGTGTTGATTTATATCGCGTTCTGTATACAAAAATACATGCAAATCTAATCGAATCAGAATCAAGACTAATATCATATTCTCTAAACAAGAGTTCTTTTGCGAAATTTTGACATATTTACGCCAAAGAGCTGTCTTGTCAATACTAGCCCATTTCTTGCCGAGTGCACACTCTACATACTCCGCGTTTTGTTGATCAGACCTTAAGAAGTTTCGGTCCGGCTGGTATCCCCATGTCTCGAACCTCGACTCAAACCTAACCCAGTCCTCGGCTTCTTCTCCCACACAAAGCTACTGAAACGCAACAAGACCGATTTCACGCTAGATCTGTGTCTCTTCTTTTTTTTTTTCTCTCTCTCTTCCTTTAAGCCCAGCACAATCTACGACGAACCAACACCAACGCCAGCGCTGTAGAACTATACTCTTGTAGCTTATACTGGACCTTTGCCCAATTGCACTTTAAATCCTACTGGCTTGCAACTAATTGCAAAATTTTTCGAGGATCTGTGTGGGCGCCACTGAAAAATTCTTATTGTTTTGGCACGCGCTAGGCACCGTTGCTCACAATCTATAAGCCTAGCGAACTCTGATCACTGATCAACCAAATTCACAGCATAAAAAACTACAAATGAGTCTGTCGAGGAACTCCGGGGGCGGTAATGTACCGAAACGAAAAGACGACACTATCGCGGCTACACTCGCTAACACAAATCATAATATCACACGCTTTGGTAAAACTGTTACCGCCACGGCAAGTACGATAGTATCTTCCCAGTATGGCGATCTCTCAGGAACCTACTATCATGATACAATGAAGGATATTGTCCGAAAGCCGGTCTTTAAAAAGCGACTATTTTCCTTTGATAAGCGTAGAGCCCCATCGGAGGTTGTTCGAAGCACATTAGCATCGCGCGAAGATATCAGATATCGCGCTTTGACAACTATTCCAGATGAACTTTTCACAAACATTCCTACAAACGAAAGAAACTTTTCACTATTCCAAGGATTTCAGGCTTTGACAGTGAAAGAAGAGGATCCAGCTACAGCCGATTTACGAGATCTGAAAAAGGCATTACCTGACAACAATACACCAAAAGAGCTCAAGCCGCCTTCAAGGAAAGAAATCTTAAAAGAAAAGGACTCAATCAGCCACACTTTAGATCTTTTGGAAATTCGCAAAAGTCTGGCAGCCAACGAGATCAAGGAAATAGACAAAAAACTAAAACATTTGCATTCTACAAGAGCTTTGATATTTCAAAAGATTGCAAATTTAGAACAAACCGAATTTCACCTGGAAAAGAAAGTCCGACATTTGGATATGCAGCTCGATCAGATTGGTGAAGAAGCTGAGGAGGATATTGAGGAAGATTCATCGGTTCCTCATAAAAACGATAACCCCAAGGCTGCGGGAGATAGGTCAGCCTCGAACAAAAGTCCTACCTCTCCCAACACAAAAGAATCTAATAAAAATGCATTACCCAATGATACAAATGAAGGACCACTTATGTCGCAAAGCGTATTTGGGAAACTGGAGGAAGCTCCGCCTAAATCAAAGATTAGAAGAGTTGCCGGATCAAACAGAAAAACCATGCCTACATTACAACAATACTACGCACCGGGTGAGGTTATTAGAACAATCGATGCTCATAACGATCAAATCACGGCTCTTGATTTTGACATTCCATTTGGAACAATGGTGTCCGCATCTTTGGATGACACAGTAAAGATCTGGGATTTGAGTCGTGGACAGTCCGTTGGACGGCTAAAGGGTCACCAAGCATCAGTAAAGTGTTTGCAAATGGAAAACAACATCGTTGCGACAGGTTCAACCGATGCCACTGTTAGACTCTGGGATTTGTCTTTATTAAACACAGATGACGAAGATGATAGTCAAGATCCTTGTGTTGAAGTTTTTGAGTCTCACTTGCGTGAGATTACAGCATTGCATTTTTCATACAATACGCTTGTCACAGGCTCAGGCGATAAAACAATTCGTCAATGGGATCTTCAGTCTGGAAGATGTTTGCAAACACTTGACGTACTTTGGGCAGCTGCTCAAAGCTATACTAATCCATTCGGAGATGAATCGAAATGGCGACAAAACTCGAGCTACTCGTCCGGAGATCAAATGTCCGCACCGTTTGTTGGTGCTCTTCAGTGTTTTGATGCTGCATTGGCCAGCGGTACTGCAGACGGTATTGTTCGATTATGGGACTTGCGAAGTGGCCAAGTTCAACGAACGCTGGTTGGACACACGGGTCCAGTTACCTGTCTACAGTTTGACGACGTGCATTTGACTACTGGTAGTATGGACAGAAGCATTAGAATTTGGGATTTACGAATGGGCTCTATTGTAGATGCCTTTGCCTATGATCACCCTATTACTTCGTTGCATTTTGATTCTAGAAGAATCATTTCTACTAACATGGAAAGTACTGTCAAAGTATACGATCGGGAAACTCAAAGACATTGGACTTGTGGTCCTGGTGCTTCAGAAAACTCAGAAGGTGAAATGCTGTCTATTATCGAAACTGCCATGTCAAAGGAAGGATATCTGGTTGAAGGCAGAGAAGACGGTACAATTGGAGTCTGGGCATGTTGATCTGGCTTGTTCGACACACTGTACATTCACTTCAGAGATTTCTGGTTTTATTCTTGTGAGATAAAATCTTGTAAATAAAATTTTGTTTTTATTATGGGTACTATATACATTCATTAATGATTAATATATTTCATTTGGGCGATATGCTTATTTCTTCTTGTCTTCAGTCAGCGTAACGCCCATGTCTGGTTTAGATAGAGCGTCTTTAAGATTGATTTGACCACTGCCACGTTTGAGAGGTTTTGGTTGGTTTTCGCTGGGCTTCCATCCAATAAGGTAGATGATGCGGAAAGTTGCTGGGATAGAACCATCTTCGTCGCCATGAAGCGACTTATAAATGGCGTTAGCTGCCATCAGAACGTCTCTTTGCATGAAAGACTGACGCGAGATGACAGCATTAGATTCTCCCATAGCTTGAATATCCGATATAAGCGCGAACATGTCTGGATAAGAGACAACAATATCATCCACATCTATGGTCAGAAGGTTGTATTTTGCTTGTTGCATCAGACCGCCCATATCTTTAACGTCAGCTAAGGGCGAAACACGGGGTGAAACACCTCCCAAGCGCTCAAGCTCTGCGAGTTGAATAGAAGAACGAAGCTCATATAGAGAATCTCCGCCCAGCATTGCCGCCATGAACATTCCGTCAGGAACCAGTACGTTTTGAATTTGATTTAAAACTCCAGGAAGATCATTGATCCAATGCATAGACATGTTAGATATCACAGCATCAAAAGAGTTAGCAGCCAATGGCTCGCCAGTCTCAGCTACTGTCAAGTACTCTTCGTCCCCCACTGTCCGTGTAATGTCCATTTCTTTATTGAAAGAAAACGAACTTGGATCTTCGTCTCTGTGAAGCATTTCTGGGGAGCTGTCAAACATGGTTACGTGACCAAATCGTGATTTGACTACATCTTGATCCGGAGTTTCAGGATCGCAAAGCATCTTTTCAAGATTGCCAGCTCCACTCCCCAGATCAAGAACTTGAGGAAAGTCTCTGGAGATAAATGCCAATCGCTCAATTAGACGCAGTGCAACTTCATCTCTAAGATACTCAACCTGCCTTGATTCATCAGCTTTCAGTGCCGCCCGGGACCGTTGAAGAACTTTAGCACGCTTATCAAAAACCTCAAAGGCCTTATTCATGGTGCTATAAGATCGCACCGAACGGCGCATAAATGGTTGTCGCAAAGCAAACATTATGCAATTTGGGCCAAGAATTGTTGTTTTGGTATTGAACGTAACTGGGACAGAAACGTTTTTGAATGAATTTTAATAGGCAAAAACTGAGCACAGACAAAAATTGTGAATCTACGCCCAAAATACAATTTGAGTTAGGATTGCTGAAACAATTTGCCATGATAATGTCCGCACTTGGCAAGTGTTAACAGTACAGAGAAGCTTTAGAAGCTCTGCCGCAGCTTCAAATTTAATATCACCACAGTTGTTAGCTATGCGACGAACCTGAACTGTCAAAACCTCCAATGCATTACCAGAGAAGTAAAAATGCCGGTCTATTCAATCTTTGTTCATAGCGTTTTCACTACCGTTTAGGCAAACTGGGAATAGGCTACTATGGTGTAATTCAGCGATGTAATACACAAAAAATTCAATCAACAGTTTCTTGCTGTTGAACCGAATCACTTGATCCAGCCTGTTGCCACCATCCTGAGTACTGGGCTTGATTTTCAGTGTCTTATCCCGTCAGTATGTGAAAGTTACATATCCGATGATTCTCGAAAATTTTGAGCATTTTGCGGATTTCAAATAGAGCTAGGCACACTAGGCTTTAATGTGTTGACCACAACTTTGAGCAAAATTACTGACAAGTTTGAAAGAGTAGCATTCTACTAACAAACCTCCAAAACTTCGTAGAATACTTCAAATCGATGTTGCTATTAGATTCACAAACTGAACTACCTCACATAGATTATTTGATTTGATCAGGAAATTTAGAGCAAACCCAGCTTTAGTGTAGACAAAACTTTTAACTGTTGGAAAAAGAGTGCAGTCGAAATTTAAAGGATGAAGCTTTAGAGCTAGTTTCTTGAAATCTACTGTTAGGATTTTCCATACGCAATATAATGAGCGTCATAGCTGCGAGACTGTCATCAAATAAATGCTTCTTTCCAAACTTCCAACTAAAGCTTTATTTAAAAGGTTTTTGCTTCATAAATCTATCGATCTTTGCGATAGCACGATGCTCGAGTTTGTATGGGCCAACTCTGTCAGCAAAAGTGTAATTGTAATTACGAGCTCAATTTTCTCAGGTGTTGCGGATCTGTTTATGAGATCTCAAAAATATCAACGATTGAGCTTCGTACAAGGCACTAGAGATTCCCAAATTCGGAGTTTCTGAATCATTTCAGATTTAGATCCACATTCTGCATCTAGTCGAACTGCACTTATCGCAAACCGTCAATGTTGATTTACTGACTGTGAACTTGTTTTCCTAAAGTTTTGGACAAATTGGATCTGTGAATTAGGCTATGCAGACGAAACGCATCTCTATGATGCTAAAGATAGTTTATCACCTTACTGAGTTAATGAGGGCCTTTGGATTCGTCATAGGCGTCGAGGCAACTTATTTCAACATGGATTGCACACACAATTTAACATAGTGCTTTCATCGATTCTTGTATTGAAAACATATCACTATGTTACTGGCGATGTTAGCTTGTTTTGTAGTTTTATTTCGACGAATGCTATTACAGATACTCAAGGATTAGAACCGTTTGCATTTTGCGGGGCTAAGACTTAAGCATGCAAAAAAGCTTGATTACCTTATTCATATCGAAGCCAATCGATTGGATATTCAGTAGACCCCGCTAACGTGTGTATAATATTATACACTTGTGTTTGTGACGTACACTGGTGCTGACTTTCCAGTATTCTATTTTCCATATCGATTCTATTGATCAAAACATGCCAAAGCTTCTTTACGATCAGTGGAGTATTCTATCAGTAGATAAACAAACGTTTAGTGAATTTCATTAATCGGTCCGACATGTTTAAAAAAATCACGTTGATTTTCCTAGCGGCATTAAACAGCGGCACGGTGGTGATGGATCTTGCAAATTTCTGTATGCTTTTAAACCATTGAACAGCAATCGATTTATGGCAAACTCGAATAGTCTGATCTGCGAAGCCCAAATGTTTTTTGATCAAGGACTTGCGTGGTTATTGTGATGGATTACAAGTGCTTGCGTTGTATGTAAAGATATTTGGTAATTAGATTTTTCCTTTTTCCCCCACTATAGCTGATTGTAGCTGCTTGAATAAAATTCAAGAACCAAAAATAACGCCAACATGTGCGATAGTCACTACCAACTATTTTTTTTCTCCACCTGCCTACAATGACAACGTCTTCCATTCTCAGATATAGATATCTCGCAATCACCGACTCGGTAGCATGCCAAATTGATGTTCACGAATTGGAAGAGCCGCTTCTCTTGGTTATAAACGTCACAACCCGTACCGCGGCTGATGTGCAGGCAGTATATTCACTGGGTCATCGGGAGTTTGGTTGCACTGATCTAAAAACGATTTCACAACATGCATCGCAGGTAAGAGCACATCAAGAACAGGAAATCTAGAAGGCAATGTGCTATTTGCTCTCTTTTTTATCACATTTCGCTACCAGAAATTTATAGTATTCATGTCACTAACAAGCATCCTAGCTTCCAAGCGACGCGAATTGGCATTTTTTGGGTCAGATAACCAGTGCCGAAGACACAAAATCGCTTTCTCAAATCCAAAACTTACGAAATGTGCATTGTATAAAATCTACAGAGCAAATACAATGGCTGCAAGACGAATGGCAAGGCAGTCATCCGCTAGGGCTCTACGTTTGCGCATCAATTCCAAACAGACGAGGGTCTGTCGCATCTACATATCAAACAAATGACGCTAGCAGGGCCGATACAGTGGCCGAGGGAATGAAGAGGTTAAGCATATCCGAGCAATCGGTAAAAGAACATCTCTTGAATCTTGTGCGGAAATTAGTTAAGTCAGAAGCATGCCCGAATTTATACTTGGAAGGCATCATGCTCAACAAGGAGAGTCAAGAGTACGAATCGGAACAAAATGAAGATTTCTCAGTAAGTTGCAACATGTTTAGTGCAAAGGCAATATTGCTAACAGTTTGACTACTATAGAGCCTGGTGGAGATAGGTCAAAGTGTAGCTGATGAACTTCAATTGCAATCTAGAATTGGACTGTGCATGGGACACAACAATACGGTCTTGGAAGCCATCAGACAAGGCAGCAATTGTGTAATTTTTGATTCGTTACTGTTTGGTAGTTAAAATTTTCACTTAGCTGTCTTTGATTTATTTATTCATCTTACAGATCATAAAAACGAAGAAGGGACGTAACGTTTTTTGCACATTTACAAAATAAGTTTGCTTCAATTAATGAACTCTTTTTCATTTATGTCTATACAGTTTCTTATTGTTTTGAGTGTTTACATATATCAATCGTGCAATACCTTACACAGCAGCAGTGCCAAAAACTCTCTTCTTTGCCATTCTCTCATCCTCCTCTCTTTGCTTACTCTCATCCACAAACTCCTTCTTATGATGTAGTTCCCAATTTTGCTTTAAGAACCTAAGTCCAGCCACATTGTAACCAACAGTATTCTTCTGCACGTCCAATCCGGCACGGAGAGCAAACCTCAGGTTTTCCAGAGTGGTACGCATTGTCTGTGTAGCAATGATTTGCTTGTGATGTGTTTTCAGTGTCAACGAAAGTACTCTGGTGACCAAAGGGATGTTCCAGCGGTGTTCCGCAATCTTGTGAAGGAAGGTGAAAAGTTGAACGATCTTTGCAAACGGTAGAACAAGAATAGCATCCTCGAGTTGTGCAGCTCTGATCCTGGATAAAACATCAAACACATATTTTTCAGCAGAGACGTTGAGTGTAGCAAGAATCACATTACGTGGTGGAAGTGTAATATTGGGATTGGTTTTCAATGCCTTGCGATGCTCGGCATAAAGATCCAGGTCAGCTTGGCCAATATCTAGAGCTTCAATAAGACGTTCACCAGCCTTCAGTGTTTCAATGGTCTGTTTACCAGCACGGCCAACATGGCTGTCGTCATTCTCATGAGTGACAACATCACCTTCACCAAGATCATCACCTTCACCTCTAGTCAATGGCTCTTCTTCGTCATCATAAGACTTGGTTAAATTTGATTCATAAAGTTCTTCTAATTCCTTTTCACGCTCCTCTTCCAAAAACAAGGGTTCGTCTGTCTTCATCCACACACGGATACTTTTGTCATGAGAACCAGTAACGACAAACTCGCCAGAGTTTGCAACGGCCAATGCCCATACTTCACCGTAATGACCAACAAACTTTTGAATGTTCTCAAACTTATCACCATCCCAGTATTTCACCAGACGATCCTTAGAGGCGGAAAAAATGTTGTGAGATTCAGGCTCGAAGCATACGGCCATGATACTGTCTTGATGTCCAAAAATGGAACGGTGACAATCACCGAAATCAAGACCCCAAATCTTGATATTTTTATCAGCCGAACATGTCACCAACAACTTTGAATCGTATGAGATATCTAAAGAGAGAACAGGAAGTTTATGACCGTAAAGACTGAGGAAAAACTTAAGACTATCAGTGAAAAATACCTTGACAGTATTATCAAGTAGCGATGCACAGACAAGTTTCATGTCAGGAGAAAGACGTACAGCAAGCACATCATCGCCCATTTCCAGGGTTCTGGTATTCTTCATTCTCATTCTTGAAGTCTTTCTCGAAGTACCAAGAACCTCTTCCTCAACAACCTTGACTTCCCAGAATTTGATTGTCTTGTCGGCACCACCAGAAACAATGGTCTTACCGTCAGATCCAACATGCAGTGACCAAACACTTCCTTCGTGTGCGGGTACGGATTCTATCAGCGCGGAACTAGCAACATCGTATAACTCGAGATCACCAGCTTTTGTTCCCACAATGATAAGAGCGTCACCAGGAAGGAAACTAGCACAGAGAGCATAACCACACTCAAATGTTCGAATACAGTTTTGTGTCTTGACGTTCCATACTTTAAGCAATCCATTAGAAGCAGATGCCACCATTCTGTCGTCGGAACTGATTGAAAGAGCGCGGATATCTGTACGGTGTCCAGAAAGCTCAACACCGTATTGACGTGTATAATCAGCAGGTCCTGCAGACTTCTTGACTTTGGAATTAGTATGTGCAACAACAGAGTAGCACTCAATGCAGTTGTTAGAGAGACCTGCAACCAAGCTGATAGTGTTGTGCGCAGGCTTTCCCACCCAGTCAAAACTTCGGACTTTGGCGGGAGTACGAATAACAGTGTATGAAATGAATTTCTCAGCAGGATCGTCCTCACTAATTGCGTATTCTCCACTCTCAACATCCAATCCTTTTTCCTTCCGTCTCTTCAATTTTCTGGTTACTGATTTTTTAATTTCGTCGGCAGTTCTGATGTTGAAGATTTCCAGTGATCGATCATTGTTAGCAACACCCAGAAATTTGTTGTTGTAGAACTTGAGAGTAGTGGCCCGTTCACCGCTTTGTTTCATTACAGTTCCGAGAGAAGTGAGGCGTTCACCATCTTTCGCCGACAAATCTATGCTCCAAAATCTAAGTTCCTTTGATGCAGCGCCAGTGACTGCAACATTATCTTCGAGGTTTACGCCCAAACTCCAAGCTTCTCCACGATGAGCCACATGTGTTTCCGTGCAGTGTTGTGATTCCAAGTCCCACAACTTGATCAATCCATCCTTGCCCACTGATAGCAGCCATGTCTCTTCTTCATCTTCTCCAGAGCTCAAAAGCTGTAGTCCCACAACCATGTCTCTGTGACTTCTAAGTCGATAAAGTCCTTCTTCCGAAACTAAATCCCACACAATAATGTTGGAGTCTTTGGAACCTGTAATAAGTCGAGTTCCTTCTTTGTCGAATTTGATAACACTGACTGCAGCTCTGTGACCTGAAAAGCTCACCACAAGAGTTCCTGACAAGTAATCCCAAACTTTGATGCTACCGTCGGCAAAGCCAGCAGCCACCATTTGATCTTGGAATACTGCCAATGCTGTAACTTCACCAGCTCCAGCTGTTTGTCCCTCGTTGTACTTAGCTGACATTTCGCCAGTCTTAACATCCCAGACGAGAGCATTTTCCAAAGCACCTACCAACACTCTTCCAGCAGAGCCACTAGTAGCAGCCTGGCTACGAGGCGGAAGCCATACAATGTTTGTATTTGAGCCGATGACACCAAACGATGCTTCTTGTTCGAAACGAAGATACGATTTGACCATTATGTACTGCGTGAGTATCTAGTGTTGTGATCCAGTTCCAACAAGCTTTTTTGCAACTTTTCAGTGGGAGAAATAAATTTTGGAGTTGGGAGAATACAAAGGGCAGGGGTTTTGAGGTGTTCTGGAACACTCGTTAGTGTACCTTTTTTGGTTATGATTTACCTGTGTATTCTAAACTCTATAATAGTGTATGATAAAGATCATGAGTTAACTGATGTATAAAAATATCTATAGCCGGTTGACAACGTTTTCGATGATGCTCTCAACGTCTTTAGAAGCATGCGCACCCATTTCCAGTACTTCAGCATGACTAGCAATGCCTTCGTCCAACTTTTTGGACTTGCCAAAATCCCTACCACTGGGAGTCTTATCAACGACTGCAGCGTTGGTGATCAACGAAATGGCCAAAACTCGCATTTCGCCATGTCTAGCAACAATAACTTCGGGAATTGTAGACATTCCAACTGCATCCGCCCCAGCATTAATGAGGAATCGACATTCCGCCCGAGACTCGAACGTGGGGCCCGAGACCAAGCAGTAAGTACCTTCATGAATGCCACGCGTAATCTTTAGTTCTTTCGCTGCCTCAAAAACAAAGTATCTAAGCTCCTGATCATACGCGTCAGATAAAGGAAGAAATCTGTCACCAAGTCGGTCATCATTAGGGCCCTTGAGGGGATGCAGACCAGCAAGTCCAGGGAGATTAATATGATCATCCAAGAGCATGATGTCGCCGACTTTGTATGTGGAGTTGAGACCTCCACATGCATTGGTAGCAATAAGTACCTTTGTATCAAGGGCTTTGAAGACACGGACAGGGAAGACAGTATCTTTGATGTCATAGCCTTCGTAAGAGTGCAGTCTGCCTACCATACACAAAACAGGGACACGATTGGATCCAATGAACCCTAGAATGAGCTTGCCAGCATGTCCTTGGACCGTAGAAGTTTTGAAATAAGGAATTTCTTCATACGAAATCTCGACTTTTGAGTTGGCTTCGATAATATTGGAAATTCCGCCGAGGCCGGTTCCGCAGATTATGGCAACATTAGGACTCGTAAATCCTTCGGGGAACTTGCTCTTGATGAAAGTTGCAGCCTCCTGGGCGTTATCGTACTCGGACATTGTATAGTATATGGTAGTTTTGGAAAATGGTAGCAGTTGAAAGAAAGGAAGTTGAAAGGCGGATTCTGGCAGTGAACCAAAAGTTCAAAATTATTACAAACTGGTTGTGGGGATCAGTGACAGTTCAGGCCGCGGCGTGTCCGTCGGGACAGTTTGAGCACAATCTGACCAAAGTCTTATTTAATCCTAGTACTCTATATTACATAATATTACATTTCTGTTACGGCTGAACGTTTTGCTCAAGCTTTTCTTTCTTACTGAAGACCTTCGGATTTCGCGTTTCAACCAAGCAAAACATTGTCTAGCAAGGCTTCTCTTTTAAACGATCTCTGCATTCAACATCAAACACTTGGCCTTTTGATGACAATGCTTTCCGCTCACTATCAGGAGCCTTCTCTGCTTTCCACAAACCGCACTCCATCTACTTACCGCGACCACTACCATCGTGGGCCACTTAATAGGTCTCATTTACCTATACGATCGCTACCATATACTCCATCATCCCTGAAACCGAAATTCACGTTAATCCGTCCTCACGTTACTAGTAACAGTCGGTCCAGCACAATAGATTCTCAGCGTTTCTTGCCTCATCAACACATCAGTTCAAGAAATAAAGTCGCAAAGCAGAGCTCACATCAGAAACCGACATCTGGGCTACAGAAGATGTCACATACACGTTCAAATAGACGTCATGATTCGGGCGAAGATGATGAATCCGTAGGGGAAAAATTTGCAAATCTAGCCAATAGCTTTGGAGCCTGTGCTTCAGACTCAATTGACTTCCTCTCTGCAGTTCTCTACAAAAGCACCAAGGCTCTATACAGTCTTGTTAATTCCATCAAGGCGCGTGTTGACAACGAACAGGCCGAAGAAGATATAGACGAAATTACGACTGAAACTTTAGAATCATTACAACCTTTGTCGTCTCGTCATAAGCAGGAGAGTTATCAAGATAATCCTCTGTCTTCAACTGTGGTTTCAAGCGGTATCTCAAGCAGTGTTCCCAGTGCTCTCTCTACTGCTTCCTTAACGCTCGGATCAAAGACTATTGAATCAAACTCTAGTCAATTATTCTCCAATCAGCTTACACTTTTAAATTCGTCCGATTCATCAATCCAAAACTCGCATAGTAGCATAAAGGCACTTCAATTTAAAGAAGGCATCAAGCGACACAAACTTGGTGTGTTAAGGTATGATCAGTCTTTGCCCAAGTCAACAGCTCCAAATCAAATCCACGGTGGAGGGCAAGCACTCAGCATTTCTGATTCATCTAGGTACAAGTCTAAAGAAATGAACACAATTGCGCGTTCGCCGGGGTTCACGCCTTTATGGAGACCACCACACTACAGTTCTTCTTGGTACTATTCTCGACAACCGTTTGAGCTTCCTGAGAAAGCTCAATCAACAGAAAGCTATGCTAAAATATATATGGAGCTTGTAGCTTCTCGTGAACGCGAGCTTGAAGCTGCAAAAAAACTTTCTAAAGAAAGAGAAGATCTCCGAGTTAAGGACCAAGTACAACCCCTAACAGCAGAACAATTGAATGATGTTGAATTGCTTTGGCAACGACGTGATTCAGATTCACTTGTAGCATCAGCCAATCGTGTCGAAGTCAAGATTCGTGATATCGATACATTACGCGATGGTCAATGGCTCAACGATACTGTCATTGACTTTTATCTTGCTTTGGTGACTCAAAGAGCCCGCGAAAACGATGCAATTTCCAACAGTTTCGTATTTTCGACACATTTTTTTACGACATTAGAGACTGGATCGTATGACAAGGTGAGAAGATGGGCCAAACGAAAGGGCGCAGATGTTGCAAAGCTTGATTATGTTTTTGTTCCTGTAAACAGACACAACACACATTGGTGCCTGGCGGTGATCAATAACAAGGAACGGAAGTTTCAGTTTTACGATTCAATGAACGGTGCTGGTATGAAAGCGTTGAATCTGCTGAAGGACTACATTTATCGTCAAACAGCGGAGATGCACCCAGAAATGGCTCGCGAAGAAATGGGATACGACGACTATGAGGTTGTAGAGAGATCCTCTTGTCCACAGCAAAGCAACTCATATGATTGTGGTGTGTTTGTCTGTAAAATGGTTGAGGTTTTGAGTCGTGATATCGACGTTAATTCATTTGGACAGAAAGACATGCGTGATATTAGACGGCGGATGGTTTATGATATTATGACAAGCAAATTGACTACCTGATTCTGTAAATTATTTTCTTTAAGCACTTATAGACGTTTTTCTCACAATATACAATGTTGGAGTAGGGTTTGTATTTTTTACTATTCTAGGTGATGTTCAATCTCCATGGTGGGGCAAAACTTACTTGAAAATCCGATCTTCAAAACTTACATCATTTTCTAACTCAGCACAACTTGGAAGCATGATTGAGCCAGAAGAGCAAGATCCCATTGATAGCTCGTTCGACATTGATCTCGATACCAACGATGAGCAAACGGAAGCTGTGGAAATGCCAGTGGACGCCAATGTTCAGGTCATTGCAGGTCCAGGCACAGGTAAATTGAAATATTGTGCGAACTGATATTGATCATGCAGCTAACCCGCTGGTACCTAGGTAAAACACGGCTTCTCGCGTATCGTGCAGCTCATTTGATGTCTACAGGAGTTCCGGTTGACAAGATTCTAGTGATGACTTTGACTAATCGAGCAGCCAGCGAGTATCGCCACCGAATGCTAGGCCTGGTAGGCGAGAACCATGTTCCTCAAGTTCATACGTTTCATTCGTTCACACAAATGCTGCTGGCAGAGTACGGTCATATGATTGGTATTAGAAATGAGGTGTTTATAGCAGACGATTGGGTTAAACGGTTTGCTTTGGCACAGGTGAATAACAAATTGAAGATGAAGTATTTTGATTTCATGAATTTGGCCAAAAAAGCAATTGGATTGAAACGGCTGCATATAACTACTTATGATGAAAATCCTCAGAGTATTCATGATCCAAGGCTATTGGAGATACTGGATCTGTATAACAGGGAACTGGTGAGGTTGGGTGTTTGTGACTACGATGATCTGCTTCTTTATGCAAGGAAACTATTGACACAATCTCCCAATCTTGTCCAGGACTATCAAACTGTTCTGATAGATGAACTTCAGGACGTCAATCCTTTGTGCTGGGACCTGGCCAAAATGGCTAGTTCTCATTGTTCCATGTTTGCTGTTGGCGATCCCAATCAATGTATTTTTGGTTTTATTGGTGCCGACTCGTCTTTATTTGATCGAATGAAAAATGAGATTCCAGACGTCAAGACTATTTACCTGACTCAAAACTATAGGTCGCAGCAAAAGATCATTGACATGTTTCAAGAGTTGATTGTTGATAATAAGCAAAAGGCAGTTTCGGTTGTGTCAAAGCGTGACTCGTCCGAATTATCTACGCCTATGATCCAGACATTCGAAACCAAAAACGAAGAAAACAATCATGTTGTCACACAGATCAAAAACCTGATTGCGTCGGGCGTGCGTCCAGAAGATATTGTTGTTCTTACTCGGTCTAGTTTCACTGTTCAAGGGTTCATGAATTTGCTGGAAGATAACGGTGTCTCCAGTGTTTTAGTTGGTGGATCTACTATTTTAGACACCAAAACTGCTGATTTGGTTGGTACTATTTTGCGTGCTTGTCAGACTCCTACACTAGATGTTTATATTATTCGTCTGCTACGCGAACACAAACTATTTATCCGACCAACTCAAATGGAAAAGGCTATATCTTATTCCAGCAATTTAGGAATTTCATTGATTGAAGGGCTTCGAAATTATAGTTTATGGGCTGGATCTGCGTATGGAAGTACAATCAAAGAGTTTTTGATTAAGTACGATCGCTTGGTAGAAACTGCTAACGCCAGTGAATCACTTGAGGATATTATTGAAAGCATACGCGTGTTTTTGAAAGATATCGAGTTTATGCAAAAAGAGAAGAAAATATCAGTTGTGTATCGTGCCCAGCAAGATCTGGAAGCGTTATTCAAGTATTGGAGGGATTCAGAGGAGGTTATATACTACAGAATGGAGAAGGATCAGAAGGGTTTATTGAAGAGCTTGTTAAGCTCAACGGGATTTGGATCAATTGCTCCGCCACCAAATGTGAGTTGAAATTGGCTGAATTTTCTGATATATTCTAACAAGACGGGAATAGCAAGTTGTGGTATCCACGGTACATGCTGCAAAGGGTCTTGAGTGGCCTTATGTTTTTATAGTGGGAGCAACAGACACAGATTTCCCACATAAGAGATGCGACACTGCAGAGTCAATAGAGGAAGAAAAACGACTGCTGTACGTTGCAGCGTCTCGAGCGAAAGGTAAGTGAATAGCGAGGGAATATTGATTCAATTCTAACAGATTTCAGATGGTTTATTTATAACGCACTCGTTAGAAACAACTTTTACATTTCCGCCAGTTGCGACTACACGATCTAGATTCCTGACTACGCCCGCTATTAGTTCTAAAATCCAAGAGGGAGTGGTAGAATTGCCGTTGCTTCAAGATTCTGGCGATTTGACTTCGCCCGCATCTATTCAATGTATGTTGTGCTTTTTGATACAGATTGTTAGAACTGATTTTTAACTGTTATTACTTTTAGGGAGATCAATGGAGTCCGAATATCCCAGCATTTACAAACGTGAGTATCATACTTTTGCCCGGTTTAAACGGGGATTATGTAGAACCGTTCCTCATGTATTCCGAACGTTTCATGTCATGCCGTCTGTGGCTCGGATATTGAGACGTATTATCTGAGTGCTTTATGACAAGTATTTCTGAAAAGTACACGGTAGGCTCAAACATTGCAATTATATATCATTATTCGTACAAGTATCATTACTCAAACATATTTATACGCATAGTTCTACAGTTCCTACTACGGCATTCAATTTGGCCATTTACGTATATTCAAAGAAACACCTACATACAGAGACAATAAACAAGTCGCCATCATCATCAACAAAATACACACAGCCTGACATTAATTCAGAGACTCGCCATCGGTCTTGTTACTACCTGGCATCGAATCAATATCACACTATGGCTGACACCCAACAGTCATCATGTTCCTCTACTCATCCGCCTCCACAAATGTATTATTTGTCTCCGTCCACCTTATCTTTTTTGTACACTTGTGTACACTTTCTCTTGTGCACATGTGTAGTGCGTATGTGCATGATTGTCCCCCGAAATCCAGAGGACCCTTATGGACTCACTGAGCTGCCCGCATAGACTGTACCTGTACACTCACTACATAAAATATTAGGCAGGATAGCGCCAATAGATGTCTCTAGAAAACATTTTGGCCAATGTATCAAAAGGCCACGATGTATGCAGAGAGATATCAGCATCACTGTAAAAACAAACTCTAGAATTCAGATTCTTTTCAGACTTTTCATAGATATGATTGTTCAACACACTGGCAATTTGTAGTTCAGATTACAGTGTGTCAGACTCAAGCTGGATGTTTTCAATATTCGTGGTTAGTATTTCAAGCTCGGCTTTCTCACTAACAGCTTGAACCACATCATTACTAGTGTTGTTTTCATCAGCATTACCAGCATGTTCAACAGCATCAAAATCATAATCATCATAATATTTAAACTCATAATATTCAAATTTGTATTCATACTCATCATTATCATAATCGTAATCATAATCATCATTTTCTTCAAGGGCATGATAAAGTTGATGCTCTTCTACATGACCATGATTATCTGCTTTTACATAGTCATAGTTATCTTTTACATAGTCATAAGTGTACACCGTGATAATGATGATGATGATGATGATAATCTGTTTATTGTCCCTATGCCTCGGGATTATACACAATATACCTTTAAATAGAATAACTATATATAAAACAGACATAACAGAAAACATCTAATTCATTTGCTTATCTCATAGAAGATTGACAAAGTAACATCCCGCAGGAAGCGTTTTAGGTTTTCAGTGTTCGATGGCGCCAAATTCTTCATAGTCGTAACTATGTGCAAAGGGAAATCTGGGAGTCAGAAGGCTGATGATCAGAACCAACCTTTGATGTACAGCAAAACCTTTGCAGGCTGCTAATGGTTAGCGAACCATCATAAAAGTAAATGCGGTAGCGCTTTCATGAACTCGATCACCGCTTCCAGACCTTCCTTGGAATCAAGTAGGATCCGGATATCGAGCTCGCTTGTTGTTTTCTTCAGTATTCTGCGCTCTGCCGTGTACAGAGTGCATTCCTTCAGAATGTGTTCCACCGTTTCCAGTTGACCACATTGACAGTTGTAACTTCTTTCAGTATTTTTGATTGTCTGGAAGTATTTACCAATACGACCGTGACCTGTTCGCAATTGGAACAGTTTACTAACAGTATGTCTGGGTTTCTTGGCTATTTAGACCTTCATTGGGTTGCGGTATCAATCTCCATACAATTCTCTTTTTGTGCAAGAGTAGTACTGCCGGAGCTCACCTTCTATTTCGTAGTCCTTTTGCCATAAAGCCTTTGCCTCATCTAGCAAGGCGTATTTGATCAGTATCGTTGTTGTTTTCGCTTCCATGATTTTGTCGTATTCTGGCAGCCTCCACGGAGGCCGTTTGCTCCAATAAACGTTTTCATCGATGTTGTTCAGTGTCGCAGCTTTAACGAAAAGCCGTTGTAATATCGTACCAGTATCCAACCCGTGTTTGGCTGTTCTTCTAATAGGGTTCCTTGGGCATACATTTCTCAATATTCTCACGGCAAACCCGTTTTCAACTTCACCCATTCTCAAATCTATTGGCAAAATATTAGCGTCACGGTGCATGGCCTTGGTTGGAGCCGTTATGAAGGCTGCCATTACCCTGCGGAGTGCGACATTTTGAACTCTTTGTAGTTTTTCTTTCCAAGTTTTGGTGATCCTGCTGTACCAGATAGGAGCTGCATATTCGAGTATAGATTCAAGTGAATTCCGTAGGAATGTATGTAAACATTTTGGAGAATGTGTGAAAAACGCAGTAATTGAGTATATCATATACACATATTCTATAGAAGATGACATACACACAAATCCTTTCCCTAAACACTCTTTGCGCAGACATGTTGACTTGATATAAATAATGCCTGAATTAGAGCGGTAATTATGGTACATAAATTGTAAAATTCTTCACAATGCGACTTGAATATTACTTTGTCAGATCAGGCATTCATTCAGAACAAGCCAACGTGACTCAACTCATCTTTGACAAGAAAGATTGTATTGGCAAGATTTTAGGAATGAGAAGATTATGAATTGGTTAACTGTATTAAGAAAAATTAGACAATTTGTACACAAGACCATTTTAGTGGGTTAAAATCAAATCTCGAAATGTTTTGAAGCAACGGTAGATCAAATTGTGAACAGTTGTAGATGAAATGTAACTATACATTATGGATAAATCATGTACATAAGAAGTTGATGTGTAAAAATTGGTTTTGCTTTCGCAGACTGCCAGTTCCACCTAGCAATGGAGTACCTTTGAAATAGGATGTCAAAACAACATAGTACAGTTGACACCGGCACTTGCAACAATACACTTGTAATCCTAATATCAACAATGGTATACATAGCCATCAAAAGTCCCCAACTTTCTTTTCTCCTGTTCAATCAACTTGTTTAGAAGAAAGTCAAAGTACATTCATACAAAACTTGATAAACACATTCCAACCACATCACCAGGTTGCACCAAATCATTATAAACTTTACAGTATTCATTTGATCCCACCAAAATGGCATTTTTGAGCACCTTTTTTCGGTCACTCGTTGGTTCCATGCATTCGACTACCGAACCATCAACCGAACCATCTACCGAACCATCTACCTCTTCCTCATCCGGAATGCCCATGAGCTCCTCTGGATGCTCTTCTAAGGCTTACAATCAAAATCCAGCTATGCAGATTCGGCAATCTCAAACTAATCACAGATCCGGAATAGGTGAACGAAAATGGCATGATCCTGCCAGAGTTCCGTCCGGCTTGAAAATTGAAATTAAAGCAGACTCGGGCATTGATAACAACAAAATACCTGATATCAAAACAAATATAGCAAGCCGTACTAGATCAAAGACTCGATCCACATCAAATTCCGATTCTGAGCAGCAAAAGATTGATACTACTTTTTTTACTTTTGGACCGGCATACATACGTAAAATAGCATCCATTTCAAACAATCAAAACAATCAACAACAAATTGGTCTGTCTTCCACCACCGAGCATCCTCGTATTAGTCCATCTAGATGTATGCAAAAGAGCGAGTCCATGTATGAAATTCCGATGGAGCAAAAAATGCAGCGCAGACTTGCATCACAGTCTAACCCACCAGATTGGGTAAGTCACAAACGACCAATGGAAGTCGACCATTATTCTAACACCAATAATTCGGATTCTAAGAAGCAAAAGACTGATGCTAATTCAGTTACTCATGGACCAGAGTCCATACATGAACTAGCATCCACTTCCAAAAATCAAAACAATGAACAACGAATTTCTTCGTCCTCCTCCATCCCGATTATCGAGCATTCGCGTATCAGTCCATCAAAAACTCAAAACAATCAACGACGAATTCCCTCGACCTCCTCCACCACGACTATCGAGCATTCTCGCACCAGTCCATCAAAAAATCAAAACAATCTACAACGAATTTCCTCGTCCTCCTCCATTCCGACTATCAAGCATTCTCGTATCAGTCCATCAAAAAATCAAAACAAGCAACAACAAATTGGTCTGTCCTCCATCACCGAGCATCCTCGTATCAGTCCATCTAGATGTATGCAAAAGAACAAGTCCCTGTATGAAATTCCGATGGAGCAAAAAATGCAGCGCAGACTTGCATCACAGTCTAACCCACCAGATTGGGTAAGTCACAAACGACCAATGGAAGTCGACCATTATTCTAACACCAATAATTCGGATTCTAAGAAGCAAAAGACTGATGCTAATTCAGTTACTCATGGACCAGAGTCCATACATGAACTAGCATCCACTTCCAAAAATCAAAACAACCAACGACGAATTCCCTCGACCTCCTCCACCACGACTATCGAGCATTCTCGCACCAGTCCATCAAAAAATCAAAACAATCTACAACGAATTTCCTCGTCCTCCTCCATTCCGACTATCAAGCATTCTCGTATCAGTCCATCAAAAAATCAAAACAAGCAACAACAAATTGGTCTGTCCTCCATCACCGAGCATCCTCGTATCAGTCCATCTAGATGTATGCAAAAGAACAAGTCCCTGTATGAAATTCCGATGGAGCACAAAATGCAGCGCAGACTTGCATCACAGTCTAATCCACCAGATTTGGTAAGTCACAAACGACCAATGGAAGTCGACCATTATTCCAACACCAATAATTCCCAAATTACTCCCAGCCCTGCTAGCAAATCTACATTAAACCATGGCACTACATCATCCCCACCCTATAAAAAAGGGAAGCCCGTCCCACGCGCAAAATCAACTACTGCTCCTTCTTCCCTAAAATAATTTTTTACTGACTTGGCACTAAATCTAAGGTCAACCTCATCACGTTTTGAGCAGTGTTTGCAAGAAAATATTTGCACTCACAAAAAGCAGAGACAATAAGTATATCAGTCTTTTTTGTACTACCGCTACAAATCAAAATCATCAAGTGAAGCAAAACATAATTAGAACGTAAACTGTGTTTAGTTATAAATAAGTATGTAACATTGCTAATAGAACTATTTTTTTATTAGACTCAAATACTACTATTTTTTGTTACAATTGAGCTACAACGATCCAGTTTTAACTTCAACAACACTTGAATAGCGTGGCCGAATACACAACTGAAATTCAATATCAACTTTGTACTGCCATATTTTCCAAGACATACACTTGCTTATATACTAGGCTTGATTTCAATAATATACAGCACTAACCAAGATTATCAATTACGTGAATCATGTCATTTATATTACACTTGAGAGACATGAACCAGCTTTTCATTCACAATATCTCTATTTCTCAGTAACCGTACCTGCTGATATTACAAATAATAGGGAAAACAACCGATTAACGTTACTTTAAAAAACAATCTGTACAGAACGACTCTGAAAATTCATTGAAAGAAACAAATGCAAAACATTTCTCCCAATCTATGTACTACCCTTTTTAACCTCTCTATTCTCCACAAAAATCATACACTGAGAAACAGGAATAAATAGACCCATAGAGCTCAAGAGAATTGAAGAAATCACCGGCACCAAAAACTTTCTGAAAAAGTACATACAAAAATTTATCAATAAAATAAGAGATTTTTTTTGTGTGAATTGTAGTTTTTTGCCGGAAAATCAGCCAAAACGCTCTTTCAATTCAGCGTATTGCTTCAAGACATTTTTGTGAACGTTATGGGCTGCCGTGTACTTTTCATTAACCAAGGCATCCGTAATCATCGCTTCAATACAATAGTCTACAGTTGTTTTAAAAATACACTCATCGTGGTATGTCATCACTTTTTAGATCACCTAACTGGAGGCTTAGTACAGGGTTAGGTTACATGCTACCTCAGTAAGGTCTGTATAATTCCCTCCAGTAACACAACTTGTCCTTTTTTATTACTTATCGACCGAGCATTATTTCAGCAAGGTGACCTCCGAATTGCATTGTTGATACCAGTCAATTACGAATCAGCTTTATTATTAAAATCATTTATTGAATACATCCCAAATACAACGCAATGCTTCTTCTTCCTTACGACAATCTTTTGGTTAAGACCATTATTGGTGAAGCTGTTGAGAACCAATCAGTGTCGGCTGCCATTGACCAAGTAATTTCAGATTTTGATAATGTTACATTCCACATCTCGACGCCTGAGAGCAAGACCCAGATTTTGGTGTCCATGTACATCAAGTGTTTTAGTGATTTGGAGAAGTATGGGGTTGCTAAGGTGTTGCAGCGGGAGTACGGCAAGTATGTGGTGGAGACTGAGCCTGGATACGACTTTTCGTTGCTTTTGGATCTCGAGCAGCTGCCCGAGACAGCAGAGGAGCGCGCAGAGCTGGTTGAGAAGTTTGCAATGCTGCGAAGAAACGCAATGGCTGCTCCTTTCGAGCAAGCGTTTGACAGATTCGACGAGCTGGCCAAAGAAGCAGCCAACACCAACGTCGAGCTCTACGCGCCCACGACCGACAGCGAGCCTGTGCTGGCCATTCACTACCGGCCGCACGAGTCCATCTACATCCAAACCTCGTACGATAGAGTCACTGTGCACTTTTCGACATTGTTTAAAGACGATACCGATCGCGTGCTAGGCAAGATTTTCCTGCAGGAGTTTGTGGATGCCCGGAAACGCGCGATTCAGAACGCGCCGCAGGTGCTTTACTCGTCGCAGCCGCCGCGTGAGCTGCGCGCTGCTGGGGCCAAGGACGACGGCGGCGTGACTGGGTACATTACATTTGTGCTTTTCCCCAGACATTTGGTCAAGGGCGAGAGAAGAGAAAAGTGTATCAGTCATGTCATGATGTTTAGAGACTACTTCCAGTACCACATCAAATGTTCCAAGGCATACATGCACACTAGAATGAGATATAGAGTCGCAGAGTTTTTGAAGGTTTTGAACCGGGCCAAGCCTGAAAACGTTGAAAAGGAGAGAAAGACTGCTAGTGGAAGGAAGTTTTAGTTGTACAGTTGTAAAAGGAATATGACTAGAAAATTCATGATTTTAAATATAAAACAATGTATGTTGATACTATACTGTTATTTCTTTGATCCCGTTCCTCTGTGTTTCTTTTCTTTACTTCTTCCCTTTTCCTTGCCGACCTTGAATTTGCGTTCTGTTTTAGTCAAGTATCTGAACTTTTTCTTTGATGGTTTAGCGGCCTTTTTACGGGCAGCTTTGTCTTCTTCCAGCTCTTGTTCTTCGGCTTCGGCTTCTTGGTCGGAGACTCCGTAGATGGCGTCGTGGAGGGTTGTGGATGTGGACTCAAGAGTGGGCACGACTTTTTTGGCGAGCGTCGTAGTGGTAGAAATGGCGTCGTCTAGGGTTTCAATTGTCACTAAAGCTTCTGTATCGTCGTCGTCGGAGGCGGCAAAGATGGTTTCGGTTTTGGCGGGAGCAGCGCTGGGATTCGAACCGGCATCGTCGTTATCGCTGTTGTCTTCGTCAGACACAGAATCAGTTTTGAGCTTGGATCCAGTCCAGTCATCGTCTTCATCCTCGTCTTCAGCGATTTCCTTCATTTTCTTGTTGAACCGGTCCAAATCCGCGGCTATATTTTGTTTCCTCTCTTCTCTTAGCTGTATGTGTTATTCATAGTTAGTGATCCTGCTGAATTTTGGGTTTGTGTCTGTGTATTGTGTAACATACTTTCCGGCGTTCATCAAGATGCTCTTCGTGTGCTTTTTTCTTTGCTTCTTCAGCGGCCTTTTCTTTCCGTGCAAGCTTACGTTTATGAAATCCAGTCAAGTAGTCTCTGTTCACCTTGTTAGTCTTCTTTCCCACTACGCATGACTTGCATTTCACACATACGCTCTGGCGGTTCTATCGAATTTGACCTCGTCCACGCCAAACTTTTGTTTCTTTGAGGCGTAGACCTTTGTACCGTGCGACAGCAGCTGTCTGTTTGTCTTTACCATTTTTTTTGTGTGTGTGTCTATGCAATGCAAGTGTATGCGGATATACGGCGTGTGCCCTTGATGTCTAAAGGAAAGGTGGAAAATTGTGGTTGGGATATTGGGACAAAAAAGGAAATACGCTTTGTGACTTTTTACGGATTATTCCGAGGATTCGGCTTCATGAACAGAATCAGATGTGTATATACAAGCCAATCTCTACACTTGTGAATGTATGTACACATTATTGAAATTGCCTGTGGATATGAGTGAATGTGAGTATGTTTGTGTGTGTATATAAGTAAGTTCATAGCCGTCGTTAATGTTTAGTTATACTTGAGAGCTCCAAAGCCTGGATGAGTTCGAGTCGGTTGTTTCTAATCAGCTCCTGTTTCGCCTGCGAATAGGTCAACCACTCTCTTTTGCGGCGATTCGATTCGGGCCAGGTGGACTTGACCCGCGGGTCCGAAAGCACGTCGCCAGGCATGTGGAACTCAAAGAAATGGAACTCGGTCATGCTCTTCTTCTTTGCCTTTTCGTCGGTCGGCAGCGGGTGCGGGCTGCGGTACGCTCCCAGGTACCTCGACAAACAACCCTGCAGCTCGACACCGCCTTCTTCCCAGCTCTCGCGAATCGCCGATTGCAAGTAGTCGGAGCACTCGTCGGTCTCGATCCCGCCCTTGGGCAAAACCAGTTTGTTCGGGTGCGCTGTGGACGAGATGAGTAGAACTTGGTCTCGTGCAGGCGTCAGAATAACAGACCCAGCAACTAAACGGAACCCGTCAGCAGTATACGCCTGGTTCTCGCGCCCGGTGCGCGCCGTCATGGAGTACTGGTGCGAAGTAGACATGTAGACTGGTGTCGACGGTATCGAGAAAAGGAAGAAAGGAGGAGAAAAGAGGAGGTTGCAACGAGGAAAAGATTAGAGAAAAGGAAAAAAATGAAATTTGTGTATACGAAATTTATTTACGAGAGAGAGAGAGTACATGCGGAAAGAGAGGAGTTGGAAAAAATCAACAAAAAAAGTGACTGGGCTGGATTTTGTATGAAGAAATTCTCGATGTGAATTTCAGGTGCTTTTGTAGACGCGGGCCAAAGCAGCTTTTTTACGGTAAAAGTGATAAGTGATAAGCCAGATGGTGTATTACTATTTGATCTTGCTTTACACTCGTTATGGCCTATTATTATGATTTGATCTTGCATTGGAACAAAAATCAGATTCGTAGTAGCGATCTACGTGAGAGAAGAGACAAAAAACAAGCATTGAACTAGAACCAGAGATCATCAGCAGTGTTAAAAACTATGGAAATAAAACTATAAACATGCAAATCATTAAATATTAAGACAAACCCGTACTCTGAACGAGGAACGGACATAACAAATGCAAAACAGAAACAATGACAACTATTATCAAACAACCTCAGATTGTTTTCTAGAGCAGCTAAAAGGTGGTGAGGCGAGCTGCAGTCCACAGATCCCACGCCATGACACTCAATCAATCACCGTCCCGTGAGGGTCAATGGCTGATCAAATGCCCAGCAAAAATTGAGAATAATATGCCGGAAGAAAGTGTACCATTCATCAACGGATGTTTTAGTTGTAAAGAACAAGAAAAGATCTTTGAAACGGGCGCGCGAATTGGAAAAGTTTATAAAGAGCGAAAGGGTATGAACTGGCCTAACCCTGTAAAGCCCTGGTTGACAAAGCCCTAAGACTATAGCATCATTATTATGGGCTTTGGATGACGACACAAGACAGTGGGGGAGGAAGAGAAAGAGAAAATGAAATTTCATAGCCTTGCAAGCTTGCGCTGCAGAGAGAGAAGGATCTCGCGCTCTTCTCCCTGAAGAACGAGCTGACGAGGCAGATGGTAGGATGTAGGCGAGATGTAGAACGAGTCGTCAAAAAGGTCATTGGAGTCTTGATCAAGCACGGTTTGGTGGGGTTTGGTGTGGTCAACGGCAGTGGCATCGCTGTCCATTGAGAATGCAGAGTCTATTTCGGTTTCAATAGGAGAAGAAGAAGAGGCAGAGGGCGCCTTTGAGGCCTTTGGCTCTGACTGAGCCTTGTTGTTCCACCAGTAAAGCGGATACACTGAGTAGATGTTGGCAAAGATTGCAGAGACGGCCATGATTTCTACAGCTGTGATGACTTGGACCAACAGGTACAACCAGCTCATGTCTCTGACGGGTTTACTGAGCGGGACCAGCAGAGCCGCTGATCCTGCGGCGGGATGGACAATGTTGAGCTTAGACATGAGCACTGAGCTGAGACTCAGAGCCACAGGAGCACAGAGCCATAACGTGTCTTCTGACAAGTGGATCAGCCATATTTTAGTCAGCCCAATGCCCAAACAGGAACAGACCATGGTGCCTACGAAGAGGTTTTGGGGCTGGCCTAGAGGCGATTCTAATGCATTACAAGTGAGGATGATGGTTGCAGCCCAGGAAGGCACGATTTCGGGGACTTTGTGAAGGCGAAAGTAAGACGGGTATTGAAAGGTGGCTAGAAGCACGATCATGACGGCGAAACTGGACACGAGCACCCAGAACATGCGAACAATGTCTGGGATGCGGTGATGGCTGGCGGAGTCATTGTGGTCAAGCCGCAGCAGAAACTTGTTGAGATATGTGATGAAGAAGTTCATGTTTTAACGATAGTCGTAGTAGTAGTAGTATAAAGAAAGCGAGTGTGTATGTTGTGAATGCTTTGGCAATGGTGATCGTGTTCTAACCAGAACTACGGAACCAGGGAAACCCTGTTCTATTTGTACCTGCTCCGTATTTCCATTAGCAGTGGCTACGGTTATCGTATTCCAAAAGATCCGTAGGCCCTGCTCAGTTTTTGCTCGTTGTTTTGGGGGTTTGACGATGAGGAATATCGGTGGTCCATAAGCACCTTAGTTGTAGAGTCGAAGCCGCACGACGTGTGGAGTCCCCAGGGCCAACTCACGGCCCCGAACCGCCGTTCCGTGCGGCTTTGCTCCCTCCTCCTCCCCCAAAAGGATTTCCCTGCAAAATGCTTAATACCAACCGGCCAGCTCTGAAATGAGATGATAAACACAAACTCCAATGAGAAAGATCCTGTTTCGCTGTTTTGAGTAAAAATTCCCGCGGAACATTGCTAGCAGAAACAGTGTGTTTGATGATGTTCAGATATCAGCGCGAATACTGCGTTTCCATCGTCGACTTGACCAGACCCCAAAATGTGGCCTTGAAGTCTCTGCTATCTTCAAAAAGACCCCCGCTAACCCCCTCTTTCCGCATATGTTTACGTAACTATCCTGTTCTGAGCACACAGCCAAAAACAACAAAGACACAGCCTAAAAGGATGAAATCTCCTGTTTGGGTCAACAGATCCCTCTATCCAGCCCCGATTTCACTGCTTCTTGTTTCTCAACAACTCTTTTGCAAAACAAACATGCTAAGTCGCCACAATCATACATATCTACTTGTACACATCCAGACGTTCGATTGCCATCATCATTGTTTGCCAAGCTGTAGTACTATTGCAGTCCTGGCTATCTCATGAAAAATTACGAGGATCGCGAGATCGCAAGCCAGCTGTGCTGTTGTTCGGTAGAACGGCCGATGCCTGTTGTACCCCACATTGTTGAGGCAGCGAGATCAGTAGGGACGATTACGATGTTTAGTGTGGATCTGGAGTCATTGTTCTTTGGCAGCAATTTTTACAAGAAGGCTTTTGTTTAAGCAAGAGCATGTGATACATGACATACTTTTTCAAATAAAATACTTATAAAATATAGCTTAAGCTACCAAATATAACACATATAGCTTAGTGCATAGTTTAGCGGATCTTGGTTTACGCTCTTTTCCCAATCGAGAACTTTCCAAATAAATCACATTCTCATACTTTTTCGTATTCGCTTACTCGAATTTGTTTCTTTTCTAGCCACTTTGATCAACATCCAGCCATCTCTCTTGCCTCCCTCCCCTCTCGTCCTCGACCTCGTATCTCCACATTCCACTTCTATTGTCAAATCTTGCCGCAGGACAATGACCATATCCAAGATCGAGACCGGTGCTGGACAGGAAGAATTTAATGAAAACACGAATCCGCTAAGCAAACAGGTAAATTTGGAATGGAAATTCTTGGTACATACAAAAATAAGCTTGACTAACTCTGTTGCAAGACTCAGTATAGACAGCCGTCGTTTAAGATGACTACGGTCGGGAATGCTCCTGTTAATAAACAGACGTTGTTGAGACAGCCGCTGCATAAGTATCCGCTGAAACCGACTAATCCGTCGAACTCCGCCGTCAACAGGCTGCCTAGTTCGGCAACTGCTTCAGCTCGATCGGCAGCACAGCATCAACATCCATGGAGAACAGTTTTAAACAACAGTAACAACAATAACAGCAACAATACAAACAGCACCTCGATATCCTCGACATCAGCATCCACAATGCCAGCAAATGCGATCCTGGCCACTTCCGCCGCCGCAACCGAGCGAAAGCGAATCTCCGTCGATCCCAATACCGTCCGTCGCACAGATATCCTTTCCGGCATCAAGATGCCTGAGACCTCTGGGTTCTTGAGGAACTTCAAACTGGACGACTTTGAAATCGGCAAAACGCTGGGGAAAGGTAAATTTGGCAAGGTGTACTGCGTCAGGGATAAAGAGACTGGGTTTGTTTGTGCGCTGAAAGTGATGGACAAGAGAGAATTGATGGAGTTTAAGGTGGAAAAGCAGTTTAGGCGGGAGATTGAGATCCAGTCGAATTTAAGGCACAGGTATATTTCGAGATTATACAGTCACTTCCACGACGAGAAAAAAGTGTACCTGGTGATCGAGTACGTTGCACAAGGCGAGCTGTTCAAAGTGCTCAGGCAAAAGGGCCGTTTCAACGATGTTCGGGCATCCAAGTACATTGCCCAGATGGCCGACGCTCTGCTCTACCTGCATCGCAAACATGTCATTCACAGAGACATCAAGCCTGAAAACATTTTACTAGGACTCGACGGCAACATTAAGCTTTCTGATTTCGGTTGGAGCGTATACGCCCCTTCCTCGCGCCGGTCAACAATGTGTGGCACTCTCGACTACCTTCCACCAGAAATGGTCGAGGCCAAGCAACACGACTACCGCGTCGATATCTGGTCATTAGGCATCCTGACCTACGAGTTCCTGGTCGGCAAGCCGCCGTTTGAGGAAAACGGACACAAGGCAACGTACCGCCGTATTTCCAAAGTGGACTTGAAGATCCCGAGTTTTGTGTCTGAGGATGCTGCTGATATCATCAGAAGGTTTCTGCAGCATTCGCCCGACAACAGGTTCCCGCTGGAACAGGTCCCAAATCACCCATGGATTGTCAAGAACCGCCAGTACTGGGACTCTCCGCAGCACCTGGATTGATATCCTTAGTCTTTTATTTATTGATCTATACGTTTGTCATCTATTCATCTGAATCATTATATATACGTGAATAACTCTTTCTTTTTCCTTCTTCCCCATCCGTACCTGTATTCGAATCTGTAGCCTAAACAAGAAGTCATCTATACAACTAGGGAATAGTAGCTTTTTCAAAATCATCTACACAAAGATTGTCACCCATTCTACGAGCAAAGCTCAAACACAGTATAGACTGTTTGTATACCATCAGTCTGCTCTTGTTCTTATATAAACAATAGCACCCTCGAGGAAACAATCTGTTAAGAACGACTTTTTGTCGGTCCAAATCAGAAATGCGCCGTTTGATTTTTATTTACAACTTAATGAGAAGATATAGAGTCAATCGTGTGGGATCGGCACGCACGCAGCGTCGGTATTCCTGCTGAAGTGACTGGTAACATTGCGCGGGTATTGATGCGTTGAATCACTGGAGGTCAATTCGGTACTCTGGTATGAAAGGTTATTTCGGAATCCAAAATCAATTCTAGCCTCAGAACTAATTGCCGAGTACGAAAGTCGAACCGTCAAACCAATTGTTACTGCTCCTAGGAAAGATCCTGCAATTGGAACAGATAGCTCGATCACTTTCTACTCTCCCACACTCCATTTTCCAGCCCAAGAAAAAGTGCCTAGGGTCTCTGCTAACAAAGGCTTTCCCCAAATCAATGGAAAATAACAAAGTCTTGCCTACCCCAGTTTTCCCTTTGTCGCTTTTAGATTGTCGAAATTCTTGTGTTCAGAGTTCGGACTCTCGTTTCAACAGGCCGGTTACGACACAATAATCAACAATTACCATCACAAAGATTTTAAAGAAAGATATAAACACGAACTTGCCGTAAACTCTCCATTGGTATGCAAAACAGACATTATTCACATTAGCTCACACAGAGCGCCTTTCTGAGGTGTTCCTATCTGCATTTTTGAAATAGAAAAAATTCCTGCTAGAATTGAACATCTACATATTATCATCAGTATATTATAAACACACTTTTTTTCATGAAATTTCAAAAATACCTTCTTCGCCAAACGCAACTGCATCAGTAGAAGCCCTTGCAACAGCAGCCATAAATTCTGTAAGAGTCCCACTCGACACAAACAATTCGTAAAGTTTCAGTTCCTCCTCGCTTACAAACTGAGCAAGCTGTACTGCTTGCTTTAAAAACTCAGTTCTGGCAATTTGCGCTTGAATCAGGATTCGCGATAGTTCAATCAACAACATGGGAATATACCAAGTTCTCAGACGTGTGATCTCCTCGACTACTGTGGGTTGTGCATCAGGAGAGTTTAAAATTTCAATCATCCAGGTTGAACACAAATCAAGAATGCTTGCATGAATTTGTTTTACAAGAATCTCGGCGTTTCTGCGATCCAACTCTGTCAAATCTTTACTGGTGATCAATCCAAAATAAGAATTCCACTCCTCAATCTCGTTCACACACTTGACAAACTTTGCATACTCATTGAACTCGATTTGTTCCAGTTCATCTACAATGGCGAGTTCGCTTTCTCCGACAAATCCGGAACTCATCACTAGATCTTCCGCCCGATAACTGCTCAACGCTTTCTCAATTGATACAGCCGCGCTCAAATCTCTAGCAGCCTGGCGCTTACCAACTCCCAAAAACATTCGGAATAGCTGAACTCCCGAATGAATCACATCTGGCCACATCGCCGCCTCTTGGTACCAAGTCACTGCTCCAATCAAATTGTTGTCATACTCAGAAACTGCGTTATTGATTGAAAATTCGTCTGAGCTTTCAAACTCTTCGGGATGAACTTTGAAAACTCGCAACACCGCTTGTCTGATTGTATTCTTCAAATCCAAGTCGTACTTTTTCGCAAGTTCGATATGTAGTTGCCGCTCTTGTTTGTCGGTCACAGTGGCCAGCAAATGTGAGTAAGTTGAAATGGCCACATCTCCTTCAAGATATGATACATACAAAGGCACCAGCGCCTTTTTGTTCTCGATGCGAAGAAGCTCAATATATCCTTCAACAATCTGTGTAAAGCCCTGCTCTGATCCTCTGTAAACACCAATATGTCTGAGAATCAAAATCAAATGCGTCACCAATCTCAACACCAAAACAACATCATCTGTAGAAAAAGGAGATGAAAATCTTTTTTGGTCCCCGGTCAATGCATTGATACCTTGTGCGATTTCTTCAGCGAATTCTGCAATCTCGTCTTGAATGAGTGCTCCAACTGCTCTTCTTATCACATGGCGGCTCTGCTTATGTACTCGGGGATTGGTAGAATCTTGCAAAAGTTGTAAAATATCATGAACTGATTTAATGTTGTTGAACTGTGGTGTCTCAAATTTGTCCAATTCTGAATCAAATCTCCCTGCTTCCTTTAATGCTTGCTCAGACTCGGTGACCACCAGATACCCCAGGAATGTCTGGAACTGCTGTTCCCAGTTATTGCTAAATTTCAACACACTATCAACGTCTCCAGCTAGAACTCCGTATATTGCCTTTTCGTAATCGTCGACTGGACCACAGGAATTGGCCAATTTTAAGCACATTCTTCTCCACAAAGCCTTGTTCTCAATTCCAGAGCTTTCTGTTTCAGTCGAATTCAAAGCCTGGCCCTCAGTTTCTACATCAAAATATTCGTCTAGACCTCTGAAAGCTAAAGGCAAAGTGTAATTTCCGGTGATGTCGCACACCTCGTTGGCTTTATCAAATCGACGCGCCCGCACAAGTTCGAATATGTACTTGTAAACAGCTCTATCTGTTTTTGTAATGTCGCTTTGTGAAGGATCGCGAAATGCAGCATCCGGATCCATCTTTTTCAGCGACCCAAATACCGAATTGACTCCATTTAGTTGTGAAGGTTGTCGTGGTTCTGGTAAAGTGTCTTGCAGCCATGACAAAACAATCCAATTCATCCGAGATTGAAAATGAGACCGGAGATAACTCTCTTGTACAAGAGCATTAGAAGAAAATTGAGACACAGCAAGCGGTTCTTCTTTGCCCTGAACTTGTACTCTGAGTTAATCATGTTAGCATCATAACTAAACAAGAGAGTAGTCTTCACAAGTAGTACATACGGAAGAAGTCGATTAAGCAAAATCCAAAAGTTGTTTTCAAGAGAACAAAACTCAAAGCTTGTACCTTTATCATTTCCGGACTCGAATAGTTCAATTGCGCTACACGATTCACGTTAGTAAGAGGTATACTGATTCGCAAGTCTTTCTTTAGCATACGTTTGTGAGGTTACCGCGCCGAACGCGCCTATAACCTGATAACCATCGTCGAACTTTCCAAGATAAAGATCCTCAACAACTTTTGCAAATCCATCAAACAATCCCAAATCGGGAATCACTACAGACTGATCGTCATTGAAAGCCGAAGGTGCCATTTTATACTTGTAGTTTGGAAATGATTCATGAAAGTGCATTGGGAAGATCCGTTATGTGGAAAAAAATCAGCATAACCGAGAATATTATGTAATCACACACTCTCGTGATTTAAGCTCGGCGATTCTATTCTTGTTTTGTACCCTCTTAGTAATTTCAGGCTTTAGTAAAATCAAAATTCTTGATAGATGATGAAATTTGAAAGATAATTTCACCACGATGCACATAGCGCAGTTGAAAAAAATTGTGAAAAGTGTAAAAAGGTGACTATTGTTTGAAATGGATGAAACGTAGTTTTGCACAGTTTACCAACTCTTTAAAGAAGATCCAAAAGCAGAAAAGCCATACTTGAATAAGAAAAATGACAATATTATAGAAAAACTGGTTGATTGAATCAAATTACCTTTAAAGAAATTATTTGTATCATCATACGCATCAACATGAAATTGCAATTGCCATCAAAATTTGTCAGTACGTAGTAACATAGAAAAGATATCTAACGCACATAAAGCGATGACTGGCCGAGAGAACGTCGTAGTCACTGCCTTAGAATAATTCTAGACACTAGTAAGCCTCTTGCTTTTGGACAGACAGCTTCAACGGAGAAGCAATATATTTTATGTTTTTCACGACATGCATGTGTCAGAGAAATAGACATGGATTTAACAATACAATCCCGAAGCTAGAAAAAAGGATTGAGAGTTGTATTTCTAACTATAGAAAAGCATTAGCTTCATAACCAAAATTTCTCGGCAGTGAGTTTCTTGGCTACTCGGGAAATCGAGAGTTTTTTTAATAGAAAATGAGTTTGGGAACCTATCTGAAAGAGGCAAACCTGCCGCAATTGACCATCGTAACAGTTCACCAAATTTTGATTCGACTAAATAATATTTCAATACCATTATTGGAAAATAGGGTGCATTGCCCTCTTGGATTCATTGCAAATGTGCAGTACATCGGAAAAGTTGACTCTTGTGTTAAAGCTAAATGCCACAAATACAGCTAACGCATGTTCATTGTATTAATTTGAACAGGTCAGACCAAAAACTTTCAGAATCCAATTTAATTGAGCATGTTGCCACTCTCGCTTGGAAAAATAGCACCAGTGTTACCATAAAGCTTGAATCGAAAAGCCAAACTCCATTATTCGTTCTGATAACCCACAAGCACCCGCAGCTGCAAAATGTAAGTATTTAGCTTTGAGCGGTGAAACAGGAGAGTTGGCTTTGGTATCAAACACAGCTGTATCCCAGATCAATAACAAGATAGAAATATTAAATTCAGGTACAAGAACTGTTTTTATGCTTTGTCTACTTCTGTGAACTGGCCTGTCAAGGATCTTTGAAAGAGTAAAAATTTGGAATAATATTTTACTTATCCCATTCAAAATTTCTCAAGAGTTTAATGAAAAGTTTGTCTAAAGGTCTTTTACAGTTCAAAAGATTGACAAGGCAACATTTGAATTAAAAGTTTTAGGCACACTGATGCATATTGGCTCGCTAGCTGTACACATACTGTTGATAACAGTAATGAGTAACACGAACATTTTAATTTGAACCAACAATTTCTTGTTACCATTTTCTCCAGATAAAAATGAAATAAAAATACAGTTTAGATGTTTACGACCTCACACTGAGATAAACTTACAATTGGTGTATTGCAAAGTTGAGTCAAGATCTACACTTTTGTGTAGCCACGAGTTTCATTGCAGTTGATGGATTCAAAATTGCCAATTGAGATTTTGTAATTGGTACATCTATTATTTGGGTTGTAAATTGGTAGCCTAATGATCCCAATAACATCTTTAGGAAGCATGGCTTTAATGTATCAAAACGGAAATATCTAAATGCAATAGTGAATGTTTTAAAATCAGATGAAATCATCATGTCATGTCAATACACTTGAATCTCAATTGTTGCGGAGTAGATCTATACCCGATGCATTGCAACCATATTTTGGGATTACTTAGTCGGATACAAATATTGATTTCCCAACTCTCATAAAGTGCCAATTGCCATGACATAGGCGATCTATATCTATAAGTTACGAAAATGCTTTGAATTAAGATGATATACAAGTTGTTTGATTTATACATCGCGAAATATATAACCAAAGTATAAAATGAAACGATTCACGTTGGCTCAACGGATAGAGCATCAAAAATCTGCAACAAAATTAAACAATTTTCATAATGAGTTATTATCCAAGCCATGACGACTTGCAATCATCATCTTTTGTCCTTTAGAATGAACAGTTGATGCAATGTCTTCATGTGTAGTATATCCGTTGTTACTTAGAATATCAGCTTGTCATTGTAATATCACTAACGTCTATGGAAAACTAGAATTCACTGTTTCACAAATACACTGAGATACAGAAAAGCGTAGAATCCTATCGAAAATCCTAAACTTTACTAAACAAATTCTACGTTCTCTATTCTTTTACAAACGAGTAAATTGGAGAAAGTTTTTGGATCGAAAAATAAAGATTACCACTAAGTTACCTTCTCATAACCACTCAGCAGTGAACTGTACTGCACAAATTATACTTTTTATCTTGGCTCGATTCTTGAGTGACAATCTTTTAGATGTTCTTAAACAATCTGAGATTGCGTTAACTTATTGATCTTATTTCTTTTTCAGCATGACTTAAGTCCATAATTCAGAGTTCTGCAATAAAGACTATTCGATTATGGGGATTGCTCGAAACTATGTGAAAATATAAAAATAGACATGTATCTGATATATATAAAAGTCTGTTCCTCGATGCAATTTTAATCTTTCAAATCAAGGATAATTTCACTTCTCGCAAGTGTATTCTTGTTGTTCTGCTATTCAAAATTCATCTAACAGTATATTGATTTGAGCCTGATCTTACAGCGCTTCTGCATCCAATTCAAACTGAAATGCACATCTGATGTATATTCAACTATTCTATTGCTTTAACACACTCATTTATCTAGAAAAGTAATCATGTCTAGTTTTAAAAAATCACGATTTGGAATCAACCTATTCCAAAAAAAAGTTGCAGTAAATATCAATCAAGCGACCAAGCCGAGTAACGATAACCATCCAATAGACCATGAGCTGCTGGATGATTTGTTCAACCTCTTCAGCAAGCCAGAACAAGAGTGCAAGTCTACAAATTTTGAATCATCGCTGTATGAAAACAAATACGTTTTCGAACACTACCGGTCTCCAGATTTTAGCGAAGACGAAACTGCTCTGAACTCGGCCAGATCGTCCTATGATACTTTAGAAAACGCTTGGAAATTAGGCTCACAAACAAAGCTGATTGAAAGCTTACAAAACAAGGCCTCTACCCAGTTCAAAACAAAACCTTCGGCTGAGCGTGTAATCAAAGCACACAAAAGGCATACCCTTTCATTGCACACTGACGATACGATTGATACTGGGCACACTGGTTACAATTGCCCGTATAATATTCAACCAAAGAAAATTCTGAGAAATCCCAAAAACTTACAAATGATTTCAGCGTCTTCAGTAGTGGACAGTCCATTGAGCATGTTACAGGACAAAATTCATAGAGACTATGCAGTGCTATTTCCTGTTAAGCACAAGACTATTTCTTCTGTACTTGATACACTTTCTGCCGCTGAACTTAATTTCAAATGCACGAAAGAAACCGCACATACAAGTATAGTAGAGTTTCACATGGATCGGGACAATAGTGAGACGACGGAAATAAACAGTGACAGATCTTCTGATACTATCGACCTTACTCACATGACAAGAGAAGAAAAACGAAGAATGCTTAAGCCCCTCCCAGATATTCCGCCACCAAACTTTGACTACAAGTACAGACTGGAATCTGTCAAACGAAACGCTCCAATCCAAGGTTACAGCCGTCATCAAACTCTTTCCGTAAACAATCCTGATAATCGGATAGGGTTTTATCTTGACTATCACTCACACAATGACAGGGCAATACAATCTGCGATTGAATTGGCCATTTCTCGAAACAATGAAGAACTAAATAATATACCCATGACTTTTGTATAACCTCTCATTCATGGCTACTTTAATAACCCTTAGCCAATATCTTATGTGTACCACATGTATATTAATATAACAAACTTGAACAAAGCTCAGAGGTTCAGTTACACTATTATCCACTGATTATTGGCTGTCGTGTGGAATGTTTGAGTTCTATGGCGAATTAGGCAACATAACTTGTGAAAAATCACTAAATAAATGTTAGTTCAGTACTGGTCAAGTGTAGCGCTCGTAACATGGGCAAACCTCGGAGTCTTGAAACAAGCTCAGTCCTCATACCAATATAAGACCTTGAAGTAAAATAAATATATTTAGTCTATTGTTAGATCTCTTTAAACACTACTAATTTTGTTGGTCTGCTTTAAACCTATAAGCCAAGGACAATACGTCAAACCCGAAAAATTACACTTTCAAATAGGGATTAAAAAGCTAGAGGATCTTCGCAAAAGCTATGGATGTAAAAGAAATCAATAAACCCCATTACCCGGCCACGATGTAGAAAGATAACCAAAAGAGCGAGAAGAAAACGTTTAGACATCTCATCAGAATCGGCGGATCTTATGATACTGCGGGATTTGATTGTTGGATGTATCACTTCAGATTTCTACAAAAATTTTTGGGAACCTGAAACAGTTCATTATAGGTCAAATTCAACTACTCCACAACGTCCTGATCCAAAAAAGGAAATTTTGACTATAAACCGGTTGAGTAATGTTCCAAAGTATGACGATATGACTAAAAACGTTGCTAAGCCAATCAAACAATTCGGTTTTAGACAATTTCTTATTGAATCATACAATCTTGAGCCTGACAATAATAATGTGCAGTTTGTTATGGTTGACCACACAAAGATATTTGAGTCTTTTAGTGAGGAGATTGATTGGAGTACTTGTTCTACCGCTACATGCGATTCAAAGAATACTTGAACTTTGAAGATATCGACACAATAGATAAACAGCCGTTAGAATCGTCTGGTACTTCTGGATAGGAGACTTTGAGAGAACCAAGTCTGACAAATTAGCAGATTGGCTGCTCAACCATTTGAGAGTCACCATAAACGTCTCTACCAAGCTCTCAACTACAATAGTTCTGAATTATTTAGAGGTAATTGACATTGTTCCCAAACACCACTGCTTAGATTACGATATTTCAAAACTACTATTTTTTTTTGCAAGTACGACAAACAGATAAACTTTTAATAATGAGCTCAACTTAGATTGAACCGGTATAAATTTACTATGGGGTGTATACACTTGACCCTATGCAACTTTGTCATGAGGGAGATTGTTTCAAAGTATCACGTATCAAACAACGTTGCTGTAAAGTTGACCAGGTTAAAATGATTCTGTAGAAATGTTCCAAAAATAGCCAAATTTCATGTATACTTGATAGCCTGCAAATTTTGACCATAATTTCATGCAACTGATGAGGTGTTCTAAGTACTGATTCTAAACTTGTTTTGGTCTGAGCTCAGTTAAGATCTTCGGATATGAACATCAACAACCGCTAGAACATATCGTAAGATCTGTGGCAAACACCATCAAGCGGCTTTGCCAATTGACAGCAAAACACATGAAACAAGACTACGTAGGTATATAATTCAATGGCTAGAAGCTGACGGGTACGATACCGGGGGCAAAGCTTATTCAAAAGTTTAAATTGAGATTATACTCAACGGAAAGATTTCAGATTTGCCCCAATTGACATTTCTAACGGTCTATGGCACCTAGATTATATAGACAAATTTCTACTTTAGAAGTAGATGTTTGTTTTAAATGCAATGTGCTCTTTAAATGATTTGTTTTACTCGAAAAACGTTAAGAAAATCAGCTAATGGTGCTACCCCAAAGATAGCATTAAACTGTATCAATTGTTTAAATATGGTGAATGGCTCCGGATGGTTTCGAAAATGGGGCCGCCTTTGAGCTTGTTTTGCTCTCTTTGATTTCTTACTTATATAGACTTCAATTCGTTTTTTTAATACTTTTTCAGCAAGTGTATATTTTTTTATATAATTACCAGCTTTTAACCGGCCATTTACAAATTTTCACAGAAATTTTCAAAGAGAGCAGCAATGTGCTCTACTTGTGCACATAAGCGTACAAAACGCAAACTACCTATTGAGTCCGAATTCGCTGTATTGTTTTGCGATGTCAAGTCTCGATTCAGCCCCAGCTTTTGTGTCAAAAAATGGTATCGAGACCGGAAATACGAAAAATCTAAGAAACAAGAAACTCGCAAGGACATGCTTGATTGCTATCGTCTTGAACATCGATCAAAGTCGTTTTCGTCAAGTTGGCATAGCTTAACTCATTTTGCATCTGGTCTTTCTTCAAAATCCCACTCAAGTCTTCGTGATGCCGTCGATATCTAAAATTTTTAGTCTCAGGGTGCCTCAATGAACCATATTTCTAGGCTGGCGCTGGAATAGCTAGTCTACGCTCACCTCTGGTGCACTCTGCCATGAGTTTGAGCAAGAATATGACTGTCTGCATGGTATATAGCCGTCAATTGTAATTTATAATATTATGTAACTAAATCATCTTTATTTTGTATGACAGATACACTTCTGTAGCAAAGAAGCTTGACCACAGGGCGGGTATCTTGAGAATTCGTAAAGACGATGCGACTGATAACTGATCACTGAGTCTGACTGATTCCCGTGTTTACCAGTGAAACCAGTGGGGAAGAGAAGTAAACCACCTGTCATTTTACCTAACTAACGTAGTATTCAACATAAATGACATTAATACTGATGTATCGACCAGACCTGCCGTTGGGCAGCTTATCGACGCCCCGGACAAAAACAATCGGGTGGTGACCAACGAAAGATTCCGTTTGGTGTGCATAGGGAAAGGGAGATTGAAATTCTGGGGCAAGGTGATGGAGCACTGAGTTACTACTCCAGAGATATAAAAGTCTCTTCCTTCTTTCCACATCTCATCTACACAACTTCACAAACATTCAGAACAATGACCACTCTCAATACGATCTCACCTATTACTTCAAAAACCATTGTCGAAACTCCAGCAACTACTTTTGACCAGTTGACTGGCTCAATTCTTCCTGCTGCAGTATCAGCGCAGAAGATATGGTTCAAAAGTACCACTCTTGCCGATAGAAAGGCTATTGTGTCCAAGTTTCTGGACCTTATCACCGCCGACGGAACCATCAAGCAACTAGCACACGAGATCACCGAACAGATGGGACGTCCAATCAAGTACACTGCGGGCGAAATCAGTACCGCGAAACTTCGCGGCGACACGCTGCTGGGATTTGCCGACGAAGCTCTAGCTCCGGTGAACGCTGGAGACGGTGCCGATATTGCGTTTGAAGGTCAGTTTAAGAAGTACCTTACACACGATCCATTAGGCGTTGTCCTTATTATTTTCCCTTGGAACTATCCATACCTGTGTTTGATCAACGCGTTAGTCCCGGCGTTATTAGTGGGCAACTCCGTGCTTATCAAGCCCTCGCCCCAGACTCCCAAAATCGCCTCTGCAGTCGTGAAATACTTTAAAGAAGCAGGGCTACCTGATGGGGTGTTGCAGGAAGTTCACACTGGCGACAATGAGTTGATGGAGAAGCTGATTCAACGCAAAGAAATCTCGGGTGTGGCGTTTACGGGATCAGTAGCTGGTGGTTTGGCCGTGCAAAAGGCAGCCAGCAGCCGAACCATTCCTATTGCTCTGGAGTTGGGTGGTAACGATGCAGCTTATGTACGGGCTGATTGCGATGTCGCGTTTGCGGCAGAGAACATTGTTGACGGCGCTATCTTCAATTCTGGTCAATCCTGTTGTGCGATTGAGCGTGTGTATGTTGATGCCAAGATCTACGATGCATTTGTTGAAGCGGTAGTCGAGGAGGTTAAAAAGTACAAGGTCGGCGATCCATTTGATGAGGGCACTCAGATCGGACCTGTTATTTCGGAGCGTTCAGCCGAGGCCATCAGAAAGCAAGTTGCCGATGCAGTAAGCAAGGGTGCCAAAGCTTTGATTCCCGAGGGCCACTTTGCTGCTGCTGAAAAGCTCAACCCGACATTTGTTGGTCCTCAAGTTCTTGTCGACCTAGCGCCGGATTCTATTGTGTTGGTTGAAGAGACCTTTGGTCCTGTGATTCCCATTGTCAAGGTCGAATCTGACGAAGACGCCATTGCCAAGATCAACGATTCCGACTTCGGTCTTACTGCGTCAGTTTGGACCAAGGATCTTGCCAAAGGTGAAGAGCTTGGGAATGAAATTGAGGCAGGTACTGTTTACGTCAACCGCGCGGACTACCCTGATCCTAAGCTTGCTTGGACAGGGTACAAGAACAGTGGTCGTGCTGTGAGCTTGAGTAAATACGGGTTTGACTTTTACGGCAAGCTCAAGTCTCACCATATCAAGCGAATTGACTAGGTGACCTGTACATTTCATGTAGATACACATCTATATACGTTCGTGTAATTTAGAAATACGAAGATTTTTATGATTATCTGCGCAATCCAGTCTCGAAATGCTGAAAGTTCAGAAGGCCGAACTGTAAAACTTATTTCAAACGAGTTCTCAAAGCTCAGTTTTTCAAGTAGCTCCTGGCGGATTATGAAATGTATGAAGGAATCACCAGAAAGCTGGTATGAAGTGTGATATTAAGATAGTGATGTCAACAATTCTCTCAGAGTTCATTGTTGATTATGTGCAAGACTGTGCGGGTAGATCATAGTGTATGCTGTGCATCAACTAAGCGCGAACATCGCGGGGGCTGTTGGCTTGTTTTAGCTCGGCAACTGCAACTGTTTTACTCTATTTATTATCTTAACCCTCGAACAAGACATTCATTGTTCAGCCGTCAGTGACCAGCAAAGAGACCTGGAAGAATATTCACGAAGTAGAAGCTCTTTTGGATTTGTTACAAACCCTCCAGGGCTTCCTTCAAAATCCTTCGACAATGAAAACGGTAATACACAAAAGTCCATTTTCAAAAAAACATATGACATTAAATATATGACTTGAGTAATGAACTTGAAATGAGCCGAGACTGTAGGTTCAAAAATTTGTTTTTTTAATCGTTTTTTTTTATTGATTCCAGAAACCAGCCATGCCAGCCACCACCAACTGTACAACCTATCCAAAAGTTCATCAAAATAGCACCCTATCAATGCACCAATGGCGTTACTGCTACGACCCTCAAACAAATCATTGAACCAGCGATTCTCCAGTTTTTTTTTTGTTTTTTTTCTTAAACTTTTCCGGCATGAAATGAGTTTTGTCTGGATGGAGGTTTGGTGGTTACCACTGTTTCTGCGTTGAACAGGACCCACGCTTTCCGCTGGTGTACATTGACTGGGTGTATGCAAACAATTTGTGGAAAGACTGGATCTCTTCAGTTGGAGATGTGAAACAGGGATCTTTCGGTGGTTTTTGTAGAAACCTTTGAGGGTGTAGCATTTGAGTGGCCTGTACCGATACAACTGCAAAACACTAGAGTGGCAGCGCTGTACAAGTGTACAAGTACAAGTACACACATGCATGAATAACTGACAAGTATACATGGCCTATAAGTTTGAAATTATGAAAATTTGGTTCCGGTTCTGGGTCTTATGCTTAATTACGCGATTTCTCGTTTTTTGGGGTTCGAGCTCATTGAGAACCCGAAAGCTTGGTCTCGCACACCAGTCCACTCTGTTTTGGAATTGACCTTAAAGCCAATCAGGCTTGACAATCATCCCTACAAGCGCTTTGGAAAAACAGTTTTTCCGCATTACAAAAACCAAAAGCCTGAAATTGTTCTAGTCCCGTTCGTATTTGGAAGAGAAAGGTCTTTCCCTCGTTTGCCCTGGCCCTCCTGAGTTAAGCTTAATCCGTAATTGGTCTGTACATGCACGGCGTTTTCGGTAAATCCACTGAGCTTATGCGTCCAAGTTAAAGAACCATCTTTTTTTCTCGTTGATCGACAAATGCTTGTTCAAATCCTCGAGTGTACACCATTTCTCCAAGAATGACAGTTAATGTATGGTCTAAAGACAGAGTTTTTTGATATCTGATGGCCTATAACTTGTTCTATAGATGAGCATCTTTTCTCCGTGTTCTTGGGTCTACACCCAAATGTACAAGTGAAATCCAAGTTCACCGGTCATCACCAGTAACTAAATCAACTTTACATTATGCAAGTTAAGCCAAGGCTGCAATCCTGTTTTCGCTGCGTAAGTGGATATTTTTTCCCAATACTCATTGAGAAAGAAAAATCATGTATACCCAGAAGAATTGTAACAGAAGGCTCCAAAAAATATATGTACAGTTCCCCGTTAATACACACTTGAGAGACTAGACGCAAAATGAACGTATATCTTTTGTATAGTACAATTTCATGCCAATTTCCAAGCATCCATCAGTTCTTCTCCTTCTTCATCTTCTTTTCTAATCATAATCATAATTATAATACACTGCGAATAAGAGAAAATGGAAAAATCGCTAATTACAAAGGCCTCGCAGGGCTCAATCAAGGACCCGGAAGCGGTCTCGAAGCTAGCTAAAGAAATCACCGAATCGGTATCGGTATCGAAAAACCTGAACACCAAGACGAGTTTCGGCAGTCTACTCACGCGCGATGCGCACTCCTCGTTTTCATTAAACCTGCTTTTCAACAACACCGGCATCTATAGCAACAACAACACCGGCACCGGCGGCAATGACGACCAGCAAGCACAATCCTCGTCACTCTCGGATTCAGCAAAAAAAGAGTACACTGTGCTGCCTAACCTCTTACACCCCGAGGACCCAACACTCGACCCCTACAACCCGCAATTCAGTCCGGCGGAATGGACAAAAGCTCTGCTCACGATCCGGCAATCCCAACCGCACTCCGGGACCGCTTATATCCCCAAGACGGCAGGCGTCGCGTTCGAGAACCTTTGCGCAGAAGGCACGATAAGTTCCGGACAGTACCAGGAGACCGTGGGCAATGCTGGGTGGAGGATGTGGGATCGGGTCAGAGCCGGTATGGGAGCGAGGAGGAGGAGGAAAAGAGAGTGCAAGAAAACGATTTTGCACGAGTTCAATGGGGTTTTGGATCAAGGTGAAATGTGCATTGTTCTAGGCCGACCAGGAAGGTGAGTTCTAATTTTCAGTTTATACTATGTTATATTACGATACTAATGTGAATACTTTAGCGGCTGCTCTACACTACTCAAATCATTGTCTAATAGCATATCCGGGTTCACACTTACGCCCGACACACTCATCAACTACCAGGGTCTATCGCCCTGTCAAATCTCCAAAAACTTCAAGGGCGAAGTCATTTATACCGCCGAACAAGACACTCATTTCGCGCATTTGACCGTGAAACAGACCCTGACATTCGCAGCGCTCGCCAGGACCCCACGCACCAGACCCTTGCGGGTCTCACATGAGGAGTGGGCCAGGCATGTTCGCGACGTGGTCATGGCAGTGTTTGGGCTGCTCCACGTCGGCGATACCAAGGTCGGAGACTCGTTGTACGTCAAAGGCGGGCTTTCTGGCGGAGAACGAAAGCGTACGAGTATCGCCGAGGCTGTTTTGGCAGGCGCGCCGCTGATGTGCTGGGACAACAGTACAAGAGGACTGGACTCGGCGGCTGCACAGGAGTTTGTGCAGTACTTGGCAGTCGCCGTGGAAATTGGCATGGCTGCTGCGTTTGTGGCGCTGTACCAAGCGAGCCAGGAGACTTATGAGCAGTTTGGCAAAGTGACGGTGTTGTATGAAGGCCGGCAGATATACTTCGGAAGCACTTTGAACGCCAAACGATACTTTGAGGAACTCGGGTTCAAGTGCCCGGACCGCATGTCGACCCCGGATTTCCTGACTTCGCTGACGAGCCCAGCAGAACGCGTGGTCCGGCCCGGGTTCGAGGAAAAGGCGCCGCGCACCGCTGCCGATTTCGAAGCAAGGTGGCAGGCCAGCCACGACTACGCCGCACTCAAACGCGAAATCAAAGCCTACAACGCGCGGTACCCGTTGGGCGGGCAAAGCGCCGACGCGTTCAGGCAGAGCCGGCAGGCCGAGCAGGCCAAGCTGGCGCGCGCCAAATCGCCATACACCATTTCGTATTTCGACCAAGTCGCGCTGTGCACGAAGCGTGGGTTCCAGCGGCTGTGGGCGGATATGGAGCTGCCGCTGACGACTGTGATTGGCAACACGATTCTGGCGTTTATCTTTGCGAGTGTGTTTTACAATCTGCAGCCGGAAACGAGCTCGTTCTTTTCAAGGTCGGTGATTATCTTTTTTGCTGTGCTGTTCAACACTTTGACAGCTACAATTGAGATTCTGTCGCTGTACACGCAGAGACCTATTGTCGAAAAGCAGAGCAGGTACGCGTTCTACCATCCTTCCGCTGAAGCTGTGTCTTCGTTTATCGTTGATTTGCCAACAAAGCTGTTGGCAGCTATTGGTTTTAATGTCGTGATTTACTTCTTGACCAATCTGCGCAGAGAACCCGGGCCGTTTTTCGTGTTTTTCCTGTTTGGGTTCTTGTCGACGCTCGTCATGTCGTCAGTGTTCCGGACCATGTCGTGTGTGACCAAATCCTTAGAGCAGGCCATGACCCCGGCAACAATGACGATTATAGTGCTGGTGGCGACGACGGGGTTCGTGATCCCGCCGCCAGACATTCCGCCGTGGATCATGTGGCTGAAGTACATCAACCCTATGAGTTTTGCGTATGAAGCGTTGATGATCAACGAGTTCCGGAATCGTATATTCAGCTGCTCGCAACTGGTCCCGTCCGGCCAGGAATACAACTCTGTATCCAGCATCTACCGCAGCTGTAAAGCGCTGGGCTCGACCCCCGGGTCAGATATCGTCACAGGCAACGATTATCTCATGGATGCGTTTGGATACGATTACCGGCACCTGTGGCGCAATCTCGGTATTGTGATTGCGTTTTTCGTGTTTTTCTCGGTGGCTAATGTTATTGCGTCTGAGCATATGGAGAGCCAGGACTCGCGTGGCGAGATTTTAGTGTTCCAGCGCGGCCATAAAAGTCTCAAACAGGCTGCTGTGTACAGTTCCAAGACCGCCGACGAGGAGAGCCAGGTGGTTGAGCATATCGTGGCTTGTGGAGAGTCCAAAGCTTGTGTTGGTGGTGGCGCATCTCCAAACCAGAACCTGTCTCAAGGCACGTTTCACTGGCGTAATGTGTGCTACGACTTGACCAACAAGTCCAAACGAAGGATTCTGGATAACGTCGACGGGTACATTCGGCCCGGCACGCTGACAGCGCTGATGGGCGCGTCTGGCGCCGGCAAAACCACCTTGCTCGATGTATTGGCCTCGCGGACCACAGTCGGCGTAGTCAGCGGCGATATCTGCGTCAACGGATCCCAGCGCACACAGGGGTTCCAGCGCAAGACTGGGTATGTGCAGCAGCAGGACGTGCACTTGCCGACGGCCACTGTGCGCGAGTCGCTCGAGTTCAGCGCGCTTTTACGGCAGCCGAGCAACAAGTACTCCAAGCGCGAAAAGCTCGAGTACGTCGACGAGGTCATTAGGCTTTTGGAGATGGAGAGCTATGCCGATGCCGTTGTGGGCGTGCTGGGTCAAGGATTGAATATCGAGCAGCGCAAGTGTTTGTCAATAGCAGTCGAGCTCGCAGCGCGTCCTGAGTTACTGTTGTTCCTGGATGAGCCCACGTCTGGTCTTGATTCGCAAACCGCATGGAACATTTCGAAACTGCTCAAGAAGCTGACCGACAACGGGCAGGCCATTCTTTGCACGATCCACCAGCCGTCCGCCATTTTGTTTGACCAGTTTGACCGGCTGCTGCTTCTGCAAAAGGGCGGGCAGACCGTTTACTTTGGCGAGTTGGGCAGCGGCGGCAGTGAGCTGGTGGCGTATATTGAGCGGCACTGCGAGGCAAAGTGTCCGGCAGACGCGAACCCGGCAGACTGGATGCTGAAGGCGATAGGAGCCGGGCCGGGGATGACGCCGGATAGAGACTGGCACCGGATCTGGCGGGACTCGTCCGAGTACCGAGCACTGCAAACGGAGCTCGATGCGATGATGGAGCGTATCAACAACCCAGCCAAAAAAACAGAGCCAGATGAGGAACCGACATACGCATCGACGTTTTCCGACCAGTTCCGTCTGCTCACTGTGCGCGTCTCGCAGCAGCTATGGCGCACACCGAGCTACATTTTCTCCAAATTCGCACTGTGCCTGCTAACGCCGCTGTTTATAGGGTTCACTTTTTGGAAGTCGCCACAGACCTCGCAGGGCATGCAGAACCAGATGTTTTCGATATTCACGGTGCTGGTTGTTTTCGGGCCGTTGGTCGAGCAGATGATGCCGCACTTTGTGTTGCAGCGGAGCGTGTTCGAGACGCGCGAGCATCCCAGCCGAGTGTACTCGTGGCCGGCGTTCATGCTTGCCAACATTGTTTCTGAGCTGCCGTGGCAGACGCTCATGTCCGTATTCTGCTTTGTGACTTACTACTACCCGGTCGGGTTCTACCGCGAGACCACGCCAGCCCGCACCGCGCTGTTCTTCATGCTCACCTGGGTCTTTTTCCTCTTTGCCTCGACGTTCGGGCACCTGCTCATCGCCGCGGTCGATCTCCCGGACACCGGCGGCAGTCTTGCCAACCTGCTCTTCATTCTGTGCCTTATATTCTGCGGGATCCTGGCCACGCCGGAGCAGCTCCCGGGGTTCTGGCGGTTCATGTACCGCGTCTCGCCGCTGACTTACTTGGTCGCCGGGTTCATGGCGGCCGGGTTGACGGGCCAGCCCGTGCACTGCTCGGCGCCGGAGCTCATCACGTTCCCGGCGCCCGCCGGCGGCGGCGGGCAGAGCTGCGCCGCGTACATGGCCGGGTACATTGCGGAGCACGGCGGGACGCTTGTGGACCCTGGTGAGGTGGTGGTTGATAACAGTGGAATGGAATGGTGCGGGTATTGCGCCATGACTAATGGTGATGAGTACTTGGCCACGATCCATGCGAGGTTGGAGGACGGATGGCGCAACTTCGGGCTCATGTGGGTGTATGTTGTTGTCAACGTTGTGTGTGCGTTGTTGATCTTTTACTTTTGTCGGCTGCCAAAGCATTCCAAGCCAGTCAAGCCAAAGAAGTTGTAATGAAATAGTGTGTAATATCAATCATGTATTCGTGTTAATGTGTGTATACAAAACGTGTATTTGCAGTTAGCACTTGAGACCCGAGCTCAGATTCCGAGATCGAGAAGGCTTATTCCGTCAAAGTGTGGGGGAGAACACAGAGATAGCCGCCCAACGTTGAAGTTAACCCCGATCTTAAACGGCGCTTCAAACGGGTGCTACATGCACGTCTTTCTCTCTTTCTCTCTCTCCTTTAACCATACTATAGCTGTACATTGCGTCACTTCCATTATCAAGTATATTCTTCTTATCTCGCACACTTTATCTAACGTTATGCGAATGTACACACATCTGGGCTTGCGTCCAGAGACCCGCCATGTGAACAGGACTGACCCCAGTCACGTCCGATAACGCCTCTCAAGAGTGTGTGGTTTATGCGATCATCTTCTGACTGAAAGCTGTACATAATCAGGGTCATGTACACACTCAAGAACGTTTATCGGTCTTGGATAAGGGACCTGGTTAGGTGTTGTCTTATCGTGGGTATACCCAATCGGGAACTTGTGTCGCGAAGTTGAAGCAAAAAAAGGCGTGTGTTTTTGGGGAAGCCGTGCTTTGCCGCATTCCGTTTTGGGAAGATATATAGTTCCGCACATGGGGTTGTTTGTAGGCTCTGTGTGTGCTGCTGCCAGCATACAGTTTCCAAAGCAAGTTACATGTGTATCAACTTGGCGGCAAGCACGCGTGTCAGAACTCATGTTCCTATTGGCATTGCGTGTTGAGGAAGAATGGAAGTAAGGATGGACCTGCCTGTTCAGGATGTGCATTTCACATGGCGGGTGTGTCTGGAGTCTGCGACGTGGTGACAATGCCCCACGTTCCTGCTTCACATTGATGCCGCTGATTATACACATGTCAACAAACATTAAGTAGTCGTTATCATGTATTATCATCATTGATTAGTTATCAAGAAGAACAGTACATGGCAGTGTAGAGTGTGAAAGGAAGAGTAGTGGATGATTCGGGATTGAAGGAGCGAGCATAAAGAGAGGGTCTGGGTGAAGTGTACCTACACTTGTTGCCGAGTTTCCATCATCAAATCTCTGTGATTCAATTGAAAGCAGCAAATCAGGTGAATTCTTTTACTCATGGATTCATTAAGTCACAATTTGGTGTTGAACAATATTATAATTGCTTTCATGTTTTTTATTGGGAGAGTTTTCAGGAAAACCCTTTGATTTGAACCAGAATATGAGATATAGCGTAGGAAAGAATAAGGTGTAATTACAAATTAAAGAATGACGATGTTTGGTTGCGATAGTGTACTGTTTTGATTAACCTTTTTAGAAAGAAAAAGTCTGGTTTGGAATTGTAAGCTTGTTTTTGTGCAGATTTAAAAAGAATAGGTTGTAAGACTATACACAAGGTCTTAAAGAGCTGGATCAATTTTCAAAAGCCTTGACAAAGATCAAGTCTATTACTCGAAATTCTGAAATATGAAAACAAGTGAGCTATAGAATTGTATTCCAGAATACAGTGTGAATTTACACTAAGCCCGGAGTTTTGAAAGTTGACATTTGACTAGTCCAGTGAATACACAATCATATCAGTCTTTAATGATAAACATTGAGAATTGCACTAGTCTATGGTCAAAAAGGTGATGGCATGCTCATACGAATCATGACTTTTCACAAAGCACCATTTGTTTCAAGCAATCACAAATACATGTCAAAACCAATGTTTTGAAAGAGTCTCAAGCTGAACAATAAATACAAATATTCCTCACTACTTTAACATCTGTACCTTTGCAGCAATACCCAGATGTATGTTTCGAGAAAGTATTCTGACCATGTCCCATTACTTCTTCAAAAGGTGCATTCAAAATATAACACATGAACAGCATCATTGTCAAGTCCAACTTTTGTCTCCTTTCCTTATCCACCACGTCAAATACACACAACTATGTACTTGGCTTACTGTTTTTACTGGTACATCAAACACACTTGGAATCCAACCACTCGTTCTAATCATTTACATACATAATCCAACGTGTACAGACACATCCCCCACCCCCGTATCAAAGCGCCAAATCCATACGCGGCGTGAACCCGTACACATCTCTGCATTATAAAAGTCTACCCCTCCTCTTTCTTCACTCCCCAACCATCGCTCTGTTTTTTCATGGAGGGGTTACAAACGTTTCTCATCACTTGAAATGCCCCCTCCCTCCACACGCTCACAACGGTCGTGAGCTATTTTAAGTTACAGAAGCCCAAAAGCGCGCGTACCCAATCCCGACACCTACACAATGTGGTGGTCGCCTACAATCAATACATACACACACGCCCACTGTTTTTTTTTTTTTTTTTTTTCTGTAATTTGCTCGTGTTGTGAGTCGCGTCAAGTACGCGTACGCTTCAAGTATATGTACATTGCTTTATTGAGGTTTTTTTTTTTTTTTTTTTCGTGGGCTTCAAACAGCGCAAGTGCTTAGATACAGATGTGTAGGAGAGAAAAGAAGGCTGGTGTACAGGTCAATATAAGAAAAAATCCATTTGTATTTTCAAACGTTTCTGTATACAGAAGCCTGAGTGTGTAATATCAAAACGGGATTTGCCCAAACAGGACTAGCCGTTTTTCTTCTTTTTTGCTTCTGGAAAATCTTGTGCTTGTAAATGTCTGAAGGAAAGAGAGGCAAATACACAAGAACACGCTGCCGCGGGTCAGAGACCGAAAACGAGGCAGTGTGCCGTGGCCGTGGCCGCGGTCCAAGCCTTTCTTACATGTAGCGACGGATTGGGACCGGTGGAAAACAAACGCAAAAAAAAAAAAAAAAAAAAAAAAAAAAAACACGAGAGGTTTTGAGTGAGTTGGTGCCGCGGGAGGAACGGGGGAGAGAAGAACGCTGTTTTGAAAGGCGATTTCTTTGATAACTAGTCTTGTGTACAACTCAGAAATGATTTCATGGATGAATTCGATAAGTTGTAAATGGATATTATGTATGGTGTATGTATGTAATGGCTAGCAAAGGTACATGTTTCTCCTTTTGCGTAGCATGCTGGGTCTTGTATATTCATAGATACAAGAGTAAAATAATGTAAAAAATAGTGAATAATGAAAATAATAATAATGCAAATGGAATCAAGAAAATCTAGCACAAAAGGCCTTAAAAGCTTCTGAACCTCTTGAGCTTAGTACCACACCCAAGATCCTGGTCCACACTCTGCTGCTCATACTGGTTGCTCTTCTGCTGGTTCTGCTGAATCGGCCAGTCCAGTCCGACAGCAAAGCCGTACCGCGCCACGTACCGTTTCTTCAATTTGTCCAGCGCGGCGCGGTTGCGCTGCAGGCGGTCGCGGTGCCGCCGGTACAGCGCAGTGCACGGGTCCAGGAGGTGCGCATACCGCTCGCGCAGCAGGTCCTCGACGCGCGCGTGCACCGGCGTCGTGCCGCGCAGGTACGCGGGCTCCGACGGGTCCCGGTGCAGCGCCGGCGGCGCCTGCTCGTAGACATCGACGATCACGGGGTCGATCTCGAGCGTGTCTGTGTAGTTGTCGTCGGTGTCGGAGGAGGAGTCGGTGTCTTTGTCGAAGGAGGAGGAGTCAAGGGATGATGGCTGCTCGTCTTCGAGATACGGGATCTCGTCAATGTCGGTGTCGTCAAGCGAGAGCATGAGCGGCGAGGGTTGCAAAGTGTGGAGCTTGGATAGGGACGCAGTGAACGGTTCGCAGGGGGTCGAGGCTGTGGACCACAGTTCGGGCGAGGCGAGAATGTCGAGAGGTGAGACGGACATGATGTGTTGATGTGTTGGAATCAGGTGTTTGTAGTTGAGAGTGTGTTTGTTGTGATGATGATTCGAATGATATTATAGATGATGGTGTCAAAGAGCTGTTGATATCACCTCATCCAAAGCTCTATTCGGCGTCAGATCAAAGCGAATTCAAAAGTAAAAGAGAATAGAATAGAACCAAGATCTTTGAAAAAAAACCGCGGATATCCTTGTGTCTATATATACGCCCGACCGTACCGCCGTGGTGTAAAACATGGGTTAGCGCCTAAGTGTATATTTTCCCGCGCGGCCAAGTTTATTTGTACACTCAAAAGCCTTAACTGCAGTGGGCCAGCCTTTCCTCTTGTCTTGTGTATCCAGCTATCGATTATGTCAATGTGTACACACACCGCAATGTAACAATTCCCGTTTGTAGACAATATCTTTATTGGGAATTACTCAATTCAGAGCAACAAGCGATATATTTTTCTTCAAAAGGAAAGTGTATTATCTGCGTTACATCTGCATACAAAACGTTACATGTCCTACACACAGCCAGTTTTGTGTGTACACATGTGTGTATCCGCAACATCAGCAATGTGTTGTTTGATTGGCAACCTGGCGGGTGTAACGCGACATGTAAAGTGTAGTAACAACACACAATCCATGTTCTTTTCTCAAACGACGGTGCTAATGTTGTGTAGTAGACAAGATACAGAAGCAATACACACTTGTGTGGTTGGGCTCAGCCTCCTTTCTTCTCATTCTCTCTCCTTGAACCTCATCGATTCATAATCCCATTATTGTGTATCATTGTTTTGTGTTGTCCCAAACTCCTTATTTTCCCATCCGATTCTTTATTCTTGTTTTGTACATTCAACAACTGCACTCGCTACATTTCTTATCGGTTACTTGGTATTGATTTTGTTTAGTGTATAATGAAAATACAACGAAACAATTGCAAAACTGACGTTTGTATGTGTGTTTAGGTCCTGGCCTGCTGACAGAATGGGTTTTGTGTAGAAGAATAGGGATTTCATGTGTGGTTTGGGACCTCAACTGGGTGCTCACGAGTGCGTATGTAAACCTCAAAAAGAGCTTTGAAAAGGTACATTTTGTGTGAGTGTAAAAGTCAGGCCTCAAAGTCGGAGTCATGTGATTTAGGTGTTGATGGAACGGGGTCTTGTCTATGAGACTGGTATGGAGAAATCAAGTGTATGGGGGTCATACAATGTACATCCAGTGATCGCATACATACACACGAACCACAGTTTGATCTACATAATGTGTATGTACTCCATACGACAGATGAAAACGCTGAATGAAGGTCATTGTATGCAATTTAATAAGTTTCAAGAAACATTACTTGTTTTTCTCTACGCTTGATTCGTTCGTCTACACATTGTAGACATGTACACACATGAATCCGCTGGTCGATACGGAGAGGGAAAGGCATACTTTAGTTATGGTAGAAAGAAAATGTACACAAGAAACCTGTCGACGCTTTTTGTGGGCTGACATGAGGATCTTTTTTTCAGTACATTGTTTTGCGATATATACACATGTGGAGGTGTTGATAGAGGCAGTTTCTCGCAGGAATAAATTGTGGGAGGTTGGAGGAAGATGGGCACCCGAGTTGCGTGATTTGGGTGAGGTGCGGGAATTGGTCGAGGGGGGGTCGGAGGAGGTGAGTATACACAGGTGGATTTGAATGGGATTGGATGTGTGAGTTGTTTAGGTTGTAATAGGGATAATGTGTAGCGGGTGAGTTAACGGATCGCGAAGGATTGATTGGCCGGGGAATCTGGTCAATGAGTACAGAAGTAGGGAGTGAAGTGTGGAAAAGAATAAGATATTAGAAACGGAGTGTGCGTCTCTGTTGTCTTTCAAGGTCAACCGATTACTTGTTGATATCTAGCTTTTAAAATACAAGAAATAACAGGATTATGACGAGATGTGCAGTGATCCAACCGTGCCTACATACACAAATTGTTTTTAGAACCCATTGTCATGATTCAAATCGTCTTTATAACTAAGTGTCATGATTCAGAACCTTCTTCTAAACGCCGTAGTTTACGCCTCAATCTCACAATTCAGACCTCTAAATCAAACCTCCCTAATCATCCAATTACACAACAAACAGAAACCTTGAGAATGCACTGTACCTGCTACAACACCCAGGCGTCTTGCTTATCGATCTTGTGTGTACAACTCCAAGGTGTACAGTTCAAGTCTGGTGAGAAAATCGTATGTTTTTCGCGAGGCTTTTTTTTCATGTTTGTGCGTATTTGTACTCACACAAGCTCCGATAAAAAAATGAAATGTAGATGGCGTGTACGGGTTCAAATGTCCTGGAACGGGTCGGTTAGGAAATTTCCTGTTTGGGTTTGTGTGTGTACATACACACAAGAGATCGGGATGCTTTTTGGGTGGTGTGTACATAATTGAAATTGTACCTTGTTTTCTTTTTGGTTTGAATGTATACAGGAAGTAGAGGATCGCGAGTGTGTATTGCGGATCGCGTTCTATGAGTGTTCGTGGAGAGTTTGTGATACGATCTGGTGTATAAGATTGTTTGGATCGCCAGTGTGCTTTGGTCGTACTTGGTTTGCATTTTAGTGTTCTAGATTGTGGCCGGATACACAAATCACTCCTAATCCAATTGTATTTTTTGCTTGATAGAGTCAATTCAACTCTTTTTTAACATGCATTGAGTACTGCTTTAATCATTTGTAGTGCAAAAAGAGATTCATGTTTGATGTTCATTTTGAATGATATTTTAGGGCATTGGAGAGCAATTATTCATCATTTGGATGTTAATTGTAGGATCGCTATATCAGTCTAACCAGGCAAACTACGCAATTAAATTGAACTTAGATGTGTGAATTGGATTGTGTTCTGTACAAAATCTTTTTGCTTAAAGAGTTATATGTCATCTTGTAGGTCGGTCGGATCGTTGTAATGATTTCTGCTTGATTGAATACCTGATGAAGATAATAAGAATTCTTGCCTTTTCCTTATAATAACAAGCACCAAAAGTGCGACTTTTTGAGTTGGCAGAGGTTATTGATAAAGTCCACTTTTATGGCAACTGTACCGTTCTCAAGTCTTGCGGCTCGTTGAATAGTGACTGTCTCGACGCCATGCTGTGTAATGTTTCACGTGTTTGCTGGTTTATCTTGTTTCTCATTCTTGATCTTGACCGTGATTGCGAAGGTTACATATTTTTTGCTATACTGAGTATGTTCAATCTGTACAAACTTGCTGATTATAATATGCACATATATTTTGATGTATTGATTCTGTTTCTGATTCTTAATTAGAAAGGTTCATTCGTTTCAATCTATTTTTTTTTTTTTTTTTTTTTTTTTTTTTTTTGAATAAAACGCTATACACATTGAACTTACAGGTTCAACAACTCCAACAAATCCAAGAAATAATCTTTTGTGGCCAATGTATTCTAATTCGATCGGCCTACATTGAAAATCCATTTAACTGTCAAACTATCCCATACTTTTTGAACCTTTTTAGCAATGCTAATATGCATTTGACAAGAAAAAACCAGATTCAATCATGGCCAGTATTTCAACGTTCTGATCCTTCCACCTGAATGGGGTATAGTGCCAGGCACATGATTTTTATAGTTTACACAATAAACTAGCTGTAAACGGGTAAAGCTCAATACGTTGTCACCGTTACCATCCCACCCCTGGCCTAGCCCCGAGATTCGAGAATCCTTCTCTCAATCACCGCTAAGACTTTGTTCTGTTTTGGTTTACTCTTCCATAGCTTTCTGCTGGACCTTGGAGTCACCAATACAGGTCCAACTTTGTGACTTTTTATTCAAGGCCCTCCGGCTATTCCTTCCAGTAGCCAGCTCTTCTTGGAGCTCCTTTATAGAGCAACTTGTCTATTTCCTCCTTATCGCATCGAGCTCTGAAGCATTTAGCAGCTAATCTTCCTATTCAACCGATAGATGATGTTTTGAACCGCTTCCCCAGAAAATTAATCCCAGTGGTGTATTTCAGTAAGCCAAATCCTCTAGAATATCTTCCATGTCACCACTTGGTTACCCCCACACTTCTGTGAAGACTTCCAACAAGCAACAAACTTCTTCTCAAATCTTGACATCCGGTTGAAGTCCTTAGTAGCTACTTTTTCTATTCATTAAATGGATCGAGTTGTGGTCTGTTTCCCAACTTCAATATGATTGTCTTGATTTGCCGTAACAAAAAAGAACAAGCTTTTCCGTTCGGTTTGGATTCGCTTCTGTGTAGAATATCAGTCCAAATTTAGAGCCTAATCTAAGCCCCTTTGCCTACATTTTCTATTCGTGTCTGCTTTCACCAGTATTCATTCTATTACCTACATATCTGACATTCTATCTACAACTTGCTATTTGTGTGAACACTCGGTATGTCACTGCAATCCGTTCCTACAGAAGCATTATCTTTCTTTATGTAAAAATATTCCCATTGTTAATCTGAATTACCGCTTTCAGTACAATCCATTTCCGAGACGGATGCCAAAACTATCCTATCGTAGTTTAACAGATTATTGCCTTTCTTGTTTCATTGATTGTTATGATAATTTTTTAATCCTGATAGGATATTTATGATTGAATCAGCCGTATAATATGTCTATGAAAGGCGGGTGTCAAGAGACTGTGACAAGTATGGAAAATAATGAAATTTGTTTGAAACCATGTCTTGTTACCAGAACGAGTTCAAGTAAAGAAGAATAAGTCCTTTAAAACCGGTGCGTTTTTATTTGAGAATATTCACTACTTGGCAAAGCCCTCAATTAGAAAAGCACTGACGTTACATCTTTGTCCAAAGTCTGGGCTATCTGGCGTAGTATATCACTTCGACGTTATTCTGTTTACTGAAGAGAGTGAACAGAACTTTATTAGTTGGTACAAGATCTACGTGATCAAAAGACGGAATTAAAATTTCACTTCAAATGGATGAAAAAATCATGTTTTAGGCAATTGGTTATAACAAATATATATTTCAGCGCTATGATAGTACATGATTCCTTAGGCAGTTTGGTAGAAAATTCTAGGAGCAAATGGGATATCCATAGGTTGAGACTCCCCGCCAACTTGAACAGCTAATACGTGGTTTTTGTTTCCTGGCAATGAGCGAGCAGCAAAGCCACTCTGACCATAAGTGAGATGGTCCATGCCATCGTCGGAGAATACCGAACCGTTGTCAGACAATGTCAAAAAGTCTCTTCTGACGGTCAAAAACTTATCACCGACCTGGATGCGGCCGTCTTCCAAAAATGTGCCGGTGAAGGAATCAGGGCCGTTGAGAACAACTCGGTCTTGCAAAAGGGTCCAGCCGCTGTTTTGGATTTGAGAACCAGAACGGATAGTGAGAATTTGGAATGGAACGCCTACTTTGTAGGCAGTAGAAACAGAGGCAATAGCAGCGAGGAGGACAGTTGAGAATTGCATTTTTGGTTAATTGTTAGAAAGATTTGTAGATTGATTTGGTATTGATTGATTGTGTGGGTTTGATGATGATAAAAAAAACCGAACTTGAAGCTGAATTTGATCCCTTATTTATAGATAAACCAATCATTTACAACTTGTTTTTTTGATTGATGGAGTTGCATCATGGCAATGTCGAAAAGGATGTCTGGATCAAATTTTAGTAACATTGTGAAGTATTATCAAGACATTTGTTCTTGAGCTTAATTTAATGTCTAAAATTAAAGCACGGAAAAACGTCTTTAGTCTTCCATACGGCACAGGAATATAATGTAATAAAGGTGTACCTTGATGTTGCTAAATCCTTAACTGCTCTTATGGTATGGGTAGTATCCATTGACGCCGTCTGATCTTTAAAGAACGATGGAAGATATGTGCCAGCAAAAGTTCTAATAGTTGCAAAGATTTTATAAACCACTCTCGAAGATAATCCAAGAACATTGATTTATCGAGTGCTTCATATAGCACCATACAATTTACCCCATACTTGAAGCATTGCTGAGAATTATTCATGGCAAAAATAGAATATACTCAGCCAATTTCAAAGGGTCCTTAGATTCTCCGCGTCTATACCCACATGTGTACAATGGGTTTATGATGTCACACAAAATACTACAGTCATTCTGATCAGGGTGCACTTTCCATTGCATGCTTAGATGACTTTGTTTAAAAAGGTTTCGGAGGAGACCATAAACGGCATGAAGCAAATCCAAATGCCGGCCCGCCTTTATCAAAACTAGGAAACACTATGATGTACAGTGTGCTGCTATTTTTGTTAAGCAAAAGCACACAGTAGCAAGAACGAAAAATGGACTCGGCTACACCCGGCGTTTGGCAGACGAGGCTTCAATAGTTTATCATCAAGCTTCTCTGTGAGTGTAGTGTGAGCGAAGACACGGCAAAACGTAAAACTGTAAAAGGTGAGGCTGTACCAGTTTCACAATCATTGTTGGTGATGTACACTTTAACTGTAAGACTTTATTTTTGGAAAAGTCGGTGTCATGTTCGAAAGGTGTTTAGTGTAGCGTACAAGATGAAATCAATAAACATAATCGACCTGAAGAAATTGTTTTTTGTGTACATACGCATGAATGATCATGAAAAACAGACAACCTACTGCGGACATCTGTTAGCATTGGCCAGTATGTTTCTTAAAGACGTTGAATATGTTTTGCCCAGAGCACTGATGCAATTATGCAGGTCATACAAAAAAATGAATCTCTAATCTTGAATAAGTTGAATCCTGTAGTTTCGGGAAATTTGATGTTGATCATTGGAAGTTGATTAACGTGTTGAATATGCAAATGGTATTTGGTTTCACGTAGCTTTGCAGTTGCCAAAAGTTGTGATGCATAATTCTAATATTTAGATCACAATAAAATATTTTGTCTTTTGACTAGGAAATCAATTGAGAGTAAGTCAAATACCTTTGCAGTTTACGCCAACGTACAATCAAAAGCCTGCTTTGAGTGCCCACATTGGACATCAATTTTATGTGATCTTGATCGAATATTGCCTGGCGCTCAAGTTGTAAGGCTGTTTTCCCCCAACCCAACCTTCAACTTTCAGCCGTGGTTCACATAAAATTTTCTGAAAGCACACTTAGATGCATTAATACAATCAACACCACGCTTTGTTACAAAATTCCTTATATACAATGAGTCGGCCCAATAAACAGCGAGATGCTCGATTGATGCTTACAAAAGCTCCGGGGCTTGATCCTTCAGTCAAAGATGGCCGTCTTGATGTTCCACAATTCCTGGCTGCGCGGAAAGCAGAAATACAACACTTGGAATCAGCAATGCGATCTTCCAAAATGTCTGGTAAAACCCGGGCATTTCAAACTCTTCCTCGTTGGTTGAGAAGAAGAACAGCTAGTCACAATGTCAAGAGAATTCCGAAGCGCTTGAGAAAACGTGCAGTGCGCGAAATGGAAAGGGATCAAAAGGCTGATGTCAAGAAAAAGACGCTAAGGGGTTACGCACGAAAGAAAGCCATGATGAAAACAAAAGCACTACAAAAAGGGAATCCGACGGGTGTTTTCAATAATGTGGGAATAGACTCTGTTGCTGCCCCTCCAATTGGGAAACTTAAGTACCAACATAGACAGAAAGGAAAAGTGTGGCTTCCAACGCATATCTGGCACGCAAAGAGAGCACATACTGAGACTAAATGGGGATTCAAGGTTGTGAAAAGACCGACTCTCAAGTCTTATAGACTGACACACAGAGCAAGCACTATAGGCGGTGCCGTTGCTTGGGATAAGAGTTATTATTCCGATATTGTTGTAGCCGCTAAAACGCAATCTGTTCTGGTGGACCTGGTCGGTCTACTTACAAATAGTCTCGATGCTACGAAAGGGTACATTGTTAATGGAAGCCGGTCGTGGCAAGGCCCTATTTACCGGAATTCAGACCTGATAGGCCCCGCGCTGGTTTATTTCCCAAAACAACATCCAAACGAGGAGTTTAAACTATACATTCGAGTTCATCCTGCTATCTTTGATATGCTATTTGAGCATCTTACGTCTCTGAAAGCCAATGCACCATTTACTATCTATGATCACAGGTACACAATGGGTTCCATTGAAATCACGGGTAAGCTCAGTCTTCTCGCGTTGCACAGTATTCTTAAGCTTCCCAAATCAGAAAAGCTTGATGTATCAAAGTCATGGAAAATCTTGTCTGCTATCAACACAGTACAATCTCTTCCGCGTGGGGCTGTGATTTCGCTTAAAGCTCTTGATCCGAGGTTTAGCTATCCTCCATATCTGCGAAGAGCTTCTGTGGGTCAGGCGGAAATTGATACCTTTGTCACTTCTTGGCCGACGCAATTATTCACCGAATCCCCAGCACTGTTTAAAGATAACGCAATAAACGACTCATACAAACTACAAAGCAATCAGAAGGCGATTGAACGACGAAAACGAGATAAGGAGCCCACAGCGACTATAGAATCTACTGAAAATGATCCCGAAATACCAATCATGATTTTCAAGAATTCAAACGGATCCCTAACATTAGTTTTACCTTGGGGTTGGGTAATGCCAGTTTGGCACTCACTCATGCATTTGAACAATGTTCACCTTGGAGGAACCGAACAAGAACATCAAATAGCCTTTGAATCTGGAAATTTGTTCTTTCCAACTGATTTCCCATTCACTGAACCGGGCATTATCGACGAAAGCGAGGAGTCAAATGTGAAAAAGATGGTCTGGTCTCGGAAGCCTGCTGGTAAAAGGGTTGAATACTCTCGGTTGAGAATAAGAGAGCCTGGATCTGGCCGTGGTGAAGACGGTTCGCCATTTAAGTGTGATTGGGAATTCTTGAAAGAGCTACATGGTAAATCAGATATCAAGTATTCACATCCTAGATCAGAAGGAGACGATGCCATTGATCTTACCCCGGTGCACGTCAACTTCCTAAATAGAGGTGCCCCTGTTGCCTCGGCCAGAGTATACAGATATCCGAAAAACACTCCAGTAACAGAAGCTTATGACTGTCCTCCTGTAAATGACTTGATTGGTTTTGTCACAACTGGATCTTTTAGTCTCAAAGAGGGAAATGGCTCTGGTATTGCTAATCTGCATCTTAAGGAAAACGAGCGAGGTGAGGGTTTGTGTCTTGTTCGTAATGTTGGCTCTAAAGTCTGTAGAGTTGCTCGTTACACCCGGATTTTATTGTGATAGGTAATGATGTATAGAAATATCTAAAATGATCTTAGACGTTACATAGCTTGGCTAGACAGCCTTTTAATTGTAAATAACTACTCACTCCATCGAGAATTCTCATGTGAAAGAAACCAATAATTCTGATCATTTCTAGTTTCCTTGTTTCATCGGCTGTCATAGTTTTGGTGACTTTGAACATTGTTGTGATAATGTCAATCGCACTGTATCCTTTATCCCAGAGAGGCTTAAGATTGTTTAATGCTTCGTCGATATTTCGTTCCATGCATGCTTTCAGAATAGTTTGAATGACTAAAGGGTGCGGGGAGTCAACTACCTTAAAGACATTTTCGCCATTTACAAATCCGAATCCAGAAGCTGTTGACTGAAGATTGTTGATTGCTTGTCGCATATCACCTTCCGCGCTGAACACAAGTGCACTTAATCCATCGTCACTATACTGCACGTCTTCCAATTTGATAATTTCCAAAAGACGTTTTAGCACCTGAGCATCTGTAATTTTAGAGTACCTCAGCACTGCACATCTTGATTGCAGAGGCTCAATGATTTTTGAACTTAAGTTACATGCAAACGCAAACCGCGTAGTTCCAGATGCTAATTCCATGGTTCTTCTTAGTGCTTGTTGTGCACCTGCGGTCATGGAGTCTGCCTCATCTAGTATGATAATCTTTTGGCGACCAGGAGGAAGCGGGACTTTAGTGGCAGCAAACTGCTTGATGGTTGATCGCACAACATCAATGCCACGCTCGTCAGATGCGTTCAATTCCAGAACAGCATCTTTGTAGCTATCACCGAGCAGCGCGTGCGCTAGACAGTGAACAGATGTAGTTTTGCCAATACCCGGCGCGCCCTAATAAACTTTGAGTTAATACACGACAAACAATATCTGAAAGCGCCAAAATTTACAACATACCGAGATGATCAAGTGAGGCATATTGCCGTTTTGTGCAATCACTTTTAACCGGTCAATAGTTTCTTCATTTCCCACCACATCGTCAAGCACTATAGGTCTGTATTTTTCGACCCTAGATTGATCGCGTTAGTAACAAGTGTTGATATTTGAGAGATATTGCTGAGCGGCATACCAAGGAAGATCGCTATTTTTAGGAGCTTTTGATTCAGAAGATCCAGCAGTCATTGTTGGTTTTTCGTAGGCTTCAGATATTGATAGTAAGCAGCGAAAGAGCGCCGATCAACGATGGAAAAAAGTGGTTAGAATATCATAATGTGCGATATAATCACGTGAAGACTAAATTACGCGTCAGTTCGCGATTTAATTTTGACCTATTTGGGATTGTAACGTCGAATTGCATAATGTAAACAAAATGTCATGAACGAGTGAAAATTGTAAAGATTTGAATTGATTTTTTTCATTTAGTATTTGGATCATCTAAAATTAAGACTTGACAGTTTCCTGCTTATTACAAGGCGTAAATGCTTCATCAATACAGACATACGAAGTTGTACAATAACTGCTCCTCAACGCACCTTTTTTTTTACTCCATTCTTGATATTCATTCAAGTATAGCCGTTTTTCGTTGCTTTGGTTTGAAATTCTCGATAATATGCTTCAGTCATTTCTGTGTTGATTCAGCCTATTTTTTACATAACATATGATAATTCTGTCACTTCTCTAGATGTACAGCCTTGCCCAAATTTTAATAACTGAGTCCATTTGATTTACTTCAATATTTGTAATGACAATTTCAATGAGTGGCATTGTAGTATTCTACGTCTGCCTTAGAAACCAACTTGTGATCCACGTAGTACTCGAGAAGAGTCGACCACATCTTCTGTGACAATACCATGTCTTGAACAGTATCACTTTTCTGTCCAATCTTTGGATCAAGATTACCCGCGTAATACTCACCAGACTTGATATTATCAGCCAAAGCGCAGTACAAAGTGACATAACTTCCTTCGTCCGGAGTTGGAGCACCTTCATACATTCGGCCTAAAATAGCGATAGTCTTTAGGACCTTTCCCCAGAATATTTTGCTGGACCAGAAAGCACCTAGATTCGTATCAATGATACCGGGGTGGAGCGAGGCAAATGTGATTTGGGGGTATTTCTCCACCAGTATGTTCTGCGCCTGCATAAAACTGGCTTTAGAGACTGCATAACGGATCATGGAATAGTAAAACAGAGGCGAATGATCGTGTATTCCATCCATGATGTAGCCACGAGTCATGACGTGTCCAGCAGTAGAAACATAAACAGCTCGTGCGCCTTCGCGTTGGCTTAGTGAGGGCAAGAGCTTGAGCAAAAAAAGCAAGGGTGAGTAGCAGTTGACCTGGTACTGGATGTCCAGATTGTCTTTAGTCATTGTCGCTGGCAACGCCATAACTCCAGCATTGTTAATTAGAATATCAATGCCTTGTGGCTCGTTTTTGATAACATAGTCGGCAGCTTGAGCTACGCTCTTGAAATCGGTCAGATCAATTGCCATAAACTTTAGGCCACCTACTGGCTTGGTCACGTCTCTCGACTCTTTTTTGATCGACTCAATGGCTTCATTTGCCAGTTTCTCATTACGACAAGCAAGGTACACGTAATAACCGTGATGATAGAGGTGAAGGGCAGTGTAGTAGCCGATACCAGAGTTGGCGCCAGTAACGATGGCAACTTTGCGCGAGACCGAAGGATCGTTGTAAGGAAGTTGAGACGGATTAAATTGAGACATGGTTCTGAAAGGAATGGTAAAAACTGTGATCGGTAACTGAAATGTTTATGTAGATGATGATTGTCAAAATGAATGATCTCAAATGGGACCGTTTGGCATGTTTATATATTCGTTTCTCTCGGTATATATTCAAACTGTTCAATAATTGGTGATGCGACTTCTCTACAGACCTTACGTCTGACGGTTGATAATATTACAACTTTTGATCATTTCGTGTTTTTCAAGCTTAAATCCATGATTTGACGGAGTTAAAATAGAATTCAGATCAGGTTGTCTTTTCGGGATAATTTGAAAGTATCAATGTTTTGGTTCCGTCAAAATATCTGCCCTCAGAATGTGTATCGATCAAGAATCTTCCATACAAGGCTTCGAAATCAAAAATGATTTAGTGCCAGTGTGCGTCCGCAAGTTTTGAAAGCGGTGATATTCCTGATTTCCAATCTGAGACAGTGTATCTGATTATGCAGTGGGTAGAATTAGTTGATCGATGTAGCACAAAAGGAACCTGCCTGGCTGTAAGTCCCAAGTACTTGCGGCTTTCGGAGCTTTTGTAACAATTTCTCCAAACTCCGCCGCACGGCTGTTGCACAACGAAACAATGAAACCAGCCTCGCTTGATCCTGTATGTCAATTTTAAACAGTCTTCCTCATAAATCAACAATAAAAAAGATGCAGCCTTATCCGCAGACAAACCTGACTGGAATCTAAGATCTACAAAAAGGTTTTGTACCAAAAAAGGTCGCTACATTTTCTAGCGACTGATTTCTTCTTATCGATCGAGTTCTTGTAATTATTTCCTGGATTTTGCACAAACGTTTAAAGCGCCTTAAATGACACTTAATTTACCTTCGCACTTGAAAAGAGAATTTCATCCTATCACGAACTTAATTTTTCTTTGATTGAGATCGAAGCATGACTATTCACTGTTCGATTTAATAGGTGTGTTTGAATTTGATTCTAGAAAACAAATCTTTTATGTACATAATGGTCTACTCACACATTGCCTGGATGCCTACCCTGTGTACTCCATTTTTATCTTACACGTTGTTCAACTTTTCTAGTCTGCTCTTACTCATACTCCTCAATGCATCTCAGCCAATAATATACCACTTAGGTTACGACTGTATTCTTGATTGATAATTTTAACTGAGTTTCAATGACCAATTTTTCGTGTATATCTTTAATATATTATACATCTACTATTTTAATGCGTTGCATTGTAGTACTCCACATTTGCCTGAGTAATCAGCTTGTTATCCACGTAGTACTTGAGAATGGATGTCCACGACTTCTGTGACTTCACCATATCCTTAGCAGCTGCTGACCGCTTTCCAATTTTTGGGTCAAAGAAGCCTGCGTAGTACTCTCCGGACTTGACATCATCTGCTAAAGCGCTGTACAAAGTGACATAACTTCCTTCATCCGGAGTTGGTGTGCCTTCAATCATCTGAGACATCACTGACATACCTTTGAAAATGCCACCCCAAAAGAATTTGTCTTGCCAAAAATTGGTCAAGTTGGTTGCAATGATACCTGGGTGAAGCGAGGCAAATGTGATTTGGGGGTACTTCTCCGTCAGTATATTTTGTGCCTGCATAAAACTAGTTTTGGAAACTCCATAACGAACCATCGCATAGTACAGAAGAGGCGAACAATCGTACGTTTTGTCCATGGTGTTGTTACCACCCAATGGATGACCGCCGGATGACACATATACTGCCCGAGCACCTTCGCGTTGGCTCAGTGAGGGCAAAAGCTTGAGCAACAGAAGCAAAGGTGAGTAGCAGTTGACCTGGTACTGGATGTCCAAATTGTCTTTGGTCATCGTCACTGGCAGCGCCATTACTCCAGCATTGTTGATCAAGATGTCAATGCCTTGTGGCTCATTGTCAATAACATACTTTGCAGCTTGTGTTACACTTTTGAAATCTCCCAGATCGATAGTTAAAAACTTTAATTCGCCCACTGGCTTGGTCACGTCTTTTGACTCTTTCCTGATTGATTCTATGGCTTCAGTTGCTAGCTTTTCGTTACGACAAGCGAAATAAACGTAGTAGCCGTGATGATAGAGATGAAGGGCAGTGTAGTAGCCGATACCAGAGTTGGCGCCGGTGACAATGGCGACTTTGCGCGAGACCGAAGGGTCGTTGTACGGAAGTTGCGAAGGATTGAACTTGGTCATATTTGTAAGAGTGTCTTATGGTAGATGTTGTCGATTGATGAGAATGAATATATTAATGAAATGTATCTGAGATTGTCTTCAGTATTTATATCCTTTATCATGCTGTATCTGAGATTGTCTTCAGTATTAAAATCCTCTATCATGCTGTTGCAGATAGTGGTATTTTTCATTTTAGATAATTTGTTAAATCCGTCTGACGTTTAATTGAAAGACAATCAAAATGATTAAGTTTTTCGAGCGTAAACCAAGCGACAGAGTTTAGAAATTTAAAATGGCGGCCAAATCCTGATGCCAACTTTTCTGACTCTGACAATGATCTGCTGGGCTATGTTAGGAATGATTGAAACTTGCGGATGATTTGAGATTGGGTTACTGTATGTAGTACTATCAGTGAGTGGATTGTCATTATCCTCCTGATTATACACTTGCTGGTTGGCCTCAAAGGTTTACTTGTGGTGTTCTAGCAAGGCTACCACCAGCGAGAGTGCATGGCGGGGACTACACACTTGCATACTACTGGCCACTTGAACAAAAGTTGTCTCTGGATCATAAACAGCAGAGAGACCAATTAAATTCAAATGTCGACAGTAACATGTTGTCAGATCACGATCATGATAACAAAGTCAGTTGAGAAGCCCGGCAGATACTGACAGCGTTACGAGTGTTGAATGCGCTTCTGTCCTCGAGAGTTTTAGAATTTTGGACTGCGCAATCACCGAGTGTCCATCAGACACAAGGCAAGCATTTGTCATCAAGCTCACGCCGCACAGTGACGCATTTGGACGAGTCACAAAAGCAAACACTTTGATTTTGAAAGACGCAGGCTTTTGACGAACCCGTAGTTTCATCACCATCATCATCATCAAAGGCCTCAAAAAGATATAGCTTCAGTAATGGACCAGCATTGCAAACACGCCTAGCAAACGTGAATTTCTCTGGTTTGGTGATGGTTGTTTGAATCAACGCAGTGCTGCTATGACACCATCGTGCAGTCAAATGAAGACTACGCGCCAACACCTATAACAGCATGTCGCCTATAACAAATTCGGACCGTCTGGTCCTTCAATTGGCAGTGTTGAGACGGGGTAGACCCCACCCGCTCAATTGAGCTCATCAACTCAACTCGAAACTTCAATGTTTGCTGCCGCAGCTGAAATCGCAAAGTACCATGAGCTATAGCAAATGATTATTACGTCTTTGTGCCCAATAAATTCTCCGCAAGGGTATATATATTTCAGCAATTTCTCTCAGATTCGCTTTCTTTCTTCTCCCTTCTACTTCATCTCTTGGCTTTGCCACAACACCATATTCAACATCGCCAATTCCTCCACACTCAATACTTACTTGCACAATGTCTCCCGTTCAACATAACAAGATTTTGCTCTCTGGTGCCTCTGGCTTCCTCGCTTTGCACGTCCTTGATACCCTTCTGGCTAATGGGTTCAAGGTGGTTGCTACTGTTAGATCCCAAAGCAAGGCTGACTCGCTTCACAAGATCTTCCCCAACAAGCCAATTGAAGTGGCTTTTGTCAAGGATATTGCAGCACCAAATGCATTTCATGACGTGCTTGAAAAATACGGTGATGAAATCACAGGTGTCGTCCACACCGCCTCTCCTTTCTTCACTGCCAAAGAAGACCCATTGAAGGAACTGCTTGAGCCCGCTATCAATGGTACCAAAAACGTGCTTGCCAGCATCAAGGAGCACGGAAAGAACGTCAAGCAAGTTGTTGTCACCAGTTCTATGGCTGCCATTGGAAACGTCAAGCAAAGAAACAATCCCGATTTTGAGCACTCAGAATCTGTTTGGGCTGATGTTACTTGGGAAGAATCTATCAACGACTTGAATCTGTCTTACCGTGGTTCCAAGAAGTTCGCCGAACTTGCGGTATGGGAGTTCAAGGACAAGGAAAACCCAGATTTTTCTATCACCACTGTCAACCCTCCCATCATTTACGGTCCCCTGTTGCAACCCGTTGAAAACGCAGCACACTTGAACACTTCTGCTTCAATCATCTACAACTTGATTCACAACAAGGAAAGCAGTGATCCGGACTCTTACTCTGCGGAAAATAGTCTCTGGATTGATGTCCGTGATGTTGCCAAGGCACACGTCATTCCTTTGCTCTCTGAGCCCCGCGACTTTGACAAGCAACGTCTTTTCATTACACCTGGTTACTACTCTCCTCAAGATCTTTTGGACATTTTGAACAAGGAGATGCCTGAACTCAAGGGCAAGATTCCCGTTGGTAAGCCTGGCTCTGGTGCTCGTGTCCGTGAACAAGCCAACAAGTTCGACAACACATTGACCAACACATTGCTGTTATCTGCTCCCCTTTACGGAGGTGCTTACTCGGACGAGAAGAAGGAGAAATTCGAGTACTACAAGTTGGAGAAGACAATTGTTGATACCGCCAAGTCTCTCTTGGAGTTGGAAAAAGGTTGGGAGAAGCTAGCAAACTAATGACTGAAATAATTGTTATCTTGAAACTACGCCAATTTCTATTCATAGATATTAGATAGAATATAATTACTAATGTTGATTTCGCCGTGAGTTTGAGCAGTCACCATCATCTGTAGTTAGGAGTAACTGATTCTGCCAAAATTGCGATAAAATGTAAAACAGCATAACTCGGAAAAACGTGATCATCACTTTTGCAGTGTGTACGGTTCATTGCAAATCTTGAGGCTTCAATACCCAAATCTCTGATATCCATCATATCTTGGATTTGAGAAAACAGAATAAAACAGCCTGCGAGTACAACCGAAACAGACAGAAGAAGCTACAAAAAAAAAACGATCTAATCTTGAACATTTCAACTCTATACGTTTGATCGAAACTCGGGTGTCTCACCAACTGAACTACGATACATTTCGCGATTTCTGTGAATATTGAGTAGATATCAGTTGTGGTGTTTGGAATGATTTGTAGTGTTCTTCGATAAGTTGAAATGGTTTGCTTGGTTTAGTTTTTGATTAACTTTCACGACATTCCCTTTCTAAACTGATCGCGATCAGATGCAGTAGGATTTAATCTGGACTGTAAGTACATACAAGAGTGATCGAAGTAGCTTTCGAAGATGACGTACATTGAATCTCTAATTCTAAATTTAAAGTATAATGGTAGTTTAAACTCTATGAAATTAAATTATTAAATGTAGACTAGATTTAAGCTGGCTGCAATCTATTACATTTGAAGCTCATACCTATAAGAGTGTTTGGTATCAACAACGCCGATATTCACGGACAGAACATTGGCGACGAAATCAAAGTATTATGAACTGTATTTACACGCGCATTTAGAGCGCGTCGTGTATGCTTTGATCAGCTAAAGAGTACTGCCAGTGATATTCTTTCTCTTTCAAGAAAGGGATCTCGTAAAACATGTTCAAATTACAAAATTACAATCATACAGTGGAAATAAAAGGAAGCCTGGAATACATAAAGCGTGCACGCTTGTGTCCAAAGTTTGGGTTGTACTTTCAAGATCATTTTCTTCATTATAAATCTAATACTGTGGTTGTCCTATTTCATTACCCTGGCGTAAGATCATTGTACTGTATCATTTAACCTCGTTCAGAGCGTCAGATCACCAGCTCTTCATTTCCTCCGCAACCCAGAAGTGATTATGTTTCCTAGCTAAGCGAGTTCTTTTCAATTGATTAGTTAATCTATTAGGTCTGTGTATTCTCATATGAATCTTTTATACCAATGTATGATTACCAACATATCGTCATCTTCGATCATTCTGGATACAGTCCATAAGCCCTTTCGCAAATGTAGTCTTCAGTTCCTCAACTCTGCCCCAACCCTGCTACACCACAACTGTGATCCGCGGCTCAAACCTTTCAATTCTCACTATTGTGGGTCCTCAACACTCGAAAAACAAGCTTTCACCTGACTTGGTCTCGACAAAGAGCATCGTAGAATCTCAAAATGACTTCTCGAAACAATCAATTGGTCCAATATATGGCTGAAAAACCTATACCCAAGTATCACTGATGGGTCTTTTCATTATACTCAAAACTTATAGTAGAATTGTACTTGAATCACAAATTGTATATTGTCATAGTCTGACCTATACTAACCTTGCGTTTCTTGAGTTTACGAATCATTCTGCTTGTACTGCCAGTGACAGAGCAAAACACTACTTGCCAGTGAAAGTTGTGAATTTACACATTGTGTTTCTGACTACAGATGCATTTTCATTATAGAAAGAGAACTATAGACGCTAATAATGCAAAGGAAATCTGACTCAACTATGCTACTCATAAAAGATATCCTTTGATTGGCTGGATTTATACCCGATCCCCAAGTCCAGCAATTAGAAAAAGGCGCGCATACATTCAAACAAAAAAAATGCACCTACACATACATAATACTATACTTCATGAAATGGACGTGATCTTGTAGATTTCTAATTACAAAATATGAATTTATTCAACTATGCTTTACTTTATCAAAAAACCTAATCTGCTATGTACACAAATCATGGTTTTCTTGTTGATTTTTTTTAATTTACTATGTGAAAACGCGTTTAGTAAACACGCTTGGCGGGAGGAACAGACTTACACTCGTTAGGGTCCAAAGTCTCGTAGATGACATCTCTGTACTTAAGTTCAACCTCATCACCGGGCTTGTGTTGCCATGAGAGGGTGTGCTTCATCCAGTTCTTGTCGTCACGTTCGGGGTAGTCTTCTCTGGCATGAGCACCACGAGACTCCTTACGGGCAACGGCAGAGTAGGCAGTTTGCATAGCACAGGTCAACAGGTTCTGTAACTCCAAAGTCTCGACAAGGTCACTGTTCCAGATCATAGATCTGTCCTTGGTACCAACTTGAGGCATCATACGGTCAACCTCAGTGATTCTGCGAACACCATCTTCAAGAGACTCTTGAGTTCTGAAAACGGAAACATCGGTTTGCATGACCTTTTGCATGGCAAGTCTGATCTCAGCAGTGGACTTGGGTCCGTCGGCAGTTCTCATCTTGTCAAGGTTCTCAAGGGACTCCTTACCAATGTCAGCAGGGACAGGCTTGTGAGCAGCACCAGGTGTAAGTTGGTCACGAATAGTGTGAGCGACAGCACGGCCGAAGACAACCAAGTCAAGCAAAGAGTTGGCACCGAGACGGTTAGCACCGTGAACAGAGACAGAAGCGGCTTCACCACAAGCGAAGAGACCGGGGACAACCTTCTCGTTTCCGTTCTCGTCGACAGTAATAGCCTCACCAGTCCATCTAGTGGGGATACCACCCATGTTGTAGTGCACAGTAGGGAGAACAGGAATGGGCTCCTTGGTGACATCAACACCGGCGAAAATAGCGGCGGTCTCGGAAATACCGGGAAGACGCTCGTGAAGAACAGAGGCGGGAAGATGAGAGAGTTGAAGATAGATGTGGTCATTCTCGGGACCAACACCACGGCCTTCTCTGATTTCAAGGGTCATGGATCTAGAGACGACATCTCTGGAAGCCAAATCCTTGGCGGTAGGAGCGTATCTCTCCATGAATCTCTCACCGTTCTTGTTGAGAAGATAACCACCTTCACCTCTAGAACCTTCGGTAATCAGACAACCGGAACCGTAGATACCGGTAGGGTGGAATTGAACGAATTCCAAATCTTGCTGGGGAAGACCGGCACGGGTAACCATGGCGTTACCGTCACCAGTACAAGTGTGAGCAGAAGTACAAGAGAAGTAAGCTCTTCCGTATCCACCAGTGGCAATAACAGTCTTGTGAGCGCGGAATCTGTGGATGGTACCGTCTTCTTGGTTGTAGGCAATGACACCAACACATTCACCATCTTGCATCAAAAGATCCATGGCAAAGTACTCAATGAAGAAGTTGGTGTTGTGTCTAAGAGATTGACCGTAAAGAGAGTGCAAAAGAGCGTGTCCGGTTCTGTCGGCAACGGCACAGGTTCTGTAGGCTTGACCACCCTTACCGTAGTCCTTGGATTGACCACCAAAGGCACGTTGGTAGATTCTGCCTTCGTCGTTTCTGGAGAAGGGAACACCGTAGTGCTCGAGTTCGATGATAGAGTTGGGAGCTTCACGGGTCATGTAGTGGATAGCGTCTTGATCACCGAGCCAATCGGAACCCTTGACGGTATCGTACATATGCCAGTGCCAGTCGTCCTTGTGCATGTTACCGAGAGCAGCGTTAATACCACCTTGAGCGGCAACGGTGTGGGAACGAGTAGGGAACAGCTTAGAGATACAAGCGGTATTAAATCCGGCCTCGGCGAGACCGAAAGCAGCACGGAGACCAGCACCACCGGCACCGACAACGACAGCATCGTACTCGTGGTCAATAACGGCGTACTTCTTGGAGATATGAGAAGAGGCGTCGGAGCCCTTGACGTGCTGTTTAGATATGTTAGCATTCACGCTATTAGAGCTAGCAATGGTGGATAGAATTGAGGTTTCGGGTTTCCGAAACAACTACAAAATAATGGCATGAGGACAACAAAACAAGCAGGCCTGTTTTGTATCTCAAAATACGCAAACACATCTGTGCGCTAACCATCCATTGAACAATAGGTGTAGATTGCAATGTACTTACGTCTTGGGCAAAGACCTTTCCAACAGTGCGAGAGGTGTGGAAGGATCTAACAGCTTGCTTTTGCTGTGAACGAATGCGCGGTTAGCTATTGAAATTCCGGATGATTGAGATGCCGGGCAGGGCGCGCTGAGTCAGACTAGTTTACGTACCAAGCAGGAGCGTCTTAGAGCACTAAGCATTGTGAGATATGTGCGATTATCGGGAACAACAGTCGAAGAAAGGGCCACTCACGAGCGTTGCGTTCTTAGATGATGTGGAGAGAAGAAAAGGGAGAAGTGGAAAGAAAAGTAGAAGTTTTAGAGAGGGTTTTTTCTGGAGAAATTTTTATAGGTCGTTCGGCAGCGATGATCAGGCGCGCACACAGGCAGATTTGTAAGGGCAGTTACGGCAGATTACCTAACGGCAGAGGTAAGTTCTGGCCAATCAGAGATCTGGAATAAATACAAAAACGAAAGTGATTTTACTGGTTTCTGAGACCCCCCGCGTTTTTCTTTTTTTACAGATGCGTGCGTCGTCGGTCAACAGCGCTGGGCGAAAATACGAAACGGAAAGCGAAAATTACTCGGGTTACACACAACATTGGCCATGTAACGCGGAAAGGGTTACAGAATAATCGTGATGGAGTATAACATCTCTTTTGTAATTAAATACACATAAAACTTATTTTAGTAACAACATTGATGTAGTTGTTGTCGCAGCAGTAGTAGTAATAGCGAAAGCAACATACTCTCGGTGATAAATAGAGCCACGTCTACTCCAAAACAATACACACTTTTATAGCCATTTTGGCACAATATCACCATAAATCAACCGAAAATCTGCAGACCGTCGTTTTCAATCTCTACTTCTTCTTCTTCTTCTTCCTTGTCCTTGCTTTCTTCAGCATCTTCGTCGTAAACATCAACCTTCTGTCCAAACAAACCAGCAAACAGTTCACTATTAAATGTTAGTATAATCGTCTCATAGCTTCTACAAACAATTCAAACAAGTCAAACATACTCTATCTGATCATCATTCCATTGAATAACATCACGGGGCGCATCAAAGTTCTGAATCTTTTCGTGAACATGGTACCGCAGCTTACGACCCTTGGATGCCTTTGTGTCGACGTTCTTTTTCACCTTTTGATTAACGTTTGTCCATTTTAAACTGTTGGTAGTTCCTGCATCGGCCATTCGTCGATCAACGAGATCTTTCAGTAACATTCTGTAGAAATCTGTATCGTCAAAGACTTCTTCGCGTACTTGAAGCCGAGAATCTACTTTGTGTGCAGTTTTCTTCTTTTTATTTTTCTCTTCAGCCTCACCATCGTTTTCCTCGTTCTCTTCATCCTCGCCTAAAATCTTGTAATTGGATCTGTTGATTCTAGTTCTCTCAATTAATCGGTCCATATCGGCCAGATTTGTGGCAACCTGTAATTGAGCGTTTTGATTTTGAATAGAGAATTTGCTTTGGTTTAATGCAGATGCGCCAGAGGCAGCTTGAATCTTTTTACTCCATTTCGTCAAGATAGTATCTCTGTAAGGAACAAGCTTGTTGGAAAGTTGATCAGCATTGCCGAAAGCTGCTTCTAAATTTCTCTTCTTGCTAATTTTGACGTCGTCCACGTTGATCCCGTCGGCTTTCATCATGAAAAGTCGAATATCCGTGATTTGACCTAACAATTTGTGTAACAAGCTTTTGGCTTTCTGCATCTTGTCTTCTGTGTCTTCTGTTTCTAGATCTTCACGCTTTTCGATAGTAGGTAGCGAGTTACTGGCAGCGACAGCTTTTTGAATTTTAATTCTTGCATCCAAGATCGATTCATAGATGTCCATTTGATTTTGTATTGATTCACCCTTTTCAGCTTCAGATTTGGCAATAGTAGATAGCTGGGTAGCCAAAGTCTTTTGCTCATTATTAAGAATAGCCTTCAACTTATTTCTTTTCTCATCGTTTAAAGCTTCAGGTTCTTCTTCATCATCATCCTCCTGACTAATTGCATCTTCGTCACTACTGTCACTGATTTCCTCGTCCTCCTCTTCTTCGGCAAATTTCTCGCTTGTTTCGCTTGTTTCGCTCATTTCGGCATCCTCTTCGTCAGAATCTTCATCTACTTCCTCTTCATCGCTTTCATCGTACAAGCTTTGTCGAGAGGTCTTGGATCCTTTGTATCTCTCATCATCTAGCTCGATTCCATCATCACGGATCTTACTCTTTCTGGAAAACTCAGTTAAAATTTAAGAACTTCAAAACTCATGCACCTTTCTGACTTACTCGACTTCAACGTAATGATCTCTTGACAAATCCTCAACTTCGCTGTCGTCGTCTTCGTCGACATTTTCTTTAGGCCCAGTAGTACCTCTTTCCAAATCCTCGGGATCGTAATCTGCTAGGTGTTAAACCAAACTGTGATTTATTATTAAGTACAAAAGGTGTTTTCTACTTACCGACAGGCTTGGGATTAGCTAGTAACGACAACTCTTCAGCTAGTGATGGCATTTTTGCGGATTCGTTTCTTTGATAATGATCACCGTTTTCGAAATTTTCAGATTCTAAATTCAAATTAGAGAAAAAAAAAGTCCCAACATTGACTTACCCGGAATTTTAGCCGTGCCATCGATGTCGATTCTGATCTTGGCAACAAACCTGCTTGAAGTTACCAGGACAAAACAAATATCTCAGAGTGATATTAACATGATATTGAAAGCGGTATTCGAACTATGATCTTTATTATACTATGCAAATTTTATGATAATAAACGGACTAAATAGCAACAAAACTTACAAAAACAATTTACTTTCTAATGAGTCTCTTTCCTTCAACAGCGTAGTTGTCCAAGAAATCATCCAATATACTCTCAAGATCTGGACGTTCCTTTGTAATATCAAAAGCTTGATGATTCTCTTCGACTGTATCATCAGCGTACTCTTCTTCAATCTTGTCAAATCGATCGTCAAGCATAGCCAACCCAGCGTTTCTGTAGTTGGCACTACTTGACATGGACAAACCAGTCATCTCAGTGCCAGGACCTCCAAACTTGTTCTTCTTCTTCTTTCCTTTGCCCTTGGTTCCCTTGGCCACTACGCTTAACGATGCAACTTCGTCTTCTTCTTCACTGTCTGTGTTGTAATCGGCTGTAGCCTTGGACTTGGCCTGGTCAATCTTGAACTGACGGAAAGCAGCTTCCCAGTCTTCTTCCTGGTCGTCCTTATTGGAAGTAGGTGGAATGTAGGGTTGAATTTCAGGCTTGACATTTCTAGAACCACCTCTGACAGAGCTCACAGAACCCTCATCAGAGTAGTAGTCGTATTCGTCGTCGTAGAACTCGTTTTCATCGTCCGAATCAGCCTCGCCACCTTCCAGAAGCTCTCCAAACAGTTCCTCGTCTTCTTCTTCGTCGCCAATGTACTCTTCATCATCAAGAGCTTCCAAAATTTCACGCAACGCAGGATCCATATCAGGTTGGAACCCGGCAATGGAATCAGGAATGTTTTGTTGATCTTGGTACGTTCTCTTCACGGTTTTCTCAGATGGTAAATAGTCTTTAGGCAAAGTAACGTTGTTTGCAGCGGCATATTCAGGATTCAACAGCAACCCAGCACTCTTCTTGTCTTTCTTTTCTTGATCTCTTTTCGAGATGAACACGGCGTCAGAAGCACCAATGGGCTTCAAATGCTGCATATAATCGTACTTGGAATCGTCAAAGAAAATACCATAGTTAGCGGCCTCACCCTCGTTGTCTCTGATTCCTTGTTTTTTGAACTCTTCAGCATCGTCATTGGTGAATGTGATGGGCTTCTTGAATCTATTCTTTCTGATATCCTTGTTCTCTTTGCTGTTACGATCTTCAACTGCAACCAAAACGTTCTGATTTGCCTCATTGTCGTAGTAAAGAGGATCTTCGATAGAACGGTTCACCACATTAAACTTCAAAGCAGTTTTTTTGTCGAATTTTCGCTTGGGAGGCATCTTACGTGTCTATCTGTACTTCTAAGTTGTGGTCAGTGTCGAAACAGTAATTACGATGTTGAAAAGAAATCGATTTGGGATAAATGAGAAAAAAATTTAGGCTTCGCCGCACGGGCATTTCGCTTAGCACATCCGACTTATACTAGTGCCATTTCGAGTGCCCGCATGAAATCCCTAAACCTGTGCTTGTTTTGCATCCTCTTTCCTCGAGCGTACACTAATTTCCCTTCCCCCTGTTCTACCAACCACACCTATCTCTCTTTCTTTATCTCTTACAAAATATCGTATTCCTTCTTGTAATCGATATGGCATCTCCTAGAAATATCAACTCTTCAAATCCATTCTCGAGTCGGCGTATGTCGAACCAGAATCTCGCTGAGTCGCCTTTCCGACAGGCTTCGCGAATTCCTTTTGGGTCGCCTAGCATCAGAGCCGGCATGGACTCGTCAGCAATCAATTCTCGAAGATCGTCGTTTAATGTCGAAAATAATGGCCGGCTGTTGGCAGGCAATATTGACGGAAACTACTCTGATAGTCCCTTTGCTGAGTCAGGCACTCCTCCAGCATCCGGAGCTCAGTCAATTCATTCAACCAACTTAGTCGATAATCCGGACCCAGAAGTCGTTCGAGTCGTCGGTCGCCATCTTGTCAGAGACGGCGAAATCGACCCCGATTTGGCAGACAATAACGGTAATTTTGACTCCTTGAAGCTTCAGGGTGGTGATATCACTCGAGAACTTTACAAATGGCAAAGAGACCATCAAAGCGGGTCTAGCAGAACTAGATCCAAATCTTTTGACATGAATAACCGTCCCACCATTACTGTCAATGACGGCGATCATATCAGTATTCAAGATATCAAAGTACCCGGTGGCATGAGAAGAAGCTTTATTGCTGCCCGGGCTCAGGCTCGTCCAGAAGCTCCTCCGCCTACGTTTCTGGCTCGTAACTTTATTGAATTTCTCAGTATCTACGGTCATTTCGCTGGTGAGGAACTTGAAGAAGATGATGACGACTTTAGTGACAATGCCGTCGATGACGAGGATGCAGCTCCAAATGAGCGGTCTGCTCTTTTGGGACCTCCTGGGAGACCCAAAAAATCACACACCGCTGCTAAAGCTACAGCAACCAAGGCTGTTCTTTTGTTGCTGAAGAGTTTTGTTGGTACAGGTGTTCTGTTCTTACCCAAGGCTTACTACAATGGTGGTATTTTGTTTTCATCCCTGGTACTGATCTTTGTTTCTCTTCTTTCTTACTGGTGCTTCTTGTTGCTTATTGACTCTAGAATGGCTGTTGGTGTTAGCAGTTTTGGTGATATTGGTGGAGTCCTCTATGGCGAATCAATGCGAAGAGTTATTCTGTTTTCAATCGTGTTGTCACAAATCGGTTTTGCTTCTGCCTACATTGTCTTTACCTCTGAGAATCTTCAAGCATTAATTCTGGCACTGACAAACAAGTTTGTTAATATTGAAAGTCTTATTTTCTTGCAATTACTCATTTTCCTCCCTCTCTCGATGGTTAGAAATATTGCCAAGCTTTCTGGTACTGCTTTGATTGCCGATTTCTTCATTTTGCTTGGTTTGGTATACCTCTACTACTGGGGAGGTTTGACCATTGCTACTCATGGTGTTTCTGATGTTAAACTATTCAATCCCAAAGACTGGACTCTGTTCATCGGAACTGCTATTTTCACTTTTGAGGGTATTGGCCTCATTATTCCTATTCAAGAGTCTATGAAGAAGCCCAAGCAATTTGGTCCTGTTTTGGCCGGTGTCATGATTGGTATTACTGTTATCTTTGTTTCTATGGGTGCTCTTTGTTATGCGGCTTACGGAAGCAATGTCAAGACCGTTGTTATCCTCAATCTTCCTCAAGACAGCAAGTTTGTCAATGGCATCCAACTTCTTTACTCTTTGGCTATTCTTTTGAGTACTCCTCTTCAACTCTTCCCTGCTATTCGTATTCTTGAAAACGGTATTTTCTCTCGCAGTGGTAAGCACAATACCACGATCAAATGGCAAAAGAACATTTTCAGATTTGTGTTAGTTTTCTTTACTGCTTTTGTTGCATGGGGAGGTGCCGATGATCTCGATAGATTTGTTGCCCTTATTGGATCTTTTGCTTGTATTCCTTTGGTCTACATCTACCCACCTCTTCTTCATTACAAGGCCGTTGCTAAGACTCCTTTGGCCAAGATCGCTGATCTTGTTTTACTGGTGTTTGGTCTTGGTGCCATGATATATACCACTTGGGGAACTGTTTCTAGTTGGATCGGATCTTCTTAATTGCATAAACTAGAAACGTACAGATTTGACAATACACTTATATAAAGTCACAAATAAATAAATGTTTAAACGAAATGATATTGTCTATTATACATGAAGACGCTGGAATGATTTCTGAACATGAACAGCAAGACTTGGGAACAGTGGCAGATGAGTTTGCTGTTTTATAACAGACAAAAGAAAAAATTTGTTACAGACACATGTGGAATTGAAGTTGACGAAATTAAGACGAAATAATTTTCGTTGTGTGAGGGATAATAATCTACTTGAATTATAACTATGAGAACAGAAGTCTACCAATAAATTACTCGCATTGTTAGAGGTCAACAAACGTATTTGCATATGGTTTTATCAAGTAACTCTTGTTTGAAGCTAGTATTGAATATAAAATTTAGTAGTGAATATATTTGTGAAATAGAGAATATACGATAAACAATTAAGACTGTGTGCAGCGCCAGAACAATAATATGTCTCAAAAATTCCGCACGTTATGGGTTTAAGAGTTAGTACGGCTGGCAGAGAAATACATTGAGAGCCCTGATTTTGCCAAAAATAAGCCATCAAATTGCGTAACAATTTGGCTGTTGGCTTCATAGTATAATATACACATTATTGATTGACCCAATTGTGAATAACGCATCTAAAGTTTTACAGAAGCTCTTGAATCACCGAACACGATCAAGATTCAACAATTGATAAACAATCTCTATTCATTGTAATGATATAATACAAACTAACATGAAAAAAATAAAATAAAAACAATAAAACACATTCTACTTCATAACGTTCCAACTGATCCGTTTCATCCGAGAACCCCTCCTCCTATTTGTTCTTTTTTACTTTTGCTGGCCAGTATCGGTTTTCTTTTTGGGCTCTTGAGCATTGGAAGAATCATTGCTGTTGGGCCGTTTGACGCCTTGGTTATTGGGCTTAGAATTGGGCTTGGAAGGCGCGCCGAAACGGGCAATGCGTTGCTGTTGAATCGCACTCAACTGTTGTTCATTTTGGTTTTGCTGCTGATTTTGTTGATTCTGGTTTTGCTGCTGATTTTGTTGATTTTGATTTTGCTGTTGGTTCTGGTTCTGGTTTTGCTGTTGGTTTTGGTTTTGCTGTTGGTTCATATTCGACTGGCCCAAAAACGGTCCTTGGAAAGGAGTAAACATCGGTGGGTTTGTAAACATGTTACCAGGCCGCTGGAACGCACCCGCATCGCCTTGCTGTTGTTGCTGTTGCTGTTGTCCATTTTGGCCTCGTTGCTGTCGACCACCACCATGCGTCTGAGCCGGACCCTGCGGGATCGGAGCCGCCGCTGGAGCCGTTGGCACTGGAGCACCCGCGATAGCACCAGCATTAGCAGCACCAGATGCGCCAGCCTCTTTAGCCTGCTTAACCTTCTTCAACTGCATTTCCAACAAATTCATTCTCATTTTCAACTCATTTCTTGTCTTTTCCCGCGCCTCCTCTACAGCCTTCTTCTTTTCCTCTGCAAACTCCGTCTTCAACACGGTCACCTCGGCCGTGTGCTTATTGTTGACCTGCTCAAGCTGCGCCTGCAAAGCGTCTTTTTCTTTCTTGACTGCGTCGATTTGTGCGGCAAAGTCTTGGGTAGTGGTAGGCACTGATTTGTCTTTTTCCTCACGTAGAGATTTTAGCTGTCCTTCCAGTTCCGTAATCTTAGCTGCTGCAGCTGCCGCCTCAGGGCCAGAAGATACAGCCTGCAGCGCCGAAATCTCGCCCTGCATGGTTTCTACCTGTCGCTGATACTGCTGCAAAGCACGTCGAGTAGCATCCAGCTCAAGCACCCTGGTAGCAAGTGTCTTCTTTGTAGTCTCCAGTTCCTGAGCCGTTTTCATGTCCACCACTTCTACAACATTGCTGCTGTCTTCGGGATCAGCTGGAACTTTCAGATTCTCAATCTCGCTCTTTAACTGCTCGATTTGTTTCTGAGACTGTTCCAAGCTCTTCTTCAGCGCATCGGTTTCCGCAGAACTGCTGGGGTCTTCAGTACCAACATTGGAACCCGCTGAGCTCTTCAACTCTTCAACTTGAGCCTTAAGCGTCTCATTCTGTTCCTTAGACTCTTTAACGGCTTGATTAGCTGACTCCAATTCAGACGACACTCTCGTCAAATTGCTCTCAGTCTCGCTCATCTGGCTCCTGACGTCCTTCAAGATCTTCCGGTGATGGGTCAGCTTGGTCTGGAACTCATCCTTCAGCTTTTGGAATCGCTCTGCTCTATCTGCAATGGTTTTGTCCTTTTCAGCGATGATTTCAGTCTTTTCCTTCTCCAAGTTCTGAATACTGGTACTCAAGTCTTCATTCTTCTTTTCCAAATCAGCAACCTTTTCTTGCAATACACGTAATTCTTCCTCATTGACACCAGGAAGGTTACCTGCTCTTTGATGCATTTGTTGGATCCGGGATCTCAAACGTTCATTTTCGTCTTGAGAAAGCTTCAACTGTAATTTGTACGAACCAAGCTCAGCCTCGACAAGCTTGAACTTCTCCTTGACCGGCTCGCTTTCCTGCTTAAATGCTTCCAGTTCCTTCTGCGCTTCGTTCAGACGCTGGCTGTACAGTTGCGCCTCCTGTCGCAGCGTTGAGTTGCTCTCGCGCAAAATGTTCATATCATTCAGCTGCGACAAGATATCCTGGTGCTGTTGGTGCAGCTTAAACTTACCGTCCTCTTTCTGCTTTTCACGCTCCAAGTCCAGTTTCGCTTGATCAAGCAATGTCACAGTGTGCTCCAGTTTCTGCGTAAGTCTCTTGACCTCATGCACATTGGTATCCAACGCAGACTGCAGTTTCTCATTCTCCAGCTTCATATGACGCACAATCTGCAACAGCTGCTCTTCAGAGTACGCATTTGATCCCAACGACTCAGACGAGACCGAAGGAACACCGGCCCGGTTCGTCAATTGCGTGCTCAACGTATCCAATTGATTCAACAAGACACTATTGTGATTCGAAATACTCTGTACCCTTGAGCTAAGCTGCTCGATCTCTTGATCATAGATAACCTTTTGAGCATCCCAGCTGTTTTCAGAACTAGCCAGTCGCTCTTTGGCAAACTCCGCGCTGCTAGTCAGCTCCGCAACTCGAGCATTCATAGCGTTCTGGTTTTGTCGAAGTTGACTAAGCTCTTGCGACATCTTAGCTGATTTGGCCATTTCCGCATCGTATTTGCCGCGGACCTCGCTGAGCAGATCAGTCTGTCTGGTTACATCCTGCTTCAAATTGGCAATCAGCGTATCAAACTTGGACTTGTCCTCTTGCAACGTGCTGATCTGCTGCTTCAACCGCGCCTCTTCAAGCTTATACTTGTTGGCGTCCTGGCTAGACGAAGTTTGCAGTGCCGCAAGTTCGGAGCGCACAGAAGACAAATCAGTATTAGCTGTTTCCAACTGCGCGGTCAACTCGCTAATTCGTGTTTCCTTTGTCGAAATGGTAGATCCAATATCCAGTTTATACTTGTCGTAGTCTTCAATCATATCCTGCAAAGCTTTTTCGGCGTTTTCGCTAATAGACTTGAGCTCCAACGCGTGCTTCTTGCTCATGTCCAGATCGTTAGTGACCAAGTTCAACTGGTTGCGCAACGTCACTATCTCATATCCAAGTGAATTGTCATCCGACAATCTATCAGAAGCAATAGGGAGTACGCTTTGAGCTTCCTTGGCTTTTTCAAGCTCGTACTGCGCATCACGCAGCTTGATCTCCAATTCGAACCGCTCTTCCTTGGTCTTCATGTAATCCGTATTGATTTGACCCAATTCCTTGTTAAGATTGTCCAATCTCGACTGGAACTCCTTGAACTGCAGTTCCTTTTGGTTGGCATGAGACTCAGCCTCTCTAGACTTGGTTTCGACTTGTGTCTGCAAGAGCGAAATCTCGTTCTTTTGCGACGCAATCTCAGTGTTGAGCTTTTGCTGCGCTGCAGTAGCATTGGCTTCTTTGTCGATACCCGCCGATTGCAACGAGACAACCTCGCTATTCAACCTGACCCGCTCTGCCTCCAAACTCTCAATCCGGGAGTTCAAATGCGTTTCCAAAGACTTCCACATCTGCTTCTCAGTATTCAGGCCAGAGATCTCGACCCGGAAGTTGTCAATAGACACCTTGGCAACTGACAGTTCTTGCGATACCTGCTGCATTTGCGCTTGCTCGGTCGACAGGTTCGACTGAACCAACATGAGCTGGGAATTGGTACTGTTGAAACGATCCTGCAACATTTGGTATTTGGTTTCTAAAGACGCCACTTTTTCAGTAGAACTTTGAAGCTGTCCATTAACCATCAAAAGCTCGCTCTTGACCGCCGTTTTCTCGGAATTAAGATCTGACACCTGTTTCTCCAATTTCGCGATCGTAGCTTGACTTTCAGATCGAACAGTCTCTAGTTCGTTTGTCGACTTCTCCAAAGACGCTGTCAAATCCTCGTTCTTCCATTATTTGTTGAGTAAACAACGACACAATTTGATCAGCAGACGCTTCGGAATTATCCGGGTTTTCAAACTTTTTGTTCTTGATGCTGTTGATCTGTCTATAGGCATCCCTTTCCTTCTTCACCGAGTCCAACTCGGCCTCCAAAGCTGACACATCGTTTTGCAGCATCAAGATTGCTTCCTTGGCCTCGTCGACAACGTCCATTTCACCATTAGTCAGTTTCTTCTGCGATGACTCGCTTTGTAGCTGCTCCATCCGCTTGCCCAACTCCCTAATAACCTTGATCAGCTCCTCGTTCTTTTGTTGCATTTCAATAGTATTCTTAAACACCACCAGTCTGTCGGAGATCTGTTTGTTTATAGCAGACTCAGGCACTTCTTCGCCATTCAAAAGCAACTTCAAACCTCTATGCTCTTCAAGCGACACAGGATGAGATGTATCCGACGTCAGTTGAATATGGAACAATAAATGCTGGATCTGGCTTGCGGCGTCTTTCAGTTGCTGTTTCAACGTTGAAATCTCCCTAGTACTATCACCTAGCTCAACAGACCGTTTTTTGAGACTAACCTCTGATGCATTTTTCAAGGCTTTGACGTTCGACAGCTCCGCGCTCAAACGGTTGACCTCAGCCTCCAGAATCTCATTGAGCGCTTTGGAATCTTCTTCTTGTTTCGATGCCTCGGAAAGCTCCTCGAAAGCACTCAAAGCTTCCTGTAGTTTCTCGGTCAAATGCTTATTCAAACTCTTGAACCCTTCAAGCTCCTCGTAGACCGACTCTAGTTCCCCAGCGAAATCCAAATCACCCAGTTGTTGCTGATGCTTAAATCTTTCACTAGGACTGTCAAACTGAGATCCACCCAAGTTCTTCTCCAACGCAGTTTCGTACTCTTCAAGTTTCGCGGTCAGCGCAGCGATCTCTTGTTTATCTGACTCCCGCTCCTGTTCCAACTGCTCAACATCTTGGAAATAGTTTTTGTGATCTGTCTCGATTTGTTCTTCGTAAGCGGCAATACGAGCTTTGGCTTCGTTAGCCGACGTCTCCCAAATCTTGACCAGCTCAGTCTGGGCCCGCATCTCTGTCCTAAACTCTTCCTTGCTCTTCACCAACTGCTCCTCCAGCTCAGCCGTTTTCAAAATAGCGTCATGCAATCTCTTACCAGTCTCATCGAACCTCGCCTGGATAAACTCTTTTGACCGCTCTAAATCGCTATTCGAACTCTTGGCCACTTCCAAATCGTTTTGTAGTTTGGAAATCAATGCCAGCTTCTCTGCGGAGAATTTGTTGAAATTTGTCAATTGGGTTTCCTTTTGCGAAGTGAGCCAGTCGGTGCGCTCCTTTTCGAGCGTGTATTGCTGTTCAAACCGTTGCGCGTCGGCCTTGGCCTGATTAGTGCTTGATTTCGCCTGCTGCAACTGACTTTCTAGTTCCACCATTGATTTCCGGATATTCACGTTCGAGACGCGTAGCGTGTCAAGTTCGTTATCCAGATCCCGCGTCTCTTGCGTTTTAATGCTGATGCGTTTCAGCAAAAGCACTTTGTCAGAGTTCAACGCGTTGTATCGGTCGTTTAGTAGCTTGAGCTCGTCTTTGGCAACGGTTGCTTCGTGCCTATATGTGGTGATGTTTTCCTCAAGTGTGTCTTTTTGCGACTGGAGTGTGGAGAGTTTTTCGCGAAGCTCGTTGGATTCTCGGTCAATTGCTGACAGTTTATCCTTGACAGCATCGGCTCTGTTTCTTGCTTCGTTAACGGCCTCGTCTAGTTTTACCCATGATTAGCATCAGCATCCGCGCGTATGAACTTGGGTAGAATACTTACTTGCTGTGATTTCGTCTACCACTTTTTGGCTTTGTAAATCTTCAAACTTGATTGCTTGATTCACAATACTTTTAAGCACTTGTTGAGGCAGCTCGCTGATGACCGATACGTCAAGATTTAAAAACGAAGATGCAATGGGAACTGCGTTTGAGTCGAGGGGCTAGAACATGTTAGCTAAATCAAACGCCAGAAATTCAAATCGAATATGTACGCACCGAGAATTGCAGATGAACATCACCGAATTTCGTAGAATTGCCGGTGCCAAATGGCGTAGATGTTGAAGGATCGTTTTCCATCACCATGATGAATCAAATCCGGATCAGCAATGAATCTTTTCTCTATGTACACAAAATAGCTCTTGTCCAGTAACTATTTCCGAAAGCTTTACAATTGTCGTTTAATCAACCAAATTATTTCCAATTGCCTAGTTTTTTTCTATTGAGGATGTTGAGTATTGTTAAAAGCCTCTAGACAGATGCTGAACGGTTGTTTATTCTTTTCTGGTTTGGACAAAGGTATGAAGATGCAAAAGTGTTGGTTGAATTATTTGTGTGTGGTTTTTTTTTGAGAATGTCGACTTTCGGAGAATTTCAGGTGGGAAGGGTTGTTGCGCAAATCAAGCTAGTATTAGATAGGGTTAGGGTAAATATGAAGGCGCGAAATGGAGAGGTGACGGAGAATAAGCGGTCAATTGAGTTGCAGGGTGAGACAGATATTGAGAAGACAAAAGGAGAAAGCTTTGATGAAGAGTTGATAAAAGTTCAATGGATTCATCTCAATGAGTTTTGCATGAATCTTGAATTCTATCGTGATTCTTGAGAAGAAAGTATTATAATGTACATATGTGCTAAACTGTAAAGTGTAAAGCATAAGATATAGTTTCGTGTAATTCCGATAATTGAATGAGATTGAAGAATGAGATTTTTATGATGAAATCAATATTGTACACAAGATAGATCTAATTATGATCTACAGACCATTTGATTATGACAAAATAAGTGAACTTCTCAAAGTTATTGAGACACCAACCTTGTCAATTCAAGCAAAATTCTTGATACAGGGTCTGGCTTCAAGCTCATCACAAATTCCAATCTGCCAGCTCTTTACTAACATGACTCTTTTTCAACATCAGTCAAATGAAACACTGTATTTCAAGCCTAGGTCACTGGTTTGACTTAGGGCTGGTCCGGCAGATCGGCAGCCTGACTGATCTATGGGTTGAAATGGTTCAGATGTTGTTTCTCGGCTAAGCTTTGAGTGATTAAAAAGGAACCCAGTGTTTCGTAATCCAGAAACCTTCTTGTTTCGATTTGTTGATACGGTTAGAATAAATCACACTACACAATCGAATCAATTTCATTCACGCGACATGTGCTTTCGTTGAATCTGCACAAACGCTCGAAAGCCGTTTTGAGGGTACGCAATTTCTACAAAACTTTTCAGATCGCGAGTTTGCAAATGGCTTTTCTTTTTTTCTTTTCTTCAGAAACAGATCCAGTTACAGCTCTCTTTGCATTGCACGTGTGTTTTCAGATCTCAACAATCTGTGTGTGTGTACAGTCATACCCATGTTTCTCCGTGTAAGCGTGCAAGTAAATGAAAGCAAACGAGTGATTGAAGAGGATGTTCAGTGTTGTTTTGGCAAATGAGCAGTTCATGTACAGCGATAGATCGAGACTTGGTTGAAACTTAGGCACTCAATTGACCAAGTGCTCTTTTTCATCTACAACGAGGTCTTCATAATAATAATAATAATAATTCATCTATTAGCTGCTTGCGCACACAGACTTGGCTCAACAGCGAAGTTGGTACAAGGAAGTACGTACTCGTTCAGCCGTGTAGTAGTTGAAGCGGATTATGTACACTCAAAAAGCCAAGTTATGCCTTCGTAAAGCTTGCCCATATAAACATTTTGTAATGAGCTAGGGCTCTGTTATAGAGAGCTGGTATTGGAATGGTGATGATGATGATAATGATGAGTATAGTCGTGCGAGGACGATCTTGACAACGATTCCATTGCATGGTGTTTTGGACTCTTTCCATTAAATGAAAGGCAAAAACAACACCGATTCAACAGGTGCATAATATTCAAGTCTATTCTGTTGGCCAACCAAATCGACCACATGTTTTGCATGCCCTTAAAAACCGACCCGACCCGAACCGGAAAAAAAAAAAAAAGGAAACCGTTTTGTGTTGATGAGAACCCGTGAAAACGGTGAATGACACTGAGCACATGTGTAGACTCTTTCTTTAAAAAAGAACTTTCAGGGATCATTTTCATGAAGGAGCAAGGCATTTATGGACACGGCACGGTGATGCTTGCCCGTATTCATTTGCACATGTCAGTAGCTAGACTCAAGCGTCAAGGCAGAACTCACATATTTTATCTCGTATAATCATTAATCATTCAATCAATGACACTCGGAAGTATCATCGTCATCGTCATTATCATTATCATTATAGTCATCATCTAGTTCCTATTTCTAAGCTTCACAACAGGCCATGAGAATCAAAACGGCTTGTTGCCGTGCTTTTCCCGTTCTTGATTCGCGAATCGCATACGCCGTTTCTTTCGTTGCCACTCATCTCAATCCCGTGTCCTCCAGTTTTCTTGTATCAAATTTCACGTTTTCGTTTTAGCCAGTGCCGTTTGCTACAAATAAAAACATACAGGAAAATCCTCTCTCTCTCTTTTTCAAACACTAAGGCCATATATTATAATGTGTGTACACACTATGCACTCGCAATATCCTGAACTTGCGCGTGCCTACCTTTCTGTTTTCGTATAGCCATATGCGCTAGTCCCAATTTGGACTAATTTCCACGGCTCAAACTTGGCTATTCGATAAGCTATTCTGCTCTTTTTTCCTTTCCTTTCTTTTTGGTTCTGTCACAGTTTTGGGCAATCGCAACAAATTTGTACAAACCTCCTAGTGATCTTGGTGCTTTGCCGTGCCAAACGCTAGCAAAATTATATATAAACCACGCGAATCCTCTGGATCTATTTCAAAATTAAATAAAAAACTAATCAATCTATCTATTGCATACATACTTCCCCTATCCCTCTCTCTCGCTCTCTCTATCTCACATATCCCCAACAATGTCATTCATTGCTAACTGGGCAAGAGGCCTTAAAGAAGAAACCCACTTCCCTTGGAACCACAAAAATGAATCCACGCTGAACGAGGAAAGCGTCATCTCTGAAGAGGATCATGAGCAGCTCGCCCGTCGCAAAGGGCTCTCCAAGTACTGGCCCGTGTTCACCGCAGGTGCCGGTCTCTTCTCTGACGGTTATGTCAATAACTCCATTGGTTCCGTCAACACCATCCTGGCCATTCTGTATCCTAAGGAGTACGCCAGCTCATCTGCCACCTCCAACGTGTCCTCGATTGCGTTCGTGGGTACTGTTGTCGGCCAGCTGTTTTTCGGATACGTCGCAGACTACCACTCGAGAAAAATCGGAATGCTCATTTCGATGATGATTCTGATTCTGTTCACTATTTTGGCGTCCGGCGCGTGGGGTGCTGGCGGGTCTATTTACGGAATGTTGGCTGCCTTGACTGCGTACCGTTTCTTCATCGGTATCGGTATCGGTGGTGAGTATCCCGCAGGTTCCGTGGCTTGTGCCGAGGCTAGTGTGCTCATGAGCAAGGGTAGCAGAAACCGTTACTTTGTCATTTTCACAAACTTCATGATTGATTTCGGCTTTGTCGTGTCTGCTTTTGTCCCTCTCGTTTTGCTCTGGATCTGTGGTACCAATCACCTGACTGTTGTGTGGAGACTCACTCTGGGCCTGGGTGCGATTCCGCCGCTCTCTTTGCTGTACCTGCGGACCAAATTTGACGAAAACGAACAGTTTAAAAAGAATAACATGAAGAACGTCAGAATCCCGTACTGGCTCGCGCTCAAGTACTACGCCCCGCGTCTCATGGTTGTCGCCCTTATCTGGTTCATCTACGACTGGTCTTCCTACGCCTTTGGTATCTACTCCTCTGCCATTCTCTCGCGCGTCATCAACGACGGCGATAACTTGCATGAGGTGTTTGGCTGGAACGTTGTCTTCAACCTGTTCTATCTCCCCGGTGCCTTTATTGGTGCGTATGCTTCTGATTACCTTGGTCCCCGCTTGGCTTTGGCAACTGGTGTCGGCTTGCAGGGTATCATTGGTTTCATCATGGCTTCGCAATACGAGCACCTCACCCACCACGTCGGCGCATTTGTTGTTGTATTCGGTATCTTTACTACTTTAGGTGAGTTCGGTCCTGGTGATAACATTGGTGTTTTGGCCTCCAAGACCTCTGCTACCCCCATCCGTGGACAATACTACGGTATTGCCGCTGCTATTGGTAAAATCGGTGCGTTTGTTGGTACCAAGACTTTCCCTTACATTATCAAAAGTTTTGGTGGAGCAAAGACCATTAGAGGCAACCAGGGTCCTTTTTGGATCTCGTCTTCGCTGTGTATGTTCTCGGCTTTTTTGGCTCTGTTCTGCTTGCCTAGCTTGACCCAGGACTCTGTCACCCAAGAAGACATTCGTTTCAGAGAGTACCTTGAAGCCAATGGATTTGATACTTCTCTGATGGGCGATTCGCCCAGAAGAAACTCTGGCAAGGATATGGCCAGTCTTGAAGAGGTTGTTCACACCAACCCCAAGATTCAATGAGTTTTTCAAAGTTTGGACAGTGAAAAAAAAAAAATAAGTAAAAAAAAGTTTTAATGTTTTGTATGCGATTTTTGTGTTTAATATATAGTGTAATATGATATGAGTTTAGATTTATTGATAGATGTATCGATGATGATGATGCTTGCGGTGATTGAAGTCTTGCCAAAGTGCGGAGTATTACCAGTTTGAGTTTATGTCTGGTGATGCATTTTCAAAAGTCAGACTTTACCCCAGAATTACACGAAACACACATGCACGGCTGCACTCCGACACACTTTCGTCCTTCTCGCCAATCAAAAATTGCAAACATCTCGTTTTTCAAATACAAATTTGTGAAAACTTGATTGCTTTTCGGTTATTCACGTAGCTAGAAAATCAGGTAGGACCTAGTTTAAAACGTTAGGAGCAAACTGAAAAGATGCCACTCTGTGAAATCAAACCGTCGCCAAACGGCTAGAGAAAGGAAAGTGTTAGAAAGCGCCTTCTGTGTTTTGCTTAACTGTTGAAGGAAACATCAAAACTGTATACACTCAATCAAATAGTTTCTAAGGGCCGCAGAATTATTTTTTTGAGCGTCAGTATATGCAAACTGGTTTTATATATTCCATATCTTCCGCTTCTATTACCCAGAGTATACAAGTATAATTGGTTACAGTTGACTAGATCCAATGCATGCTTCAATTGGATATTTGTGTAAGCGAAGATGCGTTGTTTGAAAACTGTCAGAACCCCATTTTAACTTTCCTGTACCAATACTTGGAAAGAGATCTGTATATTTTTTGATTAGATTCATAAGGTTCAATTCTAAAACCAATTTTTAACAGCTCTCAGATCAAATTCATTTGACACATTTCTTACCGCTGCTGTTACTGCAATCACTGCTTCATTTTCATGATTAGAAATTCTACTTGGGCCGATGCTAATAAAAAGCATACCAACAAATCAACAAACTTTACGTTTTACCAATCTCGAAATCGTTATTGATAAGGCCAGTGTCCAGCTGAGTGAAAGCGCCTGGCTCGACTGTCAATTGTTTAGTGATACAGTGATGAGGAAAACTGCTAAAAGTTGTGTAGACGATATTGAAGGGCTGTATGAGAATGAGGGCGATTACGTTGTGGTCAAGCACTACTCTGCTTTGTTTCCATTTCGCTATACAAAATGTATTTGTTGTTCCTCAATGTCCAACTGTTCAGCCCCGCTGCTGTCGAGAGCTTGATCACCAGAAAAGACTCTGCTACTGGCAATGTCTGTCACCGACTGAACCCCTGTATTTATGCACCCCAACGGCCAGTGCTGTATGAACCTCAATACTACCAATTGTCTTGTAAATATATTCACCACCGTCCACAACAATCTCTTTGGCGCATTTCACGTCAAGCGTCTCGTATTCATGGGCATTTTTGAACGTCCAGGCGTCCCGCCTGGTTTTGACATGAAGAAGATTCCATTGCAAGCGGACCAGAGAAGTCGTCCCTGGGCTAGTTTTTGGTGGCATGGAGCTGCCGGATGTTGATGGTGCGGATCGCAAGGAATCGGGATCCCGAGCTATGGTTGTTTCTGGTGTCAAAAGCCTTTGATCTTCAAAAGAAGCAAAACAATGAGGTGCAATGTGCTTATTTAGTTTGTACGTGTCTATCATAGTCGATTGGTTTATTATCAGTTTCACTTCAATTATGAAAAATCTGAATTAGTGTACGTATGCGTGGCTACATGACGATGTAAAAATCAAGATATTTCATGACTACAATTTACTAAGAAAAAGTGCAATTCTCATAATAAGGGTTAGTTATAGAGAGTATTTATTAACGAGAAGGTGTGTATAAATGCTGAACTTTTGACATGTTAGTGTAAATTTGTCTCTTGTATGCCTGAACATTGACTTTGAAAACAAGGAACTGTATCGTAATGACGAAAAAAGTTATTACTTCTGCACGTGATTGCGTATTATGCTTAATCAAAAGCCCTTTTTTTTGTTTTGTTTTGTTTTGCAAAAGTTTAATGGATTGTTAGATCTTGGTTTCGTTGAAAACCCGGTTTAGCTTTGCTCAACTATACCAGTACCAAACAGTACCTACTTACTTATTCGGCGAATCAAAATTATTTGGTTCATGAAGTTTTTGGTTTTTCGCCGATTCAAATTGGTCAAAAAGTGAAAATACATGTTTTTTAGGTCTTTGCTTTCTGGACTCATTTTTGTAACAAATTCTACTATTCTTTTTTGAATCTACAAAAGAAAACGAAGCATGACGATTACAACGACGACGAATTTCGATATTATCGAGGCCGATAAAGAGAATATAATACCAATACGGGAAGGTCGGTCTGCTGCATCGCTTGCTCGTCTTTTCGCTACGCCGCTGACGGAGCTCAAAGAATCACAGTCGGAAGAACATAAACAACTAATCGAGGACATTAACAATTATGAAGAACTCGACGATCCCCTGGATCCTTTTCTCAAGTACATTTCTTGGCTAGAGGAGAATTTTCCAAGTCAGCAGTCGGAACTGTTGTCGGCGTTGGATCGTACAAAGGAGCTGTTTAAAGACGACGACAACTATTCAAACGAACCGCGGTACGTCAAGATCTGGATTAAATATATTGGACTGGTTCCAGATAGACGTAATGTGTTTGTTTACATGGCGAGTAAAGGGATCGGTGTAAAACTAGCATTATTTTATGAAGAATACGCCGCGTTTCTCGAGGCAACGCGAAACCGACGGCAGGCGAATGAAGTATACGAAGCAGGGATTGCTGCTAATGCCCGACCCAAGGCCCGGCTCGAGCGTAAATACAATGAATATCTCAAGCGCGTTGATCAAGATCCAATACAAGAAGAGGAGGACTCGCGGCCGGCGTTCCCAGCGGTACGTCCAGCACTGGCACTCAAGTCCAGGCTCGACTCGATAGATTCAGTGTCTGCTGTTCCACCTGCGTCCTTGTCGCATTCTACATTGTCCATATTCAATTCGCATGAAAAGCTTCAAGTCTACAATGAATCAGAATCAACCTCTGCTGCTTCTTCATCGGCGCTGCCATCCACATCCGGCGAATCACTCTGGAATTCCATTGGCACGCTGGCTCACCGAACCAAAGAAAATCAAATGCCCGTCACCTCTTTTGCGGGCCAGACCATTCCCACCATCCCTCAAAAGCGGCCTGCCAAAATGATGATTTACAAAGAATCTGAACCCGAACCTGCGCCTATAAAATCAAACCCAAATTACTTCAAGCCTGGCGAGCGCACTTTGATCGCTACTTCGTTTCTTGGTCAAAATTTGTCGGAGTATTGTTTTGAAGAAGTGCTAATCAAATCTCGCGGGCTTGTTGATAGAATCTATACTAGACCCGTTCATACCACGACAGTCAAGCTTAATCGAACTGGCGGTGCTAATCTTAAAGACCGTACACAAACACTGACTTTTTACACAAAAGCTGCAACTGATGAAATTTACGAAATGTTTAATCAGCCAGTAGGTGCAGAAAGTCACGACACTCTTTCCGATGATGATAATGATGAATATGGTAATTACCTTGATGACGGAACTGAACCCGATGAAGTGTAAATCAATATTTTTTTTGTAGCCCTCAATTTCTCACTAATTCTAATTTATTTATTTGTTCATGTACACTCCTAAAAACGTTCAATGCTCAGTCACTTTATCACACATCTACCCCAACCCTATACGCGAACCAAAAGATTTCTAGAGATAATAAGCGATAGACCTCACTTGACAAATATTTCTGGTCTTTGGTGAACTGCAATTTCAGTGAAATGTCCCAAAAGCGCGATAGATCAACATTTGAATCCAATGAGCGGATCAGATCACCTATAACACTTTCAAAGATTCGTGATTTGCCAGCTTCCGAGAATGTGGACGCGGTCGGATTATCGGATTTGATCGGGCATGAAGACTTGACACATCAATGGCAGTTCAGCTATGTCATTGAGATCCCCTGGGTACTTTCACATACCCATGCGAAAGCTCGACCAAAACTAAAGACATGCTTTATTACAGGAGAGAATCAAACGACTATAGGCCGAATATACGATCTCAAGACTGAGGCTTTAGCATGCGAGTATTCTAAGAACATCTCGGTCGAAGGAGTATTTCTTACTCGATACGGTACTCATCATACTAAACTCATGGTTCTTGGGTTTAACAATATGACGGAAATCCAGATAGTAATTCTCACTGCCAATCTTTGTGAGCTAGACTGGAGAAATTTGACCCAAGGGGTCTGGCGTTCCCCCAGACTCAAACTGATTCAAAAGGGTTCTCGGACAACAGCAATTGGACAAAAGTTCAAGGTCAATCTCATGAATTATTTAAAAGGGTACAATCTTCATGCTACAAAGACTCTGCTAGAACGATTGAAGCAATTTGATTTTAGTCCTGTCAAAGCTGTCTTAATTGGCTCTGTTCCAGGAAATTATCCTAGCGGTTCCAAAGATTCTGGTCTTAATAAACTTCAATTTGAGTTATCAAAGGTTCCAGAAGACACGCTTGAAGCAGACGATAAAATTTTAATCAACATTTCATCCATTGCTACAATCAAAAACACCGAAAAATTCTTCAAAAGTTTGCTAACAGGACCAAACTCATCTATTCCTTTCAAGATCGTTTTCCCCACTCTCAAAAACATACAGGAATCACTCAGCGGATATTTCTCCGGACTCTCGATTTTTTTCCGCAAAGACAGTCAATTTTCCGATCAAAACGATTATATTAAACCCCTTCTTCATATCTGGTCCGGTGTTCGTGCCGGCCGCGATCGCGCTCCCCCTCATATAAAAACATATATGCGCACAAACGCATCATCAACTAGAATAAAATGGGTTCTATTAACGTCAACAAATTTGTCAAAACAAGGCTGGGGCAACTTATCAGAGGATTTGGATACTCTTTACGTACAGAGCTATGAGCTTGGAGTCCTTTTTTATCCAAAATTATTTTCGAGCGACGCAGAATTTGTACCTGTTTATAAAAAGGACTATCTGGATGACAATGACACTGAAGATTTGTTAAAAAAATCGAAAACAGATCAAGATACAAATAGCAATGGCACTCATCATGAACACAAAACATTGGTTCCAATACGAATGCCGTATGATTTGCCAGTCAAGCCATATGGAAAAAACGATCAAGCGTGGTGCCCGGATGACACATATACAGAGCCTGACTGGAGAGGAGAAACTTATCCATTTTTGCTAGGTTATAATGATATAAATTAGAATGTGTGTGTTTTTATAGATCATAAAGCGAGACTACTAATTAAATTTACTGTTGCAATAAATTGGCCTTCTCGTCATCCTCGCTTTCTTCTTCACTACTTTCTTCCTCCTCTTCGCTATCTTCATCTTCATCTTCCTCTTCATCTTCGTCTTCACTTTCGCCCTCTTCTTCAGACTCCTCATCTTCGTCTTCATCGTCATCGTCATCTTCTTCCTCTTCACTCTGCTCTTTCACAGCCTGTGTTCTGACCGGCCCAACATCGGCAAAGAATTCGTCTAGAGTCTGAGTGTTGGTTTGCTTAGGAGCCACCGGCGGAGTCAAACTGCTTCCAAATCCTAGCTCACCTATACGGTTCCTAGTAACTTCTGCAGTTCTAGAACTTATACTGCGAATATTCTTTTCGGGTGTGGGGGTTACCTCGTCTCTCACTGAAGAGTCAACCCTATACGGTGAATTCTTGTCGGACCAGGGAGGTAATGTGATAAATCCATCTACTGGATGCCCTAATGCAAGACTGGTACTACCTAAAGTCAGGTCGACTATAGGCGTGGCTGTAGATGCAGAAGTTTTGCCAATCATAATTTCCCTCAAGGATGTTATGGGATTAGGCTTAGGTGCTTGCAAAAGTAGTGTAGCAAGATCAGTACTTATTGACGATGTAAGAAGAGTACTAAACATTCTTGCTCTATCACGAATATCGTAATTAGAATCGTATCGAGCAAGCAACATAACGTAAGAAAACAATTTAGGAATAGGTCCCGAACTTAAAGAGAGATCGTCTTCGTCTTCAGCATTGAACTTGTTGCTATCAATATGATAAGAGTAAACCTTAGCAGCCAACATAACAATTTGATATCTGACTCCAGGAGACTCTAGTGCAAACTGCTTTGCAAATTTTCTCAAAAGATCAGGTGCAATAGTTTCTGCAATCCCAGAGAACTCACCAACCAGCCAAATGATAGTTTCTTTACCCGAATCTACAACTACCTTGTCTAGTAAGACTGCAAGACGCTTAATGGTATTGACATACCTTTTAGGGTCCTTCAAGACAATATACCTAATCACAGTAAGACACTCAGAAACCAAGGCAGGATCCGAAGATTTGACTTTACTAGAAAGCCAATTGAGAATACTGTCAGGGTTTTCTGATGTAGATACGCAACGGCCAATTGACTGAACACATTCTCGAACTGTTTCTGTGTTTGATGATGTGAGAGCGTAATATTTGAGCTCAGACATTATCAAAGTTTCATTATCTTTACCATAAAGCAGCGATAAAATCTCCAATTTTAGCTTTGAAATAATGGACACATCGTTGGGGAACAACAAGAAGTACTTCAAAAAAGGTAAGAATGCAGATTTTCTTGTAAGAATCATGATTTTCATGTTAACCAATGCAATGTATCGTATAGAAGCAGATTCATTTTTTAGTAATTGAACCATCGACCCGGCTACGCTGTACTGCTCAAAGTCTTTGGTATTTCCCAAGTAGAAGTACACTTGTGCAGCGTTGAGAACAACAGCGCTGTTTGTGCTTCGCAAAAGGGGTCTTGTGTGTAAAAACAATAATTCGCAATCAGGGTCGATCACAGTCTGAGTTAATCCGTTTTCTGCTGATGCGTTGTTGTCGTCATGGTTATCTTCGTATTCGTCGTCACTATCGTCCAATGGCTCATACTTGACAGAGTTATAAAACTCATCATCTTCCTTTTTATCAACTGCTTTGAACTTCTGCGGTTTATTCAAATAAATTCTTGCGTATTTAGTGAGTAATTCCAGAGCTGCAATCTGACCCCATTCATCTAACTTGGTCAGTAGTCGACATATTCTTCTGTAAGAGCTGTGTAGAATGTCTATTCTTTCCGGAAATGTGCGCTGTAGCGTCGAAATGGCAGCGCTCACAACAATAGGACTTGAGTCTACTAGCAGCTTTTGTAAGTGTTCCAAAAGTATTGATCCGTTGGAGTGATCCAGCTCGTTGCATTTACTGATTGCAAATGCAGCCGCTTTTCGAACTAGAGGCGACAAATCATTAATGCAGTCTCTAATACCAAGAAGGACAATTTGCGCAATGGATGGAACCCTAATTGAGGAGATGACCCGCATTGCAAGCGACCGAATAACTGCGTTTTTGTCTTTCAGAGCCTTTTGAATTGTATTGATAGACAATAAAGCCAGATCAGGGTCATAGTCGGCGAATCGAACAAGAAATACATACACAAGTTTTCTAATCTCGACATTCTCAGATGCGACATTTTTCACAACTTGTGGGAAGAATCTGTTGATATGTTCCACGTTGCCCATAGAAATCATTGATATAAGCTGTTTCAGTCCACTAAGCTTTTCTCTGTCACTTGAACTTATCAAGGCCATTGAAATATACTCCGGACTGCTGACACCATCGTCCATAAGTCTAGCTGATACTGCATTTGCGGCTTCAAGAGTAAGCTCTTTGGCCGATCGGAGCATAACCCCAAGTTTGGGTAGCGCGTCTGACATATTTTTCAAACCAGTTGTTTTGGCCGTAAGAGATGAAAGAAGCCGATGATGTCCAACTGAACTTTATGTGGCATATGGCCTTTTCGCCAGGCAAGTGATGACATAATCACACGTAGATTCTTATATAGCAATTGATCAGCTTCCACCATTCTTCTCAGGCTTACACCTGAAATACGACACACTGTCCACTAAATACGTCAAAGACTTCAAGCAAAACGATAAAGAACGATGTCCGAAAAGCGCGAAATGAACTCTTCACTGTTTGAGTTTTTGATCATTGAAATTGTGCCTTTAATATTACGAGTCATGGAAGAAACATCGCCTCAAGTTACAGACGACGATAGATTTTACAAAATTGAAAGAATCGGATTTAAAATTGGTCAGAATCTGTCTGAAATTCTGAGCAAGGAACGAGCAAGATTTGAAGGGCAGCTGGACATAATCAAGTTTGTTTGTAAAGATCTATGGCCTGTTGTGTTCAAAAAACAGATTGACAATTTGAAAACTAATCATCGTGTAAGTTGATCCTCTAATACAGTCAGATATCGTCATTGATTTAGAAGTCGTCACTAACATCAGTTCTCCAGGGTACGTATGTGATCATTGACAATAATTTTTCACTATGCACAAAGATGTCTACAGCAAACGAGAAGAATATGAAGAGAGCGGTACCATTTTTGTATTTTCCCATGGGCGTGATTAGAGGAGCATTATTGGCATTGGGAATCCAATCGAGCATATCTTTTGATTCAAATAGTCTACCAGCAGTTTCGTTCAACATTCACACTACGCAAAATTAATAGACAAAGGTTCATCATAATAGATTTCATTGACTAGTAACATTATATACAAAAGGGTTGCTCGCTTGATAGTTTTTTGTTTTGTTTTTGTTTTTTTGATGTGAATTGATTTTCAGGTTTCGTGATTTAAGCTGCGCCAGCAGGAAGTTGTTGGAAGCCAGATTGAGCGCCAGGAGCAAGAACCTCGTTAGTAGATTGGGAAAGCTTCATCTCTCTCTCCATCTCCATGAGTTGTTGCTCAGAAACAATGCTCAGGGCCAAGGGAACACCAAGAAGTAAACTGGAGGTGGTGAGAATCCACAGACTGTTTCCAATAAAAGAACCAGATCTCTTGGAAAAAGAGGTGATGGTGCTGGAAATACTCTCGATACGTTGACGGTAAGAAGGAGAAACAATCTGCTTCAAAGCAATGATTCTGTCAGCAATGGTCTCATTGAGAATATCTTCATGGTCGTCATATTCTTCGTTGTCGGAATCGCTTTCGGAAGAATCAGTGTCGGTGAAATCTTCCTCGTTGGTGGCAGCGGGCACTTCAATGTCAATTTCTTCTTTTTCAAAGAAAGCAGCGGCTTCGTCTTCTTGAATAGGAGTAACCTTGACCATTTTAAAAAATCGTTTATACTGACGATGCGGGTTAGTGTTGTGATCGATGGTGGGAGCAAATCACCGTCCATCTGAAAAAATACAAGACCAATCTCAAAAAGCTTTTCAGTCTGACATTTTCTCAGCCTCAATAATACGCATACCCCATACTTTGGTGTTAGTTTTTAGCACTTATAATTTATACTAGACCATAATGTATTCAAAACTTGCGCCCGTACACGCGTCTAATCTTCATAAACTAGACCAGGCCAAAGTGAGTACAGCTTTGCATGTATTCCCGGCGATCCTCATGAAATGAGTCTAATAGAGTCTTCAATGCAACTTTAGATTGCTCGTTTTGTGATGGTATGTATTTCTCAAATCTTTTTCATTGATAGTCCTGATACGAAATTGTCGAGATTAAATTCGACTCCAAACGAACCGCGCAGTTGGGTTGATGCATCACAAGCCAAAACTATTTTTTTTCGTGAGAAAACAGATTGCTGAATCCCGTACAAGAACTACGAGGGGTTTATGAATAGCTTCAGTACTAATATTGTTGTCACAAAGCCAGTGTGATGCGTCAAACAGTGAACAAGGATAACGTGTTTTAAATTTCATTACCTTTTCTAAAATCATCAATTCATCAAGCTTTCGAAACAAGTCTAATACACCATTCAGTATCCCCCTCACCATCACAATGGCTTCGATAATCCGCTCCTTGATAGCTGCGCCCAAGAAACAATACTTCACAGGCTCCTCTACCCTGGATATGGCGTATATTACACCCAACCTATTAGTGTGTTCGATGCCTACTAGTAACGTAATCAAAGGGTGGTATCGGATATGGCTTGAAGACTTACTAGCTTACCTAAATGAAAATCATGGATACAGCAACTGGCGGATTTGGAACTTGCAAGCTGAACAGACCGGCTATGGCGACGAAGAGGTTGGCGGGAAAATAGAGCATTTTCCATTCCCTGATCACAATCCGCCACCATTTGAATTGCTTCCTCAAATAGTCTGTTCTATCAATCAATATTTGACCAAAAGCTCTGATCACGTTGCTGTTATCCACTGCAAGGCCGGTAAGGGCAGATCAGGCACAGTGGCTTCTGCATATCTAATGATGAAGTATAGAATGACATTTGAACAGGCTACCGAGATCTTTACAAAGAAGAGAATGCGGTCTTCTTTTGGACAGGGTATTTCAATTGGTTCCCAGCGTCGATACCTTAAATACTTTCATGACTATGTTCATGTCTTGAATGGTCAATATAAACCTGTTGAAATGTACCTCTGTGAAATCAGAGTTTATGGACAAGTATACGAAGAACTAGACTTGAAAGTAGCCCGTTATTTGGAAAATGGAAAGTCGATTGAATCTGTGTATGAGTTCAGCGAAAAAGATGGTATGCATGCACTTGGTTATACCTTACTAAAACCCGAAAAAACAGTAGCCTTACCTACTGATATTTGTATCATGGCCCAACAGTCAATGGTTGTGGGGAAAACCGTACCCATAGTCCATAGTAGTGCTTATTTCTGGTTCAATGTATTCTTTGAAACTTACGGAAGTGCAACAGGCTTTGATTTTGGTCAAACTCAAGGGAAATATACAATTCGCTGGAAAGACTTCGATGGTTTCAGAGGTACCAGCAGAAAAGGTTCGGAATTATTCGAAAAACTTGAAGTTTTTTGGAAAGTCAAAACCAAAATCGAGAGTTACTAATTGAGTTGCGGTATGTCACAAAACCTTTTGCGGTTACTTCAGTCTTATTTCATCTAAATCATATTGGTCAGTGTATCAAGTATATATATCTATAGTTGTTTACCTAGCAATCTAGAAAACACAAATCTTCATTTGGCTATACATACTCTGTGTATAGAGCATCTCCAGCTGTATAAAAAAATGCGACGTAACTCACAGCTTCGGGCTTGTTTATAAAATGGGATCTAAAAATTGAAAATGTTTTCTGGGGAACACTGAACAGTATTATGGCATAACAAGTACGTTAAGATGACTAACTAGTAGAAATATGAGCTTTGAAAATCATGAATTCGGCCTTAAATATCTATCGTTATACCCTTCTACTTGACTGGGTGTTTTTACTGAAAACAATGTGAAATTGGACTAGTTTCGCTGAAGATTTTATTTAACTTGAAGTAATTTTGAGTCAGTATTAACAATATGCATTTTTGCAAAACGTGTGCGACAGAGCATGGAATCTGGCCACAGACAGCGGCAACCTAGTTAAACTGCAATTCTCGACTTTACGGTATGTAACTAAATAAACAAAACCGACAGCTTTGGTCGTGTCAGCGATTATTTGGTTAGCAACGTAGAACTGTACTTGAATTTCAGTGCGATTTTCATCATTATCATTCAATAAAAAATAAAAATGGCGTGAAGTTTAGACTTACGTGAAAGCCTTTGCCAGAATTATAGATACGAATCAACAAAGCGAAACACATGACTGTTCTGACAATAATGAACTGTATCAATCACGAACTGGTAATTTTGATAGATTGTTCTTATTGCAAAATGTCATATTTGATTGGTTGGAATTACATTCTATACTAATTATATTATCTACTAATAAGACGGAATAGAATTTCTTGAACTACAATACTTGAGCAAGAGTTGTTACATGATAATATATTTTTATACTCTCAGTTTGTGATACACAATTATCACTGAACTTGACGTCTTTGCTATGTATTACCACTTTGGTAAAAGTTTGAGACACTGAGCTTTTTGATTTGCTAAATATACTATTTGACTTTTGCTTAATTTTGTTTACTAAGTTTCATTTCCTGAATAGGAAGTCACGAGCGCTTATTCTGAATATCAACCTCTGTTGATTTCCTATACCAACATTTATCTTGTCTTGAAATCTTTACCATACTTCAACATGATTCAAAGTGATAACTTCATCTCGACTTAATTTGTAAAGCTGCTAATATGTAATCCCAAAATAGTACTTTTCTGTGTCTATAGTTTTAGGTAAGACACAGATGCATTAGCAGACTATAGACTTGTTAAACTATTGCTAAATTTCTAGAAATCTATGGTGTTCTTTTTCTTGAAATTATTTAAACATCATATCTGCCAATTCTAATAACGAATCTTAATTAGTACTGCATATAAGTATACTCTTACGTTTAGTAAAACAATACACAATGTCTCACAGTAAGTTTGAGCTTGTCAAAGTGAGCGGTCAACTCCTTACCTTGCGTCTAAAAGGCACAACATAGCATACAAAGCACCCTTAATGGCACAAGTGCATAGCCCAAAATAATTTTCAATAGAAATATTAAAACCAGTTTTAGCATCATTTCATCAAATTACATATGTATTGATTCAACTGCTTCATCATGTAAATGTGCTATTTTAATTGAATGTTTGAATAAATATAGACGACACTTGTAAAAGCGATCGGCTTTGAAAAGGAAACAATACTACATTCTTTTTATTTATTTGATCCTGCAATATGTATCGAACATCTTTGAAAAAAAATGATTCTTCTGATAGTAAACTAATGTTTGAGTGAAACAGGATAAACTTGAACAACAAATTATTTAGCAGTACTAATTGTGAGCTATTTTATAAATTACAGTTTAGCTGTATAACGTATTTGTTCACAATGATTAATGGCCTACTTTCTCATTTGATGTAAGGCCAAAACTTGTAAATGTTTTCCTGTACAAGACGTACTGAAGCAATTTCAACAAGGGCTATTGAAAGGTGTTGGTAATGCCTGAATTAAAATTCATTGATTGATTTAAAACATGTACTGAATACACAGATCACAGCACTAAAAAAAATATGTTTGTAGGCGATAAGAGATTTCTAAGAGACTATAGGGCAAATTGAAAGCTTTAGGTGGATTTTGAACTTGATATAGCTTGAATTCTTTGATATATGTGTTTATTGTTAGTACGCTACTTATGTTGTTGGACGTTCTATTAGGCCTAACCAGTCTATTATATGGGGTCTTGCTAGCTACAGTAGAAGATGCCGACTACGTGATGAGCAAATTTGTTTCTAACTTGTACATAAATTCTTTAGTCTTATTATGGAGTGTCACAGCTATGAAAGCGAACATAATGAAAGTGGAAATTTAGGAGATGTCTGGAGACAGATGAAATAGGTAAATTTTTCAATACACCATAAGGCCTTACTGCATTGCTCTAAGTGGACAACTTACACAATTGATTTTTAACAGAATGATGAGGTACAATTTCAGCAATATACATTTCAAGATAATTATAAAATGATTTGCAAATGAACGAGGTGTTGAGCGGTGTAAGCAACCATTTTGACTGGTAGTAAATTACATTTGGGGATGGAAGTTTGAGAATACACCACTATTTTTGCAGCTTGACCGTCAAACTTGCTATGATGTCCTAATATCAAATTCCAATGTGTTTACAGGGATTTTCGTGGCATATGCTATGAATTCAGGGTCTTGTAAAAACGTCAAAATAAACTTCTAAGGGTCTGGTTGATACTTTCTGTAAATGCATACTTACTCAACTTTGTTTTCTTATTATACGTTGTTTTTTAACATTTAAATTTAATTTGCTATTAATTGAAAGATTCTAGTAATTTAGGTTTTAGTTGAAAATTCACACATATGTTTTAGGATAGTGATAGATGTTAGATACAGCAAATGGCAAAATATTGCACAATACATACAAATGAAAAGGCTACTTCCGTAACAACACCGTCAAAAAGGTTGTTGTGTGCCATATGCTGATATATATCTAAACGTGTCTAATGATCTACTTCAATTGAATAGTATTTGTTGCTTGTAAAAGAGCAGGTAATTAGAGAAATACCAGGAATTATTGATACATTAAAGCTAAACTTCCCCCGGCCTTTAAATGTTTTCATAAACCGAAAGCAACAAGCATTCTAGAATCAAAAACAAGACTATGTAGCGTTGACTTTATTTACGATACATTGGCATTCATGTTTTAAATAATGACAAGCCAAATAAAGGAACAGAAAGTATCTGTGAATAAACTCCTTCAGTCGTGCTTTCAAAAGTTTGTGTTACTCACAGAACACTTAAAAGTAAGAAAGGATTCGAACTCTGAACATGAAAAAAGTGTAGACTTTTCGGAACTCTTTCACACAGGGAGATGCTACACTATTTTTTAACGATACATCTAAAGCAGGTTTCTCAGCCATAGAATTGTTTGAGAGGTGTATCCAATTAAAATAAAATAAAAAAAGAGGAAAAACTCGTAACAATTCGAAAACCAAATCTGATACTATCATAAACCATTTGGCCCAAGAGTTTAACAATTGCTAATTAATTTGTCAATGTTCGTATAGACGAGAGGCGCACTCCCATATTTTTTCAAATACGGAAGATGCTTTTCTTCTAGTCATTTTAAAGCCTCGTTTATTGGCGCATACAAATGCTAGGGGTAAATTATTTTTAAGTGATGGGATTGAATGGACACATGACACTGAAAATAAAGAAAAAACTGTACAATACTTAGAAGAAAAAGTAAAAGAAACAAACATGCCGCAAATGTTTTACAGTATTCTCAATACCCATCGAAGGTATATTTTACAAACGTAACTCTAAATGGAGTCATACGTACCTATAAAACTTTGTTGACTCAGAGTAAAAACAACACGCTGTTAAAAAAACAATTATCAACAAATCGAAAACTTTGTTGATATCTGTATCTTCACATTCACTTCTTAGCCTCGGAAATATTTTATACGCGCCGCCGAGAAAACAATCCAAAAATCTGGCAGTGGTACATATTCATTAGATTTGAAGAATTTCGACCATGACAAATAAGATATGAATGGGAAAGACCAGTAAAGTGAATTGCACAATTTTGTAACCAAAAGACTTGCAAAAATGGCACTAGACTTAAAAGTACGTTTGAGTAACAATAGTAGATGTCATGCAATATTGTGGCACCAAACTGGAGAGAACAACACGCAATACAACTTTTTGTGTTGTGAAACTGCCAGCATATCTTTAGATATTTTTTTCAATCAACTGCATATGGTTGAGATAAGTCAAGGTTTGCCCTGATATGCACGTTTTTTTCTGGTTCATGGCACGCGGACTTTCAAGTTATATGAAGTCTGAAGCCTATTTGCCCGATTTAAGAATAAAATCCGTAATCCTCATAGTAATTATACATCAAAACGTCTCAAAACTGTTTGAAATCGTGAACTTTACGCAACCCTACAAAAAACCATAAAAAATGAATAAAACCTTCAAAAAACTCTGCTACTAAATCAAATATATCAGCCAAAAATCCGAGACTCGGTTCTCAGGTAAGATGAACAAATTGTGTGAAATAGGCTTCAGACTTCATATAACTTGAAAGTCCGCGTGCCATGAACCAGAAAAAAACGTGCATATCAGGGCAAACCTTGACTTATCTCGCATATGGTTATACAAGATGGAGAGAGTTTTTTAGTACTATCTATGTATTTTACTATAATATAAATTGAAATACACAGCCAAATGTGACTTATGTTAAGTAATAAATCAGACAAAAATTATTTATCGGTTTTACTATTATTGGCTTTTGTCGACCAGGTTATTTACTGTAGTTTGAGAACCTATTTATATTCAGCTTCGGCATTTGTAACACTATCGCCTTCATAATTGGGCAAGTCATCCAAGTGAAATCCGCCGTATTGACTGCTGAACATTGCACCAATACAAAGTGTTTCGTTTAGAGTGCTTTGGGCGTTGTTTTTTGATACTTACAACAAGTGTGTTAAAAAATATTGCACTTGGCTAATCAGTCATATAGTGCTCCGGCGCTGGCCTATTTGGTTAAAGGACCCAAAACATTAATTGTGTCAAATTGAAATACACAACAGTATTCAACCAAAACCTTTCTCCTCAGGTTTTAATTGTGTAGCGGAGTAAAGAAAGCCTCGTTATGACATAGTAGGTGATACATATTCTCTGTAACAAGTTTGAAGTTGTAAAAGTATTGATTTATCTCATCTTTTCTCGTGTTTTAGGCTTATGCACAAATCACTAATGTTCATTCAAAACAATTCGAAAATCGAAACAAGATGTTCAAAATTTAATTGAAATTTTGCAAATTCCGTTTCTTAAAAACCCGAAATGCGGGTAGATCAATAAAAGCTAGCAAAGCCTACATGATTTCAAGGTTTTAATCAAAATATGAAATGTCACGAACGAATATTTTAGTTCCAGGAACATACTACTATATGCATTAATTAAATTCTTTGAACCGTGATGCATAATATTATGATTAAATGTACTTTCCCACTGCAGTGCTTTCTAAAAAAGGATTTTCTCTGATACTTAACTAGTATTTGCAAGAGTTCTGTATTGTATTCATACATTGGAAAAGAAGCTAGAACGTTTGTATAATCTTTCTTGAAAACTATACTTTCTGAGCAGATACGGATGAGCTTTTGGTCATTACGGTGTACTATAGCACCATATGTAACAGATCAATTTTGTTTTATCGCACTATAGTACTTAACAGTTCACACTATTACATACTTTTACTCACACCCACCGAATGTGAATGTAAACAGTTGGTGTAAATGTGTATAACAGAAAACATCACTGTACATTTCCTTTGGTGAATCAAGTAAAAGGAGTGAGAACAAATGTTTGTTTTTAATACTCTGAGTTGTTGTTTTTCGAGATGACTTGGTCTAATTTTAAGCAATTCTATTTCCCCAGATATGCGGTAGAGCTGCATGCTCTACACTACAATTTGGCATGTTTAGTTGATTACTCCTTCAATCAGCAACAATCTACTATCATGAAAACAGTCAAAATCTCACATAATTGAATACTCGAAAAATTTTCTTGTCAAATTGTTATTATTTAAGCAAACAAATTGCATGAACGCTTGACTCAGCTGAAATAATTTAAACAGTACACAGGATCTAAAGTTGTGCTGTTGATTTTCAGTTCACACTTTTTCAGTGGTCCAGGCAGTTAAATTGACGTGAAATGTCTCATGTCAATACGTCCTACATGAAATTTCTTCATGTTTTAACCGGGGTAATGTATCGTGGATAGTGCGCCTGCCATTTATAGCGAATCACGTTTCTACTGACAGTGGCACACATATCCAACAGAGAGGATAAAATTACGTCTTTCAGGTATTTAATAGAGTTTTTTCTAATGCCTACCCCTAAAGTTTAATTGATGCTTTTTCGATTCAGCCCAACAGTAGAAGAAAACCAAATTCACAATTCACACCAACTTCAGTACAACTCTATAAGGTTCAAAATCGTATGAGGTTCTGATTTTTTTTTCTTTTTTTTGGGAAATTTGGGGTCAAAGAAAGATATGAATAAAGCTGCCTAAAAACACCTTTTGCAAGGTTTTCTAGGGCTTAAATGGAACCAATTAGTTTCTTTTTGTGCTGCTATTCTAGTTACAATTAGATTGTGTATTCCAGACTTCTAGTTGAAATCACTGAAAAATACATTGCATTGCTGGTAAAAGAATGAGATACAGATAGTGTATTTAAAAACAATACTTTTTATAGAAATCATCAAGCCAGTTATACAAATCAAATGCCTTCGTATTGGTTAAAAAAAACCTGATCACGATACATTTCCGAGTTACGACTGATGCACTTGCATGACTAAATTTGTGTAATACATGTTTGTTGCTATATTGGTGATCATATCCATACAGGCAGGGCGCGTCCCAGTGCATCTTGGATCACTACATTACAAATGCCATCCACTACAGGATACAATCGTCTTTGTTTAAAGTTTTCTACAAAGTACAGGCAGATACGAAAGATCGTTGTTTGTAGGAAGTATATTGACATTGATCATGATACAGGTCACCAACCACCACGTCTGGCACTTGCATTTTACATGAGTTGTATGCGGAGTACATACGAAAGACTTGTGTATTGACAAGAAGATCATCAGTTTCAGACGAAATTGAAGGCGGTTCTTCTTATTTGCCCTCTTTTTTAATGGATCTGCTGAGGATACAAAAGTACTTTCATGATTGCTAAGACAATGCGTATTTTGGACTTCAATTTTGGAAAAGATTTCGGGCTAGCCCCGTTTGTACACTCAGTATGTATTTCTCTAGGGCCTTTCTATTGCCTCCAGACTGGGGTCTTTCGCACCCCTGTTATCTCATTTACAGGGTATCACAGATCTCCTTGAAATTTAGAAAAATAATTATTCAAGTGCTTCGTTATACCTCTAATAGAGTAACATGTTAGTTGCCCATTATCTTGGGATGCAATTCGGTAACTTGGGACTTTGTCCTAGTTTATCTTGGTAATGATAAGTTTCTACAAATCGTGGATCTTTGTAAAATGTAGTAGTGTTACGCGAGTTGTCGTAGCTTCTGAATAATTTTAGCCATGATATGCAGCATTTACTTAGATCAAGATTCATATCTATTATGCATCAAAGTAAGTTTAATGTGTTGTGTAATTTGGTATTGAATTTTCAGCTAGAAGCCAAAATTGCCTAATTTACACAATCGTCTCAAAACAGCTAAAATATAATCTGCTTTCCATGCCTCCAAAACCTAATACTAAAAGAATGTTACGCGGCAGCTGAACCGGCCAGTGTGTTTGTAGAAACCGCGTGTAAGTATATAGGTATAAGTGATTCTTTGATAAATATCGGCTTTTAATATCGCATACATGGAATATTCCATTTTACTAAAATGTTTCTAGACGAATAATGCGGATGCCTGTGTATTATGTCATAAGCGACTCTAGTGTATTTATTTAAAGGATTAGAGAGAAAAGTATACCAATTCCGGGATGGATATAAATTCATAGATTTTCACTTGATAATATGAACTATATTCATTCAGGTATGCTCGGTTGACTCACTGGCGATTTTTGAGTCCTGAATCATTATAATATTGTGTGAAATTTTGTTTAGTCGTTACGTTTGGCGCCCGCGCTAATTGTATCTATTGTTCCATCACCCCCGCTCTACTTCAACCAAGGATTTTGGAAAACACGAGTTGCACCCTCCAAACGGCAACGGAATTTCGCATCAATGATATCTTTTGTAAGTGTCGGTTTGTCATAATTAGAATTGTTCGAAGCAGGGCTTTTTTGTCTACATAAACTTTGATTGTTTATGTTTCCATTTTAATAGATGAATGTTATATTCTTTGCTATTGTAGCGCTACCTGGGCACTCAGCCTTAACACTTTTATCTTACCGAAATCCAATTTTAGAACTGCGCATACGGACAGAACAAACAGCGCTCGGAATTACAGAAGCGATTTTATCTTTTTTAATCCCGCATGTACATGTTCTTGATGTGTAGATACACCCACTCGTACACATGAGCAAGCCTAACACAAAATATACATTAATTTTTCTTTTACAACTGCCCAAGCGAGATTGACGCCAGACGCGTGCAATGTACATGATGATAAAGCTCATATGGATCCAAGGCCAGCATAAATTGAACTTTTTTATGTCTTGAAGTACTTATTCGTTTGTTGTTTTTGCTAATTATTCGTTCTTGTATGTCCTTTTTGTTCGTACTACTTCGCCATCTATGAGTGATGGCACACTCAATAGATGTGCCGAAATGCCAACATGTACATAAGACAGAGAAAAAGATACACGACACAAGGCAGGCTGTCTCAGCCCCTCTCTTGTGATTGCCCAGGCTGGTGTGTATCAGATTGCGGAGTAAGAATACGGCTTTATGTAATATGTATAGCAACCAGTACTTCAATCCTTTCAGTACAAGAGAGATTTTCAATAGCTTGCAGTTAAAATCAGCTGTTCATTGAACGATCTTGTAAATAAACAAAAGTCAAAAAGACAATGATTTTTGTGCAGACACGAAACTCGCAAAAGCCAAGTCGGTTACTGCTATTTCAGTTTTTACAACTTCTCAGTTATTGTTTACGCTCCCATCTCAACCCTTTCAATGTTTATAAACACTAGATCGCCAGCAAACACACACGATGTCATACTGAACTATCAACGTGTATAATATTTAATTTTCCTTTGATACTTGACACCTGTCTAGTATACTCGGCTGAAATGTTTCTTTGTCTTTCCGATATCGTGTACCTGCAGCCAATTGTTACAGTCATTTATGTGCCATTCGTAAGAGGTTTCATAAACTTTATGGCGGAACATAAGATGATGCATTAATGTCCGAAAACCTAAATTATCATGATTGGAAATAATAAGCATTTCGATTCCTCTGGAATCTGTTCTTGTTTGCATATTAGGTGATAGCGAGCCTATGTGTATCCCACTCTCTTGACCCCAATCTGCTGGTTTACTATGCCAAACCCACTGATCGATATCCTGTCAGACGCGGTGCTTGTTTATGAATAATCATGCTAAAAATATTGTAAAATTTGAACAATAACATTGACACCAATGTGTAGCGGTTCTGTTCAAACATTGTAGCTTAATTGTATTAGAATTCAAGATAGCATTTGCAAATACACAAACAGTATATGAATCTTCCGGGACCAAAGCTCCATAATTCAAGAAGATTTGAGATTGTCTTTGCAATTGAAGATAAAAAGTTCGATGATTAAAGTACCGAAGAAATGAAAACTCAATGGATTAATACAGCATCCACATGCATCGTGGGTATCTACCAAAAGTGTATATATTTATGTACCTATAGAATCACCTTGGCCTTGAGGAACAAGGAGCAGCTAAGGATGAGGCTGGTCTCAACAAACGTTTGATACTCTTTAGAAGCCGCTGAGCAAACCAGTTATCATATAGGCCAACCACTCATGCAATTGTTGAAACTATACTAGATTTTAGTAGCGCATTTAGGAGAAGATTCTGATCATTTTTAAACAAGAAAAAGCTTTACATGCATTCATACGTTATCCGCAGACAATAGCCTGTAAAAAGTTTACCTCTGAAAGTCTTAATAGCATAAAGCCTCTAAGATTTCATTTCTAACCTTAAGGCTAACCGGTAAGAAAATTTGACAAACGACTTTAAGAACTTACAACTTTCAAGAAAAACAGCGGAAACCCGAAATGTAAACGAAGTTGAACAGACAATCAATATAGCAGTTTATATCTGTCACGTATGAGTTTGAAATTCAGTTGGTTGACTATGTCACATACATTCGGCAATAGTTACACTGGCTCGTTTCAAGTTGAAAACATAGCTGAAATATTGTTCAATTGACGTTTTCACCTTAGTGCATTAAACTGTCTTGCAACTTTTTCTGCGTTCGACAGTTGCCTGACAAATGTTTTACAACCGTTGATCTTTATTCGGTAATGACATTAGGTATTTCATCTGAATGTCATTGCTCAGATCTATGAAAACCTATTTCTTAAAACAAACTCACGATATTATCTGTTTCGGACAATGTTTTACAGATTTCAAAGCTGTTCAACATTGAAAAACAATCAAATAGTATAAACATGTACGTACAGCCTCGGCAAATGGGGCTGCATTACGTTCTACTTTCTGAAAAATTTAGACTACATTTAACACCTACCTTGAATCATGAAAGACATTCCAGCAGGCTATTGGAACGATTTACAAATATTGTATCAATACTGGACATTTTTATTACTTTCGACTCAAATAAAACAGATTTGGAATCAAGAGGCAACACTCCGCCTATGTCTTCTTCTCACCTTCCTATTCAGCGAATAACTATGTTTACGTTGCAATGACTTTTTAGTATTTGAACTCGACTCGTGTCACTTCCAAACCTTGCCAAATGAACGCTAGGGCCTTCAACATGGGCGATTCCGTGGCCTCTAAGAGATTTTTGATTCAAACTATAAAACACCCTACCCATCTTCATCAACACAAGGGGAATTTTATACATTGAAAGCAACACTATAATAAATATATAGTAGTAACAATTATAATAAATAATTTATTCACAGCATATACACATTAAATTTCTTATATTTCATGTTATCCTTGAATTATGTTTTCTTCATTTACTTTCATTTTCATTTCAATCACCATTGGGGGACATTATATGTATAGGTGGGGTAGCCATAGCCTGGTGTGCCTATTGGTTGTTGCTGTTGTTGTTGCGGCTGCTGCTGTTGTTGTTGATGATGATCCATCAATGGTCGCGGTGAATACCCTTGATTGTTGGCATTCGCCGAGTTTGAATTGGAGGTGGAATCAGGGAGTCTGCGAGGGTCTGATTCAGCGACATGGCCCGCCGCAGTTCCGCTTTGATCTGAGCCCGTGTTTCCACTGGCACCGCCGAAGGTTTGGTAGGAGTAGCCTTGTGTTAATGGGGGCAGAGAGGGAGAAAAGTTTGTGTTGGCATTGGATCCAGTGGTGGCGGGCAGTCTGGAGTTGTTGTAAGGGGGTTGGGGAGGAGCAGCCTGCGCAGGATGAGGGGTCATGTTATTAGCAAAGTATTCTTGTTGTAAGAAGGGTTGTTGCTGAGGTTGGGGATAGTTTCTGTAGTTGAAGTATTGCGCATTGATATGCTGCTGGGGTGGTTGTTGTGGATTCCTGAAATATGCCTGAGTAGGATTTGATTTCATAGACATATCCATTTCATAAGATGGAATTTCGTATCCATGGGGAGGAGGAGGGGCTTGATGGCCTGCAGCCGTCATGTATCCAAGAGGCGCAGAAGAAGAAGGGTTGAGCATCTGAGGGTGATTGCGAGAGACAATGTTGTTTCTCCCTGTTTCTGAATTGTTTTCCAAGGGAATTCTGAAATTCTGGTTTTTCGAAAGCTCTTCAGAGATTTGGACATTTTTAAAGAAAGCGGCAGTTCCAGGAGTTTCAAAAACGTTGGAAATAACATCTTCTGGTTTGTAATAAGAAACCAAGTGGTGAAGTTGTCCATCAACAGAAATAGACATGGTTTTCTTGATGAGTCCGTCTTTCTTAAATCCATAGGAATCAACCAGAGAACCAACAAGAGCCCGTTCAGCAGGAATATCGCCTGAACCCGATTCAGTGGGAGCTTGGTTAGGAAGGCTTATTTGAATAGGAAGCGACGATCCAGTCACGCTTCCTGTGACAGAGCCGGTAGTGCCGACAGAGTATTTTGATTCCTCTTCAGACCCACTGGCAGGTGTGAAATCCGAGGCGGCTGACTCTCGTCTGCCGACAGTGCTGCCGTTTGAAGAGTACGGCGACTTTACGACGCTGTTTCTCTTTGAGCCGTTACTAGTGGAATTGTTTCTCTTGTTGGTTTGCTTTTTCTCACCAGGAGTAAAAGGCTTTTCCAGTTGTCTGTACACCAAAAAGTTTCCCAAGATACGCGAAGGAGACCAAGCAATACCGTCTGTCCATCTTTTGATACCAGAAGTTTGCTCGTTGAAAACGAAGACAGCACCAGATTTAACAAGTTCGGAACGTTCACGATCGTGAGGCCGACGCGAGACTGCTGGAAGGTTACCATCGATCGTTGCTTGGAAAAGAAGCAAAGCGTCTTGTGTTGAGGCAACATAGCCGGTGAAAGTGGGTTGTAAGTTCATGGTAGGAAGATCAGGTGGTGATGAATGTAGAAGTAGTGGGAGGAGTGATAACTGTAAGCCTGTTGTAGAGGTGGAGGATAATGGGAATGCCGATGGCAGAAAAGTATTTACCGTTGGATAAAGGTAAGTTTCAGTTTGGTACTTTATAAGGTAAAATGAGAAGTATCAACGAATCTAAATGATTGAAAATACTGATCGGTTGCGAGACGAATGATACTGCAGCAAGATGATTGATTTGCTGGTCGATTGAGAAGCCGATGTTGTGAAAGTAGCAGTTGATGTTGTTGATTTGTTAACTGATCGACTAGCGTCACTGATGGATGGATTGATTGATGATCTTGTTGATTGTGATTTGGACGGGTTTTATTCAAGTCCAAATGAGAGATAGAAACTTTGAAAATATATATAAATAAGTTCAAATTAAAAATTAAAACAGAAGAAAACAATTTAAGAAAAGACTTTCAAGAAACTTTGAGATATAAAAAATCATAAAAAGTCAAAGGGTTTTGACTTGAGTTATATATAATTTTTTTGATTTTGGTCAATACAAGAAAGAAAAACAAAATGTGTTTGGCGGGTTGTTCAGTCAAAAAAGAACTGACCTAGCGGAAAAGAAAAGAAACAGACCTTGAAAAGAGAGAGAAAGAAAAAGAAAAGTTATGAGTGTACAGAAGAGGGTATGGACAAAAACGAGCAGATGCGTACTTCTCGAAATAGACGAGGGTTATCAGGATTGTGTACACACACGCATTATAGGTTTAAACCGACTCTAATAGGGCGTCAGCACCGAGTAACCGCGAAAGCAGTGTGTACAACTGGCGCAGCGGTCAGGAGCGAGGTGTTGTAAGTGGTTAAGTGGGGTTAGCATGGAGATTTGTCGGAGCAAGATGCTGGCCACGCGTCGGTTAATGTACGGTTAAGGGCAACCACGAGCGCGCGCATGTACGGGAGTGTCTGGCTGAGGAAGGGCTAGAACAGGCATCGGCGTGCAAGTGCTAATGTGTGTTTATGTACGCGAGCGTGTGATACACAGCGTGTGCTACAGAGGATATGTTTGGGGTGTGCGCGCGACAGAGTAGATGTGCTGTACACACTCAGTGTGCATGTCACACAAGGCGAGTGTGTGGGCACCTCCTCTACGCAGCATTCAAGAAAACAGAAAAAAAAAAAAAAAGAAAGAAAAGAAAAGAGGAAAGAGGAAAAGAAGGGCTTGAAAAAGAAATTGTCAAATCTGCTTTAGACAGATGCTTCTGAACAAGCCACGAGTGAGATGAAATAAAAAACAAATGTTTTGCACTACAAAAGTGTGTAATGCTGTCTCAGCCATACACTTCTTAGTTTACACTTGCTTTTGTCAGCTTCTAGAAACATTCAACTTGCTTTTTGAGACTCATGCACTGCAATGATCGCTGCAGATGTACATGCTTTTGTAGGTGTACACACACACACCTAAACGCAGCTCACTCTTTCGAGGGCGTTTCTCGCGCGCTGCTGCTCTTCACTTCCACACCCAAAAACCTAATGGGACCCAGAGCCGGCCAAACATACTGGAGACTCAATTTCCCAATCAGGTAATTATCAAAAAGGCTTGGGGTACTAAAAGAAGCGGTTTTGTAGTCAGAAGCGTTATAGTCAATATTGCCTAAAGAGGTATATCTCGTCTCAGGCGTCAGCCAAGTGAAATACGAGTGCTTCTCCTTTGCAAAGCCTTGGATTCGCATCTTGACGCGTACACTCAATAAATCTAGTGATGATTTGTCAGTCAGTGTGGACGAAATAATATTATTAAACACTACTTGCGGTGATACAAGATCATACAAAACAATCTTCTAATAATAAATCAACGTTCGTGCTCATGTATCAAGCAACTCATATATTCACTGTCGCGTATACACATAGCACCAAGGCCTTAATCAAATTTACCCAGAATGCCTTCACCGCTAGTGGCGGTTGAACGCGACTGAGACGACGAGAATAATGCTCTCAGCTTGAATCGATTGATAACTGTCAAGTATAACAATACCAGCGCCAAAACCGCTGATAAAACCATGTTTTCCAGCACAAAATTACGCGCCGTCCTGACCATCTTACCAATAGGTCCAGTTAGCTGGGTATATTGCACGCGAGGATGAGGGCTTTGGATCTCAGAAATGGTCTCCAAAATTTGAGATCGCGAAGGAAGCAAGATGCCGTGGCCCCAGTTTCTGTCCCAGTACTTGCCGCTAGACTCCTCGTTAATGACAACTCGAGAGGTAAACCCTTCGTTAGAACCGTATCGTTCTTTGATCCATCTCTGCCAGAAAATACCATCAATATACGCGACAATCACAGCTTCGCGTTCAGGGACATTCACAGCAATTTGGCTGGCCTGTTCTTCGGCATTCTTGTCGCCTCGCTCTTTGGCCTCATCGATCTTGAGTTGTTTTTTCTTTCGTAGCTCCTCCAATGTATCTAACGCTTTGGACTTTTTGATCTTATGCAACTCTACTGCCGAAGCGCGTAGCTCTTTCATAGCAGTCTTGGTATCTTTTTCGTCTCTGGGATCTAGAATGGCAAGAACAACCAATTTATGATCAAAAATGCTCTTACTGTTGTGAGGTGTGACTTCAGTCACAAGTGGCATCCTGTTATCTTCAACCCATTCCACCATTTTGTTGTGGTCCCGAATCTCATTTGATCCTTGTGCAGAGTACTTGACGGTCTTTTCAGAAGATACAGCAACTAAAGCCGGAATCTGTTCAACCTCAAGAGCCTTTATAAGTTTCTCATCCTTGCTCTTAGCAATGTCAACTGTGCCCACAACAGAAACTGCCAACTTTTCAAATGCCTGGAAGTCCTCTTTGGCTGTGGCCTTGTCGTAAAGGTAAATAAGTGTAACCTCATCTTCTTCCTCCTTCTTTAATGGTGCAACAAGTTTTTCGTAGTCACTGTAAGAAATGTCCTTGGGGTCTCTAGCGTTCACGGCTCGTTTCATAAATTGAAGCAAGTCACCAACACCTCTTAGTCCTTTGTACTCAGACTGTACTGAAGACGCAAAGAACTTCAACGAAGGAGTCTCAGTAACACCAACATCTTTACATAATTGACGCTCTTCGTCGCAGTCGACATGGCCAATATTCAGCTCATCTTTCGCATTCTGTGCAAGCTGGTCCCAAGCGTTCTGGAAATTTCGAGAAGTGCTCAATGATCGTGCGTAAAACTTAATGAACCAAGAGTTTCGAGTACCAGTTACTCTTTTGTTGAACGAGCTTTGGTCCAGCTGAACGGATTGGCCTTTCGGGTTAGTCTTACTAGTGTCTTCATGCTGATCACTAGTTTTTTCATTTAATGCTTCTGTTCCCGGATATTTTTCATTCACTTCGTCGGACGATGCAGGAAACTGTGGAAATTTTCCAGTGGGGTTGGTCTTACTTTTAGTTGCACCTCCAGCTCCTTTGATTTTCTCAATCTCTTCTTCAACAAAATCTCTCAAAACTTCGGTTTTGTCGGCTTTCCGGGACTCGACTAGTTTTCCTTTATTGTATAGGTTGATGGCAGGATAGGCGTTGATATCTTCCTTGTTGCAAAGATCTCCTTGAGTGACACAGTTGACGCTGGCCATTTTTAAATCCTTGTTTTCTTTGAATTCGGTGTACAATGTCCTCCAGTGAGGTGCGAATGCCGTACAGTGGTGACAGTAAGGCGAGTAAAATTTGATCCACCAGATACCAGATGATACATGTTCATCAAAATTGTCCATAGTCAACTCTATAGGATCCATTTCTCCTTGTGCTGGGGCTGCCATTGCCACGACAAGCCCTAAAAGCAAGCACCAGATATATGTGATTGACTTCATCGTGTGTAAAAGATATCACAGAATGACTGCCACCAAAAAAAAACGTATAAGAAAAGATTGTGTCTTCAAGTATATAAAGGCAGGTTATCAGATCTTAAAAGTTGACCTTAAATAAAACAAAAATGAGGACTTCTGGGAGGCAACTTCAGTGTCTCACATTGAAACTGGTTCACAGCGAGCTTATGTAATCTTGGCTTGGAAAATCATGTCTCAAAGTAACCTTGAAGCGTATTGTTTGTCTAGAGAAAAGGCCGAGACGGATTGACATTTAGATAATGTCACTGGCCTGAGAAATTGACTACCATGACAGATAACAAAAATTGCTGTGTTATAAAGAAGCAAATCAGTGCTGTTCTTAAGCTTTCTGAGTCAAGAAACGTTGATGTAACTTTCTTAATAAAGTGTCAACCAGATTTTTCGGCCAATTGACTGTCTGTTTTTGGAAAGCAGTGTTACACTTAGATAAATTAAGCATAACAACAATCGAAAGAAAAGACAAAGTCGGGGTTTGAATTAGAATGAATCAGAAAAAAAGCCTTCAGTTAAAAGACAGATTGGAGTAGAAAATATGTTAAAACTGGAGCTACATTAAAATGAGAATATTGTGTCATACTATATGATTGAAAACAGTGCCCTGTATGTTCTGTACGAACTTATCTGAGACTTGGCACAACATTTTCACAAGACAACTGCAGCACCAGCCAATAATGTCAATCACATACTTGCTTTGTAGTTTACAGAGTTTCGATTTGATCTGGCAATTTGATGTCATTCTATTAGTCTATAGTATCATCAATAACGTTCTATATCGGCAATCATTCTATGTAAAAGTCAATACTAAAAGTGCAATTTGGAGAAATCTTTAAGAGATTCATAGGTAGCAAAGATGATAGCATTGGAGGGTGCAGCCTTGACCAAGGTAATTCCACATCCTCTGTAAAGCGCTTTGACTCCTCCATTTCTATATATCCTGGCCCCCATTTGTACAAATCCGACTTTCGTACTAGATTTATTTCCCATTCCTTCGGTTTGAAGCCTGGACTTGATTGTGTCAGCAGGAAATAATGAAAAGTTGAAAGCAACTCCCGCAATTGCTCCTGCCACCATAGACTCACCCGCACTGATGGTCTCTTTTTTGTAATGATGACGGAACCAATGAGTGACGTATTCATAGCACCCAAACCAAGCGGCGCTTCCTCCTGCTTCTCTGACCAATGTGCCTGTTTGACCCCGCCAGAATCCAAAGATACCCTCGCGCTGATAAATGCTGGCGATTAACTTGAAAGGGCCAGGCGGCTTTAGCGTGTGAGCACTTTTGGGCGGAGATATACGAGATTCAGTACCAGATAAATGAGTGGTTGGCGTGTTAGGGTTCCGAGACTGATACAGAGACTGAACTTGCATCTGGCACTTTACCAGTTCAATCGGGGTTAGAATGAACGAAGTCATAATTCCACTAATACCACCACAGACCAAAAGAGCACCAATGGGTAATTTATCAGTAGTCAAATTCGGATAGAAGTTAGCCCCTATGATCTGTTGTGCCCATCGATAGCTAACAAACAGACTGGCACTCTCAGCAGCTGCTCCAACTATTGGAGATGAAATACCTCTGTAAAGACCTATCAACCCGTCTCGATTTATGGTTTGCTTGAAACAGTCCAAGGGACCTTTGAATTGTGGAGGCTGGTGGTCAGGCTGCGATTGAAGTCGTACCTTCACAGTATCGAACGGGTACTCGATGATTTTGGCAGTTGCGCCGGCAATAGACCCGCAAAATACGTCTATCACACTCTCTTTGAAGCTAGAAGTAGATGTCATGATTGACTTTGAGACATAGAGATGTTTATCTTCAGTACAAACGTTAATTGTAGTCGAGTCTGAAATTTGGAAAAGTTGGAAAAGTTGAAAAGCTCTTGACCAAACGTGTCCACGGATAACAAGAGATTTGGGAGTTTAAAAAAGAATGAATCAGCACCAGATACAGTCATTTTATATTGCCTTCGTTATCAGTGTAATCTAACGCGTACAAAACTACCAAATATCCTTATACATCTTCGACAGACCGGGTCTTGAATTTTCTACCAGATCGATCTGCAGTTCTGTACATAAACCTCGATCCAACGATATCAAACTCATATGTCTTCTCGTTTTCGTCTTTAATAGAAAATCGAAACAATGTGCCTTTCTTTTCAATGATACGTATACCCCCAATTTTGTGTGGCTGCGAGCGAACTACCACGACCAAATTAGACTGAGCCTCCCAAATAACGATGCCTTCAGTTCCCACAAGACTAGGATTGCGGGCAGATATCACTTTGATATATGCGCCATGAAAGTCGGCGGATGCAAGTTTCCCAGCTAGTTGTACTAAGTGTTGATCGCTAATCGATGGGACATTTGATCCAGACTGAGAAAATAATAGACCTTTTACATAGTCGTTCCACAGTTTATTTAACGGCTCGTAATTCTTGTAAACCGGAATGTCATGCTTTTCCAATAACTCGTCGGTTATTTGTATAGTCTTGTTACTTTGGGTTTTTGATGATAGTAATTTCTGAGCTGACTGTGCGCCTTTGATGAATTGCGTAAGCCCAGTACGAGCATGTGTGACGCGAGAGGGTCTGCCGGATTTTTTGTGCGTTCCTACTAATTTGACTGGTGCTGTGTTTGAATTTAATGCGGGAGGTTTTGAAGGATTTGGAGCTATCACCAAGAAAGGCTTCTGTCCACCTGTGATGCTGTATCTCTCGTTTAACAATTTATCGCATGTTTCGCTTGAATGCGATTGAATAAGAAGAGCTTTTTCAATTTCTCGGTCGTCTGTAATCTGGCTCATTGTTGATGCTGATCTGTTTTGTTTGATTCAAGTGACAATGTCAATAATGGATACACAAGAAGAAAAGAATGATCTGGGAGAAGAAAAATTAACACTCAAAAAGTGCCCAACCACATCATACACCACCATATTCATCGCCAACTGATCATGCATTTTCTTAAAAATAGGAGATTACCACTGAAATACATATGTTTTGTTCTCTGTAATACGCTGGGTTCCAAAAAATCATGTGCAAAGCTGCTTGATGATTCAACAGTTGCAATCTGCTTGAAAAGCTGGACAATGATTATAAATCTTTTTGTTTTGAAACAAATCATGTATGGACTTATTGGCCTGGAAATGCCCAATCGACTCATGCCAATAACATTAGCTACTTTTTTATAATGCGTTTGGATTGTACTATCTTAATAAACAATGAAAGATCCGGCGTGATTCTGAATGTACTGCTGGTGAGCATTTGTGGAGACCGAACGTAGCAATGGCAATTTTACACGAGGAACTATGAAGTTTGCAAGACTTCTCAAGGGCTTGATAAATCAATTAAACGTTTAAGTCAGTGTCTAATTAGTAAATGCAACTTACAGTTTCTCCAGCTTTGCTATTAGTGTTCTACTTGGTGATGGTAAGATGACCTAAATCCTAATTAAATATAGAAACCACAATATTCCCACCGAAATTAGTTTTGTTTTCTTCGCCTCTTAACACTCAACTACCATAACTACCATATCTTGGACACAACAACCTAACAGAGCAAATTACTTACGCTTCTTAAGAAACGCATTACATATTTGTCCAGATGTACAATTCAAACGTGGCACGCAAAAAATCCGAACGTTGGGTTAAAAAGTCTGAAACTTCATACGACGACGACGAATGGTATGTAGACACAAACAAGACTTGCCAGCGGCATATGTTCCTTATTAACCATGACCCCCGCTTAGGAGTGACGAAGACGACGAGTACTATGACGAACCCGCTCCCCCTTTACCTTCGATGCCTTCACATGCTAGTGTAAAGCGGTCGGAAAGTATCAACGAGCCTGCAGGACATTTTACACTTCCTAGTGAAAAGAAAAAGGCCAAAGAACAAGCAACGTCAGCTGCATCCCCCGAACTAGCACCACCAGAAAGGTTTGGCTCGCCAGAAATCCCAATCAGAGACTCAATTGTTTTACAAGACATAGACTCATTCGAAGTAGTAAAAGCTACCTCTGTAGATGTTAAAGAAGGGTCTCGAAGTCCATCTCTAGTAGAAACAAGCAAATTCGAACCAAACCATCTTCCTGAAGAAACCCCCAAACAACCATTTTTGGTACTGCCAAGTCAAAACAGGCGAAAGGTATCCAGTGAAGCCAATTCTTTGAACGATCCGAATCCGCCCTCCTCTGAAAATCACGATGCTATCAGTCATTATACCGGCGTCGCCAAAGAGAGCAACTTAAGGAATGTTGTTCCTCGAAAGCCTTCGTCGTCCAGCAATATACAAGACAGTTCCAGTGTAACCCAAGAACCAAAAATTATCGCAGATAATCATAAACTTTCGGAACCGTCTACTGGACCAACTACGGAGCCCACTACTGAAACTGATACTGATTTTGACAACTACCTTGAGAATATTGTCCAACGATCTAATCAACTAAATAGCATGGCAAATACTCCTCCTCTTTCTCGTACCCCTGACCCCATATTGTACGACACCAAATCAAACGAGCAAAAGCATGATGCAACGCATGAATCGAAATATCAACAACCTACTGACGGTTTTGAGAAGCAAAACACCGGTGTAGAAGACTATGATATCAAGAAAAATATGCTGCCAAGAATATCAGAGGTCTCAATTAACGAAGAAGAGCCTCCATCTAAAGATTTCCGAGAGTTTGATGAAAAGCGACCAAGTCTTGCTTCATCACGGAAGAGTACTACTGGTGAAGACGGTTATTACAGAGATGATGATATTTACGATTTCTATGCCGCATCGGGTGATGAGAACCAGGCAGATGCACAGGCAGATTTACCGTCGTCTCCACATCAGCATGAATCACTGTCTTCCCAAAATTTGCCAAAAGCTGAAAATGATTCTTCGTTTTTGCATACAGCTGGTTCCGTCAAGAAAGAACCTAATGCCATGGACATTTCAACCAAACGCGAGCCTTCACCATTGGATACAGCCAAGATCACTAAGCAAGATGACTCTGTTAGGGATATTAGTGAGCAAGAAGCTTACACTAGGGACGTCAAGCAGTCCGATAGTCAAACAAACAACACCACTAACGATTTTCAATCTGATGCTAGATCGCCGTTACCACTATCACATAGCAAGGTTGAATCTGAGCATAATTCTTTGAAAGCTGAGCCCAAAAAAGTAGAACGAGATCCACCTATTTCTACAGACAAACCAAGATACGGTAGGTGGGCTCCAGCTGTTCAACTCCCCGAAGAACATTTTACAGACGAAGAAGACTACGAGACAAATCAGTACGCACCACAGTTTCCTAGAAATGGAACAAAAGGCACATCTGATCAGCCCGAAACATATGCTAGAAAAATCGACGAGATTCCACGTTCAAAATCGCCAAGCGATGATAACCATGTAACTAAGTCAGCTCATTCAGAAATGCACGACACAAGTATTGGTGAAACGCAACTTTCATCACATTCAGGTGATACCCATCCTGCCATCGATCATGCTGAAACGGATTTGTACGAAATGTACGCTGCAAAAACCAATGAGACTCAATCATCTACGCCTTCAGATAATTCGTATCTTCCTTCCTCGTCGGGTTCGCGGCCTTTACAAAAATCAGAAAACAATGCACATACGTCCGAAGCTATTCCTTCTGAGCATAACTCCGATTCCTATTTGACTGCTAACTCTATTCAAGCTTCTGTTCCAGAGGTAGAGCCAGAGTCACAATATTTGAACCATTCTAATCTGGATCACAACCGCAAGGCCGTGTCTATTGAGTCTTCTTCGCAAAGACCAGTTCTAGAGCCTGAAGCGCCTAAGCATTCTACTCTAATTCTGACTCCCGAAGTACCAAGCCATGAAACATTTGTTCACAACTCATCTGGTCATGATAAGCCCCGTTATGAAGCATCGAACCACGAATTACCAAGCCATAAACCATCCATCAATGAATTGCCTGGCAATGAACCATCCAGCCATGAACAATTTAGTCATGAACCAGCTGGCTACCAGGCATCAAATCATGAATTGCCTACTCATAAAGCATTGAGTGATGAATCGAATGCTGAAAAGTCATATTCAAATACTCCTACTTTTAATTCTAGTTCTGGTCCAGATCCTTTGTCTATTGATGTTGACACACAACATGAAGCTGGTGATTATGAATCGAGCGGTGAAACTCCCATTCAACAGAGATCGCTTGAAGAAGATATTATGCAATCATTCGGAGATCGAAAGAGATTCTCGAATAAGCCCACTCCGATTGTCAGTGATAGAGTAGATTCATCAAATCCTCATTACACTCTACCAGGTAGCCCTGCTGTTCCTGACCCTGAAATTGCTGCATTGTACAGGGGTACATCTGATTATTTGGCCAGACCTTTAAGTCAATTGGGTGATGATTTTTTGCATACCAGACCTTTGTCAACACCAAAGACTAGAAACGACGGATTTCAATCTATTGATGAGGTTGTTGAAAATGATAGATTTTCGGACAGACGAGAATCAATCGAATCTTCGTCATCGTGGGAAACCGAGCAATTGGGGGCTTCGGTTGCATCTACCCTCCACCCGAACAACGGCCCAATACCTTTGTATTCAGACTCACACACAAAAGCAGTAGATCGTGATTTGGATATGGCCAAAAATCCTTCTCGTGCCGAAGATGATTTACATACTACAATGTCCAACAGCACGATTTCAGGTATGAGTACAAACGAGTCTATTTCTGTTTCAGAAGGACATAAAGCTCAAAAATACAAGTCTCTAATTTTGGACGACGACGCATTTGGTGAAGAGTTTGATGAAGTTAAATCTTTAAAGCGATCTGCTTCCCAAGAACAAAAGGATAACGAGAAATACGGATATTTGGATCGCAAAAACTCAACAACAACCAATGTCACAAGGCTGACGAATGTAGGAGCTGGACAAACCGTTGCTGACAAACTTAACAAACCTCCATACTTTGATTTTGGTACCATTCTAGCAAAGCCCAAATCTGAAGATCGCAGAAAGTTGTTCCAAGAAGCCAGAGTTCGTGAGTTTGAATACAACTCAGGGCTAGAAACTTGGTTGGAGAAGATTTCAAGCCAGACCGATTCAAGTCTCCTGAAAGCCCAGGGAGTTGTTCAGACACCTTCTGAAGCTGTGCATGCTAAATCAACTGTGCCTGTTCAGAGATCTTCTACATTTTCGGCCTCGGGACTGACGTCAGGATTGACATCTTCAGTGCTGAAGCCTTCTAACATCAAATCAAATATTGGGAAACTAAATATTTCTAGAGTTGGTGAAAAGTCGACTCATGCCGCCAAAGGTCTTTTTGCTCGGGGTAGAAAGTTAATCAAATCTGATAAGTAAAATGAAACATAGGCTTCATACCCGAATACCTCAATATATAACAGAAATGTAAATTTCACAATCTTAAAGGAGAAATGTTGAGTAGAGGAATTATATACAAAAAGAGCAATATGGATGATAAAAATAATAATATGTTTATATGATCAAGAGATATAACGGTACACGGAATTACCACCAGTTGAACCACTTAATTTTATCATAACCGCGAGTTCGACCCTATTATAATGTTAGACCTGACTGACAGGATGGCTTCAGTTAAAATACTCACCATGTAAGAGTTACCAGCGCCTTCATATTTACTTTTACGCTCAACCTCCGAAGGGCCTTCGTACTGACCAGCGCTGTATTGTTGAACCTCTGTAACACACATGTTAGTTTTCCTGATTAATCAAACAGCCATGTAACTTGTGTAGCATACCCAACTCGTTGAACTTCTCGGCCTTTCTGTCATTCAGGGCTCTAGATTTTTCGTTAATACCGTGAAATCGAATTTTGAAGCAACAAACAAATTAGTAGTTTCATACACTTTGGAAATGGCAATACCAATCGCACCTGCAGACGTAACCAGGAACCATCCTGCACTGCAAGCAAAAATGCTGTTAGTATTATTCGTAATTAATAAACGATTTCGCTTACAAAATCTTGTTTCTCATTAAACCACCAGCCATTGTTGCGTATGTGTATTATGTATGTAAAATCTGAAGACGATGTAGATTTTAGAAGGATTTTGAATTTGAGCTTTTTGATGAAGGACCGTACGGGCTTTGCTAACGAGATCTAATCCTTGCAGCGTAATGCACGGTCCGGACTTAAATATACCACGTTTGAAAATGCGCCTTGTGCCGCCACCATAAATACTACAACCAAATTCTAGGCTCATATCAACTTCGTTTCAGTTCAAGAACTTCAACCCTTCTTTCCCCGGAACCCGACTCGCGACCCTTAATTCATTCAATATTGCCGGCGTTTTATTGCTGTCTATCTGTGTGTCTCATTTGTAAATCTGAAATTGTCTGCTGCAGTGTTGCAAAGCGCTGTCTTCGTTTTTTATTAATACTCGTTTTTTTAATTTCGTTATTGAAAATTCTTTCTTTTTCATCCTCACTTTTATCGCCTCTGTAAATGCCTCCTACAGGACCTCTTATCAAGAAAAAATCAGCAAATGCTAACCCGTTACGAAGGCCGGTACCTGTGAAACGTGTTGCTGCTGCTGCTGCTCCAAAGCCAGATGCTAGTCGACCGGCACCCGCTCCTCCATTGACCAACGCGAGAGGTCCCAATGTGCTTGGAGCTGGAGGTACCGCGGCCACTCAGAAGAAGGACGCCGCCGCCAACTATAAGGACTATAAACTAAGAAGTTGTTCAGCAGACGAAGTCGCTGGACTACGACATCATATCATGAAGTTTCATGGTAAAGCTGTTGACAATTTAGTCTCTACATTTACACAACCTGTTAGATTACATAGAAAAGATCCCAGAAACATGCAGAACCAACTGACTTTGGCGGAGCTGCAAGATCGTCGAAACCGTGCAATGGGCAATGGATTACCTGTTGATTCAATTGGTAGCGACACACCCATGTCTGATGCTGATCACGTAAAATCAGAGCCAGGTGCTGATAACGCTACTGATGAGAAAGACGAAAAGAGCAAAAAAGATGAAAAGGGAAAAGCACCCGCTGAACAAGTTGATCTTTCACTCATCGCACCAGACGGAGGTGCTCGTCGATCTAAAGTAAACACATTTCAAAAGAAGACTCGTCAAGTCATTTTGGGTGATGAAAATGCTCGAAAGCTGCGTTACGAGGAGCATTACCCTTGGGTGATAGAAGATTTTGATGGAAAGAATACATGGGTGGGTAATTACGAAGCAGGACAAGCGGACAGTTTTGTACTTTTCATGTTTGATAACGATGGTTTCAAGATGATTCCAGCAGAAAAATACTATAAAATGACGCCCAGAAACAAATATCAAACTTTATCTGCTGAAGAGGCAGAAAAGCGAATGCAAAAGGGAGAGCAATCAAACAGATGGGTGATGAAGTACTTTCCAGGCGAAAATGGCGAATCCAGTAGTAAACCGACCAACATGCGTAGACGATTCAAAACAACAGATCGCGAAATTCCCGAAGAGGATTCGGTTAGAAAGCCAGACGAACACGAGGAACTTGATTACGATGAAGAGTTTGCAGATGACGAAGAAGCTCCTATGATGGATGGTAATGAAGAGGAAGTCAAAGAGGTCGAGAAGAAAATCAAAAAGGAACTACGCGGAGATTCGACAGATGCTTTGTTTGAAGAGGACGAGGAAGACAAGACCAATATGGACAAGACGGGTAAGAAGTTGATTAAATCTCTGATTACACTAGAAAACAACATCAACTACGATAGTGACGAAGATGTAAATCCTTACGCTACTGAAGACGAGAGCACTGACGAAGAAGAGGCTGCCGCTGCTGCTGCTGCTGCTGCCGCCGCTGCCACTACTAGCACGGATGGTGCGGCTCCAGCTGTTGATCCAGAGTCTGAATCCAAATCTGCTGTTCCAAATGTTAATGGTACTAATATCGCAACTGATGCGAGTGCCTCCGCTCTTGAGATCAAGAAGGAAAAGAAACTTAAAAAGGAAAAGAAGGAAAAAAAGAAGAAAAACTACAACTTTGAGATTGATAGCGCTAGTGGAAAGAAGGTTTTTACAAATCTTCCTCCTGGCATGGTTGTCCTGCAGCTTTCGCCCAAGGTGTTATCTTCATTCCCTAACAATTTGTGGAATCCTACTTTGAAACGACGAAGACTTGAAACTGACGAGCCTAAGAAAGCAAAGAAAATTAAAGTCAAGACTGAACCTACAGTTTCTGTATCTCCGATTTCAGCAGCGACTCCTGTTCCGCGACAGGCATCTCCTGAAGCCGTTGTTCCCAAAGTCGAATCTTCTGAAACTCCCAATACAGATGCAAAGGCACCTCCTGCTAATCCAGCCGATATTCTTACCAAGGAAGATGTTGTGACTGCCATCAAGACAGGCAACGTCACTACTAAGCAATTGTTGAACGCTTTGAAACCAAAGATCAGAAAACATCCTGGGAACAGTCAATTGTTGAAGGGAATCGTTCCTAAAGTGGCCAAGTTGGTAGACGGAGAGCTGGTATTGAGAGAATAGACAATTATTGTGTACACCTGTAGACTGAAATATTTATGAATCAAAAGGATATAAAAATATGCACGAATAGCGTGTGATAAGTTAATAATATTATTGTCGATTAATCTATTTACAAAACTTCCATGATTGCGTTATCATCTTTGTCTTTATCTGTTTAACATAATGAGGATCTTCAATATTTTGGAAGTCGTCTCTCATGAGCACTTAAACGAGTCTCTTACTAGGATCTTGGACAATATTAACCTCGACGTTCTTGTGCAGCTCACAAATGATAAAATAAACGTTTTGTTCACGAAGGTGATTGCTGACCTTTTTGGTGGTGAAAAAAAGCAATAGACACTCAACGTAGGTAGCAATGATTTAACTGTCGGGTTCTCTCTTTTTGTCTTTGGAGAGAAGTTGCAGCTCGTCGGGAAGCTCAAACATTCCATCGTCTTTGATCTCGTTTGTTCCCCTAATTAAAAGGGAGCAAGATGTAAGTCAAGACATTGAGTGACTTGTCAAGGACAAACATCTTGTGTAGAGAAGTGTCGAGAAAACAGTTTTTGAACGAGGAGACAACACATTGAGGTCTGATAGTAGATTCGACTCAGTAAAGACCAGCAGTTTGGTGACGGGGAAGCCGTCGGCTTTTTTCAGTGACAAAGTGGTCACTCCCTGGATGGAAGCGCGACAGATCCGAGAATCAGAAAGCTTGGTAGTCATAGTTTGTTGCTACCTTTGACAAATCAGTTTAGTAAACAGTCAATGACGGGGTACCTACTGTGAATGAAGGGGCAGGCTTTTCCCGCTGTTTCGGAGTCGGAGGCTGACGCGATAAAACTGTACTTCATTTTGAAAATCAATGTGAGGCTATTGCGCTTGGCCAGGTTTGAGAGAAGAACGGCAAAAAGGTCTGCATACCTTTTTGCAGTGTATTCAATGAGCTCTTCATTGCAAGCAAGTGACTCAAGGATAGTAGGGTTGTCACAAAAACTGACTTGCCAACAATTGGACAATAGTAGTGTTACTGGTAGTCCTTACTAGGTTCTCAAGATCACAAAAGGGCTCGAAGTCATTGTCTCTAAAATGTGAACATGCAGTCCTTACGAGTGTATCCAAGTACGATATGCCTGTCAGGTTGATCTGAGTGCAAAAATTCAAGTTAAGCTCAGCAGTTAGCCCAAGCACTCTATAATCCTCCTTTCATCTAGACTCCTACTTTAATAAGTTTTTTCAACATGATTTGCTATCTTATGGCGCTGGATCATGAATCAAATGAGTAAAACGTTTGGAATACAAAAGACCATTTTTGAATTTTTCAATACCGATCTGAATAGAATCGAAAAAAGTGTAATCGTAATAAGTCCCAATACTATATCACGTGTTAGATGATGTGGCAGGGAGTATATTCTCCTTTTTTTAGCCCCTCGGTTTTTTTTTATCCCGTTTACTTTCTTTTGATTTCTTGTTCTTGTACAATTTAGCCATATCAATTTGAGATTGATTCTGTTTATTCTGCAGAGTGGAAAGGGTTTATAAATACTCTATTGCTAGGAATAATTTGACGAAAACTCTGCGTCGAAAAGAGGTTTCATTTTTTTGGACAATATAGCACTTTCAAGATGGTTTCGTCTGTCAAGGCACAAAATTACAAACAGCTGCTGGACACCGCCAGATGCAACTCGACAAGAGGCGAGATCCCCGAGCTGGTCCGGAAAGTGATCAAACATAGTCCTCAAGACTCTGGTGAGTATACAAGGGTGTTGTTTGTACGAGGTCCATCAAAGACGACTAAATTAACACTAGAATAAGGGTTTGCGCAGACTGCCAATATCGAGACAAAGATTCTGACGCTGTTGGATACTCACGGTTTGGACTATTTGACACCCTCTGACATTTCATTTGAATCCGAGCTTCAAGGGTTTTCAACAGAAGTCAAGCAAACTGTTGATACCCCTACAGGCGATCCGGCTATTGATTTCATCAACAATACAGTGTATTTGCATCTTTTGCTTTTGCAGCGCGAGTTCGATCTCGTTACCAAGTCAGCTTTGCCTGCTCCTTCTGATACTGGCTCCGTCAACTATCTTTCAGTCAGCGCGGTGAAGCAGGCTGCCATAGTTGGCGCGGCGTTTGAAGCATTAGGCTTTTTCCCTGAAGCAATCGATTATTACAAGAGCTCTGAACCATTGGTGAATTCGCACGTTTTAAAGTTTCCCGAAGGCGTGGCATGGGCCGAACGACTTTATTATCGATTTGGATTGTTAGCGACATCACATGCATACGAAAACCAGGAACTAACTCTGTCGGCGTTGGATGGATACAGAAAGGTCACAAACGCTATTGCAGCATCTCCAACGAGAATTGCCGCGGATTCCGCCAGTGTTCAACGTCGTCTTACACTGCTCAATACCCACTTTATGTACCTGTCGTCGCTGCTGCAGCAAAATCCAGACAATGATGCAATCAGAGCACAGAGCCAGGAAATTTCGCAAACTTTCCGAGATACTTTATTTCACTCGACAGCCCCGGTGACCGCCAAAGCTTCCAACGGCCCTATTGAGCAATTTGTGGATGGTTTGTTCAAAAACTGGCAAAGCACAGTTGTATTCCACGGACCTTTGGACTTGGTTATAGATGCAAAGGGTAAACAGGAGACTTTGAAATTGTTGGCTGTTTTGCGCGAAGCCGCTAAAAAGACATTTCACTCGTGTGCTATTATGCGATACTTGACTGTAGCGCTTATTTCTATTGGAAACTATACCGAGGCACTCAATGCGTTTGATGTTTATACAGCATATCAAGAAAAGGCTCGGATCAGACTTGCAAGCATGGGCACATCCAACGGAAGTATGCAGAGTGATACAACGCCTACTGGTGACGATGACAAGTCTGTAGTGAGGGTATTTTCAAAGACAATTGATTTGATTGTGATTGTAAAGAAGGACGGAGTGTTGGCGAAGAAAACAGCGGATAGGCTTAGTAGCTGGCTGAACAACAAGGATATGATTGGGTCGCACCAAAAGTCAAAGAGTCATTTGAAGATGGAATCCGTTGTCAGTGCTGACTTGAGTGACGGGTTTGCACTGGTGTGGGCGTCGATTGGTAGGGCTTACGCGCTGTATGCTTCGCAAGCCAATACATTTGAAGAGCGCAAACAAGCATATACTCAAGCGGTATCAGCGTATGAAAACTCGCTCAATTTCAATCCCGAGGATATTGACTTTTATTTTAATTTCGGCATGTTGCTGGCAGAGAACGGAGAGGTGACTCGTGCACTGGGAATTGCCAAAGATGCTCTTCTTATTGATAATCAAAAGTACAGGGTGTGGCATTTGATGGGGTTGTTGTTGGCGGCTATTGAAGATTATGACAAGAGTTTGCAGGCTATTGGAAATGCGGTTGATATTTTGACGGCTGACTCTGAAGGGTTGAGCAGGTTGGCCGATTTTGAGAAGGAGCAGTTGTTGCAAATGAAGATGTCTGAGATTGCCGTGATGGAAGCGTCTGAAGGCATTGATACAGCTTTGGAGTTGATTCCTGAGGTTTTCAGTTTATATGGGGTTCTGCATCCTAACAACGAGGATGAATCTCATAGTAATGGACATGCTGCCGAGCATAGACTGGAGGTCCCAGATGAGTCAGGCAAATCGCGGAAATTCAAGTTGACGCCGACGTTTAGCCGGACAACAGTGCGGACGCAGCGCAGCGAGGTTGGCGGCGCTAATGGCCATACCAACGGACATGCGCGAAAGGCGTCTATGGCTATTTCATCCAAGGCTCCGGCTGCCGGGTCAGGTGTTGCCTCGTCTAACCTGTACGCACTGTGGTTGTGGACAGCCAGTTTGTACCGCCGCGGCGGGCTTTTAGAAGACGCGCGCGAGGCGTTAGCGGAAGCATACAAATTGAAGACCGACGACTCTGACATTTACGTTGAGCAAGGGATGGTGTTCAAGCAAGCAGGCGATGTGGTGTTGGCGCTGCGCGAGTTTGAGTCTGCGCTGGAGATGGACGGGTACAATGCCAAGGCCATAGTCGGGTTTGTGCAGCTTGTGTTTGAGCAGAGCAAGGTCGCTGGTTCGCCGCTGTTTATGGACGAGACGGATCGGGATGCTGCGGTGACGCGTGCGCAGGGGTTGTTGGAAGGGTTGGTGCAGAGTGGGAGCGGGTTTAATTGTGCTGAGGCTTGGTATTTGATGTCGAGTGTTAGAGAGGACGAAGGCGATACGGACGGAGCCAAGGATGCGTTGTGGCGGTGTATTGAGATTGAAGACACGCGGTCGGTGCGCAGTTATAAAGTGCTTGGATTAGAGTGGGTTTAAGGGAAATAGATAATGGAATTTTTTTGTTTGTTAATGTTATTGTTTTGGAAAGAGCGAGGAGTATTTGTGGAAAGTTGTGATTGACCGATACTTTGGTTTGTGACCTGCCTGATCCGGGAGTTACCCGCAAGAAAAATGAGATTTTTAATAAGTAAAAGATGAGCAGACGGTTGTAGGCTAGCATGTACACGCATAGTATCGGCGATGAATATGCAAATTTCAAACAGATCATCAATAGAAGTTGTGTAAGACAATGGCCGACTTTTTCAGTGTGGATGTACGTTAAATCTTTCATTATTATTATTGTAGTATTATTATTTCGTTTGATAAATGCAAATGTATAACAAAAGAGTATAAACGTGAACCGACGGGTTTGGGTGTAAGTACACGTTATGGGATTGGTTAGACACACATGGTGGACAAGGCAGAACGATACAATAAATTTTGAAAAAAACAATGTGTACAGGCAGGTGAAGACATCATGCTACAGGTGTGTTGTGTGTTAAACGGTATGTATTAGGTTGGTGTATGAGTATTCAAAGGGTGTACAGATGAAGCACGGGTCTTGGAGACGCTGAGCGGGAGACGGAACGGGTGGAGCAGTGAAGTGGAGGGGTCAGAGGGTGAGAAGAAGGAGGGAAGGTGTATAATATGAGGTACACATTGAATACGATCCAGTATACTGGACCGTTTAATGAAGATGGGTATTATGAATGAAAGGCCCTGAGAAAAGAGTGATCAAGCGGTGAATCCAAATACCCAAAACGCACTATTCTGAATTCTCATTGCTTTGATAGCGAGTCTTGAAACCTGTTTTCCTGGGGACTTTTTCAGAATACACACTTTTTCAGAATACACTTTGAAAGATCACCCTCTTTTGTCGGTTTCTGAGCCAAGCGCGCGCATGTGAACAGTGTGTAGACACGATCAATCTGGACGATCTGTACACCGCGTGGGGCGGGGGCGGGTGTTACACGCATCCGGGAAGTGCGGTGTACCAGACTGGCTACGCTTGAACTAACTCCATTTTCATTTTCATTTACGTTTGGTGTTTTCATTTACGTTTGATGTTTCTGAGGATACAAATAGAAATGAAGAATGAATATTGCTCGTTTTTTTACATAGTCCACTGTTTTCATGGTCTACCGTCATCGTTCACAATTATCTCCGCGCGGTGTGTTCTTTGGCCTTTTCAGAAAACAAAACAAAACACATTTTCATCAAATACACAAAAAAGTAAAAAAAAAAAATAAAAATAGTAAAAGGACTGGTCAACCACGAAAAAAAGTACATTTCCAGGCGTTTTAATTCATACAAAACCACAGTATACCTGAATTCCAGAACCCGCGGATTTAACATGAACCAAAAAAACAAATACCAAATAGCAACTTACACTACAGTTCATCAAAAAGACCTCTGTTTCTGGGTTGGCAATGTACACAAATTACAGATCTGCCTCTGCCGCTTCCCAAATAAAGCCTTCTTATACACAACACACACACAAAACTGTAATGAAAAACGCAATGATTGGCAAACTATAAACAGACAATACAAGCTTGATGATGATGATGATGATGAAAGAAAAAAATGTTTAAAAAGTGGGTTTGTGTACAAAAAGTGTTGCCTTTTCCCAATATACATACAAAGCAAACAAAAAGAAAAAATACAATGTACACAAAAAAACAAAAGAGACGGCGATTGAAAAAAAAAAAAAAATTAAAAAAGTTCATCTCAAGACGGAAATAAATCCATAAAAAATCAATACACACACAAAATGCGGGGAGTGTTTGTGACTACACCACTTTGCACATATGTGACGGCGTATCAGAGGCGCGTTCAGTGTGTACATAACAACAATGTTGTTGTTGTTATTGAAGGGTTACATGGTCACTGTTGGTGTACGACAAGTGAGATGAAATGCAGCGTGTACAGTTGTGTGTGTAAATATAGACAACATGGCTAATGTTGTAATTTCAAAAAAGTGACATCCAAGATGTTGTTGATAATGATGATGTTTCGGTCAGTGACACTTGTGCTGCTCAAGAAACAAATGTGTACTGCACTTGATGTACACAAACAATACAGAGATAAACAATGTGATCTTATCGCGATCTCTTGTCGTCACCACCGTCACCGTCACCGTCATCGTCATCATCATGTAAACACCGTCATCGTGTATAAACACCGTCATCAATTTTATAAGTTTTTCCACTAGTTTGGTTCATTCAATATACTTGGAAAAAAAAAGGCATCTGCTGGCCGTCGGCATATGCGAGGTGGGTGGGTGGTGGAGATGATGGGAAAAAAAGCTTTACAGTACACATTCAACGGGGAAGGAAACAGGTGGAGCAGTTTGCGGGTTAGCGTCGAGTAAGGGATTCCCTTTTCTGGCACACATGCATGCAGTAGCTTTTGTTTACATTTGTTCACAATGTGTACACACTTAAGCAAACAAAGCAGAACAAAGATGGGCGCCTGTCTAGACCCAGAAAGAGTCGACGCTTTTGTGTGAGTACTAGCTGCTAAATTACCCGAGTAGTGTAGCGTATGAGTGTGAATGCGCAAGCAATCAAAGGGAAACGAGTCCAAAGGGCAGAATGCAGATGTGTACACATTTTGTATTGTTTTTTTTATGTTTTGGTGACACCTGTACACACACATAAGTGGAAAGCAGCAGAAAAGAGGTAAAATAGCCGATTTTGGTTGAGTCCACGCGCGCGCGCAAGCAGAAATGAAGTGTACAAGTGTGAGTACTGCTGTCATGGGTGGGCGTGAGTGGGCGCGGCCTTGGAAATGGCGATGTACACACAGTGAGCCTGAATACATATTATTGTGTATACACATTGTCTGCTTTGGAGCTGGTAGTTTTGAGAGTGTTCACATCGTTGCAGTGAGAATATGGGAGTACACTTTTTGTTCAGACTATGAGGTCACCGAGGAACCGAATGAACAGACTGGTTATGTACAAACTGATGTGCCAAAAGAGTATGCAATGCTCCCATGGCCAGCAGGAGATGCAAACAGAGATCAATGATGTCGATGACGAAGATCACGGGTTTCAAGAGACGCACATACACACACCTCGCTTCTGATCTGTAGCAGTGTATGTACACAAATCTTGCTTCTTGGCTGGTTGTTTGTGTGTATTGTTTCCCACAAACCTGGGCCTGAAGAAGCGGCTGTATCCATTCATTCATTGCTCGCAAACAGAAACGAAAAAAAGAGGGATACGGAGAGTGGAGTTCCTGCAGGGGGGGGGCGAATACACAAAAGGACAAAAAGACGAGGAGGACGAGGTTAGCAGCGAAGGCAAAGGTGTGGTTACACACACACAGTGTGGTGGTGATGACGTCGACAGGGAACGGGGCTGCTGCAGTGGCATGGCGGAATCAGGTTAGCTCGGGTCCATGGGTGTGGCACCACGCAAACAAACCTTTTTGTTTTGGTGTATTTGTACACACAAGAACCTGGGCCGGCCGAGTGCTACACACAAATTCTGGACCAAGATGTGTATCAGATGGGGCTCGAAAGTACACGGAGAGAGGAAATGGGATTGTTTTGGCGAAGTTGATCTTCCTCGGCTGAATGATTAGAAAAGAGTACACATCCAGTTGTCAATCAGAAAGAAGCACCCTGTGGTCCATCTCACTTTGGATTTCATGAGTCTTTGTACAACTCCACACCGTTTATTCTTTCCAAACTTCTCCATTGAATGTGTACAAAACACCCTTGATCCTTCACCTTTAAAAAAAAACAATAATAATATATTAATCGCATGTAACTGCGTGTCGATATTATTTTGTCCTACACACAATTTTGAGTTTCTCGCTTGACCCCCTCTGCACAAGCACACACACAAACACAAGCAAGATTTTTCATATTACAAGGTTTTGTGTGTGTATGTGTCATGTATGTAAAGACACATGTGTGTGGGCACGTTGAGTTTGTTTGTTTGTTTGGGTGTGTAGACTCTCAGATTAAACCTTATCGAAAATGAATTTTTTTTTTGGCGTTATTTAGACTTTAGCGATTTCGTCATTGCTGAAAAGAAGGGTTCTTGGTTTTCAAACAAGCCTTAATTAGACACACAAGCAATGTGAAAAATAAACAATAAAATAAAGAGTTGCTCGGGGATAGTATTGATTATACACGTCACTGCGTTTTCTTCTCTTGCTTCTTCGATTCCAAAAAACAAAAATTGAGTTGTATCACTGATACACACATCTTTGAAGGATTCCAAGGTCAATACACACTGGTGGATTCATCATCATCATTACCAAAATAAAACAAGCTCCTATCCACGCATCATTACGAATTGTGCACGCAGGAAGCGCACTCAAGCATGTTTTCCCTATTCCAAAAGAGACACAGCGTAGATACACAACAATCGGAGATAACCCCCACACACAAGTTTAATTCATTTTTTCAAAAATAAAAATAAAAAAAAAACACCCGCATGGCCTCGGGATTACCTATTCCTCAATCACCATGTTTAAAGTTCACAGTTGACATCTATAAGCTTTTTCCCTCAATTCCATAATAATAATATCGCAGTGTAGTACACACAAAAGAAATACACACACATCGATTTACAGGTCCTTGTGCTCGCCCCCCTCCAACACTGTGTACAAAGATCTCACTCTATAGTTCTAAAAAAAAAAAAATCACAATAAACATTTTCATTTTATATTATGCCTCCCATTTTAAATAAATCATACATAAACATACACACAAGCCTTTCAACATCATACCACTTATTTGATATCAAAGAATGGCTTCAAGTTCTTAATCAGCAGCCAGTCGTCTCTAGCAACACTGTCTCTGAATGCAGGATCCTTCAAAACATCAATAGACTTTCTACTAATGTGAGAGTAAAGATTGTCCTTCTCATCAACATGACGGCCCCAAACAGGCTGTTGTCCGGAAGGATCAGCCAAACGCATGGCAACACCGGCATTGGTCTGGCCCTTCTTCACAACCTCGGTAGACTTGTGGTTGACTTCCAACGACACAACCTTACCCAACGGCAAAATCTGTTTGGTACCGGTAGCTGCGTCGTTCTTGACAACTGTGATGGGAGTGCCGATTCTCAAAGAACCTTGCACAACATCAACACCAATAATCATAGGATTACGCTTGTTAATGATCTGAATAGTCTTAAGAACACAGGGGTAGATGGCCTGGTCAGCGTTCTCAAGTCTCTTCTTCTCCAAAAGCTCCTTTTGGTATGCTGTGAACGAATCAAATAAATGATAAATAATATCCGCACTGAAAATCTTGATTCCTTGCTCTTGTGCGTATTGCTCGGCTTCCTTGTCAATCTTGACATCAAATGCAAGCATCAGCGCAAACTCAGGCGCCTTCTCCAGCATCGCCGTGGCTCTCATCACATCTCTCTTGTAAACAGGACCAATAGAAATAGCCATCACAGGAATCTTCATGTCCTTCAAGAAATCAAGCAAGGCTTCCAGCGAACCCAGTGTAGACGCTTGCACACACACACCTCTACCGCTCTTATCAACAGAGTCCAAAAGACCAGTCAAATCGTCCATGATATCGTCCATCATCTCCTCTTCGTCATCATCAGGTCCGACCAAAAGCAGTCTCGAACCGGCAACAGCCTTTTCAAGATCGTTGGCAGCAATCTTGACACCAAGAGCGGCCTTGACAGTCTTGTGGTGAACGTAAGCAGACTTGATACGAAGCTCACGCAGAGGCTGAGGTGTAAGCAGCGCACGAACGTTGGTAGCAATAGGTCCGTTTTGTCCACACAAAACAATTCTGTCACCCTCGTTCAAAATACCGTTCGACAAAACAACATCAATAGTAGTACCCAAACCTTCAACAACCTTGACTTCCAAAATGGTAGCCTCCAATTGCGACAAGTACATCAGTTGCTTAGACATCTTGGTTTGAGTAAGCTCCAAAAGCAAGTAAAGCAAATCAGGAACACCTTCACCAGTGACAGCAGAGGTAGGAACAATAGAAACGTTTCTGGAGACGTTCTTGTTTTGGTAGTAAAGATCAGAGTTAAGACCTTGCTCAGCAAGTGCCAACTTGGCTTGCTCGTAACGGTCTTGGAACTCTCTTTGAACAGTCGAGGACTGCTTAGAAAGAGAGTCTCTGAATGAGTTGTTGGGGGTAGTTTCCCAGCCGTAAAGACGATCAATCTTGTTAAGAGCAACAATGAAAGGTGTCTTTCTGTCTCTGAGAAGCTTGATGGACTCAATAGTTTGAGGCTCAAGACCGTGCATAATATCAATAACCAAAATGGCCATGTTACAGAGAGAAGAACCTCTGGATCTCAAGTTGGAGAAAGACTCGTGACCGGGGGTATCAATAACCAACAAACCAGGAACGTTCAACTCGAAATCAACGTACTTCTTCATAACCTCAGTCTTTTGTCTAATAGCATCAATAGGGAAGTATGTGGCACCGATTTGTTGGGTAATACCACCGGCTTCACCTTCTTGAACATTGGTTTGTCTGATCTTATCCAAAAGCTTGGTCTTACCAGTATCGACGTGACCAAGAATACAACAAATAGGAGAACGAAGATCCTTAGTGTTGGCCTTAGACATGGCCTCCTTAAGACGCTCTTCTCTCTTCTCAGCAATCTCATCCTTCTTTTTACTGGCTTGAATAGTAGCCTTTTCCAAAGCACTAGGTCCTTCAGAGTCGTCTTCTTCAACTTCAACAACAGCCTTCTTAGCAGGAGCTCTGACAATCTCCTCAACCTCTTCCTCTTCCTCCTCCTCACTCTCTTGCTCCTCTTCATTCTCCGCTTCGTTGTCAGACTCACCCAATTGCTCCCAACTATCCTTGACTTCACCGTCAGAACCAATAGCAGCCTCCCAATCGTCGATCAAAGGTTCGTCCTCAGCAGGAGCGGCCTCAGCCTTCTTCTCTTCAACCTTCTTCTCCTCAACAACAGGCTTGGCCTCGACCTTAGGCTCAGGCTTCTTCTCTACCTTAGCAGAAGCAGCAGCTTGGGGCTCAGGTGTTTTTTCTTGGGCCTTCTTGTTGGGTCTAGTCTTACCGTAAACAGGCTTCTTCTTCTTTTCACCGTCGGCTTGCAAACCCTCAACAGTGACCAGACCAGACTCAAGCAATTGCTTACGTCTTCTCTCTTGCAAAGCGAGCTGTTCCTTTTGCTTTTTGCTCAGAAGCTTACCTTGTGCACGGAGTTCCTCTTTCTTCAAACGTTCCTTTTCCTTCTTACGTTGACGAGCCTCCTCCTTCATTCTCTCCTCTTCGGCAAGCTTGGCCTCCTCTTCAGCAACCTTTCTAGCTTCCTCCTCTTCGGCAAGACGTTGGGCCTCCTGGGCTTCCTTTTGAGCCTTAAGCTTCTTTTGTAAAGCAGCGGCTACAGCAGATTGCTTACCCTTCTTGCCAGCAGGGGTTGCCTTAGCAGGAGCAGGAGTAGCCTTAGCAGGAGCAGAATCGGACTCCTTCTTAGCCTCAGCTCTCTTCTCGGTCAAAGCGACATTAGCAGCCTTTTGCGCAGCCTTCTTGGCCTCAGCAGCTTCCTTCTTCTTTTGCTTTTCTCTCTCCTTCTTTTCCTTTTCCTTCTCCTTCTTACTCTTTAATTGTAAAGTGGCCTCTTCGGCAGCCTTGGCCTCAGCAGCCTTAGCCTCCTCCTTGTCGTTCTTCTTCTTCTTAGATCTCTTAAGAGCGGACATCAAGTCGTTACTGTCGACCTCTTTCTCAGCCACATCTTCGGCGGTGGCGGTGGCGGGGGTAGATGGGGCAGGTGATTCGGTGGCGGTAGCTCCGAATTCTTGAGGAGTGGTATCCATTTGCTCATCCTCGGAGTCACTCCAGTCTCCAGCCTGCTGCTTCTTATTTCTGTATCACTATTAGTAACTTTGTAATCGATAATGAACCTGATCCATGCTCACCCCACGGTGTGATCCGGGGGACGCTGGATCCTAAACAATTGAAAACGTACTTCTTAGCCATTTTTGAATATACTACTTTGTCTTGTTACCAAACAGTCGTAGAAATGTATTTAGCTTGTATCACGAGTATCGAGCACAAGCAATTCCAGATAGGCAACGAATATGTATTCTAGTAGGAAGGGTGGGAAATCGGGAAAGAGATTGTTTGCTGATAAAATTTTTGTCACAGCAAGAGACAGGAGCCGGGTAACTGCCGACTCACAGTGACTGTACACCTCACGCACAGCAAATCGTATGGAGTCGGCCGGGTAAATTGAAAAATTTGAGATTCAGCGCCCCATACAAAAATATGACAGGGTCACTGCAAAATAAAGTGCCATTGAAACGAATTTACAGTTTATGTCGGCAATTGGTAAACAAAACAAATCTATGTAAAACCGTCGTAGTTCACCATGGATTGTAGATCTAGAATAAAAATCGCTTTTGAGATGAGAATCTTAGCATAATGGTGCCTTTAAGATCTCAAGGCACAAGGCAATGCTCAGTTATGATTTAAAGCTTTTGCCCGTGTTACAAAAACACTAAAGTAATTTTCAAATCTACGGAAAAATATATACACAAAAAAAATTTTAAACTCTTTTCTTCTTCGTCGTTCTGATATCTAAGCCCAGCACCATTCTTTATATTTAGGCCTAATCATTATCACAACCATCGGCTACGTTAAATTCTAGACATCTTCAAAATGGCGACTACTGTTGACAAGATCAAAGCCATTGAGGCCGAAATGGCCAAAACCCAAAAGAATAAGGCTACAAGTTTCCACTTGGGTCAACTGAAAGCCAAGTTGGCAAAGCTCAAGAGAGAGCTTCTGGCAGGACCCGCCGGCTCTGGCGGTGGCGGTGGCGGCGTCGGTTTCGACGTTTCCCGTACTGGTGTGGCATCAGTTGGATTCATTGGTTTCCCCTCCGTCGGTAAGAGTACTTTACTGAGCAAGCTTACAGGAACACACAGTGAGGCTGCAGCATACGAATTCACAACCTTGACCACCGTTCCCGGTGTTATTCAGTACCACGGTGCTAAGATTCAGATGCTGGATTTGCCCGGTATTATCGAGGGTGCTAAAGACGGTAAAGGTAGAGGTAAGCAAGTTATCGCCGTTGCCAGAACCTGTAACTTGATTTTCATTGTCCTTGACGTCAACAAACCCTTGCATCACAAAAAAATCATTGAGAATGAATTAGAAGGATTCGGTATCAGAATCAACAAGGAGCCACCAAACATTGTATTCAAGAAGAAAGAAAAGGGAGGTTTAAGGATTACAAACACCGTCCCCTTGACTCACTTGGACTTTGACGAAATCAAGGCCGTCATGTCCGAATACAGAATTAACAGTGCAGATATCGCTTTCCGATGCGATGCCACTGTAGATGATCTTATCGATGTCTTGGAAGCTCCTAACAGAAGATACATTCCCGTGGTTTACGTGTTAAATAAGATTGATGCGATCTCGATCGAAGAGCTGGATCTTCTCACCAAGATTCCTAACGCCGTTCCCATTTCATCAGAAAACGGATGGAACCTGGACGAGCTTTTGGAAGTCATGTGGGTAAAACTGAATCTTGTCAGAGCATACACAAAACCCAAGGGCAGAGCTCCCGATTACAACGAGCCCATTATTCTCAGAACTGGCAGATCTACTGTGGAAGACTTCTGTAACCTGATCCACAAGAGTTTGGTTGAACAGTTTAAGAACGCTGTTGTGTACGGTAGAAGTGTCAAGCATCAGCCCCAATATGTTGGTTTGTCACACGTTTTAGAAGACGAAGATGTTGTTACCATCTTGAAGAAATAAATGTATATGATCGAATTCATTTATTAACACTATTTATCTCAAATGCTGACGTTTTTTGTGTATATTCTCACTATCGCTGTCGAAAAAGTCCTCTGGCTCGTCTCGAGTCCTAGTCTTTCTGGATTTATCGGCTCCGTTGGTATAGTCAAAATTTTCGTAGGAGCCTACTTGTGTGACATCCGCAAATGTCTGTAGAATATGTTTACTCTCGTCATCCAAGCTGATTGAAAACCGTCTGCTTTGCACATACTGTATGGCCGAGATGAGCGTTATCTTTTTGAAATATATGAGCAGAGCGCTAGCTACCAACGCGCTTTGATTGTTGCCTGTCTCGCAGAATATCAGAATATTGTTGCTTTGACTCCCGTTGGTTAACTCATTCAGTCGCACAATATGACATATTTCCGCAAGAACCTTGATCTTGGACTTGTCGGGATGCTTTAATTTGTTGTGGCTGTTGAGAATGTTGTTGTAGAAAATACATCTGAACTCTGGATTTTTACTGTAGTTTTCCTTGATGGCTAACGGAACCGCATCAATGTTGCACACCGATACCAGAGTTCTGATGCAGTTTGAGTTGATGAAATTTTCATCTCTGACAACGCGCATAGGGCCAATCCAAACGCCCGGTAGAATCATCTGTGCAGTGCTGCGGTATTCATATTGCCACGGGGACCCCATAGAAGCCTCATCGAAGGGGCAAGGGGGGATAATAATCTTTGGAAAGGCAATTCTAGATCCCAAGATCTCTTGTGGACTGTTGTTAGTATCCGTGTTCATGTCAAACAAAAAAGTATAAGAAGTATATCAAAGACAGCGTGGTGACGGTTGTCAGCGTGAAAGCCGATCTAGACAAAAGAGTGTTTGTAGTGGAAGGGTGGTGCAATTATCAAGACCGAACGATGAAGAAAAAACTAGAACAGCTTTGTGCTGATACAGAAAGTTATGCTGCTATTTTTGAGTGTGTCAATCTATGTCACATGGTTCAAGTTTCAATATCTAACTAGCTAAACCAGATCGTCAACAACTCTAGCTCAAGAACTGGTGTCTACCAGTTAGAGCCAAAAAGGTAGGTTTTTCGTACCTGTTTTCAGCATTTAAAGGACTTTTGATGTGTGATTCAAAATTCTCTATTGTCATTGATATGAAGATAAAGTTTGGATCAGATTCGAGACACAATCCGGAGCTCTCGAAAGTGAGAATGATTTCCGCTTGCTTGGCCAATGGAACTTGATTAGCATGGGTTATAATATTAAAACAAGTAAATCTGAACTAGAAAAACAAGTCTTAGAAGTGCCATCAAAGCCAATGACAATTTTCTAGCTACAGAAAATTCATCGTGCTCGGCATTGACTCGCATACCTGCTTTTCAAATGTTGATAGTGCCTGGCAGCAGAAGAAACAAATGTAGGAGTTATAAGTATGATACAATATGGGTATAAGCAATAGCCATGTCAGTTACGCCAAAGTTATTGAACACTATTAACATCACATTCTGTGTGTTGCAAGTCTTTATCACATTCCCAGCGTTATACTTTTTAGTATAATTATTCAAATCATCACAAGCCTAATGTTGTATTAGAATTTTGCTCTGTTTCGGTATAGACACAAAAATGTCACATTGAAAATGTACTGAAAAGATCATGAATTTTTATCCGCACTGTGGTCTTTGACTTGAATAAAATGGTATATATAGAAGGATGTGCTCTGCATCTTTTTAAGCAAAACCGTCTTCATTCTCATCATCAATTTAACACAATGCCTTCTATCCAGCGTGTACTACATTCAGATTCTAGCTGTTTTTTGCTCCGCTTGATAGATTACTTTGAAAGAGACATACCTTCAAGATATCAAAATTCCCTTACAAAACGTGCTGATACCAACACATTGTTTATTGTTTTGTTAGGTGTTGGTGTAGGGATAATAGTGTTTGTTGTGATACTGTCTTGGTTCATATCAATGTGGGCAAGAGAGCATTCGTTCAGCTGGTACAGTAGTGATAAGCAGCCAACTGTAGAACCAAATAACTGTCCTAGATCATTCTACTCTACACGAGATGATATTGAAGAGAACTTGGAGCACCATAACACGACTCCTACAATTCCTCTGCTACCCCCATATCTTCCTAGAATCGAAATTCAAAGAGATTCTATTGCGTCGTTATTGCCGGTATATCAGAGTCCAACTAGATCCAACTCCACGGTTATATGCAATCCGCTGCCGCAATTATCTCACTTTCAGGTTTCAGCTGCTGACTCTTCACATCAAGACTTTACTCGTCCAGCTAGTAGCGTTTTATCTACTCCAACACCCGCTATTCCAGATCGCTCTCGTCGCTTGCATAGTACGTTTTCTATTTCTTCATTGTTTTCCTTTACGCCTACCGTTCAGATCAATGACCATCGAACAATTCGTCAAAATGCTGGAAGTCGTCAGAGATCTATAGCAGAACTTGCCTATGGTTTCAATTCTAATCATGAAAACTCCGCATCAGATACCACTAAAGAAAACTGTATTTCATTGAAACAACTAGACCAAATGGCCCCACAAAGGGAGTACTCAACAGTCAAATTTCAGTTTGAAAATCTAGAAATCGATGCGCAATGCAGTGTTTGTGTTTCTCCTATCGAGGATTTTGACTACGTTCGAATCCTAAAATGCAATCATGTTTTTCATTCACAGTGTATTGAGCCTTGGGTTCTCCACGAAACGTCAAAATGTCCTCTCTGTCGGAATAGTTTGACAGATTGAAGATCTTAGTCATACAAATTGATGCAATATAATCTCTCGTATATATTTCTGTATTTTTACATTTGTTCATATTATGCTATAATACCCATTGCTTAACCATCAAGGAGATCTCCGTGCTTTATCGCGTTTTCGATTGTGAAAAATGCGTACCAGTACTCAGCCGTGTTTGATTCAACGGGTAGAATCCGGAGATGTACGAGCTTTTATATTCACGTGATAGTGTCGCCACCTTCACTATATTCTGTATCTACGTCCTTTTTTTTTCTTTTCCAACTTTGTTACTTCTTGAAGATACTCTCGAGAATTGAACAAAGCTCGTCTTATTAAATCGGCACTTTAAAGACATCCGATTTGCATAAAAACACATCTGAGATATTAGAAAATGTGTTGCGAACTTTTGCTAGTTTTGATTTCCATCTTCTTCCCACCAGTCAGTGTGGCGATTGTCAAAGGCGTCTGTTCTGCGGACTGTATGTATACGACTACTGGAAACTAGGAGATTTGCTTTTACTAACACCTTTCATTTAGTTCTAATAAACATTTGTCTCTGTATACTGGGGTACCTCCCCGGCCTGATTCATAGTTGGTACATCATATCAAAGTATAATGCGCCACAACTAGAATACTACGACATTGAAGCGGGGACGCGGGTGGTTGGAAACTCTCGAATAATTGTTCAAGAGCCATCTCGTCATATCAGCCAACCACAGTACGGAAGCGTGCCTGTCAACCAACCCAGATACGAAAGTACTGGTAATGTCAACCAAAGCAATACTGCCACTCTTGGTTCGACTAGAAACCAGCAAGTTTCTTATCCGAACCCTGTCCCTCCACAACAGGCTCGACCTGCAAATAACAGTTCAAATTCTAGTGGACCGCCTCCTGCTTATTCTGAGCTCTAATGAAATTTATTCACGACATGGAGTATTTGATACAAGTACTATAAGTGGATCAGCTTATGTCTGACGAAGCGTACTGACGATTATCAGTCAAAATCTCTAACGACCATGGGCAAGCATGTATTTTTGTAACAATATAGAGATACCAAAACATTTAGTATATCGTCATTTGATAGTCAACTTCTGGACATCGATATCTCAGATTGTAAATTTGAAACGTGAAATGTAATTCGTCGGCAGGTGGCTGAAAATTTGTTATGCATCAAAACCTGATAAAACCTATAATGGATGTGTATAATAGTGAATACTGATATTGAATTATGCCGAATCAGGAAACAAGAAAGTTGCAAAGCTTGTTTGAATACTGCAAAATTGCACGCATAGATGCCTATCCCAACCAGTAATTTATAAACGCCTAAAAGATCTTTAGAATCAAAAGCGATACAAATGCCAAAATATAAAAAATAATAAAAATTAACCATCAATACGAATCAAATAGATCCAGTGCAATTTTCATACAATCATTTTCAAAAAACACTCGAGGTAATACCCTAACGATTTATCTGTAGCGTGTTGATAGGAACTACTATTGTACAGGCTGAAATAGAAAACTCACAATGCTGATATGATGTTCAATCTTATATAGAACAAAACAGCCGCATTTAGCAAATGTCGAAGAATTAGGTATGACTGATGATAACAGTTTTGTTACTTTAAAAGATATTATTTTACAAATTTGATTTATCTCTAATTTACATCATGTTTAGTTAATGTAACATGTGGATATCTATGATATTCTGCCTGTTTGAATGGACTTAAAAAGGTGAAGTATAATACGTATTTGCTAGTCAATATTTTTAAGAACAAAAAATTAAAACAATTAATTCTCAGTTTTGTATTATAAACTAGAAGCATTTATCATTTTCTGATTTTGTTATTTGGTTATGTACCGCTCCAATATTAATGATTATGCCAGCAGTCTTTTTTTATTGTGATTTTATAATTTTCAGCTATGAAAGTAGTAGTTTTTTTGACAGGCGATATGGCATTACACGCAAATTGAATCTGCATCTAGCAGTTTGAGATTCTGATTCTTGTGGTAAATGTCAACAAAACTGTTAAAATCAATGTTTATTCATAGAGATACTCAAATCATCATACATGAGGTAGTTATAATTTTATTTGTTGAACACCTGTTTTGAAATCTTTTGCAATATTTTCATCAAAGTTATATTATCAATAAGTATCAAGAAGTTCTGCCAAACATTTCAATACAATCAAAGGTTGGAGATTCAATACCTGTTCAGGCTGATCGAAAAGAAAAAAATTGGTTACACATTCAATGCTTATTGGTTACTCAAGGATCTAGTTAAACTTTACAGTCGCACTACTAAATGGCAAACCCATGTACTAAAAAGTCTATGAACATGCTTTATCAGCTTTGATATTCAAAGCCCATTGTAAGCAAAAACAAAAAATGGGGCCCAACCGGGAATTGAACCCGGGACCTCTCGCAATTGTGCTTAGAAAACCCTAAGCGAGAATTATACCACTAAACCATCGGGCCTTGAATGCGTTGTTACAAAAGTCGGTCTGTTATATACCAAAGTCGTGATAAAGTGAACTTGGGTGATATGATGGATAGTGATATTTTACAAAATTTGGTAGCATTTTATAACATAGTGAAATCTATCTTTAATAGAGAGCATTTACATAAACTTCAAGCAATTCGAGCTATCAGTTAAATGAAACAGATTCGGACTTCGCTATCAATTGAGACAATTGATGAAGAGCTAATATCATTACTATTCATCACCATGATTCGTTTCAGCAAAACAGCCCGTTGAATTTCTGACTTTGGCCCTAGACAACAGGCCCATCATAACATTGTAATTGGTGTTTTTTGACATTTTAACAGAATTATTGGATTGAGTATAGTCTGCTATCTGTTTATCATACTTCTACAAATAGTATAGTTTTATATCTAGGTTTTAATCAGATAGTTGTTGTTCGTGCTATACATAGAGTAGATGTCTACAATCTTTTAGATTTTGAGACAATAGACTGGCTATCATAAACAAGCTTTTCTCTTTTAAACGTGGATTAAATTGTATGTAATTCCATGAGTCAATACAGATACCGCATATAGCTGTATTATCCTGATTCCAATATCAGAATTCACACTCAAATATATTATGAACAATGTCTGAGTCTAAATCATGATCCTTGTGTGCTGTCATGTTCGCCCGGGTACCAAAATTCAAACGCGTGATAGTAGCTTTCAAAGACAGTGTTCTATTGTATATCGCTCAATGTCATCAATAGTTTCCATATGATTCAAAACCGGCTCATCCTGGGGTTTATCGCTAGCCTCTGCTTACAGTGAAATGTACACAGAAACACCTTTTACCGATATATAAATATTTTTGACTTCATGATAATAATAATATATTTATAATGTACCCTTCAACGTTTGTTATGATCAGGAGCAGAACAATAAAACTTTAACGTAGACTAATAAAAAATATTTGTGTGTAAATCAGAAAATTCTGTTTAAAGCGAACGCATGACGTGCATTACATTATTATTTTTTTTTGGTTCGGTAAAAATCTCGGATTGGAGACTGTGCATGATTTTACTAAAACTGCATTATTCCATTAAGGTCTTGTATTCAAAGTCCATACTTGATCGTGGTAACCATATTTTGATGCCCAAATCCGTACTGGGTCCCAAAAATTATCAATTCACAAAGCAAGGAGAAATAAGACCCGTCGTGTTGATGTCTTGAAGGGATGTAGTAGGTTCAATATGCATTCGATCGTTTCTTGCTGGAAAATTCACTGCACCCATTAACAAAATCTGTACACATCTGAACTTCCTGAGTTGCTATGGTTAGTGAATCTCCGCTTAAGTTCTCTAAATTCAGAGCACTACCGTAGCCATTTGCATGCAACATTTGAGTGCACAGCTTCGAACGGATCTAACTGTTGTTTTTGGGGCCCTCATATCCTATCTGACAATTGAAATTTAGGTTCCCTGTTGAGTAATTTAGCATGTCAAAACCTATTTTAAGAAACATTTCAGATCTTCAAAACTGAAAGCTTATCTTATTTGCACGACTTACAAATTGAGGTCAATGTTTCTTCCAAGAGCGTGGTTACAGAGAATTAAATTAAAACGTTGTAGAATTAATAAATACCAGGGTTGCTTATAATATAGATTGAGCATGCCTAACTGCAACATTTGTACGCGTCAGAATGGCATGTCCACTTGAGTTTAAATTACCAGCGGTAAAGCTGAATGTGAATGTCAGAGTCATAAAGGCCAGCGGATTCTTTCCTTGTCAGCCTTCAGTTCACAATATATGGGGCTCTTTACAGATGGGAAAGACACAAAATTGGGCTGGTGTTGTGATTGAAATCTGACCTTCAAACCTCTGCATTTAAGTGTAGTACATTTTTCAAGCATCACTTATGAAAAAGAACGTGGTCTTTAACTACCATTGTTCATGTTGTCACGTTGGTGTATATTGAGTACGACAAATTGTCTTGAAAGTTGAAATCGCTATTTACAGCAGATGTGCAGATTTTGAAATTGGTGAAGGATTTTACAGGTGGCATACATGTGTAAAGAAAGAATGTTTTCAATCGAAATGGCAAAAACACAAATAGTAATAAAGAATTTTCAATCGCTCTCATTGATAAAAGCAATGATATCTTGAATACAATGTATCAAAGAAATAATTTTTGGTTTAGCGCATCAATCTTGGAATTTTAGACAGGCTAAAGTAGAAGGTTGCAGAAATTTGTGAAAACGTACATTTTTATTCAATCGGGACTTCTATAAGGTCAGCCCACGCGTTTTTCAAAGCCAGCTCTTTTTGACATTTATTTTTAATTAAAATGGCAGAAACTGCTAGCATCAAAACAATCATTCTAACTGGCTTAGGAATACCAAACCCAAAGTCTCGTATTACTGAACAACTCAAGGGTCCGACAAGATTTTTATAGTACAAATTGTGTGAAAACCATTTTTGCATCTTAAATGTGTAATTGAAGTCTAGAGTCTGTAGCAATGTACTACTTTCAGGTCATTCGACGCTAGCTCTTCTAATTACACCAAAGACGAATCCCTTGAGTGCTAAATCGCTTTTATCATCAGCAGGAAACATCAGTAGAGCTCAAAAAGTTATAAGACGGTATAGTTTTGTCGTGCCGATACTATCTTGTCATATCAAAAATTGAATTAGTACGAGAAAAAATCATTTATTTGAAAAATGAATTCTGGCCGCTGCTTGGCATGGGGTTGCGGCAAAGTCATTACACTCTAGATTACAACTGAATGACTTCAAGTTTGAATCTATACCAAAACGTTGTACACTCTTGAAAAATTCATACTTGATACAAATACTAGTAGACCTACCAAAGTTACTTTCTGTTATATCTGAAAATTATTTATGCACCATTTAAAATATTAGATTTTCAAGATGAATTCAAACTTGTATATAGTTGGACTTGTTTGTTCTCTTAGGGTCGAACTTGTATACTCAATAGTTTGTATTCAGCAAATTTTTATGACAATAATTTATTATAGTTTCTGTCTCAGTACTACAGCCAGTGTACTATTTACAATGTAACATTAACGTAAACATTATGTGTAAAATGTCTCTGTAAAACAACGTATGATGTTTGATCAATTTTTTTATATTGGCAAAGTAGATTCTCTGGAGAGCTTTTAATGTCATCGAGTGTTCAATAGTGAATAAAGATTTTATATATAAATCATGTGCAAAGGAAAATTTGGTAATCATAAAGCCGGTATTTTGAAACGACTTCATGATGATAGCAATTCTTTTATTCCCTACATGGCTTAGAATTATACGCACTATGCTTTTAAGTAAATTCCTGTGTATGAAACAAAAACAAACATATTAGAAGATATCCAATACAAATGATATTTTTCATAGGGATTGTTGAACCAACTCCTTTTGGGTGCATTTAGTGGTTATCAGTATTAAATGATACCGAATTCTCTAAGGTTGTAACTGTTTGGCATGATGATATTATTAATCCGTCGATTGTATCTATATCTCGGAATTATATACGATGTAACTTTGTATAACACAGACCTAATAGAAAACATTCGACTTCTTTGCTTATCTCATGGATATTGACGAAGTAACACTTCATAGAATGCGTTTTGGGTTTCAGTGTTCGATGGCGCCAAAGTCTTCTTGGTCGCGACCATGTGCAAAGGGGAACCTATATGATAGAAGACTATTAATCATACATGAGAATAAAAGAGAAAATCTTGGGCTATATCCAATAGGATTTTTTGTATACTTCCTACTACTTTGCGGGAACGATTCAGTCTTGAAAAAAATTTAAAATTAAAATGTCATAGTTTTCAATTGCATAGTAAGTGATGTGCTGTAGTGTAAGGGAATAGAAATAGGCCTCTAGATACGCGGAGTATAGGGATGTTCAAGCATGAGAACGGCGGGTGACCGAGCAGGGACAATGATGCAGCATATATGTTGAAGGATCAAGTGTATTCTCGGCGAGGAACTATGATGATGATAATCTGTCTATTGTCCCTATGTCTCGGGATTAAACACAATATACCTTTAAATAAAATAACTATATATAAAACAGACACAACAGAAAACATTTATTTCATTTGCTTATCTCATAGAAGATTGACGAAATAACATCCCGCAGGAAGCGCTCTAGGTTTTCAGTGTTCGATGGCGCCAAATTCTTCATAGTCGTAACTATGTGCAAAGGGAAATCTGGGAGTCAGAAGGCTGATGACCAGAACCAACCTTTGATGCACAGCAAAACCTTTGCAGGCTGTCCCTACGGGATGCATTCAGTCACAGCATTAATCTCAAGAGCCATGGGAGTGTACATCAAGAATGTTGATGTCAATGGTGGAACCGGTTTTGGCCATTTCAAAATCTTGGTTTCCATCAAGGCTGGTGTACTTGCACTTTGAGCACAAGGCAATTTTTGAGGGTAAACTAGATATCATCAGTGAATTGACAAAATTGAATTGAATGAATTCAAGTGAAATCCGTAGGAATATCTAAATATTTTGAAGAATGTATGACAAAAGGCAATAATTGAGTATAACATAAACGTATTTCATAAAAGATAGCATACACACTAATCCATTCCCTAAACACTCTTGGCGTATACATGTTTACTTGAGAAAAATAATGCCTGAATTAGAACGTGAACTATGGTACATAAATTGTACGATTCTTCACAATGCGACTTGAATGTTACAATGTCAGATCCGGAATTCACTCAAAACAAGCTAAGATGACTCAACTCATCCTTGACAAGAAGATTTGTATTGGCAAGAATTGAGGATACGAAAAGATTATGAATTGGTTTAGTGTATTAAGAAAAAATCAGACAATTTGTACACAAGACCATTTTAGTGGGTTAAAATCAAATTTCGAAATGTTTTGAAGCAACGGTACATCAAATTGTGAACAGTTGTAAATAAAAAAATTTCATCTTATGGTTAGAACATGTAAATAAGAAGTTGATGTGTAAAGATTGGTTTTGCTTTCGCAGACTGCCAGTTCCACCGACCAACGGAGAACCTTTGAAATGATGCCAAAACAACATAGTACAGTTGACACCAGCGCTTGCAACAATACACTTGTAATCCTAATATCAACAATGGTATACATAGCCATCAAAAGTCCCCAACCTCCTTTTCTCCTGCTCAATCATCTTGTTCAGAAGACCGTCAAAGTACATTCATACAAAACTTGATAAACACATTCCAACCATATCGCCAGGTTGCACCAAATCATTATAAACTCTACAGTATTTATTCGATCCCACCAAGATGGCATTTTTGAGCACCTTTTTTCAGCGACTCTTTGGTTCCATGCATCCGACTACCGAACCATCAACCGAACCATCTACCTCTTCCTCATCCGGAATGCCCATGAGCTCCTCTGGATGCTCTTCTAAGGCTTACAATCAAAAGCCAGCTATGCACATTCGGCAATCTCAGGCTAATTACAGATCCGGAATAGGTGAACGAAAATGGCATAATCCTCCCAGAATTCCGTCTGGCTTGAGATTCGAAATTAAAGCAGACTCGGGCATTGATAACAACAAAATACCTGATATCAAAACAAATATAGCAAGCCGTACTAGATCAAAGACTCGATCCAAATCAAATTCGGATTCTGAGCAGCAAAAGACTGATACTACTTTTCTTACGCATGAACCAGAACCCATACGTAGAATAGCATCCATATCAAACAGTCAAAACAATCAACAACAAAATGTCCTGTCTTCCACCACTCTAACCACCGAAGATCCTCGTAGCAGACGACCTAGAGGTATGGAGAAGAGCATGTCTCAGTATGAAATACTGATGAGGCAAAAAATGCAGCGCGGACTTGCATCACAGGTTAACCCACAAAATTGGGTAACTCACAGACGACCAATGGAAGTCGATCATTATTCCAACACCAATAATTCGGATTCCGAAGAGCAAAACACTGATGCTAATTCAGTTACCCATGGACCAGAGTCCATACATGAACTAGTATACATTTCAATAAATCAAAACAATCAACAACAAATTCCCTCGACCTCCTCCGCCCCGACTATCGAGCATCCTTGCATCAGTCCACCAAAAAATCAAAACAATCAGCGACAAATTCCCTCGACCTCCTCCACCCCGACTATCGAGCATTCTCGCATCAGTCCATCAAAAACTCAAACCGATCAACAACAAATTGTTCTGTCTTCCCCCACCGAGAATTCTTGTATTAGTCCATCTAGATGTGTGCACAAGGGCAAGTCCCTGTATGGAACTCCGATGAAGCAAAAGATGCAGCGCAGACTTGCATCACAATCTAACTCACCAGATTGGGTAACTCACAAACGACCAATGGAAGTCGATTATTATTCCAACACCAACAATTCGGATTCTAAGAAGCAAAAGACTGATGCTAATTCAGTTACTCATGGGCCAGAGTCCATACATGAACTAGCATACATTTCAATAAATCAAAACAATCAACAACGGATTCCCTCGACCTCCTCCACCACGACTATCGAGCATTCTCGTATCAGTCCATCAAAAAATCAAAACAATCAACAACAAATTGGTCTGTCTTCCACCACCGAGCATCCTCGTATCAGTCCATCTAGATGTATGGAAAAGAACGAGTCTCTGTATGAAATCCCGATGAGGCAAAAAATGCAGCGCAGACTTGCGTCACAGTCTAACTCACCAGATTGGGTAAGACACAAACGACCAATGGAAGTCGACCATTATTCCAACACCAATAATTCTCAAAATACTCCTAGCCCTGCTAGTAATTCTACATTCAACCATGGCACTACATCATCCCCACCTTATAAAAAGCGGAAGCCCGGCCCACGCGCAGGCTCAACTACCGCTCCTTCTCCCCTAAGATAATTTTTTACTGACTTGGCACTAAATCTAAGGTCAACCTCATCACGTTTTGAGCAGTGTTTGCAAGAAAATATTTGCACTCACAAAAAGCAGAGACAATAAGTATATCAGTCTTTTTTGTACTACCGCTACAAATCAAAATCATGAAGTGAAGCAAAACATAATTAGAACGTAAACTGTGTTTCGTTAGAAATAAGTATGTAACATTGCTAATAAAACTATATTTTTTATCAGACTCAGATACTACTATTTTTTCTTACAATTGAGCTACAACGATCCAGTTATAACTTCAACAATACTTGAATAGCGCGGCCGAATACAACTGGAATTCAATATCAACTTTGTACTGCCATATTTTCCAAGACATACACTTGCTTATATACTAGGTGTCACGATGTGCCTATCTCGTTCCATAAACAACTATAGATGGTTCAGGGTTAGCGTAATTACCCTAACCCAGATGTAGTGGCGAGAAAAGCAATCACAACCTCAAACTCTTGAAGTTTGAGAAGACTTGCAACTAAGCAACATCCTACAAAGGATCATCTATCACAACACAAAAGCCTCTCTCCAAGAGTACCCTATTTGCCCTTCTACTTGCAACCAATCGGTAGGTAACAAGAGAACCAGATTAACTTATAAACATGTACTGACCTCATTAAGAAATATCATCGTTCAGTAGTTCAATCCATCAAATACGTAGATTGTGACAGCCAAAATAGCTGCCTCCTGACACTAGGCATGATTTCAATAATAATCAGCACTAACCAAGATTATCAATTACGTGAATCATGTCATTTCTAATATGTTTGCTTGACAATCTGTAAGCTTTAATTAACTATCTGCTACAATTTTTATTTTTGACAGGCGTCTCTAAAGAAAAAAGATAAAACCGACTTTTTAAAATGTTTTGGAACACTTTCAAAGCAAAATAAGAACTGACAGTGTTTATAATTACTTTGTAATGTATCTATTTTCATAAGGAAGTTAAGGTCTTAAAGCTACCATGTCTCTTGTATGAATCTACCACTGTTTTCAAGAGCAAAAAGACGGTTCTCAGCTTCGGTTTCGTCAAGTTCCAATGCTTCTTCAAATATAGTTTTCAGAGTTACACGTACCATTCGGGGCATACTACCTGAAGACCCACAGAGATAAATGGCTGATGTAGATTGGTTTAGCACATCGCCAACAAGCGCTTTTTGCTCGTATAACAGCGCTTGGACATGTACGCCGTTAGAACTTGAATACTTGAAGGGTTTATCGGAAACAACAGTGTCTCGTGAAAACGCCACAAAGAGTTTTAGCAAATCACAATGCGTATCAATAAGAGATTTCCACTCATGTTTGAAATGAAAATCGAGTTCCACACCACGACAGCCAAAGAATACGTAAATAGGCGCTTTACGAGGCACCTCTGTTTCAAACAGAGTACGAACTATACTGATTACTGGTGCAATACCTGTTCCTGTTGCAATGAGGAGCAATGGATTACCACCAGGGGTCTTGGTGTTGGAAAGATATGATTTAGACGAGTAAAGGCCATTGCGATGAATAGAGAATGGAATTCCCTGATTGGCTTCAAGTCCTGAGATGTACTTGGTACATACACCACGCCTGATGCGGCGAATAATAGTTTTGTACTTGACTATTGCCACTGAAAGCTCAATTTGAGCTTGATTCTGGGGCGATGCAATTGAGAACAATCTAGGTCGCAGCACAGGAAAAACGTCAAGGATGTATTTCGTTGGGATTTTAAGCGAACCAAATTCAGTAATAGTTTCTAGGATCGATCGGCGTGGACGGTTTGCATAATCATAAAGCTCGTCAAGTCCGTCGACAGTAGAAAACTCTTGTAACTTCTCACGTTCGCGCTCAAGGCCTTCAGAAAAATGCCACACATTTGCAAAAAAGCTACGACGAGGTATAGCCATAATATCCAAATGGTGTGTAAATAGCGAGCGTAATGTCAGCGGTGACACCAGTCCACCAAAAACGGTTTCTTCAAACTCAGATGAAACCGTAACTTTACAGTCAGCAATATCGGCCCAGCCTTGATGATCAAAAAGCTCTTGAACATCTTTTGGATCATTAGTTGGATATAGGGAAATTGTATCACCCGGATCATATGTGATGTTATCGGAGTCAGAACTTGCTTCAAATACGAGATGCCGAACGTCTTGAAAATGCGTTTTGGCAGTGATACGATCATTACTCACTACACGCCCCTTGTAAACGGTATCGCTTTCAGATTGTCGCGACAGCTGAATGTCTTTGATATCGTCAGTAGTTTGTTTTGGTTTATCAGTATGTATAGTGATAGGGAAAACTGGGGCTAAAAGCGTTTCTGTGTCGTATGCGGTAACACCATCAGGTAGTGGGTAAAGATTTTCTAGCTGAGTGCAAACCTGATTTTCCCATTGTTGGTATGATCTCTCGATCCCGTCTGAGCTTTGTTCATCACCTTCACCTCGCTCGGACAGTTCTTTGGCACCTAAATTGACCAAGCGCGCGTGAAGCTTACGAATAGCCCAGTTGTAGTGAGGATAAGAAGAGTCACCCAACCCAAAGGTGCTGAATTGCGTATCTTTAAGTAGAGTAGGCGGTAGCTTCTTGCGGAGTAAAGTGCGCCAAAAGATCCTAGCATTGCGCGGTAGCTCGCCTTGACCAGCAGTTGCGCATATAAACAATACAACAGGCTCTGATGTTAATGACGAGATCGGATATGAATCAAAAGAGTAAAGTTGAGGTCGAAATCTTGAACGCCGCAGCCGTTTGCATAGAAGCTCTGCTAAATCTTGTGAGTTTCCAGTTTCGGTTCCGTATAAAACAGGAACCGTGGGGCGTAGTGAAACTTCGCTCGGGCACATCGAAACGTATTTGAAAGAAACGAGCTATCAAATGTATCAAGAAGAAAGAAAGAGATCAGGAATTCTGGTGACGGGATTTGGAGCTCCGTACCCGGACTGTAACGCTTGCTGCGTAACTATAAAGTTACCCTGACCGGTGAATTTTTCAGGTCCCCGCGCTTCTGCTTTTTCTACTCGCCATCTCAAACATTTTCAGTTCACACTCTCTATCTACTATTCATATTATAGTTTTCAAAATTACAACAAAATTTCATGATGCTTAGCAGATTAATTGCATACACTCCCCGTCCTGCAGTTGCCAGAGCCGCTCTTCGCCCTGCTTACGTTAGATTTTACACTGAGGCCAAGAAGGACGCCGATGCCACTGATGCTTCTGAACCCGCCGCCGCTGACGCAGCCGAACTTTCACCATGTGAGAAAGAGTTGAGCGAGCTTAAGGCCAAGTTCGAAAAGAAGGACAAGGAGGCTGCTCAGTTCAAGGATCAGCTTTTGCGCAGCATTGCTGACTTCCGTAACCTTCAAGAGACTACCAAACGTGAGATCACCAAGGCTAAGGACTTTGCCCTTCAAAAGTTTGCTAAGGATCTGCTAGAGTCTGTTGATAATTTTGACCGTGCATTGTCCGTTGTCGATCAAGACAAGCGTAATGATTCCGCCAACCACAAAGAGCTCGTTGACTTGTACGAGGGAATCAAGATGACCCAAAATGTTTTCGAAAAAACTCTGGAACGTCACGGTCTCAAGAAGATCAACCCCATTGACGAAGCTTTTGACCCCAACAGACATGAAGCCACTTTTGAAGCTCCTCAGCCTGGTAAGGAACCTGGTACTGTTTTCTTTGTTCAGCAATGCGGTTTCTCTTTGAACGATCGTGTCTTGCGTGCTGCCAAGGTTGGTATTGTCAAGGGCGAGTAAATGGCTTAGTTCAATTAAAAAAGTTATTTTGCTTTATTGACAAGAATTTATCTTGTCCTTATTCTATGGGCTTTTCTTATATATCTGTAAATAGTAACACACATAATTAACGAGTTTTTGAATCATATTTATTTACAAGATGTGTATATTGAGGGTTTTTAACTATTAAGCACTGAAAACTTGATTATGTATAGCTCATGACAGTCAAATCTAATTCAGAATGCTGTCTATAGTAATCAGATTTTGGAAAAATCTTCACTAATAAATTAACGGAGTTCCAATTCAAATTCTTTAACAAGACGTTCGCGAACTTGTTCTTGAAGATCGTTGATTTCGGCATTAGTAAGAGATCTGTCCATCGATTGGAAATTGATTCTATAACATTGACTGGCACGCTTGGTCTTGGGATGAACAAATTCGTCAATCAAGCTAACATTCTCAACAAGGTCACCAGCAATGTCTCTGACAATTGACATCAAGTCATTTTCATGCACTGGCTTAGCTTCGTTTACCCAAAATGCAACATCTCTAAGAGTTCCAGGATACTTGGAATAAGGTTTGAAGCTGCTAACGGTATTCTCTTTAAACTGAGACAAAAATCGAGGATCCTGAGACCAAAACAAACGAATATCAGGAATTCCAAACAATAGCATAGCCATACGTTCTAAACCAATTCCAAAAGCCCAACTGATCTTATCCGTGATGCCGACATTGTGCAAAACATGTTGACGCTCGACACCACATCCGCACATTTCCAACCATTCACCTTTCCACCAAATTTCAATTTCATACGAAGGAGCAGTCCAAGGGAAGTAAGCTTCAATCCAGCGGGCTTTCAACGGAGCTTCAAGGTCAGGATCTCTTGAACCCGCCGCGATAGCGGCCCGGCGTGCGTTATCAAAGACGTTGGCCAAAAGAAGCTCAATAGTGCGCTTAAGATGTTGAGAAACAAGCTCGACTTCCAGGTCGGTCATGCTCTCTTCTTTAGGGTTACTTTCAACATGATAGCATGGATTCGGGTCTTCAACAATGATATTAGGTTTGGGTAATGCTTCGAGATCACGTTTGATTACATCGGTGATCGAGTCTCCATGTTCAGTTCGCGACCAGGTATACGCACCCTCCATTTGATGGAATGCCGGGTAGTGTGTTCTATCAATTGTATCTCTTCGATAGACGTCTGCAGAAATTAAGTAACCGGGCGTGGGACAGTCCTTGTAACATACACTTTCATGTGCTGAGGTGTGAGTTCTTAACAATGTATCTTTATTGATGTAATAGGTGTCTGTTTTGCTGCGACCAACGTGGTCTTCGGGGAACCCGAGAACATCAAAGTTCTCGTACTTTGAAACAACCGGATCAAACTTGTTATAGAATGTATAGCCGCCGAGTCCTGTCAGTTGTTTTTCAAACATCTCCCGCAGAATTCCAATTGGATGCGAAGGATTCAAGTGAAGTTTTCGCGTCGTTAATTCCACAATGGATGGGCTCACATTGGCCCACTCATCGGTAGGATATTTAGTTCCCAGAATCTCTACTTCGCCGGCCTGTGAGGGTCCTGGAATCGAGTAATGTCGCTGCTGAACTTTTACAGACCGCAAATTCAGCAGTCTCAAACCTGCAAAGCCCAGAGCTGAGCTTCTATTTAGACACTTGGCCATGTTTGCTTTTGGATTTTTGATTGGAGAAATTCCAAAGCTGGAAAAGAAGCAGGAAATTAGCTTTAAAAACTAACCATCTGCATGATCTCCAAAATATTTCAAACACGTGACTACAAGCCAATCACAGAGGCTGTCAAAAAAGTTTTCCTTTTTCTAACCACCATCGTTCGTTTCCGATCCGTCATCACCAGCGTTTGTTCACCATGCTGTCGTCTTTTAAGAATAGCCTGTTTTCGGCTTTTAGAGCTGGTATGTAGAAAGAAACTTACATGTTTGACTCACAAACGCGAGCTAATCGTTTCTGTAGCTCCTTCGCAAGCTCCTAGAACTACTATCAGATTCAAGCACGAATACGCGCCGAGATTCGTCAACCCTGGGAAAAGACACAAAGGCAGAGTACCCATTAGAACTGGTGGATCAATCAAGGGTTCTACTCTTGAGTTTGGTCAGTACGGTCTCAGACTCAAGTCCGATGGTGTTCGTCTTGCCGCCATCCAGCTCAAGGAGGCTGACAACTGGTTGATGAAGACTGTTCGTGCTTCTGGTGGTAAACTGATCAAGCGTTTCCAAACCAATATTGCTGTCTGTACCAAGGGTAATGAGACTCGTATGGGTAAAGGTAAAGGTCCTTTTGATTACTGGGCTGTACGTGTTCCTACTGGTAAAGTTCTTTTCGAAATCAACGCCCCCAACTTACACGAAAAAGTTGCTCGTGATGCTTTCAGAATTGCTTCTGACAAGCTTCCTGGTATTTACGAGTTTGTAACTCGCGACGATAAGCCTATGGCCGGATTCCGTCAAGTTGATCCCAGTAAGAAGGATATGACTGTCTGCGAACAAAAGTTGGCCAACCCCACAAAGAAGATGGCCAATCTCTTAAAGTCCAAACAGAACTTCTACAAGACTTACAGTCGGATATAAGGAACCCATATGCTGGTGTAATGGTATCGCTTTTCTTTTTTGTACATACGTAAATCCTGATTTAGTTTAAAAATATTTGTTTCAACAAAACACGGAGGTTTCTCGGTTGGCATATGATACCTACTACTCAAAGTTCTCAATGATTTGCATGTACTTTGCAATCATTGCTTCCAAGTGGAAAATAGCTTTACTTCCTTGACGCAGTCTATGATCGTAGTGTGCACTTTGCTCAATGATCAAAGGCCCAATATCTGGTGAGACTTTATTCAAAAGCGCAAAGGTGATAGATTTGAGAACCACAGTAGGAGGAATACAGTGTGAAAGCAAGTCATATAAGACAGTTCTGATAGCCATGAGAGTTTGAACATTACGAGATTTAACGATGTCGTCAGCAATCTTACTAACCACAATTTCCCAGTCTGGTGGCGGAATAGGTGTTGTAAGAGAAATATTTGAACTTTGGGCATACATTGCTTCAAATATCAGTAAAGCTTTCCGCAAATTGCGGTCGGAGTAATTGGCGATGTTGGCGAAAATAATTGCTTGTTCAGTCTCATCTTTAGGCATTGGAATTCGCTCCTTTTGGGCTACCACAGCTAAAGCATTTGAAATGTCTGATACAGAAGGTGCACCAACGCGGATCAATAGAGTTCTTGATTTAATGGGTCCGATGATATTTGAGGTTGAATTGGCAAGTAGTACCAAACGAAGATTATTGGAGTATTTCTCCATAGTACGACGCAGGGCTGATTGAGCATCTCGCGATAGTGATTCGGCTTCATTAATTACTACCACTTTAAACTTTTGCCGCGATCCAACGTTGACTTGTTGCGTTTGACCAATTTCTTTCAGAAGATCTTGAATAACTACTCTATCGTTGTTTCCCATGTCTGATGGAGTGACTTCAATATGGAACACACTTGTCACCACTGTAAACTCAACTTTTTTTGAACTAGATACTTGAAATACCCGCGAATTGATCTTGATTTTGTCGGCGCCTGGTCCGTACAGTTCTCGCAACATCGACATTACCCGTGTCTTTTTGCCAGCTCCAGATGGTCCATAGATGAGAACATGAGGAAAGTCAGAAGAGGCGGTAAGAGACTTGAGTTGCGCTGACAGGTGATCATGATATGACAATTGATCTAAAGATCGTGGACGATACTTGTCGACCCATAAAGACATTTTGTGTAGATTATGCGTTGCCGATACGTGATGAAGTTATTGAAGTTCTCAAGAGTGCAAAGTTTCCGCTTTTTCAATTTTCTTCTTCGCGTTATTGACGCGAAAATAAAAAGTAAGCACGGGTTAGGTCAAACGCGTCAAGCTCTTGAACCAAGCTGACGCGCACACTAAGAGTGGCCTGACTAAGCCTCGTACGTGAATAGTCCAATGTATAGAAGCTTGGATGATGGCACAATTTTGAGTTTGATGAGGTTCCATGCGGCTAGTACACAATAGCCTGCCTTATACACATTGTCTGCGGAATCTTTTTGGAGTTTTTCAAAAAGTTTAGTTCCATATTTTTCACTTTTCACACCTCTTTTTTTTTCACGCCATTTCTTCACCAGTTCGCTTTCAATGTTCATCATACCTCCTTCTCAAAAGCCATTAGCTTCGAGCCAAAATTGCCCACCGGGATCGAATCCAATGGTGGTGGCCAATCCGGTCGAGGCTCAGATCAACCTTGATGCCATAAACCCAGTTATTTATAGTTTAATAGCCTTCACCGCCCCAGAAGGCACATACGAGTGTCGCAGATGTATAAAAATGGCTGTTCCCACCAGATCCGTCGGATGCCAGAAATATGTCAAACTATCAATAATAGAACCTGGTCCTGTTTCCTGCGCTCCAAATGGAAACGTCGCTAATGCAAACGTCAATACTAATAGCAGCAACAACGCTACCAACACTGGTGGTAATCCACGCAGGTCGTGGTTTTTTGGGGGACCGAGTGTTGCAAAAGCCGAAAAGCCCAACAGACCAAAAACCAGTTTGACCAAAAACGGTTCAGTATTTATATCAAAGACTATCGTGCACGAAAAGACTACAATTGTATCGGGCGAGACCTACTTTCTAGCTGCCAACTGTGGTCGATCCATCAGTTGGTTCGACTGGTCCAACATGTCTGATTTGACCGCAAATACCACATCTAAAGACTACCTTAGCAAAATCTTATTTTCGCGAGACATCCCACTATGCCACGATATCAACACATTCACATACGAATCGCAAGGGACACTGGACATGATCGTCGGAATGTCTTTAGGAGATCTGATTTGGATAGATCCACAAACCAATAAATATAATCGAATCAACAAAAATGGCGAAATACTGGGTCGAGCTAACTCTGTAATGGCGGTTCAGTGGCTCCCAAACTCACCCAATTTATTTCTCTCAATCCACTCAAATGGGCTGATCGCGATTATGGACAGAGATCGAGAAGAATGCCACTTTGTGGTGTCCGGAGGGATGTCTAACTACGACCCCCAGCGGTCTACAGAAAGTATAAAAGTCATCAAGTCTATTACTGCTAACGAGGGTTCCTCGTCACAAGGTTCCGGCTCCTCTGCTCAAACAAATCCCGTCGCTGTATATAAGGTTTCGAACCAGAAACTTACTTCCGCCACATTTTCTCCAGATAAATCCACTCTCGCCATCACCAGCGTAGATGGATACTTGCGATTTTTCAACCTCCAGTCAGAACTAGTTACTGATATATTCAGTTCCTACTATGACGGTATTCTCGACTGTGCATTCAGTCCGGATGGAAAGTATCTAGCCACTGGTGGTAAGGACGATTTGCTTACCATTTGGTCAGTGGCAGGAAAATGCGTAATTGCTCGAGGATGTGGACATCAATCGTGGGTCAGGAAAGTTGCATTTGATCCGTACAACTGTGATGGATCATTGTGCTACCGTATTGCTTCCGCAGGAGATGATGGTGCATTAATATTATGGGACTTTTCCCCGCGTATCTTACGAAACAGATCAAAGCTCAACAAATCTTTATATAGACACAAGGGCAAGACTAACAGCATTGATTCAAACGCTGCCAACGTACAAGTATATCTTCAACAACAGCAGCAATATCTCAAAGAAAATCGCCACAGACAACCATCGACAGTAAGCGAAAACAACACGACTATTGACGTGGAGCTCGAAGCAAATGCATGTGAAGCTCGGACAACCCGATTTCACGATTTTGTTGGTGTAAATCAGGTTCCTAGCATCCCCCCAGTAACACTAATAAAATTAATAGATCAGGGCAGCGCTCCGTCTCTCAATCCCGACGGCTCTATTCTAGAAGATTTGCCGACAAGCTCTATAACCGACTTGAAGTTCACGAAAAATGAAGTCATTGTTGCAGGAGGAGACAATGTAATTTGGAATTTTGAAAGGCCCAGCGCATCTAAATTTTAAAGAACTTTGTTCTTTGAACTTTGGTGTTTTTATGTATAAACCTGATTGTTCAAATAGACCGTTATTGTTAAATTTAGAATAGAATTATGTACTGTATTAATGAGATGTCCTTGCTTTATAGTTTCTAAGTTACCAGGCTCTTGAGTTTTTGTTATGATGAGCTGATTAGGGACAAGTAAGAATCATCTCGGGATAGATGCTACAAATTGTGTTTAATTAAGCTTAGTGATCTCATGCGTTTTGGATCTGACGCCATCTGCGTGCGGCCATTGTAAGGCTCACTATTATTTCACCTGCAGCAAAAGTGTGCATGCTTTACAGATGTATCATCTCCTATAAAACTTAGGCTCAGTATCAAATACTACAATCATGAGAAAACGCTATATAGACAGTATCTACAAGATGTATTAAAAATCAATAATATTGTGTCAAGTGTATTGTCAGAGAGGTACCACTGATTTCAAAATCATTGATCAAAAATTTCACACACTTGTCACGGTTTTAATTTTAATTTTTACAGAAGATAAGAGAACAAGAAGAGAATTGTTATTATTATTTTGACCCTCGCCATCATTAGAGCATGAGAAACTGGCTGTACAGTTTCAACTACTTGAGATCAATTTTTGATTTGAGAAGGCTAACAACCTGCTTCTCTCTATAATGTTTTTTCTACCCAAAAATGCAATAATTTCTTAGGCACTGGATAATAAAACATGATCTTTTTACGTTGGTAACTTGATCATTGAAAAATGTACTATTATAATCATAGTGATAATACCTGTCAAAAAGGCTGTTTTGATTCACCGACTGCTAGTCATGTTTTCCTCATGCGTGACAGGCTTGACAAGTTATGGTATTTGCCGATACTCTGGGAACTCAGTAGCATCACAAGCTTCATATTTGCGCCGTAAGTGTATTTTGGCTTAAGCTTAAAAATAAACTTTCAAATTCCAAGTAACTGAAATTATTAAATGCAAGTTATCACAAACTTGTTTATTGAAGATCTTATAGCTACTTTATCATATCTCATCCACTTAGAATATATTATGGAATTTTTGTTTGAATTTGTCTGTTGCAATTACCGGGAATCGCCAGTATCACCGCAAAATTTAACATCAAACAAAAACTTTCATGGCTTCTCTCAGAAAAAAGTTCTTTTCAGATCAGCTATCAATCAGCACTTTACATAGACTGATCGCGTGCCATTTCTCAGAACAATTCCGTAATCAGCCTTGACTGCCTATGTGATTATATAACAGCCACTCTAGTTGTGACGTAATATACACACAAGTTTGTATGTGTTCCAGCGATGGGTTCGACACCCGGGCCTCTGCAGCTAAATTAAAGTTTTTCTCCCGAACCCTCCTCAGCATACACTGAGAATTTTCACCCCAGGATCTGTTGTACTTGATTGCCCGTCGGCTGCTTGTTTGTTTTTCTTCTTCTTCCTCATCCTCTTTTTGGTATGTCTTGACAAAAGCCTCCTACTTGGCCCAGTGAATTCTCGCTCTGATTCTTTTTTGCACTTGCTAACGAATATAAACACAAAGATCAGTTTTTGGACACTTACAATCAAAATACGCTCATTAACAATGATGGCTCCTCCATTTAATTTAGATTCGCAAGCTATTAGCGGCATTATGGGATCCATCTCTATTGCATGCTGGATCATCGTTTTCACCCCACAGCTATACGAGAATTTCAAACGTCAAAGTTCAGAAGGTCTGTCGTTAACTTTTGTGGTCCTGTGGCTGCTCGGTGATATTTTCAATGTGCTGGGCTCTGTTTTGCAGGGTGTCCTTCCTACAATGCTTGCCCTTGCCATTTACTACACCTTGGCCGACATTGGTTTGTTACTTCAGTGTCTGGTTTACGATCGCCGTGCTTCTTCTGTTGCCGCCAAAGTTGGCGTCGAGCATCTTTCTCCTGCTACCCCATTGTTGGACGAAACCGCACCATTGCTTGACAGTGAACCCGCACCTCCCACCAGCCGTAACGTTTTCTTTGATCTCAGCGTGGTCGTTGCTGTTTTTGTGACCGGATTCTTGGGATGGTACTTCACTCAGAAAGACTCGGATCCCAGTCCTGGTGCCGATCTTGAATTTGATATTCTTGGCCAATTTTTCGGTTACTTGTGTGCTGTATTCTACTTGGGATCACGTCTACCCCAGATCATCCTTAACTTTGAGCGTAAGTCGTGCGAAGGTATTAGTTTCCTGTTCTTCCTGTTTGCCTGTCTAGGCAATTTGACCTACGTCATCTCCATTCTTGCAAAGGATCTGAGCGCTAAATACATTCTCGTCAACTTGTCATGGCTTATTGGAAGTGTTGGAACTTTGGCACTGGATGGTGTTATCTTCATTCAATTCTGGATCTACAATAAAGATTAAATCTCAACATAGTTGTATAGAGATATCCATTTATTTACGTTGATTTGATATAGTTTTTAGATGAGTCACAAAAACTTTTTGGTAAAACACCAATGCCCATGCTGTTATATCAATCTGCTTTTGAATTTTTTCCACGATTGGTCTTTTGTAACAACCACTGTAACATACTTTTTTTTCTTGTTGCCTTCACGCTTCGTCTGAGCATGGGCGCTATCTGAATAGCTTTTATGATACCGTAAGGCTGGATGCTTTAAAACTTCCACTCTAAATCTTTTACTGGCTTACAGTGCGAATACGCGATCGATTTGCTGTTTAGATCTCGCTAAAGCGCCACCAGCGGTCTCTTGAAATGTACACTGTAGATTAATGACTCATACAAGTTACAGAAAAGCATCAATCAAGGTATCAATCTTGATTTGGTTGTTGATTCAAACAAATACCGTTTCATATTACTTTTACTAAAAATTTCGTATGTTTTGGTGTTTTGGAGCAACTTGAAGCGAAATTGACAAGTTTTCTTTTATATGTCTCAGTTACATGGGTTGTCGCTGTTGACCATCATGGCACTTTTACTATGCTACTTGTTTTTGCGTACAACTGTGCTGACAGTTCAATTAAAAAATTCGTGTTGGTAAAAGGTGCGGCTATCACAACTTAGAAATACATTCCATTTTTTGTATGCCCCAAACATTGGATTTTCAGACTTTTCAAATAAGCATATTGGTATTTGTATCAAGCGTCTAAACAACATCGATGTTACTATCAACAATTTTGAAACATTCTTTTCTAACAGATTTAGTTTTTCAAAGTTGATTTCTTTTGTATTTAGACGAATAGATCGATATGTACACTATCGGTTGCCCTAACTAGCTCTCTGAAGCCGGGTAACATTAATGCCTCTTTAAATACAAAATGTTTTGCACATACTATACCTTTTCCTCTTTATGTTTTTTAAAAATGATGAAATTTACCATAAACTTTATTATTAAAGATAGGAAGAGCCTTCTGATTCATAAAGTGATCTTAAAAATGGAAAAATATTTCTGAGAAAATAAAAAACATTGATATGAATGATTTGGACGTGTAAAATGTACACGTTTGATTCTGTGTAGACTGTGAGGAAATTGGAGATTTAAGAAAAAATAGTATTATACTCGAAAAAAACTTTGTTTAAATGCTGTAGAACCCAATATATCCAGTACATTGAAATAGAATACATGAACGTTTAAGAACTCTTCTTGTTATCGATCAGCAAAGGCTCATCGCCGTTGCCCTCCCAGACCAAGTCACCGTCAAGTTTTTTTCCGCCGTCCAGTTCATGTTGAGAAATGGTTCCTCGTTTAACGGATTCACCTTTTTTCTTGAGAATATCCTCAAGGGTAGTGTCTTCATCGCAAAAAATCTTGAGATGGTCGGCAATCAAATGCCTGTTCTTACAGCTGGGGCATTGAACCAATACTGTACCGTGATGATAACCTTGTTTACTGATATTGTGTGAAGATCGGGTATCGCACTTTTTGCAAGTGAACTGAAGATGGTATGCCGGCTTCTCAACTTTGCCGATAGGAGTTGATTTGGGAGGTTCGGTGTTGCTACTGTTGAATCGCAGGGCGGGCCGGGCAATCGCAGAGACGCGAGGCAGATAAGAGCTGGTAAGAGGTCTAGATGCAACCAATGAGCGACGAACTAATTGTCTGAACATGGTGAGAATGTGATGTGGAATCGAGAGTAGATACAAAGGTGATGGCTGAATTTGTAAACGGGAAATTGGGAGTGTAACTTTCTAACTTCTCCCAAGTATTTGTAAAAAAAATACCCATCGCCGTTTTCGATTGTCTTAGAAATCTGTAGAAACATTGTTAGGCGATATAAATTTCTTACGTCTTTGAAATCAGACACTGACTTTGATATGGCTGTGCTCTTTAGTTGAACTGCAAACGGTATAGGCAAAACAGTCTTGTGTACTGATAGTTAACTTTAAATCAAGAAAGCGTGGTGGCAATCATGATTTGACTTTTACGACTGGCAGAATTAAAATGCAAGTTTGATTAATGTTTGCACTTATGTCTGTATCGTAGTTTGTACTTGTTGGTAAGAATTGAGAATCTATACTGAGTTTGTGTAGTAACTACGACGAAACTTTCATCATTTGATTGAAATGATAGTGTATCAGCTCTTTGCTTCGACACAACCAATGCTACACAACTTGAGTTTGTTAAACTCAGCTCAGCATAACATGAATCAATAGACAATTTGGCAAAGCTTATCGCTTTTTTATTCAATGTTACAGATGAACCATGAGAAGCATGATCAAACGGGATTCGGGTAATTATAATATTGAACAACAATTTGACGTTTAAGTACATCATGAAATCATTAGTGAGCTTTGACAGCGTCAGGACAATCCACTTGAATTGCAGACCATTGTCAACTATATACAATAAAATAGCTATTAATTGTGTTTATGTTTGCAAAGGCGTTTACAAACCGGCTTCTGTATATCCTTCAAAATCAAGAGCTGTATCTGTTAACACGATTGTTATATTTTTACCCAACTGTTCACTATGAGATACCTCTAAGCCTACTGTGCATAGATGGAACATTGGATAAAAAGTTGCATCAATTATAGAGCGTATTCTGATTTTCTTTGACTGGGTTCGCGTTTGGCAATCTTTACACTATTTGCCCCAAAGAGGTCAAGGCTCATGATGAAAAGACTTGAAATAATTACGCTCAGATCAAATTCTCAATTGTACCACATCACGAGTCTGAAAGTCATGATGTGAATAATTTCAATGCAGAAAGCGAATGTAGTTGTCAAAATGCTGTCTTTGAACTGATCTATTTTTTGGTATTTAAAACAATGGTTTTATCGTAGCAATTTTGATAGCATTTAAATGATATATTTCAACGTTTTTATACTGTAGCTGGCAATAATCATCATCTCTATCAATATGGGTTTCTTGGATTTCATATCTAATTTCTTAGCCAAAATACCTTGAAAAATTGATAGGACATTTTTTATCCGAGTATTTTTGAGGAATCCCGTACAATGGATCAAAAGTAATGAATTAGTATTAACCTTTTTGGACTGACAAGGATATTCACATTCAACAATTACCATTATACATATTCCGAGTCTTGTCATGTTCATAGTTTGGCTTCAACATCAACAAATGTATTCACACTAATGTCTTTACTGATTTGTTCAATCATCCAAGAAATGCTATATTTCTTGACTAGTTTTCTTTATCAGAATAGCTTGCCTGTTTCTGATAAAAATAACCCCACTTCAAAATAATCCAAAACAGATTCCAGGGCGTGATTTCCGGCCAAAGTTGCGGGATAAATTCAATCATGGTGCTGCCCTGATTAGCTTGCCAAATCATAAAGTCGCTGAACCGCTCAACCCCGCTTGAACGCACTAAGATGTCGAGCGGCGGTGAGTCGCCAAAGTACATGTGCGATTCTAGCTGTGCTTGATCGATATCGGAAGCGGGCATCTCGCCCTTTTCGACTTTGCGCACGAGTTGTTGAATTGAGTTGGCAATATCGTCTCGAGATGTATATGGAAGGCAGATGTTAAGCACGGCCCTGATTAGAATGATTGCGTTAGATTTGGAGAAAATTGGGCGTGAACTTGTTAAGGTTGAATGAAAAAATACTCACTTTTTGTTGTGTGCTGTTTGTTTCGTGACTTTTTCTATGGTCTCGATCAAATCTGGTGGTAGCAGTTTCGTATTTCCTAGGATTTTGATTGAAATGCCATACTGATCAGCCAGATCACTAATCAAAAGATAAGTTAGCAATACTGATTATAATATAGTTTAGATCGTACACACCCTCGTTCTATGACCTGTATTAGTTTCGACTTGAGAATTTCCATCAATGAATCCACTTCGTACTGAGATCGCTTGAAGTTTTCAATTGAAAATGCGTAAATGCTGACTGTATTGATGCCCGTGTTATAGCATAGCTCCAACAGCTTGCTAAGACTCTGGAATCCGGCGTTGTGGCCCTCTCTTGTTTCCTGGTTGTGCATTTTGGCAAACCTCCGGTTCCCGTCCATGATGAAAGCTATATGCTGCGGCACAGGGCCCGCTTTTAACACATTTGCCAGGAAATTTTTAGCGTGGTACTGAAAAAACGATAGTCCTGGTATCGCTGATCTAGTTTCGGTCTTATTACTCATTGTTATATATGTCTTTCTGTGTGTGAATTGGTGTGGGTCGCCGAGGAGTCGGGAAAATGATTTTGTTAGGAAAAAGTCTAAAAAAATATTTTACAAGTAAAGTGAAAGTCAAATGCGTTGTACACTTTTTTTTTTCGGTTGACTGGAGTGGAGACCCTTTTGGGAGTTGGAAATTCTTGGCTCTGTTGAACACTTGCGCGAAACAGAAAAGCCAACGGATCAGGGATGCAACAACTCGACTTGATCAGAACTTTTGATTCGCTTTTTGAGTGTGAGCATGTATCAAGCAACAGTCAAATAAAGTTCTCAATGTTGTCACTTGGCAGGTGACACAAAAACTTTTGTTCACACTGTCAAACAGGATGGAAAGAGCGCCAATCGCCCTAAAATCTAGATTATGAGAGGCTGAAATTAATTATTATAGTATTTGAGTCTAATGAAATATATTGTTCTATCAACAACGATACATACTAATTTATAACTAGACACAGTTTACGTTCTAATTATGTTTTGCTTCACTTCATGATTTTGATTTGTAGCGGTAGTACAAAAAAGACTGATATACTTATTGTCTCTGCTTTTTGTGAGTGCAAATGTTTTCTTGCAAATACTGCTCAAAACGTGATGAGGTTGACCTTAGATTTAGTGCCAAGTCAGTAAAAAATTATTTTAGGAAAGAAGGAGCGGTAATTGGATTTGCGCGTGGGACGGGCTTCCATTTTTTATAGAGCGGGGATGATGTAGTGCCATGGTTGAATGTAGATTTGCTAGCAGGGCTAGGAGTAATTTCGGAATTATTGGTGTTGAAATAATGGTCGACATCCATTGGTCGTTTGTGTCTTACCCAATCTGGTGGGTTAAACTGTGATGCAAGTCTGCGCTGCATTTTTTGCTTCATCGGAGTTCCATATATGGACTCGCTCTTTTCCATACATCTAGATGGACTGATACGAGGATGCTCGGAGGTGGAAGACAGACCAATTTGTTGTTGATTGTTTTGATTTTTTGATGGACTGATACGAGAATGCTCGATAGTCGGGGTGGAGGAGGTCGAGGGAATCCGTTGTTGATTGTTTTGATTTTCTGATGGACTAATGCGAGAATGCTCGATAGCCGGGGTGGTGGAAGACGAAGGAATTTGTTGTTGATTGTTTTGTTTTATTGAAATGTATGCTAGTTCATGTATGGACTCTGGCCCATGAGTAACTGAATTAGCATCAGTCTTTTGCTTCTTAGAATCCGAATTGTTGGTGTTGGAATAATAATCGACTTCCATTGGTCGTTTGTGAGTTACCCAATCTGGTGAGTTAGACTGTGATGCAAGTCCGCACTGCATTTTTTGCTCCATCGGAATTTCATACATGGACTCGCTCTTTTCCATACATCTAGATGGACTGATACGAGGATGCTCGGTGGTGGAAGACAGACCAATTTGTTGTTGATTGTTTTGACTGTTTGAAATGGATGCTATTTTACGTATGGGTTCTGGTCCATAAGTAAGAAAAGTAGTATCAATCTTTTGCTGCTCAGAATCCGAATTTGATGTGGATCGAGTCTTTGATCTAGTACGGCTTGCTATATTTGTTTTGATATCAGGTATTTTGTTGTCATCAGTGCTCGAGTCTGCTTTAATTTTGAATCTCAAGCCAGACGGAACTCTGAGAGGATTATGCCATTTTCGTTCACCTATTCTGGATTGGTCATTAGCCTGAGATTGCCGAATGTGCATAGCTGGCTTTTGATTGTAAGCCTTAGCAGAGCATCCAGAGGAGTTCATGGGCATTTTGGATGAGGAAGAGGTAGATGGTTTGGTAGACGAAATCATGAAACTGGGGAATCTTTGGAAATAGGTCTTAAAAAATGCCATTTTGGTGAGATCAAATGAAAACTGTAGAGCTTATAATGATTTGGTGCAACCTGGCGATGTGGTTGGAATGTGTTTATCAAGTTTTGTATGAATGTACTTTGACTTTCTTCTAAACAAGTTGATTGAACAGGAGAAAAGGAGGTTGGGGACTTTTGATGGCTATGTATACCATTGTTGATATTAGGATCACAAGTGTATTGTTGCAAGCGCTGGTGTCAACTGTACTATGTTGTTTTGGCATCATTTCAAAGGTTCTCCGTTGGTCGGTGGAACTGACAGTCTGCGAAAGCAACAACAAACTTCACCCAACAACTTCTTATGTACGTGATTTATCCATAATGAATGGTTTCATTTCATTTACAACTAGTCACGGTTTGATATACCGTTGCTTCATAACAGTTCGAGATTTGATTTTAACCCACTAAAATGGTCTTGTGTACAAATTGTCTGATTTGTTCTTAATACACTTGACCAATTCATAATCTTTGTGTATCCTCAAATCTTGACAATACAAATTTTCTTGTCAAGGATGAGTTGAGTCACCTTGGCCTGTTTTGAATAAATGCCTGGTCTGACATTGTAATATTCAAGTCGCATTGTGAAGAATCGTACAATTTATGTACCATAATTACCGCTCTAATTCAGGCATTACTTATATCAAGTCAACATGTCTGCGCAAAAAGTGTTTAAGGAAACGATTTGTGTGTATGTCATCTTCTATAGAATATGTGTTTATGATATACTCAATTATTGCCTTTTGTCACACATTCTTCAAAATATTTAGATATTCCTACGGATTTCACTTGAATTCATTCAATTCAATTTTGTCAATTCACTGATGATATCTAGTTTACCCTCAAAAAAATGCCTTGTGCTCAAAGTGCAAGTACACCAGCCTTGATGCAAACCAAGATGTTGAAATGGCCAAAACCGGTTCCACAATTGACATCAACATTCTTGATGTACACTCCCATGGCTCTTGGGATTAATGCTGCGACTGAATGCATCTCGTGGGGACAGCCTGCAAAGGTTTTGCTGTGCATCAAAGGTTGGTTCTGATCATCAGCCTTCTGACTCCCAGATTTCCCTTTGCACATAGTTACGACTATGAAGAATTTGGCGCCATCGAACACTGAAAACCTAGAACGCTTCCTGCGGAATGTTATTTCGTCAATCTTCTATGAGATAAGCAAATGAAATAAATGTTTTCTGTTATGTCTGTTTTATATATAGTTATTTTATTTAAAGGTATATTGTGTATAATCCCGAGACATAGGGACAATAAACAGATTATCATCATCATTTCGTGGGAAACATACAAACTTAATCACAAACTCCAGATGTGGACCCTGCGACCTGGGCTACACTTCGCCAATGCAATCATGAAACTGTCTTCTTTCTCTTGATCTTCTTTTAAATTACAGCTTTTACACTCATGTGCAACTCATTGTTTCTTCTGATTCCTTTTGCAACATGTTGACGAGACTATCTGGTTAGTGTCTGAAAATCTTGCAGCTAGTGAGATACCGGACAACTCTAGCAGGCAAAATTTCTAAGATGATTTTAGTTCATACACAACATATTCATGTTTTCCAGTACAAGCACTAGAACCAATATCCGCATCAAGACCTCCTCTAGAATTAGATCAGCCGCACACAGAAACCGCGTTTGTCCAAACGCTCATGAAAACGGTGTACACTTATGACTACGTAAAAGATAACTATGACTATGTATAAGAAGACAATCATGATCATATTATAGAAGAACATCGACTTTATCGTGACCTTGAAGAAAATGATGATTATGATCACGATTATGATAATGATGAGTATGAATAAAAATTTGAATATTATGAGTTTAAAGACGATGAAAATGATTATGATTTTGATGCTGTTGAACATGCTGGTGATGCTGATGAAAACAACACTATTAATGATGTGGTTCAAGCTGTTAGTGAGAAAGTCGAGCTTGAGATACTAACCACGGATATTGAAAACATCCAGCTTGAGTCTGACACACACTAATCAGAACTACAAATCGCTAGTATGTTAAACAATCATATTCATGAAAAAGTCTGAAAAGAGTCTGAGTTCAGAGTTTGTTTTTACAGTGATGCTGATATCTCTCTGCATACATCGTGGCCTTTTGATGCATTGGCCAAGATGTTTTCTAGAGACATCTATTGGCGCGATCCTGTCTAATATTTTATGTAGTGAGTGTACAGGTACGGTATATGCGGGCAGCTCAGTGAGTCCGTAAGGTTCCTCTGGATTTCGGGGTACAACCATGCACATACGCACTACACATTTACACAAGAGTACAAAAAAGATAAGGAGAAAGGAGACGAATAATACATTTGTGGAGGCGGATGGGTAGAGGGACATGATGACTGTTGGGTGTCAGCCAGAGTGTGATATTTATTGGATGCCAGGTAGTAACAAGACCGATGGCAAGTCTCTGAATTAATGTCCGGCTGTGTGTATTTTGTTGATGATGATGGCGATTTGTTTATTGTCTCTGTATGTAGGTGTTTCGTTGTATATATGCAGGAGCGAACAAAGGCTGATGCTGACTTGGGAGCCACCCTGTTATATGAGCCTGCACATATTGGACCATATATTGAAGCGTTGACTACGGATGCTTTGGTTAATGGAAGGTACATGGCAGCCCACAACGTTCACAAAAATGTCTTGAAGCAATACGCCGAATTGAAAGAGCGTTTTGGCTGATTTTCCAGCAAAAAACTACAATTCACACACAAAAAAAACCTTTATTTTTTTCATGAATTTTGTATGTACACTTTTCAGAGTGTTTTTGGTGCCAACAATTTCTTCAATTCTCTTGTACTTTATGAGTCTATTTATTTCTGCTTTCTCAGTGTATGATTTTTGTGGAGAATAGAGAGGTTAAAAAGGGTAGTTTAGATTGGGAGAAATGTTTTGCATTTGTTTCTTTCAATGAATTTTCATAGTCGTCCTGTACACAGATTGTTTTTTAATGTAACGTTGATCCGTTGTTTTCCCTATTATTTGTAATATCAGCAGGTACGGTTACTGAGATATAGAGATATTGTCAATGAAAAGCTGGTCCATGTCCCTCTAGTGTAATGTAAATGATATTATGATTCACGTAATTGATGGTCTTGGTTAGTGCTGTACATTATTGAAATCAAGCCTAGTATATAAGTAAGTGTATGTCTTGGAAAATATGGCAGTACAAAATTGATATTGAATTTCAATTGTGTATTCGGACACGCTATTCAAGTGTTGTTGAAGTTATAACTAAATCTTTGTAACTCAAAGTCTACATGAAAAACTTGTTCATTGATGTTCGCCGGGTGTAACTGAATACATTTTCTTTCGGGAAGGGTACGTTTACAGAGGGGTTCTGAGCCTATACAGTATAATAATATTGTTATATTCTCACAATTATTTCTTCGCATACATGCGTTATGTATTTATGAGCCTTTACTCATGTAATATGATATGGATCATATCCTGTGACTTTCCACTGTCTTACGTAGCGTGAATCAACTTACTATTCTTTTAAATTTTTGTATACACCTCAGGCACTGTACGCCAAGTTCTAAACTATCTATCAATGACACCTCTAATCTACAGACATGTCATCAGCGTCAGTCTAGGATTATTCGATCCATGTCTATCATGTGAACAATTAGAAGCAATTCTTAATACTTCAAAAACAAAACAAATCTTGAATTAATCAGTTTTAAGTCGATTTCTGGCTGACTTTAGAAGCCCTGTGTCAGACATTGCGCAAAAGTGGAATTATAAGGACAACTAGGATCTTAAGATTTATGTCATTAATGGTATTATAGTTTCCATTGCATAACGCTTGACGTAAAGGACTTAAAGTCTTCTATTATCAGTCGACTTCGGATGAGGTGTAAATCTCACTTGTCACTTGGTAGAGCCAACACAATCAACATTTTTCATGAGCAAATCTCAGCAATAAAACGGTTTGTCATTATTGACCTCAAAAGCCTATTGTCAGATAGAATCTCGAAACTGATAAATAAAACAAATCTTAATAAACGGGAAGATACATTTTTCAAACTTGTGTTAGATCCGCTTGGAAACGAATAATTGCATATCAAAGTGTCGCAGTCCAATAATGATGAAGTGCACAATATACAAGTGATATTATAAACTCGTTCTCTGATTTAATTCACGCGTCACTGAACTTTCAACTGACAATCGTTTCAATATTATTTATAAGTTCATTTCCATATCCGAGCCCATAGACTCCATTACTAAGACTCATTTAAACGATTGGCTAACAAAACGCTTGATTTCACTGACACAGCATTAGCTCAAGTCGTGAGTCGGAATCTTTTCATGTGCGGTTTATTTCATGCCAATTGTTTCATACATGAAGAGAATCGGGCTGTCAAAAGTCGATTTTGGCGATGATGCTCTATTAAATCTACATGGGGACCAAATATAACTGAAAGTCTACGCATAAACATAATATTGACAATGTAAGGTTTCACCAAACAAGCCTTTACTAACAGGTCAAAATATTATAACCTGGCCAACATTTGCGGGCAGACATGAACTAGACCTGATTTTTACACCAGTATATATTGTATAATATTCTTGTTGTATTTTTAAGGGTTGATTCAACAAATAATCGAGAGCGTTGCTGGTGATGTTTTTCACAAGGTTTTGAATCTTGAGGAAGATAGGTGTCAAAGACTCATACTTTAAGTGGAGACTGTCAAACTAGATCTAAATCTACAAGTTTGTACGCTTAGCTCAACAGTTCCACACGACAATCCAACAGCAACTCAATCATCAAGGTACGTCGTAATTACAATATTCACTGCCGTATAGCAAACTAATCTACGAAATATATAGTATACATTTCTAAATCTGAAGCTAATTTATTGTTAAAAAGGTACGCCACACAAGCCGCGGAAGATTCTACCGTTCTGGGTAGGCCGAGGAGTACATTTAAGCACACAGAAAAAAAAAGTCTTCTATACACCGCATTGGAAGTAGCCGACGGTGGACCAGCAGAATGTGAGCGTACACATACCGTACACTATTTTTTGTTCTTTCAATGGACCTGAAACTAACCACAATATCTAAAAGTGGCCGTGGACGACGCACAGCAGGCTTACGCACAGCAGGCTTCTGCGCTCGCTGACTGGTCTCAGGAGAATATTAAAAATTTATATTGGTCGTGAATATCCAGAGGAATGTTTACCAAATTTGGGAGGAGTTGTTGGAGCGGACATGATCCACAGTTTTTTTGGAGAATGGCTGGTGCTTCGAGAGACTCTGTAGGTAAACACGTCTGGACGAGTTTAAAGTGCTGCTAAATTTTATAGTTATACAATATAGTCTTTTCCTTAAATTATAGAAATTGTACCAGTTAAAGCAAAACGATGAATCTATGAGAAATGTACAGATAGTTATGATTTATGAAATAATGATAAGGAACGATAGTTTTTTTTTGGGCAAAATGCATAGATAGCGTTGCTTTCAATAAAAAGAACTATCCGTATACATACGCCACTCTCTCCCGATTTCACGCAATGCAAAGCAACGCTGCAATGCCTATTTCAAAGAAAAAAAAGGTTGAGAATGTTTCATAAACTTGTTAAAATTCAAGCTTGCACGGAATGTTTTTGGGTGGAAGCGGTGGTGGATATCAACAAAGGGCCTCTTCTTTTAAAAGCCGTTGAATACGATTTTTTACTAGTATCGCGGAATAGGATGCATTGACACTGTATCTTGTGTATCTATAGTCTAAAATTAGCTATTTACGATTTGAGGGTATTATTCGGTCAAGTCAATTGACCAAGCATCAATCTGTCAATTGTGACAGTTGTGAACGTACGCTTTTCTCGCTGTTGTAGTAAGAAAAAGGGGCCGACCTCAGAACGCCATACTTCAAGTGCCAAACCTTCTCCATCCTCCCCAAAAAACCAGGCACGCAACCCCATCGAGCCCATCGCAATATTCCCCAAACACCCACTAGTTGTAGAAAAAAAAAAAGACACCAATGACAAGTGCATTAGGCGCTAGGAGTTGCTAATACTCAAATGGACTTCGGCTAACGCATCCAAAGAGCATTCCGAGTGGTAACTGTGGGTATCTGCAATTTCGCAAACGCAGAGACCAATTTTTCGCAGAGCACAGCGACGTTCTCCCTCCCCCAAAAGCCAAAGTGACTTAATGCAACGCCGTTTCCAGATCGCCGGGGCATTTGAATATGGACGATAATTAAGGCCACTAGTGTACACATGAAACAGATATCCAGATCAGTGGCCCATTTCGCTTTGATGCTTTTTCGAGGGGTTCGTGCTGTTTATTGTTGATGATCCAAAAGGCCTCGCGAAAACGCGTCGGATGCGCAGTTCCATGTGCATATTTACAGCACACTGGTATAATTTGGAATAGAGAATTACAGAAGGGGATGTTCGGCACTTGGTATGTAGCATATGGAAATGCACAATAATTGATTCAGGGGTGTCAAACCATTCCTGCCCTGGATTATCAAGTAGACGATGGATTGCAAATAAAATGTGGATTGGATTTACAAACCGATTGCAAAATTCGGCGTTGCAGCTTCAATCAGTCGCACACATGGGCTGCTGCTGAGAATCAAGAAAGCGAGTGGTTAAAGCTGTAGCCCCCATTTTGTATGTAGGTAGGTCCTCGCTTCGAACGCCTAACTACTCCCTGATTTGGAATTGATCATAGTTGTGCAATCAGGGTTCCACCGAAATGTTGACACCAATCATACTGCCACAATGAGTTGTTGTTCAAAAAATGGTTTCTAAAGAGCAATGAATTTGTGACTCGAGGCAATACTAAGTCAATGTTTAAAACAAGACTGTGTGTAATTTAGTGAATCTGGTAACAGCGAAACGTCAAATTTTGAGTATAAAGAACTGGATTATCAGGCACCGGGGTCATTGTTTCATACAGGTTCCCTAAATTGATGTCTGATTGGATATGACGGATGGATCAATACCGAAAAACATCAGAAACGCATTTTGGTATTGACCGCTAGAGTTGGAGCACATGTCCTACAAGAGAACTCGGGGGCTTTTTTAAAAAAAATCTTACCTGATACCAATAAAAGACTTCAAGATCAATGATCATAATATTTTCATACACTGTCGCTACCCATCAGTATATTAAAATAGGCATTCGCTAAAGGCTGGGTCTAAATTACAATGTCAATACTATTTTCCAAGTCTTTTCTTCACATTTTGCACATTGGTCCATGGCCAATTTTGGAAACACCAAACGTATTCTGCGACCAGGCGATAAGTCTGTCAATTGCTAAAAAGATAGATGTTTGGTTGACACAAGACTGTATAATTCCAAGATTGATTATCATATGGCTGATTCTATTTTTTTTATCAATGTCATAATCTATTAGATCACTTACAATTTCAAGTGTTCACCCCACGTACGCTCACATTAATTCATCATGATCATATTGCCTTTTTTTTTTTTACCGTAATCTATAATATATACACACATATCAATACTCATCATGCCAAATAAACAGCATCTCTACACAACACCACAACATTCATAAACAGCCGGCGCCACTCCACTCCATCGCCACGAGTCCTCACAAACAATACTTCCACCAGTCCCGACGCCGAATCCGGCACGCCTATCTTCACAGACCCTCTGATCTCTGCGCCGCGACGGTCTCTGACCCTGACCGGCAGCACAACAGTCTTTACTGATTCCTTCCCCGCTCTATCAACTGTCGTCCGCCTTGCAGTTGACTGGCCTTCACCTGCTGAGGCAGGCTCCGTGACCAAATGGCCCAGCTGGAAAAATGCGCTACACAGCATCGGGACCACTGTCTCGACAGGGAAATGCGTATAGAACTTTGTCAAAACAGGGGTTCTGAACAGCTGTCTTGCGGAAAGCGGCGGCGGCGAGGACGAGGACGGAGGCTGGAACTGGCTTTGGGCAGGGTCGCGGGCCAGCAGTCCGAGGATCTGCGATTCCTTGGAGCCCGCTCGAGTGGTGTAAGAGTCGGATCGCTGTGAATGGAATTCAAGGGTGGTCGTAGTCGAGGACCGGTGGTTGAATGGTTGTTTGAAGCCTGCCGAGCTGGGGGCAATAGGAGGCATGCTGGACGAGATCTTGGTGGGCGGGTTGTGGTGTACTTGCGATTGTTGAGTGGCATGGTATGCTTCGTCGGACAAATCGATACGTAGATTCTGAAGCATTGCTATCGCCATCGCATTTGGATCGCTACACTCCTCAGCCGCCGTCGACTCTGTCGACTCTGAAGAAGACCCCACAAGGTACGGATTCCGCCTCAGCACCCACGGATGCGTCCTCACCTCCTTGATCCCAAACCTTTTCTCCGGATCCGGTTTCAGCAGCCCCTTCAGCAACGACGCAGCCTCCGTCGGCACCTTCGGGTTCCGCCCAAACACCAGCTCCGCATTCGCGCGCTCAGAATCGCTGCCGTTGACGTAGCAAGCGTAGTCAGGGTCGCGCTCCGGATCGGGCTCGAGCCACGGCGTGTCGCCTGTCAGCAGTACAAACAGCACGATCCCCATAGACCATAGGTCAGCGGCATCCGGCGCGTATCCTTTCTCTGGTGGCCGGACCACTTCGGGCGCGACGTAAGGGCCAGTCCCGCACACCGAAAAGCAGTTTCTTCGTTTTTTGTGTCTTTGCCCATTCGCATCTGTACTCACTAATTCATTTCCTGATGAAGACGATGACACTTGGAACAGTGCGGCAAGCCCAAAGTCGCCGATTTTGATGTTGCCGTTGGCATCGATCATCAGGTTTTCGGGCTTGATGTCACGGTGCGCCACACCTCGTGAGTGCAGAAACGCGACGCCATTGACCAGCTGCCTGAAGTAAAAGTGCGCCACGTCCTCGCCCCCGACTCCAGACCCGGGCTGCAACAGCGAAAACAAATCGCCACCAGGCGCGAGCTCCAAGAAATGGTAATGCCATTTTTGCGAATTATCATTACCCAAATCACCACTGCTACTTCTGCGTTTGGATGATGATGACGATGTCGACCCCAGACTCGACCGGAATATCGTCAGGACGTGCGCGTGCGGCGTGCACATTTTGTGAAGCAGGTACTCGTGCTGCAGCCGCTGTACCGACACCCGCATCGCAGCTGCTCGGCGCTTGTTGATCAGCTTGACCACAAACGCCGGTGCGTTGCGGTCTGTGAACCTGGCTGCGCGAATCCTACAAAGAAACACAACCATCCAAGTCGCGTCGTGTTAGCACTTTAAAAACACAACAACCACTCCAAAAAAATTGATAATGATGATGGAGGAAAGGAGACAACATACTGCGCAAACCCGCCATGGCCTAGGATCTGTCCGATCTCAATGTTTTTGAACTTGGGAAGGGGATCGTCCTCTGTGCAGAGTTCTCCCATTTCGTGTTGATCTATGTGTAGTTTTGAACGCGTGAAATTCGTGAAGTAGAAGGGGAAAGAGTGGGTTAATGTGTAGCTTAGATAATGGACGCGTTGGTGGTGTCTGTAACTTACTGCTTGGCACTTGAAGCTTGTGTAAAGAAGCATGAACGAGTGCGTTTGAGTGTTGGAACAAGTTGCGTCTGTCACTCGAAAACTCGTCTGTAGTTCTTGAGAATAGAGCCTAGTTTCAACAATATATTCCATGGCTCAAAGATCAGACTTGCAGTGCTATGGCTATGTCAAGTAAGGAAGCGTTGTTTTTGACTATCCTCAAGACCCTGAAAATTAAGAGTTTTTGCATCTTCATTCCATTCACGATATAATACCAGGAACCACCGCCTTACTTTCACGATTCACCCCGAGGAACTTCCGACGGAGATCCAATTCTGACGATCACATACCCCAGAAAAATAACGGTTTTAATATTATGTATTCATTCATTCAGGGATAATCGCGATCAAATCATGTCGATATACAATTGAGATCGCGACACTCCAGGGCAGCGTTTCGTATTTCACAAAGACGTCAATCAAATAAGAAAGGAGGTGAGCAAGCAGGCACAGGGCTTGTTTGGCTAAGCGGAAACATAAAAACCGTTGTTGTGGCTTTTACTCTGGGAACAAGACCCAGTGACAAAGGCTGCTTTAAACGCCAGCTCGATTGATTAAGTTGTACATTTTAGAGTTTGTGCTTGATTGAAGTATCGGTACTTTTAAATCTGATTGAGCATACCATATTAAGACGCTTAAATTGAACTTTCCATATTTGCGCAAATCCATCCAAACTTGTACTTTTTTTTTGTTTCTTTTTCGTTTTTCTTCTTTGCTTTGGGAGCACGATCAGAATGCCATTTGTTTCAGCCAACATCCCCTTTTTTGTATTATTCAATTCGGAAAAAACAATAAAACAAAAAAGCCATACAATACGCAAGCAGCGAAAAAGGAGATCTCCACCACCGGCACCTCCCGAAGTCCCATGTATATGTCCATCATCTCTTAGCCCATGCTTTTGAACCACATCTTCCTCCTCTTTTCCCTCGGAGATCAACAAAAAAATAAAAAGAGAGAGAAACAGATTCACATTGCCCACATGTGCGCTAATCCTTTTCTCCCCTTTTGAATCGGCAGCAGCTCAGCAATGTAGCCGTGGATGCAGCATGACGCAATGCCATGCACAATTTTGGAAATGTACATTTTGGTCTTTGTGCGTACAGATTAGGGTTCTGTATACATTGAAAAACTGTAACATTGGTGATGATGACGATGATGTTATTGTACACAAACCTTTTACAAAAAAAGATAAAGAAAACGACGCTGTTTGTAATATCAAGTGTTTGTCGCCTATTCAGTCCGGTCAGCCGATGAATGTATCGAGGATGACTGGCACAAACCCGGGTGTGACTGAAGATGCACTATCACGGGAATGGCGTACCGAAGGATTCAAAGGATCCGAAGCCTGATCTGAGAAAACAATAGCAAAAAAAGAGCGATAAAAGGTTATACACAGCAGGATTGGCAATCAGGGGGATCCGAGAACTATGGTGATCCTGGGTCTCTTTGATGCTTACAATGACTTGTGTGATGGCAGCGCAAATGTACGAAAAATAGTTATTGTTTAAGCACAGCTTGGTCTGATCCAAATAGCCTATTAGTTCCAAGCGATACAACGCATCATCGCCAGGCCCCTCTCTCCCCTTTCCAAAACGCTCATCATTTCCTTCACGTCTCCCCGCAATCACCGCCGCGTGTGTTTCGTGTTCCTGATCTTCGGGATCGCTTGCGCCGATCTCTCAGAGGGTCTTTTGCTTTTCAGAAAAAAAAAATAAAATAAATAAAAAAGACTCCACCCAATGGATAAGGATTCTTGGAAATGGGGCGGCCTGCGCGTGTGTGTACAGAGTTTGGAAGGGCTGGATTTTAGTTACCCAGTCTGGGATCATTTTACAGTCTGATAGGTTTTGTACAGAATTTGGGAATTGCGTGTGTACCTTGAAAACCTGATGGGAAAAAAAAAATATTGCAAGGCCAAAACCGACGCACGAACCGGAAACTTTTTCAGATGAAAATAGCTGGATCGAGGAGATGCCAGAGAGGTGTGGAGATCCCAACAGGCTGCTTTTGGATGCAGGAGGTCGAACGAGTGGGAAAAGAGACTGTCAGAAAGGTATTGAGAAGTGAGTAATATTTTAAATGTTGACAAACTACACTTGAGTTATGGACTGTAATTGGAAGATATGTGCCTTCAACAGGCTTTTCTACTTTCAGTCTCAAGTCCATGCTCTAAGAGAACCTTTTCAGAGACTATTCGAAACAATATTATTATTGGAATTTAAATTTGTAGTTGAGACTAATACAAAGGACAAGATGTGCACCAATTACATTGGCCCTGTTTTGTCAAAAAATTAAAAATTTGGAACAATATCTGAGGCAATGAACCGGTAGCCACTGTCTGTGTTCACTCTCATGTTTAATTTCACCGTACGCTATGGTAAATTTTTATTCTTGAAAAGGCTTGTTTAATGGAAATAGTACGATATAAACTATAAACATAAGAGAGCTGCTAGAATCAAATGCCAACGAGCTGCGATGGAGGTACTATTGTCAAAAAGCTCGTAAAGTACATAGAATAATTTCAGTCAAGTCAGAAAAGTGATGCTAAGACTCCCCGTTGCTTCCTGGTTCATGATAAGTTAGAGTTCATATGTTGTGGTCAGCACAAGATCTTTAATTCACAGTCCTGTGTACTCTCTGGTTATCCTCGTTACTTTGCAATGAAAACTAATATACAAAAACGATTGCAATTCGTGCCAAATCATTTTCATGGTTCATGTAGGAGTGACCAGTCTAAAACCAGTCATGAAAATTAGATTGTTTCTCAAGACTTGGTATCTGAATAAGAATCGGATACTCTGGATTATCGCCAAATCTTGTTCAGCACTATATAGTACCTTCCGGCTTTTATAAACTCTTTCATGTTTTTCTCGGCATTTCTACTGAATAGAGAAACACCAATTGAGCTGCGCTTTTTGCATGCAGAGAACTATGTTTATTTTTTCAAAACTTGCAAAAGTGAATTCAAACTTGAGTTAGTATGGGCTAAAAGTGATGTTTAGACTTTTGATGCAGATCAAGTAGTGTCCGGCGCTCATATGGGATTCAGAAGATCCAGAGGATCTGGGGAGAGCATTTTTTGATGACCGATGAGGTATTGCAAACAATCAGACCATTAAGGGAAGATTAGCAAAGTGATTGTATTCCAGAATATTAAAAGTTGATCATGGAAGTTTTTCTAAAAGACGCGGGATCTAGAGAAATCACCGTTTCACTGGGAGGTTTTCTCCAAGTGATGGATTGTTTATGTTGATTCTACTTGATATGATTGATTGTTTGTGTTGATTCTACTTGAAATTGTTAATCGTTTGCGTTGATCCCATTTGGAAAAATTGTCTTGAAGCACCCAGATTTCTTTATTTCAATTGAGTCAAAAGAATAAAAATTTCGCATTGACTGCTCGTTCTCACGTAGTCTTTAAAAAATTTCTCTTGTGCCAAATCCGCTTAATGAATCCTTTTTCAAAATTCTTCTCTGTTGTGTACTCTGCAATCTGAAAAATAAAAAAACGTTTAAAAATAGCACCATCAGCTCAAGTGTACTGTTCTATTCACCAGTTCCAGCAGTAACTCAACCTTACTTTTCTTATTAATATTGTTATTACTCTTTTTCAAATGCCGCTTTTTTCCATAAATATTCAGGGGCGTATTTTTAATCTCACCGTGTAACACGGCCCGTTACCAACTCAGACACAAAAACAAAAGCCCTAAAGATCTGTTAATTCTTATCCATGCCATCTAGTTTTATCCTCACTTGAACAAAAAACACCTGCATCGAGTGTATACGTATGTGTATACATCAAGGGTGTGCTTGTATTCAGACCCTCTTCCTCCGATCAGTTTCAAATGTCCGATTTCACATAGCGCACATACAGAGCCGTATTTAAGGACGGATTCGTTTGTACAATTGTCATGAGACTATTTTTGTGATTTCTTTCAATTCTCGAATGCTAGAACAATCAACGGATCATCATCGTTGTTTAATTTATACAATCAAAATAATTTTTATCTGTTCTTTTTGTAAATGTCCTGATTGCATTTAATCTAATCAGGAAAAGCTGATTCCAAAATATCACTTAGCACATACTACATCTATTATACTCACACCTACACATATCACCTGACAAATCCAACAAAACACCACCTATCCCATTTCCCATCAACTCTTTTACTACCAATCCCGTTTTCCAATACCACCACACCTGATCCACCATACCTTTGAAAAAACAACAACAACAATGTCCGACGACTACGAAATGGAGCCCACTTTACAAAACATCATTGACCAGCGGTCGCTGCGCTGGATCTTCTGCGGTGGCAAGGGCGGTGTGGGCAAGACCACGACGTCTTGTTCGCTCGCCGTGCAACTCGCACAGCACCGCAAATCCGTGCTCCTGATCTCCACCGATCCAGCACACAACCTGTCCGATGCGTTTGGACAAAAGTTCGGCAAAGACGCCGTGGCCGTCGACGGGATCCCCAACCTGTTCTGTATGGAGATCGACGCCACCGGCGCCGCACAGGAGATGGTGAGCTCTGCTAGCGAGAACAACGGCAACGGCGGAGGAGGACTGATGTCGGGCATGATGCAGGATATCGCGCTTTCGATCCCGGGTGTCGACGAAGCCATGTCGTTTGCCGAGGTCATGAAACAGGTCAAGTCCACCGACTTTGAAACCATCGTCTTCGACACCGCGCCTACCGGCCACACCCTCCGGTTCCTCAGCTTCCCCAGCGTGCTCGAAAAGGCATTGGGCAAAATCGCAGAGATCTCGTCCCGTTTCGGTCCCATGCTCAACCAAATGATGGCAATGCAGGGCGGCGGCAACAGCGCAGACGACATGATGACCAAACTCAACGAGACAAGAGAAACCATTGCAGAGGTCAACAAACAGTTCAAGGACCCGGAACTGACTACCTTTGTCTGCGTCTGTATCGCCGAGTTCTTGTCGCTTTACGAGTCGGAGCGCATGATCCAGGAACTTACTTCTTACGAAATCGATGTCCACTGCATTGTCATTAACCAGCTCTTGAACCCGGCCAAATCCAAAAACTGTAAACAGTGTCTTGCCCGCTCGCAAATGCAGCAAAAGTACTTGGAACAGGCTCAAGAGCTGTACGAAGACTTCAACCTTGTCAAGCTGCCACAACTCTCCAACGAAGTCAGAGGTGTCGAGGCCCTCAAAGAGTTTTCCAAGATGCTCGTCACTCCTTACAAATTCGAAGACGAATAAAAAAAAAAGGATTTATATAATATATATTCTTGTAATTATTATGTATAATATACTTACTCGTTGTAATGGTAGACAAGGTAGTTTGGCAGACCCCAGGGTTGGTATCCCAAACGTTTGGCCATTTTGGCGAATCCTTCGGTTTCAATCAAGTGGTAGAACGGGAAAGGAGGGAACATGGCGCCGTCACGGTGGACAGCGGCCTTGACGAGCAGAGCAGTGCCTCCCACGCCGTCGAGCGGGACCTCGACATGGGCGTCTTTGGTGGCATCGTACATGTAAGCCATGAGGGATCTGTAGGTGGGGATTTCAGCGTAGCCTTCGAGCAGGATATCGTCGTCGCCCATTTCGGCAGCGAGCTCGAGGGCCTTGTCCGAGTCCTGCCAAGAGTTGTAGTCGTAGGGTCTGATGGAAGGGCCGTCAGTGGGGTCTTCGTAGCGTTGGTAGCAGTTGGCGACGATGATGTCTTTGTCATGGCGGGCGAGGTCCTGGATCAGCGAGGCAGGGGACTCGACGATATCGGCGTCGAGCCAGAGCACCCACGAGGTCTTGGGGCCAATGGTGGTGAGGAACAGCGAGTTTCTAGCGAGGGACATGAGCGAGCGGCGGCGTTTCTGGGCAGACAGCGCGTGTCTGTCTTTTTCGAGCTGCGACTCGAGCGCAGGAGTGTCCTGTCTCAAAATGGTGACTTTTGCAAATCTGTCCTTCACCGGTCCGGACTGGACTTTTTTGACGGCCTGGTCGAGCGCCTTGAGGGCTTGGTCGCCCTGGCTGTTGGCCGGGACGATGAATCCGAGCTCGACGAGGTTGCGTGGGTAGCTGAGGCTGAGCAGGTTGCTCCAGTACTCCGGGTAGAACTTGGCCATGGGTGTCAAAACGAGCACTTGTTCTTGGTTCTTGAACGACCGCGAGGTCGAGACCAAAGAGTTGAGCTTGAAGTGCTGCACCACGTCCTCGTCCTTGGGGATCCGGCGCGCAGGCAGCTTCTGGCCAGACGAACCGCTGCTCATCACAAGGTACAGCAGGAAGCCCACTGACGCCAAAACAGCGAGTATCGTGTAAGGTTTCCTAGGCGCCATTATTCAGAGAATGTTTTTTTCTAAAAAGGTTACACTGAATTCAGTAGAGAAAAGGGGAAAAAGAAAAAGAACAAGGAGGTGTGGGATAAGAAGAAGGAGGTTTTTTTTTTTTTTCCAATTCCAAAAGTGAGATATGGACGATATCGAAAAATTTCGGCGGTTTTGGAAAAAAGTTATTAATGTTTTACACACAGAGAAACACACTCCTATGCTTTTCCTTTGCAGAAAGAGAAAGAGAAAAATAGGATACAACAATACAAAATACGTGGCGGCATCTAATAGTGCCCTTGCCCTGGAGGTGAGTTTACACATTTTTACGCGATTTTGAAGCGACTACTACGCGTCGATGCAGCAAAGGATCATTGAAGGGTTGATTGAGATGGTTTACAGTAGTAAAAACATCAAGATCTCAATTGATATAGTCGGTTTGTTTTAAAACAGATTCAACTTTTATTGTGCAATCTGTGCTCTAAAAATGCATTGTGGATAGCCCAGGGTTTCGCGTTTATCAAGCATTCAAACTGTATATTATAAGTCATATGTCATGAGTTACAAGTCTTGATGTATAAATGCCCTTAACCTGAATGAAAGAGTTGAGACTTGCGCCTTGAAATATATACCTTTGATTGCTTATATCGATTAGTGATATGGTTCTATTACGGTCTGTGGATGAATGAACGACAATGGCAGTGCCCTGTGATGCTTTAGAAAGTTATCAGTGAAAAAGTCTTTGACTGATTGACCAGAACAAGTATACATTAATGGATCAAAATCTGTATTTACGATAGTTGAACAAGTAATGAACATGTTCTTGCTGAAATGTGTAGTACACACAGGCTTCTGAACACACAAAAGTTAATCACACAACTGTCTACGTTGCCCGTTTCTTGCAATCAGAAAGAAAATCCATTCATTCTCCCAGACCAGCGCGATCCGAGAAAGTAATTGTTACTACCCGAGACCCCGACCCGACGCTTATCTCAGCTTGACCATCTCGGACCGTCCTCGAACGCGTGCTCCCAGATACGCGACCGGAATCGAAGGGTGCACTTTAGACCTTCGGAGCTTCACAAGCACGCGCGGGTCTCTCGAGTCCTTGGCCAGCACTGCACTTTCTCCCGTGTCGGAGTCCAGCGGCTCTGGATCGTAGACGAACCCGTGCGAATGGTAGAAGCTTTGTGCGGAAAGGTTCATGTTGAACACGGTGAGCCTGAGTGAGGGCAGGCTGTGGGACTCGACGTGGGAGAGCAGGTGGTGAGCGAGACGTCGGCGCTGGAAGCGTGGATGGATGTGGAGTTCGTACAAATACGTGCATTTGTCGTCGTCTTCTTCATCTTCTTCTTCATCGCTATCATCGCTATCGCTATCATCATTCTCTGATACAGACGGGAGCCAGCTGGCAAACCCACACACAAACATCTGCTCCTTTGCCTCAACCTTCCGACTCCTCAACACCTTCTCCAGTCTCTTATCCTCCCCGACCTGCCCGTCCATCTCCTTCCTTCCCTCTTTGTCAACGGGCACACTCAGCACCGCCATTCTCATCTCCTCCATCATAAACTCGTCTGTTTTCCTTTCAGAATCCCATCCCGTCCCGCTCGCGTCGTACATGTGCTTGATCCGCTTGACCAGATGGAAACACTGCCGCAGCACTGCATCAGGCACATCGCGCGACCCGTACTCGGTCATTTGGAGCCCGGGGACTCGCTCCTGGCACTGCGCTAGTCCTGTCGACAACGATGATGGTGGTGGAGTCGTCGAAGTGCCAGGCGCTGAGTCTGTTGTTCTGGCGTGTGCCATTTTTTCAATTGTCATCTGGGATACAGTCTGCACTTGATAATATTGAAACGCGTTTTTAGCTAAGCTCTTTATTTTTTATCTTTTTTTTTTTTTTTTTTTTTTTTTTCGTGATTGGGAATAGTATGTACACACAACTGTATCCAGATCGGCCCTAACCCGTTCTTCAGTGTACATCTTTCTGTATGTAGCACACGTAAATACTTCCAATCCCGGTTAAACCTGAGAGAAAACCGAGGATCATGAGACTTTTAAGAAAAAAGAATCAGAAAATGTGTATAGCATGCTTCATAGTGGTGATGACGATGACACTGGTCACACACTAGTATGTAGAATATCACGTGATAACAACTCTATGCTACTGATTGGTTGATTGATTGATAAGATCAAAAAAAGCCTATTTTCAATCAGCTCATCTGCTTGAAATTTTCTTTTCTGATTGCATTACAGACGCACTGTATATATGACAAATTAAGGTTATGGATTGATTTATTTTGTCATTTTGCAATCCACATTCTCCTAAAAATAATCTTTCTTTCGCCAATCAACATCCGCGCGAGCCTGTGTACAAACATGACTGCTGGTTGTGTATTACTTTTTTTTGTTTTCTTATAGCTTTGTCTGGGTTTTGCTTTTTTTGTTGTTATTTCATACAGATGTGTGTGTCTGTACACTTTGGTTCGTTTTTATCGTACACAAATGAGATTTCTTTTTCTTTTTTTAAATAAAAAAGGATTGCTTTTCGGGATGTTTTTGTGACTACAAAAAAAGCAACTCGTTCATTTACACAAGAAAAAAAAAACAAAATGGAGAGTCCGGGTTATATTATTTTTCTGTAGCCAAAGTGTGTACTTGTATGTACCAATGGTTTACTTTTTATAAGAGAAAAGAGGGTTGTTCAGGTCAGTCCGTTTGTCTGTATTTCAATTGATATATTTTATTTTTATTTTTATTTTTATTTTCATTCCTGTTTATTTATATAAAAGCACAGGACCAGATTCTTTTCTACAATATCTTTTTTGTTTTTGGTTTTCTTCGAAAATATATATAATACACTTGCTAGAGCACGAGAAAACAAAAATAATACATTTGTATACATGATGATGGCTATCAAGATTGAGAATTCGGGGGTGCCTGGACACCACCAGCAGATGCAGCAGCAACAGGACCAGGAGTTTCAACGACACCAGTACAGATCTTCAATCCATCAGCAACACCCTACTCCACAACAACCAATTCAACAACAGCATCAAGCAATGCAACAACACCAGCAACAGCCCTTGCCTCCGCTTCCATTCGCACGGCCCTCGGCGGAACAGCTCGCGGCGATCGAAGACCACCAGTTTTACAAACGTAACCTGTCGCTCCCCACGATCTCGACGAGCCCGGCGAGCCAGGTCCATCAATCACAACAACTACAACAACAGCAACAATCGCAACTCCATCAACAACAACAACAACAACAACAGCAACAGCAACTCCATCAACAACAGCAGCTCCAGCAACAACAACAACAGTATCAATCCAGCTACCACCGCAACTACTCCTACCCAGGCCCATCCTCCGCATCGCCATCGCAAGAGCCGTACTACCACCCCTCGCAATCCTCCTCAACCAACGCCGTCCAACCTTCCACTTCCTCCTCCACTTCCTCTTCCTCCTCGGCAAACCCACCAAACCAGCCAGGCTCGCCTGCCCAGTACAACCTGGTCTACACAACAGATTCGTTCAATCAGAACCCACACTCCCAGTTCCAGTACTTTTCCATGTCCTCCTCTGCCCATCATCATCATCCACAACAAACACCCTCCATTCACCCTCCGCCTCCTCCTCCTCCTCCTGCCAATACTGCTTCAAACTACTCCTTCGCGCCAGTCCAGAACCAATCCCTGCCCATCAACTATCTCACTCCTCACTACACACACTTGCCACCCTCCACTCTTCCACCCCACCCTCATCACCCTCATCCCACATCCTCTTCTACTTCTTCAATACACCCATCCCGCACACTCTACCCTCCACCCTCTCTACCACCTCACACCCATCAACATCAACATCACCACAACCCACCACCGCACAAATCATCAAAAAAACACGCTTGCGCAGTCTGCGGCAAACGCTTCACAAGACCAAGCTCCCTGCAAACGCACGCGTACAGCCACACAGGCGAAAAACCGTTCAAGTGCGATTTCGAGGGCTGCGGCAGACCGTTCAGTGTCGTGTCCAATCTCAGACGCCACAAAAAGATCCATGGAATCACATCATCATCATCATCGTCTTCTTCAAAATAAATAATATTGTAGCCTTTTTTTTTTTTTTTTTCCTTTTCTTTGTATAATAAAAACCCTCTCATACTTCTTTTAATAAACACATAATGATTTTAATATTCTTTTTACATCTCGGCTCCACTTTGCGTACCTGAAAATGAAAACCTTGCTCATGTCAAAAAACAACCCCTCCTTGAATGTACACAACAATAATAATACTAAAAATAACACTTGTAATTTATCACTTATCCTACATATCTATTACACTTTACTCCATGAAATCATAGTCATACTTTGTATTACCATTCAAACTCAACTTCTCCATCACATGGTCAATCTCGGCACGCACATCGGCATCGCCTTCATCGTCTGAAAGATTAGACTTGACACTTTGGTTGTCTTTGGGTGTACCGCCAGCATGCTTCGAACTCATGCGGCGCTGCAGCTTCATAGTCGTGCTCTTTCTGCGGAAATGACGCTTCTTGGTCGAAATCTCGTCGTCAAAGTACAGCTCGGCAGCAGAAATAGGAGTCTTGGGCGTTTGTGGCAAACGGCAAGTGACACCAGAGTCGTGAATCAACTTGGCAACCAGCGCTGTCCAGCCACACTGATGCGAGGCTCCAAGACCCTTACCAGTATCGGCCTCGAAAAACTCGTAGAACTGCAAGTACTCCGACCAGTTGGGATCGAAATCGGCTGTTTCGTTGCCACCGTTCGCAGCTCTGCGGCCACCATTGTCAGAGTCCTTGGTGAACAAGTTGATCAGACGGTGCTGCAACACCTGAGCGGCACGCGCAAGGTTCATGTAGTCTCCAGAACCCTTGGGACACTCGACCTTGAGATCGTCACCGTAGTACATGTAGAATCTTTGCAAACTCTCAATCAACAAAAAGTTTGTAGGGAACCAAACGGGTCCTCTCCAGTTAGAGTTACCACCGAAAAGACCAGAGTTGGAGTCACCAGGGACGTAGTCGACAGTAAACACTTGGTCGTTGACTGTCATTGAGTAAGGGTTCTCCTTGTGGAACTTGGACAACGAACGAATACCGTGGTCACTCAGGAACTCGTCCTCGTCAAGCATGCGCTCGAGGATCTTGACCAAACGATCGCGGTCAACCAATGCAAGCAAACGACGCTCGCCAGAACCAACTTCCTCCATACTAGCAGTATTTCTCTCAGTCATGGCAGGACGGTTGTCAATAAACCACTGCACACGCTTGTTGAACGACTTGAACTTCTTCAACACTTGAGGTTCCAAAGTCAAAGATGCGTAAAGAGGAATCAAACCGACCAAAGAACGAACAGGCAACTGTTGACTCCAAGGACCACCCCAGGAAATGGCGTCATAGTAGAACCCGTCTTCCTCATTCCAAAGAGGCTTCTCGATACCACCACCAGCACGGAAACTCATAGCATCGGCAATAAACATGAAATGCTCAAAGAACTTGGAAGCAATGTCCTCGTAAACTGGACGGTGCTTAGCAAGCTCCAAAGCAATGTTCATCATTTGCAAAGAGAAAAAGGCCATCCAACCAGTACTGTCGGCTTGCTCGAGAACACCGCCAGTGGGCAAAGGCTCGGATCTGTTGAACAAACCAATGTTATCAAGACCCAAGAAACCACCTTCGAAAATGTTTTGACCATCACCATCCTTACGGTTGACCCACCAGGTGAAATTGAGCAACAACTTTTGGAAAACACGCTCCAAAAACTCGACATCTTCGCTGCCAAACATCTTACGCTCAATCTTGAAAGTTCTGAATGTAGCCCAGGCGTGCACAGGAGGGTTGACGTCTGAAAAGTTCCATTCGTAAGCAGGAATCTGGCCGTTGGGGTGCATGTACCACTCACGAGTCATGAGATCCAATTGCTTTTTGGCAAACTCGGGGTCAACCATAGCCAAGGGGATACAGTGGAAAGCTGTATCCCAAGCGGCAAAGAAAGGATACTCCCACTTATCAGGCAGTGAAAGAATGTCGTCAATGTACAAGTGCTTCCAGTTTTGGTTTCTAATGGAAGCACGGGAGACTGGAGGAGGAGGATTGACAGGATCACCCTTGGACCATTCAGAGTGAATGAATTGGTAGTATTGCTTAGTCCACAAAAGACCGGCAAAGGCTTGACGTTGAATGTTTCTGAGGTCGTCAGTGATGGGATCAGGACTAATTCTCCAGTAGAAATCGTCGGCCTCATCTTGACGGGCATCAATAGTGTTATCAAACTCTTCTTCGTCAAAGTCTTCGTAAGAAGGCTTGTCGTTGGTGTATTTGAAACGGACAGTGACAAACTCTCCAGGGGGAATTCCCTCACCCGAGTCGAAAGCGTACCAGGCACAGGTCTTGGTACCCTTCTTTTCAGGGTTGACGGCTTCCTTCTTTTCGTTGACAATGTACTCGTGGAAAGCATCCTTGACGTACTTGGAGTCGTTTTCAACGTCGTAAAGGACCTGTTTGTTTGTTTCGTTTTCAGTAAACAAAGTTTCAGGGTAAATATCTTCAGAATCCTCAAGACCAGGAGAAGGAGCAAGATGCAAGTATCTGTCACCAAGACGCCAATGTTGGGCCTTGACAACAGTGTCGTTGAATTGGGCTAATTCGGGCTTGGCATTGTCCTTTTCTCTAGGAAGACCCCAGGACCAGGTGTTTCTGAACCAGACTTGAGGAATAATGTGCAGAGGAGCGGGCTCGGGGCCTCTGTTGTAGGCAGTGACACGGAACAAAAGCTCTTCTTCGTTTTTGGCATCCTTGGCCATCTCAATAAAGATGTCAAAGTATCTGTTGTCTTCGAAAATACCAGTGTCGGAAAGTTCGTACTCTGATTCAAGTCTCGACTTTTTAGCAGATTCTTCAACTAATTGCTCGTAAGGGTATCTTTTTTGAGGGTACTTGTAGAGGTACTTCATGTAAGAGTGGGAAGGCAAGTTGTCGAGGTAGAAGTATGCTTCTTTGACATCCTCACCGTGGTTACCTTGATGACCGGTGAGACCGAAAAGTCTCTCTTTTAGAATATCATCTTTTTCGTTCCAGAAGGCAAACGAGATACAGGTAAGTTGATGGTTATCAGAGACACCAGCAATACCGTCTTCACCCCAACGGTAAGTTCTTGATCTGGCGTGATCGTGAGGGAAATCGCTCCAAGCATCACCGTCAGCAGAGTAATCTTCTCTCACAGTAGCCTTTGGGTATATTGTTAGTTTTTTTTGTTTTTTGTTTTTTGTTTTTTTTTTGGCGTTGTCATGTCTCAAAAGGTACATACCCATTGTCTCTCACTGAGATAAGGACCCCATCTTTTCCAGTACTGTAAAAAAAAGGAGCTGTTAGTATTTGCAAAAGGTCAATTGATGTTATCAGAATATTAGTACGTACTTTGAGCTTTTTTCTGTCTTCACGAAGTCTTGTTTCCTCGACGGTGAGGTGTTCACGTCCGTTATGAATAACCATTTAGCCTGAGGATTGATGATGCGGTAGTTGATGTAGAAGGAAGGGGAAATGAATGATGATGAAGAAGAAAGAAGAAGAAAAAAATTAAAAGAATTCCGGAAAGAACTGAGTTTTTAAACGAAATTTGATTCAAAATTTTGCTGTAATTGATAATTTCAACTGTTTGGTGTTTGTGTATTGATCCAGGGCATGTACCAAAATAGTTTATTTGTGTATCGGCCCTTGTTCAGTTCTTTTTTTTTTTTTTTTTAGTTTTCCCAGCAGAAGCCCCTCCCCGTTCTTCCCATTTGAGGTGCGCTTAGGTAAGTGATTATGCGCGGATATGCACTGGAGAAAGCGTATTTAGTATGTGCGGCGATGGCTGCTTACGAGAAAAGGCAGACAAAAAAGGTAGAAAAAAGTTTATCCGCCGCCGTCGATGCCTGCCACTGAAGAAAATGAATCCAAGGCCAAACACCGTCTGGCTTAAAAACAAAACATGTACAATAAACAGGTTATTGCTCTCTCTTTTTTTTTTGTACTTTTTCTTTTGGAAATGAACAACTGTAGATTACCCAAAAGTGGATCAGAAATTGTTGGACATTGGCCTCAAGTTTTGACTCGAATTAAACTGGTGTCGTCGCAGTTGTTCTTGTCCTTGAAGAAGATGATTTTATTGTTTTGTTGGCTCTGACTTTTCAAGGCCAATGTTTAATTCACAAATTCCCACTGATTTGCAGGGATTGTAATAATTTGTGATTAACGATCTGACGTCGAGTTCTCTTGGACCCACCAAAAATAGAAATATTCCTGTTATCAGTGTGTACACACAAATTAAACATGAATCGTGGAATGATACACACAATGTAAATGGCCTCAACTCAATTGATCCAAACACCAATACGTTGATATCGTGAAAAAAAAAAAAAAAAAAAAAAAAAAAAAAAAAAAAAAAAAAAAAAAAAAAAAAAAAAAAAAAACGCCATTCTTGGAGACAATCTGGCCTTTCATCTCGGCAAAACAGTACACACAAAGATCATTTACATTTCATATAACCATCCGGAAATGGAACAAACTGGGCAATTGTCCCAAGTGGTCAACTTCCGTTGCAACAGAAACCTGTAAACCCCCCAACAATTAATGACAACAGTTTCGAGAGATCAAGCGTGCTTTTGTAATACAGCTCACTTCTTACACTCGAAGCCTTAAGTTAATCAACGGATCGTCAGAAATAGTATATTAAGGTAAATGTATTGTGTATAATCCCGAAACTTTAAGCCAATACAAACAGATCATCATTAATCACCATCTAAACCAGCTCCAAACGCTCTTTAAAACTACACAAAAGCGAGCTACACTAATTGACAATTCTTTGGCATCGTTCCAGAACTGTACGATACTATCTAATACACCGCAGATCATAATATCAATCTAGAGGCAATCATAAAATCAGTAAACAGATTGTCATCATCATCAACGAAATACTCACAGCCAGACATTAACTCAGAGACTTGCCATCGGTCTTGTTACTACCTGGCATCGAATCAATATCACACTATGGCTGACACCCAACAGTCATCATGTCCCTCTACCTATCCCCCTTCACAAATGTATTATTTGTCTCCTTCCACCTTATCTTTTTTGTACTCTTGTGTACTTGTGTAGTGCGTATGTGCATGATTGTCCCCCAAAACTCAGAGGACCCTTATGGACTCACTGAGCTGCCCGCATATACCGTACCTGTACACTCACTACATAAAATATTAGGCAGGATCGCGCCAATAGATGCCTCTAGAAAACATCTTGGCCAATGGATCAAAAGGCCACGATGTATGCAGCGAGATATCAGCATCACTGTAAAAACAAACCCTGGGACTCAGATTCTTTTCAGACTTTTCATGAATATGATTGTTCAACATACTAGCGATTTGTAGTTCAGATTAGTGTGTGTCAGACTCAAGCTGGATGTTTTCAATATCCGTGGTTAGTATGTCAAGCTCGACTTTCTCATTAACAGCTTGAACCACATCATTAATAGTGTTGTTTTCATCAGCAATACCAGCACGTTCAACAGCATCAAAATCATAATCATTCTCATCATATTCAAACTCATAATATTCAAATATACATGTAAACATTTTGGAGATTGTGTGACAAACGCAGTAATTGAGTATAATATAACGTTTTCCTACCCGCTATCGGGCAGACCCGCCGTCGGTCACTTTGTACAAAAAGTAACAAAAAGTCACTTTAAAACACGTCGTTGATCAGAGAAGAGATCCACAAGTGTAGAACTCGTATCTTCGACTTCGTTTGCATAGTATGAAGAGGTGATGGCTGCAGAAAAGTCTCAAAATAAAAAAGAAACAGACAAGATGTTTAGATTATTAAAAAAAAGGTGTATAGAGTTTGATAAAAGCATGAAATAACCAAGTGAATATGTAATTAAAGTCGAAGATACGAGTTCTACACTTGTGGATCTCTTCTCTGATCAACGACGTGTTTTAAAGTGACTTTTTGTTACTTTTTGTACAAAGTGACCGACGGCGGGTCTGCCCGATAGCGGGTAGGAAAACGTTATACATATTTCATAAAGGATAACATACACACTAATCCTTTCCCTAAACACTTTTTGCGTAAACATGTTTACTTGAGAAAAATATAATGCCTGAATTAGAGCGGTAATTATGGTACATGAATTGTACAATCCTTTACAATGCGACTTGAATATTACAATGTCAGATCAGGCATTTATTCAAAACAGGCCAAGGTGACTCAACTCATCCTTGACAAGAAGATTTGTATTGGCAAGAATTGAGAAATGAAAAGATTATGAATTGGTTCAGTGTAATAAGAAAAAATCAAACAATTTGTACACAAGACCATTTTAGTGGGTTAAAATCAAATTTCGAAATGTTTTGAAGCAACGGTACATCAAATTGTGAACAGTTGTAAATAAAAAAATTTCATCTTATGGTTAGAACATGTAAATAAGAAGTTGATGTATAAAGATTGGTTTTGCTTTCGCAGACTGCCAGTTCCACCGACCAACGGAGAACCTTTGAAATAGGATGTCAAAACAACATAGTACGGTTGACACCAGCGCTTGCAACAATACACTTGTATTCCTAATATCAACAATGGTATGCATAGCCATCAAAGGTCCCCAACTTCCTTTTCACCTGTTCAATCAACTTGTTCAGAAGAAAGTCAAAGTACATTCATACAAAACTTGATAAACACATTCCAACCACATCGCCAGGTTGCACCAAATCATTATAAACTTTACAGTATTCATTCGATCCCACCAAGATGGCATTTTTGAGCACCTTTTTTCAGCGACTCTTTGGTTCAATGCATTCGACTACCGAACCATCAACCGAACCATCTACCTCTTCCTCATCCGGAATGCCCATGAGCTCCATTGGATGCTCTTCTAAGGCATCCAATCAAAAGCCAGCTATGCACATTCGGCAATCTGAAACTAATCACAGATCCGGAATAGGTGAACGAACATGGCATAATCCTCCCAGAGTTCCGTCTGGCTTGAAAATTGAAATTAAAGCAGACTCGGGCATTGATAACAACAAAATACCTGATATCAAAACAAATATAGCAAGCCGTACTAGATCAAAGACTCGATCCAGATTAAATTCCAATTCTGAGCAGCAAAACATTGATACTACTTTTTTTACTTCTGGACCGGCATTCATACGTAAAATAGCATCCATTTCAAACAGTCAAAACAATCAACAACAAATTGGTCTGTCTTCCACCACCGAGCATCCTCGTATTAGTCCATCTAGATGTATGGAAAAGAGCGAGTCCATGTATGAAATTCCGAAGGAGCAAAAAATGCAGTGCGGACTTGCATCACAGTCTAACCCACAAGATTGGGTAACTCACAAACGTCCAATGGAAGTCGATCATTATTCCAACACCAATAATTCCGACTCTAAGAAGCAAAAGACTGATGCTAATTCAGTTACTCATGGACCAGAGTCCATACATGAAGTAGCATCCACTTCCAAAAATCAAAACAATGAACAACGAATTTCTTCGTCCTCCTCCACCCCAACTATCGAGCATGCTCGCATTACTCCATCAAAAAATCAAAACAATCAACAACGGATTCTTTCGCCCTCCTCCATTCCGATTATCAAGCATTCTCGTATCACTCCATTAAAAAATCAAAACAATCAACGACGAATTCCTACATCCTCCTCCACCACGACTATCGAGCATTCTCGCATCAGTCCATCAAAAAATCAAAACAATCTACAACGAATTTCCTCGTCCTCCTCCACCCCGACTATCGAGCATTCTCGTATCAGCCCGTCAAAAACTCAAAACAATCAACGACGAATTGGTCTGTCTTCCTCCATTCCGACTATCAAGCATTCTCGTGTCAGTCCATCAAAAAATCAAAACAATCAACAACATATTGGTCTGTCTTCCACCACCGAGCATCCTCGTATCAGTCCATCTAGATGTATGCAAAAGAACAAGTCCCTGTATGGAACTCCGATGAAGCAAAAAATGCAGCGCAGACTTGCATTACAGTCTAACACACCAGATTGGGTAAGACACAAACGACCAATGGATGTCGACCATTATTCCAACACCAATAATTCCCAAATTACTCCCAGCCCTGCTAGTAATTCTACATTCAACCATGGCACTACATCATCCCCACCCTATAAAAAGTGGAAGCCCGGCCCACGCGCAGGCTCAACTACCGCTCCTTCTCCCCTAAAATAATTTTTTACTGACTTGGCACTAAATCTAAGGTCAACCTCATCACGTTTTGAGCAGTGTTTGCAAGAGAATATTTGCACTCACAAAAAGCAGAGACAATAAGTATATCAGTCTTTTTTGTACTACCGCTACAAATCAGAATCATGAAGTAAAGCAAAGCATAATTAGAACGTAAACTGTGTTTAGTTATAAATAAGTATGTAACGCTGTTAATACAACTATATTTTTTATTAGACTCAGATACTACTATTTTTTCTTACAATTGAGCTACAACGATCCAGTTACAACTTCAACCACACTCGAATAGCGTGGCCGCATACAACTGGAATTCAATATCAACTTTGTACTGCCATATTTTCCAAGACATACATTTGCTTATATACTAGGCTTGATTTCAATAATGTACAGCACTAACCAAGACAATCAATTACGTGAATCATGCCATTTACATTACACTTGAGAAAAATGGACCAGCTTTTCATTCTCAATATCTCTATTTCTCAGTAACCGTACCTGCTGATATTACAAATAATAGGAAAACAACGGATCAACATTACATTAAAAAGCAATCTGTACAGGACGACTATGAAAATTAATTGAAAGAAACAAATGCAAAACATTTCTCTCAATCTAAACAGAAATTATGCACTGAGAAAACAGGAATGATAGCCTTACAGAGTACAAGAGAATCGATGAAATTGATGGCACCAGAAACACTCTGAAAAGTACATACTAAACTTATCAAAACAATACGGGTCTTTTTTTGTGTGTGAATTGTAGTTTTTCGCTGGAAAATCAGCCAAAACGCTCTTTCAATTCGGCGTATTGCTTCAAGACATTTTTGTGAACGTTATGGGCTGCCATGTACTTTCCATTAACCAAAGCATCCGTAGTCATCGCTTCAATATATGGTCCTATATGTGCAGGTTCATATAACAGGGTGGCTCCCAAGTCAGCATTGGCCTTTGTTCGCTCTTGCATATATTTGCACATCAAATCCACATAGTGGTTCCACTTGACAATGTACACAATTAACGCATCACCATAATCTTTCAGCTCTTCAAGATTCTCAGGACTTTTTGGCGGGATGGGCGGAGAAATTTCCAACACTTTGGGTGAATTGTGAAAGTCATACTGTAGTTCAGGCCTTGGAACAGACTCAGAAACTTTCGTAGTACTACCGCTGCCCGAAGAAAATTCGCCAATGATTTCTGAAATTCCCGGCATAGCGAAATTACCATTGGTCTGTGTAAGTGGTGTAACATTCTTCAGATTGCTCATGCGCATATTAAACAAACGGCGGGGTGGAGTAGCGGTAGCGGGATCTGGGGTCGGTATTGCCTCAAACTTCTTGCGCTTTGTATCCTCTGCATCTCTGCTGAAAATATTTGATTCTCGAAGATGTACCCGTTTTCGAGATCCCGAGACAAAAGCAGGCTCTTCCTCGGAAGATGATCCAGTGCCACTATCCAAAGAACTTTCCTTTTTTTTATCCTCATCGCTCAATCCAGGTTCGTTACTTGTACTTTGCTCCGAATCTTCGTCCCTTCTCGGCTTAGCCTGCGAGTCTCCATCCGTAAGTGAGTCCGAACCCGACACAGTTTGCGTTTCTAATGGTTCATCGGATTCATCTAATGACAGATCGAAAAATTCTTTTTTAGGCGAGATCCTAACATTGTCATCACCGTCCTCTTCGTCATCTCCTTCTTCTTCCTCAAGTTTAGGCTTGTAGAATGAAGCGGAATTAGCGCTTCTTTTGTCCCGTCCATTTTTCATGATCGGCTCATCTTCTTCTGATCCGTACTCAGTATCTGCGGAAAAAAAGCGCCAGGTTCCTTTATTTTTTGTGCCCGTTGTGGTTTTGTCTTTGGTATCGTTCTTATTTTCCTTAAAGTCGTATCTACTGTTTTTACCTTTCATTTTAAATGAAATCTTCTCAGCGTGATCAGGAATATTATGGTTTTGTGGGCTCTTTGCAAACGGCGTTGAAGCGTTTTTCTTTTGTGTGCCCAAATAAGATTCATCTTCGCTATCATCTTTGGCTTGCCCAAAATGTTGTTTTGTACTTGTACTTGTATTTGTGTCTGCATACTTGTTTGTGTGTTCTGAGGGTTTTGATGGTTTGGGCTCTTCTTGCGGCGAACTGCGCTTAAAGCTCGATGGCTTTTTGTCCCTTGTCGGAGTTTCATATGAAGATCCAAACGCACCTCTGAAAGAAGATGCATGTGCAAAAGGTTTTCGTGGTGTCGACGATGAGCGGCCAAATCTGGATGCAAAAAATGTATCTTTATAAGATGGGTAGTCTCGTCCTCCGAACCAGTCGGTTTTGGATGAAAATCCGGAGGATTTTGGATTGTAGAATGTACTTTTAGTTGGATAGCTTGGTTTTGGACGCGTCGCGGATTGACTTGAAAACGACGATGGAGTATTAGGCGCACTTTTGAATCCATTGATACCACTAATTTCTGAGTTGTATTTATTTCTTCGCTCCGGATCACTCAAAACTTCGTAGGCATGTTGTAGTGCTTTAAAAACCTCGGTGGCTTGTGGATCATTATTATTCTTGTCGGGATGATACTTTCGCGCCAGCAGTTTGTATGATTTTCGAACTTCTGACTCTGTTGAGGTGTGCGATACCTGAAGCAATTCATAATGTGTCTTAGCCATTCCGAAATATGCAAATCTATTTCGTTTGAGTTGTTGGTTACCAAGTTCCTAGTTGCAAAATGTTGTTCAAAATAGAGCAGAGTGGTAAAAATGTTGATGATGAATACTGAATATCGGATTGGGACCTTTCTTTTGTGTTACCTTAATATTTATGTCAACAACAAAATGAAGCTTGTAATGCCTTTTAAAGTGTCTGTAAGATAGAAATTCTGTAGGTGCACAAAACATGTGTATATCAATTGATTTTGGTGGACGATTGTAAAGTTGACTATATCACGAACTAATAAACGCGAAAGTTTGGTGCAATAAATTCAAGTGTCTTTCCATTATCAGAAATTTAATTTTACAAGAATGTGGCGTTGGAAGTTATGCCATAATACATGAGTCCAAGTACACTGTAGATAATGATTTCCAATGGTCGAACGAGCTCAGGATAATGGATTTTAGATTATTATGGTCAACTTTAACTCTACAGACCAATGGAAATAAAAAGTTGCTGGTTGAGATGATATTTAATTTGTTTTACAAGTTGAAAGAGATTTGAAACTATCTTAGTGAAAAGGCACTTAAATATGGGAAATTCGGATGAAGTTGTCGTGATTACCAGGGCTTCTAATCCGTAAGTACACTGAATATCAATATTTCAAATTAAGTCCTAACAAAAATCAAGTTTAGGAATCCAGTTAATATTGGAGCTAGCAGACAAGGAATACAGCATGGCATTATGTTACACTGATGGCAAATATCCAATCGAAGATACACTACGTGAGTTACAGGTATATGCCCCAATCACAGTACTTGACGGAAATAACCCAGAAAGCAACAGAAGTGTTGATAGATCCGGCATCACTATTTCCCTACACAACAAAAATTCTCCTTTCAGCTCAATTCGTAGAAATTTTCTTGTTGAATTGGAAACACTTCATGAAAAACCAATAATGAAAGTGATAGTCAATCAATGCAACGTTTGGGATGCCGAGTCACTGTCAAAATCCTTGCACGACAACACAGTCGAACAAATTGAAAGATCAATCAAATATGCGGAAAACCTCAATACTAGTTTTGATGATCTTGTTTACGAGCGAATAGAAAAGATCGATTTGACTCTGGCACGAATTCCTCCAAAACACCGAAAAAAAACGACAGCTCCCAACACATGTATTGTATTTGTGATGCCCAACTATACTGATAAACTAGACGAGCAACTAGAAGAAGGTAAGTAAAAGCGTCTATTTTAAAGAGAATCTTTTATGGCTAATCATTGCAAATTTCAGCTGGATATCCCACTGTTTCCCGATTGTATGATGAGTTTCGAGACGACTGTGGGCACTCAATGGCAGTGGAGGCAAAGTATATAATATACTCCAATTTTGTCAAGGATCCATATATTGATCAACTAGTGTACCAGCAATCAAAAGATGGCGTTGAGGCAGAAGCACTCGCAAAAGAGATCACGACAAATCTTTTGAATACCACAGAATATTAAGGGGCCGCTAAGCTTTGATATGTTCTGAATGTTTTTAATTGCGAAACATTTATGTGGTGCATCAATTAGTAGTGTAGACAACTATGATTAAATGTTACTTGTGATTATTCAATCTCATCGTATTTTAATTCTTTTATCATCAAGCGGAAACCATTCTTATTAGATTGATGATATTGCAATCGTAAGAAGACTATATTATTATCATGAATAATTTATTGTATTTATGGAAGGCCTTGCAACTAGTCTGTAAACACCAAAGATTGAGATTGCTCAAAGTTGCTGAATATCTACGATCCAAATCTTGGAACAACAAACAAATTGAAAGAAAAAATACAAAACTTCTATTATTAAAACTTATTTATGTTTACTTTTGTTCATCAACATTTAACTTTTTTATAGATAGCAATAATCATCAAATTCCAAAATATCAACTGTTTGAGTCATACCAAAATTGTATGTAAGAGTTTGCAATTAGTTGTTTACCAGATAACCAATGTAAGGGAAATGGAAAATTGCCAAATTTACATAAAAGTTTGAGACAAAACAAGAAATATTTTTTTGTGAGGGTTTTGTCACCAATTCACCTGAATCAAAGAATCTAAGCTCTGAGGAATTGCGACATAGCACCGGAAAGGGAGCCATTTTCTTGGGCAAAGATCTCAAAGTAATTTTGAATAGTGGTAACTGCAACAAGAATGGAGGTTCCACTACCAAGAGATCCCAGAAGGTCAGATCCAACAATGATGAGACCAACAATGGCACCACCAACAGAAGCAGCAACAGGAATGATTCTGCGAAGCTCCTTAGTGATAGAAATGTCACGGTGTCCCAAGATCACAATACCTTGTTGCTTAAATGTCTTGGCGACATCGCGAGGAGATGAACCGGAGATTTCGGTCCAGGTCTTTGCGAAAATGGAGCATGCAATAACTACAAAAATCGAGTAGAAAACAGTTCTGGCAGGGTCAGTGATGGCATCCAGAGGATTCAAAGGAGGTTGAAGAAAGTGAGAAATTCCAGAAGTAGCAAATGATTGGGTAGTGCCTTCTCTGGTTTCCCAAGTGCCGAAAAGACGAACAAGCAAGTTAGAAGGAAATTGCTTGTAGAGAGCTTGAGAAAGAAGGAAGATATTTGAACTGAAAGCTGTGAGGAGATAGATGGGCATGGAGCCAGTGTACATCAATCTGATGGGGTAAGTGGTGGCACTGGCGCGCATCTTGGTGGACTTGACGGGGATATCAACTCTGAAAGAAAGCAAGTAAGCAGACAAGGCAAACACCAAGACAGTAGAGTAGACTTGGAAAAGATTGGGAAGGTGGGTTCTGAAGAAAGCCTCAATGATAGCCTCTTTGTAGTCTCTTCTAGTCCAAAGAAGATGGAAGAAAGCAACAATAGCACCAGTGTACTCAGTGCCTCTACCAGTATCGCTGTGGCTGAAAGAAAGGGTTCTCCAGAAAACTTGTTGAGCAACACTTAAGGTGGTAAAGAAAGAGAGACCGTTTCCAAATCCATAACCCTTATCAAGAGTTTCATCCATCAAGATCACGAATACACCAGCAGTAACAAGTTGCAAGATCAACAACACAACAACACCGGGTCCGAGCTCGGAGGGGGAACCGTAAATACCAGAAAAAACAGTAGCCAAGGCTTGAGCAAAGGTGAGAAGGATAGCAAAGAGCTTCTGAGCGGATTGAAATAACTCTCTGTCGCTTTTGAGATCAAAGTTAACGTTGAGAATTTGAGCACCTCCGAGAAGTTGGAACACCAAACCAGCAGTAACAATAGGAGTAGTACCCAATTCCATAAGAGAGCCACGAGAACTTGCGGTGATAGTTCTAAGCCAGTAGAGAGGATCACTGGTATCAGACGAGAAGATGCCATACAGTGGGATCTCGGACATAACGTAGAAAGCAATACCAGCAGCAACAGTCCAGGTGATCTTCTCCTCAAATGGAACCTTCCTGAGCGGAAGCTCAATTTCTGGAAGAATAGGCAAGAAAGGCTTGACCAAGTCAAGCAGACGTAATTGAGTAGGCATTTGTTTGTCTAATTACGGCGAGAATAAGGGAATTGTGGTAACGATGAGGAAAGAGGAAGAAGCAAGGTGGCTTAATTAAGTTCAGTTTTTTCCACTTTTTTTCACGATCTTGGATAAGGAGTAATCATGTGACCTATCAGCATCGAGATTCTTTGTTTCATGCACCGGTGCGAACTTGGGGCCGCCTACGTTGTAGGAGGTGAGATATTGATGCCATTTTTAAGCGGAAACGGGAAAGATCTTAAAACTGGATACGAGGAAGAAATGAAACAGAAATTTCAGTTAGATGTTTAGAAGTGAACAGATGAATTATTGACAAAAAAACAAATAGTGATTTATTCAATTAGATTTACATGAAAAAATTCCAATTTAATGAACTACAGATTCTAGAGTAAAATGTTAGTATCGTTATTGATCAAAAGTTTGAATGGCATTGAAGGGTAGGATCAAAATCAAATCTCGAGACAAAAATTCAGATAGGAGCGAAAGACTAATTTCTTGTTTGTTTCATCACCGGTCTAGTAAACCTCGGATGAACTATGCTTGATTGGAATCATCATTAAGTTTTCAAGAACTTTGTTTGAAAAGCCATTACCTTTCCATTGCCAATGTGTGTAAAACTTACCTGCTATAAAACTACTGGTATAAGTAGTATAAATCGGACCCGCCGACAGGTCTCATCGAAATATTGGGAAAAGGTAGAAGCGGGATGCGAGATTAATTTGATTTGAATCACTGTGATATTTATACTGCTTTAAAGGTTACCCGGACTGGCAGGCCCAGCCCTACTTTTATACTCAGGGCTTTGGAAATTGTTTCATATAAGACTTGGGACAAAGCTGTGGCCTCTGACTGTGCGGCTGTGCTATTCTGGGAACCTCCGCCGTTGGCCATGAAGTGAAAGCCAGCCAAAGAGTCAACACATTGGGTACCAACATTATCTATCGCCTATAAGAAGATGCAGATAACAGAAAAAAAAACGGCGTCTATTTATTCTTCACAGATTTGATTTCCAGTCTCCTGAACCTACATCCTTGGTTTTTTGTCTTCAGTTTTTGAAATTTGTGCCACTGTCTAAATTCGAACGTTACTATGCATTCTATTCTCGTCATCAACCCAAATTCTTCTGCTTCCATTTCGGATAACCTTGAAGCTACTCTGACTCCTCCTCCCGAGGTCTCGTTCACGTTCTACACCGCTCCCGAGGCTGCACCAAAACAAATCGACTCGTTCACCACCGGCGCTCTTTCCGCTAGCGTATGCTACAATGATATCATTGAGCGTGGTTTTCTCGACAAGTATGACGGATTTGTGGTAGGATGCTTCTCAGATCACGCTTTAGTTCACATGCTCCGTGAAGCCACTCGCAAACCGGTCATAGGAATTTTCCAAGCATCCGTACTTCACTCGTTGGCTCTTGGATGCCCTTTTGCTATCATAACTACTGCAACCGTTTGGAAGAAGCTGTTAGATGATGCTGTACTGTCAATGATTGGTGTTGCGGGACACATGTACAAAGGTACTTATACTACTGGCCTGGGTGTCCTGGAAATTCACCAATTAGATCATCAGCAAGTTGTTCAAAGACTTGTGAATTGCTCTAATGAAGCTGTTGCGAATGGTGCTACTGCTTTAATTCTCGGTTGTGCTGGTCTCACTGGTTTGGACGAGGCAGTACAAAGAGCTGTGGGTGACCGGGTCGTAATCATTGATAGCGTTTTGGCTGCAACTGAACTGGTTGCAGGTTTGGTCAGAGCCAACTACACAAAAACGTCTAAATAATTCCAAAATATTCATAACTTTAGCTTATTTACCTAGCTCGATAAGGTGTCAATAAGGAAAGTTTGTAAATGTGCAATATTTGATTATAATAGATTATAAAATGAAAATAATAATATTACAGTGTGGCATCAAAAAGACTGCACGGGGTCTTCTCCCAAAACAGAAAATCAAAAATCTGACAGCCATTTTAATCACAACTTCTCAACAAACAATCGTTTTTAAAACCATATTATACGTACCAAATGAAACCTGAGAAAAGAAATTTAACGGCAAATGGAGACAATTGAAAATATTTGAAGCCTGAATAGAAAGCTGCTATATATTCTAATTGTGTTGACGGCGACCGCAGTTAGACCAAAACAGCTGAACATTTTCAAGTTGCCCGAACCACTGTGGCTAGAACTATGTACGACGCTTCGAGGAAAGGAACATCTTTATATGGGCCCCCATTCCTGGGCGCCCAAAATACTTTGCTGAGCGAAATAGATGGTACATAACATTATTGGTTTCAAAGAGCCCGCTCCTTGATTATACTCAGGCTCAATTCTTTGCAGACTGAATGCACAAAAGTATACCGGGTGCCTAGAAGATTACTTGTTGACGAAATATGAGTCTGGACAAGTTTTTCAACAGGATAGTGCTCCTATTCACAAGTCTGAGGTTGCTCAGGACTTCTTTGAAACACATGGAATCTGGGTCATAGACTGACCACCTTACTCGCCCGACATAAACCCAATAGAACATGTGTGGGCTGTCTTAAAGCAAAAACTATACATTATGTTTCCAGACCTTGAAATCATAAAGCCTAGTCAATTCAATACTGATTATTTTTGTGAATGTCTGCGAGCTGCTCGGGCGAAAATAGTTCAGGAAGAAATATGTCACATCATTGTATTTGTTGACAGAAGCTTGGACGCTATGATTCAAGCAAAAGGATATCCAACTAAATATTAATCAACTTTCTGTCGCTACATAATGCCGGGAAAATAGATCTTTCTACGTAAACGTCGATACTGTCTAGAGGATTTTCATGAAGTATTTCAGAAGTAGTAAAACAAAACAAATACCAGTTCTGGAAAGATTGTTTGTTGAGGAGTTGTGATTAAATTAGCTGTCAGATTTTTGATGTTCTGTTTTGAGAGAAGACCCCGTGCAGTCTTGTTGATGACACACTGTATTGAAGCGATGATTACGGATGCTTTGGTTAATGGAAAGTACATGGCAGCCCATAACGTTCACAAAAATGTCTTGAAGCAATACGCCGAATTGAAAGAGCGTTTTGGCTGATTTTCCAGCGAAAAACTACAATTCACACACAAAAAAAGACCCGTATTGTTTTGATAAGTTTAGTATGTACTTTTCAGAGTGTTTCTGGTGCCATCAATTTCATCGATTCTCTTGTACTCTGTAAGGCTATCATTCCTGTTTTCTCAGTGCATAATTTCTGTTTAGATTGAGAGAAATGTTTTGCATTTGTTTCTTTCAATTAATTTTCATAGTCGTCCTGTACAGATTGCTTTTTAATGTAATGTTGATCCGTTGTTTTCCTATTATTTGTAATATCAGCAGGTACGGTTACTGAGAAATAGAGATATTGAGAATGAAAAGCTGGTCCATTTTTCTCAAGTGTAATGTAAATGGCATGATTCACGTAATTGATTGTCTTGGTTAGTGCTGTACATTATTGAAATCAAGCCTAGTATATAAGCAAATGTATGTCTTGGAAAATATGGCAGTACAAAGTTGATATTGAATTCCAGTTGTATGCGGCCACGCTATTCGAGTGTGGTTGAAGTTGTAACTGGATCGTTGTAGCTCAATTGTAAGAAAAAATAGTAGTATCTGAGTCTAATAAAAAATATAGTTGTATTAACAGCGTTACATACTTATTTATAACTAAACACAGTTTACGTTCTAATTATGCTTTGCTTTACTTCATGATTCTGATTTGTAGCGGTAGTACAAAAAAGACTGATATACTTATTGTCTCTGCTTTTTGTGAGTGCAAATATTCTCTTGCAAACACTGCTCAAAACGTGATGAGGTTGACCTTAGATTTAGTGCCAAGTCAGTAAAAAATTATTTTAGGGGAGAAGGAGCGGTAGTTGAGCCTGCGCGTGGGCCGGGCTTCCACTTTTTATAGGGTGGGGATGATGTAGTGCCATGGTTGAATGTAGAATTACTAGCAGGGCTGGGAGTAATTTGGGAATTATTGGTGTTGGAATAATGGTCGACATCCATTGGTCGTTTGTGTCTTACCCAATCTGGTGTGTTAGACTGTAATGCAAGTCTGCGCTGCATTTTTTGCTTCATCGGAGTTCCATACAGGGACTTGTTCTTTTGCATACATCTAGATGGACTGATACGAGGATGCTCGGTGGTGGAAGACAGACCAATATGTTGTTGATTGTTTTGATTTTTTGATGGACTGACACGAGAATGCTTGATAGTCGGAATGGAGGAAGACAGACCAATTCGTCGTTGATTGTTTTGAGTTTTTGACGGGCTGATACGAGAATGCTCGATAGTCGGGGTGGAGGAGGACGAGGAAATTCGTTGTAGATTGTTTTGATTTTTTGATGGACTGATGCGAGAATGCTCGATAGTCGTGGTGGAGGAGGATGTAGGAATTCGTCGTTGATTGTTTTGATTTTTTAATGGAGTGATACGAGAATGCTTGATAATCGGAATGGAGGAGGGCGAAAGAATCCGTTGTTGATTGTTTTGATTTTTTGATGGAGTAATGCGAGCATGCTCGATAGTTGGGGTGGAGGAGGACGAAGAAATTCGTTGTTCATTGTTTTGATTTTTGGAAGTGGATGCTACTTCATGTATGGACTCTGGTCCATGAGTAACTGAATTAGCATCAGTCTTTTGCTTCTTAGAGTCGGAATTATTGGTGTTGGAATAATGATCGACTTCCATTGGACGTTTGTGAGTTACCCAATCTTGTGGGTTAGACTGTGATGCAAGTCCGCACTGCATTTTTTGCTCCTTCGGAATTTCATACATGGACTCGCTCTTTTCCATACATCTAGATGGACTAATACGAGGATGCTCGGTGGTGGAAGACAGACCAATTTGTTGTTGATTGTTTTGACTGTTTGAAATGGATGCTATTTTACGTATGAATGCCGGTCCAGAAGTAAAAAAAGTAGTATCAATGTTTTGCTGCTCAGAATTGGAATTTAATCTGGATCGAGTCTTTGATCTAGTACGGCTTGCTATATTTGTTTTGATATCAGGTATTTTGTTGTTATCAATGCCCGAGTCTGCTTTAATTTCAATTTTCAAGCCAGACGGAACTCTGGGAGGATTATGCCATGTTCGTTCACCTATTCCGGATCTGTGATTAGTTTCAGATTGCCGAATGTGCATAGCTGGCTTTTGATTGGATGCCTTAGAAGAGCATCCAATGGAGCTCATGGGCATTCCGGATGAGGAAGAGGTAGATGGTTCGGTTGATGGTTCGGTAGTCGAATGCATTGAACCAAAGAGTCGCTGAAAAAAGGTGCTCAAAAATGCCATCTTGGTGGGATCGAATGAATACTGTAAAGTTTATAATGATTTGGTGCAACCTGGCGATGTGGTTGGAATGTGTTTATCAAGTTTTGTATGAATGTACTTTGACTTTCTTCTGAACAAGTTGATTGAACAGGTGAAAAGGAAGTTGGGGACCTTTGATGGCTATGCATACCATTGTTGATATTAGGAATACAAGTGTATTGTTGCAAGCGCTGGTGTCAACCGTACTATGTTGTTTTGACATCCTATTTCAAAGGTTCTCCGTTGGTCGGTGGAACTGGCAGTCTGCGAAAGCAAAACCAATCTTTATACATCAACTTCTTATTTACATGTTCTAACCATAAGATGAAATTTTTTTATTTACAACTGTTCACAATTTGATGTACCGTTGCTTCAAAACATTTCGAAATTTGATTTTAACCCACTAAAATGGTCTTGTGTACAAATTGTTTGATTTTTTCTTATTACACTGAACCAATTCATAATCTTTTCATTTCTCAATTCTTGCCAATACAAATCTTCTTGTCAAAGATGATTTGAGTCATCTTGGCTTGTTTTAAATGAATGCCGGATCTGACTTTGTAATATTCAAGTCGCATTGTAAAGGATTGTACAATTCATGTACCATAGTTCACGTTCTAATTCAGGCATTATTTTTCTCAAGTAAACATGTATACGCCAAGAGTTTTTAGGGAATGGATTAGTGTGTATGCTATCTTTTATGAAGTACGTTTATGTTATACTCAATTATTGCCTTTTGTCACACATTCTTCAAAATATTTAGATATTCCTACGGATTTCACTTGAATTCATTCAATTTAATTTTGTCAATTCACTGATGATATCTAGTTTACCCTCAAAAAAATGCCTTGTGCTCAATGTGCAACTACACTAGCCTTGATGGCAGCCAAGATGTTGAAATGGCCAAAACCAGTTCCACCAGTTCCACCATTGACATCAACACTCTTGATGTACACTCACATGGCTCTTGGGATTAATGCTGCGACTGAATGCATCTTGTGGGGACAGCCTACAAAGGTTTTGCTGTGCATCAAAGGTTTGTTCTAATCATCAGCCTTCTGACTCCCAGATTTCCCTTTGCACATAGTTACGACTATGAAGAATTCGGCGCCATCGAACACTGAAAACCTAGAACGCTTCCTGCGGGATGTTATTTCGTCAATCTTCTATGAGATAAGCAAATGAAATAAATGTTTTCTGTTATGTCTGTTTCATATATAGTTATTTTATTAAATTTTAAAGGTATATTGTGTACATAATCCCGAGACATAGGGGCAATAAACAGATTATCATCATCATTTTGTGGGGAACATACAAACCGGACCACAAACCCCAGATGTGGACCCTCTGACCTGGGCTACACTTCGCCATTGCAATCATGAAACTGTCTTCTTATTCTTGATTTTCTTTTAAATTGCAGCTTTTACACTCATGTACACGTCTTCTGATTCCTTTTGAACAACATGTTGACGAGACTATCTGGTTAGTTTCTGAAAATCTTGCAGCTAGTGAGATACCGGACAACTCTAGCATGCAAAACTTCAAAGGTGACTTTAGTTCATCCACAACACATTCGTGTTATCCATTACAAGCACTAGAACCAATATCCGCATCAAGACCTCCTCTAGAATTAGATCAGCCGCACACAGAAGCCGCGTTTGTCCAAACGCTCATGAAATCGGTGTATACTTATGACTATGTAAAAGACGATAATCAAGATCATGTAGAAGAACATCGACTTTATCATGGCCTTGATGAACATGATGATTATGATTACGATTATGATTACGATTATGATTACGATTATGATAATGATGAGTATGAATATAAATTTGAATATTATTAGTTTAAATATGATGATGAGAATGATTATGATTTTGATGCTGTTGAACGTGCTGGTATTGCTGATGAAAACAACACTATTAATGATGTGGTTCAAGCTGTTAATGAGAAAGTCGAGCTTGACATACTAACCACGGATATTGAAAACATCCAGCTTGAGTCTGACACACACTAATCTGAACTACAAATCGCTAGTATGTTGAGCAATCATATTCATGAAAAGTCTGAAAAGAATCTGAGTCCCAGGGTTTGTTTTTACAGTGATGCTGATATCTCTCTGCATACATTGTGGCCTTTTGATACACTGGCCAAGATGTGTTTTTGGAGACATCTATTGGCGCTATCCTGTCTAATATTTTATGTGTAGTGAGTGTATAGGTACGGTCTATGCGGGCAGCTCAGTGAGTCCATAAGGGTCCTCTGAGTTTTGGGGGACAATCATGCACATACGCACTACACAAGTACACAAGAGTACAAAAAAGATAAGGTGGAAGGAGACAAATAATACATTTGTGAAGGGGGATAGGTAGAGGGACATGATGACTGTTGGGTGTCAGCCATAGTGTGATATTGATTCGATGCCAGGTAGTGACAAGACCGATGGCAAGTCTCTGGATTAATGTCTGGTTGTGTGTATTTTGTTGATGATGATGGCGATTTGTTTATTGTCTCTGTATGTAGGTGTTTCGTTGCATATGTATGCAGGAGCGAACAAAGGCCAATGCTGACTTGGGAGCCACCCTGTTGTATGAGCCTGCACATATTGGACCATATTATTCAGTTTAGCTATGTAGCGTCACTGCGATAAGGTTGATAAAATAATGTACTTAAGAACAAAGAAGTCAAATACACTACCAGGTTTCAGGTCCAAAAGCTTCACCATTGGATAATTGAATCAATGGTAATGCCATATAGTCGGCAGTGCTCTGAACTACAGTACTTCCCCACCATAGAGGGCTCGACACTTTCGGACTCAGTGTGATCACGAAAATACACAATGAGCCCAGCGCAAGTCCAATGTCAAGACCTGCGCTCAGACTATAATTGTATTTCGCCCACCAACCAAAATACTTTCTTTTGATCCAATATCCAAACATATAAGCTACTGCGCAATATGTGCCGTACGTGTATCCAGTTGCAGGAGGAATATATCCGGTTCCTGTAAAAAACACAGGCCAATGAAAATATTTAGCGATTGATGTTGGATACTTTTTCAAAAACAACCAATTGATCAATGGTAGAATTGCTCCAGCTACAAAGAAGTAAAGTGCATTATGGTACATTTTTCCAGTTCCAAATTGAAGTTTAGGTCCAATAACTCCCCAAACAATAGAAGCATTGTAAAATACTCGAGCTACAGGGCAAGTGAAGCTGGCAGACTGATGGGGCTCACAGAAGTCTTTAATATTGTGACTAGACCATGAAAGAATAGCTAATTGAACCAAACCTCCCCAAGTTGTAGCCACCAGCTGAGCTACAAAAAGAATTCTTGGTGCGATTTTCATGTAGTGGCCCAATTTCATAATTTGAATGAAGTTGATGGCTTGTGCATTTGTGATGTATCCAAATGTCTTGAAAAATATCATGGCAATTGGTCGGCCTGGTATAAGATATCCGACAATAAATTCTGTGATAACATTAAGTCCAACGGATATATTTGTCAACGCATAAATCATTCCAATTGGAATCATCAAAGTAGAGGCAATGACCAAGGCAAGAACCAAAGCCCAAACGGGCATCCCTGTGTCCCACAACTTTACACAGAGTATAGACAGAATAAAGAAAATCACAAAGAGTACTGCAAACCACCAATCCGGAGCTTCTTTGTATTTTTTCATAAGTCTCATGTGGACGTCGTCTGGTTCGGTTTGAGAATTTTTCCAATAATATACTATTTCGTGTCCATGAAAAAGAATAGTATGTACAATTGTCGAACTTAATGAAGCAAAGGACATTCCGTAAGATACAGCAAATGTGGTAGGCAAAAACAACGGCGAGTAGTTGGCATACTTCTCAGCATCGAATACGCCATTTTCCGAGAGAATACGTGAAGAGTCGTAAACGTTTTGGAATCTATCGTACGAGTTAACATCTGACATTGGTAGATACTGACCCCACCAGACGTTAGAATAATGTAAAATTGGTGTAAGAATCCAGTAGACTATCACCAATGACGCAAAGATGTTTGCTACAGCGAAAAACGGAGGAATTAATGGTGAACCAATATACCCAGCAATTTGGTTCCAGTCAAACGTCAGAGGCATCATGCCCAATCCTGAACATGTTCCAAACAACTGATTTATAATGACATTCTGAGGCGTGATCCAAGTCAAAAACGCAAAGTCAGACAAAAATGGAGCTAGAAATCCGGGAACCCAGTACCACGCAAATGAGCATACTAGAACTATAAGAAAAAATCCTAGTCGAGATATCCTCCAACCATCGGCAACATGATTGATATTTAAATGAATATTGGTGAGAAAAGTAGTGGTGACCAAATTGGATGGCCAGATCATGCTAGCTGGATAGACAAGAATCCTTCTGGCGAGGCCGGCGATTGAATACCCTATTGCTTGAGTCGAAAGCATACCGACAATCTGAAATCCCCATCCAAAATCCAATCCGTAAAAATGCCGCATTGTAATAATGATATCAGTCATATACGTGGCACCCGATCCAAAAGATACAGAAGCCATAATGGTGATCAGAGCATGCTCTTTTAAATTAAATGGTGACGGGTTGAACTTCACACCCATAAACTCCCAGTTTGGAACAAGTTTATCCCACAATCTACCTAGCGGCCAAGCAATGATAGCACTAACAAATGTGGAGACAACAAACACTGGATTATGAAATGAAAATACAACATTGATGGTACAGCCAATAGTAGTCATCAGTATTCCAATTACCCACATTCTCAAGGTATTTTGAGGAAGTGATGTATCATCAATATTGGGAACCGCTGCTCTGACTTCTGGGTATGGCGAGTCGTCGTCTTCTGAATTAAGCTCCATGAAGTCATGGCCTACCTCTGCAGGTTCATCGCCATGAGCGTCTTTACGTTTGAAAATGCGCTTGAAAATCCGCGAGTTGCGGTGTCTTCTTGATCCAGAGGCAGTTGATTTACTCATTATTGGCTATCATTATGTTGAGTATGTAGGCAAAATCATGTAGAAGGGGAAGTGCTGCGCTTGGTTCAGAAAGACAATATCTGCTGCTCAGTAATTCAATATATCCAATTCAAGTTTAGGCTATACTACTAAAAGAAGGAAAGAGTAAAGCAAAACAAAAACCGATGCTTGGTGAAGATTTGATGCTGTTGTTGGTTTTCAGAAAGTCAGTAGGAAAATTGCGTTAATAAAACGTACTTTCTCAAAATTTTGGGGAAGGATAAGATCTTTAAACTCAAATGGGAGCGAAAAGAAAAAAAATGCCTGCAAATTTCAACCTTTCCTCAGCTACATCCCGCCGCTATTAGCAGCTAGATTGCCTATTTCCAACAATGCCGCAGTTCAACATTGCTTTTGAAGGATGTTGCCATGGAAGTCTTGACCGAATCTATCGTCATATTCTGCAAATGAACAAGCATATTGATTTGCTTCTAATCGGTGGTGATTTTCAAGCAATCAGACAACCTTCAGATCTTGCTTCAATGTCTGTCCCTCAAAAGTACAAACAGATTGGCGATTTTTCTCAATATTATACCGGTGAAAAAAAAGCACCTTTTTTGACAATATTTATCGGAGGAAATCACGAATCTAGTGGATTTTTACAAGAACTATACTATGGTGGATGGGTTGCACCTAACATCTACTATCTTGGAGCATCAGGAAGTGTGATATACAAAAATGCTTTACGGATTTCTGGATTATCTGGTATCTATAACGAACCTCACTACAACCGTCCGCGTAGAGAAAAGTTTCCGTTAATACATCAGGGTGATATCAGAAGCATATATCATATCCGAAAACATGAGGTTGAAAAGTTGGAGCTTTTGGCTAATGTTAAAGTAGATATAATGATGAGCCATGACTGGCCAACTGGAATTGTGCATCATGGGAATACCAAAGAACTTTTAAAGAAAAAACCGTTCTTTGCATCCGACATCAAAACCGGCAAACTTGGAAGCCCGCCAGCTATGAAGTTGTTGCAAGAAGTGAAACCAGATCAGTGGCTTAGTGCACATCTTCACGTCCGATTCACTGCAACGTATAATCACAAGAGTGAAAGCATTGACTCTTCTGAAAAATTGAGGGTCAAAAACGACGACGAAATTGATTTGGATTTGGAGGAAATGGACCTATTAGAAACACCATTAGAAACTCAAACGGTTATGAATAATCCAGAAGAAATACAGATCGATTTAAACGAGGCCAGTACAAAGATTAGCACATCTGAGGAAACAGCTAATAAGGACGAAATTGTATTGGATTTGGAAAACGACCATAATCCAGATCTCACGGACACCCCGACTCAAAGCGTTATTAGCAGCAATGAAATTCAGTTGGATGGATCAGATGCAAAGAGCTCCAAAGAGCAGCTGGTTTTCTCGAATCAGGCTGAAAGCCATCAAAAATCAGAGACTTCAAAAACCAAATTTTTGGCATTGGATAAATGCTTACCACGAAGGGATTACTTGGAAATTTTCAAAGTATCAGTAGACGAAAAAATGATATGTTCTGGTTCTTCAGGTACAACAAAGAAAAAGCGTCGGTCTTCTAGCTCTAGCTCAACTTCTAGTTCAAGCTCTTTCTCTGCACTAAACCGTACTGTAGACTGCTCAAATGATTTACAATATGATCCGGAATGGCTTGCCATTACTCGAGCTATGAACAACTACTATCCATTTCCCAATGTCACAAAGCCATCGAAAACAGAACTTGGCGAAGCCTTAGAGTCCTCTCGTCAATGGGTTGCAGAAAATATCAAAAATTTCAATATTCCATCAAACTTCAAGTCTTTGTATATCGATTATGATACCATCTCCAACTCAGAGTCTACGAGAAAATTTGATTATCGGGTATCCAAGTTTTGCCGCAACAATCAAACTGATGAATTCTGTAGTCTTTTGGGTATCAAGAACAAAACTCTCGAACAACAAGGAATTGATTGTAGCGAGACTCATGAGTACAAAGTTATACAAAGCAACAATGTGAAAAAAGTCAAAAATAAAAAGAAGAGTGCCGACTCAAAGAAGCTCAAAAAATCGTTCTCACCTCCACCTGTGAAGACGACTACAACCGAATCGGTGGCATTTGTACCTGCAAATACCATTCAGGCTGAGCCTGTGATATCCAAGTCCAGTGAAATGAACAAACAAGAATTAGTCGTGCCATCATATATTCCAAACTCTTCTGACAGTGAATGAATTTTGATTTTGACAGTGGTTTGTAGCCTTGACATTTATAACTGTATTTGGCTGTAAAAATGAGAATTCTTATAGGTCAATGTGAACCATATCACTAAAGTCTTCGTAGTTTATTACTAGTATTGAGGAAATTAAGGGGCGGTGTAATTTGCAAATGTAAAAGACTGGCAAATTTGAACTAAACGTCGCATCTAGATAGCAAGTAATTTTGCATCATAGTATATAATATTGTTATTTTTCCTCATGCTCACATGCGTTTAAAATCGTCCTTAGTTTGAAATTATTCTCAGTATATACAGTCGGCTATGGAAAAAATTAGGTATAATAATATAAAAAAACTTGAATATTTGGCTTGTGTACACTTATTTATCATAGCATTGTAACTTGTTCAAATCTTTGTCAGTAAATGAACCATGTACATATTGACCGTGAGTATTCCCTCGCTTTACAAGTCAACAATTACTTTCAGATTACTTAGTATATATATCGAATCTATATCGGCGATGATGTGAATTCAATTTCCATGTTCAGGATTTTTTAATAATTTTCGTATTTCATACTTGAGATTATTGAGACAGATCCGATACCCTTGTAATACAAGTTTCAATTCACAAAAAATGCGGAGAGAGAAGAGGAGAGCCAGCTCACACAAATGCGCTAATCTAATGTAAAACGAATTGATCGAAGGTTTCGGCTGACAACCTTCTTTCATGAATATTTGCTGCGCTGCCCCCGAGGCTCAAGATCCGGTGTGCAGGTACTCAACAGTGTTTGTCCAAAAAAGCAATCGCATCATGTGATTTGTACCTTGTGGGTTTATGCGCACAGCATGTAAGTCATAGCTTTAAGATCTGGATCCACGTTCGTTTCACGTTTTTTAAGCGTTGTTTACTCCTTTCCTTTCAATTTCTCTTCCAGTCAGCTCTTTTATGTTCACTGACCACGATACATTTGACATTTCTGGTTTCTATAGAGTAAAATGGATATTTTAGGCAAGAGAACCGTCCTATTTGTAGGAGTGCTTTTTCACATAGCATTTCTCATGTCTATTTTCGACATTTACTTCGTAAGTCCTCTGGTACATGGAATGAAGCATTGGAACTCGGTTGATGAACCTCCGGCCAAGAGATTGGTACTGATAGTTGGTATGGCGATATTTTTTGGGGAACAGTTAGAACGTATACTGACTTTTTTTAGGCGATGGTTTGAGAGCAGACAAGTGTTTTGATTCAATCAAGCATCCAACATCTGGGCAAAATGAATACTTGGCACCCTTTATCAGGAGTAAAGTGCTTGACGACGCAACCTTCGGTATCTCTCATACCAGAATGCCTACAGAATCACGTCCCGGTCATGTAGCTATGATTGCAGGATTTTACGAAGACGTTAGTGCTGTAACGAAGGGATGGAAAGAAAACCCTGTTGACTTTGATTCAGTTTTCAATCAATCACGACACACTTATTCCTGGGGATCGCCGGATATTTTGCCCATGTTTGCCCAAGGCGCTTCGGATAAAGATCGTGTTGAGGTTCACATGTACGGGCATGAATTCGAAGATTTCACTAAATCCTCTATTGAGTTAGATCAGTTTGTTTTTGATAGAGTTGAAAAATTACTCGATGATGCTGAAGATGATCCTGTTCTGAACGAAAACCTTAAAAAAGACAAAGTTGTTTTCTTTTTACACTTGCTAGGTATTGACACTGCTGGCCATGCTTATCGACCTTATTCTGCTGAATATTACGACAACATCAAATACATTGATACCAAGATCAAGCATATTACCGAGAAAATTGACAGATTTTACAATGACGGAAGAACTGCCTACGTTTTTACAGCCGACCATGGAATGAGTGACTGGGGATCGCATGGTGATGGTCATCCCGACAACACTCAAACTCCTTTGGTTGCTTGGGGTGCAGGTGTCGCAAAGCCAGTCAAAGGAGAACTTGGTAATCATGATGACTACTCGGCTCCTTGGGCATTAAACTCGGTCAAAAGAAACGATGTTAATCAAGCCGATATTGCTCCTCTAATGGCATATCTCATAGGTATTAACTATCCATCTAACTCGGTTGGTGAAATCCCATTGGCATACTTAGACACCACAGACAAGACCAAAGCTGAAGCCATCTTTGCTAATTCTATGTCTATTGTCGAACAGTATTTAGTCAAAGAAAAGCTTACTGCTGCATCTCAAATTTCGTACAAAGTTTTTCCTTCCTTCGCTAGATACAACATTACTTCTAGAGTTAGTGATATCAAAAACCTGATTGCTCAAAAAGACTACGAAAGCTCTATATTGAAATCGGAAGATTTGATGAAAGAAGCTCTTAAAGGTCTGAGATATTTGCAAACTTACAATTGGCTCTTACTTCGAACAATGGTAACTTCAGGATATATTGGATGGATTGGTTATGCTTTGCTTTCATTCTTGCATACTTTTGTCGTCAGTGATAGTGCGGTCTCTGAAGGATCACATCCAGTCATTAAGGCCTCATTTGTTGTTCTTCTTGGTTGCCTTGTTTTTTTCCTAAAAACACAAGAGTCGCCCTACAACTATTACTTCTACGCAATTTTCCCAGTGTTCTTTTGGGAACAGATCTTTGGCCACTGGAGAACTTTTAAGAAGGGTATGGAGTTGTTGATCCAAAGAACAAACAGTAAGCGTCCATACTTGTCTTCTTTCGGTTATTTGATATTCTGCATTGGAATCATGGAGTCTATCGTGTATGGATACTTTCATAGAGAAATCTTTTCTGTTTGTTTCTGGATTGCCACTGTTTGGCCTTTTATTCAAAATTACGAAGTAGCAATGCGGAATAAGCTTATCACTATTGCTTGGATCGTCCTATGTTTGGTGTTAAGTGTTTTTACTTTGCTTCCGGCAAACAAAGAAGAATCTTTGAATCAAATCTTGGCCGGTGGTGCAATCATGGTCGTTACCAGCGGTCTTATTGTTGCAAGGTTGACAGCCATTATGGTTTTGCCTACTATTACCAGAGCTATTGTCGGTGTTCAGATCGGCCTTATTTCTTTAGCCACTACTGTTACCAGACAGTCTGTTATTTCTCTTCAAGCTAAGAATGGTCTTCCTATTGGATGTCAGATTGTCGGCTGGGTCACTTTCCTTGCCTCGGTGACTGTCCCCTTTGCACACTATCTAAAGCCCATTTCAGACTTTAGATTCCGTATGCTTACCATCTATATGGCATTTGCTCCTACTTTCATCATCCTTACTATTTCTTTTGAAGGTCTCTTTTTTGTTGCATTCGTTGCCCTTTTGATGGTTTGGCTTGAACTAGAACACGATTTCTCAGTTGCTTCAAACAGATCAGAAATCAGTCTCAATGAAGTCAGATTAGCGTTGTTCTTCTTTTACTTGTCACAAATCGGTTTCTTTGGAATTGGTAATATTGCATCCATCTCTTCGTTTTCTTTGGACTCAGTTTACCGACTGATTCCAATTTTTGATCCATTCTCTATGGGCGCATTGCTAGTTTTCAAAATTTTGGCTCCATTTATTATCTTGTCTGTTACATTAGGTATTTTGAATATTCGTCTTGGTTTGCCTAGATCAGCTTTGTTTGGTATTGTTCTTGCTGTTTCTGATATTCTGACACTTAATTTCTTTTACCTTGTCGTTGACGAAGGATCATGGCTAGATATAGGTACTGGAATTTCTCATTTTAGTATTGCCAGTTGTTTGTGTCTGTTTATGATTCTTTTAGAATACTTGTCTAGTGTTCTTACTAGTGGAGTAACTATTTCCAAGAAGGACGAAAGCGAAAAGAAGACGAATTAGACTATGCTAAAATCACTTTGGCAATCTACACATGCAATTACTTCTGTACCTTAAACTTAGACATATTAGAACAATACTGAAACTGATTGTATAATTCAGAAAGAGTTTTTTTAATAATTGGCTTACAAATAGTCAGCAAATATATACACAATGCTTTACATATCTGCATTAACTGCTATTAGGTTTTGATTTTAACGGGGAATAGCGGCACCACCTCTACCACCAGCACCAGGAACACCTTGAGGGGGACCAGCACTCTCTTCGTTCTTAACAGTTTCGTCTACTGACAAAATCAAAGATGCGGCTTCTGCTGCTGACTGTAAAGCATTGATCTTGACCAACGCAGGTTCCCATACAAATCTTTCAAAATTGTCTGCAACACCTTCTGATACAAAATCAACACCGGCCCAGGTATCACCCTTAGCATGCTTCATTCTCAGTTTGTTTAAGATATCTGTACCATCGAAACCAGCGTTTTCACAAAGTTGGCGGGGGATAATCTCAAGAGCCTTGGCGAAAGCGGCGACAAGAAGTTGTTGCTTACCAGCAATGGTCTTGGAGTATTCACGCAAGTACTTTGAAATTTCCATTTCACATGCACCTCCACCGGCAACAACAAGGTTGTTCTTAACAGCTCTCTTGACAATCATAATAGCGTCGTGTAACGAACGCTCTACTTCGGCAATAAATTGCTCTGAGCCACCACGTAACACTAAAGTACAGGTCTTAGTAAGAGGGCAACCAGTGAAAATGTTGAATCTCTCTCCACCGATTTGCTTTTCTTGGAAGCTTTCGCAAGTTCCCAGGTTTTCTTGCTTAATATCAGAGCAAGTAGAATGAATGATACCTCCAACAGCCGAGATAACTCTGTCCATATCGTCGCCGGAAACTCTACCAGCGCAGAAGATATCACGATCAGCGAAGTATTGTGTGGCCAAATCTCCAATAGGAAGCTTAGAAAGGACAATGTTGGCACCTGATTTGGTGATGCTTTCGAGTTTATCAAAAATAATTTGCCATTCAGCGTCAACAATAGCCTGGTACTCGGAGACTTCCTCCACACGGACCTCAGCATTGTCTTTCTCGGCCTTGAGCTCCAATTCGACATTCAGACAGATTATTGAAGGGTTCTTGAAAGATTTGGGTTGTTGCTCAAAACCAGCGTAAGAAAAAGTTTTCTTGAAAGCAACACCTTCAACAAACAAGGTATCTTCAATACCTCCACCAGGAACCTTCTTCATACCAATCAGCTTTTCATTTAAATCATCTTGATCTAATGTCAAAACAGCGTCGACAACCATCTTTGTGAAAAACTTGGAGTTGTTGTGAATAATCTTCGACGACATGGCAGTAGAGGCACATCTCTCTAACAGTTCACGGAACTCAGCAGGATCATCCTTCTTGACCTCGACGGCAAGAGATCTGATCTTCTCGACAGCAAGACGAGCAGCAAGCTTGTAGCCACGAACAATTGTGTTAGTAGAAACACCTTCCTCGACAAAAGTTTTACTCTCTTTGAGAAGTTCACTAGCAAGAACTGCAACAGAAGTGGTACCGTCACCAACTTCTGCATCTTGAGACCTAGAAATATCAACCAAAATTCTAGCAGCAGGGTGAATGACGTCCAAAAGCTTCAGGATGGTAGCACCATCATTAGAGATAGTAGTCTCGCCTTTTCCACCAACAATCTACCATGTAAGTTAGTTTATACACGAGTTGATTCGACTGCAGCTCTGCACATACCAAAATATCTGATCCCAGGGGTCCTAAGGTTGATCTGATAGTATCCTGAATAGCCAGACAAGCATTAATATTACTAATGGTTTGACCACGACCTTGCGAGGTGTCTGTGCCTTCTTTCAGGACAACAATTGTGGGTGTCTGTTTGCCAAAGCTCATGTTGAAGATGTATGAATATTTGCTTGTCGGAGTCGTGAAGAAACTCTTTGGGTTAACTTGAAAGGCGCGGTGGGAAAAAGGCATTCACTGAAGCTATTCAGGGTAACAATTAGTCACATGATTTATCTACATATTTTTCGAGGAAACTGCGATCTCTGTAAAGTCGACTACGAGCCAAAAACAACTAACAACCATAACGAATACAATGGTGGCAAGAGACCTTGACAAATTTTTGAAAGAAGACAAAGGCTGTTATATTGCTGTTGGCCTAGAAGGGTCTGCAAATAAATTGGCAGTCGGTGTCATTAAGCATTTTCCTGGGCAGTTATCGGCTAGCAATAGGGCTGTAGTTCTTTCCAACATCAGAGATACCTACAATGCTCCACCAGGCGAAGGATTTTTGCCAAAAGATGTTGCTCGTCATCACAGAAACTGGGTTGCCAGGTTAGTGAAACAAGCCTTGGAAGAAGCCGGTATCTCCTCAAAAGATTTGGATTGTGTGTGTTTTACACAAGGCCCAGGAATGGGGGCCCCTCTCAATACAACTGCCATTGCTGCAAGAAGTCTAAGCGTGATGTGGGAAATTCCTTTAGTTGGTGTGAATCACTGTGTGGGCCACATTGAGATGGGACGCGAGATCACCGGTGCTGACAATCCAGTTGTCCTGTACGTTTCTGGTGGAAACACCCAAGTTATTGCATACTCAAACCAGAGATATCGTATCTTTGGCGAAACTCTAGACATTGCAATTGGAAACTGTTTGGATCGATTCGCACGTACGTTAAAGATTTCTAATGCTCCCAGTCCCGGATACAACATCGAGCAGCTGGCAAAGAAGGGAAAAAATTTCGTACCATTGCCATATACAGTAAAAGGTATGGATATGTCCATGTCTGGTATTCTGGCACATATCGAAGGAATTGCAAAAGATGTGCTAAAGGGTAACAAACCAAAAAAGATCAAATTGGAAACCGATGCAGATATCACAGTTGAGGACTTATGCTTTTCTCTACAGGAGACTCTGTTTGCAATGCTTGTTGAAGTTACTGAAAGAGCTATGGCTCATGTTGGAAGCAAAGAAGTTTTGATTGTTGGAGGTGTAGGATGTAACGAAAGATTGCAAGAAATGATGCAAATTATGGCAGCTGATCGTGGTGGAAGTGTATTTGCGACTGATGAACGATTTTGCATCGACAATGGTATTATGATTGCCCACGCAGGTATGTTAAGTTACAGAACTGGATACACTACTGATCTTCAAGACTCGGTTTGTACTCAGAGATTCAGAACTGATGAAGTATTTGTGGCATGGAGATAACATTGTGTATTATATAATTATCTGACGGATAGATTTAATGAATAATTATAGATCAGGGTGGTCTTCGATATCTGTGGTGGTCGTACTCAAAAATGTAGCCACGCTTTCCAAAATCGTAGAAGTTGTATCTACAATAGTTTCAGTCAATGTTGCAGTGGAATCAGATTCAAGAGTATCCAAAGTACCAAAGATTGTAGTGGCCACTGACGAAGTCCCATCAGTATTGACGATTTGAGCAACTTTCTTCCCGGAAAAGATGAAAACTCTGGCAATTGAAAACAAAAGAAATACCGGGGGCTTTAGTATTCTTCTCCATACGATCCAAGTAAGAACAAGCGCCAGGAACCCCAAAGATGCCAGCATACAGGTTCTGTCCCATTTATCAGCTTGTTCCAGATGTTTGATCAGCTTATGGGAAGTTCCAAGAACATTTTGAAACACGGAGTATTTCAAGTCCAATTGAGTTAGATTTCTAGTTGATTGCTCCAGTTCTTCTATGTTGAGGGAAGACTTCATGGCCTCTGCTTGCGCTAGCTGTTGTACCCGTCGAAGTGTAGCTGTGATGTCTTCATTTTTAGAAAGAGCTTGCTTTTCAGGGCTGTAAATTAAAGGTCAGACCAGGTACTCAAAAAGAAGCCGCTCAGGATAAATAACTTACTCTAGTTTTGTGTTGGCTTTGGATTCTTCAATTCGATTAGCAAACAACAGTTCACGTTGTTGTTTGGAGGACACTGCGGCTTTGCGCTTATGCTCCATCTGGCTCTGTCTAAAGTATCGTCGTGCGCTGTATTGTAAACATGGTTAGCCTATTATCTCACCATATCAAAATAAATAAAAGAATCATTTTAAAACTCACATTTTTAGATCTTCATCGATGGTGGTGAGTTTGCGGACTGCCTGTTGCTTTTCAGAACCTTCAGGCAGATCGTCAACGTCAAGTTGTACAGTTTCAATATCATTTTCGGTTTTGCGGAAAGAAGCCTGAATGAGATCAACAATTTCTTCGTATACAACAGAGTTATCACTGTCAATACCTTTCAAACGAGCAATGGTATTGTTCAGTTCACGAAGATCGCCGATGATTACGTCGAGTGTGCTGATTAGGATAGACATTGTGGACAGCTAGTTGAATGGAGTTTATTCTACGTGACCTTGTGTACATTTGGAAAAAAAGGTCCCTAGCCCAAAACAAACGAAAACGAGATTATAAAATTCCAAGAAACTTTAATCAGGAGAAGTTTTAGCGGATACTCCATTTCTGGTGAGCACCTCATGGTTTGGCAATGTCAATTAAATCAAGGCACGATAATGGCGACGACGACAGCGACGACTTTGGTCGCTACGATCGGTATTCTAGAAAACAGAAATATTCACTTCAAGACATCTTAAATGGTAATGTTGATGAGTCGGGCAACCTGATTCAGTCTTCGAATTCGAAAACTAAATCGAACAATAGCGTCAGTGCTATAAACCCCGACACGAATTTCGAGAGCACCTTGAGAAACTCCACTAATAATGATGATCAGGAAATGATGGAAATTGAAGATGAGTACTTCTCCTCGTATAACGAACCCAAAGCTTCCACACAGCTTCCAACCCAATCTATGCTAACTCAAAATTCCTCGCGTACTCTCGCGGGCGTTGTTCTCGATACTAATTTCTTGATTGACAATTTGTCTCTTATTGACGAACTGGCTTCTCTTGCATCCTCGTATAACTTTGTAATTATAATTCCTTGGATTGTATTACAAGAACTTGATAGCTTAAAGCTTAAACCAAGTACGAGACTTCAAGCTCAACAAGCAAATGATTGGATTTTCAGTGCGCTGCAACATCATTCCGATACTGTGCATGGTCAAAAAATTACTGAATCGAATCATGCCGATGATGGTATCTTAGAATGTTGTTGGTGGTTCTTCACGCAGCGCGGATTGGTTACGATCATAGCTACGAATGACAAAAATCTACGCACCAAAGCCCTTGTACACGACATCCGAACGATTTCCTCGTATCCTGATAAACTTCCACGTCTTTCAGCCACTGAGATAGCGGAAGCGATACGGAGCGAGATCGAATCTATTGGTTATGGTGACGAGATGATGGAAGATAATGCTATTCAGATCACCGACGCGGAACAGTCTGAAATAAGTGTGATCCACGACCGGTTACAAACTCACATTCAAGACCTTCCTGAAATTTTGACCAAAATCCTGGTCTACGAACTATACAACTCAGCATTAAATGTTTTGAAGCACGACCACGGTAATGTACCATTTACGCCTACTTCTAGACCTACTTTAGACGATCTATGCCGCATCATGAACAAGTATCACGAATTTTTCCAACCGTTACTCAAACGTAATGTAAGGTTTGGACCAAACGAAGAGAATTGCCAGAATCCTGACTTGACCAATTTGTATCGGTTTGCTAATATATGGTGTGGCATCTGGATGCAGATAAGTCTTTATGGACCAAGAAGCCGGCCATTTGTCGAAACTGCAATTGAGGTCATCACAGAAGCAGCCAAGCGAAACGAATAGTTTTTTTTACACGATCTTCACACTGCAATTCAACCTGCCTTTAATTTACCACACGCATAGCTTTTTTCTTCTCTTTTTTCCTTATTATTATTATTATTCAAAAGCACAATTTAGTGCTGCACATAGCTTTTAATAGCATTATTTGCAAAGATTTGCTACATGGCCACTATCGGGTCAAGCCTCGAACGTTGGTTACTGTATCCTATTGTTGCAGAAAAGTCATTCGACAATATTCAATTGTTGAGGTTGCAATCTTTATTTGACACGTTGTTTCGGTTATTTTGGAATATTGTCAGCGACACATATTTAAGTGTATAAAATCAAGAATTTATCACAAAACAAAAATATATTATTAAGTCTTATTTAAGACGAACTACACAATTATGGAAAGCACATAATTACAAAAAAAAATTACATCAAATATTCTATTATTTCATTTCTTTGGTTTGAAGAAAGATGGATCCAAACTTACCAAACTTGTTGTCACTAGACTTTGAGTCGGCGTCAACATCGGCCTCGCTTGTAGATTTTCTGATCCTGTCTTCTTCATCGTTTCTAGGTCCGTTGCCAGCGTCGGCATGGGCAAATGGAGAAACTGCTTCTTCAGGCTTGTCCAGAGCAGTGAATGGACGACCAGTGACAAGTGAGTATATCTTGAGAATACTCAATCTGATGACCAAAGAAACAGCACCGAAAGCCAGTCCTCCAAAGGGAGCAACTACAAAGGCGCCAAAGGCACTCCAGTCAGCAACGTAAAGACCATTAGTCATGATGATAAGCTTAGCACCTTCGATACGAGAGTCGTAGTAGACAGCACCAAAGATGAAAACGGAAAGGATACCACCCAAACCAGACACAATGATTTCTGTTCCAGAAATGAAAAACATTCTTTGCCAAAGACCCAAGAAAAGAGCGGGAACAACAGCAGCAGAAATCAAATCGGAAATAAGGAAAATCTGAAGAATGTTGGGAGCCTTGAGGGCAACAATGATAGTAGGAACCATGGTCGCAACAACAATGGCACGAACCCAGATTGGCTTAAGACGATTTCTGAATACATCGTTGGAAATAGAAGACACCATAGCAGATTGCAAACTGTCGAAAACAGCAGTACTAAGCAAGACAATGAAGAAGATCACAAACCCGACAACCCATGCGGGAAGTTTAAGCAAAACGTAGAAGAAAGCATATGATCCGTCTTCAGAGCCAATTTCAGTAATACCAGACCACACAGCAAGAAGACCGGTGACACCTACAACAACCAACATGATCAAAATAAGCAAAGTGGCGAGAGAGCAACCAAGAAGCAATTCTTTGTCGTTCTTAGAAGCAAATGTTCTGAGCCAGAAACCGGACAAGAAAGCATCGTTTGTGGCAACTGCGACGGGCAAAATGTAGACCAATTGCCATCCCAGCAAGTTTCCCTTCAACAATGGGCTTGCTTCAACAGCAGCACGGGGGACATCAATGTAGACACCCATAGCAATACTACAGATGATCAACAGCAAGACAGCCATGGCTCCCTGAATGTTATCTGTGACGAAAGAAGTACTGAAACCACCCCACGAAGTGTAGATGGTGGTAACAATACACTCAACGATCATGACGGGGAGAGCGTCCAAGCCAGTTAGGGTGGTGATGGCCATTTGCAGCGAACTGAGTTCAGCAACCATGTACAAAAACATGGTGGCAATAGTGAAGAATGAGAGGTAAAGTCCAGTGACAGCGCCGTAACGTTCACGAGCCCATTCGGTAAGAACGAAACCCTCAGGACATCTTCTTCTAATGATAGGACCAAGGAATGCAAATAACAGAATAGGGAGCGCAGAACTGAGACCATAAACCAAAAGGCCTTGAACACCAGCAATGGTGGAAATCTGTGGATAAGTCGCAAACACACCACAACCAAGGGCTACAAAACATGGTTAGTAAAGAATAATTAATAATTTCTGACTCCACTGAATGATGACCTTAGTACTGTTTAAACGTGGGCTATAATGATTGAGCCTTGCCAGTGAGTTTTACCAATGATAAAAACACTATTTCGTCATGGGTACAATCGGCCCAGATAACAAAAGCCAACATCAGGAGCCAGAAATCGTATAATGCAACATTCAAAATAAAAAAAGAGAGCTAGCACTATTCTCACGCAAGTCTTAACTTGTTCGAGTTCAAACGGTTTTTTCTCAGCCAGAGTCTTCATTGCTATAGACACAAAGAGGTCAACTCATGTTGTCCAAAGTATGATTGACTTAGCACCCGTTGTGCGAGCCCAAAATCCTAAAATTAGTGGGAACGAGAGTCCATAATTGGATCGTAATCAGCTGGAGCTGAATCAAAGAATAGACGCGTGAAGAACCCCGTATGCAAAAAGGCATAATTGGGAAATAGTGTAAAGCCTTCAACCCTTTTTCATAACTTGCCACAACTAAACAAAAAAATACGAACCTGAAGCAAAGAAATTAAATGCGAGTGGAATACCACGTTGGGTTCTGTTACCGGACAAGAAACTGTCGTTTTTGGATGTTTTCCAAGCAATGAAGAGTCCCATGAACAACATCAGAGCGTAGGATAGATACATAATGGCGTTTGACGCCTGAGTCGAGGGCATACCCATTTTTAGAGATGTGTATAAAAGTAGCAAGTAAACGATGAGAGTATCAAAACCGAACTGCTTCTGAAAGTTACTCAACGAGAATCAGAAAATAAGAAGAGAAAAAAGAATCTGGATCTGAAGGAATATTTATATTACTATAAAAGTTTTTTTTTTTTCATTGCTAGTTTCAACCTGGTGACTTTTGTGAAGTCATGACGGATATTGACAGAACCATTTCCCGACAATGTCTTCAAACATGCGATTGCTTTGGTTGATTTTTGCAACTAAAACGGACTTTTTATTCCATCTCGAGTCTTCAGCCGTTAGAGAAGACCGACGTTTGCTGGGTGACCTTAACCGGCTGCTTTTTGGTTTTGACTAGCCGTTCTTCAGCTTAAACTCTTCGAGGAATCTTTAGCAGTTTCAGAGGGTCCCGCTTTGAATGGCACAGGAAATCCAGAGGTAATGAGAAGTACAGAACCCAGAGTCGTATCGAATAAGGGGAGGTAAAGGACATTGCCTATCACTTTTTGTGTCCTGAGCTAACTGTATACGAGGCCGCAAATTATCGGAAAAGCAGAGAGAAACAATTTTTTTTTTCTCTTGTCTTCGGCATCACCTCATGGGTGGCTATAGTGTGAGTGCGCACAACGTAAATGCAGCCTCGTACAGGCCGGAGAATGTCTCCGACAGACTATGTGTACATGCACAATGCACGGCTAAAGATACGGGTGCGCCACATTGCACTGTGCAATACAATACGATCTCGAGAGCACATGAAAATCGCAAACAAATAAACAAAACCCAATGCGCAAGTTGAGAACCTCAAAAAAAAATATAGCGACAATTGGTTTCGATCCAAGGACCCTGGGGTTATGAGCCCCATGCGCTTCCTCTGCGCCATGTCGCTCAAATTTCGAAAATTTTCAAAGTTGTGTAATACACTGTCTTTTACGCAACTTGCTTATTAGGCTTTTTAGTAATTTTTCAAGTTTTGGTGGTCAAACGCGATTAATGCGCCATAATCCGAAAAGGGCAAATCTATCAAGCGCGCCGCTAATACACTGATGTCTCGTTTGCGTACACACTTTTCTTCACCCAGACAATCCAAAGCTCGTGAATGTGACGCGTTTCTTTTGCTAACTTGTGTTTCACTACTTTTCTTGTATTCTCCTATCTCACTTCTCCACTTCTTATGTTTTTATCTCCATACACAATCTTTAGACACTTCTTTTTGGTTATTACCCGAGCACATACAACACAGCTAAACAATGCAGAAAACGGCACCCTCTACGCCAAAGCAAAAGACATCACATAATGAATTGGTCGAAAGCTCCAGCAAAAGAGCACGATTTTCGGATGTGCTGTCATACACTCCGACATCTTCTCCAATACACAAAACCCCAACAAAATCTATTTTGAAACGACGGCAGCTAGCTAAAGCCAATGTCACCGAATCCCCATCACCATTAGATTTTGATACAGATCTTTTGACACGCGTTTACACATCTTCCATCGATCCTCCGTCTTTTGAGGCTGTTTTGCATGCTGCTTTGACTCGATTAGAAACTTCAATCATAAGTACCAACACACTTGTCATTTACGCTGCGTTTTATATGTCTGTCAGAAGTTTGAAAAAACTTACAGATAAAGAAAAAGCCTTGTTAATTGCCCACGGATCTCAGCTATTAAAATACTCCAAGCGCGATTTAATTCAAGCTGAAAAAGAATCAGAACAGTCATCAACACTAGCATACAAAAAGATCGGTATTGTTGTTCGAGTAGTGGATTTTCTTGTTTCTATCAGAGAAGTTGTTGATTCAACTGAACGCGAATTAGTCTTGTGGTTTTATGGAAAGGCTGTTCAATTTCTAGAGAATTCAGAAACTCCTAAGGTATGGGCGCTGCGACAAAACCGACCCGATTTAGTTTACTAGCTTTCTAACTTTCCAACTTATAGTCGGTAATGGGCGGGTTCTTTCATATGTTTGCAAATGGCAATGTGAAACTTACACCGCAAATTGCATCTTCATTTATCGCTCTTCTCAGTACATGCCCCAGATACTCTACTCAAACATACATTTCGGAGTCATTGGTGATATTCAAATTGTTTTTACAAAATTACAAATCGGTGCTCCTGCTTAAACCTCAAGAATGGTTACCTAGAACAATCTACTCTTTAGTAGATAGCAGCCCTCAAGTCAGATATCGAGCACTGCTAGTACTGAAAGAACTGAAACACTCTAGTGCACAACGTGTACCTAAAACTATAATTCATGTCTTCAAAAAACCACTCGACGCCAAGGGATCAATGCTGATCGACATTTTTGAGGACAGAATGGATGAAGACATTTGGACTGCAGTGCTAGATGCCATGGGTCATAGCGCATTTGAAGTTTGGGAACTTAAAGACCGGTGGCTTGCCGCCAAATCAGCAGTGCTGAAAAATTACATCTATACTTGTACGGATGTGGGAATCAAGCCGAAATGGAGTACTATGAATCAGATGGACGTGGATACTTGGTTGAGGCTAGTATACTCTCAAGCACAAACCCTTGAGCCTGATCTGCTCTTCTCCTCGTTTGTAGAGAGCTTTCTAGAAGACTCTGAATCAAAGTCCAAAGTTATTTTGTTGTTTGACAAACTTTTCAATGGTACTGGCACTTGGAATCAAAACAAAATTCTAGATCAAACATTTGATATATCCTGTGTTCATGCTTTGAATCACAAATGGGTGCTTAATAATGCGGCGTCTTTTGTAAATTTTTTCAATAATCTCGTCTTTCCTCTTTGTGACACCGAGCAAGTCATGAGTATCTGGACTTCTTTTGTTAGCATTGCATCTAAAAACACCGACCTTTATCCACTTCTCATCAACACGACACTAAATCTTCTGGATCGGAATATATCATACTCATTTTCAATACTAATCAATTCAATCAATTCAGAAAATGCTTCTGCTCTTCAAAAGCATGTGTTCAGAGTTCAACCTTCAACTTTCCGTATTATGTCGCCGCTGATCGGTTCTACAGAGCCAGATGACAACGATGATAAAACTATTAGTATCAACCCATTGATCTTACTATGGACCATTGCAACAAAGTATACAGATACCAGCGAAGTCTATATTCATTTGTTAAAGCATTCTAATCACTTGTTGTCAGAGATTACTGTTGCTTTGTTATGCTGTAAAAAGCTAGAATCCAAGGTTTCTTACGATCTTTGGGATGCTTTGTTACGTGAATTGAATGTCCAAGAGCAAGCTCTCGAAAGTGAAGAAAAACTGTTTATTTCGTACAACTTGGCTAAACTCCATCCATTGATTGACTTTGAAAATAAATCTTTCTACAACGAACTTCAATCAATGAATCAGCCCGACGATTCTTCAGTTGTTCACGAGGCAAGCAATCAACTTAAATCACTGCAATCGTGGATGTTACTGTCACAACAACTTGAATCAGATAAATTTGCCGAGATCATTGAGTATTCGACGCAATCATTGCCTCATCTGGAAATCCTGTTTCACATTTTGAATGAATCCGATACTGCCTTATTAAGCATATCAGTTCAAGAGCTTATTGTAGCAAATTGGTTTTCCTTACTAGCTGAACTAACACAGGTTCGCCTTTTTGAAGCCTTGAAACGTCAAATCATCAAGTGCAACTACACTCAATTACCTGCGTCAAGCGTTGACTTTTTTTTGGGCGCCGCTAAGCTTATAGACAATTCAGTTTCAAGTGAAAAAGTTCGCAATGCGGCGGCCCTGTGCTACGTTGATTTTTTCAGGTATTTTTCAAAGCTTGGACCTACCATAACCAAAACAAAACCAACGCCTACTTTTCATTTCCAATGGACTGATGATTTGATTTACCTAGTTGATACTGCTCTTGATATGTTTGAAAGTTCTGTGAGTTTCCCAAAACAAGTTGGCTTCTACGCTTATGAAATGATCTGGTGTTATATCGAAGCAAACAGCGAATATTCTGTTCCCAAATCCATCGTCAACAGAGTCGCAACATTTCTTCAAAACCATGTGTTGGATAAAAAGAGTTTGCAGCCATTTAGGATTATCGATGAAAAGCCAGTCACAACGTACCGCCGATTTGCAGTACAAAACACAATAGACAAAGTCCCTTTCAGTAACATTTATAACAACTGCCGCTACAAATCTAAGCTTATAGCAAAGTATAGTCGAAGCAACTCCAAATCTGACTATCGTTCTCTGGGCTCGATGTCTAAGATTTTGAGTGTGAAAGCTGCACTAGCGAGTTTCCCAAATGCAAAAGAGTACGAGATTCCAATATTAGATGAAGATGAACCAAATACAACTCAGGCAATTGAATCATTAAAGAAGGATGACATACCGTCAAAGATCATTGATTCAAGCTTGCTCGCAAGTAGCTCAAAGCCTGATGCAGTTTCTGAAGCTGAAGTATCTATAGTTGAGCTCAGCCCAAGAGCTGAAACAGAAAACAAAGTGACAATAGTCACCCCAGTTTTATCTGAATCAACACTTGATCCTGGTTCTGAATTGAAACAAGTTTCTGAAAGTTGTCTTGAAACTCAGCATGAGAACCGTCTAGAAAATACTGAACCCCAAGATGATACGCAGATTATCGAGCCTCAAGATGATACACAGATTATCGGGCAATCTAAAAATCCCGCTGCTTCTAAATCAGCGATTTCTAGTGAAAGCGACATAGATACACAGGCGATCGAACCCACAGCTGAAAAATACAATGCAAAGGATGTGTCTGATGAAAATTTAGATAATGAGAGCGAAAATAGCACTGATAAAACTATTAATGACGAATGTCCCAATGATCTGAAAGCTGTGAAGACGAAATCCGTTCAAAAAGCACAGACTGAGCTAGATGCTAGACCCGAACCCAAAGACGAAAGTGAGGATTCAATGAACTTAGTAGCACCTACTGCAGAAGAAGGACCGGGGTCCCTTGGTGAAGACAAAAACGTATCACAAACTGAACTTTCAGAAAATGATAGCGGCAATACCGAAAATATATCTTCAACAATCCAACCAGCTGATCAAACTTTGGGATCAAATGGTACGTTACACTCAGATATGACTGACAATATGCCTTCCGAGGAACTCCCTGATATCAAGTCCATTTCTATGATGATTGATAGTGATGACGAAGAAATTGACGAAGTTGCGTTGTTTCTTGGATCAATTGATTCTCACTCTCAAAATCTTTCGAAACTGCCTAGTGAAACATCGTCTTGCCCTGAATCAGCTGACCCAAGTTCAACATCAATTGGACATAATTCTCTTCCAGAGCTGTCACATTCGCCAACAAAGCCTGAACTCAGTGACGAAGCAGTAATGACCTCGTCTCCGACTCGCCGCTGCCGTACGGTCACTCCGGATATCATTGAGATCAGTATGCTTAGCTCGTCGCCGCCACAAAAACGTACTAGAAGCAAAAGAAAGTTGGATTATTTGGAGCCAATTAACAAACGTTCAAAGAAACGATCAATCAAGGCGCGTACTTTAATGCACTGGCTAGACAAATTCGACGGACAAAATGACGATGATGAAGAGCTGCAAGAACTAGAAACAAAGCTGATAGAAACATTGTTCAAAACTAGAAAACTACGTGGTTAGAGTCATTTAAACAGAATGATTTATAGAATAAAATCTAAAAACAATTCATGAGAAATAAAGCTCTTTAACTTTCTTTCCGTCTTTCTTTTGTAAAATGATTTGTTGCTATGTAAACACCATCTCCTAACGAATATCTTTCATTGTTTGTGTATTTTGATCCTTACAATTTTACATTGACTCCTAAATTGCTTTTGCGTTAGAAAGCTGTACATTTTTATGACAAATAAATTGAAGCTATAAGAGGTTAAATTGATCGATTTCTAATATCCAAGGGATTGAAAATTCAAAATAAAGCATTACAAGCCTGTTTCCACAGTACTCAGTTTGGCTGGGATTCAGTATCATGTCGCAAATGATAGAAAGTGTAAGTAAAAAAGATGTAATCATGAAAAAATTATATTATTATTATGTACATTTGCTCAAGTCAAATATGATGTCCGGGATTATTCATGCGATCGAGTAAATCATCCAGTCCCATTACACTATTCCATTCGAAAAAGTTCTCTTCTTGGAGCTCAACTAGGCCACTGATTTGATTATTAACAACTGGATAAGAAGCAGCCACGGGTATTTTATTTTCGATCGACATTGACATTGATGAAAAAGTATGAAGTGGCAAATTTGAATCAATTGTTAAATGTTGAGAAGAGTCCTGTGTTAATACTGAATCGATAATAGGTGTAGCCAAAGAGTGTGAGCTATTATGACTTTGTTGGCTTTCTTCAACTGAAGCGGATGAAGATTCATCGTTTGGTTGTTGTATCATAGTAGGGTATGTTTCACTAGTGACGGGGGTGATGAGATCAAGAGTTGGTCCAGATGACACAGGTACACGATCAAACGCATAGATAGCACTACTAATGATGTTTTTGCTAATAGAAGCCATGGGAATAACTTTTCTCATCAAGTCTATATTTGCAAGAAGATAGTCCAGATGTTTGCGAAATTGGATAGTTTTCTCGGGACTTGAAAGTGGGTTATTGGCAAACGACACAAAACTCAACGCAGCAGTCTGTACACAAAAGATAAAGCAGGGCATTTGCCCTAAGCCGCCAACGACATTATCGACAAATCTGACGGCTTTTGAAACGTTGATAGCACTTTTGTGGCATTTTTCTAGGATGACGTTGTTGTCGAATGGATGTGTATAAGGAATTTCTGTTATAGTTTCAGTTCGAAGCAATGCTGCATTGTTGGCTACCAGCAAGATTGTATAAAAGAAAATGTGCAGGAAAACTGTTCTCGTATCGTTTGTAGTTGTACCTGAAAGTGGAGGAATTGTGCGACCAATCTGTATAATTTGGCTTTCAACAGTTTGGTGTTTCACCCACCAGTCGTCGAGATCTCGTTTACTATCGGAAGCTGAAATGTTAAAAGACAGCTCGCAAACAATATCATAACAATACGATAGAGAAGCTGTATAACCAAACAGGGAGCGAGCTCCGTTTAAGTATTTTGTGGGATTATTGAGAATATGAGTGATGCCAGCAGCCCTTACACCCGGCTCAATACCAAATTTATCATCGTCAAATGGCACACTACATTTGCAGTCAGATCTGCGGATTGAAGGTGCCTTGTTAGCTGCATAAGACGCAACTCTGTCCAAGTAGAATATGGCCCAAAACGTGCGTTGCAGTTCTTCCATTTCTTCTGTTGTGTGTGTGATTAAAACGTTGCCCGTCATTTTCCTTCTGGTGCAAGGCATCTTGAGGTAGATGCTAAAGTCGGCACTTAATTTATCTAAATTATTCAGCATAGCGGCATGAGTGGCTTTGCCAGTTGAAATCCAGGCACGGCCAAAGTTTCCATCCCTGTAATATTGGAGAGATATTAGCATCAATGCTTGCGTGTACTCCAACCCGAGAAAGTCATGGTCATTGCCCTTGAATTCTGCTCGGAAGATATATTTCAGAGCGTAATCAAAGTATTGGCGGTTCAATTTTTTAAGATTACATTCAGCCAGCTTGGTGCCCATTGACAGAACCGCGTACAGTAGGTAAGGTTTCACTTTCTTCAATCTAACGTTAGCTCTAAACGTGCTTGGATTGAAGACAGGTAGAAAGGGATGAAATTCATCAAAGTAGATGTTTAATATTGTATCGATGAGTGCCTGGTTTGGCCACGGTTCGTCCTCGTCGATTGTTATTAGCTGTGAGCAAGGTTGTGGTGGACTGCTGAAGTCGTTGTTGCTCTGATTCAAAAGAGTTTTTGTTCGTTTTTTCATAGGCTGATCGTCGATATCATCGAATGTATCAATTTCAAAGTCTGCAGCATTAACTCGTTTTTGATTGGAAGCCCCTATAGCAGCTATATTTTCTTTCAAAAACATTTCGAGGCCCTCTAAGCGATCTTCTAGTTTTTGGAGATAGCCTTTCTGAGGTCCCGACTTTTTGGGAACAGAAGTGAATTCGCAAACCTGTCCGAACTTCACACAGCTTTGGCAGGCTGGCGATTCACCAGAGCATTTGAGTTTTTTCAATTTGCAGTAATCGCAAGCCTTGTGCCTTTTGTCTGATAGCGCTGATGAGTCTGGCGGAGAAGACGGCATTCTGAAAAGTATGGCGAGGTCACTGTACTCTTGGACAAAGAAGAGAATCAGAGAAGAACTTCAAAGGTTGTTGAGTACATCCAAAGCTAGTTAGATCAAGTTCTAGAAGAATCATCTAACTTACGTTATAAGCACAGTCATAAGTCACATAATGTGTATGTCAGCTTTTAGCTAACTGGACCAAATAGTGCTGTAGCATTGTATCCTTAGAGTCTAGCTTCTGTGCATTTGCTTCGATCCACTATATCGGTCTAAATTCACTCGTAACTACTATCACTACCACAAAAGGCTAAGCGGGACAATTTGCTCAACTTGAAACGGGTCCGCTCCTAGTTTGGCTACAGCTCTTCACAATCGAATTGTACACACAACAGCTCCCAATCCGAATGAATTAAGAGATCCTACACCTTCAAATGGTCCAAGACTCGAGCACCTCGATTCATGCGATTAGCATCTCGGAGAGTGGTTGAGTTGTGAATTTACTCATTTTGTCTGAGACATATGTCTGAATAGTGCGGCCAGACCAGCCGCTTGGGGATGTTTGTACGCGTCGCCGTCTTTGGCAACGATAATTTTTTCCTTTCGGTTCTCCAACTTCTGCTTCCCCCTTTCTCTTTCTCTCTTTCTCTGCACACAATAATGAGATCGCTGCTTTGTGTTTAACTCGATATCCTTTCTTAGTTTTACGCAAACAAATAAACCGCCATCGTCTTCGTTTCCGCCGAACTCGCTCTGCTAATCTCTTGTTTCCGGGCTTAAACATAGCTTACACCGCTCGCGCTTCTACCATTGTTTAAGCAAGGCCGCCATGATTGATTTGAGCCCGGCAGAGGCCCTGGCACAGGTCAACGCCTTCTCAGTGCACCAGGCATATGTGATGCGGACTCTCTCAGTTGTATCTTCCTGTTTATCCATTGCAGCTGGGCTCTTTGCCTTTTATCTTTATGTTTCAATGCGTGAAAAGGTATTCCGACATCATCTCATTCTACTGCTTCTCATGTTTGACTTTGGAAAAGCCCTGGTTCTTCTATGGTATCCGGCTAGAGTCTTGTCCGTTGCTTCTGCTTACAACAACATTAACTTTTGCGACGTAGTCGGATTTTTCACTTCTGGATTTATCGAGGGTGCAGATTTAGCTGTTTTGGCTCTAGCGATTCATACTGCACTCCTGGTGTTCAAAAGAACTTCAGGTAAGGAAGAAGGAGGTCTTTACAGATACAGGTATTATGTATACGGCCTCAACATTCTTATTCCACTTATTTTGGCCGCATTAGCATTCATTAGTAGCGGTCGCACATCTTATTCACCACTTATTACATGGTGTTATCTTCCAATAAAACCCCTATGGCCTCGACTGGTTTTGTCATGGGGTCCTCGATATGCGATTTTCATTTCTATTATTGCTATCTACGTCTCAATATACATATACGTCAAACTCGAATACCGAAAAGTTATGAAAGAATACAAAAAGAGTCAGACATATCTGGAAGCAGAAACACCCCAAACCAGCAACGGATTCATAACAATAAATGACTTGATGGCATCCGACAATCATGTGCCGTCTTCAAGTATAAACGCTAATACAAATTCTTCTCCACTTCCCCACAGTGGGCACAAAAAACTCAGTTTAAAAAACCTTTCGGCCATATTGTTGCACTCTGTTTTGGGATTTATATCACATTTGCCCGGACTATCTTTTTTGGAGCCTTCTCGTCGGTTTTCAACAAACGAAGCGGAAATGCTTGACGCACGATCGCAGGCAATCCGCGAATTTCAAAAGGATACTTTAGCGAAATTTGAGGCAAGACGCAGTAACATTGAGCGACAAATTCGATCAATTTTCGTTTATCCAATCGCATATGTTTTCCTGTGGATGGCCCCATTTGCTGTCCACGTTCTCCAATTCCGTTATGAGCTGATCCATGGGCCTGTGTATTGGATTGGCGCAATAGCAGCTTGGATGCAGCCGTTTAACTGTGTTGTTGATACTGTTGCATTTTGTATACGTGAAAAGCCCTGGCGCGATCGTAAGGAACGAATTTTTACACAACAAAACCTCGACTGGATTCGCAGTAAATTTTGTTGTGCTAGTCCACGCCGAAAAAACTCTCCAAACACTGACAACGACTTGAGAGATATTCCTCGTCATGACCGTTTCAACTCGTCAGAATCCACTACTCTTTCTACTTCAAGTCAAGTGAAAGAGTCAAGCAAATCCTCGGAGCTTAATGCTCAAAATATCATGTCTTTTGACAAAGATCTGGATCTCTATGTCAGTCAACGGTTAGATCATAATTATAAAGTGGGATCTGATAATGGAAATTCACGTACCACACGGCGAATCCTCAATACAGATGAAACCAAATCCTCTACTGCATCGACCATTGCCGAAAATAAGAAATTTCGTCGACAGCCAACGTTTGGCGATTCCGCAGATTTTCCAACTGCTAAAAACTCTCGCGATGAACCAGAAAATTCGGATGACGAGGGATCGATGGATCTAATGGAATTTCTACGTTGATCATTCTTTTTTTGTAAATGTTTATATATTTATCTATTTATCAATGCATAATCTGTTTGTTTTATCTTAGTTGTGAACATGTCTTCTTGTCTTCATTGATTGCCTGATACGTGGATAAGTGTATACAGCTGTGATTTCCTTAAAGAAGCTCCCTCCATGTGACCCAGATGCAACTGCATTAAATAACTTGGCATGCCAGGGCGTTCTTAAAACAATGGTTTGTAACGTACATCTTCAATTCCAGATCTAGACTAAACTACATCCGTAGTTAAGGCCAGAAGCAAAAGTGACATATAAACGTTGGAAAATATTAAACACTACAAATTTGAAAAATTCATAAAGCATCAAAAGTCCATAAGAGTAAAAGCAACGCTAGAAAGCTTGACCGTTTTCACTTTTAAAGATAGATCAGTTTTGTTTCATACTACTAGGCCAAAGAAAGAAAAAGACATCAAACTTTGAATTAAGAATGACGATGTGATAATTCAACTCAAAACAGCTCTAAAGATGATGTCTATTGGTGGCATGTGTACATTGATTTGCCAAATGGGTACTCAGACTATGTGCAGATTAAAAAAACTTGAACTTTTTGGTATTTTTAATGAAATACTTTAAGAATGCATCTGAATAGCAAGCAATATTATGAACTTACAACGCTTTTCACTCTTCGAACGGCCATGCTAGCGAGTGACTATTTAAATGTTTAGTGGTCTACTGGTAGCTTAACGGGTCGAGGATTCTATATTTGACTTGAACAATTTTCATCAGTCGAATTGAAGATTGAAGTAAGGTTTGATCGCTCGTTCAACTGTTTGATAGTTTTTTTGTTGTAATAACGAGCTTAAAAGCGATTGTGTTCAATGAAAACTTTGTGCTTCCAGGTCGTACACAATGTCATTTTTTGTGTCATAACTTAAAAATAAATGCTGACAATGATCAACTAGCTTTGCTTCAGCCCAAGTCAAATTTGTGTGGCACAAGGATAGATGCATCAAAAGCTTTCGCAGTGTTACCATTCATCTCTTTTCAAGGATGATTGTTATGCGTAGACATTAGCACATGCACATGTGTATTCATTGCGACCAAAAATCTTGCAATATTTGATTTTGTAGTTCTTTTTGGGATGGCTTGTTCCCAAAACGAAAAAGGTACAAATTCGTTTACAGTGGCTTCTGGTACCGTACCATTTCGAGTTCCTGATGAGATTTCAAGACCAACAACCTGCAATTTAACCTGCTTATTCTAAGCATTGCAATCACTTGCAAACTATACACAAAAAATATTCATTGCAAAAATCAATTTTGTTTAAAAGATCAGAAGCGATGATGGTCTTCACTGGTTTTGATACCAGTATATTAGCATTCATCAGAGTCAGAAACCTTACTAAGTACTATGGCAGCATATGGATTGACGGGAGGCTGGAATAAATCTTGTTTGTAAAAGAGAGCAAACGTAAATAGAACTGCGAGCAGTGTTTTCCCAAAATGTATCGTCATTTAGGCAAATCCACATTATTAAACGCGACATAATATAGCGTTCTAGTAATGTCAAGTAACAGAAAAACAATACAAGTGGACTACTAAAAATATAAGCCATCAATTTTACATACACAGCAATTTGAAAATCATGTATAAATTTAATAGTATTGCATCAGGTGTGTAAAGCTTTTACACAAATTTACATAATATTTTCCAGCATTACAACTTGCCACCTGCCCAGTCTTTGATAATCTAAAGATCCTCTTTTCGCTTTTTTGGATCCTGTGAACTTTCATCGATTTCAGGTGACCGCTTACCAGGACGCTGCAACGTTGTGCTAGGTCTGGGGATTCCTGAAGGTCTTGGAATGTTACTAGTTGGCAAAGGATTCGAATTATTAGCACCTGATGGTCTAGGAATACCCGAGGTTTGCTGATTCTTTTGAGCCTTTGTTTCAAGTAACTTCATTCTCATTTCGTATGCTTTCTTGGTGTTTTCCTTAGCTAGATCCACGGCTCGCTTCTTCTCTTCTTCAAACTGTGTCTTCATCACTTCCATCTGCTTCAAATTTTCGGTTTGTGCGTTATTAAGTTGCTCTTGAAGCTTGATAAGAGTGTTTTGCGAGTTACTTTTAGATTCTTGTAGATCCTCTTCTAAAGTACGTATCTTCTCTTCGTACTTGGTGACATCAATCTCAGATTCTTGCGAATTTAGTTTCTCATTAAGCTTTTGTTTGAGATCGTCGATCAGCTTTTGCAAATTAGCTTCCGACTCTTTTGATTTCGTCAGCTCTGCGGCCAGAGATTCCATATTGTTATCTAAAGCATTATTGCTATTGGACTCTGCAATCAATGCATCATATTTCCCCTTTAACTCGGACAATTGTGTGTCTTTACCAAGAGAAGTGATGTTTCCGTGTTCGATCTCTTTTTTAAGATCGTCTACAGCCTGCGCAAGTTCTGTAATCTTTTTGTTCGCATCTCCAAGCTTATTAGAAAAACCAGAGCTTTCAGCTTCATGACTTAATAATTGCTGTTCTAATGTAGAAACCTGAGCTTCTAAATCGTTATTTCGCTGAAGGGCAGCATTTAATTCATTCTTGGTCTGAATGGCTTGAGTCTTGGCATCGGAAAGATCGGATTCTAGTTCAATATTTTTGTCCAGAGCAAAGTCAAGATCGCGCTTTTCTTCTCCTTCATCTAATTTGTTCCGTAATGACTCCAGCTCATCTTCAAGTGTTGCTTTTTCATGCTCACGTTCACGGTTTGAAGATAAGATTTTCTCTTCTAACACGTTCATGTTCTGCAGTTGACTCTCAAGCTCGGAATTGCGTTTCACAGCTAGTTCCAACTGCTGAATAATATCATGATTTTCGACCTCAGTTCCAGCATTTCTAGCTTCTGCATCCAGCTTGGTCTTCAAAATTGAAATCTCTTTTTGAGCATTCTCTAATTGAATAATATGCTCTTCATTGCTGGTTCGAGTTGCCTCAAGCTCCTCAGCCACACCGGCCAAAATTGAAACTTTTTCTTCTAGTTTTGCATTTGAATCCTTCAAGTCTGTCAAATTATCAGAGGCAGAAACAAGGCTATCTTTTAGCTCGGCTAATTGTTCTTGCAGATCAGTGGTTTCTTGTGAAGTTGCAGCAAGAACATGATGTCCCAAAAGACCATTAGGATCGTCTTTTTCTTCTAGTTGAACTTTAAGTGAAATGACTTCATTTTGCAAGGCAGTCCTAGATGCTTCTATTTCAGCAATACGGGCTTGTAGTGCACTAGTGTCTTCTGGTGTATCAGCATGAGGGACATTTGACTCGGGAGAAAACGCTTGCATTGAAGTAGCAAGGTCATTTTCAACTTTAGTAGATTTGGCTTTGTCCAACTGAGAAATAGCGTCGGCAAGCTGTAATTCAAGAGATCCTACTTGAGCTGATTGAGCTTTAAAAGCATCTAATTCTTCTTGTTTGATAGTCACCGTACCATCGTTTTTACCCTCCAGATCATTGGTCTCACCAACATTCTTTAAATTTTGCAATTCTTCAAGCTGTACCCTAAGAGAATCGGCTTCTTCGGCTTTAATTTTAAATTGTTCTACCTCGGAAAGCTTCAACTTGAGATCGCTGTTTTCTTTGGTAATCGTTTCAATTTCAGCTTCCTTTGTAGCAGCAACCTTTGATTCCAAAACTGACATTTCTTCTTTGACGGCCAATAACTGCTGACGACGTCTGTCCAACTTTTCCTGAGATTCAGTCTTCAACTTGTCAAATCTCAAACGTAGTTGTTTAAGTGCCTCTTGTTCTTGAGCTAACTGAGTCTCGGTTTCTTGCATTTTTGATGACTTTTCAGTCAAGTCTAATTTGATTCTATCTAGTTCAGCGGTGAGTTGCGTGTTGAGTTGCTCAAAATTCTTGTTAGCCTCCGTTTTGGCAGTTTCTGTCTCTTGGGAAAGCCTTTCAAAATCTGCTATTCTGTTGCTTAATTGCTGGTTCAAAGTGCTTATTTGTAAATTCAGGTTGAGATTTTCTTTATTTTTCAAATTCAACGCTGACTGGATGCTTTCGGTTTTACTTGAAAGGGCTTTCGCTTCTTCACTTAGTTTCTTAGCTTCTTCGCTTTGCTTTTTTGCTTCTTCAGCTTCACTTACAGCCGAATTGAGACGACTATGGAATGACTCAGACTCTTCATTTTTGAGTCTAAGTTTTTCTCGTAAAGCAGAATTACTTTCTTTAAGTCGACTAACGTCTTCAGACTCTTTATTGTTTTCCAATTCTTTGGTCAAATATTGAATCTTTGAGTTGGCTCGTTTCAGTTCTTCAGCTAGAATGGAATGATTCATATCAGATATTTCTTTCTCACTTTGTAATTGAGTAATCGACCTTTGTAGCTCCTCAATTGACATGGAATGCTCATAGCTCGGTGGAGCTAGTTCTTCAATTCTAGCTTTTAACTCAACAACTTCAGTTTCGGAAATCTTCAGAAGCTCTGTAGTCTTGTTGAGTTCTTTTCTAATGCTATCTTGACTCTTATCTTGTTCTTCTTTCATAGATGCAACTTGAGATTGGCACGTTTTCAATTCTTTTTGCACTGAAGAGTAGTTATTTTCAAGAGATCTGAGCTGGGCTTGCTTACTTTCAAGTTCTTTTTCAATGGTTTTGAAGTTTTCCCAAGATTCAGTAAGCTTAGTTTTGGTAGAATTAAGTTGAGAGTTGGCATCGTTCAGATCCTTTTGAAGCTGACCTGAGTTCGAACTATCTACCAGATCAGAAAGCTCTGACAATCTAGCCAGTAATTTCTTTTCGTTTTCAGTGGCAGAAGAAACATAAGACTGAGAAGTCAATAGCAGATTTTGTAAATTATCTCTTTCTTTCAGCAAATCCTGAAGCTCTTTTCTTAGTCTGACTTCAATAGAAGCTTTCAATGTTTTTTCAGCTTTCAAATCGCTAATTTCAGCCTGTAAAGATTCAACAGACGAAACGGATTTTTGAAGATCTTCAGAAAGCTTTTGAATTTTATCTTCGTATTGGGTCACAACCATCTGCTGCTCATCAGAGTACTTTTGCAATTGCAATAACTCTTCTTTAGTTTTACCATAATTAGTCTCTAGATTTTTGAACCTTTCATTAGATGTATCCAGCTGAGAAGTGAGATTTGAAATTTGAATCTTCGAATCAGATAAATCGCTAGAAAAGGTATTGACTTGATTATTAAGAGACGTAATTGTCGTTATTGTATCAGATTTGTATGCAATAAACTCCTGTTCAGTTTTTTTCAATTGAGCCTCAAGTTCCGTCTTAATTTTGCTATCCGCTGTAGGCGTAGAGGTAGCGGCTAGCTCATTCTTAAGAGCATCAATCCTTTCAGAGTACATACTCTTTTCGCGTTCCAATGCATTGAGATTACGATTGAGAGAAATGATCTCATTTTGAAGTCCCTCAATAGTACCTTTAACTTCTTCGACAGTAGCCAATTCAACATCCTCAATCTTTTGTTGAAATGTGATTTCGTTTTCGTCCAACTTAGATTTCATAGTCTTGGTCAATTTAAGCAAATTACGATTCTGTATCTGTAGATCAACCAGAGTTTTTATGGGAATAAGTTTTTCGGAAATATCCTCGACGTTATCTTCGTCAACAATTTTTTGAACAGCTTCATCACTCAGGTCAATGGCAGGAGTAATATTTTCAGAAAGTAATAATCTGACTTGTCTAGACAAATCTTTTACTTGACCCTTCAATTCAGCTATCTCTTCAAGATGAGACCCACTAGCACCAGAACCAACAAATGATTGTAGCTGTAATGACATGTTTTCTAATTCAACTTCTAATCGTTCTCTATCTTGTTTAGCTGCAAGCAACTCTGGGGCCTGCAAGTCTTTCTCTTTCCTTACATATTCCAGCTTATCCTGTAACGTTTTGTTTGCATTTTTGGCATGTTCAAGCTTAGTTCTAGCTTCGTAAAGATCTGAGTATAGCTGATTTAACGACTTTGAGTCTGAAAGCTTTTGAGCAGACGGCGAAAATGAAACTGATGATTGACTATTCATTGATGCATTATCAGGCGCGGAAAGCGCTGCTACAGCAGGTTTCGAGCTGTGATCAGAAGACTTTTGTTGTGCTTTTAGCAATTTGATTTGTTTTTCAAGCTCTAAAGCTCTGTCTTTTGCTGATTGTGATGTTTTTTGCCAAAGCTCTACCAGCTTTTTTTGAGAACTGATCTCTGACTTGAAACTGTCTTCTGAAATTTTTTGCATTGATTCCAGATTGCTGATTTTCTTTAAAGAGTCAGCAAGCTGTTTGTTTTGAGTATCTTGAGTAGTTTTTAAAATTGAATTTTCATCTTTGGTTTGACGGAGATTCTGTTGCAGAGACCGAAGCTCATCTTGAATCGTTTCTGGTACGTTGACTGCTTTGTTTTCCTTATTTTGAGATATAAGAAACTCATTGTTTTCTCTAAGCATATCGATTTCTTGAGTCAGATTCTTTTCCTGAAGCGCGCTCGACAATTGTGCCGCTTTCAACTGCTGAACTTGAGTTTCCAGCTCTATGACAGCCCGCTTGCTTTGAAGTCCTGACTTTTTAAGCGACTCTAGCTCTGATTGAAGCTCTTTCATAGTCGTGCTGTTCTTGTCTAACTGCGATAAATACTCTGCATTTTTCTTCTCCAACACCTCTATAGATGATGTAATGGGTGTATCGCCATTCAATGCTAAAAGTAAACATGTTAAAATATTGAAACAATGAACTGAAAGCAAAAATCAATACCTACCAATATCAAAATTTGCCTTTACAGTCTCATTTTGTGCAGATTCCAGTTTGTCGGCTTTACTAGCAATCAGATCAATCACAGATGATGGAAGAGAGCTAATTGTAGTCTTATCCGTGTCCAAAAACCGGGTTGCTTTTTCCAGAACAGAGTCTGATGAATCCTGTGACATATTCAGTTTGAATCACCAGTTTGAAGTTACGCTTTTAATTGAAGCTTTCAAACAAAGCGTGTGATTGTAGGTCTTGTTCAATAGTTAATGTACTGCGGAGAGTAGCGTTTTGTGTGTTGAACTTTCGGATTCGTGAACTTTCCCAACCTGCTTTCTGTGCTCATGTGACTTGGCTTCTCAGTTGGATGTGTACATAAAGTTTCTAAAATCATCCCTAACCTGAAATATGAAAGCGCAACTAATACATGAGATTGTGGAGGAGTTACCCGGTCTTTGAAAAATTACAATTTTTATGTCTCTCTCAACTCCTTACATTCCTTTACGTGATCCAATCCATCAAGTGAACTATTTGAAGAATGTCTGATTACGCCCAAAATGATCGGGAAAGACCCGATGAATATCGTAAGTACAAATTCAAAAGAAAATCTCAAATTGGGAAATTGATTTCAAGTATAATGGCGAATGAATTGGTTGCTAACATAGTTGCTTATATAGGTGAAAGATCGTTGAGTCCTGAGAGACAATACGAAAGAAGATCTGAATCGCCCAGACGAGAGTCTTCTCATCCTCCTCCTCCCAGATCTCCTCGTAGAGAATCGCCTGGTGCTAGATCCCCTCTTCCTCTTAGACGTGATTCTATCGGTGCTAGATCTCCCCTACCTCCTCGATCTCCCAGAAGAGACTCGCGCGAAGGCTCGCCTAGAAGAGACTCTCCTCCAAGAGGTGGTCGTTCTCCTCGTGGCAGATCGCCATTGAGAGACTCTTACCGCCACGAAGACGATCGCGTTATGCCTGATTACGATCGTGACCATGATGATGTTGATGCCAAAAACGAAGGTACCAACTTGTTTGTAACTGGTTTGGCTAAAGAAGTAACTGAAGTCCAGTTGACCGAGCTTTTTGCTAAGTTTGGAGCTGTTGACAAGTGTCAAATTATGGTTGATCCCCACACTCGTGAGTCCAGGGGATTCGGCTTTGTGAACATGGTTGATGTTGTTGGTGCAGACGCTGCCATTGCCTCTCTCAACAACACTGCGGTTTCCGGCAGAACCTTGTCAATTGAAAAAGCCCGTCGTAAGAGACCCCGCACCCCTACTCCTGGTAGATATTTTGGGCCACCTAAGGCCCGCCGTGGTGGATTCCGACCTCGTTATGACGACAGATACCCTCGCCGGGACTATGGTCGTCGTTACGATGATAGACCCAGATACGACGACCCTTACCGCCGGTCTAGATACGACGACAGAGATAGATACTTCCGTGGCCGCAGTGAGAGATATCCCCTCCTCCCCCCTCCACCCAGATACGAAGATAGGGAAAGATACCCTCCTAGAGAGTATCGCGACAGATACGATAGGGGCTACAGAGACGAACCTCCTCGCGATGACAGATACAGGGAAGATAGATTTCCTCCCAGTGACGCCTACCGCGAACGCGAAGACTACCGCCCATGAGCAAAAGGCTTATCGTTTTATCATACGTCCGTCGCAGCTTGAAAGTTTACATTCAGCATCAAATATGGTCTCAAAAAATTTCAGTAAAAATATTATTATTTTAAATCACGAAGTTCGTATACAAACATTCGTCAAAAAAAAAAACTCGTTTCGGTAAATTATATTGTAAATTGTTCACTCTCACAAAAAGTGCTCTTTATTTGTTTTTGTTTTATTGCTTTTATCGATTTTCTCGCAAGCTCGTTTAAATCATTTCAGTAAACTAATAATATGCCTAAATAGCATAAAGATATCACGACAAACCTAATCTTTAGCGATAGAAGTTATCTATCTGTGCTTTATATATTGCTAACTTTTAGATGCACTTCATCATTTCGGTTTGACAGTACAAGATTTAATTACAAAAGGTGTTTGTGTTGTTTCATCATCAGTTATCAGTACTAACTCTCACTTTCTAGTTTTTTGTGTGATATCCTCAGTGTATAGTCATTGGCTACATCTGGATATTTATACACTGCCTCAGACGTAAATTCAAAACGGCCTTTTTCAAAAGATACGTTTATTAATATCAAGTGTATAATATTGTTAATTAAAACAGTCATTTTCAGACATAAATTCGTAGTGATTTATAATAATATTATATTATTATAGTTATTTTATTTAAAGATACATTGTGTATAATTTCGAGACATAGGGACAATAAACAGATTATCATCATATGGCAGTACAAAGTTGATATTGAATTCCAGTTGTATATTCGGCCACGCTATTCAAGTGTTGTCAGAATTTTAACAGGATTTTTGTAACTCAATTGCAAGAAAAAATAGTACTATTTGAGTCTAATAAAAAATATAGTTCTATTAACAGCGTTACATACTTATTTATAACTAAACACTGTTTACGTTCAAAATATGCTTTGCTTTACTTCATGATTCTGATTTGTAGCGGTAGTACAAAAAAGACTGAGTTACTTATTGTCATTGCTTTTTGTGTATGTTGCCTTTAGATCTTGTGGGTAGTGATTAAAAGATATTTTTAAGGAAGAAGAAGCGGAAGTTAATCTTGGGGGTGGGACGAGCTTCCGTTTTTTATAGAGTGGGGATGATGTAGTGTCATGGTTGAGTGTAGATTTGCTAGCAGAGCTAGAAGTAATTTCGGAATTATTGGTGTTGGAATAAAGGTCAACCTCCATTGGTCGTTTGTGTCTTACCCAATCTGGTGGGTTAGACTGTTGTCTGATACGAGGACTCTCGGTGATTGGGGTGGTAGAAGAGAGGACAACTTGTTGTTGATTGTTTTGGTTTTTTGATGGACTGATGCGAGAATGCTCGATAGTCGGGGTGGAGGAGGACGAGGGAATTCGTTGCTGATTGTTTTGATTTTCTGATGGACTGATGCGAGAATGCTCGATAGTCGGGGTGGAGGAGGACGAAGGAATTTGTTGTTGATTGTTTTGATTTTTTGAAATGGTTGCTACTTCATGTATGGATTCTGGTCCATGAGTGACAGAATTAGCATCAGTTTTTTGCTTCTTAGAATCCGAATTACTGGTGTTGGAATAATGGTCGGCTTCCATTGGTCGTTTGTGTGTTACCTCATCTGGTGGATTAGACTTTGATTCAAGTTCGCACATCATTTTTTTAATCATCAGGATTTTATACAGGGACATGTCCTTTCGCATACGTCTAGATATTCTTCTGATACGAAGATCCTCGGTGGTTGAGGTGGTGGAAGACAGGACAATTTGTTGTTGATTGTTATGATTTCTTGATGAACTGATGCGATAATGGTCGATAGTCGGGGTGGTGGGAAACAGGACAGTTTGTAGTTTGTTTTTTATACGTTTTGGAATGGATGCTATTTTACGTATGGATCCCGGTCCAAGAGGAAAAAAAGTAGCATCAGTTTCGATATCAGGTATTTCGTTGTTATCAGTGTCCGGGTCTAGTATAAGTTCGAATCTCAAGCGAGACGGAATTCTGGGAGGATGATGCCCTTTTGGTCTATCTATTCCAAATTGGTGATTAGTTTGAGATTGCCGAATGTGCATAGCTGGCTTTTGATTGTAAGCCCTAGAAGAGCATCCAATGGAGCTCATGGGCATTCTGGATGAGGAAGAGGTAGATGGTTCGGTAGCCGAATTCATGGAACCGAAGATTCCTTGAAAAAAGGTGCTCAATGGCATTTTGGTGGGATCAAATGAATACTGTAGAGTTTATAATGATTTGGTGCAACCTGGCGATGTGGTTGGAATGTGTTTATCAAGTTTTGTATGAATGTACTTTGACGGTCTTCTAAACAAGATGATTGAACAGGAGAAAAGGAAGTTAGGTACTTTTGATGGCTAATTATACCTTTTTTTTTGATATTCGGATTACAAGTCTACTGTTGCAAATGCCGGTGTCAACTGTACTATGTTGTTTTGACATCGCATTTCAAAGGTTCTCCATTGCTAGGTGGAACTAGCAGTCTACGAAAGCAAAACCAATCTTTACACAATAACTTCTTATGTACATGATTTATCCATAATGAATAGTCACATTTCATTTACAACTATTCACGATTTGATTCTAATCTACCAAATGGTCTTGTGTACAAATTGTCTGATTTTTCTTAATACACTAAACCAATTCATAATCTTCGTATCCTCAAATCTTGACAATACAATTTTTCTTTTCAAAAATGAGTTGAGCCACGTTGGCTTGTCTTGAATGAATACCTGATCTGACTTTGTAATATTCAAGTCGCATTGTGAAGAATTTCACAATTTATGTACCATAATTCACGCTCTAACTTGAGCATTATTTTTCTTAAGTCAACATGTATACGCCAAGAGTGTTTAGGGAAAGGATTTTTGTGCATGTTATCTTTTATGAAATATGTATATATTATACTCAATTATTGCGTTTTTCACACGTTCTTCAAAATATTTAGATAACCCTACGGAATTCACTTGAATTGATTCAATTTAATTTTGTCAATTCACTGATGATATCTAGTTTCCCCCGAAAAAAAATGTCTTGTTCTCAAAGTGCAACTACACCAGCCTTGATGGCAACCAAGATGTTGAAATGGCCAAAACCGGCTCCGCCATCGACATCAACACTCTTAATGTACACTCACATGGCTCTTGAGATTAACGCTGCGACTGAACGCATTTTGTGGGGAGCAAACAAACCGGATCACCAACTCCAGATATGGACACTGCGGCCTGGGCTACACTTCGCCAATGCAATCACAAAACTGTCTTCCTCCTCTTGACCTTCTTTTAATTTGCAGCTTTTACACTCATGTACACGTCATAGTTTTTTCTGATTCCTTGTGAAACAATATGTTGACGAGATTGGAAGAATGGTTTGTCTTACGGGAAGAGGTACGAGTTGACGGGAAGCAAGCGTTGATTATTTTGATTGGCGATTTTGGACTGAGAAAAGAAGCCGGTACTAAAGAACATGAGAAAGATAATTATGATCCTGAAGATGATAACTGTATAAATATGTAAAACATAACAATGACTTTTTAAAAGAAGATAATCATGATCATGTAGAAGAATATCAACTTTATCATGACCTTGAAGAAAATGATGATTATGATAATGATGAGTATGAATATGAATTTGAATATTATGAGTTTAAATATGATGACGCGAGCTCCATGTCCGGATCCTACTTGATTCCCAGGAAGGTCTGGAAGCGGTGATCGAGTTCATGAAAGCGCTACCGCATTTACTTTTATGATGGTTCGCTAACTATTAGCAGCCTGCAAAGGTTTTGCTGTGCATCAAAGGTTGGTTCTGATCATCAGCCTTCTGACTCCCGGATTTCCCTTTGCACATAGTTACGACTATGAAGAATTTGGCGCCATCGAACACTGAAAACCTAAAACGCTTCCTGCGGGATGTTACTTCGACAATCTTCTATGAGAGAAGCAAATGAATCAAATGTCTTCTGTTATGTCTGTTTTATAATATATAATTATTATATTTGAAGATATATTGTGTATAATTCCGAGACATAGGGACAATAAACAGATTATCATCATCATTGTAGTCATTATATGAAGTGAAGGTGTTGAACCTATTTTCAAGGCTGTGACAATACACAGATCATCAGCATTATCATTATCATCATCGTCGTCATCATACAGAATGACGACCAATTATTGTAGCAATTTTTTATGTTTTAATCTTAATTTCTGTAGATCATAATCGAATTTATTGGCTTTTTAACCAACTTTTCCTTGGCTTTAAAACCTCCTCTTGGCTTTGGTCAATTCTGTAATTCTCAAAACAAATGCAATGTATATATTTTTTCTTTAGTTTTTTTTCCTACTTGATTCTCTATCTAAATCTAGTTTCTTATGTTATACCCCATGCACAAACAAAAATAAAAGCAAACGAAAATAATAAACATCATCAACAAAATAAAAAAAAACAATAATAAAAAGAAAAGCAGTCCAACATCTGAATAAACAGCAGTGGCCAATTTTTAAGACCGATTTTTCAAAAAAAACTCAATTAGGATTTGGGGACTTGCTTTAGTCTCGCTGCTCTTTCTCTCAAATAGGCCTCGTCTGCCTCATCGTCATCCACACTCTGCAGCACTGCCAATCGGCGCTGTCTCTCAACCGCTGTTTCTCCATTCTCATCTTCGCTAACTCCATTTTCATCCTCCGTAATTCCGTCATCATCCTCGCTTCCGCTATCAACGTCGCTGTCACTTTCGGATGAATTGTCTTCGTCGTCTTCGCGTAGCGAGAAACTCACCGGTCTGTGCATGATTCCCGGCTTGGCCCCGGCAGCTGCTGCTCCAGCCGCTAGTCCAGTAGCCACGCCAGTAGCATGACTCGAGGCTTGAGGTACTGCCAATCGTACGGGTCCTGACACTGCGCCAGGTTGGCCCTTCGCCAGTGGACCCGGCGCATCTGCAGCAGCTGATACCTTCGACGAATCCGTGCCATCCTTTGTAAACAAACTCTTCAGTCTTCGCTTTATCTGCTCGTCGTTGACCGACTCCTCGGTGAACGGCTTGGTCGCCGTCTTGACAGGCACAAAGTCCTGTTTTTCTAAATCCTGGGCGGTCGATGCATTCTTCTTCAAACCCACTAGCGACAACGTCTTGTTCAAACCAGCAGCAATAATAGATTGCGATCTGGCAAGTGGCTTTGTGACAGCAGATACCTCGTTGGTGTTGGACTCGATTCTGTACCGTTTGATAACTTCACCGTCTAAGTTCTCAATAATAACGTCGTCATCAAGTCTGTAGGCTATAACCTTACGGCCTCCAGTCACTGGGTTCAAAGTACGACGTGGTCCTTGAACATGCGAATCAGATACGTCTTCAGTGGGCTTTGGATCTTGACTGCGTTTGCTCTCAATAGAAGACAATGGTTGTAAAACGTTGGGCTTATCAGGAACATCAGTTTCAACAGTATCCAACACTTCTCCATCAGAGTCTTCAAGCACCAATTTAGATCCTTCTTGGTATGCTTCGATATTCGACGCGGGTGTGAGATTTTCGGCAGCAGCAGCGGCTTTTTCACTAGGCTCAACAGTGAGCTCTGTGTTTTCACGTTCACGACGATTAGCATTAAGATCAATCTGAATATTTTGAGGCACACGCAGCTCGGTATCAGACTTGTTTCTCTTTCTGTGTCTTCTGTGCTTTCTGCGCTTCATACCTCCTATAGGCTTGACTGGTTTGTTTGAAGTAACAGGGCGGAACTCATCCTCTGGTAACATAGTGTTATCAAGGTCCTTTTTAGATGAGATCGATGCGCGAGCAGAAGATGACCCTTGGATTCTCGACAACCAGGTTTGCTCTCCAGCGTTTGTATTGGTAAGTGTAATGGTCAAATTGTTCAGTCTCTTGCCTAACGTAAACACAGCAATAGAAGAGCCGTGTACGATAATTGACGACAAAATCATGAACGTAACGATGGGCCAGATCGTAGCAATAGGCATATAGTTGTGGCTTCCGGGCTCGGGCAAATCGCTCAACGGGGTAGGTTCTTCGTGTTCTAATTCAGCTCTCGCCAAGATAGACATGAAAATAGCGCCGACACCAATGGGTCCAAAATGCCCACAGAACAATGCTTCACGCCAAGTTCTGATATCAGGGATAACGGGTTTTAGGGCAAGCATGATAGGGAGTCTTCTGAATAAAATCAATAAGATGGCAATGACAACTAGTCTCCAGGGTGTAATTCCGATACTGGTGTTGTTATACTGTTCCCAGGGAATGATAGCGCCAAAGTAGACGAAAAACGACATATTTAGCAGCAAATCAATGACATCGGAAACATGCGACTCTTCAGTTTTGCGGGCGAACCAGCCGTCCCAAGAAAACGCAGCACCTGCCGCAAATGCAACTAGCAAATCGTCGACACCAATGATAGATCCTACACCAGTGCAGAAAAGCGCCAAAACAAAGTAAAAGACCAAGAAAGATTCTCTGTCAATGAGATTCTTTTTCTCAGCGAATTTAATCAAGTGTCTTCCAGCGTAGCCAATAATGGCGCCCAGAATGGTGCCAAAGAGACACTCGTAGAGAACTGTGACAACAATAAAGTGAAACGCGATCTCACCGGGATGGTGTTTGAATTGAATACAGGATAGAGCCAGGTATGCAAAGGGGAAGGCCATACCATCATTACAGCCTGATTCAGCGGAAAGTAGATTTCTCAAGTGTCCTGGAACACGACGGGCAAACTTTCCCTTACCAACAACGGCAGATGCCAAAACCGGATCTGTCGCTGTGACACATGCGGCAATGACCAAGCCTTCAACCCAGGTTAACGTAGGGATGAGCTTCCAAATAAAAACAGACGAGATAAGCCAGCCAAAGGTCATGACGGGCAGCAGCAGCAGAGCCACAGAGACCCAGTGCCGTAGCATATATTTCTTGGGCAGTTCGACGGCGACGGCAAAGATCTGGACGACCAGCACGACTCGCGAGATCTCCAGTGTGATGTTATCGGTGTTGCCCCAGGTGGTTGGCGCAAACCAGTTCAGACAATGCGGCCCAACAATGATCCCAAAGATAGTGGCGACGGTGGCTTCGCCAATGTACAGTTTTTCCTTGACAAACAGCGAAACGAGCGAGAACACAGTGGTGAACCCGCCAATCACGGCATAAGCCAAATGTGGTTTGGTGATCCACAGTTGTTCCCAAGCCATATTGTGTGTTTATTTCAGCGTTTATTTTGGGTGTGGATCTGTGTTGATTCTTTTTGGATGGGAGATTTGGGGGGAAGAAGAAAAAAAAAAAGTGACGATATGGAGAGTGTCCGATTAAGGCGGCAAGTGGTGATGATCGGGGATATGACGATATTTACAGGAAGAACAGTAGTCTTGAAGAGCGTATGAGCAATGGTAGACCTGCGATGCTTGTGTGACGCCAAAACCTCGTGGATGATGTGTGTATGTTTTGTGTCAGCACCGAGCGCTCGGGGGGTTAGCGGGCTAATGAGTGCTTGTGCAAGTGAGTGAAAGATCGATGCGAGGATCTGTAGTAACTGCGTATCGTAGCGCCAAAGTAGAGAGCCTCTTTTGTAGCAAAGCGGATAGCGGTCCTTTCAAGTGGGTTTTTTTGCAACTATCGCCAGTTGGACAATGTGAAGTTGCAGACGGAGAGAAAGTGATTGTTGCGAGTACGAATCTTCGTGTGTATTTATAGGCGTCATAACGCTGATATATAGCCAAAAAGACGTGGTTAGCTGAGAAAGAAGCGTGGTTAGTAAAAGGGGATAATCTTTTTGACCGCAGCAGCAGATGAAAACGTCCCCAGAATACGCCTGAGTGTCGGCGATATGGCAGACACTAGGGCCTAACCACTAACCAAGAGCCGCCAGTAACCACAGGCTGACCACAAAGAAGCATGGCTGATTCCGCGCGTTTGTTTCGAAGCACCTGGATCCGCAGCGATGGAGCAGCAACGAGAAGAAGAAGACGGGAACGCGTCGAAACTCGCGATTTCGTTCAATTGAACATCATCATTTGTCCATTAATCTGTTCACTAGCAGTATTCATGCTTCTTTTGAAGATGTACTCAGGCCCTGATCACTCTAAAACAACAACAGTTTTACAGTATACACTTTCAGTGCCTGAATTTCTTCGGTACCGCTAAAGCTAAGTTTAAGTCACGTGATACTCGCTTATAAGCAGCCAAACGAATTCATACACATATGAAAATCTACATACGCTTACGCATGCACAAGACCTACTGATAGCTCTGGTCATGGATGATAACCTCATCGATAAAGAGGCCAGAGCTAAGGAATCCTTAAAACCAAGCATGACTATAAGCAAACAAATCAATAGTAAAAACAATATTTTAATACTTCATTTATATACCAAACAAACGCTTTCACTGTAGAAAACAGTCTCCTATATAGCACGTTTGATAGCACCACATTTCATTTACTTGAACCAGTTCGATCTGTTTACTCCTCAGTGTTCAAGTCGTCAATCTCGGGCAAAAGATTGTTCAAAACCTCAACAGAAGACTTGTAAAAGTTCAACTGGGCAGCAACAAAGTCAGACAAGACCTTGAGCAGCTCAGAGTTCTTGAGCAAGTTCTTCATGACAGAGACGGCCTCCTCAGTAGACGCAATGAACTCGTCCTCGGCTTGCTCAATAGCAAGACGATTCGACTTTTTGTTGTTCTTCAACGCGTCCAAACTCAATCTGGAGTTGTAAACGTTCTTGCGAGCCTTGCCAACGATCTTGAACGAGTTTTGCAGGGTGTTGTGCAATGGCTTGTTGAACTTGTTGGCAATCAGTGCGTCTTGTTGCAGTCTGTTTTCGCCAATCTTTGCCTCAGCTACGGCGAACTTGGTCAAACCAACGTTCAAGGGATCGGTTTCCTCAGAAGCAGAAGCAGCGGGCAGAGCGGCTCTGCTCAACGCATGGTACAAGGTCTTCTTGTCGTGATTGCCATCATCCTTCAAAAGAACTCTTTGAATGTCTTCAGCTGATTGGACATTAGACAATCCAGTGACCTTCTTTTGGACAGTCTTGGAAAAGTCAGTGAAACTCTCTTTCAAGTTAGGAGGGTAGTCGTAGCTTTCGTTTTCGAATTGAGAAGTCACACTCAACAACTTGTTGTAGACTTGTTTCAGGTTGTCGACCTTGTGCTCCAACTCGAGGTACTCCTCTGGCAATTGTGTCTTTTCCTCGACTTGGCCAATGGCCTCTTGGAAGATTTGTTGTGTTCTCTTAGCAAAGGGACTGATTGAGCTCGAGAGCTCGGAAACGCTACCAGTGAGCTGCTGAGAAAGGTTTTCAAAGTTGAATGACATCATCTTGTGTGTGTGTTTTGTGGTATGAGTAATTCGCTGTTGCAGAGACGGAATAATAAAAAAGGCGATATTAGAATCAGGAAGGAGAAAAGAAGGGAGGGAGGAAAAAATAAATAAAAAGAGGTAGAAAAAAAAAATTACTAGGAAATCCTGGAGCAAGGCGACGGATAAAATATTGACTGGATGCGGCCTGGTGGCAGAGCCGAACTAAACGTATGTATTGTTTTGTATGGCATTCATCCAAACATGCCCGGGTCGGTACACGGATACAGGGAAACTGACACGGTTGTTTTTTTGCATTTGAGGCACCCGGGACACGGGACACGGGACACCCGAGGCAATCGAAATGCCACGAAACAGGTGCACACACGCCATGAGGTCAGCCTCAATCACCGGATTCAAAACCGGCACCGTCGGAAACTGAGCACTCAATCAGATGAAATACGTGGTCATGTATAGTCGCAGTATATTTCAGCATGGTGTCCGAACATCCCAGAACTACAGATAACGATTATTTTTAAACTGCGAATCAAGTTAAACAATGAAATTAAAGGCTTCACGAGACGGCAGATCCAAAAACAACGCATTGATTCGGATAATGATCGTGGTTGTGATCATTTAGTTGACGATGATCGAATTCTATGATTTGAGTTGTTTGAAAACTCGAAGATGTAGCAGGAGAACCGAGTGTTCAGAAACTTTGTTGTAATTGAAACAAATGACATCGCTTATTGAGATCATCTTATGCAATTTCCAGCATGCTACAATGTTTAGTTCACCATGCCTCTGTAAATGCCACTCCTGTATCAACCCCAAATCATATCAACATTCAATCGCCTAACAGTGTCTTCAAATCACCAATACTTCCTCTCAGATCGGCTGTGAGAAGCACACAAGCCTGTTTTACACTCTTTAAACTGGCTTCACGTTTCATGTGAAACACACAGGGCAAGGGCAAATTCAAGAAAAGATACCTGAGCAGCTAAACTCTAAAGGCACAGCCGTTCCTTGGACCTCGACTCGAGCGTACCTCTTGGTTATCCACTGTTCTGCTCTGTGTACATTTCGTAAATTAATTAATCCGAGTGCTCGTGATTACTCTACATACTTGATCGTGACCATCGCTACTTCAACTTAGCTTCTGATACATGAAATATTTATAAATCAGCTCAAAAATCACAGTACAGTCTATTCAGGCTTTTCACATCAAATACGAAGGTTATTATTTCTAGAAATCTGTGATTGATGCAGTTATCCGGTGACAAACTCTGTCAATAGAATATAATAATATGAGTTTATAAAGTTATGATGATAATCTGTTTATTGTCCCTATGTCTCGGGATTATACACAATATATCTTTAAATGAAATAGCTATAATATCATATAAAACAGACATGACAGAAGACATTTAATTCATTTGCTTCTCTCATAGAAGATTGTCGAAGTAACATCCCGCAGGAAATATTCTAGGTTTTCAGTGTTCGATGGTGCCAAATTCTTCATAGTCGTAACTATGTGCAAAGGGAAATCCGGGAGTCAGAAGGCTGATGATCAGAACCAACCTTTGATGCACAGCAAAACCTTTGCAGGCTGCTAATAATTAGCGAACCGTTTATAAAGTTATGTAATATGGAGCTTTTTGACCAATATTTCGATAGTTACTGAGACTTTGTAGGAGTTTTTAGCAAAAATTAATCTGATTTACTTGAAAAAACTAACCTGTTTAATCAGGGCAGTTTTCATGTATTTTCGCATAGACCTGGTTTAAACCCCATAAACCATTCAAATCCCACGTCACCATGTAAAATGCCTCCATATACTCGAACTAGATTTGAAAGATTTACACATTGAGGATCCCACATTGGCAGAAAACTTAATTAAAATGCTATCGTTTCCAAATCTGCTCAAAATATAAAGCAAATAAATCATTTTTCATTAAACTGGTATTTTTCAGTTCATTGTCTTGGCAAACCAAGTATTCTTTAACAAATAATCAAGTCTAAGTTTTAAGCTCATTTCAGCATTCAATTGATGACAACTGACTGTCAAACATTTTTCAGTTGGCAATTGCGCATTTTCAGATTTTCAAGTCAGAAAAAATGTGATCTCTATACAAAACTACTAATTATTAAAGGTCAATTTGTAGGGATCTAATCTTATCAAGCTACATAACTTGTCTGATAGATTTTGCGATGGAATAGAAACTAGCTTCAAATAATTGGCGCTGACAATGCTTAGGTGTCATATCGCAATAAATCAGTGTAAAAATCAATTTTTTTGAGCTTTGTATATTGGCAAACTAACGCCGCACGACTCTAGCCGCGTTATCAGCTCTAGTATATTATGCCTGCAAAGGTTTTGCTGTGCATCAAAGGTTGGTTCTGATCATCAGCCTTCTGACTCCCGGATTTCCCTTTGCACATAGTTACGACTATGAAGAATTTGGCACCATCGAACACTGAAAACCCAAAACGCTTCCTGCGGGATGTTACTTTGTCGATCTTCTATGAGATAAGCAAATGTATTAAATGTCTTCTGTTATGTCTGTTTTGTATATAGTTATTTTATGTAAAGATATATTGTGTATAATCCGAGACATAGGGACAATAAACAGATTATCATCATCATCTAGTATATTATAGTCTTGTAATTCTGTCTTGCTGCACGAACCCGAGACATCGGTTGTTGGTTTTCCTGGAAGGTAGTTGAAAGTCGTGATTAATGTCGAAATTGTGCGGCGCGGAATCTAGAGGTTGCACGTATTCCAACTAGGGTTTTGAAAACGGACTGAAGGTGTTGATGGAGCTATCACGTATTTAGAAAGGTCATGATTTTTCAAAGCCTGAACAAGCCTACTAAGCATAACAGCAACCTGTATTTACAATATCAGATAGGCGGTGAAAAACCAGATGTACTGGCCGAAATTCATGTCAAAGAATTGAAACTGGCCGGTATAGGAGCAGATTGGGAAGCACTGTTTCACCCGAAGATCAGGCCGCAAACTGTGCGGCAAATAAACGAATCCAAGTTGGGAACGGCATAGTTGTTTCTGATGCGGCGGTCGCAAAAAGCCATCTGGGGAAGATCATACCTACGTTCTTAAAATTAGTGTATTCATGTGGAAGACAACTTTAACTGTTCAGCGTCTGAGATGCTTCTTGGTCGGAGCAAGCATCGCCGTGTCGGTGGAAAAATTTTAGATTTCAGTTTCAATTGAGCCAATATCGATAAGCTTCTCTTCTTACCAGTTCGCACATTAACAAAACATACTTTGATTGTCTCACAATAAGAGTACGGGGAAGCTGCAGTTCACGAGTATATAAAGGCATCGCGTCTTCCCCGCTTCGATTTTTTTCTTCTTATCATCAATTGATTTAACTCAGCATTCAAACACACTTTGGTACACCAGAATACGCAATGATGCCCCCTTACTCCAACAGCCCTACCACTACTGTCCTTTTGAGCGCCAGAAACGCTCTCCCTGAAGCAGACTACAAGCTGTTTGTCACCTACGCTACCCTGCACAAAGTAGATATGGATATACTGTTCCATGTCTCTAGAGAGGAAGAGCTTTTTACTATGCTTGTGCAAAATGTTGTTAAACAGGCTAAGAAGACTCTGTAATAGCCAAACCAGAGGAAGCATTTTGTACCAATATACGTTCTATTGTTATGTAAACACTCAATAACGTTCTGGGTTTGAAAATTCAATTGAAATTTGTTTTTGTCAAGTATTTGAAAGCATCCGGGTTTGTTCAATATAAGTGATTGATGTCGTTTTGCTGGCCTAACGTATGGTGTCTAATCAAATTGAATAACTTCGGAAACAAAGTCGAGATTTTGTAGATAATTGTTTAATTTTTAGCACGGACATCTTTGATTTATTACAATTGGATTATTCAGTCACTTTGATTTTTAATTTAATTATAGGCTTGAAAATTCATCATAAATTACTACCGTGAAAAATAGTGCTTGATTTTCAGAACACCATTTCACAGCCGTGGTATTCATTCTATAAAATCATTTTAGAATTGATTTATAATGAATTCATTGAGCAAAAGTATGTGAAATCAAGAGTCCTTTATACTACATAAATATTCACATTGCAAAATAGTAGTCTGTTCGTAAACAGCTCGAACTGCTAGTTGTATTTCTTCGGTTGTCTGATAGACTTAAGACAATATCAAAAAGTAACTGAGAAATTTCTACGCAATTTATCATAGCAGTACAATGATAAACATCATGAGGTTCAACTATAAACAAACAATAAAACACGTACAAAATAAAAGACTTTCAACTTTCAAATACTACAAAATGTGCATCACCTCTGAATATTTGAATAGCAGAAATTGTGCTAGAAATGCTTAACACTGGAATCAGTTCTCTTCTCAGGTTTTTGGATCAGTTCTGTTGAATGTATTATCGACGTTGATATTTTGGGCATCACAACAATTACCAGTACCTATGGACATCCGTAACCTTATGAATTTGATTTTGGTAATGGACTCAACCGTAAAGGGTTCAAAGTGCTCTTCAACAACATACAAAACTAGAACTGATCTTTAAATTGAAAATGATTCACATTTTGATCAGATTTATCAGTCTCAGTGTCTATACAACTGCTTTTGGGTAAAAAAAATAAATATAATAAAACGCGTATAGAAATCACTGATCTAAATTTTAGCTACGCTTTTCATTGAAAAGAAATGCGTTGCTTTGTGCGAAAATGTACAATGACTGTAGATATCTGATTTCTCAATTAAAAGATTGTTAAAAGCAAATTTTAACGCTCTCGCTTGATGATTATTGTTATCTGTGAAGGTAAATCTAGCTTATCATACATGCATTTTATATGAGTTTGATTTTATCTAAATTGGTTTTAAATCGCACGACGAGAAATCGATAAGCGACGATGAGCTTAGCAGTAAAAGGGTTTCTGTTTATATTGAATCAAAGTACGGATAGAACTGAGTACAGTTCTATGGTAAGTATAGAGACAAGAGTGATTTGGTTTTGTTGATGTTAATTAGATTTGATAGTACCATAATACTCGGCGTGATAGTGGCCATACAGAAAGAGCCAAGTTGAGATACTGCTGTAGAAAATACGGCATATGTATATCTCCAGAAATATCAGCAAACCCAGAGTTAAGACGTATGACATTGTTTATACGTTGAAATAATTCTATTAAAACTTGTCAGAAAGTTCTTATTTGTAGTTTGTGTTGTGATCTGAGATGCTGGAAGGATGCAAATATACAATGCCACAAGTCTCCCGCTTATACCCTTCTCATTGGATTCTGTATTCAGCACACAGTCAATTCTTGTAAGAATCTGGCTAGAAATCAAACTATTATCAAGCTGACACAAATCTATCTATCAGCTATAAAGGCTGAGCTCTAGACACCAGACAGTTCATTAGCCCGGGATTCTAGAAACACAGAACTGTATCTTATTTTAAACACTTTGCGAGCATTGAAATGAGTATTCTCAAAGAAAAATGTGGTAAAGATTTTCAATTTATTATTGAAGCAAGGACTGCGCGTTATAGCTACCCAGTACAATCATATTACAACTGTACACAAGTAATTGTCTTGCCAACTTATAGCAGTCGTGAGATTTCGATGTCTGATGTGTATTTAACAGAAATGAATAGATTGGTCTAGCAGTTTTTGACCAGCGACGCTGTACTTTCTGCTCCGTCTGCGTTGGTGGTTTAAACCACTGCTGTTGAGGGCTCAAGAAGACATTGACGTTTGGGATGCCACCCAAATTCGTGGTGTAGAGTTATTTCAAAGCGCAGTTTAACTTGATCCAAATTAAACGAACACCGTTGTTCATGTGTATTTCTACTTCTAATTTAGCACAGAGCAAATTTAAAAGAAAGCGTTTTCACATTGAGTGATTATAGTATCAAAATCGACGACACAAAAAGATGGTTTCCAAGCGATGCTTTGCTACTGCGCCAATTCACCGGTGCGATCCCATTCGCCATGCCGTGGGCAGGAACCTCTCTGCTGGATTGCTCCCCTCGAGTGTTGTCCCTATACTTAACACAGTGTTAAGCATGATGATTACTCAATCAGCTCAAACTGCGTACCCTCGGATTCGAACCGGACACCTGTAAATCACATTGCTGCATAGAACAGTCGTCAAAGCTTGCTCCAATTCCACCAAATGCCATTACAGCTGGCAATATTAAAGGCTTGGTCACAGTTATTCTGTCACATTTTATGGTCTTCTACCGGCATTATGTAACAACCGCCATAGGGCTGACTGCTTATCAATTACACGCGTACGCGTACGTACGCGCCCTTGAACTATTCAACAAAGCCGACGTCAACTCATTCATGATATTGTTACCAAGGTTGTGCTCACGATTGCAAGCTTTAGCACAGAGTTTTACGTCCTTCTCAACGTGCCTTTTTGGTATTTTTTGTCTTCTTCTTCTTCAGCAGCAGTGGGGTTTAAGACACGAATCGACATGAACCTTAAACAGAGCTGTTTGTGTCCAAGATTTATTCTAAAGGTCAGCAAAAGAGATTTGTGCGAGCCTGCAAAGGTGTGAAAAAGCATGTGGAAGCCTCGTAATAAAAGTGTCATGTCTTACGTTAATGTTTTTTTTAGTTTCTGTATCCGTTTTAACGCCCATATAATATTGAATCAACTCAGTGGCTGGTTAATTTCGCAATTCTTCTTTTTCTCTCTTGTTCCTCACTAGCTTCTCGAAACACTACTTCCTGACTGATCCGTAAGGTCGTTGAGCTCGTTTTTTTGATATACACTATGGAGGGCACTTCGAAGTTTGGAACCCTGATTGTTGTGTTCGGAAAGGCTGTAAGTTGAATTTGGTCTATACATTATTCGGCCAAAATAAGTCATTCTGTTATCACCATTCCAGATCTTGATTGCATTCAAAGAGAAAAACACAAAGTCACTAACATTTTGCAAAGAGAAACCTGCCTAATCGAAGAAAACTAGGCAAACAGAGCCCATACTGTATATGTCGAATCCGACAAGACGCCAAGCGGAGTCGAGCTGATCCGCGCGGTGGACAGACCCCGTTTTGGGACGAAGAAGCTCGTTTCGAGCTGTATGAAGGTCCAGGCGAGCGCATGTCGGGGCCCGTGCAGTTCAAGGATCTCAAGCTCAGCGTGCTCGATGAGACCGACGGACGTCCCGAACTTATCGGTCAAACCGTGATCGAGCTCAGGAAAGCCTACAGAAGCCCAGTTGACGTTGGATATGACGGATGGCATAACTTGTGGTACAAGGGCAAGTACGCCGGCGAAGTCTACCTTGAAATCACATTCTACGCCGCCAGACCCATGAACCAGACTCTGCCGTATCCTGTATCAGACTCACCGGTTCCTGTCACAACCAGAAGATACACAGCATATCCAGACGACTCGCCTGAGTTTGAATCACGGCCGCTGATGCGCATGCCTTCGCCATCAAACGTCATGGAATCTATACGCGATAACCACCCAGCACCACAATCAATGCCGCCGTTACGCTCCACTAGCAGCGCTTACGGCCATCAACCGCAGTCTCGCAACACCCAGAACTTGTCGCCCTCGATCCCGTCTTCTTCGCCGGTGTTCACATCTCCAAAACCACACAATATCAACCAAGTCATGTCGCCACAGGCTAGAGTGGTCGGTCTACCAGCTGGAATCCGGTATGCGCCATGTCTTGTTTCAGCGAATGAAAACCCGGCATACAACAATCCAACGCCACTGCCGTCAAATCCGGGTATAAGAATCCTACCCCACGATCACAGTGCACAGGCTACAAGAAACGCATCGCAAGACCACGGGCCACCGCTGTTACCCGCTCGTAACCATAATATGATCAGATCGCCAGTACTGGATACGAGTTTTGCACCGTATAATACGAGATCGCCGCAGATGGGTATGAAATCGCCAACATTTAACCTCAATTCTCCAACATTCAACTCGTCATCTACGTTCAGCTCCAAATCGCCAATGCCTAATCTAAACTCGTCAACTTTCAGTTCCAAATCGCCAATGCCTAATCTAAATTCGTCTACATTCAGCTCCAAATCGCCAATGCCTAATCTAAACTCGTCTACATTCAGCTCCAAATCGCCAATGCCTAATCTTAACACATCAACATTCAGCTCGGACTCTCCAGCATTTCAATTAAACTCCCCCACATTCAGTATCAAATCGCCAACACTTGACAAGGACCTTGGATGTTTCAATCAAGACCTAGATCCTGAAACCATTTCGTATTTCCGCGATCCGCTCCCGGACACCAACCACCACAATCTGCCTGCTTTGAAGACGAAACCAGCACAGTCGCGACAGTTTTCGTCGTCGTCGTCGTCATCACGCTCGTTTTCCACCCGTTCTGCTGCTGCAGCGCCGGCGAGCCCGGCCGCTGTTGCCGCGCACGCAAAGAAGCCGATCCAGGTGAGACGCAAACCGGTTTCGAACTCGCCAGAGCCGGCGGCGGCGGCGGCGGCGCAGCAGCATCGCGATGGCTGGCAGCCTGAGTATTTCGATCAAGATCCTGGGCGTAGACATCCAAGCGGGCCATGGACCATGTCGCATGGGATTGGGAACGAGTACTCGCGATCGGGATCAAGCAGTTCGTGTGCTCGGACATTAGCTGGAGCTCGGTCACCGCACACTAATTTGTAATATGTTTTTTTTTTTATTTGTTCTACAGCCAGGTCTCAAGAATACAGTATCAATAATATAAATATAGCAAATGAATGTCTTGACAGCATTCTTTTGTGTACATGAAATATATCAATTCTAATGTCTCTAAAATATGTCTTGTCAAATGGCCGATATTTGAGGTTAGATATGAAAATTGTTTCCAAACACTGAACACTTGTTTGTGTCTACTGGCAATTGTGTATCGGTTTATAACTTTCCTGATGTTCTCTGTTGAAAATCTCCAAAGTTTCATGTACATAGATTAGGTCCAGAGGATTTCATTGCTTTAAACACTCTGATTCAAAAGCTTACATTGAGTCTTGTTCGCTCCGGTTCCTGTGGTAGAATTATCGGTTACAGATATATGAGAAATGTATACACAAGACAAGAACAGACGTCTCTGCATACCAATGCGCCTCGGCAACGTGCTACAATTGGGGGGGGGGGGGGGGGGGGGGGAGGTCTTTAGGAATCCAGGGTTCATTTATTTGCACATTTGTCAAACTCGTTGGCGCGCACATTTTCCCATAATACAGAATGTTTCAGCCGATCCGAAGGGCGAAGCAGAAACAAAAACAAAAACAAAAAGTACTTATCACGCTTTGCTTCATCATCGGCCCAGCAAATGCCGCGCACGCCCGCCTTTGCTGATTTGGCGACACTTTGTCTCGGCCATAGCATGATTAATGAAAAATAAAAAAGAAAGAGTTTGAAACATGACGAGAAATGAAAATAAATAATAAGAAACAAATGATCAACATATATAAGAGTTTATGGCATAAAAAAAACGCACAAATCATGAACAGCATGGGAATAAAATGGATAAAAAAAATGATCACGCAAATGAAGTGTACACTGGCTAGCAGCAGATTAGTTTTCAAGTTTAGGCGCAGTGGCCAGTTGTCGGTCGTAGTGATGATATAGCAGTAATGGTAATGATAGTATAGTGGTGAAAGGAAGGACTCAGGTCAGTAGGAATGTTCTATCTAATCGCTGTTTTTCTTCTTGCGGCCAAACAGACCACCCTTCTTCTTCTTTTCGGGCTTGGGAGGAACATAGGTCTGGAAGTCTCCGCCAGCATCACCAGTAGGAGCAAAGTTTGCAGAAGGAGCGACAGCAGCATAGGGATTGGTGTCATATCTAGGCATGAAATTGGGTCTAGGAGACCAACCGTATCTGGCGGTTTCCATTTGTTCTCTGAGTCTTTCGTCGCCAGTGCATGCGTACTCAAAGGCTCTGATGGTGTCCAAAGGTCTCTCGTCGGAGGGTCGGCCAGGGTTTGAACGGTCAGGTCTGGCAATCAGATTGCCAAAGGCGTCCTTGGTTTGCATGTCCTCTGGGATAGTAGCGTTTCTGGCCTCGACGTTGGCTGATTGTTGGAAAGGCTCATCGTCTCTGATGGCAGTTAGGACGGGGTCATGTACATCATAGGTCGAAACCTTACGAGCATGACCCGGAGTATCCTTGTTTTTCTTGCCGAAAAAACCCATTTTTTTGTATAGCGAGTGTATGTGAGGAACGAATGAGATGAAAAGAGATGAAGAAAGAAGTAGTGTAAAGAGAAAGAAAAGAAAGAAAGAAGAAGAAGAATCAGATTCAAATATAATAAAATTTTGACGGGCTGCCAGACCAAATAAAAATATGTAACAAGGTCAGGGCCAATTGTAGCTCAATTGTCACATTTCTTTTTTTTGTGTGTATTTTTGGGTTGGCGCAAGCAGTGATCGAATTGATCGGGCTGAGTCAGCAGAAAGCAGACGTGTTATGTCATTTCACCGGTGGGCATCGGAGCCAAAACAGACACGCATTGCAATGGAGGCGCCGAGCGGGTTCCGTGAAGAAGGAGAATGAGAACGAGCAATGAGCAACGGGTGAAACGACAGATCATGAAACGTGAAAACTGGTTTTTGCGGCAATGGAGGGTTTTGGAGATTGTGTGTGTACAGCTAAGGAAACAGCGCCTTTGAAAAGCAAAGAAACAGCGCAGGCACCGATGTTGGGATACACGCAGATTAGAGACTTTATCCGGAGCGTTTTGTATCTTCTTGTTTTTGTTTTTCACGATACATGAACAAATGCGCCGGACGATCTGGCACCCGACGGGTTTCTCATCATTGTCCCGGTGTGCCGAGTCAACGGGTGTCCCGGTTGTTGCCCATCGGACTTCTTTGTCGGGACATTCGATAGGCAGCCATGAATCTGCATTTGCTGCTGTTAATAACTGATATGTATTTTAATCACTGTGAGGGAAATCCAAACCTTCTGCTCTTTTATTCTTCTGCTGCTTCTTTCTACCAAAAAACAATAATAAAAAAAAGCGTCTTTTTATTGCTGCTTTAGACTGTTGTTGATGTGCTTCTGCGAGACTAAATGCATCGCAAACTCGTGAACAGAGATCTATTGTTGTTTTGGCAGCATTACCGCATTGGTTGATGGATCTGGTGTAGTAACAGCCGCTGTATCAACGGCGTCAAGACTCTGCTACTAGCTCGCCATATCGCCTTTATCTTCACTTCAATGGCACCAATTCCAAAACTCCTCTGCAACTGTTTCAAAAAGAAGATGAAATCATCTCAAACCAGTGAACTCATCAAAGTTCGCGATGCTCAGTTCTGTCCAGCCCACCCACCACTAAGTTGTCTGTCTCATACAACACTTTAAGAAACCTGCAGGTGTCTCGCAAATGCCAAAATAAAAAAGCGCTTAAATCCTTTGTGGCATTACAAACATTTGCCCAATTTTAAACACAACTCAACGTCGATTGCACATCCTCATCTCTACTTCCACTCCACCTCCTGCATCGCCATCCATTCGGTCAGACGCTTATCCACTTCTTGAAAAGCCTCTCTGTTCTCTCTAACACTTGTGCTTCTAAAATCAACTTGCAAGTTCTGCTCTGTACCAACACCGATTCTTGCCAATCCGCTCGAAAATCGACTCGGGAGATTCTCTGCAGAGAAATACACGCATATCTGTATCCCCTGTACATTAGACAATCAATTCACTTCATCGCTTCAAAGTTCACTCTTCAGCACGGAAGCGTGTCATACACCATCTCCTAACACCCGAATTAACTTTGGCCAATCTTGTCTCTTGAAAAAAAAAAGTTTCTAAACAATCCCGTCCACCTTCTAATCCACCGACTGAACCATCTACACATTTCCCTCAGTATTGATCCACATTCAGGTGATCTCTTCTAATTGACAACCAGATCTTGATTCCCAAGCATCTGGCGCAACCCTCGAATACTGTGCAAAAACACAAGTCCCGCCATCTGATACAGCTTGACTTTGTCCATTGTTGGCAATCGGTAAATAAAGAAAATTTCTGCTAGCGCCTCGCGACCCAACCCAAAATATACGTTTGCGCTCTCTGTCCAGTTTGCTCACTTTGTATCCCAAAGTTTAACAGTAATCAGAACATTCCAGTTGATAACCACTGCTCCAACACAGCCCACCTTGGCCTTTTCATATACGTTGTACACATCCAGGCAACCCGCAAAGCTAAACTGAGTCTTCTGTGAACCCCCGTACCTAGATACACCGGTACCGGCAAGACACCTTGAACGAGAAAACAAAGATACACACGAGAATGCTGAACGAGAAAGCAGATCACAAAGACCCTTCGACGACGTCAACTGTCGAAGCCGATCCCTTCTACGAGTCGGACGACAATAACGAGCATCCACTCCCGAAAACCACACTGACGTCAAAGCCATCGATTCTTAAAAAGTTTTTTGACAAGTCAAAACGCCAAATAAAACGTCAAAACACATTCAAACGCAACGTAGAGAAACCTGCTGTTTCTGCTGCTGCTGCTACCACCATCGAGTCAGTCAATTCAGCACAACCGTCACCAAAGCACTCAGCCGCTAGGCTCTCACCTAACCCCGACCAGACCCAGTTTTGGGAGAAAGAGGCAGAGACCCTGGCTCTGTACGATCCGGCAAACGTCCCTGCACAGTATCCAGAAAGCCCCAAACTGCACTCGAAACTGGCGTTTTTCAACAACCTGACGTTATCTCCTAGAGCCGGTAGTAGCACGTCGACATGGAGCTCGCTGCCGTCCAGCTCTGACCCCTTGATCAAGTCCACATTCAATCCGCAGGCTCCTTCTGCTACAGAGAAAACGCTGGCTGTGACGTTTTCGGATTCCGTTGACAAACGGCTGCAGCACGCCATTGACCTTCACGAAGCAGGGGACTTGGTTGAATCAGTAACGCTGCTTCGGGAATTGGCTGATCCGGAAAGCATAAATCATCCATTAGCACAGGTTCTGTGCGGTTTGTGTTATAGACATGGCTGGGGGGTCGAAGCAGAGCAGGACAGAGCGTTCAAGTATCTCCGACTGGCCGCCAGCAACTCGGCATTGATGGACCAGTTAGCCGCCACTGCTACCAACATCAAGCCCAATCCCAAAAACAAGTCGAAAACCGGGCTGGCCAAGGGCGAGCTTGTTCTGTCCATCTATGAGCTGGGCAACTGTTTCCGATACGGCTGGGGTACAGTACAGGATCCAGTGTTGGCCAAGCATTACTACGAAACGGCGGCTCGGTTAGGAGATGTCGACGCCATGATGGAAACGGCGTGGTGCTATATGAACGGGTTTGGCGTCAAGGCCAAAGACAAGTATGCAGCTGCGCGGTATTATAGAATGGCTGAGAAAGCAGGTAAATGTGAAGTGGGAAACTCGTGGATATGGAAAGAGAAATATAATGAAAAATGAACTAGTATATAACTTTTTCTATAGAAAAGGCCACTTTTTTTTTTATCATGAACAAGAAATTTGTTTGAAAACGTTTTACCATTCAATCCAGAGTGTTGAATGTGTTTGTAAATGAAGGGTGAATTGAATAAAAGAAAAACTAAGCCAGTTTGGAGTCAGGACCAAACGTAGCTAGAGGTGAACAACTGAGTTGTAGCTCTGGACTGTTGTTGATTACATGTACACATAAGTCTCTTTTGGGTATCTGAATGGATCTCAGACATTGCGCACGATCCACAAAAATCAAGGGTCTTGTTGAACAGAGTTGTTGTTTGGAGAATACACAAATAATGGTTTTGTGCAATGCGTTTTTTCGGGAGCGAAAGTTTGGGTCTGCTCAATAGGAACGAATTTTGTTTGTTTTTGGACATGTATTTTGGCTTTGACATGACGTTATTGAGTGCATCTTGGGAACCGGCCACTTGACTTTATGAATGAGATCAATCTACAGCCAGCCAGCCAGCCCAACCCTCGTTCGAGCCGAAAAAGCTCCTTATTCCTTTGGCGAACAAGGCTGGCAGCGAGAATCGTGGAGATGGTTGTTCTGACGAGACTTTGTTCATTTTACACTCATTGTTTAGAAAAGGACCAAGAAAGCATTGTTTGTTTGTTTGGTTTGCGTCTGTTTGCATCGCGACGCGAAGGTTTATTTCCCAAATGACTTTGAATTTGGCTCGATTGGGATGTGGAAACAGACATATTCTTCCTAAATAGGAAAGACACAAGTCTTGATTGGGCAATGACCTTCTGCAGACATGGACTCTTGCTCCATTCGAAGAAGCATTTTCAAGTGCGGGCTTTTCCTTTTCCCAGGGCTCGACTCTGCTCTGCTTGGCTCTTTGATCTTTTGCAACTTTGCGTTTCGTCGAAGTGTATATTGAACCGCGATCATCAAGTCCTGTTATTTTGGCTCCAAAGCAGCGTATTTCAGCTTGTTCATTTGTTGATTGCAATTGGAAAAACTACCGTTTGTTAAACGCATGTCAACTTTGACCACTGCTGCAATAGACATTTGCCCAGCTGAACAACAACAGTACAGCCTTCCTAATTTTTTGTTTATTTTTTTTTTCTCCTTCTCGTTGCGTCTGTACCAACCCACCAATTTTCACATCTTCTTTGAATCCTTTTTCTTCTTCTTCTTCTCCTCTTTTTTTTTCTTATTCATTTTTGTTATTTAGTTGTTTAGTTCTTCTTCACATTCGTTTCCAAACATAGCCACAGAAAGGCGGTATTCTTGAGCCCCTTGATCCATTTCCAAAAAAAAAATATATATATTTATAATGATGAAGCATTCCGACTCTCTTGATGGCACCTATCGCATCAGGAAAAACCCGTTGAATATCAGAAACTTTGATGGATCAGACTTGATCCTGTCAAAGCCCAACCGGTCGGGCAAATTTGTCGAGACCAACTACCAGGCTCCTGAATCACAACCTGCATCTAGCAACAACGGTCTCCAAATCTACCCCAATCCAGATCACAACACAAAGGCGTATGATAGCGACAATGACAGCATTTCCGAAGAAAGCGCGTTCAAAATGAAACAAGAAGAACAGCCAATGGAAGAATACGATCTGCAACCACCGACAAGACGAATTCTCGAAGCTCCTCAACGCCAGCGTCCGCTCAGTTTCCCTAACTTTGACGAAACCAATCTCGACTTTTCACTCCCCCACCCATCCTTAAACGCGTCAACAGACACGCCCAGCTCGCGGTCAAGTAGTCAAGACAGTCTTTCTGCTATTCTGGCTAAGGAAATCGGCGCCGACCGACAAGAACAAGCTCGCGACGGGATAGATTCGGTCACCGTGAGGAGTAACCATTTCCGCGAAAAGAGCTTGACTGATCATGACCTGCCTCCCCCACAAGCATATGCCTATTTACCTTCTACGAGGTCGAGAATCAACTTGAGTCAACTATCGCAGTCTCCCGAATCTATCGAACAGCCATCCTCTAGTCCTGGTAGACGCTCATATCAACACCATCAGCAACATCAGAGTCTAAATCCACAACTCATATCTGGCATTACTAATAATAGCAACACCACACAACAACACCACCGAACCCGCACCTACGATTACGGCTCCAACTACGAAGACGATGGGCTTGAAATTCAGTACATTTCGAGAACTCCTCCTCATAATACGAACCGCTCGAGTCAGACACAGTATAGCAGACCAGGTACGCCTCTTTCACAGAGACCGGCGTCTCCCACTCGCAGCTTGCAAAGACCTATTTCTCCTACTCGTAACTTGCAAAGACCGATTTCGCCTACCCGTGGGTTGCAACGGCCCGCTTCGCCTACGCGTGTTTTACAGAGACCTGCTTCGCCAACCCGTGGTCTACAGAGACCTGCTTCGCCGACCCGCGGTTTACAAAGACCTGCTTCGCCTACTCGCTCCTCTCAACAAAGACTATCTCAGAATCCTTTGCAGTCTTCGCTACCGCACATGGCGCCTCTGGGTTACAACCCACCTGGATTGCATTCACGAGGTATATCGCCTGAACAGGTTCCCTTTGAATTCACCTCCAAAAAGCTAGACTTGGATGCGTCATCATCTTTACGGTATGCAGACGCCGAAGTGTCGTCGACCTCTTCCTCTGTTGCAACAACTTGTGTTCGACGTGCAGACTCGCCCCAGCACAATACATCTCCTCGCCAGGCTTCACCGCTGAGACAAGCCCATCTTCAGTTTTCTCCTTCAAGATCACGAAATAGATCGCCGCAAAGACTCGATGCTAGTCAACAACCTTCGTTACAGGCCATGCCGAAAGAGGATAGCCGCACTACGCTCCAGCCACCCAATGTCCCCAGGCGCTCGCCTCGACGCGAGTCATTCCAGTTGGAACTCAAACTTGCCTCGCCCGATCTGTCAGCTTTGATGTCTGAAATCTCTGATATGAGTCTCAACGGCAATCCCACACCGCAACTCACCCGCAAAGCCACAATCACCTCGCCCACATGTAATTTCAAGACCAGCCCAAGTAAGACGTCGCCAGCGGTATTTGAGCGGATGAGATCCTTAAGACGGTCGCATAGTCAAGATCAAGATTCGCGAAGCAACAGTCCCGAAAAGAGACCGGTAGATTTGAGACATTCCAACCTGCCACAAGTATCTGAGTCAGTCGAAGTTAAAAGTAAACCTGTTTTGAGAGAAGTGCCAGTTCATGTTGAAAAACAAGTTGTTGAAAAAGAAGCGCCTACACTTAAACCGCAGTTTGTTCCACAACTTGCGCCTGTTCCGTTTATTTACAAATCGCTTGATCCAGAGGCACCACGTCGAATTGCGCTTGAGGAAGAGCGTCGTCAAAAGGAACTTACTAAACAAGAGATTTTGGAACAAGAAACGACTGACGACTCAGAGCCTGTCTGTCAAGTGTTGGGGACTTCGGATGACGAAGAGGAAGATTCAGAATCTTCACAAGAATCCGGCGGAAAGTCGCCAAACGTCTCAATTTACTCATCAGATTCGCACATGATGAATCAACTCTGCGCTATTCCATCACCAATCATCAACGCCATTTCTTTCACACCTCCAGTAGGAGCAGTTGAACTGGAAAACGAGTCTATAAGTGATATAGAGTCGATTTCTTACGACAGTGAAAATGGACCTAGAAAGGATGGCGATGATGATTCTCTTGCCGGAGATGCAGGTGAAGCAATTGTCTCGACAGTTGGTAAGTATTTTTTCGTTTTTTATTTGGTTGGCTTAACTTATTAACTTTTTTTTAGATCCTATTGACCCTGAAGACCGTGGCCGACTATTTGTTAGAGTAGAAGGACTTTCACAACTGGCCCTTCCTATTGCAACTCACAGACACCCCAGATTCAACATGACATTGGATAACGGTATTCAAAGTGTTACTATTGACCCTCTGCCCATCAAGTCTACCAATCCCGGAGTCAATCAAGAGTTTGAATTGGTGGTTGGTAATGATTTACAGTTTATTCTCACTTTCAATGCTCAAATGGATGCTCTTGGAGACGGCACTATACCCACAGCGACTTCGACTTCTGTAATTCAGCAAGATGCTTCATACAGCTCGGGTGCTTCCAGATCCCCGGAAATTAATGAACCCATTGAAAAAGAGGTCAAGGAAACAGAGGAGAGGAGACCTGATCCAAGCTCGCCAGTGCGCTCCAATGCATTACCAAATACACCTTCTTCGCCACGCTCAACCGCTCAGAAAGATCCCAAAACCAATACACCTTCTTCGCCTTCGCACAAAAAGCCATCGCGATTCAGCAGAATGTTTGGGGCTAATCCTAAGAAGAAACCCCCCACCAAACCAGTTCCTACAACAATGGTTACTCAGAAATCGCCAGAGCCCCGGGAGAAGGTATTTGCTGCTAAGCCGTCGACGCCTGTACCAGTTAGTAAGACGTTCAGAGATATGTGGGATGGAATGATTGGGCCTCAGGGCGAATTTGGCCGATGCTATTTGGTTGCATCTCAGTATGAAAACGAAGTCTATGGAAGACCGCGAACATTTAACCTTACTTTGTACGATGAATGGGGATACAAAGAAGTACCAGAAGACTTGGAAAAGGTAAACAGTAACCCTACACCACTTTCTTCCATGGTTCCTTCAGGCAATGGTAGTGCTGGGGCCAATTACAACAACAAGAAATCCGCAAGATACAACCAAACCAAATCCATGGTGAAGAACGACAGTGGAGTACCAAAAGCTCGGAAAATGACCAGAGTCAAACTGGACCCTTTCAAAGTGGGCACTGTGCAAATCACGCTCATGTATATTCCCAGAGTCACAATGGCCAGCCCGCTTCCTACATCCATCAAGAACGCCGTCAAGGAGTACAACATGACGCAAAGCTACCGGTCTATTCGGATGGAAGGGTACTTGTCACAAGAAGGAGGCGATTGTAGTTACTGGCGCCGAAGATGGTTTGAACTTCGCAACGATACTTTGGTCGGACACACAGAAGACTCGCATAAAATGCGGAACATTCTCAATTTGAAGAATGTTTACAAAGTCCAGGATGTTGCCACGATGAGCGCCGCTGAGCGGTCTGAGCTTTATGGTGTGTTTACCTACGAAGACCGGTCGTTCAGAGTGACATTCATCGATGGCGAGACCATAAACTTTTACTCTGACAGTGCGGAGCGCAAGAACCAATGGGTCAAAGCGTTACAGATTGCAGTCATGTTTTGTACTGGAATGAGCTACACATGGGTTGACAAGGCAATGGCGAAGCATGCAGAGGATAAAGCGAAAGTTGTTGAGGCGATGGCGGCTCGCAACAAACACCCTGTGGCGTTGACTCCGGCCGTAGTAGAAGGAGACAGACTGGTTAGGATGAAGAAGAGTCCTGCTTGAGGTGTTGGTTGTTGTTGTTGTTTGTAATTGATTTGGTTATTCTAATTTGTAATTTATTTTTTTTTGAATTTATTTATTTTTCTGAATCATGAAGGGACATGCAGATATCAAGGTCATTGGTTTGGTATCTGAGGTGCTTCAGGTAGAACAAGTTTAGATCTTGACTAGAAATGTAGATTGATTCGGGCATCAATATTTGCTTCAACGCTAGCTAAGCTCAGGATTATATTAGCGGTTTTAACTCAGATTACGAAAAGACGCGAATGACTCTCATACTAGAGGTCCGTATTTCAACATGCCTAAATAGGCAACTGATCTGTATAGGGAATCTGTGAATTAGAAAAGTCTTAACAACTAGGATTTTGACAAAGTCTACTATTTACTTGTGATTGTAGAAGCGTATTGTATATTATGATTATTCTTGATAAAGGGGGTAATAAACAGATCATCACCATAGAAATCAAATGGGCTATGACTTTTATTTGCTTCATGCCCTATCCAGAAACATGATGCTTTGATTGATGTACTAGTAAGCATGGCCAATTCCCGAGAGAATATTGTGTACAATGCGGTGTACCAGACGTGTTCAAGGTCTTTATCTTTTGATCAGTCTTTGGTTTAGAGCAAGACCTTTCTTCTTCCAGACGAATAGATACATACTAGACCATGTGTATGAACCATGGAACGGTGTACACATGTAGGTAAGCAAAATGGCCAGCGTGTTGCTCTTCTTTATTGATATCCGTACCTTGAGTACCCGTACAATGTACTCGCTACGGTCCTGTGGTTTGAACCCGACAGAAATGTAGATCTGGAATTTGCTTTTAGGCAGTGTGAACACCTTGTCGCTGGGCAGACACCGACTCAATCGGTTTGCCTTCTACAGCTTGCGGAGATGTATAGGTTGACACTTTTGTTTGTGTTGCAATCCGTCAATGACGACTACGGTTAATCGGTCCATGGATAACCCCCATTTTGTACGTCATCATCGGCAATGATGACTGACAATTGGGTCTTCTTCTTGTTCGTTGGACTACACAACCTCTTATCCCTCTCGCTACTCTTGCTTCTTGGATTCCTCTCTTGTTTTTTCTCTGAAAAAACACTGAATCCGACACAACCTCAACAGGCGCTTTTTTCAATTCGCTCATGCTCTACACTCAATGAACGTAAACATCCTCCGCTTGTCTTAATACAAACCTGGTGATGTAACCATAAACAAGCGGGAAAAAAAATCACAACCTCACGCCAACTTCAACATTTCGGAAACCTCGTTGACACTACGTTCTCAACACCAAACAAAAAAAAACCCTAGTATACTTTGAATGTATTTATATTCTTCAACATTAATAACTTTGATAAACACAAACGTGTTTTTTGATTTTACATTTACTCCAAAGAAGAGGCACCAGTAATGATATCGACCAATTCGTTGGTAATGACGGCTTGACGAGTACGGTTGTAAAGAATAGAGTACTTGCCAATCATATCGGAAGCGTTCTTGGAAGCGTTATCCATGGCGTTACGACGAGCAGAAATCTCAGCAGCATGGCCCTCGGAAAGACCCCACAGAATGTAGTTGGCAAGAGTGTACTCGGAAAGGTTACCAAGAACCTCCTCCTCGATCTCAAAAGCACCAAGCTTGGGCGAAGCCTCAATGGCAGCAGGAGTGAAAACAGGGAAGTGAGAGGGCTCGAAAGAAACACCGGAGGTGAATTGGTTGTAGTAGACCTCAATGGAGTCGTATTGGGTGCCGAGCGCGAGGATTTCGTCGGCAATGGAAGCAGCCTCAAGGAAGGTAGGAGCCTCCTTACCAACACCGGAGATGGAAAGAACAAGGTTGTCGGGGTTGGCTCTGGCGATTTGGGCCTTGATCTTGTCACCGACAGCAACGACGTCGGCATCGGGGACCTGTTGAAGTCTGTTCTTGACGGCTCTGCCGAGTTGCGAGTGGATGGAACCACAAAGACCCTTGTCGGAAGTGATGGCGATGATGAGCTTCTTGGGAGTCTCTTCGGGGAGAGCGGTCTCGGCGGTGTCGTAGACTTGCTTGTTGGCACCACCGTAGACACGGGAAACAGCCATGGCGCGCTGGGCCTTACCGAGTCTGGTGGAGGCGACAATCTTCATGGTGTTGGTGATCTTTTCGATGTTCTTGATTGACTTGAGACGGGTCTCAATCTCACGAAGAGTCGCATAGGATCTGCACTGGGTGTTAGTTGGAGTTTGATGAAGGTTACGATGGTGGTTTTCTGTAAGAATGGCAATTGGGCGGAGTACACGAGCACATGGTTCGTTTGTTGGTGTTGACTACGTTAGCTGTTGTCGTAACTGGTGCTTTTTAGGGCCAAGAGCCGAGTCGAGAGTGAAATTGACCAATCACCGCGCAGAAACTTTTTTTTTTCATCTGAACATGCGTCAAAAGCCTGTCATTGAAACTCCGTTCATATCGTATACGTGCAAGCATTTACCAAAATCCCCACAATGTGTCCGAGTATCTTGTTGTTCAAATACCATCTACCGCCAGAACCGCACATGAGCACCCGAATGCCCGCCCAATACCCAGAAAAACAAAAAAAAGAGCCTTATTCAAAGCGCGCATCAAATAAAATAAAAAGACATACCTGGAAGAAGCCTTCAAGGCTTGGACGCCGGAAGAACGAAGAGCGTACATTGTATGTGTTTGTGTATGTGTGTGGTGATGCGAGAGAGAGAGAGAGAAAAAGAGAGGATGATATAGGAGGAGGAAGGGTTGAGCTGTGAGAAAATGGGAAAAAAAATGAAAAGCGAAAAACAACTGTGTTCTACAAGCGCGAATGGGAGCTTGCCAAAGAAGCCCCCAGGCAAATGAGCCTTTCGCCAGAGGAGTCTCAGTAAGGGAAAGGGCAGGTAGTTTGATGTACGAAGTTACATTTACCAAGTGTGTATATACAAGTTTCATGTTTCAAATTTGAAAGCACATCTCCGCACTATTTCCCCCGTTTCGCTGCTGTTGACCTCCGCCTCCGAGACATCTTTTCTCTTGAAAGCCCCTGCTGCACTGAGTTGATCAAACAACTTTCCAGAAACATGTATTTACTCTTTTGCCGACTTTTGATTTCCAACACTTAAGAGCCATGAGCCCAAACGCGCTGAAAATCTCCCTTTTTGTTAGTGTGGACTATACCCAAGCCCATTGCAGTAGGTTGTCGATGGTTGTCGAGAGTTGCTCCAAGTGTACATATGCATGCTGATGTGTAACGCTTTGTGTTCCTCTCTCTCTCTCTCTCTCCGGCACTCTTTTCTTGGAGAGGAAATGGCGCGATAGTTTGATATTTACATTTTGAATTGATACATAACAAAACACCTTGAAATCACAGGCCAAGCAGCATGCGACGTTCCGCAAGGCCTGCATCGATTTTTGCGCAATGAATGCATCGGACCGACTATACAATCTGCGGATGCGCGCGTGTGCTTGACGAGAATAAACAAGTCAAGATTCGGCAGTTGAACGATACCAAAGCGATCGGGCTGTTGACGAAGAACCTGAAGCAGCAGAGGATTAAGATTGAGGACTAAGACAAGCATTTTCTACGGAACAGACAACTAAACAATGATCGGGCATGCGTGTATATATACATGAATTTGATTTAGATATTAAAAAAAACAACGACAAAAGAGTGCCAAACAGAAACAAGCGGCAATAGATATAACATAAAAAAAAGCATTCATTTGAAAATGTCTTGATGGAAAAGTAGTGAAGAGTAATTATGCTGGTTTGATTTTCTTTTCGCTCTTTGCGAGCAGGGCCTTGTTGATATGCGGCAAGACACCACCGTAGGCGATCGTCGCCTTGACCAACGTATCCAGTTCCTCATCACCTCTGATAGCCAGCTGCAAGTGTCTCGGCGTGATTCTCTTGACCTTCAAGTCCTTGGCAGCGTTGCCGGCCAGCTCCAGCACCTCGGCGGCCAGGTACTCCAGGACGGCCGCGATGTAGATGGCGCTTTTGGCGCCGACGCGCACGCGGTTCTGGACAGACCGCTTCAGGTACCGGCGCACGCGGCCTACGGGGAATTGCAGGCCGGCGCGAACAGAGTGTGATTTCTGGGCTGTAGCGCCGCCAGTGGTTTTGGACCCGGAGGTGACGGTGTTGCTTTTTGGTTCAGACATTGTTAAGTGTGTGTGTGTGTGTGTGTGTTGAGATGAATGTGATGGGTGTTGACGATGGTGAAAGGAGTGTTTATTCAGAAGTGAAAGTCGCGTTGAGAAGGAGTGTGTATTTTATAAAACGCGTTGAATTCTAAATAGTAATAAAAGAAGCCCGACAGACCCTTTTGAATTCCGAAATAAATAAATATTGAAATGTTTGAAACAGTCCAAAGTAAAAAAAAAAAAAACAAGGCAGAGCTGTTTTTATTGAATCAACAATGATTGTCCAGAAAAGAAAGATTGGTGTTTCTTGTCGTGTGATTGAGAATGCTCACGGAGAGAAACTGTTAATGTTTATAAAGCGGTGATGGGGCTACAGGTGGGAAAGAAAGGGAGAAAGAGAGAGAAAAAAAAAAAAAAGAAAGGGTGGGTGTTTGAATGGAGAAGTTGTTGATTGAGACGCGTTTTTGTGTTGGAAGGTGGCAGAACTGTAATTGAACTGTTTGTTAAATTGTGTTAAATTGTGTTAAATACTTTGTTAAGCAGAGAGTAATTACGAGATGTTAGGGTTGGTATTGATTATTTACTGTTTAGTCATGATTACCTTATGCTGACACATCAATGTCTAATATTTTTGATGAGGACTTTTTTATCGGGACTCTGCCTACGCTCGAATAATAATAAGCTTGTTTAGCAAACAAAACTTTATTTCCACCCGTGTCCAAAAGAAGCATATATTCCATATACACAAGACCCCAAATGTACTCTCTCCAAACGTGTACACAGTTCACAAGCCTATATATACATACATAGTAATATAGGCTTTTTTCTTGGGTTTCGCAGTCAACAGCCTTTAGTGGACCACCATCGCTGCTGCCGTTGAAATAAATAAATAAAAAAAACAAGACAAGACAAGGACAAGGACAAGGAAAAAGGGTTTGTTATCTGAGTTGTTGATCGCGTCTCTTTTTCAGTTGTTGTTGTTGTTTCTGGATGATTGATAGACGCGTATCGTGGAGAGGGTGTGGAGTCATTGGCTATTGAGAAACCACTCATCCACTAATCATCAACTAATCACCAATCACTGATTTACTCATCTTCTACTCATTCATTTACTCATCTTCTAGTCACCCTTCTCCCATTGTCGACTCCACTACTCTGCTTTTGTTTCTGGATTCCATTTGATTCGTTGTTGTTGTTCTCGTTGCTCCAGAACCTGAATACAAAACCTTGCACTTCAAGGCCAAGATCATTTGACGTTTCAACAAATGCGTAATTCTTCGCAGCCTCTGCCCCTCCAGTCAACACCTCGAAACGCGCTGGACTACCGTTAGCGGACACCCAAACCCTCTCGTCTAAAATATACATACACTCATCTTTCTCTCTATGCTTGGATTCTATATCAAACAGTGAGTCAGGACTCTCTCGAGGAGGGAAATAAAACTAATAATGGAAAAATACCCCACCGGAGCGTTTTTTAACGCCGCACACGGTTGGAAATCGCAGATAACAAATTTCATTTATTCCTGGTTAAAAAAACAAGGACAACTACTCATCTATTAAAAGGCCACAGAAACCCGCCTATTTTATTCCCAGTTCTTCTTCTCCATCCTCAATCAAGGTCTCAATCCTCTATTCAAGCATATACACACATTTCTCTAATCAAACACTCTCATTCCCCAATCATGTCTAGACCTATGGCTAAAGATCTCACCCACCTTCTGTCTACAGAGGCTGCGTCGCGTCAACCGTCCCAGCTCAAAGTAGCCTTCAAGCATTTCAAAGACCCCAAGATCATCTCTCTAGGCGGCGGCCTGCCTCTGCCCGAACTGTTCCCGTTCAACTCGATCGAGGTCGACTCCTTGGCCCCGCCTTTCACCAGAGGCATCAACGTGGTCCCCGAATCCGCCAAAGAACACCTCAAAATCAAGATCGACAAGCACCAAGACGACGAAACAGATATCCCGCTGGCCACCTCTTTGCAATACGGAATGTCAGAAGGCGCGCCCCAGCTCGTGGACTTTTTGAAAAAACACACAGAGATCATCCACAACCCGGCGTACCAGGACTGGGACTGTCTTTTGACTGTGGGCAACACCCAGGGATGGGACTCGACGCTGCGCACGTTCACCAACAGAGGCGACGTGATTCTCGCTGAGCAGTTTACGTTTGCGTCTGCTACCGAGTGCGCCAGAGCCAACGGCGTCAAGGTCGTGCCCGTCGTTGTTGATCTCGAAGGCATCATCCCGGAAGAACTCGAAAAGCAGCTGGCCAGCTGGGAAGGACCCATGCCCAAACTGCTCTACACGATCCCCACGGGCCAGAACCCCACTGGAGGCAACCTGTCCACCGAGCGCCGACAAGCCATCTACGAGATTGCCCAAAAGTACGATTTCATCATCGTCGAGGACGAGCCCTACTACTTTTTGCAAATGGACGAGTACACTCCTGACAAGGCCACACGCACCGTGCACACTCCTTCGCACGAGGAGTTCAAAGCGTCTCTTGTCAAGTCGTACATTTCTCTAGACACCGAGGGCCGAGTCGTGCGACTGGACTCTACTTCCAAGGTGCTGGCCCCGGGTGCCCGGATCGGCTGGATCATTGCGCAGGCCGGGCTCGCTGAGCGGTTCCTGCGCCAGCACGAGGTCACGATCCAAGTGGCCAGCGGGTTTGCCCAGTCCATCATCAACGGTCTGCTGCAGCGCTGGGGCCAAGCCGGGTACATGGACTGGCTCATTGAGCTGCGCAAGTCGTACACCGAAAAGCGCGATATCGCCATGGACGCCGTCGAGCGCTATGTCCCCAAACAAGTCGCCGAATGGATCGCGCCCACTGCAGGCATGTTTTTCTGGATCAAGGTCGATGGTTCCAAGCATCCTGATTTCGTTACCAAGCACGCGTCCAGCACTGACGAGATGGAAATGGCCATTTACGAAAGGGGACTGGAGTACGGGGTGCTTATGATCCCTGGGCATTGGTTCTTGATCAAGGATGAGCATAGCGAGCATAGCCATGACTTGTTTTTCAGAGGCACGTTTGCGTCGGTCAGCGCTGACAAGTTGGAAGAAGGTCTTGAGAGATTCGGAAAGCTTTTGACCGACGAGTTCAAGTTGTAGAGTTTATAGATTGTTCATAGTAATAAAAAGGTCTTTGCACAATTACAATCAACAAGGTGCCCGTCTAGATGGGAATTGTAGTAGTGGACATTTCCAATCGAAAAAAGAAGAGTCATTATTCTTTTATGTTTTAGAGTTGTTGATAAGAACAAGCAAGCAAGATTTTGAAGGTTCATGGCAATCGCCGGCTGTTCCAGGGAAGTGCTACTTCGGAAGAAACAGAAAAGAGACCAAAAAATGATAACGGTTATGAGTCAAGACTAGGAGAATAATAATGTATTATAGGTGAGTATGATTGATGTGTGCACATTGTTTCAGTGCACGTGATGTAATGTGAAGTGTGTTTATCGGGATGCGCACGGCGGTGCGGGAGCGGGCTACAGTTGCCCTTTTCAAAGCTTTAAATGGGGGTTCCGTACAAAGCAGTCGAGACCAATTTTTGGGTGTATTTGTACACATAGGAAGCATTTGGGTGTTGTAAAAACATAAAAGAATAGGTTATTCTACGTACACAGCTCATGAGCTGGCAATTTCTTTTCAAGGAGCACGGAAGCACTGTAGATGGAGAAAGCCGGGTGTCTGGCGATACAGTATGATTGAATTCTGACGGCTTGGTTACAGTTACAAAGATACACTGGTCGGCATTGCGAGGATCCAATTGTGATGTTGAAATGTGTGGGCCTAGTGTGTGTATAAGGAGATATGAAATGAGGTAACGGATTGAGCAAAACTGAAATTTGATTGTTGGCTGGTACGTTTCTTTCCAATAATTTATGGGTGGTGTATCAACTGTTTAAGTGCGTATATTGAAATATACGATTCAAATCTATTTTCATCGCGATTGAAGCAATCCCTCTATACCATATTCGTACAATGTTGTGAATCAATCATGAATTTTATAACCGGTCTCTGAGTGTATAGTGAATTACAACGAATCCTGATGATACTATCAAAACCACAATACTCTTCTACATCATAACGGAATACATTAGTATAAGACTTATTAACAACCCTGGAAAAGAGCGTGGAGAACGTCGAAACAATGTGAATCGACACGAGCGAGAATGGTACTAAAGGGAAAAAAAGGATTAGCGACTACTGTGAATCAAACCAAACAAAATACAATAATTCTGTTTTTGTGCAAAAGGCATGGTCTTTTTTATTGCTTAGCAGATCCAAGTCATTGAAAGACGAGAAGTACTTCAAGAAAGAAATCTGAATACACAGATTGTGCTAGCATTTTACATTTCTATAGACCAATTGCAAGTCTGGTAAACCCAAGTCAATATCATGCCTTGGATCAAAACGCAAGTTTGCCCAAGATGAACCGAATAAACTCGGGGAAGGGAAGAGGGTGGTGAAGTCTGCGTGCGGCTGTGATGGCATCTGAGAAAACCCCCTAGCTTCAAGAGCAGATTTTGGGAGCAAGAGCCGTTGTGTAGATCATCAGAATAAACAAACACCATAATGACAATGTTTCCTCAAAGCTTGATGGCGTTGTAACTTGTACTCGTCATTTCCATCCGGCTAATGTTTTAAGACCGGGCTTTACAAAATGAATTAGCAAGGCAGGAGATGGGTCAACCAATGACCTCTAGACTCATGGCAAGAGTCCAGTAACTGAAATGAAATGAATTGCTTGTTGTGTACCTGCTGTATAAAGAAAAACTACTAGTTGCACAACTACAGCAGTAATTCAAAGTACATACCGATACACTTGAATCAATCTGGCACGCTTGTACAAAATAAAGAACTGCCAATAGTTTGTGAACATTTGTGAGAGTAGGTTGTCTTAGTATGGTATATGTACATGTTTGCAGGAGTATCTATCATGGCCTACTCGCAATTAAAACAGCTTGTTTGAGTTCTGCCAAACGTCGCTAGTCATCGACCCAAAGCGCTTCAGCTGTTTTGTTACTGGGTTTTGATCCTACAATTTTTATCATCATTTTCTCAACTACTTTCACAATAGTCGCTTATCCCAATGTCGAGGATGTTCCTACTACTTGTACAACAAACACGTTTCGATCCTTCTCCAAGTACATTTAGCCTGTAAATGTGGTTTGCGCTCGACTCAAACGCCCTGGTTGTCTACCTGGTTCGTGCAGTTTGATCCGGGGGAAAGACTTTTGCTTTTGTGTCGCGATGTGGACCCTGCCAGGACGCGGTGGTGTTGAAGAAGATGGTCTAAATGATAGTCATCAGACAGCTCAAAGTAAATCGTCAATTACTTTTCTTGTCAGTCTCATCATCATTGACATCCGCAATCTCAGATATCGTGATTCCATCATGATCAGACCCTTGAATGGGTGCCCCAGATTTGGAAACGATTCTCCCCTTGATCACTCTCTGTTGAAGGATTAGAGCATTGAAAGTGTAGCCCTAATCCCATTTGTCCCTGTTTTCACAGTCACACAAACTGAAATTTCTAGTCCAGTATATTTTATCTGCGTATATTTCAGTACCCCACTACTGCTCTTGTGCCAGGGGGTGTGAGATCTACTGCACTGTTACCTAATCATTTAGCTTTATCTTTACCTAAGCAGCCCTTTGCAAAGACCCGGGCCCACAGTGCTCGATTGCTCCGGCAACGGCGAAGTGCGGCGAGATCACTTTTTTGTGTGGTTGATCAAAAGTGAAATATTCCCAAGGCAAATTTTCAGTGACACAGCGAGCCAAAAGAGCCCACTCACATAGTGAATTTTTTTTAGATTTTTTTCTCTCCCCCCTCTTCCCTCGTTTTTTTTTTTTTTTTTTTTTTTTTTTTCTTTCGAGACTTGGTGAATACCTCTTTCACGGTTTGTTTTTATTCTTAGACATCATCACACAACCCCCAAAAACATCAAGATGAGCGCCCAGACTAAGACTATTGGAGGAGTAAGTTATTGACGGAATTTTCCCATGTCGTGATTCAGCACAGAGAGAGATGGAGCAGATAGATTGTTGCGGCAAGCGTCGGTACCGGTGAGTGTGAATATAGGTGTGTCCCGTCGGGACCCGGTGTCGGAACATCAGTCGGATCCGGTGCTCAAACCGGCCCGATATTGCTGCAGGTAGGTCGGAACACTACTTCAACTACACACATCCAGGCTAAAGCCAACTTACTGACAACTATCATCACACACTTCTACTCACAATCACTGTCGGTACCCGCCTATGCCTATGCATCTATCTCATCTCTCTGTCGACACATACCATACCATTGCATCCTTATACTAACATTCATATCATTAGCCCAAGAACGGTTCTACCAGATCTGTTCCTACTGAGAAGGCACAAAAGTGGTACCCTGCCCAGCCTACCCCTGCTCTCAAGAAGACCCGTAAGTCTATCAGACCTGCTAAGCTCCGTGCTTCTCTTGTCCCTGGTACCGTTTTGATCATTCTTGCTGGTCGTTTCCGTGGTAAGAGAGTTGTCTATCTCAAGCCCCTTGAGGACAACACTCTCCTTGTCTCTGGTCCTTTCAAGGTCAACGGTGTCCCCCTCAGAAGAGTCAATGCTCGTTACGTCATTGCCACCTCTACCCGCGTCAACGTCGAGTCCGTTAACGTCGAGAAGTTCAACGTTGCTTACTTCGCCCGTGAGAAGGCTGCCAAGAAGGCTGCCACCGAGGAGGAGTTCTTCGGTGACAAGGCTGAGAAGAAGGTCATCAAGGAGGAGCGTGTTGCCGACCAAAAGACCGTCGACGCCGCCCTTGTCTCTGAGATTGCCAAGCAACCCTTGCTCAAGAAATACATTGCCAGCAGCTTCAGCTTGAACCACGGTGACAAGCCCCATCTCCTCAAGTTCTAAGCAGTTTTTATGTCTGTTAATATCGCTACATACTAATCAAAAAATACAATGAGAGGATTCTTGTCTAAAAACATGAATGAATGTTATTTATTTATCAGAAATTGCATTGTCCTGTTTCCATCGTAATTTATTTATTCTTTATCGATTTGTAGATTGAAAAAAAACAAAAAATCCGGGGTGATCTCGTTGCTGCTGCGTCAGAGCGCAAAGCTACTAGAGCCTTCCATGTTTGGTCCTTCACCGTTGAACAAACCTAATTTTCCTATGTTTTCCCGCCGTTGGGAGAAAGCAAAGGAAGAATCCTAAAAATTTTCACGTTTTCGAGAACAGTGCAGACATTCACCAGAGAACAAGTATTTATACTCTCGATCGTCTCCCAATTCCACGACTTTTTTTATTCTGCATTATAGCAATCTTTTTTTATTGTTGTTATTTCATTTCATTGCCACATATTTATTAATACACATATCGAAGATGTCGACTCAATCCCAGCCCCTTTTGCCTATTGGCGCCTACACTTTGGAAGTTGCTCCTGGTGTGCCCACACTAGCTGTGCAAAACGAGGGTACTGTTAGAATCACTCTTGCTGCAATTGATCCTGAAGAAGCCAAGAGCGACAAGCCAACGACTCTTAGAATCTTGAGAAAGGTCTACGATGATGAGGAGGAAGACGGACTTGAGTATCCTATTGAGGAGGACGAGGATGATGAGGAAGAAGAAGAGGAGGAGGAGAAGCCTAAGAAGGCTAGCAAGTCTAAGAAGGCCAAGAAGGTCGAGGAGAGTGAAGATGAGGACGAAGAGGATGAGGAAGATGACGAGGATGAGGACTTTGAAATTCTCAGAACTGTTGTCTGTACTCTTTCCCCCAAGACCGGCTACCAACAAGCCATTGACTTGTACGTCAACGCTTCTGAAGATATTATCTTTGAGGTCACTGGTCCTTCTGCCGTCTGCTTGACCGGTAACTACATTCTGCATCCTTTCGACGAGGACTCTGATAGCGACGAGTACGAAGACGACGAGGAAGATGACGAGGACGACGATGAAGACGAATACGATCTTTCCCCCGATGAGGATGAGCTCGATTTCACTGGCAACGGCAGAATTGAGGAAATCGAGGACGACGATGAGGAAGAGGAAGAGGAGGTTGTTGAGGAGCCCAAGCCCAAGAAGGCCGACAAGAAGCAAAACAAAAAGAGAGCTGCTGAGGCCGAAGTCGTCGAGGAAGAGCCCAAGACCACCAAGAAGCAAAAGGCTGAGAAGAAGGCTGAGAAGAAGGCTGCCGACAAGAAGGTCGCTTTCACCAAGGAACTCGAGCAAGGTCCTACCGGCTCCACCGCTGCCGCTGCTGCTGCTCCCGCTGCCAAGAAGGCTCCTGTCACCAAGAAGCTTGCTGGCGGCGTCACCATCGAGGACCGTACCGTTGGTTCTGGTCCCACCGCTCAACCGGGCAGCAGAGTGTCTGTGCGCTACATTGGCAAGCTTTTGAACGGCAAGATGTTTGACTCCAACACCAAGGGCAAGCCTTTCACCTTCAAGCTCGGTGTCGGCGAGGTCATCAAGGGTTGGGACGTCGGTGTTGCTGGCATGGCCGTCAAGGGCGAGCGCCGCATCGTGGTCCCTGCTGCTAGCGCCTACGGCAAGCAGTCCTTGCCTGGTATCCCTGCTAACAGTACTTTGACCTTTGATGTCAAGCTTGTTGGAATCAAATAAACCTGACGCTGGTTTCAGTTGTGTGCCCTTCTTTTAATTATATAGATACCTTTATTGAGAAAAACATTAATATTTTGTAGATAATCATACAGTTTTTTTTTTCTATTCTGTGCCTGTTTAGTATGTTATGGTGATGGTTTTTTTTGGTACCGATTCATAGGCATGGATTTGTGAATGCTTAACACGTTGAGAGCTGTAACGTTAAGCACGGCTGATTGGTTCACGTGTTTGAATCGACTTGGATTGGGTGTTTATGCCTAAGTTGTCGTTTGACTTGGTGTGTAAGGATTCTATACTTTATTTCATATCGGCATTGGGTTGGTACGGAATTTGATTGTATTGTTTGATTTATCTGCTTTGCATTTTAAGAATCAAATAGCATGGATGTCTGGTATTGTCATTTGTAACCAACTGAATCTGTTTTTTTTCTTTATCTTGTCGAAAGAAAAGGTGTATCCGACTCACCGCAAACACTTCTTCCAATCGATCCTCTTTCTTTATTCGAATAACTGACGATCTTGATGAGATTTTGGCTTCTTTAAGAAAGCCCCGTCATTTTGAACGTTTCACTTCGCAGATAAAGACATGGAAAGTATGGATGCTGTTTGGCAAGTTTTGGTTTTGTTGTAGGGCTTCGATACAGGCTGCCAAAAGATGAATACGTTGACTGTGTGTATTATCAGGGACTTGAAATGTATAAAATAGGTGTAGAGAAAATGCTACAATTTTTGAGTTGAACTCTTAACCAGTAAAAATGAGTACATATACAATTGCACCTTTTTTTCATTATCGTTCATCCCTTCAGTCTCTCGTTTTTCCTCATCTGCCTTGTTTTCCATCATCGTCAACTTGACTTCTTCTCCCGAAACTCTCGTTCAAGACTCATAAGAAACATCCCAAATACCCACCCACACGCACTTTCCCAATTGGGCAACCTGAATCTTGATTTGGACAAATTCAACTATTCAAGTATATCTCGTTCTCTTTACCAGCAAAACCACATTGACACAAATCGGCTATTGAGAATATATCATTTCTATGTAATGTTCGAAAACTGTTTATTTGTCATGTTGATATGTACAAACTATTGCCTTTCTTGTGCTGGGGTTAGCTCTTAAAAAACCGACCAAACTTGTTCTTTTTCTTTTCCTTGACAAATTCAGGCGCCGGTTTGGCAGTCGGAGATGGTGTGCTTGTGTTGCTTGGTTTAGAAGTCACAGGAGTCGCCGTTTTCTGCTGCTGTTGTTGCTGTTGCTGTCGCTTGATTTCACGGTCTGACTCGTACAAAAATCTAGGTGCAGTGGTAGGCTTCTGCTTATCCTCTGGTAAATGCAAGTTTTCCCTAGGCTGCGACAGTCTCGACAACGAATTCAACATTGTTGATCCAGTGACAAAATCAGTTCCTCCAATTATGATTTCTTTAGGTTGGTCTCTACTGATTTCATAACACACTCTTGCTTCGGATGCAGTCATACCGCCCGCCATGAACACGAAAACTCGCTGCTTGATGACCTTGCTTTTACCAGTCTGTGCCCAAACAGCGCGCTGTCTGGGGTTTCTCAAAGAAGTCGAGTCAGTAATCTCGTCATCTGCAACCGTTGGCTGATCTTTGATATACGGAAACAACGTCGAAGATAGACCGCCCCTGACCACTTGATCCAAAATCCCCTTGATTCCAGGAATAAATCGGGAAACAACAATATAGTCTTCAGCAACATGCGAGTCAAATCGAGTCGGTAGATTCTTTTTGGAAATTTTCTCGGACGGCGTGGCTTTCCAAACACAAGCACCCATTTTCGCATAGTTTTTGATGACTGCAATATCCTGCTGTGTAAGACCACAGTGCTTGCTCAACTTTTCGTAATCGGCGTCAATCAATCCCCTCCGGTACATGGCGTATAATATAATCAATCTCACTTTGTCATGTGCGGGCAATTCATTGTCGCCTAAAAACGCCACAAGTTTGTCCGTCAACCCGGACGATTTATGGTCCTCGTCTAAACCAGTACCGCAAAACTGTTCAAGCAAGGCAATATCCATCAGCTTTCTCTTGTCCGCTAGAGCCATACAGTCGCTTGCCATGGACAAATGCATAAAGTATCTTGTTTTGACCTCCTTGTAAACAGAGACACTGTACAAAGCCTCCTTGATCGCTCCAACCGAGTTATTGTTTTTGATGATTTGGTTGGGATCGGATTTGACCAATTGGTCCATTTTCTTTTGTAATGTACCAATCAGCTCTTGCATATGTGTGTGTCGTAAAGTGACCCATTCAGGGTCTGTTTCCGATAACACGCCTTCCCTGGTCTCCTTATGGCCCTGGTCGTCTTCTTGGTACGTATAGTACTTCCAGTTCTTGATTGGCAAAACATCATAAGCCATAGCCTGGTAAGTGAACTCGTGTAAAAGCGGCGCAATCAGATCAATGGTCCTATCCAAAACCAAAAACACTGATCGTGGTCTCCCTTCACTTGTATCCGGGAAATCGGCGTGCTCACGAGCATACTTGTCGAGCTCCTCCTGAAACGCTTGTGCAATCATATATGGCAGCTTTTTCGACATGCGCTCAGTATTGTCGGCTTCGTAGAATCTGATAATAGGATACTCGCCCAAAACCGCACACAATGATACCAATTGCAGTGCCATTTTGCGAATCGCGGCACCGAGCAAATCACCGCAGTTAGAGTTATAGAACTTTTCAAGCGCAAACGGGTCCTGGAGCGAAAACGTTTGCGATTCAAAGGGATAAAAGTCGATGTAAACGTTCCTGAAGCTTTTTACGTGCCGGCCAATAGCAGAGTTTTGGATTTTCCTTTGAAGGTCATTGTTATTGTTGGCAAGGAAGAAAAGGTGCGCTCCTCCGTATCGTGGTGGAGAAACTGTGAAATCGGCGTTGATACAGTCGATATTGTACGGGGTAGGTTCACAAATGTAAATGGCCTCGAGATAGTTTTGCGACGCTCTTCTGGAATCAAGGATTTCAACACCTAAACACAAACCTGATTAACCTCTCGATCTCTGTCCAATATTCATCATAGTAACATACTAGCTACGTTTCTGTTCAATATTTCACTCTTCTCCGCTACTGTTTCAATCAGATCCGAGACATGCTGATCTAATATCAATGCTTTATACTGTGGCACAGAACGAGGTTAGCGTCTGACAGATCATCATGCGTACAAACTCACTTTGCTAGCAGGTTGGATCGAGTCAATTATATTGAAAATGTTCCGTTTGTAATACTGCTGAATCGACGACAGCGACATGATTGGTTTTTGTTTGTGGGTAAACTATGCTTTTATAAATCAAGATGAATGAAAGAAGAAAGGACTATGATTATAAAAAAGAATGGGACAAAACTAACAACTCACAAAGTTCCGTAAACCGCGACTTTCGCGTGGGGCCATGGCCATAAATACTCAGATTGAATCGAAATTCTAACTCAACAAAGAGATTACAAGTAGATTTCAATTGCAAAAAAAAATTGTAGCAATATACATTTCAAAATGTCAGTCAACGATTTATATTTATAATCAGGCATTATTTGAATTGTATCTACTCTTCAACATCAGGTTGGGCAGCTGCAGTATAAGAAATGGGGTCGTACACAGCTCTAGAGTTGTCTCTCGCATTGTTCTCTTCAGTAGTAGCGTCTCTAAGGGTGTAGTCAATGACGGTGACATTATGCTCTGCAACCAATGCTCTCTGGCTTTCAACAACTCTCCGAGGCTTGATTTTGGTCTTACCAACCAATGGAACAAATGTGGCGATCTTGTTTTCTTCGTCAAAGTTAAGCGCAACCTCCGAAAAGGGGTTCTCAAGGTGGTCTAGTTCCATGGTGTAATCCTTGTGATGCTTGAATCTATACACATGTCCGTCTTCGGGCAGCTCTTCAGGGTCCTCCAACTTTCTTTTCAAGCTCTTTGCAGTATCTTCATCACTAGGAACATAGAAAGACATCCATTCGTCGGTTTCTAATGCAATAGGACGGTAAAGCGAAACACTCAGACTATCGTTATCAACTGGTTTCTTCTCTTGACTCAGCGCACTAGAACCGTAGAACTTGACCGCGTAGTATACCAAATCCAGTTGCTTGAAGTCTGGCAAAGCAGCATATGTACTGACGGCTTTCAGATGCTTCTTAGTAGGATGTCTGATTGTTTCCAAGCTTGTATTGGCTGCTTCAAATGTGCTTTCAACAGCCCTTAGTTGAGCTTCAGGGTCCACCACAGTTTCACTGGCAACTTTCCGCCTGTTGGCCCGACTATTAATGTCGAGTTTCTGTCGCACAACTTCCGAGGAAATGTACTCTGTACGACGCAAGAAAGAAACATTTGGTTGCTGGCTGGCGGAAGATGTGGATCCAGCTGGGTCGTTCAATAACAAACTGTCCTTTGCGTCGAGAATTGGAGGAGGGTCTTGAGGATACACTGAACTTTCGTCGCCTCTGTCGAAAATACCTGTCAGTGCAGTCATATCCAATGGCATACCCAGGTCACCATCCAGGCTGAAATTCGGCGGCTGTTTTCTAGCGAGATCCGACAGGTATCCCCACGAAGTCAATTTCTCGGTGTCAATAGGGATATCAAGTAGCTTAGGTGGACATGGAGGCGGAGGTAAATCATTGATATATCGCACTTTGGCAATATAGTCCTGTCTGGTTTCGCGTGACATTTTTTTTTATTTCGTGATTCTTGTCGCTACGCCTGTTAATCACGAAACGCGAGTGTGTTATTTTTGGTGGTGGTAAGTTGAGCTTATGGAAAAAAGTTGGGAAAGTTGAAATTTTCAAAACAAAATGCATACCAAAACTCTCATCACACATTATGACCAACCTTAATGAAGACTATCAGAAATATGTCGAGCAGAGCTTTGGAGAAATATCGAAAAACATAAGAAAGGAGTCGCGGAGTCTTCATAACAGGATTCAGTCTATCTTAAGTGATAATCATTTTGTCACGAGAGTCAGTGCTGCTTTTGGATTACCTTTAGTTGGTATGTTTGCATGATATGGATGAGAAAAAGCATCAACTAACAGGACTTATGGCTGCTAGCAAACGAAAGATGCGGAAGATGGTACATTTCTCCGAAAGATATTGCAGAGTCGGTTTACTTTAAAAGTACAGATGGACATACAACACAGTGGGACTTCAGTACCAGACGTCTGAATCTACATATCTTGGAGTTTATCAACAAACACAATGGAATGGTAGTAGTAGACTCGACTAGACGAGGAAAGAGAATGCCCGACGCGTTGTCCAAAACAGTCCCTATATGGTGTGCGGTGCTGAACATTGCGTTGTTTGGGGAGACCGATCCATTAGTATACCTTCCTCCTCATATCATCTCGGCTAGCGAGAAGAGCCAAATTGAAAAAAGGATACCTGGCTTTGTTCAAAAACTGAAAGGATCCGGAATCGATATTGAAAAACAGTTAGGATCATTGATCAAGAAACCGTTAAGACCGATATGGGTTACACCTGATTCATTTGACCCTACTTCGATTCAGCTGTCAGAGTGGTCCACTCTTGAGGCATTCCATCCTATTGTCTTGTGTACAGCGTCGGTGATGACACAAGACAATACAGATTTCAGATTGGGATATACGTATGTTCAAGGTGCTGCTGACGATCATGAGGAATGGGCTAGTTTGTTGACTCCCGATATTTTATGGAAAAATATCGATGTTCTTGGTGATTTGGAATTGACCGATGAGGAACTAAGAGCTGAAATTGAGAAATTTGCTTCTGCTAATAAGGAGAATAACAGTGATTTAAATATTCTTGATGCAATCACATTGGTGGATCCATCAAATTACAGCATTGGGAATGCTAGCGAAATCTTAACTGTTACAAACTGTCTGTCTGTGTTAGAAGACAATTACGATGTTCTTGTCAATCTGAGTGAGAAGCATAAAGATTTCAAGAAAAGCGACAACTCTCATATTGAAATAATATCTGAGCCCTTGTCTGAAGGCAAGAAAGGATCAAAACAACTTCGAGCTTTATTACCTTCTCTTATTCCCAAAGTAAAGACTGGCAAAAAGGTACTTATTGTTTGTGATACTGGAGCCGATTTTTCTGTTGGAGTTTGTCTTGCTTTGCTGTGCTCTCAGCCTCCAGAAGGGATGAGCAAAGCTTGCGACAAAGATTCGATTCGACAACGGTTAGTTATGATTTTATCGAAACGCAAAGTCAATCCTAGCAGAAACACACTAAATTCTATAAATTCCTTTTTGATGAGCTAACCTGTACAATGTTTCTAAATTGCATACATGGACTTGATAGCAAGATATGTATTTTATATAAACGCATGCTAATAAATAATCAAGGTCGGTTCTTTGAGTTCCGAAGTACTCGCCGTGGAATAGTATCTTCAACGGTTTTGATTTCCTGACTAAACTCTACAGAGATCTTTGAGGTTCCTCCAATTGAGTTCAGTAGTGCCTCCCTATCGTTGAGGGATTCTTGATCGGCATAAGTGACCTGCGTTCCCATAATTGGGACCTCCGGGATAGGCGTATTGTTGTTAGTTATGTGATCTAGTGACGACGAATGCGCACTTGCTGATATTCTTGCCTTCCCCACAAATCTCCGAGATGTAGGTTTTTCATGGTGAACTCGTGTGGTATGATCCAAAGAGTCTGAAACAGAACTGGTTCTGGTGGCCGGTGCCTCTAGTTTTGGAGCTTTTGCAAAAATGCTAGATTTTTCTCGATCATCGTTAACTGCCTTCACCGCATAGTTTTTACTCTTTTTCTTATCCGTTAATGATTCATTTCCATGATCACGACCATCAATTGCCCATTCGGAAGTCAACGGCACAGAAACGCCAGTTTTAGCGCATTCCCATAGCCATTCAAACTTAACAATAGGAATATTCCATTTCAATGCGTATCTGAATTTAGAGGAATCCGGCATAGATATCAGTAAATCTGTCTGTCGAGTAAACATTTTATCCAGAGTCGCACCTAATAAAGGAATCAGTTTTTCAATATGAAGCAATTCTACACCGTCAAATCCTGATGTAGATATATGGATGTCTTTGAAATCTGGAATATTTCTATGTCTGACATATGTACCCCAAATATCATCTACTAGTGACTTTGAAAATAACGATCTCTCGATGAACCATTCTGTAGATACTTTAGCAGACTCCGATTTAAGAAACGGTTTAACGTCGGATGGATCACTCTTACTGTTGACAATAATATTCGTAACTTCAGAGCTGGTTAAGTCTGTAGATGTATTGGCCTCATGAGATCTTACAACTTGGTTCAACTGTCTGATTTGCGCGGGATCAAAACCCTCAAACGCAAATACCAATCCGCTAAACATTCCTTTAGGAGTTTCTGGTATGGTCCTTTGTTTTTTTGACGAATGACTTTGCTTTTCATCGTTTTCTTTTAATGATCGCTTCTCGCCTACCTTTTCCATACTGTCCCATGCTGAGGATGTGTCAATTTCCTTGACAACCCGATCGCCAGTTGGAAGGGTCTCAATGACAGATTTCCAAATATCTCCTTTTTTGTTTAATATTTTACTCTTTTTAATCACTTTAGCGTCGTCCTCGAAATACTGATCTGGAAGAAGCGAATCGTCGGGGTTGGGTACGGCCTTGAATGCGTTTTGACCGCGCAGTTCCTTTTTGATGCTCAGAGAATACGGCTTTTCATTGACTCGTGCTTTACGAAGTAAAGAGTCTTGTAGCCATTGAGGATCTACAATGTGTATTTTCCATTTGATTGCGGCTTCGACCTTTCGACCTGATCCAATAGGACTGATAAGATGAGTTACAGATCGAGTCAAACTTCTGAAATAGCTTCCGCCATTTTCGACAATCAAGCGCTCCATTTCTTCTCGTGTTTCTTCAGACTCTATTAAATGTTAGTATGGGCTTGGATTTTTGAAAAAAATGATTTGAACATACCCATGTTTGTCACTGCAATCTTTAGATTTTGAAATGGCTTAGCCAACCCTTTCCTGATCTCTTCGCGCATATCAATATCTTCTCCATTGATCCATCTTTCGTGAATATTTTTGATGAAATCAGCTGTAATCAATATGACATCAGGTCGCTGTTTTACAGCAAAATAATACTTTTGAGTCGAAGTCCAGCACGCCACAAGATACTTGGTATGTCCTATCAGGTTTGGTGAGAGATTGCCTCCAAGAGCTATGATCTTCTTCCCCAGATCAGCTTCATCCTGTTCAAAAGTGTTAGTACATATGGATCAAACTTCCAATTCATAGTACACTTACAATGTGATCTGCGCTATCCTTAATTGAATCATTGTAGTTTGACACACCTGTAATACAAAAGTTCATTAAACGAAATGGTTTTTGAATATGTTCAGCAACATTTCCCTGTTCTTTTGACAATACCATGATGATTTCGAAAAAAACAGTCTTTGGACTGCGTTCGCTTGGTAACCTTGCGTATCTTGGATGAGAGAAAAAATCTAGATCATAACCCGCCCAGTCTTGGTAGGTGTTTCCGATAGTCGGTGATGACTCCGTGATTATGTAAGAGAGCACTTTACATTTTCTACTGAAATTTCGGAGATGTCTTTTTCCTTAATTTTTTTTTCCTTTCTAGGTGTTGATTTCGAAGTTTCAATTTGCTAGATCTTTTTTATTCTTTTTTGAGATTCGCATTCGAAAGACTCGGAATAGAGACAAAGGTGTCGAAATACGTTGAACAGACACAGACCGGTTGCTTTTCTAGAAAACTGGACAGAAATTTTGGCAAAAAACAGGACGCATAGCATTTACAAATAGAATAAGGATGTCACTTCACCGATCAGGGCGCGAAATTTCACGACACATTCCCAGAATAGCCAATCTGGCCAATAGTCGATCAATATGCACGTCTCGACCGGTATTAAACAAAGCAGAAGCCTCAGCTTCCATAGAAACCACAAATTTTGCGCAAAATTTGGCTGCAAATAGCCAGCGATCAGAAATCAACTTTAATGATTTCTTTGAACCGCAGCTGTTAAACAAACGGTCCAGTATTATTCCAAGCACAGAATCCACAGCTCTTTTGTTTGCAGTCGACCAGGCTAGTCCGAATATCTGGCACAAGTTTAAGGATTTCCAAGGAGCAGAGGTATCTGTTCATCAGCAGCTTCCTCGAAGAGTATGGACAGACATTTTCAAGCACTACTTTTACAGTGAAGCCTCTCCTGCTCAGACGTTTGCGAAATTCAACAACGTTATTGAAACCATGGTCAAAGCCCAAATCATGCTGACACCCTATGAAGTCGCTCTCGTTCTCAAGGTGGCAGCTTTGACCGGTGAGTACCAGGCGGTTGAGGATTATTGGAAGGCTTTCGAAGAGTCACATTCACCAAAAACAATCTTTTTGTGGAACATGTATATTGAGGTCACCTGCAATGCCAATCCCAAGCTTTGGCGCAGAAAGCATAACGGAGCAATTCCCAGGCTTGATTTAGAGCCTCCGGTGCTACACGATGCGGTCAACCTTGTTTCCCGGATCATTGAAGACGGACTTTCGCCTAATGTTTTGACATACGAAAAGGTTATTCTATATCTGGGCCAAAACGGAGAGCTAGATTACATGGAGGGATTAATATCGTCGCTTTGGAAGGTCAAGCTCGACAACTCGCCTGTTATGGAAGAAGATGATGACGCTGCTGAGCCAGTATCCAAGACCGCCATGTACTATCCTCGTGTTCAAACGCTGACTGCTATTGTTAACGCATACGGAGTCAATAACAGACTCATGGACGGGCTGAAGATTGTTCAAAACATGCGCACTCTCTTTGACATTCAGTTGACGAAAGACAATTCTGTGAAATTCTGGGAGGCCGTTATGGGATGGGCATTTTACTCTAAAGAGCCCTATGGAGCCATTCCAGAGTTTGCTTTTGAGGCATTGTGGAAGGGCATGACCAAAGGCCTCAAGCCCTCCGACACTCTACTACACTATAAGGCTAAGCACGAGCGATCGAAAAAGAACTTTGAGGGCATGTTGGAAACCATTCCTCTGTTATCACACCGCAAAGCTCGCGTGGTGTTTTCTCAAGCTGTCACCTCGATGGCCAAGCATGGACAAATCTCAAACGCTCTAGGTGCCATTGACTCGTACTCTAAGCAATACCCGTTTTTGGAGGAACAAGGAAGAGCTACCTACACAAAGATCACACAGTCGAAACGGATCGAGAAACGATGCCAGGAACTAAACAATCCGCCTGCCAACGATGCCTCAGAGAAATCCGGTAGACATGCCGAAGACGATGTGAGATCTGGTTTGAATGCATTTGATACAATTGCTCTCGCTAGATGATTTTCCATATATATACATGTACTTTTTGATTCTATCCCTTTTTTAACTATACTTTCTCTGATTGATAGAGTGTCACCACGAACTTGATCTTCTCCATCGTCAGACTCCGAACCTCGTAGAGTATTCGAAAATTGAAGCAGAAACAGGACTGACTTTAGTTTCTCTGATTTTTATATTTACAATTTTGTGAGATCGTTGGCAAACATGTAACGGGAGAGGGTGATCCAGCCATGGCGGAACCATTTCATTTGGCTGAGATGGGCCTTGGTCATTGCGTTTCTTCCCTTGAGATAGTTTGCGGTGTTGGCAAACACGTAGAGCTTAGACGGGTCGAGCGGAGCTTTGTTGTACTTTGGATCCCATAGTGTCAATTTCAGGTATGACACTAGAGCATCGTAAAGCCCGCCGTACTTTCTCCAGATAGGCAGGGAGTCCAGGAGATAGACCTCGCGGCCCGACTGCTCGTTGTCTAGGAGGGCTGCCTTGTACAATGATTTGTGATTGGGGTGTCCCGATACACCCTGATCGTCGAATGTAACCAGCTTTGTGTTTGAATCCAACAGCCTTGTGATTTCTCTTCGTACCATTTCCTCGTCCCATTCTAGTTCCATTGAATCAGGGAATCTTCTAGGATCATCAATCACCACGACAGCTGACGCGCTGTTTTCAATGCCAAAGATCTTTGCAGAGTTTACAAGTTCATCTTTTCGCACTGGGCCCAGTCCTTCATAGTTGCCGGTTGAAAAGCACACGATCGAGACATTGTTGTGATTTTCAGGGGCGCTGAGCTGTGCCAGCAACGGGCTGAAAAACATGGCCTCGTCATCAGGGTGTGCAATGATCAGAGCGACAGAAGTGTGTGTGAGCTCTTTGGGCAGCGCAAGAGGGTGGAGGAAGAAGTTGAACACGATTGCGGGGATCAGGACGAGCAGAGCCCATCGAAGTCCCACGGGCAAAGAAGCCATTTTTGATGTTGTTGTTGATAGTGGTTTGTTTTGGAGTGGTGGGTGTTTTTGGTTGCGGGTTGGCCGAGTGAGGTAAGAAGAGCGATAGAGGTGGTGTTGAGGTGGGAGGGTAGTTCAGCCGTGTGTGTTTGGAAACGCGACCGACGGCGATTTGGGCCAATTTCCTGGACGGTGATGGCACTCGATGAGGTTGAACGAGAGGGTGATGAGATGATCACGAATTTATTATCATCGCCGTCACCGTGATCATCGAGATCATGGTCATGGTCTTTGTCTTCACTATCATCATCGTCTTGATCACTGTCGTTTGATTATCCTCTGTTTACATCAGATCAATGTGTTTGATCACTATTGCGATGATAGCTTGGATACTACGGATTACGAAGACAAATGGAACTGGAACCGCACCCGCGTCTGGTGATTGAGACTTCCTGAGTCAGTGGAGATGTGTATATTTGATGTCACTGGAGGTATTTGTTGATTGCAACGCCTCCCTCTGAGAAAAGCCATGATATTATTATGGTTGTTGCTATTATTATTATTGTTATTTCCGAGAGTTGCTGAGCATGAACTCAGAGTCTTGGTCACTTGACCATCATCGTCGTCATTCTCGAAACGCCATTTCCGAGGCCTTTGCTGCTATTCGCTGAGTTTATCCTTCTTCCCCCACAAAGAATCTGCCTCCAAAACCTTCTCTGATCAGCCCGTGCTTTTTTGTGTGATCCCGCTGCCCGGGTAATCCACACGCTTCTCAAAGGAACAGAGTATTCGGAAGCAGCCGCCGGCCGTTTTTTATTATTATTCTTCTTGTTTTAAGATTGGCACTCATCTTTTTAATTGAAAAAAAAAAAGAGAGAGACCCGCTACGGCTTGTGGTCCCGCTTCTACAATGAGGAGAAGTAAGGAAAAAAGATAGTTGATTTGAGTGTGTCGAAAAAAAACCTGCGTAACTAAGTTTAGGGCCTTTTTAAGCCCCGGGCAGTTCCTGGCCTGGCAGGTTTTGACGCGGGTTTCGTTTCTCCCATTATCATTGGGGTCATGCGGCTGTGCCACGGCTTGCGCATGGCTTGCCAATGGCTCCCCCATACTCTGCTCAACTATATAAATCAATCAAAATCTCCATTTCATCAGTCCAATTGTTTCTTCATTATAATCATTATCCAGTTCTTTTATATCTACTTATTCATATACCTTTCGCCAAAAAAAAAACCGCCTTTGAAAAACTACCATAGCTAATTATACAATTGTTTAAATGTTGAGAATCAAGACTGCAAATGCAAAGTGCGGCGTGAGAGTCGCACAAAGATTTATCTCACAAACATCTGTCAACGCCAAACCAGCAACTGCTCCTGGCCCTTCCTCGGTCGCTGCCGCTGCCGCTGCTGCTGCTTCCAAAGCCGTCGACTCGGTTTCTTCTTCAGCACCCGCCATGAAGCCCACCACTCCAGACATGACCAACAGATTGGTTGATCCTTCAAAAGCACCAGAGTTCCTCAAGAACTTGCCGGCCTTGGATCTCTTTTCTCTCACTGGTATTGCCGGTATGACTTCGTCTCCTGCACTCATCAAAGTTGCCACAAAGGCCATGAAATACACACCCAACACTCTCATTAAAAAGTTTGTCTACCCCATCTACTGTGGTGGCGAGACCTTTGACGAGGTCGTTGCTACTGGTTCAAAGTTGATGAACAGAGGCTTTGGTAACATGATGATCTCATACTCTGTTGAAGACGCTGAGGGCTCTGCTGGATCCGAACTCATGGACAAGGCTGTTGATGAGATCATCTCGTCTATTGACCATATCCTTATCAAGCACTACGAAAACGCCCAAGCTGATTTCGACAAGGGCCTCACCACACAGGCTCCCATGTCTGGCTACATTGCTCTCAAGCCCACAGGACTCATGGCCAACGCTGCCGATCTGCTCAAAAACTACAACAACCCCAAGTACGCCGAGCGATGGGAAGCTTACCTTGATGTGTGCAGACGCATCTGTCAACACGCCATTGACAACGCTAACGGCAAGGCTGTGATTGTCTTTGACGCCGAAAAGAAGCTGCTTCAACCCGGTGTCTACGAGGCCCAAAGAGTCATGATGCGCGAGTTCAACAGAGACGGTAATGTCGTTGTCATGGGTACCATTCAAATGTACTTGCAAGACTCCATCAAGCAATTAGAGTACGAAATGGAAGATGCAAAGAAGCACGGCTACCAAGTCGCCATGAAGCTGGTGCGTGGAGCTTACACACACTCTGAGCCCGACAGATGGAACGTCATCCACAGAACCAAGGAAGACACTGACGCCTCTTACAACAAGGGTGTTTCCATGATGCTGGACAGCATCATCGACGGATGGGTGAACCCTGGCAAGGGTCCCTTGAAGAACGGTCTCCCTGTTGCTGGCCGTGTCGTTGTTGCCTCTCATAATGAAGAGTCCATGACTTTGGTCGACAGACGTTTGAGCGAGGTCCCTGAGGGCAAAGTCGACTTTTCCAAAGACGAGTCTGTTGTCTTTGGTCAACTCATGGGTATGGCCGAGGACCAAGGAGAAGAGCTTGCCAAGCGTGGCCGTAAAGTCTTCAAATACGTGCCATGGGGTCCTACTAAAGAGACCAAGGACTATCTGGTTAGAAGATTGGAAGAAAACGGTGACACTGTCAACGTTGGCGGCTGGCAATTCGTCAAGTATGGACTTGGTGAGTTCAAGAGAAGATTGTTTTAAACTGTCAATGGATAGTATCAATCTTCATTAGCATTCCCTCCTTCACCTTCTTTATCATGACTATGCATTGTTTTTTATATTGTTTTTGTATTGTTTTTACCCTTAATTAGATTTTATTTTATTCTATTTTATTACTCCAATAACGTAGCTGCTGTTTGATATTTTTACATCTGGATTACCCGTGTTATTAGGTCGAAGATGGTTTCCTAATTTGGACAACTTCCATTTTGGGAATGTCGTAGGTAGAAATGAAAGTTGACAATCAAGTGTCTTAAGATCTAACAAAATGGTATACAAAATGCATATCCAATCATGAATTACGTTGATATTGTGTTTTCATAGTGTTTAATGAGTTTCAATATTGCAGATGGTATTAAAAATAGTTGAAAGACGTGTATGTTTTGTATTTGTGTTTTTCTTGAGTTGTATGAATCTTAAAAAGACACGGTGCCTGTGACCAGTATTCTTCTCGCATTGAAAATAAACCAAGTATGAGTAAATACTCTAATCAACGGTATATTTCAGTTTTTTTCAATACGTACTCGCTATTTTGCCTAGCTATTATCAATTAAAACATATCAAAAATCCAAGTAGATGAGTTGCGAAATTGAACGATTTGAATAAAAATTTGAATATTTGCACATACCTTGTGTATAAGTCCTTTCTACAGTCGGCTCGGGAAAGAATTAGGTAAAAATAAAACTTAAATTTTTAGCGTGTGTATGTACTACCATCACTCACTATAATTCTTCAAGATACCATCATAACAAGTTCTGAAACAAACGCTTTAACTGCAAAAAGATACGAAGATAAACATCTCACATCTGAGATGCAATGTACTACTTACCATTACTGTTCTGAAGACATGATTTGGAGACAGACAGCAGCATGTTTGGCTGTTAGAAATCCACTGTATCTTATAAGCTTTACATGATATAACATAAAATAACAAAAAAAAACAGTGGATTTCTACCAATCAAACATGCTGCTGTCTGTCTCCAAACCATGTCTTCAGTACATTAATAGTAAATAGCACATTGCATCTCAGATGTGAGATGTTTTTCTTTGTATCTTTTTGCAGTTAAAGCGTTTGTTTCAATCATGAAATCAGTAAACAGATTGCCATTATCACCATCAACGGAATACTCACAGCCAGACATTACAATTCAAAGACTTGCCATCGGTCTTGTTACTACCTGGCTTCGAATCAATATCACACTATGGCTGACACCCAACAGTCATCATGTCCCTCTACTCATCCGCCTCCACAAATGTGTTATTTGTCTCCTTCCTCTTTATCTTTTTTGTACTCTTGTGTACATGTGTAGTGCGTATGTGCATGATTGTCCCCCGAAATCCAGAGGATCCTTATGGACTCACTGAGCTGCCCGCATATACCGTACCTATACACTCACTACATAAAATATTAGGCAGGATCGCGTCAATAGATGTCTCTGGAAAACATCTTGGCCAATGTATCAAAAGGCCACGATGTATGCAGAGAGATATCAGCATCACTGTAACAACAAACTCTAGAACTCAGACCCTTTTCAAACTTTTCATGAATATGATTGTTCAACATACTAGCGATTTGTAGTTCAGATTAGTGTCTGTCAGACTCAAGCTTGATGTTTTCAATATCCGTGGTTAGTATCTCAAGCTCGACTTTCTCACTAACAGCTTGAACCACATCATTAATAGTGTTGTTTTCATCAGCATTACCAGCATGTTCAACAGCATCAAAATCATGATCATTCTCATCATATTCAAACTCACAATATTCAAATATATATTCATACTCATCATTATCATAATCGTAATCATAATTATCATTTCCTTCAAGGTCATGATAAAGTTGATGTTCATCTACCTGATCATGGTTATCTTCTTTTACATAGTCATAGTTACCTTTTACATAAGTGTACACCGTTTTCATGAGCGTTTGGACCAACGCGGCTTCTGTGTGCGGCTGATCTAATTCTAGAGGAGGTGGTTGATGCGGATATTGGTTCTAGTGCTTGTGTACACATCAGATAACATCAATGTGTGAACTAAAGTCATCTTTGAAGATTTGCATGCTAGAGTTGTCTGATATCTCACTAGCTGCAAGATTTTCAGAAACTAACCAGATAATCTCGTCAACGTGTTGCAAAAGGAATCAGAAGAAACGATGATGTGTACATGAGTGTAAAAGCTGCAATTTAAAAGAAGATCAAGAGAAGAAAGACAGTTTTGTGATTGCATTGGCGAAGTGTAGCCCAGGCCGCAGGGTCCACATCCGAAGTTTGTGATCCGGTTTGTGTACATGTTCCTCACGAAATGCGTTCAGTCGCAGCATTAATCTCAGGAGCCATATGAGTGTACATCAAGAGTGTTGATGTCAATGGCGGAACCGGTTTTGGCCATTTCAACATCTTGGTTGCCATCAAGGCTGGTGTAATTCCACTTTGAAGACAAGGCAATTTTTTTAGGGGTAAACTAGATATCATCAGTAAATTGACAAAAATAAATTGAATCAATTCAAGTGAAGTCCGTAGGAATGTATGTAAACATTTTGGAGATTGTGTGACAAACGCAGTAATTGAGTATAATATATACATATTCCATGAAAGATAGCATACACACAAATCCTTTCTCTAAACACTTTTTGCGTAGACATGTTGACTTGCGGAAAATATAATGCTTGAACTAGAGCGTGAATTATGGTACGTGAATTGTAAAATTCTTCACAATGCGACTTAAATATTACAATGTCAGATCAGGCATTCACTCAAAACAAGCCAAGATGACTCAACTCATCTTTGACAAGAAAGTTTGTATTGTCAAGATTTGAGGCTACGAAGATTATGAATTGTTTTAGTGTATTAAGAAAAATTAAATAATTTGTACACAGGGCCATTTGGTAGATTAGAATCAAATCTCGAAATGTTTTGAAGCAACGGTATATCAAATTGTGAATAGTTGTGGATGAAATGTACCTATTCATTATGGATAAATCATGTACATAAGAAGTTATTGTGTAAAGATTGTTTTTGCTTTCGTAGACTGCTAGTTCCACCTAGCAATGGAGAACCTTTGAAATGCGATGTCAAAACAACATAGTACAGTTGACACCGGCATTTGCAACAGTAGACTTGTAATCCGAATATCAAAAAAAGGTATGAATAGCCATCAAAAGTCCCCAACTTCCTTTTCTCCTGTTCAATCAACTTGTTTAGAAGAAAGTCAGAGTACATTCATACAAAACTTGATAAACACATTCCAACCACATCGCCAGGTTGCACCAAATCACTATAAACTCTACAGTATTCATTTGATCCCTCCAAAATGCCATTGAGCACCTTTTTTCAAGGAATCTTCGGTTCCATGAATTCGGCTACCGAACCATCTACCTCTTCCTCATCCAGAATGCCCATGAGCTCCATTGGATGCTCTTCTAGGGCTTACAATCAAAACCCAGCTATGCACGTTCGGCAATCTCAAACTAATCACCAATTTGGAATAGTTAGACCAAGAGGGCATCATCCTCCCAGAATTCCGTCTCGCTTGAGATTCGAACTTATACTAGACCCGGACACTGATAACAACGAAATACCTGATATCGAAACTGATGCTACTTTTTTTCCTCTTGGACCGGGATCCATACGTAAAATAGCATCCATTCCAAAACGTATAAAAAACAAACTACAAACTGTCCTGTTTCCCCCCACCCCGACTATCGACCATTATCGCATCAGTTCATCAAGAAATCAAAACAATCAACAACAAATTGTCCTGTCTTCCACCACCCCAACCACCGAGGATCTTCGTATCAGAAGAATATCTAGACGTATGAAAAAGGACATGTCCCTGTATAAAATCCTGATGATTAAAAAAATGATGTGCGAACTTGAATCAAAGTCTAACCCACCAGATGAGGTAACACACAAACGACCAATGGAAGCCGACCATTATTCCAACACCAGTAATTCGGATTCTAAGAAGCAAAAGACTGACGCTAATTCTGTTACTCAAGGACCAGAGTCCATACATGAAGTAGCATCCACTTCAAAAAATCAAAACAATCTACAACAAATTCCTTCATCCTCCTCCACCCCGACTATCGAGAACTCTCGTATGAGTTCATCTAGATATATGCGAAAGCGCAAGATCCTGGATGAAATCTTAATGAAGAAAAAAATGCAGCGCGAACTTGAATCAAAGTCTAACCCACCAGATGAGGTAACACACAAACGACCAATGGAAGTCGACCATTATTCCAACACCAATAACTCCGATTGTAAGAAGCAAAAGACTGACGCTAATTCTGTTACTCATGGACCAGAATCCATACATGAAGTAGCATCCACTTCAAAAAATCAAAACGATCTACAACAAATTCCTTCATCCTCCTCCACCCCGACTATCGAGCATTCTCGCATCAGTCCATCAAAAAATCAAAACAATCAGCAACAAATTCCTTCATCCTTCTCCACCCCGACTATCGAGCATTCTCGCATCAGTCCATCAAACAATCAGAACAACCAACAACAAATTGTCCTGTCTTCCACCACCCCAATCACCGAGAATCCTCGTATCAGACAACAGTCTAACCCACCAGATTGGGTAAGACACAAACGACCAATGGAAGCCGACCTTTATTCCAACACCAATAATTCCGAAATTACTCCTAGCTCTGCTAGCAAATCTACACTCAACCATGACACTACATCATCCCCACCCTATAAAAAACGGAATCTCGTCTCACCCGCAAAATCAACTACCGCTCGTTCTTCCTTAAAAATATCTTTTAATCACTACACACAAAATCTAAAGTCAACATACACAAAAAGCGAAAACAATGAGTAACTCAGTCTTTTTTGTACTACCGCTACAAATCAGAATCATGAAGTAAAGCAAAGCATATTTTGAACGTAAACTGTGTTTAGTTATAAATAAGTATGTAACACTGTTAATAAAACTATATTTTTTATTGGACTCAAATAGTACTATTTTTTTCTTGCAATTGAGTTACAAAGATCCAGTTAAAACTTCAACAACACTTGAATAGCGTGGCCGAATACACAACTGGAATTCATTATCAACTTTGTACTGCCATATTTTCCAAAACATACACTTGCTTATATACTAGGCTTGATTTCAATAATGTACAGCACTAACCAAGACTATCAATTAAGTGAATCATAATAATATCATTTACATTACACTTGAGGGACATGGACCAGCTTTTCATTCACACTACATATGCTGTCGTTCACTGGTTTGTGGGCATATCTTCAAGACAAATCTATTTGCATGAGAGTAGGGCAATTGAGCTGATGATTGTAAATTAGCGAGATTTTTAAAGTGAATGCCATTACTGCTCTAAAACGCATGTTACAAATATACATACACACTTATATAGAAGAATCAAAAGTTGGATGTTCTACATACACCATACTGCTTTCTGGACACATGACTTGTTTACAGATGATAGTCGTTCAATCTACAAAATAGTACGCAAGGAAGTGTATGTATTTTTGAGGATTTACATATACTTGATACAAAGTAAACCACACACATGTAAGAACTTACAATGGTTGCTTGTGAATCGTCTTTTTTATAACTTGAGAGTGAATACAATTGAAACTATGGCCAATATTGTCAAGACCAAAAGTTTAGAGATTTCCGTTTTTTGAAAAAGGCCGTGACTCTTGAGTTCTTTTGTTTTTTTGCTCTTGCATTTCTTTTCATGAATTATTCATTTCGACTTTGTGCCTAGCATTTCACAGAGAGCATGCTTTGTCAGTATACAGTAGCATAGGTTCAAGTCTATTTGTATGCTGACAAGATTTTATCTCTTCATTGTGTTTTAGTCGACATTAGTGTAACGTCTCTACTTTTACATTGAAAATTTATCAACTTTACATTAAAGACCTATGTACTTTGAACAAGACAATTTGTATGAAAAGACATCACAAGCTATAAAAGTGCTCACGAGGTTGTTCCTCAGGAGCAACAGATAGCTGGAAGGCCAATTTCATGATAGAACTATTATTCTATCAAAATTGGCCATTATTAAAACGCCAAAGATTTAAAATGTATCTAGACACAAACTAAAAATTGTACAAAGAAAAAAAATTAGAATCTTCGATTGAGCTAGTTTATCTTTAAAAATCTTTGTCGTACATGTAAAAACGAAGAGCTCCATAATAGTTTTTTTTGATCATGAGGTAGTGACAATACTGATGAACTTTTTAGATCGTAAGCTAGAGACAATTGTCAATGCTAGCCTGTACGAGCTACAGCATTTTGTATTTTGAAATCGATATTCTTTGAGCTCGTCACAAATCGAATCTTGTTGATATTAATACAATCTATCGCCTGATTATGAACTTTTATTACAAACATTTGTAAATCGTGAAACTCATGTAGCAGCTTTACAAATATAATCAAAATAGACTTAGATAGAAATAGTAATGAGGTTACTGTCCTCTTTCCATAATTTGACTAAAAAGTACTTGAGTTTGGAAGAGTTTTCGTTATTGACGAGAAACAAAAAAAAAACAACAACAATTAATGCAGATTTGTGATGGGGAAATAACTAATTTGGCCAAGATGACCGTTCAATATCAACATCATTATTCTAAAGATAATTGATATTGTTTTCATAATATCAAAGAACGTTTTTGAAGAATCATAATATTTTAACAATTTTCTGTTTCAGCAATTTAAAAGATTTGGTGTATTACTGTTCATAACAACCACAGAACTATTGCTTGTCATGTTTCAACTATCAAGATGCATAATTGTAATTTAGCCAAAACCGAATCCCATAAAGCGGCTCCAGATTCCGGTCTACACTTCTTTCCTAAACTTGTGCCAAAGAGACTGAAAAAAAAAAAAAAAACAAGTCCAGCAATATGCATTTACTAGAAATGGCTATAATTCAATGTAACATTTGAACCAAAGTTGGCAAAACTGTACTAGACCAGCTAAAATAGAGATCAACACAACTGAGTCATTGAAATTCATACAAAAAGGCTACGAAATGACTGAATCAAAAACAACAACTAGAGTTCTGAGTAACGATCAAAGTGTATTTATCCGCAAAATATTGAAGCGCAAGACGTTCAAAGCTGTCATTATCAATTGAAGCGCAAGGTTTTCAGACCCAGACTAATCATCAAACAGTCATCTAAGCTACCAGAATGACTATTTCAAAAAACACAGATTTACAAGAGTCTTGATCACAAAGAGTCCAGACTTCATAGTCCCATACTATAAAAAAACCTTATTGGGATCTAGATCAAAACCTGATTTCAAATGATCCTTTCAAAATCTTGGTCATGACACCAAACAAGAGCAGTGCACCCATAAATCTATGATATATTTCTATAGAAAATAAATATAGAAAAAGTCATTGGATATGCAACAAAAAGAGGATTTTTACAGCTCAAAGTTTAGGTGGCCCGGGTATATGGATACAAATTTTGTAGCAGGGGTATACCGAGCTCCAGCGAAAATGACTGTGAATTCCCTGCCAAGAAGTCAGAGAATACCCGGGTTATAATCGTGCTTATAGAGAAACATACAAAAAATTCCAAAACAAGATAGTAAATGCAAATAATTTAATTGTTTATGAGTAGTGATCTATAAAAATGCTAATAATAATAAATTGAAAAAAAAAGTAGACAAAGTTTACTCCACAATGACAGGAATTCTCAATGGCTTCAGGTGTCCGTGGCCACCGACCTCGATCATGATTTCCATTTCGTAGTCAACCTTGATCAGCTTAGTCTGGAAACCAGGTGTCACCTGTTGTCTGTTTGCCGGCTTAACATCCAGCACAAGCGTCATTTCTCCCTCAGAGTTCCAGTCCGCTTTTGTGGAGACCAGGTTTTGAACCACGGGGATACGGTCTCTGAATTCGAGACGGTTGCTGTGCTTGTGATGCTTCTTGTGAGTAGAGACGGGCTGCTGAGCGCCGCCGTCGCCACTGGTGCATTTGGTGATAGCAATCATCCGTGCTGTGATCGATGTTACACGCGGCGCAGAGGACACGGGGTAGCTTGTGGGTGTGTACTTGAGGTCCAGTTCGAGTCTCACAGGAGAGTCACTGGAAGAAGCAGCGAGGACTTTGGGTGAAGTTGCAGAGGCTGCAGGACTCAATTCCAGCATACCATAGTGAGGACGGTTTCTAGAGAGCAGAGAAGACATGGAGCTGTTGGGCCGCGAGAGCACGGCGGAGACTGGCTCGGCAGGTGCGACAGACGAGGCGAATGCTGGAGCGGAAGCCTCGGCAGGAGTGTAGTGTGGTGGGAGAGCAGGAAGGCTGGCGATTTGAATAGCAGGAGGATTGGTGCAGGTGTTAACTTGTCCGGCGATAGGAGTGGCTACGGCGGTCAGGAAGTACTTGATGCTGACATCAGGCTGGGCCCAGTGGTGCGACGAAGCTACGGCGAAAGTCGGAGGAAGTGGCGATCTCATTTTCTTGTCGTCGCTGTCGCTAGGCAGACTGTAGGGGATAGTGATGCTGAACGGGAAGCTGTATTTCTGTCCCTTTTGAAAAGTTCTGAGCAAATCTTTGTTGTGCTTGTCAAAGACATTGTGTGTGTCGAGAACGGATCTGTGGCATTGACTGACTTTACGCTGTTTGCTGTTGTTTCTGGGGGCTGAGAGCCATGATCCGCCGGCGGTTGGTGTTGATGATGCAGGAGCCCCGGAGGTGCAAAGAACGGTTTGCTCTGTCGCAAACACCACGGCCAGCTGTGCGAGTTGCACAGTTTTGTGAGGCACGTAGAGAACGTGTCCTGAGATGGTATCACCCGGGTAGTAAGCGCCAGCGCTGTTTGCGGGTGATGGGTTGTAGTTGAGGAAGATCGAGAGGTGCGAAGAAGAGCTACGGTGATGACCGGCATCGATGCCTGGGCGAGCATACGAAGTCTGTTGCGAGTACTCAGGAGGGTTGGTAAATTGAGCTTTTGACTTGAGAGAGATCATTGTTGAATTGCGGGGAAGGAATCTGAGATGAAATGAAAATTGATAATGGACTGGAGTAAAATGCATTCAAAGGGCATTTCGAATGGTATTTATATCAAGCTCGATGATCCCCTTTTTTTTTATTAAGTGTACACTGGCTTTAAAATGAAAACAAAGGACAAAAAGAAATGTGCCCGTTTTTCTGTAACTTTCCTGTTTCGGCACTAGGCAGTGATGACGAAGTGTTTGTACACTAATACATTTATTTCCCAATCGAGCAACCCCGTCTGAAGTGGTGGAGTGCAATTCCAAGGGAAAACGCGGGCTTCGCAACATGAACCCACTGCGGCCATTGCAGTCGCTGTCGTCATCGTCGACGTCGTTTCATTACAGATCACGGTGTGTATGATGGGGATTCTGCATGACAAATGTATCTTCAATGCCAATCCATTTCCAGCGTTTGATATACAAATCAATGACAGGTTTTTCATTGGTGTTTGTTTGCTTGGTTGGAATTGTCATGATTTCTCCAAGATCAAGTCTGTTTTGAGGTCTGGACTGCTGAGTTGCCAGTGATTGAACAGCTCTGAATAAGCAGCAGCGGTCTGGAAGCATAGTCCTAATTTGGGCTTTTGTGAGTCCCATATGCAGATGTACACTCTCTGCGTGGTTCAATGTAATTGAGTCTACAGGTTAGGGTTATATACTTGTAAGAAGGTACCTAAGTGTACTTTAAAAAAAAAGAAATGACGTGCGCTCCTTTTGCCGCATGCGTTTCTACACACAGAGTGTCGATCACCCATATTTAGTATGTGGTAATATGACTGACAAGAACAGTTAATTTTTCAAAAATAAATCATTCGGATAAACTTACAGATACAAATGTCATGATCATCACAGAGTACAAAAATCATTCGTTTATGACAGAATACACTTCTGTGGTTGGCAGTTCTCCGAGGCATGATACGAGACAAAAAGGCAGCAGCAGCAGTGTAGAGGTGTTTTAAGTAAGATGTATTTGGAGAGAATGACGTCAAAAGTGAGGGTACACATATAAAATATTAAACAAGAACAAAAAACAAAAAAAAACGGACCAGGCAGTTTGTGAAAATATACACACAAACGCGTGAGAGGTTGGCCGATGGAGTGAAAATCAGTTGAGGTTTATCCGACGGATTAATTATAGGAACAACTAGTGGTGATGGTGGTGGCGGGAGTGGGTTGAGGCCGGGATTTGGCGATTTGGAGTTGTGACCTTGATCATAATATCATAACATCATATAGCCAACCCGTGCCATGAGCCAGTATGGTGATTGCAAGCACAAAAAACATCTTTTTTTTTTATTGAATTGAGAGAATTGCAGCAAACGATGACGACGACGATGCACCATTTTGTTTTTGTGTGTTGTGTATCAAACAACAACGAGACAGCTCTGCGATCACCGTGCATTTGCAAACAAGCCAATCCGGTCAAAGCAGGCATACAGTTTTTATACGAGTAACAACAGCAGAGGCGGACACCAAAAAGGAGGGAAATTTATAACAAAAAAACAAAAGATCCATCATAAACAGACAGTTCGCCATTGACTAAAAAGAAACAAACTGGATGCGGTGGTAACGTGAGGTTCATATTTGTACATTTTGTATTATTGCGCGTGTACACACTGTCAACAAAAAACAAACAGCAACCAGTATGTGTACACTACCCCCACTGTTTACAACTCGACGCTGTACTTTGTATACGAATATACTCTCGATGCGGACATTGTGCATGGATACCTAGATAATACCATGATCGTTTTTGGTAATTAAACCATTTTTTGATGATAGATGATGTGTTTGTAAGTGTACGGGCGATTCCGCTGGAGACAATTATGACGACGTCAAAATGCAGCAATTGACAATGTACATACACACAAGGCACAATGTAATGTGTACAGCAGGTACCTGATTATTTCGGATCAATTGGAGTCGCGGTGTATTTTTTGTTTTTTTTTTTAAAAAAATTCATGTCGTGATCTGTCATTTCAAGTTTGTAAAGTTAGCACTTGAGAAATGGGATTTAGACATCTTTTGTCATTCCTCTGCAGTATCCTGTGCAAGGCGTTTTAAACTTTTCCCCGTGTTCCCATCCTGTGTCGGCTGCTCATACAGTTCTACACATGCTGAAACATACAGTTAATTAATAAACCTTTTTTTCCAAATTTACAGCCAAAGACTGTTCATATGCCAACGACGACGAAGACAGTAGTCGAGACGATGTTGATAGTGCAAGTATAGTCAGGCGTAGTTTTGTTAAGATGTAGACTAGAACTCGAGCATAGTTTGTTTGCATTAACTTGAACAAAAAGTTTGAGTGGGATTCTACGGGATTTGAATTCTGGTGATGATGAAGATCAAGTCTATTTGATGCCTGTGGCGACACTCGATTCATCATAAAAAGTTCGTGTGATTTGAAAAGAAAAATATTTAAAAAAAATAATCATTCAAATTTACAAATGTCGCCGCCATCAGCTCGTTGTTTGTCTGCTGGCCTTTCATGCTAAACATCACTACCAGAACCGCCCATCCGCGGGCCATCTATAACAACTGCAATTGAGTATCGCCATCATCACAGTCTTGCCATATCCAAAAATAAAAAAGCTGAAAAACCCGCCCACCACTTCCCGAATCGCCTAATTTCTCGGCTACAAGTTCTCGCCAGTCCTGTCGCAAATCCTGATCTGAAACACAACTCCCGTTAAAATTAATTCGTTTCATTTCGTAGCGACCGATATATATAAAGACGGTGCAGAAACAACCCGTTGCACAGTCTCAGACAAGTATAAATTCTCACAGTGTAAACAATACACACTTAGCCGTTCTTGGTGAAGGTGGTGAACAGGGTCATGGTGCTTATTGCAATCAAACGCCGACTGAAATGTGTAAATGGTTATACATCTCTGATCAATCTCGCTTCCTTTATACTCTCATACGCACAGCCTTTGTACACTTTATAAACTTTATCCAACAACTTCTCCCCTTTTTTGATCTGGACCAACAACGGCCAATAGCGTCACGCATCGCATAGTAGCCAACAAACCCCACTAAATGAAAAACAATAAAAACAGACACAAGACGTTCAATTAAATCTTTATAACAAACAAAAATACAATTATGAATCTCATGTCTATTTATAAAAAAAAGAAAAAAAAATCAAAAAAAAAAAAGGATAAAAATAAAATAAAATGGTAAACAAGTTTTGATGGAAACATTTTTAAACTTCATTTGATAGTAGTCATGTCTTCGATCACAATAGATCAAAAAAATCGTCAAACTTTCAAAAGTCAAAAGATAAAAACCATCAATAAACATCCATAAAATAAAACAAAAATCCCGATAAACATAAAGGTCGTTGCAACACAAAAGAAAAAAAATCAAACGAAAAGAACTGATGCAACATTCGAAAAACGAGAATAAAAACAGAAAATAATCAAACAAAAACAGAAGAAATTCAAAGGAAACAACAAAATCCTCTGAAAATAAAAATCAAAAACTGAAAAGGAACGACGAAAAAGAGCGAATAAAAAACAAAAACAAAAACAAGAGTCGTTAAAAATAAATCAAAAATAACCATCAATAAAGCGGAATAGTAACTTGTAGTAAATGACAGTTTGTTATTGGTTAATCTCGAACATTAAGCATCCTCTTTAAATCAAACTCGATCGCCATGTTAGATGACGGAGGAGGCGATGGTGAAGAAGAGTTACCAGTATTAGTGGATAACGCAGGCGAAGCCACCCTGGATCCAGGAGAATAAAGCTTGCACGATGTTTTGTTGCTCATGCCGTTTTTGAATAATGGCTTAGGCAGGGCAGAAGGAGCTGGTGCGTTGTGGAAACTTGATCCAGCATAGCTGGATTTCTCAAAAGAAGGAATAGGGGGTTCTGGTCTAAATGTGGGAGCAGCGGGGGCTCCATCGGAGCGGTATAAATCAGGAAACAAAATAGAACGGAGATCTTCTTCAGGCTCAACCTGGTTGTAGTTATTATTATTATTAGTAGAGTTGTTGCGTTTGCTGTTGTTGTTGTTGCTCTTTCTTGGTCGTGAAGAGTCTTTTGGAAGTGTCACAGCTGTAGACATTTTCTTGGATCTCCTGTTGTTTGGTTTTGGAGCCGATGATAACGAGGCAGCAAACTGTGGCTTTGAGGGTGAAGTAGACGCATCGCTGGATTTATTCGATGCTAGAGAGACACTTGAGGTAGATTTCTTGGGGGATGAGGAAGCAGCAAGAGGAGACTTTGGTGATTTTTGTTGTTGTTGTTGTTGTTGTTGGGGTTGGCGTCTCTTTGGTTTCGGTTGCTGTTGCTGTTGTTGTTGTATATTCTTTGGCGATGGTTTGTGGATCTGTTGTTGTTTTCTGGTGTTTGCTATGGCGTTTTTGACTATTGCCTGGTTGGTTATGACCGAAGTCGACTTTCTAGGCACTGTCTGTTTATTGCTCATAACGTCATGCGAAGTAGTCATGGGGATTATTTCAAGCATTTGGAATAGAAAAAAACTGGGGCAGAGAAGATATAAAACCTTGGTCAAGTTGGCGATAAGTGGTTTGGTTGAATGTGTAAATATATATAAACGTAGAGACGGTTGCTGGTATACGAAATGATATAGTCGAACAATGTCAAGGGATAAATATATTGGTTCGAAGGCTGTTTGAAAAGTGTGTAAAGAGCTTTCAGAAAGGGGTTTGTTGCGTAGAGATATAAAGCAAAAGAAGAAGGAAGAAAAAGAAGAAGAAAAAAAAAATCGGGCAAAGCAAGAGAAGGAGAAAAAGGGTGGAGGTTTGCACTAAACGTGAGCAAGGCAAAGGCCATGCGTGTGTGATTATATAATCACACCCGGTATAGCGACAAGGAAAATGTCGCATCCGCCGCAAGCTTATCCTAAACCAGAAAAAAAGGGCCATTTCCACACTTGCTCAACAAACCTCAGTGTCATTTTCAACCAGCACCTTTGGTCGTGATAGTTATTGGGTTTGACGCATGTCTAAGAATGGGCATTGTAACGATTTACAGGGCGTGATGTTAAAAAAAAAAAAAAACAGAGAAAAGGCAGAAAAAAAAGGATGTAAAAGCGTTTAAATAGACAGCTGACTCATGATTGGTTGGCGATTGGCCACGGGCCATATCATGTTACAAACGGGCCACTGTGGCGGATATGGACCAAGGGGGAGAAGAAGAAGGAGAATGGTCGGAGCAGATAAGAACAAGGCGAAAAGACCGGGATTCGGAGCTATTGGGGAGCAGAAGACAAGACAAAGCTTTTAGAATCAGATATGGGGGAATGCGTGATGTGCCAAAATGTACCTGAGCCCTTCACGAAACCCCCAGAAGGTTCTGTACTCCACTGTAGCCCTTTCCCTGGTGAATTCTCACCATCGGGTAAACCAGGCACATAATATCTAAGATATTCAGCTTTAGGAAATTTCTTGTCTAATAGATATACAACTAGAAATGAAACAGAAATGCTACTAGAAACTACTTCAAAACGCAAGATACATAGTGTTTTCTCTCATGAAATTGTGCTAGGGTGGTAAATTAGTGAGCGAAGGACTAGAAAGCGGCAGCAGTGACGACAGTGAACAGCATGATGATATTGTCGCCAACTCGGCATGTTCTACGGCCACTGGCGAGAATCAAGACGAATCAATTGATCCAAATGACCTTTTCAGCTCGCTGGCCTCAGACATGCTTCAGCTCACGTCCAAGCTCAGTCGTCGTAATATCAAATCCCCCTCTTACAACACCTAACGCTACCAAGACCTGTCTGCTACAGCTGAAATCAATGAAAAGCTACTTGACGAAGTACAGCTCGCCGAGAAATTGTTTGAGAACTATTGGCAGGCCGTCAAAGGCAAGGAACTGAGACTGGCGCGCCGGATCATGCCTAAAGACACCGAAATGGATCTGGACAAAATTCCCCAGATCAAGAGCCCTGACCAAGCAAAAGGGGCAAACCGACGGCAGGCGAGCTGGATTATAAGTACCTACGACAAAACACAATGTATCGTTCTCTACCATCCTACCAGCGGGGGTCAACAGCATATTCAAAAACCAATCAAAAACTCACAGACCTGGCTAGACAACTATTTTAACAGTTTTCTTTAAAAATATTATCTTTTTTCAACACTACTATATACAAGTTTCGTAATCATAAATATATAAACACAATTAGAAAGGTACTCTTCTAAATCTATCGTATTGTTTCTAAACTAGAAGCCAGTTTAGAATCCGGGCATACCACCAGGCATGCCACCGGCAGGAGGACCAGCAGGAGCAGGCTCAGGAGCATCGACAATAGCACACTCAGTAGTGGCCAGCAACGAGGCAATACCAGATGCATCAACAAGTCCGGTTCTGACAACCTTGAAAGGATCAATGATACCATCAGCAATCATATCGGTGTAGACACCCTCGGCAGAGTTGTATCCCTTGTTGAAGTCCTCTCCAAACTCATCGATAATCTTACCAACAATCACGGATCCCTCGCCACCAGCGTTCTCAACAATGGTACGGGCGGGCTTAGTGATGGCAGTCTTGATAATGTTGACACCGAGCTTTTGGTCAAAGTTGTCGGCCTTGACGTCGTCAAGAATACGAGAAGCCTTAAGCAAAGCAGTACCACCACCGGGCAAAATACCCTCCTCGACAGCAGCACGAGTGGCGTTCAAAGCATCAACGTAACGATCCTTCTTCTCACCGACCTCGACCTCGGAAGAGCCACCAACCTTGATGACGGCAACACCACCGGCAAGCTTGGCAAGACGTTCTTGAAGCTTCTCCTTCTCGTACTCGGAGGTAGAAGCGTCGTTGATGTGGCTCTTGATCTGCTCACATCTTTGAGCAATGTTTTCCTTGGCACCCTCACCGTTCAACACAATAGTGTCGTCCTTAGTAATAGTAACGGAACCAGAGGTACCGAGAAGATCGATAGTGGCGTTCTCGGGCTTGATGTCGAGCTCCTCAGTAAAGACAGTACCACCAGTAATGATGGCGATATCTCCAAGAATGCTCTTTCTGTTGTCACCGAAACCGGGGGCCTTGACAGCGGCAACTTGAACTTGACCACGGAGCTTGTTGAGAATGCATGCAGCAAGAGCTTCACCATCAATATCTTCGGCAATGATGAGAAGAGGGCGACGGTGCTTGTTGGAAAGCTCCAAAGCGGGGATGATATCTTGAATAGCAGAGATCTTCTTTTCGGAAAGAAGAATCAAAGGGTTCTCAAACTCAACCTTACCAGTCTTGGTGTTGGTGATGAAGTAGGGGGAGATGAAACCGCGGTCGAATCTCATACCCTCGGTAACCTCGAGTTCGTCCTCAATGGTCTTACCTTCCTTGACAGTGATGACACCTTCCTTACCGACCTTCTCCATGGCGCTAGCAATGAGACGGCCAATGTGCTTGTCACCATTGGCGGAGATAGTAGCGACTTGAGCGATTTCCTCAGAAGTGGTGATTTCGCGCTTGTTGGCACGGAGGAACTCGACAACGGCCTCAACAGCGGCTTGAGAACCTCTTCTCAAATCCATGGGGTTGCAGCCGGCAGCGACGTTTTTGACAGATTCAGTGAAGATAGCACGGCCCAAAACGGTGGCAGAAGTGGTACCATCACCGGCAGACTCATTGGTCTTGGAAGCGACTTCTTGCAAAAGACGAGCACCGAGGTTCTCGAACTTGTCTTTGAGAGTGATGGACTTGGCAACGGTGACACCATCCTTGGTGATCTTGGGGGCACCGAATGATTGTTCAATAAGAACATTGCGACCCTTGGGGCCGAGGGTGACAGAGACGGCCTTGGCCAAGGTGTCGACACCCTTGAGGAGAGCAGCACGGCCCTCGACGCCGAACTTGAGGTCCTTGGCGGAGTAGACAGAGTATTGTCTGAGACCGTTTCTAACGGCGGGTCTGACAGTAGACCTAAGAAGTTGTGATTGCATCATTTTGTAGCACAGACAAAAAAAACAAGCAATTGGTACTTGATCAAGAATGTATGTAAAATGTTTTTGTGTGGGGAAGAGAGGGAATTATGGGCGAAAGCCAGAGGATTTATAGATTTTTCACTTTTTGTACAATAGTGACTGAATCAAATCGCAGGCTCCTATCCTAGGATGAGTTTTCCAGGCCGGGTAATGACCAGAATTCTGTGGAACTTTCCAACAGGCTTTAAAGTAGACACAAAACGGCCGGTTTCGATGAAGCTGTTCTTCACGTTGAGCCAAAAGGCCGAGGAAAAGCAGTCGAGGGCATTGAAGCCAGATTTGCTCGGCTCTGTGTTGGGACTGGTTTATGAAGGCGAGTGGCGAACGTTACGCACTGGAGCATTGAGATCAAAGAGCCGATATGAGCAGCGAAGGTCGTAGAATCACGAAGAACCTGATCTGAGCTGGTCGTCAAATGGATCAGCGGGTTTGCTTAGATCAATACCATTGACCATGTGTGGTTTGACTCAATTCAAAGGTGGCGATTTCAATCAAAAGCCGGTCGGTTCTTGATGGTGAACCCGTCGTGTCTGGGAGGTTTGTGAATTTGTGTGGAGAAGTCCCAAAATCGTAGAGATAAAACTTGAATCTTGTGTTATATTATATATTACATGAAATGGAAACAAATTTTGGCCTTTTCTAAAGCAGCAACTTTTGATTCTAATCCTTCTAAGTGCCAAAATTGGATCGACCCGCAGGTCTCTTCAAACATACCTACTTCCCCATTGCAACACCCGATCCATGACAGACTCTACTCAGAATATATCGTTGGCTTATGAATCGCCCTGGGTGGTTCTCGTCGGCGGCGGTCATTTTGCTGGCAAGGTTTGTAATCTCAGGCACACATTAATGGCCTTTTTTTCTCGACCCATACTAACGTGTTGCACTGAACAATCGACTAGAAAACATTTTGCAAAGAGCTAAAGAAAATTTTGGACGAGTCGCGGTCGGAATCGTTTGTGCCTTTGAATGTCAAGATTGTCGATATGTCTGATTTCGAAGACGTGACACCAGTCAATCCAATTGTGGGCAATCCGTCCCAGTGCTATCAGGAAAAAAAGTTTATTCACAGTCACTACAAACCCACAAGATTCAACTTTGCAAAGCTCAATGAGCATATCAAGCACTACTCGGCAGCAAACAAGCCGGAACCCGTGCTTTTCAATGGAATGAAGGTCACTCCCCCAACCGTCTTGTTTGTCCACGGGCTCTACGCGTTGTATGATGTGGATATTAGGGCGCTTGCTACTATGAAGATCTTTATTGATCTTGACGGCGATGTAAGATTAGGCCGTTGGAGTAAGTTTTATCCAAGTGCTGTTTGTTTCGCTTCTGCTAACGTTTAATCAACAGTTCTCCAAGATGCAAACGAAGACAAGGACATTTTCACCGCTATTTTGAATGAAGTATGTACACAGGTCTAGTTCATTACCCAACCACTAACCGCAGTCTCTAGTATGTCAACTACTCACGGCCCGAAATGGAGCACTTTATTCAGCGCACACAGGAACACGCAGATATCATTTTGCCTGGTGCCGATGAGCCCGCCCGGTTGAGACTGATTGCAACTGGTCTTATTGATACCATCCAAGCAGACTACCTTCAACAATTGGGTGCGGATAAAACAATCAACACAAAACATCATGTCAAAGACGTTTACAAACGAGAAATGCCCTCGATTCTCAACTTGGACACAGACCAAGGTGAATACTATGACGCAAACTAAAAATATGATACAGCACTGCACTTGTACAAATAAAAAGTGTATGATATAGTTCAATTGATTAAGAGGAAAGATGATAATGAAATGGAGGGAAATGTATACATAAATGTAAATATTACTTTGAGGAAGAACCTCGTAGAGATGTCTTAATTATATGTCGGGTTTGATTTAACAAACAACGTCTTGAGTGGCTCTGGAGTTAAGCAAAAGAGCGACAATGAGACCGTAAAGACCAAGGACTTCGGCGAAAATGAGAATCAAAATCATACCAACGAAAAGTCTGGGTTGTTGAGCAGTACCACGGACACCGGCATCACCAACAATACCAATAGCGAAACCAGCAGCAAGACCAGCAAGACCGACTGACAAACCAGCACCCAATTGAATGAAACCAGTGTAAAGAGCTTGTTGTTGCTTAAGAGAGTCAGAAACAAGAACGGATACAACAAGACCGTAAATGGCGATAATACCAGCCATAATGACGGGAACAATGTTCTTGACCAAAAGATCAGGTCTCAAAACAGTGGTAGCACAGATACCGACACCAGACTTGGCGGTACCGTATGAAGCACCGAAACAGGTGAAGACAATGGCGGCGGTGCAACCAAGAGCACCGAAGAAAGGCTATAGAAAGGTTAGTATTTACGGGCTAGGGGGCGAGCCATTGGATGCATTGAAGACATACAGCATAGACGGGACTAGAAGAGTGGCATGTTAGCAAATGGATAGAGAAAGTATGTTGAACACACGCGATACACTAACAAAGAACGTTATGACAATGTGGTAGAGGTGAAAAATCCAACTGGAGCAAACAGTAAGCAATGCAAGCAATTGATAGACCATCGAGAAGCAAAATACAACTGCAATTGAGGATTGTATGTCAAGTAGCAAGCACAACTGCTGATTTACAAATTGGATTATCATTGCTCTATGGTGCTCCTTTGTGCATTCGGCAGCAAGTGTATCGGGTGGTTTCTGAGCAGACACAAACATTCAACAAAACTTACCAAAGATCAGACATTGTGATGTGTTATATAGATGTTATTTTGCAATGAAAAAGTAGCGGATTAAAATCTGAAGAAAAGATCGATGCGGCAAACAAACGTGGATCAGAGACGATGTTGGTCAAACGAAGACTTGTCTGGAAAAGATGTTCAGCGTGTGAATTGGGTGTTTTTGCAGTTCGCGAGTGTCGAAGGAGAAGAGAAGAAAGAGGAGGAAGAAAAAAAGTGCTGCCAAAGTTGACGCATTTAAAAAAAGAGCTGCTGGAGACGGGTGTGGATTGGAACTGAACAGGCTGGGCCACTGCGTAAATTGGCACCGGCGCATACTTAAAGAGCTGGACTATGGACAAATTGGAATGACAGCCATTGGGAAAAACAAGAGGGCGGTAGGGTAGACACTGAGCTAGGCCATATGAAGCAGGTGGTTGTCCTGACAACAAAAAATGACAAGAGATGAGCTATAAATTACAAAGCATAATGTAATCACAAAGATATATTAGATAATGTAAATAATATACTTAAGCTTAAGGCCATGATACTTAAAACTTGTACAAACAAATCCATACCCTGAAATTTTTTTGTCCCAACTTCCCGAAAAAAATTAAACAAACACAAAAAAGCTTGTTTTTATAGAAGAAATTTTCTCCTCCCTTTCTCTTCTCTCCAGTTCTATTACTCCAAGGCGAGCTTTCTGTTACAGTCTATTGCAGTGAACCTTTGATCTCCCCTACACAACACCAATAATACAAAATGTCTGCTCCTGATGCCCGTGCTTTCCCCTTGGCCGATGCCGATTTGACTCAACAAATCTTGGACATTGTGCAACAAGCTACCCATCTTCGCCAACTTAAGAAGGGTGCTAACGAGGCCACCAAGACCTTGAACAGAGGTATCTCTGAGTTTATCATCATGGCTGCCGATGCTTCTCCTATCGAGATTGTTTTGCACTTGCCCTTGCTCTGTGAAGACAAGAACGTTCCTTACGTCTTCGTCTCCTCCAAGACTGCTTTGGGTAGAGCTTGTGGTGTTTCCAGACCCGTCATTGCTGCTTCCGTCACCTCTAACGAGTCTTCTCAACTCAACAAGCAAATCATTGACATCAAGAACGCTATTGAGAGACTCTTGATCTAATTGATCCCAATCTGGTTAATGCTGCTGCAAAATATCATCAATTGGTCAAATCCCCCAATCAATACTGATGTTTGTCAATCATGCTATTGTTCTAATTTATAGGCATGAAAGTGTCTAGTTATCATGTATATTGTGTTTATTTTTCATGTAGAATAGATTTTGTTTTTTTTCTTACTTTTCGTTTGTATTATCTTCGTCGTCAAAACGTATTGGTACATCGCTAGGCTTGCCATATCTGATTTTATTAAAAACACCTTACACTTTTTTGTTCACCGTTTTGACAAACTTCCTTAGCTTTCTACTAATGTATTAGTCCCTTCCTCATTTTTTTGCTCCGTTTCCGTACACAATGAGTCTGTTGTCTTCTATCAAGGCAGTCTGGACATTATCCTTGTTCTATGAACATAGCTACCGCCCAGCATGAGCTGGTGATGCAACTGGCGTTTGCTCGCTTGACCAACATGAGACGGGCTTGTACGGCTCGAGGGGCATTGTGACACAGACCGAATGCTAAGCGCATCGCTATTGTCATTTGCCCGTGAGACAAATGCTCAAGATATCTTGTCAGTGCTAGATTCAGTGTATCAATCCGGCTAGCAATTGTTCGTCATGACTAGCTCTCAATAAATTTCAAGAACAGATTAATGAATTCAGTCTTGTAATTTAGTACAATACGCAAATAAAAAAATAGATTTCTTACAATATAATATACACATAAATAAGCCATTGATCCTAAATTGTTTAGAATCCCTCCGCATAAGCTCTGGCCACTTCACGAACCAACAGCACTCTGAAATCATCAAACACTGTACTTGGCTTGCTTTCCTCTAATTTCTTGTCCATATCTTCATCTGCGTCGTTTTTCACGCATTCTTCAACCAGCTTAAGCCCGGCTTCTCTTGCGTTTCTATTGTTCGCGCTCTCCCACTTTTCTAAAGCCTTCATCAGCAAAATGATTTCTGAAGATTTGAATGATCGCGGTTTATCAGGACCCAGTAGTCTTACGGCAAGCAGGAAAATTAGTCCAAAGTATTTAACTGGCAAAAACGTAAACTTCAACAACGTTGTGATTGCTTGGGCCGCTGTTGTCAATAGATTGGCATTCAACGCTTCAAACGCCTGAACCAAAACCGCGTATGGAGCCAAAGCACTGCGGACTGCTGGCGAAATTTCGTAATCTAATGTATTTTTTACTGCGTCAATCAACACGATGTTGTCTGATGGCACTCCTGATATTAATGTCTCTTCAAATAGCTCCCATGCAAAGTGTACCATAGACTCGCGATCCTCACAAAGTTCAAGATGATGCAGCGCTTCAACGTAGTTTCCCTCAGCTTCCATCTTCTTAGCAACAATTTTGTTCAATGTCTTGACTGTATCTTGTAATTGAAAATCGACGGCCAGCTGAATAAGTACAGTCACTTTTTGAATCGAATCTAAAGGCTGTCGAATAACAGTTTCGGCAAAAATCTCTCTGGCTTCTTCAGTTCTAATCAGTACCAACAAGTCGATTCCATCACTTGCGAGAGCTGTGTCGGCAATACATAGCTTGGCAAAGTTTATCAGCAAGTAGTTTCTGATGTCGGAGAAATTGCTAATCAACTCTTTTACATGACAAGCCTCACAGACGACAGTGGCGGCGAACGGATCAAGAGACTCCACCTTTTCAATTGCCAAGTAGTAATGGCCTCTGATAGCTGCAGAGCATCCTTCTTCCCAAGCAACAGTTTCATCAACAGGTAAACTTTCCACTGCTGTGTCGTAAAATTCCATCAATCTTAATCTTGTGGGGTCAATGTAACAGAAAAATGCACCCATAGCCTCGAACCACGAAGTCGAGAATCCCAAAATTGTAGTTTTGTTACCAGCCAGTACTTCTAATAATGCTGTAATGTTATGTCGTAATTTAGTGTCTTCTATCTCTTCTGTTTGTTGTAACGCAACTTCAACTTTTTCCTTCCACGAAATAAATGCATATGAGTCTAATTCAGTGCTATGATTTGCCAGCAGATACAAAATTTGTTGAATAGCACGATTGGCTGTGGTTTCTGTGACAGAGGAAAGAACAGTTTTAAGGGCATCATACACCAAGTCTAATAGGTTTCTCAGAACCAGAGTTGTCAGACACTGCCAAAACATGGGATGCTCAAGAGGGCTGTCACTGCTCATGATTTCGGGCAAAACTGTAGTAGCCGGATTGATATTTGCGTAGTTTACCCATTCCAAAAATGCTTTGGCAATCCAATTTTTATGATCTGCCTGAAATGAAGTCGCCAAAAGACATCTAATGATATTGTTTGCATCAATTAGTTTCTGATCTTCTGCTCCGAATCTGATAATGGTTTTCACGTAATCTTCAACAACACTTGCAATAACTGGGCTAAATCGAGCATCGACTTCTGAATCGTTGTTGGAATGTGTTGCGATTTCGTGCAAAGCTACGAAAGATCCGTGAACAAACTCTCTGTAATTGTCGGAATATGAGTATCCAGAAATCTCTACCGGGTATAACTTGGTTTCTTCAGGCACAATCGGAACTTTCTTCGATTTTTCCAAATCAACAGGCGTGATCCATGCAATTCCCTCATTCAGAGCCGGGTTCATTTGAAAACTCAATGTTCTACCATTTTCGACAACCTGCTTCATCATCCCTTCTTTTACCGGAGCAGACGGGAGCTGGGTTGTCTCTACCTCGGTTTCGTCGACAACCAAACCATACACTGCTGGGAGAGCTGGCTCGTCATTCTCTCTCATCAAATCACTAACTATATTGCAATGTTAAAACCGTACTTTTGCCAATTGTCTCAAAAGTTCTACAAGATAACTCACGAGAAAGCATGGTTCAATGTGTATATTCTTAGTTGACTTGCTAGAAGTGTAGGTTTCTTGAATGTCGACATTTTTATGCCTTGCATCAACATCCCAAGCAACCCTAGCCCATGAAATTTTACCAAACGCATGGACTTAATGATAATGATAGGAACAATCCAGAGATGACTCGGGAGCCACGATTCGTAACAAAGATCACACTTACAATGATACCGATTTTTATATCGGGCATGAAGTTTTATACACTGATTAGTATTTACGAGATAATTTTGACTCTAATATTTCAGGATCATTTGAATGAGTATTTGCACACTCGTCCACACCATGAAACTCTTACCATAAAGGGTATCGATACAGAGTAATATACTGTTTTTAAATCTAAAATCTTACAAACAGCAAAGATTAAATTCAATTAGAAAACCAATCAACTGCAAGCCATACATATGCATAATTCAAAGGTCAATCAAAGCATCAAACATGGCAAAAGTCGTGATCAATAGTTTTCTAATAATGATCCAATTATTGTCTCTAGATAGAAAATTTAGTCATAAGTATTTCAAGAATGACCAACAAGCAGTAAATCATACAAACTTCTATATATGAAATAGAGATAAAAGGAGACAATCAACTTCTTTTTAACTTTTCCTAAAGAAGTTAACGGAATAGCGATTGTAATTGCGTGGTGAGTTGCTTCTAATAATTTCAATGACTCAAGTAAAGTCTATAATATTATAATAATAATTGGATCAATGCTTAGATATCTAATGATCATAAAGTAGACGATGTACATTTACATATTTAAATCAGAGGCTCACACCTCATGTTGTTATGAAAACGATACTAACAATTCGGTTAAAGTCTAAACATATAATGATCACAAGATAGACTGTAATATTTATTCATGTATCTGACACGGGTGTCTAGACTTCGCGTTGTCACATTTTATTTTGTTATACTTCATATTAAAATGAATGCCACATTTATCATGCACTGAATCCTTCAAAATTGTGACCATGGAAATGGGGGAAAGGAGAAAACGCAAAATTGTGCTTTACAAACTGAAGAATAAATTACAATCAACAAAGCAACATGATAATAGTGAAAACCAGTAAAAATGCATTTGTTAAAAGAGTTCATGTGAAAATGACGTATTGTATGCCTTATGTATATTTGCAAATATCAAATTCTCCTGATGGCCCAGTTGGCTAAGGCGCGAGACTGTAATTGCTCATTGTAATCTTGAGATCGGGTGTTCGATTCACCCTCAGGAGATATTTTTGCCATTTTTGTCTAGCTGCTGTATGACTTCCTATTCAGGACTCTTCTACATTTGGAAAGGATTGAAAATTTCACTGTCATCAAGTTCTTGTAGCTTCGCTCCAAATGCTATATTTTGTTAGTGGTAGTGCATTCTGCATTTCGTAAATACATTGCAAATTAACTGTGTGAATGCGAAAGAATCACATAAAACATGTGCAATTGATACTGTGTGTGATGTTGTTGCTATGTCTGTTTAGGGTTCATAGTTCTCCAGCAAATGTTACTGACTTGAGGCCCATTATTACTTGGGTTATTTCAGTTATTCATCACTCGGGGTTTCTCAAAATTCTTACAAGCTATAGTTTTTGCCACAGGTACTTAATCGATCTCATCAGTCTAAAAAATCGATGCGGTCTGTCATGATGATTCATATTCAGTGGCAACATGATGTTTGTTCACAGTATCAAGTCCTCTCCCAAACCCAAGCTCCCAAAATTCGCCTCTTCGTCAAAAATTTAATAGAACTTTGATTTTTTAAAAACATTTTGGGATTTGATTTAGTTGTATAAAGACTTGAACTTTTTCTTTTCCCGATACTACTTCAAAGAAAATAGAATTAGAACGACGTTTAAGAATTAGTAGTGTCAAACTAGGGAAACGATGGAGCTTTACGAAATTTTGGGTGTGGAGAAGCGAGCCACAGAAGATGAATTGAAACGTGCTTACAAAAAATTGGCTCTCAAATACCATCCAGACAGAAATTTCAATAAGGTAGAGGAGGCCACTGCTCAGTTTGCAAAGGTCCAGGCTGCATACGATGTTTTGTCTGATTCTCAGGAGCGTGCTTGGTATGATGCCCATGGTATCGCGGGCGGATCAAGCGGATTTGCGGGTTACGATAATGCAGCTGGAAGAGTGACGACGGCAGACGATCTACGACGCTACTTTGATCCTATGTTGTACCAAAACACAGGAGATGGCCCAGATGGAATTTATCAGATTGCAAGTGGTATTTTTGAAACTTTGGCAAAAGAAGAGAAGGAGGCTGTTTTTGAGCAAGACATGGACCATGAATACGCTGATCTGCCCAAGTTCGGTGATAGCATGTCAAATTGGTCCAGAGAGACAAAGCCATTCTACGATGTATGGTTAAATTTTGCGTCGAAAAAGACATTTGCATGGTGTGATCAGTACAGAACCAAAGATGCACCTGATAGAAGAACCAGACGTGCGATGGAGAACGAAAACAAGAAGGCCAGAGAAGCTGGTAGAAAGGAATTCAACGAGGCTGTGAGAACGCTTGCTTCTTTCATTAGAAAGCGTGATCCAAGATTCAAGCTTCGGGCCAAACACACTGGAGTCACTAAAGTGAGTGCCAAAGCACAAGCTAATGCTGCAGCTCGTGAGCAGGCAGCTAGAACCAAAAGAGAGCAACCACTTGAAGAATATGAGGAGCAAGAATGGGAGAAGATTGAACAAGACGATTTTGACCAATTTGTTTCGGATAGTGAAGAGCGAAAGAAAGGAAAAGATAAGGGTTCTGGAGACGATTCTGAATCAGAAGACGATGATGGAGAGTTTACTACGGTTGGCAGCCCTGCTGAAGACGATGAAGATGTGATAGATGTATTTGAATGCATTGTTTGCGACAAAGAGTTCAAGAGTCAAAAACAGTTGGTAAGTCATGAGCAGAGCAAAAAGCACATCAAAACGCTACAGAAGTTGAAGTATGAAATGCAAAAAGAAGGAGTTGAGTTAGGTATTGATGGCGACAAGGCTGAGCCAACCGCTCCCAAGCCGGAGTATTCTGGCGAGGAATCAGGCGAAGAATCTGAAGAAGAAGTGTATGTGTCAAAGCAACCTAAAGCTTCATTTAATGTTTTGATGCAAGATGATAGCGACAGCGAGTCTGAATCAGAAGACGAGAAACCTGCTTCAAACCAACCATCTAAGCCAACTACTTCTACTGATTCTGTTCAAGATCTCTTATCTCAACTTGAATCCGCCAAGCTTTCCAGCTCAAAACGCAACGATGATTCCGACGATGATTGGGGTTCCAGTTCCAAAAAGAATAAGAAAAAGGGTAAAGCCGGTAAGAAAGGAGGTTCAAACAATACTTCCAACACACCCAAACAGCAACAGGGATCCATTCAGGAGGAATCTGAACCAATTAGTAAAATGGGAAGAGCCAAACAGAAAAAGATGAAGAAAGCGCAGCAAAATGATGTGTTACCGACATGCTCTGTGTGCCAAACCAGTTTCGATAGCCGAAATAAGCTATTTGACCATATCAAGGCCAGTGGCCATGCTTCAAGAGTCCGCTAGTAGATTCAATTTTTTTTTGTAAAACCATAGAATAGCGCACGAAGGCATTTATAGAAGTGTGCTAGTTTTAACATCTATCTAGTTTTTCATTCAGCATTAATTTATTTCTTTTTTATTTCGAGTCCACATTTTGTACGAGATCATTTATAAACAAGCTGAAAATCAACACTTGAGAACAAGTAAAAGATATCAAGTTCTTAAAGCTATAATGAAAGACGCTCATGCGCATACCCTCGAACAAATCACTGTAAATAAAAAAGATGTAAAGGTCTGGAAACAAAACAATTAAAAGCTAGTCTATCTTAATAAAAAACAAAATTTATATAACAAATCATAACAAGATAATAAACAACAAAAGCAAAAATGAATATAGATCTTTCTGACAAGAGAATTAAGCGTCGCCATGGTTGTAGATTCCGATGTCGCCTTCAGACTTGGGGTCTTCTTGAACAGATGTAATAGCACCACCAGTGGCAATAATCTCCTTTAATCGTTGGTTCTCACCTCTGATCTTTTCAAGGTACGACAAGTAGCTGTCTTCGACACCAGTGATGTATTCACCGTTGAAAACACCGACCTCGAAATTCTTGATGGACGCAGAAGCACAGGCATCAACGAGATCGGGCAGAGTTTGGTAGAATACGCCATCGGCACCAATAGCCTTACAAACACTCTCTTCGTCTCTATCGTAAGCGACCAATGCCTTGGTGTCAGCAAGATCAATACCGTAAATATGGTTGTGACGAATAGCAGGAGCGCAAGATGCAAAGTAAACGTTCTTGGCACCAGCTTCCTTAGCCATTTGAACGATTTCCTTAGAAGTGGTACCACGGACGATAGAGTCATCGACCAACAAGACGTTGCGGCCCTTGAACTCAATCTCCATAGCATTGAGCTTTCTTCTGACCGAAGACTTACGTTCCTTTTGGTTGGGCATGATGAAAGTACGTCCGACGTATCTGTTCTTGACGAAACCTTCACGGTATGGAATTCCGAGAGAGAAAGCGGCTTGCAGGGCTGAGCAACGAGCGGTATCGGGGACGGGAATGACAACATCGATAGCAGCAGAAGTAGCTTCTTTGGAGCCAAATCTGTTGATAATGTTTCCAGCCAACTTGTCACCCATAGCAAGTCTAGCGTGGTAGACAGAGATACCGTCCATAACAGAATCAGGACGAGCAAAGTAAACATACTCAAAGATATCAGGAGTGTAACTTTGTTCGGGGACAACTTGTCTGAAAACAGGAGTCATGGTACCCTTGGGAATAATGACAGCTTGACCAGGCTTGATATCAAACCACTCCTTGAAGTCAAGAGCGTGGAGAACAACACTCTCGGAAGAAAGCATGTAGTCCTTGGAACCGTCGGCTCTGGTTCTAATACCGAGAACCAAAGGTCTGATACCGTTGGGATCTCTGAAACCAACGAGACCGTAACCAGCAACCATACCAGTACAAGCGTAAGCACCTCTACACTCACGGTAAACACCGGCGAGAGCCTTGAAAATATCCTCATCGTTAACTCTTGCTTTGTTGGTTTGTTGCAGCTCAGCGGCAAAAACGTTAAGAAGAAGTTCCGAATCGGAGTCGGTGTTAATGTGTCTATGCACATCCTCGTCAAGGTACTTGCGAAGAGAAGGAGCGTTGACCAAGTTACCGTTATGAGCGAGAACGAGACCATAAGGAGAGTTAACGTAGAAAGGTTGTGCCTCGGAGTTGGCAAAAGAACCAGCAGTAGGGTATCTAAGGTGGCCAACACCCATGTTACCGGTCAACAAACTGATACGGGCTTGAGTGAAGACGTCTCTGGCCATACCGTTACCCTTGCATTGGTAGAGACGACCTCTGGGACCGCAAGTGGTGATACCAGCAGCGTCTTGACCACGGTGTTGAAGAAAGTGAGCACCCTCCAAAAGTTCGGCGGAGGCAACGCCGTTGACATCAGCCAAAAGAAGACCTAAAATTCCACACACTAGATACAGCTGTTAGTATTTTTTGATAAAGGGCTTGAGGGGAAACCTCAAATTCAGAATTGATAATGAAACAGCTTGTGAATCAGTATAAGATGCTTCCTTCACAGAGAATCGGAAGTCTAACGTCTAAAAAAATCTTTGGGGATCATCATTTGAAGCGTGAATCATCAACAATTGGAGGTTTGCAAAAAACGTTGAAAGCATACTTTTTGTTTGGTTGTTTGAAGTGTTGGTTTAGTTTGTACTAGTACACCAGAGCTGATGTTCAAGGCAGAGACTTGTAAGAAGGAGTAAAAGTAAGCCTTAAGGGAAAAAAGCGAAATAATACATCTTTTTTGGAATCTTTTAAGAAGAAAGAAAAAGAAGAAAAGCGAATTGAAGAATGAAATTTATTTCCGAAAAAAATAAATGAAAAAACTTTTTATGCGGGAATTCATCCCGGCAAATCTTTTTTTGTCGATAGCATAAAAGCAAAAACAGATAAGCAGCAGCGGGTCCTCGACAGACAACTGCCTTAACGGTGTCCAACGGTCCGACGGATCAATGCGGATCTCCGCCGGATGGCCTGTGCCAACGCGCAAAATACTTTGAATTGTGCATCTGGGGAAGTCTAGGCAATGAGCATTTGCAAAGCAACGACTAGACGAGCATTTATTCTTTGAATCACAACATTGATACTCGATTTGTCGCCTTCAGCTGTTGTGCAATGTCCGAAATTGAACTTAAGCCGTGATTTCGATTGGCCGAGAAAGGAAAGAAAAAACTTTTTGTTTCCTCAATGGGATTAAAACCCGTTGGGAACGACAAAAATTAGACAGCATTTGCATTATGTAGCGTATTAATGCATAAGCACAAATAGACAGGTTAGGGCTGATAAAGCAGGGCTTAAGTGCGTTTGTGTATGCACAAAATCAACAAAAACATATCGACAGCGGTAAACACAACAGTGAGAACTATGATGATGAAAAAGATGCGAAAGTGATTGAAGGAGAATGTAATGACGGTAATGGCAAAGACAATAGCAGTGAATGTGTATTGACGGAGGTGCCTAATGTGCCGAATTTGTTTCAGATACTAGAGAATGCGACTGCTGGACAGCAGTTAGGGCTGTCGACACGCTTGAGTCACCGCCAGTTTCAAACGCTACAAACATGCTCGGTTTCATCGCGATATCTTTTTGTTCAACTGGATAAGCAATGTGTTGCCGCTCGTGGCATTGTCTTTGTCGACCAAAACCAGTATTTAGAGCATTGAGTTCTGACAGAGTTAAGCAACAGTCAACCTCACACCACTCGTAGAATGACTCGACGACTTTAAGCTACTGCCTCAATCAAAGTTTCGGCAATCAACACCGTTGAAAAGGCTTCAAAAGCAGACAACCCAAGAATTAATGTTTATTGTAAACGTAGATTTGATCGTGTGCTACGCGTTGGCCGTTTTTCGCGAATCGCAAACAATTGCGAGCCTCACTTATCCCATCCCACATACTTGTAACCACTGCCGGTCACTCTTTTGGCTCTCAAACTTATGATATACCACTTTTCTCACATATATCGCGATTCTCGAAACACAATCCAGTCATGGCTCATTGCATACAAAGATGTGTCAATCCCAGGATATCCTGTATCAAAGAAGCAAAACAATCCGGAACACAACTTTGTCTGGCTCTTGGAACTCTTACTTTCAAATCTCCCAAATTTCTTGAAACTGCTCTTCACCATTTCCACTTAACATCCTTCCTAGACATTCACGCCGATCAAAATATAGACGGCTCACCAAATGCCTTGCCAAACCACTACCTACAATACTGCTATAGAAAACTACCGCAACCGGTTATAAGATATAACCCTTCCTTTTTCAATGTCACATCTCCCAACAACAATTGTTGATCTACCCCTAGAAGTTTTAAGGACTCTGTTCTTGCATCTACCACCCCGCGAGTTCCTAGCAGCATCTCAAACATGTAAAGCGTGGAGAAAAGTCGCATACTGGGATTACGTTTTGTTATGGCACATCTGCTTGGTTCTCGAAGATGAGAGCATAGACCAAAATGTAGGATCGGATGATTCTCGCATGCTGCCAATGAAATTGTACACCAAAGTGTTACAGGATACCAACAAAGAACAAATGGCGGCGTATTTGATCAATTGGATATATACACAATCCAGAGAGGAACGATGGAAGTCTATGTCGTTAGAAGACAAGATCTCAAGATTTTACAAAGTATGCAAGCAAATGAACGGTGCGACACGGTTGAACCAGGGCATTTCGGATCAAGACCCAGTATTAATTCAAATGTACTACAAAATTCTAAGGTCAAACCTGATAAACGTCACGCTACAACCCCTTTACAAGGTATTTTTCGGATCAGAAAACTTTTCCAGTTTGCAGCCAAGAAACACGAACAGAGCGGATATGCCGCCTTCGACAAGAGAATGTATAGAATTCTCGCCAGACGGACGGTTGCTACTTGTTGTCAAAGTCAACATGTCAGACAAGCATCGACTGTACGTGATAAATCTTGTTGAGCCGGCTTCCAAACCGCTGCAAATATTCTACTGGTACTCGGATCGTCGGATATTCAGTATTAATATCGCGCGCGATCTTCGGTGCATTGCGGTTTCTTATGAAGTGGGATATGTTGAAGTGCATATGCTACCGTATCTCGACAAGTTTCAGGAAAACACTGGTACAGAACACAATACAACATTGCTGTTTTCGAGGCAGTATCCATCTGCTATCAGCTATCTCGCTGTATCAGCAAACTGTGAAGTGCTGTTTGTGAGATCTCAACGGTTAGGAGGACTTATTATAGTCAACCTCTGGAATGGGAAGGAAATCGACATTCCCCATTATAGACTTGATTTAAACATGTCACTGCAGTATCAAGATAGAGTTCTCTTTCTTTCTGGATGGAACGAAACAATTATCTTTGGTAAAGCTCCTAGATCAGAAGACGATTATCAAACCGCTATGATTTCTAAAGGTTTACTCTGGAAGTACTATAAAAAGATGATTGTCAGTAATATATCATCCTATGTCCCTGTAGAAAACGCATTGGCTCTGGGGTACAAAAACGCTTATTTGGGTATTGACCATGCGGTCAACCCGCAAACAGGAGAGCGGGTTGGAGTGGTAATGAAGATCGTGGTGGACGAAGACGAATTAATGGGATTTCAAGCGGTGGGAAGTATGGCGAGGCAGATGTCCTCTCGTTGCAAACACAGTAATCCCGCCAAGTGGACATTTAAACGGACACAATCGTTAACACCAGGTAGCGAGCAAATCAAGTCGCTTCCATTTTGTGCGAAACGGAATCAAAATGAGCTTCGGCGTCGGATTCAGGCACAGATCTTGAGCCAGATCCCAGCTGAAATTCAGTCCTGGTTCCCACCACAGGTTCCTGGGAAACTAAAGATTTACTACCATAATCGACCGGTTTACTTGGGTGATGACGAGGAAGTGGGGCAGCTAGCAGATGATGTTGAGGTTAATCAAGGCGAGAAAGAGCATCAAATCGCATCTAGCGGAGATGAGGATGATGAGGAGGAAGAAGAAAACGAAGAAGAAGAAGAAGAGGATGAGGATGAGGACGGAGATGAAGCAGAGAGCATGGAGGAAGATAATGTTGGCGAAGACCGGGATGAAGATGAAGATGAAGAAGATCCACGGCCAAAATGTGAGCTCCTTCGACTTCCTGGATCCGCACGACTCAGCGACCTTCTGTATGCGTTGTCGCCAGATTCACGTCGCCTCGCCGTAATCCTTCCTTTACCCAGCCATTCTGCACCGTCCTATAGTTCCGGTGACATGGAAAAGAACACACACTCTTTACAAATATACGTTTTACAAGACAGTGAAATCAGCGATGGGCTATTCACAAATCGTCTGCCCAGCCATCGGTTCCTGTTCTCCTGGCCTGCTCCGAAATTCAATAACTCTAACTCAGACTCTTCAACCTCACACAACACAGACCCTCATATCTTCAATTACAACACCCATAGCTCTCGTTCATGGCCCAAGCTCAAATTTATCGACGACAACAAGCTCATGCTGGTACTACATGACCGGCTGGCTATTTACGAGCTGTCGACTTCATCAAAGTTCTCAAGCGATATGAAAAGAGAATGGAAGTATTTGAGAATCGGCGAAGAAGGGTTTGGAATGGAGTTCATGTAGGCAATGAAATGAAAACAATATCTACACAAGAGACTTTATCTATCTACATCACCATAGCCAAGATCTTATCTCAATCCTTTTCTTGGGAATATTTAAATTGGATCTATATCCATTTTAATTTTTATTTTGTCCTATATTTATGTATTTTTTAAAAGAATTATTAGTATTACAGTATGCCATTAATTTGAAAAAAATTGCCTTTAAGTTTTATAATAATATTATTATATTATATCCATCCTACTCTGCACCAACAGCACCTGCTCTCTTACGATCAAGATTTCTTTGTTTGTTTCTTCTCACGCTCTCTTTGACATTAAATCCATCCGTCAACAGTCCTTGCACTTCTTCCAAAGTACAGTTTGCAGTTTCAGGGTAGAAAAAGTACACAAAGATTTCTCCTAAAAGACACAATCCTGCGTAAAATGCAAATGTACCGGTAGGCGTGATATTCTTCAACATAGTAAGGAACGTAGACGAAATGACCAAAGAACCTGCCCAGTTGGTGGCCGTAGCCAGCGAAGTGCCGACTCCACGAACACGCATGGGGAAGAGCTCGGATTGTTGCCAAGGAACATTACCGATACCAGAAGCGTAGAACGCAACGTACACCAACATGGCGATAATGACAACAACACTCCAGGCACCGTGCTTGGTTTGGTCGTCGTTGCTGGTAGCATCGAAATCAATATGAATGAAGTGGAAACAAATGGCAGACAACACAAGTCCACAAATCATACCGACAATTGTAATAAGCAAAATACGACGACGTCCGATTCGATCAATGCATCCAAATGCCAAAAGTGTAAATACAAAGTTTGTTCCGGCCACAATGAGAGAAACTACTGTAGGGTTGGAGAAACCGACAGACGCAAAGATCGTGGCGGAAAAGTACATGAGCGCATTGAAACCAGAAAATTGTTGGATACCTTGAAGGCCACAGGTAATGACGACGGCGCGGAAGTTGGAGGGAATAGTATGAGCTTCGACAAGTGCGTCTTTCCAACGCTTGATCCAGGATCCAGCGCTGTTGGAGTCTTCATCCATAAACATGTTGAATTTGACGAGTTCTTCAATTTTATCGTTGATTTCACGCTCGCTTGACTCTTGATAAGTTTTGAGCAGCACCCGCTTGGCTTCCTCGACGCGGCCGCGACGGATAAGATATCTGGGGGTTTCTGGCATGAAGATAAACAGGACCATTTGCACTGCCGCCGGAACCATACTGAGACCCACGAGAATTCTCCAACCGTTGTTGACATGGTACAAACCAGCCGAGATGGCGTATGCCACAAGTTGGCCACCAGTAATGGCCAAAACGTTCAACACAACAAGTCTGCCTCTGAATCTGGCCGGTGCCAATTCCGAAATGTAAAGCGGGGCTACCAGTGAGGCCAGACCAACACCCCAACCCATGACGAACCGTCCGATGATCATGGCCCAAAGACTGTGGGCGGCCACTTGAATGATGGCGCCAATGATGAAGAGCAGATTAGCACCAGAGATGACCCATTTTCTTCCTGCCCAGTCTGCCAAAGGGCCTCCAATAAGTGCAAAGATCAGGGCACCCAGCGACGTGGCAGAAGTGATGATTTCCTTGTTTCCTGAAGTCAGGTCTTGTCCATCCAGATCTTTTCCAATGACGACTAGAGCACCAGAAATGTAACCGGTGTCGTAACCAAACAGGAAACCACACACGGAGGTCAGAATGGTGAGAGCAAAGACCATGGGGTTCATGGATCTGTTTTCAATTGCGCCGGCGTCAGCAGGTGATCCGCGGTCAATATCGCCGTTATTGTTGAGCATATCGCTCGAGTGTAAAGAGGAGTCCGATGGAGATCGTGGTTGTTCTGGGTGAGAAATGCCTTTTGACACCGACATGGCGGGTTCTTTACCAGAGCTCATGTTTTAATCTTGTGTATGTTTGTGTGCAATAAAGAGCGTTGCCTTTGTGATTTTCTCAAAGCGTAGTGATGTAGAAAGCGACTGAGTCTGTCAAAAAAAGAGAGTGAAGCTTGTGATTGTTGAAGAATGAAAAGTGTGTAAGCTTTGCAACAGTCTGTCAAATCATGAAGAATACACAATCTTGAAATGCAGCGGAGTGTTTTTTATGTCTGGATCGTGCTGTCCAATTTGTTTCTTTGCGGGTATCTCTCTATGTATATACGAGTATATCTATGTCTAAATAGAAATGATTTTTTTTCTCACAATATCAATATATATACGCACACGATCTTGAAGGAGCAGCCAAAGGAGAAGAGAAAGAAACAAGCTTGGAAAAGCGGAAAAAAGACGAAAATGCTCTGGAAAAATAGCACGAATTATCAGAGGGCAAGGAGAAAGAGAGCATTGGACAGGATAAGCTCCAAAAACACAAGTGGAAAATCAGTTGGAGCCCATCAGAAAATTAAGTACGATCTTTTAGCTCGTGTGAGCTGGTAGAATTAAACCTTGAGTGATGGCTCAGCCCAGAAATTGCATTTTCCGAGCAGAGGCAGCAGAAGCAGTGGGCATTTGGCCTGGGGAGGATGGTTTTATTCCGGGCATTCGCAAATCCTTTGCTCAAGTCTTAATTATGTAAGGTTAAAGGTAAGCGTATAGCGTACTATTATCACAAGTTAGCAAAAATTACTTCTGATTAGTTTAAGTTATATCGGAATTTATCACAAATTATCACAAGACATTATTCTTTCGCTCTGTACACACTGTTAAAAGCCAGTGTATTTGCTTCAGGTTGAGCGCTCTCCACTAACGGGCTCTGAAAGGCTTTGTGTAGTTTCTGTTATTGTACCTGGAACAAGAACAAACAGCAGTGACAATCTTGTTCTAGTTTGACCTATTTTTTTTGCGCTTTGAGGCTGTCATAAGTGAAAATGTGTAGTTACACGAGTAGACTCTGTTAAATGGAGACCACTTAGTTTGAATACATATGAGAAATATGGCTTTGATAGTGCTGACCTTTTGTGATGGTAATGTGTAGTCGATAGTCGACAATGTTTCGTTTGGAATGACCAAAAAAAATTGGGTTTAAAACTTGCCAACAAACAAGCCATTGGTACTTTCGCTATTAATTAAGATCGCAAAACACTGACCAGTCCAGACCACTAAGCTTGCTACACAGTCAGTATCAAAAATTGTCATTATCATCATTATTACCATTTGAATATAGTACATAAATATATCGTATAGTCACAACACGAAATCACATTCTCAATACCTTCTCTGCCTTTTCAATTTCCTTCACGCTCCCTAGCCAAATACCAGAAGTCTCATGTATACTTCTAGGCACTAGATCTCTAATTCTTCTACACCTGTCGTCTATAGCCTTGCCTCCGGCTTGTTCTATGATCATGGCCATTGGGAAAGCTTCGTACAACAGTCTCAGTTTTGACTTGAAGTTGCGTAGCATTGGATAGGCAAACAGTCCACCATACAAAATTGTCCGGTGCACATCTGCCACCATTGATCCAATATACCGCGTGGAATACGGCAGAGTGTCTGGAGACTTGGGATACTTGAGTGAGTTGAAAAAGTCTCTGATGTGCACAGACCAATACATTGAGTTTCCCTCATTGACTGAGTATATCGACCTTGATTCCGGAATTTTGATATTGGGATGTGTGAGGATAAACTCGCCCAAACTGGTATCCAGAGTAAACCCGTTGAGTCCATTGCCTGTGGTGATCACCATATTGGATGAAGCCCCATACATGGTGTATCCGGCGGCAATCAAATCAGTACCTGGCCGAAGGATTTGCTTAATGAGTGACGGCTCTTTGGGATCAAGTTTGTAAATCCCAAAAATTGATCCGACTGATATTCCCGCTTCAATGTTAGAAGAACCGTCAATAGGATCACACACTACAGCGTATTGAATTTCTTCTTCTTCTTCTTCTTCTTCTTCTTCATCACCTTTGCCTTTTTCGTTTTTATTAGGCTCGCCTCCGAGCTTTGATTCTTTGCCAAATGTCTTCTTTTTGTTTTCGTTGTCTATATCAAAAACAATCATGTCTTCTTGTTCTTCAGAAACAACAACCTTGACTTTTTTGCAGTTTTTCATTGCAGTGATGAAAATGTCATCACAAATAGCGTCCAGTTTTTTTTCCTCTTCTATTCGAACAGTCGTGCTGAAATTTATGAGAGTTGCTTTACGGATAGTGTAAGCAATACTCTTGAAAGCGTACTGTAGTGAATTGATGAGAATTGTCAAATCCGTTGAGACTACCTGTGAGTTGATGCTTGATTTCCCTTCAATACCAAGTTTTGCCTGATTGATTTGTTCCTGAATCATAAACCGAGTTAAAGTAACAACATTGACATTGACGCTAGAATATTCCTTCATCAGCTGGAATCCTTCAGAAGGAACTTGAACAGGCAATGATAGTTGGGGCGCATTGTTTTCATGTTTTTTGGAAAGGGATGAGGATTCCAAGCCCACATTAGTAGTTTTGTGTTTTTTGAACGGGTTTGGCAATTCCCCAGCAGCGGTGAGGGTTGCGATAGTAGGCAAAGTGATCATTGAGGGCGTCGAAGAGACATGCTGAGACTGAAGCTGAGGCTGAGGTGGTGGTGGAAGTGGTTGTTGAGGTGTTTGCAGTTGCGGTGATGGCAGCTGTGTGGTCTGGAGAGGGGCCGGTTGATCTGTTATATCAGATATAGATATACGACGCTTGAGGTCGCTATGGAGGGACATTTGTGTTCATTCGTTGGGTCAAAGAGATGTTTTGCTGATGCGAGAAAAAATAAAAAGAAAGTGTCAAGAAGAGAAAAAAAAGATGTTTATAATAATATTATGATCAAGAGGTTTATTTGTATGGAAATTAGACTGTATTTATGAGGTAGAAAATAATAAATGTAAATACTTGAAATAATATTAGTTGATCGAGGGATTTGGCTCAAAGGTGGGTTTCTTTGTTGGTTTCTATGTCAAATTTGATGATCAAAGCAATTTAAACAGATTGGAAGTGTCCCGGAAGACGAACAGAAGCATTAGCGATCAGTAAGCTGTGCATAGCTAACGACACATCGCAGGTTCTACGATTCAAAAGCCGGCGAACTGGACAAACGAACCCGATAACTTGGGAGCGACAAAAGCCCAACACCCTTGCCCATCACACAGTTTCTCCACTTTGCCATATCCACGTTTTACAATAGATGAATAGTTGATCATTGCCTGTGCTCATGAGAAGCTGTGTCTGCAGATTACAAAACGGAATGAAATGAATGATCAAAGCTAATGGCTTTTTTTGCATTGATGATGTGAACCAGACTGCTCAATGTCATTGTTTGGCCTTCTAAATCTGCTGTTGTTTGAGTCTGTTGCAAAAACGCCTGGATCAAACTTCAAAACAAACGAAACCTTCCGCTTCTTTTCCAAGCTTCTTACCGGCTTTCAGATGAAAAACCGTTGGTTTTAATCTGATCTCAGTTACCAGATTTCACTGCTTGTTACGTCAATCCATTCGTACATTGTTTTGGTTGACATCGATGCAATTATATGCGCGTGCACTAAATCATGTTAACTTAAATGCTCAAACCCACACACATCATAATGAACCCAAATATTTGTGTACCTAATAACATCCTTTTAAATTCCGGCCATAGCCAAATAACAACAAAATCCTTCTTATTTTGTTCTTGTTCTCAGATAACTTTGTGCTTGTCGATTTCCAAACATTTTCGTTTATTTATTCCATCTTGGTTGTGTTTTTTTTTTATTTGACAGCTCCCCCATATAAACCTTCCATTCGTTTCATTCATTCATTCATTAATTCCATCGTTCAATTTGCCTTGTTTTTCTTTTTCATTGTGATTTTTAATACTGTTTTCTCGTCTTCCTTTCTTTCTCTCGTTGTAATCCACACACAATTTCTCAACCATTGAATCTATTCCGGTCTGACCCTCATCAACTACTTAAGAAAACATCATAAACACATTGTTGTCATAATCTCCAGAATCCACATCCAACAACCAATATACCGTGAGCCGAATGGAACCCCAAACTCCAAGAAAACTTCGCGAAATCTCATCTGTTTATGGGTTTAGCGAAGCTGGGGGTGACATTGTTTCCTCAACTCCAGCTCAAAAACTACGACAACGAGCGAATCCTCTTGGAAATTATGTAAGTATCCCTTTTGCTCAATTCTCAAAATCATGCTAACATCACGGACAAGAGTCTCGGTGAAACTATCGGCAAAGGCGGTTATGCAACGGTATACAAAGCCATCAACTACGGCACTGGCGGAACCGTTGCTATAAAACAAATCAACCTCGAAGATGTAGCAAGATACGATTTGGACACAATAATGATGGAAATCGATTTACTAAAAAACCTGCACCACCCAAATATTGTCAAATATCATGGCTTCATCAAGACTTTGGATACACTCAACATTATCTTAGAGTATGTAACTCTCGACCTATCAGGGTCCATCGATAATTGTATTAACTTCTTTACAGATACTGTGAAAATGGTTCGCTGGCGAACATGTGCAAAAAGTTTGGAAAGTTTCCAGAAAACCTGGCTGCCGTATACATTTCCCAAGTACTAAACGGATTGGCATTTCTGCATGATCAAGGCACTATCCACAGAGATATCAAGGGCGCGAATATCTTAACCACAAAAGAAGGCAACGCCAAACTGGCGGATTTCGGTGTAGCGACTAAAATAAACAAACTTGAAGAAAACCAATCTGTGGTAGGAACACCCAATTGGATGGCCCCAGAGGTCATTGAACTCAACGGCGCTACTACTGCTTCCGACATTTGGAGTCTCGGATGTACCGTCATTGAACTTTTGACGGGAAATCCTCCTTTTCATACAATGAGCCAAATGCAAGCTTTGTTTGCAATCGTCAACAACGATCATCCACCGATCCCGGAAGGCGTCTCTCCCGTAGTACAAGACTTTTTAATTCAGTGCTTTCAAAAAGATCACAATCTAAGAGTATCTGCCAAAAAGCTGCTAAAACACCCTTGGATTTCAAACGCCAAAAACCCTTCGTCTAACAGTTCTAGCTCAAAATTTGATGACGCTGTTAAAACCGTTCAAAAATGGAACCAGGCCATACACCAAGACGCTCCTCAAATCACCGGAAAGGCAACGAAACGCAAATTGTCACAACGAGCCGCCGGCAAAACATCTATTCATCACGACAAGATTGCATCAAAATTGAGCGCTGAAAGCTCCTCAAAGTTTGAGTCATTAGCGAGTTTTAGCCAGTCTCGTCGATTGGAGTTTAAAGGCATGTTGGAAAGGAACAAAATCAAGAAAGAGATCCTGTCAGAGAACTGGGACGACGATTTTGCAGATGACGACATTTCGATCAAGTTACAAAGGGCCCATAGCAAAAATAGACATGATAGTGGAAGCCGACCAACGTCGTTCGTCAGTCCTGATTGGCAGTCATCCCTATCCAGCAACGAGCTCGATACGAGAAAAACCGCTCAAAGACCTCGTTATAACAAACACCATCATTCATCTGGAAGTGTCATTAAGCATATGAAAACCAAATCACAACCTTTAGTATCATCTACCCCCAATGTTTCACTAACTCCTCAAATCAAATCGTCCATTAGCAGTAAAAACATTCTTGGCATCAATTCACCATACAAAGACAGTGCCCAAGATGACTTTTCAGATCTTATAGGCGAGCTTGACGTTGCCAAACTTCCGTTTGGTAGCACAAGGTCCCACTTCCCCTGTGATCTTACTCGTATGTTTTCAAATTCGTCACACGAACAAACTTCTATTCCAAAAACTCCTTCACCAGAGCCAGAAAATACTTTCAGATTTCCAAATTCTGAATCGGAGTACTCACGGGGGCCTGTTATTCCGTCACCTGAAGCCTCGCCCAAAAAGGCAATGTTATTGGACTCTTTCCAAGAGAAAGAAGAGGATTTCGATTATTCTGGAATGTTCAGAGGGCAGTCTTACCTTGAGCTTAAGAATTCGCAGGCTCGAAATTTTAATCAACTAGACGATAATGATAATGATTCGGATGATCCATTTGCCGGGTTGGAGGAAAGTTATACGGAATCTGATATCGAGGATAATGTCGCGCGTGAGAAACTGGCAAATGCTCAGTCATTAGTCGAGTCGATCTTGAATCAGCTCAACAAAGATATGCGTGGACATTATTTATATAAGGGAATCAGTGAACTCCTGGAGATTCTATATGAATTTCCAGAAACAAGCAAGAACATTACAAAACATCATGGATTATTGCTGTTGCTAGACGTTTTGTACATTCATGTCGATGACAAAGTTCTAGTTCCCAATTTGCTGCAAATAATATTCACGTTGTTAGAAGACAATGATCAAAGCCTCGAGAATTTTTGTCTGGTCGGTGGTATTCCGCTGGTCTCACAGTTTACCTCTAAAAAGTATCCAAATGAAGTCAGACTTCAAGCTGCCATGTTTATTGTACTTTTATACAAGTCCGATAAATACGGATTGCCAATGTTTTTAGCATGTGGTGGACTGCACATCCTGGCCAAATTCATTGAAGAAGATGCAGATCATCAGCCCAAGTTGGTTACTATTGGTGTCAATGGTATTTGGAGTGTCTTCGAACATCAGGGCTCAGCTCCTAGGAATGATATTTGCAGAAACTTGTCAAAAAATGCAGTTCTAGATTCTCTTTCCAGAGTTTTGATTCATTTACTACGAGCAAAACGGCAAAATGACTTTGATCTCATTGATAAAATCGTGTCGATTTTTGTTTACTTTTCGCAAACCGAAAGCCATGTTAAGTTTGCAGTTGCTAACAGACGACTGTTTTGCAATGTGTTTAAAGCATTTCCGAAATTAAACACCAAGCATCAATTGAGTATGCTCAAATTCATCAAAAACATGTCGTCAATACCAGAGATCCTTCCTCAACTTCAAAATTCGAATGCTATTGAAACACTAACTCGTATCCTATCTCGAGTCAGCTCAACGCTTGGGTTTAAAGACTACGCCAATCAGATTTTGCATACAATGTACAACTTGTGCAAGTTGTCAAAATCTAGACAGGTTGAGGCGGCTACTGCAGGGATCATTCCTGTGCTTCAGAAAGCTATTTCCGCCGGTATCCCTTTGAAGGAATTTGCACTTCCTATACTTTGTGATATGGCGCATGCGGGACGGGTTTGTCGAAGCGCATTGTGGCAGCATCATGGTTTGGATACTTATTTGAAACTAACGTGTGATCCGTACTGGCAAGTCAAAGCGTATGAAGCCATTGCCACTTGGCTGCAAGAAGACTTTGCCAAAGTCGAAGAAGAGCTTCTCAATGAAAGAAGTATCCAACTGTTGTTAAATGGACTTAAAGAGGCAAGAGGAACCTTTTTTGATGCGGTACTTGAACCGCTGCAAAAAGTTATGAGATGTAGTTCAGAAATATGCGATAGACTGGCCGGAACCGATCTCTTGATTTTGATCAAGAAACAGCTGGATATCCCAAGACCGATGCTGAGATTAAACTTGCTGAGATTGGTGAGAACTATTCTGGAGTATCATCCGTCAAAGACATTGCTAGTAAAGCAGACTGGGCTGTACGATGCGCTTCAGCTGTGGTCGGAATCCGACGACACAGTTCTAGTCAAGGAACTAGCAAAAGAACTTATCAACAGCCTAGATTCCCACGCCTCCAATAGATTCAACAATGCAATTTCAAGACCGTCTTCTAAAGAACACAATTACCGTCAACCCCATCAACGCGACATTGGTGCTTCGTCTGTCACATCGCGACGCTACAGTTTTATGCAGTCTCCTAAGCTTTCCGAATACAACGTCCCAGCCATTCCTCCTAGTTCGAGCAATCGACCCGGAATTTCACCATGGCAGAGAAGTGGCCGTGACGCGTCAGTACTTAAGGTCCATTCTGCTAGCCCAAGGATCCCAATGTCGCCAACGCGTCCGACAAAGCATAAAGGCCATCCGAGTTTGACAAACTCGGCACTAATGATGACAAGTCCAGCACCAACGCTGAGGGAGGATAACCCGCATAGTATTCACAACCACTATGGGTCGCATAGTTTCATGGGCCTAAGCAGTAGTGGAACTCACAATTATAGCGATGTTATTAGTCGTGGTGACGAAAGCGCGAGCGGCAGTCCCAGCCATGACCGTAATAGAACCAGCAATGCCCACAGTAACAATGTGAACTTTTCGCAAAAATTACAGCAGGTCATGAGTGAGCCCACTCCAACTTCGCCAGTTAGGAATACGTTACAAACACAGAATTGTATTGCATTTTCGGTGGATCAAACATAGATTCCGAATCAAACTGTTGGTGAAAGAGAAATACAGCCTCCACTGTTTGACTGATGTGAGACCGTTAGACTCTTCAAAGAGTAAAACTTTTCTTTGTTTCTTGATATTCACTGTTTTTTGATTCCTTGTTTTAACCTCGTTTACATTCTATCAGATTTCGAGCTTTTTTTGTTGATTCTTCTGCGGTTTACTTATTCATGTTTTTCTTTATTTGTTTTCTCTTTAGTGTTTTTTTACTTTTATTTATTATCCTAATTCTCTATGTGATGATTTGAATTGTCTAATAAGGCAATCGCTACTACAATAGTATTTATTTATATAATTTTTTTTATCAATTTGATACGTGATGTTGAAGAATGATCTTTGCTGGCTATAAAGTTAAATTTATTGTAGGGTTTCAAGGGCTGGAAAGTTGGGATGTTGAGTTAAAGGTGGTGAGGCTGGAGGAGTTTGTTTTTGTTTTCCTGGTTCTGATGTCGCGTTTTCTCCTACCTAAACATCGTCAACCGAACTTGAAACCAGTATATCTCTGCATCGACATATAGATTTGTTCATACTGGAAAACGATGGATGAACGACAAGATTCGCATAGTGTATGGCTAGAACGAGTGCTGAATAAATTGGTGGACAATGTTGTAGGGACAGACGTGGTGGAAGAGGATCGAGAAGTATTGGTGAATGATCTGTGGAGCATTGCGACGAGGTATGTGTCTTTGCGAGCAAAGCGAAGAATTGAACAAAAGATAGAGAGAAACGAGGAGAATGCTGACAGTGTGACAGTGAGCCGGGGGACCGACCTCTGAGCTATTCGGATCTGAGGTTTGTGACCGACGGAATCTATGATGAAAGTATGTGATATCTTTCTTCCCTTTCCTCCTCCAACAGACATTTATATTCAAAGGATATATATATTTGTGAGAGAGAGTGAGTTATGGAATTGATTAAAGACTGTAAAGACTAAAAACAATGACTAACTCAGAATTTTAGTTCAACAGGATAATCCCGAACTGGCCGTGGAGTTCATGAACACTGCAGCGCGACTCGACACACAAAACTCCGGTCTTCGACACCCAGCAGAAGCCGTTCACCTACTGAGTTTACTCGCTGGAACCGGCACAAACCCGGTCTCGCGGCAGCCGTACTACGCAAACAAACGATTGAGGTATATGGGATTATACGACATCCCCGACCGATTCAGAAGTGTAGAAGGGTCAGAGGATTTGGATATGGGTGGAGATGAATCAGATTCGGGGAGAGGTCATCATCATGGCGAAATAGAGCATTTGGATACAAATCAGATGAGTTTGGGCGAAATTTTGAGACATGCGAATCGACTACAAGGTAGGTAATACGGTTTTGTTGGAATACAAGAGTGGTGCTAATGAAAAAGTTTAGATCCTTCGGATGAAACGATGTTAACGGAGCTTCCATACGTGTTACAAGGAATCACCACCAACACATTTCCATGGCACTCAAATGCGCGTCACTCCGAACACCCAAGTACTTTGGGTATCCCCGATACATTAATCTGGCCCAAAATCGGGTTGGTTAATCAATTACTCGAACCTGCTGTTTTGTATAAAGACATCAAGGCCAAGATTGAGGCGCGTGAAGCGGCCGGACGCAGAACGGCTGGAAGGGCTATTGGATTAGTTGAACAGGCATTGTTCAGTGCGATTGAGAAGGAATTGGAAAGCTATCTGGCCTTGGTTGGAGTAGTCGAAGCAGAGATCCGGAAAGAGCAGCTGGATAATAAAAAGAAATCAAAACGAATCACTCTAAGAAAATGCATAGCGTTATTGCAGGAAGCGACTTTAGGATTAAGACTTATTCATTCAATCATATCTGAGTCGCAGGACCTGGTTGGCGGACAAATTTTGTCGTTGATCCATGAATGTACTTATAACGGAGATCAAACTGTGTCCAAGTTTGCATTACGATTGTTACCATTAGTATCGATTCCCTTTTTCGACATGCTGGATCAGTGGATTAATGGCGGACAACTGTTTGATCCACACGATGAGTTTTTTGTTAAACAAGGCGATAGGGATTCAATGTGGGACAGCCGGTTCATTCTATCAGAAGACAAAGTACCTAGTTATATGAAGAAAGAGGTGACTGAAAAAGTTTTCCAAATCGGCAAAACTTTGTACTTTGTGAGAGTGACGTGTAATGATCAAGACTGGGTTGAGGAGCGACAAGCGGCGGCTCCGGCGTTACGACACAATATAGATTCATCTGATCATTTAGAACAGCATGTCAACGACGCGTATACCGAGGTTCTACAGCATTTGAATTACATTTTGGAATCACGGTTTAGTCTTGACGCTCATCTCAAGGGATTGAAAGATTATTTGCTACTTGGTAAAGGTGATTTTGTGCAGTTGTTGGTGGAGAGCGCAGCGCCAATTTTGGATAAACCAGCAGTACAACTGTTCAGACATCATTTGACGGCCACGCTAGAAACAGCAATTAGAGGTTCAGATGCAGAAAACGATCATGAAGATGTGCTGCGGAGTCTGGATGCCCGGATGCTTGAGCTGGGCCATGGCGATATTGGCTGGGATGTGTTTACACTGGATTACCGAGTTGAACAACCTTTAGAAACAGTAATTTTGGACCGTGCTAGTATGACACAGTACCACAAGGTGTTTAACTTTTTGTGGAGAATCAAACGAGTTTCATTTTCATTGAACAATACTTGGAAGCGAATAGCGACGTCTGACAGAGCTGGATTTCTGATAGTTCAATTACCGAATGAGATGGATATACTTGATGATAGACAATGGGCCAAAATGAATGAAGTAGCGAAATACGTCAAACAGCAATGGACAATTGTGCGAGCAGTTTGCCAAGAAATGTTACAATTTGTTGGCGAGCTGCAATACTATATCAATTACGAGGTGGTGGAAATGGCATGGGCCAAGTTACAATTGGACCTGAAAGGGGATCCGGCAAACAATCCAGATGGTGAAAACCCTCCTAAAGTCTTGAGCGTGGATGAAATCATAGCTGCGCATAAAAAGTATCTAGCGCAAATCACCCGAAAAGGGTTACTGGGAGGAGAAGATGTGCTGATGGGCGAGTTGCATACTATTCTGAAAATCATTCTGGAGTTCAAAACCTGTGTAGACGGATTCCACGACGTCACAAATCGATTAAGCGCTGAATCTAACAGTCATATGGAAACAGACGATAACAACGGTGGACTGGCATTGGAGGAACGGGTTCTGAATGTGGGCAACAAGATTGGAGAGGTGAAGGAGAAATTCGAAAAGGGAATAGAAGGATTGGTGGAGGAGTTGCGGAAACTTGACGATGGAGAAATGAGATTCTTGGGAGTCAGATTAGATTTCAATGGGTTTTATTCAAGGCTTTCTAGTTCTTGAAGGTTTATACAGATGTGTAGAAGCTTGGTGAGATTTCAACTCAATGTGGCGTTTTTTTGTAATATATTTTGATTTTGTGAATACTGTTGTGCATTGACAATGTGGATAATGGCAAATGGTATTTATACATTGCGATTCGATCAAGTTGATGTTTAGTTCTGGAAGTTTTGTACTTGGGCATTCTCAATTTCAATTGTTTTGTGTCTGTACTTCCTTGCTGCATGTTCCCATAACCGCTGGGTTATTGATGAACATGATTTACTTGTGGTTATATGATGTGAAAAAGCTGTGACAATCACAAAACACCAAAACATGTAAACGCATTAACAAAAAAGATGTAATGTCCAGACCCCAAATCATGATGATTCTGGTTCGTGAGATCTGTACAAGACTGATTCTATTTGCAAATACTACTAGAATCACTTTTACGACTCGACTGAATGCAACTCAAATCCAATTTCTGCTGCGCACATTTATGCTAAATTTTCATACGGTACATTTAGTTGAATTAAGTACCTGCTTGCATTTATTAAAAGATGTATGTATATATATGAATAGGAGTTGAAATGACTCTGTTTAAACACGGGCAATTTGGAAGAGTCTGGCGTAGAGCATGTTGGCACCAATGACGGCCATGGGCACGATTCTGGCCATTCTTTGGGTTCTCATAGCCATCATTCTTTGCATGGTAGCAGTGTTCAGGAAACCCATGGGTCTTTGTAACGAGACCAAAGATCTGTGACGGGTGAACTTCTTCATAGCGGCGTCGGCAAAGTCCTTGATCTCCTTGGAAGCGGTGTCAGCGTGGTGCTTGGCGGTTTGCTTCATCTTTTCAGCAGTAGACTTGGCCTTGTCGGCAACGTTCTCGGCTTGGTTACTGGCCTCAGCAGAAGCGTCAGCAGAAGCAACATTGGCCTTTCTGGCGGTCTCTTTGGCACCTTCCTTGACATTGGCAGCGGCGTCACTGACGGTTTTGGCGTGCGAGTCCTTCATGTCCTTGACAGACTCAGCAGCGTTGTTGGCAGTCTTTTCGACCTTCTCAGCAGCGTCGCCAGCGGTCTTTTGGGCAGTTTCAGCAGCGTCGCCGGCGGCCTTCTGAGCAGCACCAGCACCTTCCTTGATGGCATCAGCAGCGGACTTGGCGGCTTGGGCAGCAGAGTTTGCGGCTTCCTTGATGGTAGAAGCAGCAGAGTTGTATGCTTTCTTGATAGTTTGTTCGATGGTTCCATTGGTGGCGGCCTTGTTTGCTTGGTCGACACCTTCGACAACGGTTTGGGCAGCCTTGTCGGCCATGCCCTTGGCCTTGTTGGCCATATCCTTGGTAGTTTGTTCGACAGATCCGTTGTTGACGGCCTTGTTTGCTTGATCAACACCTTCGACAACGGTTTGGGCAGCCTTATCAGCCATGCTCTTTGCCTTGCTGGCCATGTCCTTGGTGGTTTGTTCAACGGATCCGTTGGTAGCGGCCTTGTTAGCTTGGTCGACACCTTCGACGACGGTTTGAGCAGCCTTGTCGGCCATGCCCTTGGCCTTACTAGCCATATCCTTGGTGGTTTGCTCGACAGATCCGTTGTTGACGGCTTTGCTTGCTTGATCAGCACCTTCTTCGACGCTTTGAGCAGCCTTGTCGGCCATACCCTTGGCCTTGCTGGCCATGTCCTTAGTGGTGTCCTTTGCCTTGTCGGCCATGTCGTTGTAGAGAGTCTTGGATGCGAAAACCATTGTTGATGTATTTGTTTGTTTTGTAAGAGTAGTTAGAGTTGTCAATTGATATTGATGAAGAATATATATCTAGAAGAAATGCACAATTGAGAAACAGCAGGATTCAAGGTGATTTATATAGAAACTGTATTTCGATTTCATGTGTACTATACGAAAAGTGCAGATGGTGTATGAGATCAGAACCCCGTAGGACGAGAAACCCAAAACAGAACTTGGGCACAATGGCGTACTTGGAGCAGGTTGGGCCATGGCCAGCGAATCACCGCCGAGTAAATGCCGTTGTATCAGTTACGGGACGTTTGCAAGACGAAACAGTTTTGACGTGGGATTCTGTGGGAGTTGGCTTTTGATGGATGTTGTCGAGTGGTGATGATAGTAGTAGTAGAAGAAGAAGCCGAATGATGATGGTTTGATTGACTCAATTGATTCCACAATACAGCAATTTCATAATGTATTTGGTGATTTTCATTTTTTTTCTTTATACAACCTTTTGAGTACCTGTATACACATATCCTTCTTTATTCACATGAACGAAATGCTATTTCATTCAACTCACTCGGCGAAATGTACATCAAAATCCCCAATAAAAAAAACAAAAGCGGGTCCCAACACCAGTCAAAGACCATACCAAAATAATTGCCCGCATCATTTGCAAAGGGAAATCAAAATACACATCGAGTGAATGGGCTTGTGGCCAGTTTTATGTCAGATTTCTTCTTCTTTTTTACACTTTTCTATTTCTGGGGTATGGCTGGGTTTGGATGGCATGGACCCTTTTTATGGGAAAAAAATAATAATTAATACTCAAGACTTGAAATATAAAAGAATGTGAAAGTAATGTCTTTTTTGTATTCGTGATGTATTTGGGCTGGATACGATCTTGATCTTTTGTTTGAAATCTTCTCCATCATAAACTTTCTATAAACAACGGTGTCATGAAATTTGAGAGGAAGTTGTCGAGCCGGTGACGTTTGAAAGGTAATTTCTTATGATAATTTCACTTGAAATTCAAAAAACTGGTGCCCTAGTATCTGCCAACAACAACAACAACAACAACGACACTAATGCATCTTGACGAGACAATGTGTTCATGTATTCATTTTAGAAAGTACTTATGGCGGATCGCGTTATGAAACAGTGAGCAGTAGTTGATCACTTTCATCAGGACAATTGTTGAATGCAACTGAAATGACAAAAATGTGATGTATGTTTTGAGGAGTAGACCAAACTCAATTACAACACGGCTAAAAATGCAAACAAAACAGTTACTTTTAGGTCTAGATACTGCTTATGGATACCCTTACCTAATTTTTTTGACAGAAATTGCTCCCGATGGCCCAGTTGGCTAAGGCGCGAGACTGTAATGGTACATTGTAATCTTGAGATCGGGTGTTCGATTCACCCTCGGGAGATGTTTTTTTTTGACTAGTTGGATTCAGAACAAAGTGTAAGACATTCACAAGGCATTTTTGACTTGGATTCCAGCCACCAAACTTTACCATCTCCAAATTGCAACATCAATAGAATCCAGTAATATTTTCATAGAATCCAATGGCTTTGTTCTTGCTGTTCCTGACACTGTATTCTCGAAGCAGCTGAATCTGGCTACATGCACGTTCCACAATAACAATAGCGTCATAAGAAATAAGAAATCGGCAAAACGGCCCTAATGAAAAAGTTGAAAGAAAAAAAAGCGTCTATTTTAAGAAACCTCCCAAATAAAATTTAGCGCGTGTTTGTGTGCATTTTTCGGCTTGGTTGGTGGCTATTTTTGTTGTGGTCGCTTCGAGAGACAGAAAAAAAAAAAAAAAAACGCACATCCTTTCTTCCTGGAATCCTGTCTTGAAATTCTCTTTTTCGCCAGATACAACAAACACATTGGCTTGTTTTTGTCTACATCTACTGTTTGATCTTATAGATTGGTGAATCACAAGTTTTCGCTTTTGTCAATACATTACAACAACAACGCTTTTTGGTGATTGATATACAGTAGAAATGAAGTTTTTTAGATCAAGACTGGTTTCCATAGTTTTTGTGGCTATGTTGTTCTTCCTAGCGCAGGTCTCGCTAGCTGATGATAATGGTAAGCTCAATCACACCGAAAAAAAACAACTCTTCTTTATTAGAACCTTTTTGCTAATTAGTTTCTGTAGACATCCCCGAGGTTGGAGAGAAACCAAACAGCTTGGCAGCGGCGACAACGACGGCTGATCCCAAACAATCCGCATCGTCAGGCAAGGCACAAAGTACCGGCAAATCCGACAACAACGATAAAGCCAGCAAAACCAGCGACAACAACAACAACAACAAAGATTCGAAATCCAACGACAATGGATCAAAAACTACAAACAGTCCGAAAACTACAGCAAAGCCTGATGCGAAAAACTCAAAATCAATAGAGGATGTCACTGGTGATATTAACTCCACCATGAATGATGACGATATCCCAGAAGTCGGCAATCCTAGCGCTTCCGATAGTGGTAAGGTCACTAAAACCAATGACAAAAAGTCAAGTGAAACTGGTAAATCAGCTTCTGCTGGATCCAAGTCTGCTGCCCAACCCAAATCAACCAGCGCAAAAGACACTGGTGTGTACGTTGGTGTCTCAACCTCAATTGATCCAAGACTTCCTGCAGGAACCATTTCCTTGAACGCGCCAGCTGCCACAGAAACCACCTACATCAAAATCGGTCAATTTGCTACTTTTGAATGGAACTACGTCTCTCTGTCAGTTACCCCCAGAAACCTCAACATTGAAGCTTACTGTTCTTACAACAAGGAAACCTACACTCTTGCCACAAACCATCCTTCGCGTGAAACATCTTACATTTGGGACACAGAGGCTACTCAATCCAACGCCTCCAACCCTCTTTTGACCGCCCAATACAATATCCAAATCTACGACTCTGATGGAAACATGACTGTGATCCCGCAAGCAGGCTATCTTTCGCCCTTTTCTCAAAAGTTCTTCATGTACGCTCCTCAATCTTACGTTCCTCTCTCTGGTAAGTCACTCTTTCTTGTTTTCTCACTCTTTTTCAAGTACTAACGTTCTCCAGAATTCAAATGCGTCAACTGTAACGCAGGCTCTACCTTGACACCTACTTTGAAATGGGTTGTTGCAATGTTTTTGGTGTTTGTCGCCTCTACTGTGCAGTTCCTCATTAACTGATTATTTAGGAAATGAAAAAACCATAAAAATGGCTTTTGAATAGCTAGAATACAATTCATTTCTTTCTTAATATAAACATATCCAAAACTATAATTTCTTCTAAAATACCTAGCATCTACCACATTCCGTTCAAGCCTTCTTCTTAAGCAAACCCTTCATCATGTCAAACGAGTTACCATCGGGTTGAAGTTCATAAGACTTACCAGTAGGTCTGTTTTCGCGGTCGACTTCTTCAACAACCAACATACCAAAATCCTTGGAAATACCAACAATCTTGGCTTTGGCGTTGTTGTGTTGACTAAGAGTGACAATCTTGTCACTGTGCAACCAGCGCTTGTAGTACAATTCCTCAAAAGCGCCGAAACCCATGTACCTGAGTTTGTGAAGCATAGTACCAAGAACAGTGTAGTAACGGGCCAGCAGCTCTTCAATAGTATAAAAGCTCAAAGGAGGTAGGTTCTTTTTCTTTCTAATACCGTTGTTGAGCTTGTCGACAATAGTATTGAGCGAAATAGAAGGAGCATGGTTGCTCACATTTACACCAATTCCAGAAACCAAAATGTATTGGCCGTTGAAAATGTTGGTGTTGACTAAAGTGCCTCCGATCTTGTAGAACTGCACGCTCTCGTTTTCTTCTGCAGAGTTAGGGTTGTATTCTGGGTTCTCAACGTAGACGTCGTTGGGCCATTTCAATCTGACAGGAACGTCTTCGTGGGCAGGAGTAAACGATCGAATAGCTTCGACCATAGCCAAAGAAACAATGTACTGCATGAACACCATAGGAGAGGGGTTATTGTTGCTATCTTGCAAAGGCATACTGTGAACAGTTGAGGTAGCCAAGACTCCAGGAGGATTGACCCAGACGTTGTTGCCACGGCCTCTACCCGAAACTTGAATAGAACCAACAGCTGCAAAGCCTTCAGGCAAGTTTCTCAGCAAATTGAAGTTTTTGTAAAGCATGGTAGAAGTAGAAGTAACAACATCACCGTAGAAAAAGACGTGACCAATTCTTTCACCAGTGAATCCATTTTGAGCAAACTCTTGATTGATTCTTTGAAGACTGTTGTAATAAAGGTCATGGTTGAAGTTCAGAGCGGCTGTGTGATCAGGATAGCCTGTGAGGTAAACATCGACTTCCTTGACAATCTTTTCATAGTCAACATTGGGATCCAAGGGATCAGCAGATTGGTACATGGACGGTCCATTCTCATTAAAGAGCTTGTCTCTTGAGTCATTCAAATGGAATGTATCATTACCGCCACGCAGGATATTGTTGTTAATGCCAACATCTGACTTGACTTTTTCAAGTAGACTAGAAACTGCTTCAGGGTCACAGGATGAAAGACAGATTCTTGACAAACCAGGGATGGGGATGACGCTTTGATCGACTTTGAGTCCAAGCTTGACCAAAAGCGATCTCATAAACTCCAAGCCTTGGGCTTGCGACTTGACAAGCTTCTCCAATTGCGCAGTGTATCTTGCGTCTTCGGGGTCTCTTTTCAGCAAATCAGGCGAAAACTCGGCATGCACACCAGAAAGAACAACCGAACCCTCGCCAACCTTGGCATAAATTGCCGCTGCCGGAGTCAAGCTATCAATGCTTTCACGATCGGCATCACTGCCCTTTACCTGGAGGTCATCTTTGTATCTAGCAAGAACCTCAATTCCCTTTGACTTGTACTTGGAGGCGTCTACAAACAGACAGCCGCCGTTGCAGTACACATCCAATTCGCTTTGCAACTTGATACCGTTTTGCTCGAGCTCGCTCTTATTCACTTCGATTCTAGCCGCAACTGCTGTTGAATGAGTACCATACTGAAAATTCTCGTACACAGCACCTCGGGCAGTACCTGGGAAAAATTTCAGCTCTCTAGACCCACTGACTTCCATCTCTCTATTTCCCACCTCGAACTCGACCCTTGCGGATCCGTAGTAAGCTCCGGCACAAATGCCCAAGAACTTTCCTCCCTTGCGGACGTATTGCGAAATGATGTGGTTACCTTCGCCGTTGAACTCTCTACAGTAAGGCAAATCGGCACCGCCCGGGATAACAAGTAAAGCGGTATAAGCTGCCCAAGGCTCGGTCAGAATTGTGGAGCTAAAGACATTGATGACGGCGTAGTGGGGTGACAGAATGCGTCGCAATGTATCGGTACAATGCTTGACAGAGTCTTCTGTGGTTCCGGGACCTACATTATTATTTAACTAACCGTTAATATTATTCTTTTAGTTCGTCCTCATTCCCACCTATCAAGCAGTCGTAGCATCATACCTGAGTATACTAAAACGTTCATTGCTAAAGCGGTGATGTATCTATACAACAATTATAAGCTGTGTTATATGGACAAGAAACTACGAGAAAAGAAGAGAAACGATAAATCATGGAGAGGGAGAGAAAACATGACCGCTTATATACGAGTACTGTAAAATTTTGGGTTCAAGAGATTCACCCCGACTCTGAGTCAACACATGACTCACTCTTGCTCGGGACACCCGGGTCTGCTGCGTAGATTAAGGTCCGAGTCAAAGTATGCATCACGGTCACATGATATTGATTGTGACGTGTTGTTTGTTGCGTCAGCCCGTACCCTGATTCTTTAAGGCTTATGTAATGCCTTGGCCAGAAGCAGGCTCCAGCCGTAGCAGAGTCGAGCGGGCTTTTGTATGCAGTTGTAACAGGTGTCCATTAGGAGAAGAACCCACGCTTCAGCTAGGCCATGGGTTACGAGATGTTTCTAGAAAGACCCGGTGTGCCTTTGCCACGTCACCGTCGGGTCTTCGGGTCCCGGGTAGGTATTATGAGACCCGACGGCAGATGCAGAGGCTCCGTCGGTGCCAACCGCTTTGGTGGATACTGTCAAATTTCTCTGACTTGGCTTTGTCGTGGCCATTTCGCACATAGCAAAAAAACCCTTTTTAATTTCAAACTTTTGTACACTTCACTACTCCTTTTTCCATTCAAGTTTCTCTCCCCCAGTTAGCACACTGACCCTCTCTCCTCTTTCCTCCTACTTGAACTACTGGTGTCTACTATCCCATCAATTATTCTCTTTGAATTACCGATCATCCAGTTTGTTGATACTCATATAAAGCAATGGTCAAATTGAAAGAGGTGCCCCGTACTGCGGCGTTCGCTTGGTCCCCGTCTGGCAATGATCCATTGCTCGTAACCGGTACTGTCGCAGGCGCCGTCGACGCTGATTTCTCATCTACAACCCAGCTTGAGCTCTGGGATCTGTCCTTAATGGACCGTTCTTCTGATTCATATGATCTGACTCCCAAAATATCTGTTGATTCCGATGCTAGGTAAGTTTTTCAATCCTTTTTCTTTCCGCCTATAACGACGTGATTGCACAAAAATTGAACGCCTTGCGTATGTTGCATTGGCTACTTGTACTTGATGGCTAACAAATCCTCTAGATTCTATGACATTTCGTGGAGCGGTGCCACTGCTGAGCATCCCTACGGTGTGATTGCTGGCGGTTTGGAAAACGGTGTTCTTGAATTCTGGGACGCCGAGTCTCTTCTCAATGGCAACACATCTTCGTTTGAATCCACTTCTAAGCACACTGGTGCAATCAAAACACTAAGATTCAACCCAATCCAGCCAGGCGTTATTGCTACTGGTGGTGTCAATGGCGAGATTTACATCTGGGACCTGAAAAACCTTGACAAGGTCATTGCTCCTGGCCGCACTCCTTCTAGACAAGAAGACGTAGAGGCGATTGCTTGGAACAATGGTGTCACCCACATTCTTGCCAGCGGTTCTTCTTCTGGTACTTCGGTCTGGGACCTTAAAAATAGAAAGGAGGTCATCCATTTAACATACACAACCCCCGAATTCAATGGACCCAGTCCAGTCAGCAGCATTGCATGGCATCCTACCAACTCCACCACTCTTATCACAGCCTCCTCCAGCGAAGCCTCGCCCGTTATTTTACTATGGGATCTCAGAAACGCCAATGTTCCTCAAAAGGTCATCAAGGGTCACGAAAAGGGAATCCTGTCTGTTGATTGGTGTAAGCAAGACAGCACATTTTTACTCTCCAGTGGTAAAGACAACAAGACATACTTGTGGGACACCAATGACGGATCTAAGCTTGGTGAATACCCCGTTACTTCCAATTGGAATTTCCAAACCAGTTTCAGCACTCACTACCCTGATATCTTCGCTTCTGCCTCTTACGACGGCAAGATTTCTATCCAAACTCTTCAAGATACTAACACCTCCACTGAGAAGGAATCAAAGGCTCAAGGTGACGACTTCTGGAGCGGTAACAACTATGTCGATGCTCAACATCCAGTTGTTTCGTTAAAGCACGCCCCTAACTGGTTAAATAGACCTTGTACTGCTGCCTTTGGCTTTGGCGGAAAAATCGTTTCTGTCAAGGCCACTGGTGGCCAATCAGTAGTTTCCATTACCAGCTTCACCGAAGACGAATCTCTCACCACCGACACTGCCAAATTTGCGTCTGCTCTCAAGGAAAATAAGACTACCGAAATCATTTCTGAAAACATTGCGTCGGCAGACGGTATCGAGAAGCACGACTGGGAGTTGCTCAAACTTATTAGCGAGAAGCCCGATAAGGCTACTTTGAAAAATTACATTTTGAGCGGCGAGGAGCCCGAAGAGCCAAGTGTGGTGGAAAAGAAGACTGATGAAGGTGACGATCTTTTCAGCAGTGCTGGTGGTGACGATTTCCTCAGCAACTTGTCTGTTTCTGATAGTTCATACACTCCTTCTGGTTCTTTTGACATTTACCCATCCACAATCTCAGCATCTGAGAAAAAGATCACCAAGGCTATTCTTGCCGGTGACTTTGAAAAGGCTGTCGATATTGCCTTGAAGGAAGATAACTTTGCCGATGCATTTGCTCTTGCTTCAAATGCCAGCGATGCTGTTAAGACTAAGGTTCAAAATCTGTACTTGTCTAAGAATGCCAACTCTAAACCATTCCTGCGGGTTCTTTCTGCTGCTGCGTCCGGAAGCTTATCTGATATTGTTTCTAACTCCAACGTTTCTGAATGGAGAGATGCTCTTGCCGCTATTTTCACTTACGCTAAGGACGAAAAGACATTCAACTCCATGCTTTCCGAGTTGGGTGACCGTTTGATTGCTGCCAGATCCAATGCTGCTTCCAAAGAAGAAGCTGCTGATCTACGTAACAACGCTCTGTTCTGTTATGTCACTGCTACCAACTTGGCTGGTGCCTCGTCTATTTGGGTTGGTGAGATTGCTGATCAAGAAAAGGATATTCTTATGCTTTCTGAAGCTCAAACTCCTTACTCTGCTCATGTCAAGGCTCTGCACAAGTTCATTGAGAAGATCACTATTTTCAAGAACAATGCTAAGCCTTCTACCACTGAAGAGAAGGGACTTGATCAAGTCTACAGTGCTTACAGAGAGTATGCTAACATTGTGGCTACTCAAGGTCAATTAGATCTTGCTGAAGTTTTCTTGAACTTCCTTCCTGCCCAATACGCTGGTGAAAAGGAGCGCGTCCGCACTGCTAACAAGAAGCCTGCTGCTGCCGCTGTTTCTTCTTCTACTGCTAAGAAGGCTAGCGCTGGTCTTCCTTACACTCCTGCTAAGCCTTCGGTGCCTGCTCCTTCTTACTACAACAACAACGCTACTCCCGCAGCCAGTGCTTACGCTCCTGTTGCCCCTGCTGCTGTTTCAAATCCCTACGGAGCTCTTGCTGCGTCGCCATCCCCATACGCTCCTCACAAGCCTGCTAGTCAGGCTCCCCCTACCGGAAAGCCCGCTCCTCAAGGTCAATCGCTTGCTCCTCCTCCTGCTAAGGGCCATACTCGCACTTCGTCTGGTATCTACCCTCCCGCCAACCCTATTGTAAACACTTACGCTGCTCCTGCTGGAAACGCCTACGGCCAGCCTCCTGCTCCTCAAGTGATTCCTCCTCCCAAGAGAGACTCTGCTGGTGGATGGAACGATCTTCCTACTTCTGGTTTGCCCCAAGCTCAGACCAGCAGAAGATCTACTCCTGCGATTCCCGCAGCAGCAAACATTCCCAACCCATTTGCGCCTTCTCAACCATCCAACAGCTTTGGCTCCCACAGTCCCGCGCCTCTGGGTCCTCCTCCCTCTGGTCCCCCTCCTATTAGCAGATCTGGTAGTGTTGCTTCCTCTACTGTTGATCTTCCTGGTACCGCTGCAGGCCAACCTGCTCCTGTCAACCCATATGCGCCCAAACAAGATGCTTCTGCCAGCAGACAACCCGCATACTCGCCATATGGTCAAAATGATCAATCATACATGGGCTCTCCCGCAGCTCCTCCTGCCAACCAGTTCTCAGCTGTTTCACCTCCACCCAACCCTTACGCTGCTGCTGCCGCTACTCCTACTCCTCCTACTAACCCTTACGCCGCTGCTGCTGCGTCTGCTCCTCCCACCAACCCATATGCTGCTGCCGCTGCTTCTGTTCCTCCTCCCAACCCATATGCTGCTGCTGCCGCTGCTCCTACCAACCCATACGGTCCCGGCGCCGGCCAATCACAACCCAGCAACGCCTATGGTCCTCCTCCTACCAACTCATACGCTCCTAGTGCAGGATCGGGTGCTTACGCTCCTCCTCCTCAAGGTAACGGCTACGGTCAACCTCCTTCTAACTACCCTCCTCAAAACAACGGTTACAGCCAGCCACAACAGTACGAGCCTCCTGCGCAACAGGCTCCTGCTCCCGAACCTGAACCAGTTGTAGAAGAGGCTCCCAAGCATCCTCCTGGCGACAGAAGCCATATTTCTGAGGAAGCACTTCCTATCTACGAGCTGCTTGAGAGTCAATTGGAGGAAGTGAAGCCCAAGATTCCCCCTACCTATGCCAAGCAAGTTAACGACATTGAGAAGAGACTGGGTATTTTGTTTGATCACCTGAACAACGACGACTTGCTTTCTGGCGAGACCGTTACTGATATGCTCGCTTTGACACAAGCCTTGGCTGATCGTCAATACGAAACTGCCAACGAGATCAGAATGGCTATTTTGACTACCCGGACCGACGAGTGTGGTCAATGGATGGCTGGTGTCAAGAGATTGATTGATATGGCTCGTGTGATCAACAATACTCCTGGAATGTAAAACTGTTGAATACGAGATGGGAAGCAACAGATTATGTATTTGCAATTTATTTTTCTTCCAATAGTTCATTGTTTTTATAAATGTATCAAAAATTTGTCTTTATTATTAGTATTTTTTTTCAATGGTGTTTGTGCAAAGAGTGGTTCAATTCCAACAAATGTATAGTGAGCAGTAGTACATCTGGTTGATAAATTGAGATTAAAAGAAGGTTTGGCGGTATGTGTAATGCGTTTCGTAGAATACAAGTCTGAATTAGGCAAAAACGTTGAGTCGTATATGGTAGTGGGAATTATAGTTAGAAATGAGTACACTGTTAGACAGTGCGTAAATCCGAAATGAATAACTAGTAAGTATCGTCTATGCCGATCATGTCAATTACGTTGTGAAGACAGGTTGATTGTAAATACGTTGATACTTGTTTGGAATTTCAAAACGGGATTTGTCACAATACAGACTTTCATTTCCGAGACGGACACAAAAGCAGAAACGCATTCAAAATGAATTGAACGAGTAATTGTGGAATAAAAATGATAAAAAAGACATCAGAAAAAAATAGCATGAAAACAGATGTTATGTGTAGTCAAAATATGGATTTATGATCATTGATTTTACTATAAACTTGTAAATGGACTCAATGCTGGTTTGCGTTCGCAGTATATGAACAGGGTCAGATCGTCTACCAGTAATACAGATACACACCACAATCATAAAAAAACTAGGAGAGTATTAAGAAAAATAAAGTGCTTATATGCGCTATTCCATATCGCCAAATACGCCATCATCCAAATTATTCAAAAGAACCTGATCATCATCACCATGCTTCTCGTTCTTATACTCATACTCCTACAATGTCCTAATACTCACTTTGGACGGCGGATTGACTGCCGACATGCGTCGGGTAAAGGTTCTGACCGAGTGCAGCTTTGTCGAGTTCTGCATGGTCTTGCGCTTGCGAACGGGGCCGGCAGAGACAAGGTCGTGACGGAGCGAGGATCTGGTGCCGTGGAGACCGGAACTGGCGTGTTTGGAAAGATGATCGGCGGCTGCGGGGAATGAAGGACAGTAGGAGGAGGCCGGGAATAGCGAGTCGGTGATTACGGTTGGCGGTGTAGGGGTAGTTAAAGAGGTCGGGTATATGCATGTAGAGAAAACCAATTCTGAGCTCGAACGCGAGCGGTGAGAGGGTCGGGGTTGGTCGGCGTGATCGGGGATGAGTCGATAGGTGCTGGTGGAGGAAGATGTAGTGGATGTGTTGTTGGGCGTGAGTGGATGAGGAGGGGGCGAAGGGGTTGACGAGTAGCCGGTCAGACTGGGCGATGTGTAGGGAGTTTTGACATCCGATGAATTGAGAAACTCAGCAGAAGCAGTGATACTAGTTGTTGGAAAGCTGCTGTTGACTGATGTCAAAGGAGTTTGTTGAGCTAGCGCGAATACTGGAGGCAACAAAATCTCTTCATCAGTAGAGTCGGCGGTGGAGATAGCGGAATCCTTTTCGTCGTCCTCGTTCAGCGAGACCAGTATCGAGGCAGCTTCCAGAAGCTGGACCTGTTGGTGTTTAGAAATAAGAAGCTTTGAGGTCATGTTCCATTCTGGCGTGTGTTCCCAGAGATGTTTGGCAAGACTTGAAATGTGTTTGAATCCTTTGTCGCATGCCTGGCATTTCAGTTCTTCTTTCAGGCGTCCTGTTTCTCCTTCTGAGATTCTGCGGGCCACGAATCGGCGTGACAGTAAAGGGACTTGTTGGTGTTGTTGCGCATGTAGTTGTGGGGAGGTATGGTTGATGCTGTTGGAATTTGTAGAGATATGTGAATGTTGGTTGAAATGAAATGACGATGACGACAGCAACGACGACGAGATCTGAGTAGAAGGGTCTTGTTGGCTGAAGGAAGGTGGTGATTGGGGAAACGTGTAGGTTTGTCTGGGGTATTGATCCGAATGTTGCATGAGAGGAAATAGTTTAAATTAAAAAAAGAAAGGTGTGTAGACCTAAATATGGAGATGGAGTAGGGCAGGGCTGCAGATAGTAGTAATGAAGGTCAGACAGAGAGAAGTTGATCTGTTTTTCTGGACGAAGCAATGATTAGATTGAATCAAGTCTTTGAAAAATGTGAAAGATTATGAATAGAATTGAAAAAAGAATTCCAAAAGTATCTCAGGTGTATTGTTTTTAGTATTGTCGAGTGTTCAAGACTGATGAAAGCCACTATTTCACAAAACTGCAGAGATTGTACAAGCAGATCTATCTGAAAAAAAAAATAAAAAAAATACTGTTTGGATAGAAGAAGAATTCGGAGATGTAGAATAATGATGGTTTTTTGAAACAAGGCAAACAGTTTGAAAGGGTCCGATTGTATATTTTTAAAAAACGAAAGAAAATGAGAACGGAGAAAAGAATGAAAACTCTGTTTATTTAAACCGAAACAAACGCCAGTTCTTCATTAACTTTTATGGCTAAAAATAACTAGGATTTTTCAAATGGATTGCGCATTTGCACCAAACTGATTTGCTGTAGACTCTCACCATCTTCAGTTAAGTATAAACAGAAAAAGTTGGAAAAAAGAACCCCAAAGACCCTTTAAACATGAATTTTTACAAAACCTGCGCATGTAGTGGATACCAGCGGCCCTCGCTTTCCCCATAGAGAAACCCAAAAATAAAACAAAAAAGTTCACATAAAAAAGGCTATCAAAAGTCAAAGTGCGTATGCCCCGTTCTCATTTACAGACAAACCATCCAAAAACTGTGATTTTAGTACGGCCATCACGATCGCTGAATATGGACCCACTAAGCACTGAAGCAAATGAGCGGTTTGATTTGTGTATACATCCAAAGAGACAACAACGCAATGGCCGATGAGGTTTTGAAGGGGAAAGAAGGAATGAGGGTCTTGTTTCTTTGTCCAAGGCGCACAATAGGAGGCGGTAGAAACGCTGATTGTTTGGTTTTGTAATAGTTTATCAGAAATATAGATTTTGATTTTTGTTCGCGCTTTGAGCCAAGTTATTTGCTGAGTCTTGGGATATAGGGCATGTGTAGATCGTGATAACTGGTTCAGATTTGAATGCATCGTGTCTGCGCAGGTTCAAAATAGCAGTTTGTTAATTCGCTAGCAATCAATATAGTTATGACCATTGTATTACTACGGTCTCTGGTCAAAACTACACATCAGACATCGATAACTCTGCTCATATTACTGGTCAAAATTAATTGAATTCATCATCATCAATAATCCTCCCCTCCAAATTAACCAATTATCGTTTTTTGATTTTTTCTAGATGTGTTTACATGACAATGAGTTATACTTGTGTACCCTCTACATGGCTGGTATTCCCCGGCGCCAGGCTTAAATAGCACCCTCGCTCTTTGCCTTCTTGAAAGCCTGGACAGATGCATAATCCTCAGCATTGGGCTTGATGATGGGGTTGTTCTTAAGATGAACAGGAACCTGGCCCTCGGGTGTACCCGGGATAGTCTTCTCAAGCTTCAAGTTATCAAAGATACATTTACTCAGAAGCTTCTCGGCAGGTCTGCACCCAGAGAACTGGTAATTCTGCTGCTCCAAACACTTCCAGTGGAGTCTGAACGAGTCCAAGCAGTGCTTGTTGATGTCCTCGAAAACACTGATGGCGCAGCGCGTGACACGACGGCCTTCTTTCAAACAGTCAATCTCACCGCGTCCGTTGGACTCCTTCTTACAGAGCATGTAGTCGTCGTTGTAGGGCAGGCAGCGGGCGCCAATGTAATATGAAGCAGAGAGCATGGGCGCGGTCGTGGCACCGAGCTCGGGGACCTGTGGGATCTCGGCGGGCATCGGGGTCTTGTCCACCAACCATGCGTGATCGTTAATAACTTCTCTATCGGCCATTGTTGTTGTTGTTGTTTATTTCGTGATTAGGTGTGGATTGGATGCTTGTATATAAATATGTCTAAGTAGGTGCTGGGCAGATTATCGCGTAGATTCGGCTGGAAAAAACGTAGAAAACCGGAAAAATCTCAATCAATCAAAAAGAAACCGAGAATAGTAATGATGATAATAGTGATACAATGCAATGACGATGATGACAACGACGATTAGCAACCGGACTTGATGTTTGTGAAAAAGGTGTGGGATTTTTTTTGCTAATTGAAAATAAATGATTGGGTGTGAGCCTACTAACGGCAGGGTAAAGAGAAAAATCTCTACTCGAGGAATTGTATAACATGCAGGATAGCAGTTCGGAATTTGAAATCGTTTCCTCGAGCGCTCGACAAAAGACCAGTGTTCCGATCAGCTGAAACCCCCGGTATAGTTATGGAATACCCGATCGATGGGATCGGTTCTCTGCGGTGTCCCGGAGCAGACGCCGGTGCTAAGAAGACCCTAATGGAATTGCTCGACGCTGGTTGGTACTCAAATCTACCGAGAGGCCCAGAGTTACCAAAGAAAGCATATAATGCATGTAGTATATTACAAGTAATATGTTCTATATATATATGTACAAGAGTATCGCGGGTCTGTGATCAAGACTCGCTGGAGAAAAGCGGTAGCATGGATGATCTCGTTGTAATCTGGGCTTATGCTTTGACTTTGATATCACCGGTAAACCCGTGCAGTTTGGCGTTCCGCAAAGAGTCCAACGCCTTTTGTTGCTGGTGCTGCGATTTCCCGGATGAGACCTTGTATCCTGATAACAGTGCCTTTGTGGACGCATATTGTATAACTTCAGGATCGCGCGACAGCATTGCCAGAGTTAGGTTGAAAGTAGTGTATTCTTCTGAAGAAAACTGATTCGAGTCTGTGGCTGAGTCGGGTTGCTGGTCAAAAGACACGATTTGGTTTGTTTCGTTGCTGAGAACGAGACGGGTGGTGCTTAGCAGCGCGGCTTCCAGATCGGTTGGGGAGTCGTAGGACGAGAGGAAGATGGAGTTCCCAGGCGAACTGGACTCGGCATCGTCAGGCGTCGCGTGCTCGTAAGTTCGAATGGAATGGAGCAGCTTGAGAGTATCAGGCGAGTCCGCCGGCTTTCTGCTTCGGCGCATGGCTTCTTCGAGTCTCAAATGGTACGGCAGCTGTTTGACCAGGACTGGCGATGCTGACGCTGCGGAGCGCGACTCGGGCAGCGGGTCTTTGAAGGTTACGCGAAAGGAGTTGAGGCGCGTGGCGGTGCGCGGGTCGCGAGCGTGTCGGTACTGGATCAGCGGGTATGCTGAGAGGCTTTGGAAATAGGCGCAGATGCCGGTGCTCTGTGTGAGGTTCACGGGCACCGGGTTGATGTAGAACTTGGCTACCAGTGCGGATTTGAGTAACGAGGCTACGGTATTGGATGTCATTGGAGTAGATTTCGAGGAAGTGGTCAGAATGGTTGATTTGGAAGAAAAGTAGAAAAAAGAGAGAAGATTGTTCCCCAGGCCAAGTTCCAGCATTTATTTTTTTTTATTTTTTCATTTTTGGATTCAATTCAGATTTCTATGTACACAAAGCAGTTCTTTTATATTCAATTTACATTCAGATTCGTTAAAACATCTTGGCAATGAAGTCAAAGACGAAGGGAGCTGAGGGTATCACCGGTTAGTATATAAGCAGTTGTAGAATATATAAAGGGGAGAAAGAAAAGACTTACCAGTCCACATGGCGCCAGCAAGAACGACAGATTGCTTGACGATTCCAGCAGCTCTGGCGCGGAAAAAGTCGAGTTGTGCTTGGATCTCGGATTGCGATTGTTGGCCGCCACCAAGAGAAAATCCGAGTTCGTTATCCATTTTTATTTGTTGTTTGGTTGAAAATGTGTATTGTTTTCAAATGGAAGGTTGTTGAGGTTTGTTTCTGGAGGAGGAGAGAAAAAAAGAGAAAATTTCAAACATGGAAATATAAATTATTTTGTATGAGGGAACGCTAGTGAAAGCAAACAATGCTAAATGTATGGATTCACGGTGGAATTGTAAACAGAAACGACACAAGACCCGGTTCCGACGATGACGGCGCACCCGAGCACCGATGATTGGTCTCGTTTGGCCCGTTGGACCCGCCGTGGCCCGTGTAAGACCCGGTGCTTGGTCTCGGCGCCTGAGCCAGAAGTTACCCTGCCAGTCGACACTTGATCACTCCCCTCAGAAACACTCTGTAACTATACACACCCACAGAGAAGATGGCAGTTTCAAAAAGGGAAATTATTTTCTCACAACCTCTCTTTCTCTGTCAACACTCCCATTTCCCATTGCATTCCCATAATTTCAAGACTCTACATAACAGCCATGTCCGATACCGAGCAGAATCCGACGATTGATCCCGCGATTGCAGGCGACGACGACGCGGTGAATACTGCTGAGCAGCAACTGGCTGATACCCACCTTCCTGAACAACAACAAGAGGAGGAAGAAGAAGAACAAGTAGCGCAGCAGAATGAGTTTGACGAAGATAACCTGTCTGATTTGGATGAAGAGCAAGTTGCCGCCGAACAAGAAGAGGAAGAAGAAGTAGAAGAAGACGTGTTCAAGCTCTCGCGCCACAAGAAAAAGAGCTCTGGCACTTCTTCTTCTGCCACTGCCGCCAAACCCAAAGAACGAGTCCGACAACGTAAAGACCATACTGCCACTGTCAACACCGACGGCCACGATACCGGCTACGAAGACACCGAGTCCGCCGCCGGCAAACCGCGCAAGAAACGGTCCGGGTCGAACCCGGTCGACGAGATCCCGGACGAGCAGCTCGACCCCGAGACCCGCCGGCGCCGCGAGTTTGAGCGCCGCATCCAGGCCGCCGGCGCGCCCACCACCAAACGCCGCAAGAAAACAAACGACGACGTGCTGGACCAGTTCCAAGACGAGCTCATCAACCAGCTGCGCGAGAAAATGCGCACTGCCGCGATCGAGGACGCAGAGTGCGTACGTAACGGCACGCCTGCCATGAGCAAGCTCCGGCTGCTCCCCGAGGTCCAAGCCGTATTGCGTAAGGGCTCGTTGGCCGACACTATCTTGGACAACAATCTGCTGGAGTCTATCCGGATCTGGCTCGAGCCTCTCCCAGACGCGTCGCTGCCGGCGTACCAGATCCAAAAGGAACTGTTTTACGCGCTCGACAGACTGCCCATCAAGACCATTCATTTGCGCGAAAGCGGGCTGGGCAAGGTCGTTATTTTCTACCAGCGCAGCAAACGGCCCCAGCTGAACATCAAGCGGATGGTCGACAAGCTGGTTGGCGACTGGACGCGACCCATCATGGGCCGATCGGATAATTACAGAGACAAGATTGTTTCTTTCCAGAGCTACAATGTGCGCGACGACTCGGCGTACCAGCGCAAAGCGCCGTCTGCGATCGCGGCCATGGCGCAACAAGCCAAGGGCAAGCCTGCGGATCTGGCAGAGGCGTCTGCGATCAGAAGAAACAGAGCACACATTCCGTCTGCCAGCACGTCCAACTACGACGTTGCGCCAAAGTCGTTTGTGCAAAACACGCAGCTGTCAAGTCAACAGCGCGCGTCTAACGATGAGAACTACAAGAGAATGAAGATGAAGCTGATGAGCAAAAAGGCTGCTACGCGCAAGTCTGGAGTCAGCATCGAGGGTAGATAGTGAGTCTAAAAACAACAATAATAATATACAAATTTTATTTCTAAGTGTATACATTTTTTTAAGTCATGAAAAAAGATAAATGGAGGAAAAACGATATATTAAATAGCACACACGCCAGACCTTTTCTCTGTTATGGAGAAAGAGTCTTGACGATGAAAAAAGATAATAAAACGAGTTATTTAAGAACGGGGCTTCTCGATCTTTTGCTTGTAGAGAGCAATCAAGGAGACACCAGAGACCTTGACGACCTTGAATCTGACACCGGGGATATCACCCTTAGCCTTACCCTTTCTACCGAAACCGGCGAGCAAGACCTCGTCGTTTTCGTCGACGTAGTTGAGACAACCATCGTTGGGGACGAAGGCGGTGACCTTCTTACCGTTCTTGATGAGTTGGACTCTGACACACTTTCTAATGGCAGAGTTGGGTTGCTTGGCCTCGACACCGATCTTTTCAAGGACAATTCCCTTGGCGTGGGAAGCACCACCGAAAGGAGAAGACTTGTAGGCTGTTCCGAGAAGTCTCTTCTTGTAAGCAAGATCGGACCAACGGCTGGAGAGTGAAGGTGTTAGTTATTGGTGGTGATTTTTTTGGGGGGGGAAATAGTTGATGATCAGTGAATATCTAAAAAAATCCTCTAGGTATCCACATTCAACAAATTCGTCTTCTCTCTACTTACTTCTCACGACGGTGGTTGCGCAGCTTTCTGGCGGAGTTCAAACCTCTAGGCATCTTGATATATTGCTTATATTATGTGCTGATACGGAACAAAAAGTCTTGAAAAGCAAACAACACCAATCAAACTAAAAAAAAAAAGAGGGAAAAAAAAAAAAATATGTCAATTTTTGGGAGAGAAAAAAAAAAGAGTGGGCGAAAATATTTTTCTGAGCATAGTATTATGAGAGAGAGCCATACAAGGCTTATAGTATGGTTAATGTTGGGTGCCTTTTAGAGTGGCGCGCCTTTTCTCCCATATTCACACCACTTGTATTGTTTCTATGCCAGGCTCTTTTTTCAAAAGTGGGCTATTTTTCATCAGTGAGCAAAGGGTGCTAGGAACACGTGACACGTTTTTTATGTAGCAGTAGCGTAAGACATTTCACAGCAGTAATCACACATAGGTTTAGGGTAGTTTATGAAGAGTGCAAATATATAGTCAATAGGGCTGTACCCTAACTGAGCTAGGATCCAAAGTGACTGTGAAACTTTATACTTACAGGTAGATTGGAAATGTCCTATACGACATGAGACTATGTATACAAGTAAGTGTCAAGTTTTATATACTAGCATTTGTGGTATGGTACGAGTTCATGATTGTAGCTCTTTTTAGCATAGATTAGAGAGTGTACATGATAGTCAAACAAGTAGTCATTGTGAAAGGGCTGTAGATGAAGAATACTGATTGTATCTTGATGAAAAAGTACACCAGTCAAATAGCATGAATTCAATCATCTCAACTCCACTCTGATCACAGTCTCCTTATAACTCAGTGTCAGAAGTGCACCTGTCACAAACCCGCACTTTGTCTCTTGAATCTCCATGGCTTTGTTGTTACCATCCAAATCAACAGATCTGAAATCTGGGTATGTATGTAGATATTCACTCTTTAAGGGTCCCTCTATGTCTTGATCGGTGTACCCAGAGTCAGGAGGTTATGTGCAGGTTTTGTACACAATGACAATTGGGTATTCTCTTTTTGCTATGAAACAGTTTGTGAGAAATAAGCGGGTCTCAGGAGGTTACTGCTGATCAAGATGGTTGAGTGTTTGATTCACTGCTCTGCGCTGTGCTCTGAATGAACTTTGGCATTTCTCATTTCCTAATGTCAGTTTACAACTATACACTTAAAATAAACAACACAGTTTGATCGTAAGCTCGAATTTCCTCTAATTGACTATTCTACGTTTGCAATCACAACAAACTGACCAATTTAGAATAAACATAAACTCAACTCTTTCATGACAATTGACATTATATACATTTAAACCAAAAATAATAAACAATTCATGTACACCATGCGCACACTGTGAAAATACATAACAAAAAAACCTCGAAATCAACCATCAGGGTTCGTGATTCTCAACACTTTTCTTGAATAATCGTGCTCATCCTGCAAGCTTCGTGACGAATCATTCAAGTCGCATCTCATGTACATTTTGCCCGGGTCCAGGCGCTGGTCGACTTCCAGCGCCTGGACCAGCGAGCCATTGGCATCGAAATGCGGGCTCTGGCTCTCCAAATCACCACCGTTACCACCGGTACCAGTTCCCAACGAAACTACTCGGCTGGTGCCAATGACACTCAAAACAGAATGACTGGGTTTGGACTGGATCTGGGTCATGGACGCAGGTGTCGTGGCAGCAGTCGCGGTCGCCCCTCCTGCCCCTGCTCCGCCTATTGCTAATGGGATCGTCGAGACAGGAGACTCGTTGCGACTGGCGCCCAAGTCCTTGCCCTCTGCTGCGGAGGAGCCTGCAACGGCCGTGCCAGACGACTCGCTATTCCTACGCCGCCGGAAACAGCAGAAAATGAGCAAAACAACCAGTGCAAGAGCAACGAGTCCAACGGCCGTGAACACACCTGCCACCGCGCCCTTGTTACTGAAAAACCCGCTCTTCTTGGACGGAGCAGCGGTTGGCAGCGGCTCGACTGTGATTGTAGGCAGAGCCGTGGAGGAGGTAGTAGTGGTGGCGGCAGGACTGGAGGTCGGCGCATCGTTGCGTGTCACAATGTAGGTTTCGATGGCTCCTGTGACGGTGATGATGGAGGTGTAGATGTGGATTGAGGTGGGCGATGTGGATGAGAACGATGAAGTGGAGGATGTTGTAGATGAAGTCTGTGTGGTGGTTGATGATGATGATGATGATGGGATTGAGGTTGATGATGGCAATGCAGATGTAGAGCTACTGGTTTCGGTAGTAGATGTGGATTGTTCTTTGGTTGTTGATGTTGTTGATGTTGTTGATGAAGTAGATGTCGATGTAGATGTAGATGTAGATGTAGATGTAGATGTAGATGTAGATGTAGATGATGTAGATGTAGATGAACTTGATGTAGAGGTAGATGTTGTCGATAAAGCCGCCGAACTCGATTGCGTCCTTTGCAATGACGACGACGACGACGCACCCATAACACCACTGGGCTTACTCAACAAGATATACGCATAATAGCTCTTTTCATAATTCCCACACTTATCATCAGGATACCCAGGACACGGGCTCGAGCACTTGCCAGCGTCCACCGCAGCAGCACCACCATTGCTGCCGGGCGTGTAGTTCGAACACCAGCACTGTTTGTTGTAGAGCACGGCGTACGCATACCCCTGGCAGTGCGAGGTGCAGAGCCCGTTCGACTGGTACACGCTCACAGACAGCGTGCCCGGGTCGCCTGTGTTTTGCGAGGAACACAGGTCCACGGCGAGCGTGCCCGGTAGTAGTAGTAGTAGAAGTAAAAGAATGAGAAGAACAGAGGGCAGATGGTGACTTGGTGATGTCGGCCGGTGTCGAGGTGCTGGGCGTGTCATGGCTACGGAGGTGGTGTGCTACTGGTCTCAGGGAAAGAGGAGGAGGTTGTCCTGGATGCAGAACAAGCAATGCGTAACGAGCGACTAGAAGGTTATGGTGGTGATGTAGATGTAGATGTAGATGTAGATGTAGATGTAGATGTAGATGGATGTGTTGACTGTATAGTGGTCTGGCGATGGGCAGAAACAAAGAGCCAATGTGTACCAAAAGATTTTTCTTATTACTTTCCTTCTTCTTCTTCTCATTCAGCATACACACAGTATATTTTGTTTTTTTCTGAAAAAACACGTTGGATTCACTGCTTTTTTATTTTCCAATTATGACCGCTTTTGGCATAAATGTGCCTTAACCCGATCGGGAACGTAGACGCGTTTCATGACCGTTCATCCAAAACATGGAAAAACCCATACATTCACAAAGCATTTTGTCGAGTTGAAATCATTTAATGAATCAACAAACAAACAAATCAATCAATAAACCACCTGGACTCAATCACGAACTGACTGCATCACCATCTCATAACCATCCCTCACCAAACCCACTCCTACACATCAAACTAATCATCGCCCTGTATACACATAATATTATTCTAAAGATCTCCACTCTCAAAACAAAGGAGGCCCCCCTACCATTCCCATCTATACAAACCCATCTCTTCCAATACACCAAACAATCACTCATTCAACACACGATCAAAGGGGGAACCACGGAAGGCGCACGCTTGTTACAAAATAATCGGATACATACACAATCACTTGGCTTTAAATGTCTATAAACTAGTTTATAATACTGTTATGGAGATCAAAAAGTGTACACATGTAAACTGGCTCGGTTTCCCGCACTTGAACACGCGTGTCACAAAAGCACGGTTTGGGCGAAAGTTCACAATTGAGTTTGTGTTTTCTCAAAGTCACCTTAAACTTACCACTGTTTGTTTCCATCAATCTCAAACCATCACCAGTCATCACTCAGATTCGCATTGGAATCGTTCAAAAGGCCCTGCTCATTAAACATCACCAAGTGTATACATACCAGTCTCTGTTTTCTCAGCATCAACACTCATCTTCAACCGACATAATTTATTTTTTTACTCGTATACTGTACTCCTTCCCTAGTATAAACTACATACAATTCCACGTATACATGTTACATATGCCTAACGCTCACCGCTCCTTTTTGGTTTCAGCCTTCTTCTCCTTGCTACTGCCGCCTTCTTCTTCTTTAATCGCAATCTTCTCTTTGATCGCAGCCTTTTCTTCTCCACCAGCAACAACAGCAGACTCGGGCTCATCTTCACCACCTTGCCCAAACTCGTTCACACGGCTGTAGTCAACCTTGTACAGCCAGGTTTGGTACAAGTACACAAAGAAAATGACATCGTCACGCAGCGTGGCCAGACGATGCAGCAGCGGCATCTTGATCACAAACGCAAACAAATCGTCGATAAAGGTGTTGAGAAACTTGTACACCATCGCGCGGCGCGGCATATGCGCAACACTCTTGAGCTTGTAGTTGATGTAGATGGAAGGAATAAGCATCAGGAACCCGTAGGCATACACTGAGCCAACAAGCGTAGAGATCACAAACGAGTACCAGGACTTGTGTGTCAAGTACACCAATGCATACGCGGCATACGCCAACACCAAGGGAACAGCCCCAAAGTACATGTATCTAAACACCTCCTCATCGTACTCTTTTGTCTTTTGCTCAATCTCGCTCAGCTCGTGCTTGTCTGTCACAACCACCTTGCCGTCCTTGACCTGCACATCAACAACCTTTGTGATCTTCCATGCCTCAACGGCAATTCCACTCACCTGACTAAACAAAATCATGTAACTTGTCTCCTCGTTGCTATCAATCAAATACAGCAGAATAATCGTCTGCATCACGACATTGGCCATAATCGAGCGCACACTAACACCAATCGTGTCCTTCTTCTTGTTCCAGTGCGAAATGTCGTTCTTGAACGCCAGCAGCTCAAACAACGAGTGCAGAATCGACACTACAACTGTCACGGCCAACAGGTACGGATTCGAGTCAAGCAAAATCTCTTTGATCTTGTCCATCTCCGCCAAACTGCTCCCCTGCTGCTGGCGCGCCTCCTCCACTCCATTGTAGATCTGGAACTTGTACATGCCCATAGTGTGTACCTCCAAACTGATTGGAATCGCCGTCTGCGTGGCGTTGATGCGCAAGTGCTGCGAATGCAGCTGCCAGAACCGGTTCAGGTAAACGCCAGGGTAGTACTGTGTCGGCCGCACAAACGTCTCGTTCAAAACGGTGCCGTCGTCGCTGATAATGGGCCGCGTGTCTTTGGGCAGCTTCGTGAAGTGCTTGAACCAAACAAGCGTGTTTTGGTCCAGTTTCATCGGCTGCAGCAGCTGTACAAGACCAATCGTGGCATTGGGATGGAAGTAAGGAACAGGCTGTCCAAGCTCTTCCTCTTCTTCTTCCACAGTCTCGGCGTCAAGCTCGTCGGCGTCACCACCAAGCAAGTGCTTCTTGATGACCTTTTTGGGAGGTCCAATGTGCGTAGTCAGGGGTCGTGTCGTCACAAACCCCAGCTTGACATCATCGCCCAGCTTCCAGTCGTCCACCCCACTCTGCGTAACCACCAAATGCGCATACACAGACTTGTTGCCGTGAACAAACTCCTCGCCGTCAATAGGATAGTCAAAGTGCACAACCCGGCTGTAAGACCCACCAATACTAAATCCTTTATCATCAATCACAGGAACCGACTCTTCAAACATTTCCACACTGGACTCTGGGTTCTCATTCACATACACTCTGAGGTCCAACGAGCTGTTCAGCTGCCACAACGGAGTCACAAACTCCACATCAGATCCCAAAGGCTGTTTGTAGACCTCAGTAGTCTCTGTGGACTCCGTGGCATTCAATTGCACCAACCCATTCGACTTGCTGCCGCCCATAAAGTACTGGCCTATCGTCTAGTTAGTCCTCTGTTTCTCTCTCTCTCCGCATTATCAGAAAAAACACTCACTGATCAAGTTACTAGCCAACCAGGCCAAAATAACCCATTTGAATTTTGACAAAAACCCGCCAGGATTGTCGTCTTCGACTCTAGCCGCAACATTTGCATTTGCGTTTTCATTCGGTGGTGCCATTATGTGTATATTATCTTATATTTCTGGTTACAAATGGCAATGATGAGTGTGAATGGTGGGAACGGCTCAAACGAAGGTTTCTTGTGGGTTTCACTGATCAGGAGAAAACGTGATGGTCGATTAGGTAATCACACTAAATTCCTGATATTCACTTGAGAATCGTGAAACCATTGTAGACTGTTGGAATCAGTCAGTTGGATATTGTAAACATTGATGATGAACCAATTGACCACTCAATTGAGTCTCGATATGAATACTTCTCGGACAAACCGCCAAGGACACTGTTTCTCCGGCGTCAAACTCAATGAGCACCTTCACAGGGAAAGGGTTTTCACGTACGGCGAGTTCACGTTTATAATATAAAAGTGTATGAGTAATACTCTGTTCATTCCTTTCATTGTTTCTCGTGAAATAGAGTATCGATAGACGCATAATGACTGGCAATAACAATCAATCATCATCAGAAGAAGTAAAGAATATCTGTGTATTCTGCGGCTCTAGTTTGGGCAGAAGCCCTGTCTATGCCAAAGCAGCCGAGGATCTGGGAGCCGCCATTGCAAATGAGAAATGGGGACTTGTCTATGGAGGAGGAACCACAGGGTAAGAGCGAATTCTTCATTATTCAAATCGAAACATATGTATACTAATTGCGAACTGCAGACTCATGGGAACAGTGGCCAAGTCGACGGTTGCACATGGCGGGCCCGTCAGGGGGATTATTCCTCGCGCCTTGATTGAGCGCGAACAAGGCAGCATGGCGCCGGACTCGTCTGTCTTTGGCGAGACCGTTGTGGTGGAGGACATGCACACGCGCAAGCGGTTGATGGGCCAGACCGCGCACGCGTTTGTCGCGCTGCCCGGCGGGTACGGCACGGCCGAAGAGCTGTTTGAAGTCATTACCTGGAACCAGCTCGGCATCCACGACCGGCCCATCGTCGTCTTCAACGTCAACGGGTTCTTTGACGGGCTCATCAAGTGGGTGGAAACGGCTGTCGAGGAGCAGTTCATCTCCAAGGATAATAGAAAGATCATCGTTGAGGCCAAGACTGCGCAAGAAGTGGTGCAGAAAATTATAGAGTACGAGGTCCCCGAGGGAAGATTCACGCTGAACTGGTCGAACCAAACACCAAGTAAGAAATAGTGTATACTAGTTAGAGTAAAAGCACTAAATGCAATTGGTTCTATTCAATAAGAGATCCACATGAATAGTGTTGGACATTTCGTGTCGATTAGCGTGTTGTGTCTTTCAGCATTATTTCTTACACCGCTGTATTTCCTTTTCCATTTGTTCATCACTAGTATTGTCGTTCGCCATACTCAACGAAAACAGAATGCCTGGTTCCGCAACGATTTTTTTCAATGACGGATTACCCCATACATCTGTCGAAGTGTCTGGCGATTTCACCGGCTGGAAACCAGTCGCGCTAACCGCATCTCGCGGATCAAGTCATTATAAAGTCGTAGTGGGCGATTTGGAGTATGGCAAGACTTACATGTACAAGTTCTTGGTTGATGGCCGGTGGTCGTTGGCGTACGATGCGAGAGCCGTGGTCACTGACCATGAAGGAAATTATAACCATTATCTGTGTATTCAGAAAGAGAACCCGGGAGAGTCGTCAGCGAAACAGAGTACGGAGTATCGCGGTAGTACGAACAACGAGCACTGGGATGATAAGTTGGGTGACTCGGGGAAAAGAGGCCAGGATTCGGTATGGAAAAGCATGCGTACTGTACCGCCCATACCGCCCAATGCTTTACGACGAACAACAACTGCTGAAGAAAAGACTAGAGACCTGACGGGCCATTTGTCCAACATTGACAGGAAAAGTAAAAGCGAAAGAATGTCAATACCAGCAGTAGCATTGCCGAATCAGTCTTTGGGTCGCGACAAGTTGGACAAGAGTGTTCAGTCGTGGCCGCCAAACTTCATGAAAGAATCGCTGTCTACACATCAACACAAACAACCTGCTCCTGGAACAGCTGGTGCCAGAAGACGAGTTTCTGAGCAGTTTGCCGGGCGCATTCAAACAGTGGGTTCTATCAAAACCACTTCAGTCACTGGCGAAAAGCCCACAAATGTTCATGGAACAGACCAATTTGAAACCACACAAAATAGATCGTGTTGGGATATGGTTGTCGCTTGGGTTCTAGTAGTGTTTCAGTATCTGTTTGGAAAGCCTACTGATAATGGGTTGCCTAGTGTGCAGGGCATGTGTCACGAAGAGTTGAACAGGAAACCGCAGAGCGCGGATCAAGTATGACCTTTTTTTATAAAAGTGTGTATGAAGATTTATTTGTAAAGACTTAATTGTGAAACCAGAATATACCTGATGATCTCTTGCGTATTAGATTGAATAAGATAGATTTCAACTGGTATATAAGTGTCTGTTCATGGCCTAATCGTCATGGATATTGATCGCCATTACTTCAGCCGCGCGTTGCTACAAATATCAGAAATAGTCAACTACTCATTATGAAAAACAATTCTTTTACACTGCGGAAACATAGTATAACCGTATCAATCAATGGCAAATGCTCATTTGGTCCTGTTTCTCGAGTAAATCACAAGAAACTATTTGCAGTCATGATGCTTCTGATTCCAACCATTGCAATGGCCATGACGTTGAATCACGAGCTCAATCCAAACTATATGAAACCGAGATTACTGGTTCATAACCATCATAATCACCGAATTATTGGTAAAAGAGACTTTGGACATGTTGAATTGAACAAACCGGTTTTGGAGTTGGGGTACGATAAGATATATCCAAGAATGTCTTCTTGTGTTGAAGAACGAGAAATGTTCCAGTTTGAGCAGTCTGAGTCTGATGATGAGTTGAACATCCAACAACTATTTACACCGGTCTCGATAGACGCGCCTCCAGCAGTGTTCCCGCGCAAAACACATTCTTTGAATCCCTTGACTGGCGCTGGCACGTCGCCGCTTCAAACCAACAAGTTCTACAGTAACCTATATCTGGGTAGTCAAACCGCGCCAGTGTTCACGCAGCCATTTGTGATCAGATGGGTCAAAAATGGGATGGCGGTGTCGTACCATGGCCGAGATAAATGGGTAGTGGGTCCAGAGAGCAATGCGCAAAAGGAGTACGTATCGGCGCCAGTGGATGTAAATTCAGTGGTATTGGGGGCAAAAGAGTTTGACGATGGGAAAACTAGTCTGGATGTCGACAGACCAAGACACTTGTCAGCGGTAGCCGTGGTGAGACCTGGAAGTGGCGATGACGCGCGTATGGACGTCCCTTTGGTGCAGGGAATGGGAATGGTTACGGCAGGATACCAGAACCTGACGCCTAAAATCACCAGTGGTGTCGGGATTCAATGGGTTACGCGAGCACAGACTCCAACCCCGGGATTGTCAAAGTACAAGATTCTGCTGGCGGACAACACGCAATGGGTCATGTATATCCAGCTGGCTGGTGCTTCTGCAAACGAAACGCAGCCAGTGGCCATTGAATTTGGAAACGATCATAGCATCACCGCTATCACCAACGGCTCCGCGAGCTATATTCAGATAGCTCCGTTGATTGACACCGACAACGAACGGGTTTTGAACTCTGCTGCTGGTCAGTATGTAGTTGCAGCAGATCTAAAAGGATCAGTGTATAACAACGGGCAAACTTCGACTTATTCAATCAAGTACTTGACAAACGGAGCCAGTAACAGTGGCCAGCCCTTGGTGTATCTCGCACCTCATCACGTAGCTTCGCTCAATCCCAGTCTGCAGCCAGCCCGCACGACAATTGTCGCCGACTCTATTAGTCTGGGCAGACTCACCGGATATCTGACGCAACAAATTGAGATGGTTGAGACTCTGCCAACGGAGATTGGGTTCATGCCTTGGTCACAAGTGCCCAACCGATCAGGCTGCGGACTTTCGACAGAGGTATCTGCGCTGCTGGCGACAACTGTAGCAAACGAGCTCGATCAGGACTTTGCATCGCAGACCAACCTGTCCTCGACCTATTTCTCCGGCAAAGCCCTAAGCAAGTTCGCACAAATCGTGTTTGTGGCCAAGTACATTTTGCGAAATGATTCTCTGGCGGATATAGGCGCAGCCAAACTCAAAGCCTCGTTTGACGTGTTTGTGAATAACCAGCAGCAGAGCCCGTTGGTTTATGAAACGACGTGGCGAGGTGTGGTGTCGAGTTTGGGGCTGTTGGGGGATAATGATCCCAATGCGGACTTTGGATCCAGTTTCTATAACGATCACCACTTTCATTATGGCTACATTATCCACGCGGCGGCGGTTCTGGCAAAGAGTGATGCTTCATTTTTGACGACCTCTATCAAAGAATTCATCAACTCGTTAGTCCGAGATGTGGCCAATCCCAGCGACTCTGACGCTTACTTCCCGGTGTTTCGCAGTTTTGACTGGTACCACGGACACTCTTGGGCTAAAGGTTTGTTTGAGTCTTTTGACGGCAAGGATCAAGAATCAAGTTCAGAAGACTACCACTTTGCATACGGCATGAAACTGTGGGGCCAAGTGACCGGTGACAAAGCAATGGAGTCTCGCGGGAACCTGATGCTGGCCGTGCTCAAACGCTCATTCAACAGCTACATTTACTACGGAGCAGGAACCCAAGCTCTCGCTGCCGGCATCTCGCCCGCGATGCTGGCAAACAAAGTCAGCGGAATCATGTTTGAAAACAAAATAGCCTACACAACCTACTTTGGCACCAACCCGGAGTACATTCATGGAATCCATATGCTCCCCATCACGCCCGTTTCCTCGTTTATTCGGCAGCCTGCCTACGTGGCTGACGAGTGGGACCTGAAACTTGCTCCAATCATTGCTAATGTCCAGGACAATTGGAAGGGCATTTTGATGGCGAACTTAGCGCTAGCTAGACCGCAGCAAAGCCTCGACTTTTTCAAAGACCCGGATTTCCAGTGGAGGTGGTTGGACCAAGGCATGTCTAGGAGTTGGGCGCTGGCGAATGCGGCGTTGTCTCTGTAGAAAAAAGTTATTTTTGGTTTAGAATTAAAAGCGAAAAGAGAAAATGAATGAAATTGAAGGTAATTTCACAAGAGTTCATGTTTTAATTTGTTCCCAAAACATGGAATATTCGATATTGTCACTCACCGATAATAGGACCCTTAATAAGATGATGAAAATAACCATTAAATCGAGTGATATTAGATTTTTGAGAGTAGCGATATTGATAATGTATAAATATATAAATTAGATACAATAAAATAAAGAGAGAGAGGAGCTAAATGTGCAATTTTCCTGTATGGCTAGTCTGAAGGAGATCAAGACGAAGCAACAACTTTAAACAAATACTAGAAACATAATGATTCAATAGAACTGAATAAAGTTGAAATAAATTAGCCAGAACACACACATATTGCAATAGAAAAAATTAAAGGCGTGATATGATAACAGTTAATGATAATAAAAAAAGAATGTGCAGTTGACAAAAAAAAACACGCTTTTTAAACAACGGGAACACCGGTTCTAGCAGGAGTCTTTCTTGAGCCAAAGGTGGAGAAGGCGCCTTCGCTCATGACCTTTGAGACGGAGAGGACCAGCTGGGCAACGGTCAGGAAGAAGGCAAAGTAGAGGAAAGCAACACTACACTGGGCCTTTCTGCATCTGTCACCGGAACCTTGGTTGATTGAGTTGCCGTTCAAGTAGGACTGGTTGTGGCATGAGTGGGCGCCAATGGCGGCAGCAATGGCAGTTGCACCGGCAAAGGTAAAGACAAGGTTCAAAAAGTCAATAGTAGCAGTGGCGATGGGAAACGAAAGAATGCGGACCCAGTTGGCAGCGAGTCCGTACATGACGCCAAACACCAATCCAAACACGGCCGCAAACAGACCAAAGTTGACCTGTGGGTTTTGGTGGTTTGACCCAGAAATCAAGGATCCAGTAAGACCAAGAGTGATGATGAGGAACAGGAAGAGCAGGCCTCTGAGAATAGGGTCGACAGTTGGGCTGATCATTTTGTAAGTTGTTGTTGATTCGAATCGGTCAAAAGAGAAGAGGAAAAAAAGTTGAAACTCCAAACAAAAAAAAAATGATTTTGTGAAGAGAAAAGAAGAAGAAAAAGAGAAGAAAAGAAGAGAAAAAGAATGTTTAAACAGAAAAGATTCTTTGATTATATTTCTTTCTGGAACCAGTGAAATTGTCGTTATGGAAAAAAAAAAGAGAATGAAAAAAGAAACTAATTTCTGGTGCTGCAATTCAAACTGGGGCTGTGATTTGGCCTATTTGAGAAGGTTGACTAGCCGCTTTGGGAATAAAGCATACCCAGATGAGATCAACGTTGTCGTGGCAACGCCGTCTACTTTTGGCAGTTTTCATCTCAGATATTTGTGATTTTAACTTGTAATAACTTTTGAAGTATGTGAAATTAGCAGTGATAAGTTGTGTTAAACTTGTGTTGAAATTCACACAAGACCATTCAACAGCACTGGTTGTTGTTGTTGTTGTTGTTGATGATTTGAGTTCTTTCGCTTATTCCAGGACCAAGTTTGTGTTTTGGTTGAAATTACAATCAACAAGAATGTGGGAAAAATCGAGCAAAAAGAAGCTGAAATCTCGTTCAAAGATAAACAATTTACCCCAGGAATGCAGTGTCCTTTTGTACACACTTGCTCTGTAGAAAACGCGGTTGTACAAAACAAGATCGTCCACCAGTTCGTCGAAGCTGTTAACACTTTGATTTCAAGTACAAAAGATCGCGCTTCCGACTAATGAAAGAGAGGTCTCGAGACTGAATATATCAAGCTAATCAAACAACTTTTTCCAACCTGTTTGCAACGAGATCCTTCATCTTCTCGAGTATTTTCTAGATACATTCCCAATGACTTCAACCCGCTTCTATACAATAACCCTTCGCTTCACTCCCCACCGTCATTGCGCGCGCCTCTGGTTGCGTCGTCCATTCTTCTCTCAATCCACTTGGCCCTTGGTACACACACGCCCACTTGGTTCACATTCCTCTCGCTAGGCCCTTGTGTCTCACGCTTTGGCTGCTGTCCAGTCCACTTATTCTTCCGCCTACATTGAGCCCTCGCGTCTTTGTCGTTGGGCCCCGTTGCACAATTCGTGGTTGTATTCTGTAAATCTTCCAGATCCTGCATCTCGGTTAACTACTTCTCCTTTGATAATCCGCCGCTATGTACTCATCTTCGCCAGATACTGTATCTTTTCCATCTCAGAAAAATACACCAGTAATTAACCATACTTTGCATTCCCGCTTGTACCAGAGATCTCTTGTATTTTCTAAACCCAAGTACATATCTCCAAACAACATATTATAACAAATATACATAAATCAATCAACCTTTGCGCTCTCCAGCGACAACCCGCCTTTATCATCGACCACTAGCTCAACGTTAGCATGTCTGTATTTACTCTTTTGTAGTCTCCGTCTGACCACCATCACCGGCACTCCTTTCCTCTTCGCCTCCTCCGCGTCCTTTGGACCCTTGGCCTCATCTTCTGGACTAACTACAACGCCGGTGCCGCCGCAATGCTCAACCAAAAACCCTGAAAAACTGCCGCCGCCCATTTTGCCTCGTCCTCTCCAGCCAACAATAATCATATCCGGATTGACCCAGTCGACAATCTGTTTCATCATCTCCTTCGGCTTGATTGTCTGAATAACTTCAATCACAACATTGACCTCGAGACTTGTACGACGCAAGTACTTCAAAATCTGATGCGTGTGCCCTGTGATCAGCGAGTACCGCTCTTGGTGCTGTGACTTCTCGGTCAACGCTGGATTGGGCTTTTCGGGCGGAACCAATAGCTCGTCCTTCAAAGTGTGTGCTACATACAGTGTATCGTTATGTCTAAGTAACGTACCAACTGTCCACTCCAATGCGTATTTGGCCTCTGGTGAAAGATCGGAGCACAAAACATACGTTTTAGATCGCGCAGCTGTGGTATCGGCTTTACCTCGTGTGATCAATCTAACCATCCGCTTAGATCCCACTGGAAGGCTTTGAATCTCGCCCACCGACTCCTTAACTGCTGCCTTCTTCTTTGTCAATCTTTCAATTTCCCTGATTTCGGGATCGTTCTCGTCTTTGAACTGAAAACAGTCTTCGTCATACGAGGTCGATGGATGCAGTACTTTGCGTTTGTAAGCGGACCACTCAGCCATGGAGGGAGGCCGAGCAGTACCATTTGGGACAGGTGATTCAAGCAGTGATTTGACTCGGAACTTGGAAGACTCGACAGACTTACGCTCCTGTTCCATCGCAGCCATAAGCGATTTGGTCGCAATTGAGGAGTTAATCAGCTGCGCATTGAGCCCGTTCATATCCATATCGTCCGACTCGTCAGACTGGTCTTCGTCGTTATCGAAATCCGAATTTGACGAGTTGTCAGACGAAATGTCGCTGGTATCCAGCTTATCCTGGATTGAAAAGTACTCGCCGGTGGCGGCGTCTTCGCTGTCCTCATCCGACGGGTTGTCGTCAATGGCATTGTCGTCTGGAGAGTACATCCCGCCCAGTACGCCACCGGCTTTGCGCAGTTGACTGGTGGACAGTCTTCTGAAAGCATAATTAAAGTTCATGCCGTGTTCGTCCTGCTTTCTGTGTCTTGAGTGGGAGCGTGACCGTGAGCGGCCAGCGGAGGTTTGTGGGGACAGATGATTGTACGATGTGTCTGTCGACCTACTCGGTGCCAATTTATGGGCGTAGGGAGTGTTTGAAGTCGACGGACTGAGACTTTGCCAGGACTTGGTTTCAGACGACTTTGTAGGCCTGAGCATGTGGGGTCTGTGAGGCCCCTCGCCATCAAGCTGTGAAGACTTGCTGGGGTGCAGGTTTGTTCCAAACGATAGACGCCGAGGGGCAGCGGGTTCGTCAATCAGCAATGATGAGGACATACGACGACCCTGGCCATGGCCTTCGCTCATGAGAATCGAAGAAGTGGATTGTTTGCGGCTGGCAGAGGGGGAAACCACTCGCGTGTGAGAACTATGCGAGGCTCTTCTCCGAGTGTCGCCAGTTGGCTCCAGGAGTTTCATGACGCTTGCGCGTTCTTCTTCGAGTGCGCTTTCCAAAGACATGATGCTAGATGAGTGTTTTGTAGAGGTGTGATGAAGCAAAAGAGAAATATGGGGAAAAGAAAGAGAAGAAAGAAGAGATTTGGGGTAAATTTAAAGGGAAACTGGGCTGAGTGATTAAGGTTAATTATATGCTTTATTGGGGCTATAATTGTGTTTTCAGTGTGGAGGAGAAGGAAGCATGTGGTGTTGCTAAGCAGCTTCAAATGGCAGCCCTTTTTAATGTGGTTGGCAATAATTGGAAAAGAACAAGAAGACTCCTTTCTCTTTTTACAACAATGGCAGAGCTCCAGATGCTTTTTGATAGGTGGTTTTGGTGATCTGATCTCAGATTGGTTTGGCAGAATGGCTCAATAGTCGTTATCTGGTCAGACTATCGGGCCTAGCCGTCTTTGAAATACCATGCTTCCAAAGCGCAAAACAGTTAGCAATGGCTATTCTTCAGAGATCTCGATCAGTTATTAGAAACGACAGCGTGATAAAATAAAGCATTTGTGTATTCAATCAAACAAGCGCTCAAACGTCGATACCAGACTCTGTAACTGGACCTGACTCGAGAACCCAACTTTGATCTGCAACACGGCTAGCCACACAGAGGCCAATGTGTTCTAGAACACTGCGATAGACGACATTCGATAAACCAGAAGATAAAGAGCCTGCTAAGTGAGTTTTGCACCACCAGCTGGAGTTATACTTTATATCAACACCGTCTAAGACACTGCTTTAGACGAGTCCAGTTCAAACCGCGATGTTGGCTAACGCTGATATCAAGGGTTTGGCTTTCATAGATCTTGTACCAAGTTCTATTTTATATGGCGTATATTCTATCCTCAACATAATCCAACTAGCCTTTAGGGCTACCCTGTTTGGGACTAATAAGGGCTGGTTGTCTAAGTTCTCTCCCACTATAAAAATATAAATCCACAGCCCTAAAATTTTCATTCTCCTTCTTATTCTCTCTTCTTCATTAGCATTCACCTGCACAAACACACAAGTGTCAAGAGTTGTCAAATGGTATGTCTTTATTCTTTTCTAATACAAAGCAGCAAACAACGGGGTTCGCGATAGAGAATTTTACAATGATGATCCAATTTTGCATTTTCTGGCATCTCTAATGCTAGAGACCTATTTCTGGGGTCTCGATGAATATAATTTTGACTAATATCTGAAGATTCTCTGCAAAAGCCTTTTGCTGATAATATTGTTTACTAAGAGAAACATTTATACTAACAAGTTTTCTAGGTTATTGATCATTTTGTACAATTTGCTTTAGACATGTAATTAATCCATTATTTTATACTATCTTTTCTTGACTCTTATAAAGAAGCTTTTAGGCTTGGATCTCTTTGACCATTCCACGTAACTGGTCCTTCATTCATGTAAAATCTCGCTAACAACCGTAGCAGCGACGTCTGACAGTGTTCAATCTAAACATTGGCTTATAAGCTTTCGTGTTTTGAACATCATCAACGCACAACTCATCTCCTAAATAATTGAAACCATATTGACGGCACTAATAGTTAAGATCTTGTCTGTGTCTTTGATAAACTCCTCGCCGTACTCTGCCGGTGTACTTTTATTATCCTGTAACAGCGATTCCATTGCAAAATGCGACGAAATCTCAGTTTTAAACAGATTACACTCTCACATTCTGTCTTGTTGACAGATCTCGTCAAATAAATACAAAAAAAAAAAATCTATAATAATAATAATATATTCACGGCTGCGCTACTGGAGTAGTACATCTTGCTCGTTACCGGCTTTTGACGTAGCAAGTCTCGATGATTATGGCTCGGCATCCCAAATGCTCGACTTCTTTTGTAGAGCTCTGAAGCAGTCCCTAGGCTGTCCATCGCGTCGCACTATACGTACGAAGCCCCGGCGCGCTCAAAACGCACATTGTACAGAAGTGAAACCGGTGATATGTTTCGGTACACACTTGTTTGTCTTGTCGCGCGTTTCTTCGCTGCTGCCGTTGGAAGAGGTGGTAGTGGTCAAATGCGACAGCATTGCTCGAAGCGTATGGAACAGGTCCATGTAATTGACTTCGGATTAGCTTCTGAACTTGGAGTCTATCTGGTCTTTGCAGGCCCCGACCACATCGTAACCGAAACTGATAACAACAACGTTGATCTGGCCAAACAATTTGAGACACTGATTGATAGCGTAGTCCACAGAGCTCGGATCCCAACGTTGCATTTGATCTATTTACAAGAGCCTTGGGACTTGCTGTTGATGTACAGAAACGGGTTGAGACGCTCGAAATTATCAATGCTCGAGCGCTTTCAAGGATTGAAGTCTTATAATGAAGTACTCCCAGAAGGCTTTTGTTTGGTTCTGGTGTTGTCCTGATTCAAATCCCCATCGTGCCTCTACGTCTCACAGTCGTACTCATTGTCGAGCGATGCAATCAGCACATTGTCGCGCTGCTTAATCTCCAATTTAGATATTTGTCAGTCCAGCACGCCTGTGCCTAGAACACCAGCCAAACTAGCAAAGACACTGTGCGGTCTGGAAAGGCATTAGTCAAAACTGCAGCGAGTCGGCAGCGTCAATCTAGTCTGGTGTCAGATAAATGATGTTTTCCAGTAAAGTAGCATCCTTCATTTTAGATCACAGATTACCGTTTCACATGTAGGGAAAGACGTGGAACTGTAAGAAAAAAACAAAACCGGAGAAAATGCGGGGGATTTGATAAGTTTAAATTTTTTTTCCTGAACTTGATGTTTGATATTTACACTTTATGCTGCACGGGCCCCTTTGATGTCCAGAGGCTTTTGTATCGTCGTGCGGATTCAGCCCCAGATCTCTTTGTACCTTTTGTCGGGCCCTTTCTGTATAGTTCTTTAGCTTTTATCTAGTGCGTCAAAGGGGTCTGATCCAGGAACTAGAAGCTGTTGAACATGAAAAAGGCATGAATTTATCGACGCAATGGACAAAAACATTGTCAAGGACAAGTCGTTGACTCAAGCGAATTGACACTATTACAATGCTGCTTCTGGTTGTACAGTAATTTGATCCACGACTGTATTGTAGATCTTTGATTCTGACATAAACTGGTGTCTGGTATACAAGTTGTTATTTTTCCAATCCGATGGTGCTTTTTGTTATCAGCAGTCGTACTACTGGCCTGTGTAAAGATCAGTTTCTACGATTCACGAGTTTGAGTACGTTAGCACACCGCCAATCAATCGATTATCCGTTCATTCAAATCCAGTTGTTTGCCGAGTTTAGCATTAGTCTAAATACGACCTCCATCGCATCCCACAACATCTCCAAATACATTATCGTAGAAAAGCAGAGAAGAAAAGTGGCTCTTTGGAATTTCTGCATGTTGATGTGTTTATTTTTTTCCTTCCTCCTTCCACCATTTATTTTCCCCTGTGGACCTAAAAGCAAAACTCTACTATTCTGATCGCACGCACTCTCACACATATACTTGAAAGACACAACTTTCACCTCTTTTTCATATCTGCGTCTCCTCGATAATCGCACGCACCATATAGAGTCATATCTTCCTCAACCCCAGAGCAATTATGGATGCTTTAGAACTAGAAGTCATAGAGGACGATTCGTTTCGTAAAAAGATTTCGCAAAGTGCAAACGTCGCCGCTTCGTCATCGTCGTTATCGGCTAGTCAAGATTTACCTGGCAGCCATTCATCGTCTTCTTCTAACGGCAATGGTCCACTTCCAGACGACGTCAACATGGATGATGTCCCAATGGACGCGTTCCCCGATTTCCTGCCAAATACCTACGAACAAGATACGTTTTCTCCAGATCAAGGCACGACTGAAGATCAAGCAGAGTTTATAACCCATACAACTACGCCAAAGGGTGTCAATGTTACGACGAACCTGGCTCCAGAACTATCGACTCCAACACCGAACGGCGTGCCTATACCACAGGTTTCAACGGGCTCATCGCCGTCTCCAAGAAGACCCAGAGGCAACAGTAACGACTTGTCTCGAATGAGGGCCGAGGAAATCTGTCAAGAGAATATCAACTTCGTAAGTATCATTTTTCCAGCTTTCCAAGCGTTATCATTAACATAGATTCAGGTTCCCAAGTTTGAGTACAAATACGAGGAATGCGGCGACTTTAAAAGCGAAATCGAAGACTGGTTTCTCTATGATACGAACGATTCTTTCTACACCATCAAATGCCAGTACATGAACAAGCACCGAGTTGATTGGAGCGACTGCAGCATTGAGAAAAAACGAGAGATCATTAAAGCACACTTGCTCGAGCTATCGTCCGACGACAAAGCGTCCAGATCCCTCGCTGTATCTTGTATTGCGTACATTGCCATGGGTAACTATGGATCCATTGAATCGACAGAAGCCCATATCCAATGCATTAAAGAAAATACGCTTTTCCTGTGGAAAAACGACATCATGCCGTCTCTTTATCTGTTTATGCAAAAGCTTATAGACTGGAAAGTGCCAGAGAACCTGTTTGACTCCAACAGCATGTTTAGCGACTCTGCAGATTTCAACACACAACGCATACTGGACCAGGAACTGATGACGGTGCTGACTATATTCTATTTCATTGTCGAGTCAAATCGGGACAATGAGGAGTTTGTAGAGCGTCTTGATGCGCTCAACCCTAGCATTTTGGAGTATCTCATGAAAGCAATTGGACGGCTGAGATGGGGCATTGAAGGCAACTTGCCTTTGAGAAATCTATTCCAGCTGTACTGGAAACTAGTCCTGGCGCTGTTTGGTGGGACTGAAAAGCTAGAGAAAACGCAGAAATATATGCTGAAGAAGTACGGCTTGCCATCCGACACTAACCCAGACGAAGTCACGGCGTCGCCACTAGACTATCATGCGTTTAGACAAGATATCATTTCAAGATACCCGTCGTATATTCCACCGTCGTCGACGCTGCCCACTTATTTCGACAACGCCAACAGCGTATCGCATTACATTGAGATTCCGCGCCCGGCACACGCCCAGACATCAAACAAGTCACTACCAGCGCCTACGGTTCACATTGCTACCCCTGCACCGTCACCGCCGTCTTCACCGGCGATTTCCGCTGGCCAGAAGGTGAAAAAGTCAGACTTTATGACAAATCAAAGCTTTCCGTTTATTCACCCTACAGACGACACGGTTCCGAGAAGTATTATAGAAGGTAGCGAGCTGTTTTCCGAAAGGGTGAGAACCACGCCGGCCATGTTTCAGCTGTGGAGGGAACGAGACAGGTTCATGAAGCAGGAGAGAGGATGGGATTGGAGCGGCGGCGAGTTGGACGCAAAGGATGTTGAGCTCGATCCAGGATCGCCTGAAAGCGTTATTTTGAACAGAATTGAAAAGCTGTATGTGGGGACGATTCTGCAGCTGAACTCGTTTATTATGGTAATGCTCAAGTTCATGTTGGCAACAATGTGCTTTACGTCTCCAGAAGCAAAAATCGATACTTATTTCAGTCAGCATCACCAATCGCCCATTTCGCAAAGAGCGAAGGAACTCAATCTAAAAGCTGTCTCTGCTGTTTTGAATGTGTTTTTAAAATGGTATAAAGTTTCGCGTATGTTGGATCTTGTTTGTTTAGTTTTACTGGGCATTAATACTAACGATTATTTTAGACACTGTCAAGTTTGAGTACTTTAGTAGTTTGTTGTTTGACTCCAAGTACTTTATGCTTGTGTTCAAGTACTTTTACATGCATCTTCCATTAGAAAGTGTTTTGAGTATCCCGGAGGTTCCTGAGAACGGGTTTTTCCATTGCGTGACGAAACATTCATCAAAGTGGAGTAAAGATAATCCGGCTCCTCCGGGTCCGGTTGAAACATTATCAATGATGCAAGCGCAAGGCACAAAGGTCATTACAGTTTTCTCGCATCGGTACTTTTTCACGACGATTAATTTGCTGACGGTGTTACGACAGACAATCACGGGAAAGACCAAGCGGGTGATCACGCTGGCGGAGCTACCGCCGACAACGCTGCGTAAGGCGCTGACTATCTATCAGGACGATATTTGGGAGAATGTTTTGGAGATATTTAAGGAAGAGATTCCTTACAAGGGCCGCAAGTGGAAGTACAACAATATGAACATTGTGTCTGCCATTTATATGCACTGCAAGGCCAAGCTGCGTGATAACTGGCTGAACAACGGTGATGTGAACCAGGAAATGGAGGATGCACAGTCGCAGGACCTGGCCATCAAGGCGCTGATCCAGTTTTACAACAGCCGGCTGCGCGGCGAGTTTGCCAAAGAACAGGTGGATTTTTTTACAATGGAGTTGGAGTCGATGAATATTAATGATACAGTTTAATGAACAAACGAAATGTGTGCGTGTATGTATATATATCTGTGTAGTGGGGGTTTATAAGTATAATTTTATGGTAATGTTTTAATTTTAATAAGTGGTGTGCGGTCAATTTGTTATTGTAGTTGATGATAGTCTGTTGTGTGATTGTTAATTGAAGGTTGTACTTGTTGGATATCCAATTGATGTCAAACACAACTAGTTTGATTGTGGCCTAATGACAATTTGACTTTAACAACAGACTTCAGTGATTTCATCATTTATTAGAGATTATTCTGGCTGATCAGATCGAACAATTGCAATATCTTTGAACGGGACTGCTCTGACAAGTATCGACTATGTCCCAAACAGGCAATATGTTACAAATTTGGAGTGAGATGGGTTTCTCCTTTGGGACCAAAAAAACAGCAGACACTAAACACACCCGATCTTGAATGCTTAATCTCAATCTCCTATCGTTATCCTGTAGAGTCGAGATAATTAAAACTTTGGTGTCATTTCTGCTATGGGATCTTGCAGTGGTCTTGATATTCAACTGCTGCTCAATTTCCTTCTATTCCATCATACAAATTGAGACAACTCTTATGACTTAGTACTTATATGTACTGGTATAACTGTCCCAAAACGGTATGAAACGTCCTCCCAACGACTGATCAACGTGGGCCACTGTCCAAAACAATAACTGAGCTGATCAACTGATACACTTCTTCTCCTTCCTTCCCCCTCTCAATTCTAAGTGACTTGCTCTATCTGATGCATTGCAAGATGCATTATAGAAGGCAATTGACCAATCAGAACAATATCAATCATCGCAGCCAGTGAAATAGCTTTTGTTTTGAATGAGTGTTTGTAGTTACATAACTGAATACGTGAAACATTACCCAATGATGATCTAATCAATTGACATAACCAAAGCAACCTTCCTTTTTCAATTCCTTGTAAGCCCAATCTTGTTTCAGTCCATTTTAGCACTCAATTGATCCTTATCAAAGCAATTGAAGTCAATGCCATCAACAACAACAACATCACTTGACTTTATCAATACTTGCCTTCTTCGCAAAGTTGCTTCTTTGCAATTGACTTTTTTTTAAGTTTGCCACTACCAATTGCGTGCCCACACTGTTTGCAGCACTTGTGCCACAATTCTGCTAAACAACAGGTTCTCAGTGCCACCGACGTTGGCTGGTCTTGGTCTCCCACTGCCTTCTGCCTGCTGCCGCCGCCGCCGCATAGTCGTGGCGAGTTCCCAAAATAGGTCTGGCCTTACCCTGGTGTAACTGGACAACGGCGGAAAATTTTCTAACAAAAATTTCATTTCGTTTTTTTTTAATCCAAAAAAAAGATTTTTCTTCTTCTTTTCTTCTTCTTTCTACACCATCCCCCCCCCTTTTTTTTACTCCATCATCCTCCATCTCCCATTTAAATAGCTTCATAAAGAACTCTTGCAGTCTTTTGGGTCTATTTATCTACTTATAGTATCAGCAGTCTTTTCCCCTATTTTACTATAATAAAAAAAAGTCACAATGGTTAACTTCACTGTTGATCAAATGCGTGCCCTTATGGACAAGGTCACCAACGTCCGTAACATGTCCGTCATTGCCCACGTCGATCATGGTAAGTCCACTCTTACCGACTCTTTGGTCCAAAAGGCTGGTATCATTTCTGCCGCCAAGGCTGGTGAGGCCCGTTTCACCGATACCAGAAAGGATGAGCAAGAAAGAGGTATTACCATCAAGTCTACTGCTATTTCCCTTTACGGTGAGATGAACGACGACGATGTCAAGGAGATCAACCAAAAGACCCAAGGTAACGAATTCTTGGTTAACTTGATTGATTCCCCCGGTCACGTTGATTTCTCTTCTGAAGTTACCGCCGCTCTCCGTGTCACTGATGGTGCCTTGGTCGTTGTCGACTGTGTTGAAGGTGTCTGTGTCCAAACCGAGACCGTTTTGCGTCAAGCTCTTGCCGAGCGTATCAAGCCCGTTGTTGTCATCAACAAGGTCGATCGTGCTCTTCTTGAGTTGCAAGTCACCAAGGAAGATCTTTACCAATCTTTCGCCAGAACCGTTGAGTCCGTTAACGTCATTATCGCCACCTACAACGACAAGGCTCTTGGTGATGTCCAAGTCTACCCCGAGAAGGGTACCGTTGCTTTCGCCTCCGGTCTCCACGGTTGGGCTTTCACTGTTCGTCAATTCGCCACCAGATACTCCAAGAAGTTCGGTGTTGACCGTGTCAAGTTGATGGAGCGTCTTTGGGGTGACTCTTTCTTCAACCCCAAGACCAAGAAGTGGTCTTCCAAGGACAAGGACGCCGAGGGTAAGCCCCTTGACCGTGCTTTCAACTCCTTCATTTTGGACCCTATCTTCAGAATCTTCGCTGCTGTCATGAACTTCAAGAAGGACGAGATCCCCGTCTTGCTCGAGAAGCTTCAAATCAACCTCAAGTCTGAGGAGAAGGATCTTGAAGGTAAGGCCCTTCTTAAGGTCGTCATGAGAAAGTTCCTTCCCGCTGCCGACGCTCTTATGGAAATGATTGTTATCCACCTTCCTTCCCCCGTCACTGCTCAAAACTACCGTGCTGAGACTCTTTACGAAGGTCCCATGGACGACGCTGTCGCCATTGCCATCAAGAACTGTGACCCCACTTCCGATCTTATGCTTTACGTCTCCAAGATGGTTCCCACCTCTGATAAGGGTCGTTTCTACGCTTTCGGTCGTGTCTTCGCTGGTACCGTCAAGTCTGGTCAAAAGGTCAGAATCCAAGGTCCTAACTACCTTCCCGGTAAGAAGGACGATCTTTTCATCAAGGCCGTTCAACGTACTGTTCTGATGATGGGTCGTTTCGTCGAGCCCATTGATGATGTTCCCGCTGGTAACATTGTCGGTTTGGTCGGTGTCGATCAATTCTTGCTTAAGTCTGGTACTCTTACCACTTGCGACACTGCTCACAACCTTAAGGTCATGAAGTTTTCTGTCTCCCCCGTCGTCCAAGTCGCCGTCGAGGTCAAGAACGCTAACGATCTTCCCAAGCTTGTCGAGGGTCTTAAGCGTCTTTCCAAGTCCGATCCTTGTGTCGTTACTTCTATCTCCGAGTCCGGTGAGCATCTTGTTGCTGGTACTGGTGAGTTGCATCTTGAGATTTGTCTTAAGGATCTCGAGGAAGACCACGCTGGTGTTCCCCTTAAGATTTCTCCTCCTGTCGTTTCTTACCGTGAAACTGTTTCCGGTGAGTCTTCGATGACTGCTCTTTCCAAGTCCCCCAACAAGCATAACCGTATCTACGTCAAGGCTGAGCCCATTGACGAGGAGGTCGCTTTGGCCATTGAGGCTGGTAAGATCAACCCCCGTGACGATTTCAAGGTCCGTGCCCGTCTCATGGCTGACGAGTTCGGTTGGGATGTCACTGACGCCAGAAAGATCTGGTGTTTCGGTCCCGACGGTACCGGTCCTAACTTGGTTGTTGACCAAACTAAGGCCGTCCAATACCTTGCTGAAATCAAGGATTCCGTTGTCGCTGCCTTCCAATGGGCTACCAAGGAGGGTCCTATCTTCGGTGAGACTATGCGTGCTATCAGAGTCAACATTCTTGATGTCACTCTTCACCCCGATGCTATTCACCGTGGTGGTGGTCAAATCATTCCTACCATGAGACGTGTCACTTACGCTGCCACTCTTTTGGCTGAGCCCCGTATCCAAGAGCCCGTCTTCTTGGTCGAGATTCAATGTCCCGAGAACGCCATTGGTGGTATCTACTCTGTTCTTAACACCAAGAGAGGTCAAGTCATCTCTGAGGAGCAACGTCCCGGTACCCCTCTTTTCACTGTCAAGGCTTACTTGCCTGTTAACGAGTCTTTCGGTTTCACCGGTACTCTTAGACAAGCTACTGGTGGTCAAGCTTTCCCTCAAATGGTCTTCGACCATTGGGAGACCATGAACGGTGACCCCTTGGACTCTTCTTCCAAGCCTGGTGCCATCGTTGTTGAGACCAGAAAGAGACAAGGTCTTAAGGCTGAGGTCCCTGGTTACGAGGAGTACTACGACAAGCTCTAAGCTGCTTGAATGGGTTAAATTAGTGTTTGTTAATTTTATCATGTTCGATATGTAATGTAAAAGTAAATATAATCGAAACTTACGGATTTTAAAGATTTTTCACGTTGCCAGCTGTAAAAATTGTGTTTGTTTTTGCTAAAGAACTGTGTATTGTGAGTTGATCAATTTTTGACAAGCCGCAAGTTGGATCAGATAGCAAGGCTTGAACTAATGGTGAAGTCAAGTTCTAGTAATCAAATGTAATCAAGATCGAATGTAACATTTGTCTACCAAACCTTGATCAAATCAACTGTCGAATAATCTTTTATCAGTCACAAATTTCATTTTTTGTATTCTCAAGACTATTATTGACTTTCCACATAAAGGAACAGTGTATCAAAATAACATCATTTTGAATGATGATAATCTGTTTATTGTCCCTATGTCTCGGGATTATACACAATATATTTTTGAATAAAATAACAATATGTAAAACAGACATAACAGAAGACATTTAATTCATTTGTTTATCTCATAGAAGATTGACGAAGTAACATCCCGCAGGAAGCGTTCTAGGTTTTCAGTGTTCGATGGCGCCAAATTCTTCATAGTCGTAACTATGTGCAAAGGGAAATCTGGGAGACAGAAGGCTGATGACCAGAACCAACCTTTGATGCACAGCAAAACCTTTGCAGGCTGCTAATGGTTAGCGAACCATCATAAATGCAAATGCGGTAGCGCTTTCATGAACTCGATCACCGCTTGCAGACCTTCCTTGGAATCAAGTACGGTCCGGATATCGAGCTCGCTTGTTGTTTTCTTCAGTATTCTGCGCTCTGCTGTGTACAGAGTGCATGCCTTCAGAATGTGTTCCACCGTTTCCAATTGACCACATTGACAGTTGTAGCTTCTTTCAGTGATTTTGATTGTCTGGAAGTATTTACCAATACGACCGTGACCTGTTCGCAATTGGAACAGTTTACTAACAGTATGTCTGGGTTTCTTGGCCATTAAGACCTTCATTGGGTTACGGTATCGATCTCCATACAATTCTCTTCTTGTGCAAGAGTAGTACTGCCGGAGTTCACCTTCTATTTCGTAGTCTTTTTGCCATATAGACTTTGCCATATCTATCAAGGCGTATTTGATCAGTATCGTTGTTGTTTTCGCTTCCATGATTTTGTCGTATTCTGGCAGCCTCCACGGAGGCTCATTTTGAATGACTGGACGATCACAAGTAAATGTGAAGTAACCTAACAAATGATTTAAAAATACGTCTGGCGTAGTGTGTCTATAAAATTATTAATATATTTTGCTTTTGTCGTTTTAACAATCTATTTACTCCAACTTTCTTTACATGCTGTATATTTCTTCTTATCAAAGCCAGTGATGGTTCAATCCCACTCTCCAACCTCAATTGTACTTTCATCCGACACAAACGATGCAGTATCATCTTCAAACACAGCAGCAAACCCGTACACCCCGGGATCCAACGCCACGACTGCGACGGACACTTTGCGGGGCTGGCCTGGAGCAATGGGCGGAACGGGGAAGCGGAGGGTGCCGTTGACGATGAGGTTTGCGCGCGGGTCGGGTTTGGTGACGGGGAAAATCGTGAGTTGGCCAGTGACGGAGCTTGTGTTTTGAAGTGGATCAGACGTGATTCGATTCTCGAGCTCGACGGTTATGATTATGGTTCCGTTGATGGGGTTGAATGGCTCAGTTGTAGACGATGCCATTGCGACTGTGAGTTTGACGCCTAGTCGTGGGGTCTGGACGAGGTCAAGGTGCACTGGCGGCGTGGCCAGCACCGCAAACACGCCCGTTCTCATCTCGTTTACTTCATCCTCTACACACATGATCCCAAATCCTTCATCATTCTCTCGCGGGCCGTCTAGCACACCCGTCCACCAGGCCTTGATCTGCAAGCCCAGATGTCGCAGCGTCCAGAACTCGGTGCGCGCGATGGCTACTGACTCTGGAGTCGCATTGCGCTGCCGCACAAATTGGCGAGCAGTGATGCTAGGGATTTCTTTGTGCACAAGCTCGGCGGATTCTTGTGCACTCATTTTACGGACTGGTACTAGGACGCGCTGCGTCGTGCGCGCGGAGACGGTGGTGCGAGTGTGACCTAGTGCGTGATCAAGGTGTAATTGAAGGGCTTTGAGGCCTGGGTTTTGGACATCAAGAACCAGCAATGCGTGTGTTGATGGTGTGCCTTGAGGGTTGCCTTCTGGGAAAGAAAGCATTTGCGAAGCAATTAGATCGAGACTAGGATTAACTGTGATTTTAATGGGAATAGTGAGCAATCGCTGCCAGGATGATTCTTCTGTAGGCGAGTATGTGAATTGAAGCGCGGCTTGCGTCAAGCCCATGATACCTTTGACTTGGATCCGGAACTGACGCGATTGTCCAGCTGCAATGCTAAAGCTATCAGTTTCGTCTAAACACTGGACGATTTTCTCATTATATAGCCTTGTTTCCAGATCAAAAATTTCTTGTAGACCCAGATCTTTTGTTCTTAGTCGTTCTTTGAATTCCTGTGATTTGTTGTCAACAAAGTTGAGTTTCACTTGTTCAGCATCGACATTGGACAAATTCGTGACAGTCAAAGCAAAAGATTTAGTTTCACCGTCCAATAATTCAATCCAAAAGTCATCCAGCGAGATTGTTTCGACTTTAAACGCCGGCTGTTTTTCAATCACCTGAAACTCAATAAAGGTTGGTTCAAGCCAGCCACGACTTGCTTCAACAGATTTAGATCTCACAACTTGCAGGCCGGAATGCTTAATTTTGTCAATCTGGTTGTATCCAGGCACCGTAGTTTTCAGTTTGAATTCTTGAATATGACAGCCAAACATGCGAATCTTACAGCCGGTAATTTTCAACGTTCCTGAACTTTTTGGAATTGCCGAGACTTTTAGATTCATAACCGTCATTGGACCAATATAAGTCTCTCTTGACAGACAATCTAACACAACCTCTTCCGAGTCCGAAACCAACTCCACGCTTTTCACTTGTACTTCAAACTCAAACGGATTCTGTAGTCTAACCAAAAACTCTGCTCTCTCATTTTCAACCAGCACCACCGCATCCGATCCTTGCTTTTTCTCAAACGGGTTATGCAAAAACACATTGTCGGTGCTTCCTCGATTCTGTACTTTTTTGACCGGCGTAAGCGCCTGCTCATCGGCTACTGTGATCAGCTTGATATCTCTAAGCAAGTTTTCGTCCCAGTAATTAGCCAGCAAAACCCTGTTACCCAATCGTTTTGAACTCTCAGTCGCCCGAGAAATCGCGCGCAAAATCGTGATTTGGCTTTGTCCATCTAGTAAATCTGCACATGTAGAAAGTAGCAGCCCAGCGTACTTGACGACTCCGGCAAAATCCCGGATTGCCTCGCATAGCGTCAGCGCGGTTTTCAAAAATGAAACTTTCAGCTCTTCCCATCCAAATCCAACAATCCCAATTCCAAACACGCTTGAAATACTATTGAGTAGATCAGCTATGTTTGAATCGGTGAGACCTATTGCTGATTCCAAGTTTTTCCTGAACGGGCCGGCCAAATGTGCCAATAGCTCGCGGAGTAAAAACGATCGTTTGCGTTCGAGCCCGAGTCTTGAGTATACTGATACCAATCCACACGTAACGCGCGCTTGCGACAACATGCCCATTTTCCCAAGTTCCGTGCTATAGACGCTTGAAAGCCAGTTAGAAATCTCGCTAATAGTAGGACTTGAAGGTGTTACGTTACTGTCAATGTGTACATTACGTACCACTGCATTTATTGATGCCGGATTCCAACCACCACCTAGTCTCGCAGTAGTGAGAAGAGAAGCGAGTCGTAGAATTGTCTCGCTGTACACAATCTGAGGCACCGATTCATCAGGGTTCCCTTGAGATTTGCGATAATACCTGAGAACAGCAGCTGTGTTGTCAGATAAAAATTCCAGCAGTTGAGCAACACCCGAGTAGTTTTCCGAGGGATCTGATCCAGATGCCGCTGCAATTGCAGTAAGAGCAATAGGTGGAACGGCAATAGGCATACCAATAAACCCGAGAAGAACCATACACACTGCAATGCCTTCAAGCGCAGATCCCAACCATAAATGATCGCTGGCATTTTTGAGCGTATTTGCAGCTTCTATAAACTCTTTCAACGCATCCTGCCAGTGTCCTGCTACCAAATACATATTTGCGAGATACTTGTGCATTCTGCCCTTTTGCCGTGTTTTCGAGCGATCGCTAAGATTGATTTTCAGGGACCCAGGCGATTTGCGCGAAAGTGTAATTGAAGATGTACTACTCGACGCAGAATGCGATCCAATACGACCCTCTCTATGAGAAAGCATGGGCTTGAAAGCTTTGGACATGGCGGACGGCTGTTTTGTCGGAAGCGGAAAGTCCTGCTCTTTGAGACCAGGGGATTTGAACGGCGCAACTTGTCGGGCAGTAGCAAGAATCGACAATTCCATAAGAAAGCTGGCGGTTATATCGCACATTATAGTATCGAGACTGGTGATTGTCGATATTCTTGATGAAGGGATCATGATGACATCTGGGTTGGTTGAAACCTCGTCTTTCGGTGTGCCGAAAACCAAGATTTTGTGAACCACCGGGCCCGAATACATGCGCCTTAGCTTGACAATACTCTGAGCATAGTACTCTGGATCCGACTTGTAGCTGAATGTCGTGAGCGCAAACACCTATGTGTCTGTGAGGTTAGCCCTGAAAAAAAAAAAGAAGGGGATCAATCTTACGTACACATAAGATTTGTCTCCAGGGCTCGAGATCTTGAAGACCCTTATTTTCCTGATCACTCCAAGAACAGACAAAATCGTAAATAATTTTGCCATTGGGGAATCCTTGGGGACTAAACATGGCTTATTGACGCCGAATTAGCAAAACCGCATGAGTAAAAAACGGGTAGTTTCACAAACATACACTGTTGCGGGCTTTTGTCCGGGGTAACGTCGCCTAGCCTGATCTCAGAGACATGATCTAGCCGGCCTACATAGTTAGTGAACGTTTTTTGTTGGAGCTGATGACCTAATGGACAGACAAAGGCACGGACCCTCGCGGGGACGATGAAGGAGTACGGATCCAAAGGCATTGATGGAGATGAAGACGAAAGAGAAGGAGAGAAAATAAGCGTCGCTGTTTAGGTGGAATAAGAAACTTGTGACTTGGTCTGTCTCGTCGTCAACAGGTTGGAGCTAGAGGGAAGGTCTAAGAAGTAGAAACATTGATGCTGAACTATGTGATAATGGTGTTTTTTACGAGTGAACCTATGCTTTCTTATTCACGTAGTTGATTGCAACTAGCCAGACAGAAGTTTTAATATAGCTCACTTAGTATCAAGAAAGAGAGAGACGGACTAGTTTTGGCTGGTAGCAATTGGGAATAGGTGCATGAAAATTTCTGTCTGTCCCTCCTCCTCCTCCTCGTCATCCACCACCACCATTTACACGATACCATGACCACTAATATCACCGTTCTCATTTCCGGATCTGGAACCAATCTGCAAGCCCTTATTGATGCTAGCGCTCGGGGAGAGTTGGCCGGAGGCAAGATCACCAAAGTGATTTCTTCGTCGCCTACAGCATACGGTTTGGAAAGAGCTGCCAAAGCCGGGATTCCTACTCATGTTCACACTTTGCAATGCGAAGCTTACTACGGAAACATTCCCAAGACCGACAAGGCTGGACGTAAACAGGCTCGTGAGCAATTCAATGCTGACTTGGCCAATTTGGTGCTGAGCGAACCCACCGATCTGGTTGTATGTGCTGGATGGATGCTGATTCTGTCACCTGGATTCCTTGAGCCCTTGGGCAAGGCCAATAAGCCTATTATCAATTTGCATCCTGCGCTTCCTGGCGCCTTTGCTGGAATCAACGCTATTCAAAGGGCTTGGGAGGCTGGCCAAAAGGGCGAGATCTCAAAGGCTGGTGTCATGATTCACAAGGTTATTTTGGAGGTCGACGAAGGAGAGCCTTTGCTTGTTAAGGAGCTTGAGCTTAAGAAGGACGAGACTGTTGAAGAGTACGAGCAGCGGGTCCACGATATCGAGCACATTGCCATTGTCGAGGGTACTGTGAAGGCCATTGGTGAGCTGAAACAGTAAACTCCAAATATGACGAATCATATAGCCGAAATAAACATTATTAGACCTTTGTATCTTTAAATATGCCAGTTTAAGAAACAGATTTTAAATGATAATGTTATTGTTGTTGTAGTTAAAAAAATAATGCTCTTGATACTTTTTTGATTATTTTTTCCGAGGCTAATGTTGATGGAAAACAAATACACTTTTCTTGCAAGTTGTGGCTTCCCCGGACCCCAGATCCGAGGGTCCGACGGGACCAAAGGTCCAGACATAACCGCAGTGAACCGGACTGGCCAACAGACATCACGACAATGTCAACTTGGGTTTCATGGCTAATTCGACCGCAATAACCGCTGCTATTATTACCTCTAGAGGCAAACATCGTTTGTAGAGACAAACGTCTCCTAGAGGAAGGCATCGCCCTTATGTAGAGCCTACCACATCTCCTCTAGAGGCAGGCATCACCTCTCGACTCCGACCTCTCCTCTTGAGGCAGGAATACCCCGACCCAGACATATCGTCCGCGATAAACAGATATCGTCCTTCAAAACAGACATCGCCTCTAGCAGCAGGTATCGCCTTTAGACGGTGGCTTCTCCGCTAGAGGCAGGCATCGCCCCTAGCGTAGAAGCCAGCTGTGCACTTGTTGGCTGGCCTTCTTGCTTGATAGACAACGAATAGCATTCTTGTTTTGAAATTCCCACATACAATCTCTTCAATGAGTCTTTAAAGTTTCACTTTTCCCCATAAGCTTTTTTTTTTCACACCTCCTCGAGAAGACTATTTAAAACACTCAAACGCCTGCCCCAGAATTTCAATCTCCATACCTTTTTCTCCACAACACCACGGACTACGCACCTTGAAACACAACCACAAATGCTCAGAATATCGTCCACCACTACTTCGAGGCTCTCCGCCGTATCTGTGCCTCGCATCAGAGCCTCTGTTGCTCGCTTCCCCACCACATCTGCTGCTACCGCCACCTCGCGGTCGACAGTCCGTCTCAGCAGCGGCCTGAGCAGCACTGCATTGTCATCTAAGACATGGACCAATAGCAGATCCTTCAACTCATCTTCCCAACTGCGTTTCAGTCCTCCATCCTCAAACATCATGGCTCCTCTGACTGTTGACAAGCTTAACGAAAACGTCGTGAATGCCAAATACGCCGTACGGGGTCGGCTCGCGCTTCGTGCCGAAGGGCTTCGTGATCAGCTCAAGTCTGATCCGGGCTCGCTGCCGTTCAAACAGGTCATCAACGCCAATATTGGTAACCCGCAGCAGCTGGATCAAAAGCCACTGACCTTCTTCCGCCAGGTAATGGCGCTGGTTCAGTATCCTGCTCTCATAGATCATCCAGACGCCAAGCTACTTTTCAAGAAGGACGCTATTGAGCGTGCCCGTATTCTCATGGAAGAAATCGGATCGGTTGGCGCATACTCGCATTCCAAGGGCATTCCATACATCAGAAAGGCTGTAGCCGATTTCATTGAAGCGCGCGATGGATACCCTTCTGATCCTGAAAACATTTTCCTTTGTGCTGGCGCCTCCCTCGGCGTCACACAGGTTCTCAACACTCTGTCCACTGGACCCGAATCAGGGTTCCTCATTCCCATTCCCCAGTACCCACTTTACTCTGCCACATTGACTCTGGTCAACGCTTCCATGGTCCAGTATCATCTCGATGAGTCACAGAACTGGGCTACCAATGCCAAGGAAGTCGATGATATTGTCAAAGCATCACAAAAAGAAGGAATCGATCTGAAAGCCATTGTTGTCATCAACCCTGGCAACCCTACTGGTACCGTTATGACCGAAGAGAACATCCGCGAGATCATTGAGGTATCCGCCAAAAACGATTTAGTCATTCTTGCCGACGAAGTGTACCAAGCCAACATCTACGTTGGAGAATTCATCTCGTTCAAGAAAGTTCTACGTAATATGCAGAAGGAGAACCCCGATGGAAAATATGACAATGTTCAGCTCGTTTCCATTCACTCCACCTCCAAGGGCATGCTGGGCGAATGTGGCCAACGTGGTGGTTACATGGAGCTGACTGGCTTCAGTCCTGCTGTTGAAGAAAACATCTACAAACTGGCGTCGATCTCGCTCTGTCCTGTTGTAGCTGGCCAAGTCATGACTGAGTTGATGGTGAATCCTCCCAAGCCCGGTGATGAATCATATGAATCGTTTACCGCTGAATACAATGGCATCTACGACACGCTCAAGAGTCGTGCCAAAACACTCTACGACGCGTTCAAAGTGATGGAGGGCGTCGAGCTTTCCGAGCCTCAAGGTGCCATGTACCTCTTCCCTAAGATCACTCTTCCCAAGCGTGCTATCGAAGCTGCGAAGGCTGAAAATGAGGTCCCCGATGAGCTTTACTGTCTGGAGCTGCTCGAGAAGACTGGTATCTGTGTTATTCCCGGATCAGGATTTGGACAAGAGGAGGGCACCTTCCACTTCCGCACAACCTTCCTGGCGCCGAGTGAAGACTACGCAGACAACTTTGTCAAGTTCCATAAAGAATTCATGGATAGATACAGAGATTAAACTGCTGCAGAGAAGAGTGATTTGCTTTAAAATATAAGAGGAATTGAGAGTAGGCTGTGTAATGTTTTTGATGATGTACTTTAATTTATTTATTTGTCTTCTTTATATCTCAAGTGTACTTCTAGCTATTTGTCACCGACGACTCTGAGTTCTATCATTGTCAAATCACCAATCAAACAATACGTTCATTGGCCCATTCTGTCCCCGTACATCTCCGTGGAAAATTAAGGTTTTATCCACAAAAAACTTTAAAAAAGAGATGTCGCGTGGCTGAAATTTACATGTTAGACCTAAGTCGTAAAGTTCTTGGGGCAAGGGTAAAAATCTAGAACTCCCAACGAAAGGCTTTTTAAACCATTTGGGACTAGATCTCGACAGTAGGAAAAAAAAAAAATATTATGAAAAATCCTTCTTGCAAATCCATTGTTTCTCACATACTCATATCCGTATAGCATACTATTATACGACTGATCTAAAAATGGATTTCCAACATAATCAGCAGCAGCAGCAGCAGCAGCAGCAGCAACAGCAACAACTTGCTACAACTGGTCAAACTGGTGGGTTCTTGATTCCACAGACTGCATGCACAGTTCTCTGTTGCAACTGTGGTGTGCCCATGGACGGAACACAAGGAACAGTGATGTGTGGTGACTGTATCAAGCGGACATGCGATATTACTACAGAGATTCCTCGTGAAGCCAATGTCACCTTCTGCAGAAACTGTGAGCGTTTCCTGCAGCCCCCAAATCAGTGGATCGCCGCCCAGCCAGAAAGTAGAGAGCTTTTGGCTCTTTGTCTGAGGCGACTCAAGGGTCTGGCAAAGGTCAGACTGGTCGATGCAAAGTTCATCTGGACCGAACCACATTCCAGAAGAATCAAAATCAAACTCACTGTTCAGGGCGAAGCTATTCATAATACTCTGATTCAGCAGAGTTTCGAAGTCGAGTACGTCGTGGTCGCCACTCAGTGTCCCGACTGTGCAAAGTCATTCACTGTTAACACATGGCGTGCTAATGTTCAAATCCGTCAAAAGGTTCCTCACAAGCGTACTTTCCTGTATCTTGAACAGCTTATCTTGAAACACAACGCACACTTGGATACCATTTCCATTAAGGAAAACCGTGATGGTCTTGATTTCTACTACAACCAACGTAACCATGCGCTGAAAATGATTGATTTCCTTTCCGCAGTGGCTCCCGTTAAATACAAAAGATCAGAAGAGTTGATCTCCATGGACACACACACAGCCGTCAAAAGTTACAAATTCTCCTACTCAGTTGAAATTGTGCCCGTTTGTCGTGACGACCTCGTCGTTCTTCCTCGCCAACTGGCCCAATCTCTTGGAAACATTTCTCAAGTTGTTCTCTGTAACAAGGTCACACAAAATCTCCAATTCCTTGATCCCAATACCCTTGAAACCGCAGAGCTTTCTGCTCCCATCTACTGGAGAGCGCCATTCTACTCGCTTGCCAACTCATCTCAGCTTGTTGAATTCTTCATCATTCACATCGAGCCTCTTGGTCCCATGAAGGGCAAGTACGCCTTGGCAGATGTTCAAGTTGCACGTCTCTCCGATCTCAACCAAAACTCAAACACACATATTCTGCGTACTCACTTGGGTGGAATCCTGAAACCAGGCGACACTGCATGGGGTTACTACCTCGCCAACTCCAATTTCAACAATGATGATTGGGATGCGCTACGCGCCGGTGCTCAGCCCGATGTCGTCCTTGTCAAGAAATCATACCCCAACAAACGTAGAAATCGTGGAAGAAACTGGAAGCTTAAGCGTATGGCTAAGGAACACAACATTGAAGATGATGCTCGTGCCACCAAGACCGATATTGCCCGTGTCGAACAAGATTACGAAATGTTCTTGCAAGAATTGGAAGAGGATCAAGAGCTCAGAACAACTGTCAACTTGTATAAGAAGGTTGCTCCACAAGAACAACCAAGCATTGACGAGGCCGAAATGGCTGTTGATGAACCTGCCGGTCCTGCTGCTCCTCAAGTCAATTTGGACGAATTGTTGGACGATTTCGAGGAAATGAATATGAATGAGTAGTTTATGTAAACGCTTCAATGATGATAGAGTTATTCAATGTTTGATTATTTTTTCTAAATTATACAATCTTTGGCCAGGTTCATGTCTACACGAATTGCCATATCATTTACTTAAACATTACAGACAATATAGATCTAAAAAGTAATTACAAGAAAATCAACATGATGGATATTTTGACGTTAGCTGCAATGAAACAATTCGTTAATTTGCCAATGTGTTTGCCGAATTAAACTTGATTCCTGCTTCGTCAAGAATTTTTCTCAGTGTTTCGCCGGTTGGATCACCCAAACATATGAATCGACACACTTCTCGACACAGATCCCACATCTTCTTTTCGTATCCGAGCTTCAACAACAGCTTTGCACTTTCATTTGACATCAGATCCATGCTGTGTAACACCAACAGATATCCTGATGCGGTTGAAAGTTTGTTTTTTTCAATACATTGATCGAACAGAAGTTGAGGAGACCCAATCCGATCAAACAGCAAAGGCCAGTATTTAAGCTCTGTTTTCCGTACACATCCCAGAATCACATCGAGGTATTGAGGAAAGCTAGATATCACCGTCACGGCTTCTGCCAAAATATCTTTCTTATTGCCATTCATATCTCCCATGATTTGCCTATCCCCTGTAGCCACAGAGTCCAGCACACGATACAAAAACAGCTCCAAGATATGGCCGAAGTAGCTTAGGTATCTAAATCCACTAGCTACTGTTAGCGTCAAACAACTATCTTCCTCTGTAAGGAACTCTTCAAGAATATATGGTGCAAACAACTGTGCTCCAGTCCACATTTTAAAGTATGTGAATCCACCATTCCGTGCACCAACAGCGTCGCAGTCAATGCCCATCAAGATACCTTTTTCTGGCATCATTGTCAATGGGTAAAGCTCAGTTGGTACAGATACGCCAGGGTAAGCCAGTCCCGATGGCCACACAATTACCTTTTGCCCATCAAAAGCCCATATCAGATTCTTCAACGCTCCTCTACCAGGAGTGACTGAAAAGTATTCAATATGCGAGTGTAAAAGCTTGTATTTGTAGCTCATCCGAGCATCAGTGTTTCGAGGGGTCAAAGATATCAGCATGCCGTCAATTAGCAACAGTATATCGCATTCATCAACCAAAAATTGGTTTTTGTAATTATCTTGCTTGGGCAGACAGTTTATAGATCTGACTCGAGCTGGAGAATGTATCACACCTGTAAACGAAATATCTGTAATGAGTTCTAGAGAGACATCTTGATTATCTGAGATTTCAATTCGGAATTGTAAAAGCTGATTGGCATTGGTGTACACCATCAATGAGTCGTTTGCAATAAAAATGTTAATAACTGTAGCATCGATTTCTTCCGAATGCAGCAATGCCTGACTATCCAGTTCTGTTTCACGGTTATACAATTGAATTTCATGACTTGTCTCTGTATCGACTGCAATAATGATGATGTTGTCGTACCATAGAATTCCTCCTCTAACGCTGAATTCTCGTTCTATATCTTCTTCCACAAACTGCTTCCAATGGCCACTGTATAAACTGTAATGTGTGAGACCTCTGAGCCCGGCTACAGCAACGTACATTCCATCTTTCGACGATGACACATATTTTATTGGCCAGTTCTCTGCGATGTAGCTTGCTGGTATCGGCACAGATAGCCATAGCAGTGCATCTTTATCAATTGTTGTCAAGTCTGATTGTTCTTGACCACGGTAAAGCATGACTTTGGCATCTTTGTACAACACAGGACGGTTCATGTTATCGACATTGAAGTTGCCGGAAGCGTTCCATTTCAGAATATCTATCATCCAAACCGTGTCGTTTACTTTGGGAATCATGTAAATGGTATCAGATGAAAATGACCATATAGCCGATTGAACACCTCCTAACCAAGGTTCCTTTTCTGAAGAACTCAGGTAAGAAGACGAGGTAAGCGTTCCAAAGACTGAAAATGTTGCCCATTCATTTTTGTATCCCACAAACCAGCCATAACCATCGCCAGATGCTGAGATAGTGACAACCTTACCAACAGAATTGGTGGGAGGCTCCAGTACTTTAATTAAAGGGACGTTTCCAGAGTAGTCTTTGACATTGTATAAATAGACATGACCAGAAGATGTACCAACTGCAATAAGACTGAATCGAGCGTTGACGTTAGAAATGACACCAGTCGCTTTGTGAAACTTGTGACCTTGAAATGTACCTGCCGAATCCATGGTCACGGCCCACACATTTCCTGAGGCCATAGTCCAAGAAAACAAACCCATTGCTTTGCTCCACGACATATCAACAACTCCCGAAAAGTCGTCAAGCCATGGCAAACTACTGAATAAAATAACCGATGCCACTTGTGTGCTCCATTTGACCAGTTGCGCGGCCGGCGGAGATTTTGTAAGTACCAAAAGGTCGTTGTCTAAAGCCATTGCACCAGCAATCCCAGAGTCCAGTCGTATTACCATTTTAAATTGAACTCCTAACTCTCTAATACCAATCGCCTCTCCAGGTCCCGGGAACGCAGTTGCAATGGTTTGACCTTCGTACACAAATAATGGCGAGTTGTCGGCGTATGTGAATACCCCTAGTTCCTTGGTAGACTCTCCTAGCACGGCAAACGTTAAGACACATGCTTTTGTAGTAGTGACGGCAATAACTCCACAGTCTGGACGTATAAGAACTGTAGAATTCTCACCGTATTTTTCAAGTGAAGCCTTTGATCGCACGTACACAAGCACCGGACATAAAGGCTTTGGCCTATACAGATAGAGACCACGATGTGTCAGAAACGTGATCAGATATCCGGGCTTGGAGATTTCGAGGGACAAGATAGTATTGTCCCGAGGCTCTGGCTCTGGTATCGGCGGTAATGTTATAGCATTAGGAGTACCTGACGGCCAGATCATCGTGTGCGAGTATGGTCTTTGAATCTAACGACGAGTTTTTCCTCCAGCTTTCTAGTCTAAAAAGAGAGCGCGATGTGCAGGCGGGAAAAGGGGCATGGGCTGCCGTAGCTGGCTTGACAGCCCTAGCCCTTTGCTACGGGAGAGACAAATATTATAAGGACGATTAGCACTGAAACTAGCATAATTTGGTAGATAATAGGCACGTAATTAGTTATGAAATTAGGGACTGTTTTCTTGTAATTTTTGCTATCGCGTAAACTTACACTGAGTCAGTGGCTGAGGCCGCTGTTTCAGGATTCCCAACTGTCCCTGTTTATCTACCAATCTCTCAACCAGTCCCCAAACACAATCATCAACACAGAAACCAATTGGATACAAACAATGACTGATTCTTGCGCAGCATTTGAAGTTCCATTCAATGCCAACTTCTACTTTTCGCTGCAACTTACAATCGGTATTTTTGCGTCCTACGTCCCACAATATGTGACCATTATTCGCAGAAAGACTTCGGAGGGTATTTCACCATACTTTCTACTTCTAGGAATCATCTCCGGAACCTGTGCAGTTTTCAACGTTTTGCTAGTGTCTGGCCGGGTATACAGTTGTTGCAGCCAAATCGTAAGTGTCTATGCGCTATATGGCTTTTACCACCTTGATTTCAGTATCAATGGCTAACTCGTCAAGACTTCAGGCCAATGCTTCTCGGCATCGTTAGGGATCGTTCAAATCGTTGTACAAGCGATTTCTTCTGCACTGATGTAAGTACAGTTTATCGCGCCTTTATGTCTTACCAACACTAACCTTACAATGAGCATCGTGTTTGCCCTGATATACACATATGGGCAAGTATTGGAACCCAGAGAAGAATACTACAAGCTTGTTAAGGTGGGCCAGATCTGTTTATCGTATTTTATAGTAGGGTCCGCCATCAGCACCTATGTTTACACCAAGAAACCTGGCTCTATTGGTACCGTTGCTGACATTTTCGGCATACTGGGGTCAGTATTTGCTGCTCTACAGTATTTCCCACAAATCTACACAACCCTACATCTTCAACACGCCGGATCTTTAAGTATTCCAATGATGTGTTTACAAACGCCCGGTGGTTTTGCTTGGTCTCTTAGTTTGGCCTTCCGCGATACCGTCAAATGGAGCTCATGGATGCCCTATTTTACATCCGCCTGTCTTCAAGGAATTCTCTTGATAATCGCAGTTTATTTCGAAGTACGGAACAAGAGAAGAGCAAAGAGATTAGCTCTTGAATCTACAAATGCGGATGCTTCGGAATCCACAGAAACATCACCGTTAATATCAGCTTAGTTCAATTTGATAAAAAAACCCGTTCTATAATATAATTGCTACATGTGATAATGAAATTTAAACACTGATAGTCTTCCACACACAGAAGTTGTCACTACTGGTTGTGATAAGAGCACCAGGAATTTGTTTATGCCAGTGTACTTCCTTAGTGTTGACTTGTTGATGTCCAAACAAGTATTGTGGTGGGAACACATTAAGTTCTCCGTAGGTTTGTTGTTGCTGCTTGATTTCTTCATCATCAGCCTCCACAGCAAGATCCCATAGTGTCACACTTCCATCTTCGGATGCTACGGCAACAGTAGAGTCTTCAGTAGGATGGAACTCAATAGAGGTGATAGCCTTCTTGTGGAAATCAAAACCGGCAACAGGGCTAGGAGCAGCATTAGGCTTGAATGAACGCAAATCCCATACTCCCCAGTATCCGTCGTCGTGGCCACTGGCTAAAAGGTAGTTGACCTTGGGGTTCCATGACATAACGTTAACGTCTGTGTTACTGGCCTTAACGGACAATGCTGGTTGATGCTTTTTGCTTCTAATATCCCAGATACGGATGAATCCATCAGTACCACAACTGGCGAAAACGGTTTGTTCCGACTTACTCCATTGAATTTCCTCAACACTACCTTCATGTCCTTCAAAGGGTGTTCTGTCTGTAGTCCAACTGCTTTGTCCTCTGTTGGTAAGATGAATTCTACCAGTAACATCACCAGTAAGCAGCGATCCTGTGGGTATCAGAGGGGACCAATCCACAGCATAACCTTCCATTCTTCCGTGAACATTGATGGTATGAACCGGTCTGTTCATTTGCTTGGTAATAACTGTTCCGGGGGTATCGAAAGAGCGGAAATGGGAGCTCACATCCCAAATGAAAACTTCGCCGCCTTCAGACATGGAGGCAGTAAGGTATTGACCAGTTTGACGAGCAAACGGAGAGACTCTAATGCGGTTTGTGGTGTAGGGAGTAGGAAGAGACTTGTACTCCAGAATGGGGTCTGAATCATAACTATCATCATCGAGATCTTCTTCGTCATCGTCTCTAACTAATGTCTTAGCCAAAGAGCTCATCTTCATAACCATGATCTTATTGTCCTTTGCCTTCTCAGCTTGGGATCCAGTCACAACGTAAGTTGAGTGGGGGAAGGACCGTCTCTCATCCCCAAGATTGTCCTCAAGAATATCGAAAGACAAACATGGCCAGTCAACATTCATCCAATGAAGCATTTCGTATGTACTGGGATCAGCCTCCAAGACCTCATCGGGCTTCAACTCGGTAACACCTGGAATATAGACTTGAGGTTGATTTTTGGCCTTAGCTTGAGTTATAGTTTCAACAGCAGCGTCTTCCTGGATAGCTTGTAAAGCTCTAGATTGCGAGCCCTCAACGAATTGTTCCAATTTGTCTTCATCCTGAATGTTTTCTTCGTCTTCGTCACCAGCTTCGAAAATTTCTTCTTCGCTCTCAAAATCGTCTCCATAAGGGTCTTCAAATTCCATTTCCTCCTCTACAGGATCGACTTCCATCGCGCTAGCCGTATCATTGTAGTCGTGCTTAGCCGATGTATTTCGGCCGTGTTCTTGTTCTTCGGCAGGTCTTTTAGACATTATTGCAGTAGTAGATAATGTTTAACCGTTTCGTTAAAAGCGTTATGGCCCGACGCAAAGTTGGAAAAAAATTTGAAAAACGTTAAAATGAACTGGTTCCTCCCAATTTCACTCCTAAACAGCCGTGTAAAGGGTAAGGGTTGTGATTTGACATAACAGCTTCATTTCTAGCTCAACAATGCGTTCCACTTCTCTATCAACTATATTGAAACGTTCAGCATGGTCGAATACAAGAGCTTCCTAGACATGCCTGCGCCCGCAGGTTATGTTCCGGGACTGGGAAGAGGTGCCATGGGATTCACAACTCGATCAGATATTGGACCTGCGCGCTCTGGCATTGCCGGTGAAGCCCTCAAGGCTGCTGCTCAAGCACCTAAAGATGATAATGAGGAGGATGATGCGGACGAGAAGCAAGAAGAGCGATTCCAAGATCCTGAGAACGATACCGGTTTGTTTTCATTGAATTCTATTTTTGATCCTGAAGACGAGGAAGCTGACTCAATCTACAGTGAGATTGATAAACGGATGGAGGAGCGACGTAAAACACAGCGGGAGGCCCATGAGAAAGAGATAGAGGATGAGTACAAGAAAAAGAATCCACAAATTTCGGACCAATTTTCAGATCTGAAACGGGACTTGGGCTCTGTATCAGCTGAACAATGGGCCAATCTCCCTGACGTCGGAGATCTTACACGAAAGAATAAGCGTCAGAAGCGCGATATGGAACAAAGATTTTATGCAGTGCCTGATACTGTTCTTGCCTCCGTGGCTACGCAGGACGCAGTTTCATCTTCAATTGATCCGGGCGATTCTAATGGTACAACTACAGATTTCAGGTCTATTTCTATGGCCAGAGATAAAATGCTTAGTCTCAAACTAGACCAATTTCAGACACCAGGTTCTACCAACAAGAGCAATACTTCAGACGACTCATCTCAGTTTAAAAACATAGATCCGAACGGATATCTTACTTCTATGGTTCCTTCTGCTACCGATGTTGGCGATATCCGCCGAGTGCGACCCTTGTTGGAATCCTTGGTCAAGACAGACCCCAAAGAGCCCAGAGGTTGGATTGGATTGGCCCGTCTAGAAGAAATAGCTCAAAGAAAACAGAAAGCTCGCAAAATTATTCAACAAGGATGCGAAAACTGTTCTAAAAATGAAGACGTTTGGATTGAAAATATGCGATTGAACATAAAATCGGATGCAAAGATCATTGCTGCCAACGCGGTTCAATACATTCCGCAAAGCATAAACATTTGGCTGGCAGCAAGCGAGCTTGAAGATGATATTAACTCAAAGAAACGTGTACTACAAAAAGCTTTGGAGATGAACCCCACGAGTGATACACTTTGGCGAGCCGCAGTGAATTTAGAAGATGACGAAGAAGATGCGAAATTGATGCTATCACAGGCTGTCGAACTGGTTCCATTATCTGAAGATCTTTGGCTGGCGCTTGCACACCTTGAAAAACCAGAGAAATCCAGAAAAGTGCTTAACAAAGCCAGAAAGGCCATTCGGACCTCTCGGGCTATTTGGATTGCAGCTTCTCGTTTGGAAGAACAAGACAACGGCACCTCGGAGAAAGTTTACAAACGAATGGAGCGTGGTGTCAAAGAACTCGAAATGGTTGGAGCCTTACCCGAACGTGTGCAATGGATTCAAGATGCGGAGCAGTGTGAATCAGAAGGTGCGTTACTCACCTGTCATGCTATCATTAAAGCTACGCTGGGTCAAGGGTTAGAAGAGGAAGATCGAAAGGCGATATGGCTAGAAGATGGTAAAGAATGTGTCCGAAAGGGATCTTATGAAACTGCTAGGGCAATTTATGCCTACGCACTTCAGGTGTTTACTGACTCCAAATCATTGTGGCTTGCCACATGCCAGTTGGAAAAACATCACGGAACTAAGGATGCTTTATGGGAAATATTGGAGCGGGCTGTTACGGCTTGTCCTCATACTGAAACCTTTTGGTTGATGTACGCTAAAGAGAAATCTTTAACTGGGGATGTTTCAGGAGCTCAAGATATTCTAATGCGTGCTTTTGATCTAAATCCATATAGCGAAAACATTTGGCTTTCTGCCGTTGACATGGAAGCTGAAAATAAAAGCTATGATATGGCTCGTAAGCTACTGCAAAGAGCACGACAAGAAGCTGATACAGAAAAGGTTTGGATCAAGTCTGTTTCTTTGGAAAGATGTTTAAAAGACAACGATGCTGCCTTGTCTCTAGTGACACAAGCTTTAGATAAATATCCAAAGAGCTCCAAACTATGGATGCAAAAGGGTCAAATATACGAAAACACATCTGAACCACAAAAAGCAGGGCAATCTTACTACTCCGGAACTAAGGCGTGTCCTGATTCTGTTTCGCTATGGATACTCTTGGCTAAACTTGAAATTTCTGAGGGCGTTGTTATTCGTGCTCGTTCAACTTTAGATAAAGCATCTATATTGAATCCTGAAAATGAGTTATTATGGGTAGAAAGAATAAGGTTAGAAGTCAATGAAGGAAATCTTTCACAAGCAGGTTCTCTTGTGGCCAGAGCTTTACAAGAGTGTCCTACATCCGGTTTGATTTGGTCAGAACAGATATGGCTAACTCCTAAACTTCAACGAAAGACCAGAATCCTGGAAGGTGTCAAAGCTTGCGAAAATGACGCTTACATCCTTATCACTGTCGGTAGAGATTTTTGGCATAACAACAAGATATCAAAGGCCAGAAATTGGTTTGAGCGTGCAATCAAAAGTGATCCCGACAACGGCGACGGGTGGATCTGGCTATATAAACTTTTGAATTCTAGTGCAAAGCAAGATCTTCCTTCTACAGTCGACAATTTCAAAATTGCTGAGCCTCACCATGGAATGATTTGGCCCAAAATATTCAAAGATCCAAAAAATTTTGGTTTGGAAAGAGTCGAGCTTCTAAAGTTAGCATCTGATTCAGTCAAGTTGTAGATGGCTTCAGTTTTATGGGGGTTTATAATAGGATTTCTTGTAATATGTACAGCCTGATCTATAGCTAGTTGCTTTTAAGCGTTTTTATTATAGATATTCATTATGTACATAGATTGTTGTGTTCATGTATAACATGAGTAATACAATGTGGGTTTCGCTTATATGCAATATTTTTAATTTTATGTTTCCAGAACATCTTCTGAACCGCTCTCAATCATGAAATGTACTCATATTTTTGAACACGTTCGGAAATACTCAAATCCTCGATTAAGTACTATCTGTATAGACGCTGAATTATACAGAAATCCAAGTAAAAATATACAACGCAGAGCAATGCGGACCTTTTACAAATGTGTATTTACAATCAAAGATCTCTAGTTGCTAGCATACAGCCTTTTGTTCTCATTTGAGTTGATCAAACACCATACTTGAAATTATGAAATAAAACACTGCTTTCACATTGCCATACATAGTATAAACGTATAAGCACAAAATCTTAGAATTGACCAAGACATCTTTTTTACAACGCTTTTTAAAGTAGTCTTTGCTTAAACTAAAGACTCTACATATTTACGTCGTTGTTCAAATCAGTTGTTTTGTAGTAAGGGCGACACTTCAACATTGAAGCGCAAATCTATTTTAAATCAAAACAATAGACCTAACAATTGCACAACATTGCTAAAAAGCTAATTTTTTCAGATAACAATAACAAGGACAAGTGTTTGGCCGCCGTATTGAATTGAGTGAATTTATAGCTTTTTGCTGGGATGTATCCCTCATAGATTTGTGCACGTTACGTTTCAGAGGTACACTTGATGGAGTATTTTGTATCGCGATGAATCGAGATAGCAAAAAATATTACAACGTTTGAAATGAAGTTGCATATTTTAAGCAGATGTTGTTCAAAAAGATGTTTTAGAAACGCATTGTTTACATTTGCAAGAGATTCCCAAGTAGCGGTTGCAGACCAATGATATGGTGGCAATTGTTCCAATGAACGCCGGATTAGGAAATATTACAATTACACAAAATATTGCCAACCGCTGAACTCGTATAAACACATCCCTAGTTAGAAAGCAAACTTGACTACCAAACAACTATCCAAGGATTCAGGAGAGTTTTATGTCATTAACAAAACACACACTTCACAATCCCAAACTTGGAATATGCCGATGCTACAATATGGATGCCTGGAACATCTAGGTGTGTGTAGCAAATCATAGATGTAACAGCATACGACAATCAAAGAAGACTAGAACGAAACTTGAGATTCAAAAAACAACAGCTAGTCTTTTCGTATGGCTAAAATAGTTTACAGCTGTTGATTTTGCTTGGCTTTAGTTTCAGGATAGTTCGATGATAATCCTTTTTGAGATTAATATACCGACTACAATGTATACTACAATGAATTCAAAAATAGAAAATGAAAAATAAAGATATCTGAAACTATTGCAAAATGAGGCTTGTAACAACTATTTTTTTCGCCAGCATCAAGTTTTTCGGTATTATAGGTATAAAAACAGCAACACTTCGTCTTTTATTGTCTCGTTTTCTTTAGCATTATCATTTGAACCAATATCAACACACTGATAATATTGATTCAACCCATCAAGCCATTAGACTTTATCAAAACGTGATTGAATCAGTAGAATGAAATTTACAGTTTTAGCATTGTCGACACTGCTGTTATGGACTAAGTCAAGCCTAGGGTCAACTTTAACGTGCCCTTCACCTCCTGAAAAATGTACAGTACTCACATCTAGTGGGTATCTTTCAGGCGATTGCAGCAACCCGAATGTCAACAAATGGCTTGGAGTCCCATACGCCGAACCTCCAATCAACGACTTGCGATTCAAAAATCCCGTGGCTTTCGAAAGAGGATTTAGCACTAAGATTGACGCAACAAAACTCTCTCGTGTATGCCCACAACTCGGCAAAAATTACTCAGAGGATTGCTTAAATTTGAATGTTTGGGCACCAAAAACAAAGGGTAACAAACCTGTAATGTTTTGGATCCACGGAGGCTCTAATTATCTTGGAGGCTCTGATGATCCTGTCACAGATGGAACCAAATTCGCCGAACAGGAAAACGTTATTGTTGTATCTTTCAACTACAGATTAGGAATTTTGGGATACTTTGATGATGGAAAGAACACCAACTTTGCGCTTAAAGATACATTGATGGCACTCCGATGGGTCAAAAAGAACATCCATATATTTGGTGGAGATAGTTCCAAAATAACAGTTTTTGGATCCAGCTCCGGTGGCGCTTCAATTCGTGCTCTGTTGTCTTCTCGTAAAGCATCTGGACTCATCAATAATGCTATCCTCGAGTCAGACCCACAAAATTTTGGATTTACAAACAGATCTGCTTCTATCAATCGAGTAAGCGAGATTTCAAAAAACTATCTGGGATGCACCGATTTCAAATGTGTGAAGTCCAAAAGTGTTGAAGAAATTCTACAAGCAGAGTACCAAGTCATTACTTCACCTAGTATCCCAAGCTCTTTGAACAAGGCCTATTTTTATGGACCAGTACTAGACAACGATATTCTAACAAAAGATTACGGTCTGGCTTTGATGGATGGAACTCTTGCTAACAAAGTTGATACCATAGTGGGGTTCACTAACTACGAAGCTGGTGCTACTATTAATGTAATTGCTTCATCCGAGATTCCTTACAACGAGTATTATGCTCCATACATGTTTGGATTTATTGAGAAAAACATTGCAGAACAACTTATCCAAGCCAGTCCAGCTTTCACTAGCATGCTGAGCTCTTCAGATCCTGACCGTGTCCGTCAACAGCTTGTATATACTGGAACAACGTATTTCTGGACATGCCCTATTCAGTTCAATGCAATCAATGCTGCCGCGTCCGGAGTCAAAACATTCGTTTATCAAATGACTAAGGGTCTTCAGTATCCTTCAAACACACAATTTCCTCTCTGCAATGGTAAAGTTTGTCATCAAGATGAACTTTATCTTGTTTTTGGAACCGACTCATCTATGACTGATGAGCAAAAAAAGCTAAGTGCAAATATCCAAAAAAGATGGGCCAACTTTGCTCGAAATGGCGACCCAAATTTCCAAAAAGGAAAAAACTGGGCACCGGTTGCTTCATTGAGCTCACTTAATGTATTGTTGATCGCAGAGGACAAGACTGTAGCTGGAGTTTCGTTGGATGTGTGCAAAGCAATTAGCAAAAAGCCGGGATATAGTTTTCAAAGATATTCCTCAAACTAATCGTTTTTAATCAAGATGTCATTGCAATAAGTGTAATTAGAATAGAATCATAATATAGAGAACACAGAAATACAACTTATTTATTAAATGATGCCTAGTGTGATCACTAAAATACAATCAAGAGCTTTTCCGACATTGTGTTCACCCTAGATCGAAACTCTGACAATACTTACAAAGCGTCGAGATATAGCCAATAAGACTGGCATCCTTTTTCAAATTGAATAATCCTTCAAAGCTCCAGAGGCTTGTTTACCGCAATTACTCACGCGTCGGACCCGCCATAATAATAATAAATGGCATCACTTAAGATTGTTATACTAATGAGCCAAATGTTCAGTAATTGACTTTTGATTCGTTGCCTCTCTGAATTACTAGATGCTCTTGAAAAATTAGAATTGCTTAGAGATAGTGCATCAAATTTGCAAAAGTCGAACATCACGGTTTGATGCAAACTACCCGGCATAGCGACTTCAGTGCAGGGAAATTCAAAACACAAGAATATTTATGAATGACAATTGACATAAATGTTGTAATAGAAAAATATTTTATTAGATCAATCTGTGTAATGTGTTCATTGATGTTTGTATTAAAATGCTATATCACTGTTGTATCAAACTTGAGGGTTGAAGTCTTCACTTCCAACATAAAATATAAGCGACTTGGCCCCAATTATCATCAGACACAAAAAGCTGAATGACTCTGTCAATATATGTCAAAAGCTTTCCAATTACTCTCTTCCTTTCATTTGTTTGAGAGCACTTCTACTGCGAAGCGTTCAAAATGTTGAGGCGTAAATAATTTCAATTACTTGCATATTTTTTAGGGGCGCTTTAATCATGAAACTAATTTAGCAAACCCAAATTTCCAACAGCAGAAATTCAAATTGAATTTAATTTCACCTTTAGATATATATTACATGTAAACCCAAAAAATCTTATTGTTTTCTGAAATCTAAATAAAGAAGTCGAAACTACCTAAATACAAACCAGATTCTAGGTAAAAAACTATTACGCTCCCGGAAACATATACTATCTTTTGTATATTTGCCTAAAATGCCCGTCACAATTCTTGTTCCTGAAATACTTGAGATTATAGTGTTTTACAGCACTCAATACTCGGATATCGATCACTATGATAGAGCAATGCGCACATATCAAGTATGTCACGAAAAGCGTAGAGATGCAACTTGGAGCCTCGCTTTACTTAATCTTCGACTGGTTTGCAAAGCTTTTAAAGAAATGATTGATAGAATAATGTACAGGGCTACTTGTTTTGTTGATAGCTCAAGAAAACATCTGGTTCCAATGTATGGTGCAAACCGCTTCCTTGATTTTCTCTGTGTCACAAGACTTCCAGATAGTGCAATGAAGTATATAGTTTCCCTGATATGCTGCCAGATACCCAGTAGCTCTAGATCCAAATCATTTGAATGGATTGGCGGTATGACCCAAAAAACACTTCCGCGACTCGAGGTTTTGACGTTTATTGTTGCAACCGATACGCCAGAAAACCTTGCGATGCAAAAGATCATTGATTTTACAGCTACAAAACCAGATATAAGAATATGTGTGACATACAAAAATCCGCAGACAAACGACATTTCAGAGCCAACGTTTACCAATGCCGAAAATGTGTGCGACAAAATTGTGAAACTGGTTATTTTTGCAAATGATATTGACAGATACACTCACGAGCCTCTTGGGTTCTTCAGACGCATGCCAAAACTAAAAAATCTGGAGGTATATACGCACTACAACGCAGATTTGGGGCTTACAGATACTCCTGCTGTTTTATCACTAGAGGAGGGTACTTTCAGACGTCTTAGAATTTCTGGGGGTACAATGAATCGTACGGTTATCAGAATCCCCACTACGGTTGTTGAGCTAGACATGGATTCTGGTTACTATCTTAGACAATTGCGATCAGATGACCCACAGATTTCGCACATCACTGAATTACGTTTTTCAATTTGTGATATTTCGCTAAACGATTTAGAGGAGTTAGTAATGCCTAGTATCGCTAACCGTTTTACGAACCTGTCTACATTTCGCCTCAACATGTACAGCATAATTCGGAATCACAGAAAACTTCAATTGCCCTTTTTGGAATATCTTCTAAAAGTGAATCCGTGTATTACGGAATTGGCACTGGAAAACATTGATCTTCGAATAGTCTTTTCTACAATCCCTTGTATCAGCCGAAACATTCGCATACTTCAAATTACACCACCAAGTAGTTCTAGTACATCCTATCAAACTATTGAACTACTTGACATAATTATGAACCAATCGCGACATCTAAAACAAGTTGAGTTCCCTATTGCAAACTTGAATTTTGGGCAAATGTGTGATAGAATTTTCCGTGAGACTGGATCATCAAGACAAGCGCCTTTTTTATGGCCGCCATCCCTTACCGAGTATCGTAATAATGCTTCTTGTCACGGATGCTCAGACAATCGTTTGATTCAGAACGAACATATTGACAAATTATTTAGGACAGACGAACTACGACAAAAGTTTCGAATCGAAATGTGCGATTACAGTAGATTTTATTCAATAATCATCAATGACTTCAAAAATCATATTGGGAGTATCGATGTTTTCGATATACATGAACTTCGAATGGAATTAGACAGGATGTGCTACTATGTGTAACCAACTGAGGGTAAGACATATTGCTTTGTACATGAAGTCTTCATAGAATGCATATTTTACGAGATTCAATACCATTTGCTTTGTATTTGAAAGCGTATGTACATTTCGGCAAATCTGGCAATTTTCTCGAGATCAGCCAGATAGTTTTTTGGATATCAACGTTTGTGTACACACTTCCGAACTTCCCGACACGAGTCACAAGGTGAATCAAGAGGGCCCAACTGCGTTTGTACAACACACGTTTTGCAATTATAATAATATTACGTTTTCTTTTAATCAAGCGACGTTTGTGGGTCTCTGATTGTGTTCACCAGACCAGTGCCAACAAAGGTGGGAGTGCAAACCGCTGGGCAAACCGTGTTTTACGAGTACGGTTAACACGTGGTTAAGATCTCTTTAGAATCTGAGCTCAAATGTACAAGATGAACCTTGAGTCTTGCGTGCGTTTTGATGTCCGGTAACGGTCAAAAAGCAAACGCAATTTCTCTTGCTGCATGCAGGAGTGCTCGTTTCTGGTGTAGTGTACAAAATTCTCATTCGGAATTATCGGCCGATGCAGATTTGTGTAAAGCAGAGTCAGAGCGTGTTTGCTGGTTAAAAACCCCGATTCAAAACAGAGAAATGGGAGGAAAATAATAATAAAAAAAAAAGCCAAGTTTTTGAATGCGCATCGGCATCCATAATTCCAATCTTTTGAATTCCTTTCGCAGTAAGCGTACGCTTGCGCTAGTGCAGGGGGTGATACAGGATAAAACGTCGGGTGCGATTACAGATGGCGCGGTTTAGACGTATTTTACGAACTTTCAATATCCTATTATATCAGAGTGATATGAAAGCTATAATATGTATAAACGAATACTGAGTTGGCTCAATTTTGAAATAGGGGTAAGAGCAGCTAACTCCCCAGCTCAGTTAAACAGTTCAAATAAAATATCTGAGTTTTGATATCGTAATCTTGGGGACCCATTACGTGTTTCAGACATGTAAAATGTATTTGATAATAGTTCTTGCTTCAAGTGCCACTTCATTATATCGACGCAGTTTGGCTTAAAATTGACAGAATTTAAAAGAAAATAACTTTTCAAAACTATCAAATACTATAAGCGCTACAATTCTATAACTATTAGCGATTGACTCACATACAAGCAATAAAAATATTCTTGATAAATATGATGAGCTCAAAATCAGAAATCACTATTTATTTTTCGTACCATATTGAATCGCTAATTTCATGACATTTAAACCATAAAATACGAAACGATACATTTCGTTTACGCATTCAGAAGGGTGTCTCATGGATGCCATGTACTGCTGTTGGGCTAGCGCACCCTGCATAGTAACAGTATTTGTACTTTTTGGGCCAAGAGCTTTGACTTACAACAGCTGCGACATTCAAGCATTATAGGAAAGAATAGAACATTAGAAATACGCAACGACAATGCTTCATGATAGCTTCCAATAATTACCACAGACATCATGAGGGCAATCAATCCCAAACTCGACTACGCCAACCAATTGTGTACAAGAATTGATTCTGAACGTATGGCCATCCTATGAATTTAATCAACAAAACGCACCAAGATTGGATTAAACTTGGTAATAAAAATTCTGAGCCAAACTTTGCATTTATTACATGTCGTTTTCTGGACAGTTTTGAGTCATTCATGAACTTAATCCATGACTAAAAAAATGAAATAGAGTAAAGTCTTTCAATAACTGAAATTAAAAATTTAGTCCAACACATCAAATCTACCATCCTTTTCAGGTAAAAGCATAAATAAACATTGAGTTGTCATCAATACTTGTGTTTGACTAATTTAGCCTCGCCAGTTCCATCCAACCGTTTCTGTTTCGCACATTCGTTTCGGTCAATTTCACGAGTCTACTATAGGTTTATCGTCTTCTGGAACTGTGCACTAGTATGTTTTGAGACTTGTATAAGGAGTATCATATCAAATACACATCTACTCATATCATAGCTCTTATTATTTTACCAAGATGCAATGTTTCACATCAAGCTTCAAACCTTCAATCAAAAGCTCGGACGGGCTTCCCGAGAGTATAATCTAATTATCAAACGTTTTTGAAAGCTTGTTTTCCTATTCTAAATCTGTAAAATATTTGTCTACACATCAAAGAACAAAACACAACACACAAAACTGCCACTAACTATAGCGTTTCGAAATAAAATTGAAAAAATAAAATCCACAAATGTACATTCAAAGAAATAGTTTTGAGTATATTAAAATTAAATAATTAAGAGCAGTCTTTTTTAGAGGCAAAAGAACAGCAAATATATGAATTAAAACAAATGAAGCAAGAGAAAAAAAAAAGAATTATGAATGTAAAAAGAAGTGAGAAAGAAAGTGGAATAAAAATTAGAAAATAGCGGTAAATGACGCTAGAATCAAATGGGTAAAAATCTATTATGCTTTAGGGGAGGAAGAGCAAATGAGCTCAAGAATGATTTTGACGGAAGTTAGTAACACCTAAAAGGAAAAGGTCGTCGTCAGTATAAATTTGCTTAAATGGCGTTTAACTGTCTACAGATTAACGAGACAATTTGTTTAGTTTGATTATTGTGTGACAATTGCTGTCTTTTCACAGTCTTTTGTCGATTTGATTGATTGAGTTGAGTTTTCGCTGTCTGGCTTTTGTTCGAGTTGAGTATGCTGTAGATCTTGATTAGTCTTGGTCATGACCCAGAAACACACTAGCATCGCACAAAGAGCGTTGACCAAAAAGTAGAGCATGTAAGCGCGTGGCACTCCGAACAGAACCGCATAGATGGAAATATAACCGAATATGAAATCAATCCCTAATTGCTGAAATTGTGATTGCGGCTTGGGAATGTTTTGACCAGACGCCAGAATAGTGGCAAACCATACCATGGGACACATTGCAACAATATTTTGATACCCGTGAATGGTGATGAATTTTTGATTAGTTAATTCCCTGATCCATGCAACTAGAGTGGGAACTGTAATAGGGATCAACCAGAACATCAGTGTAAGCATTGAAAATGAAAAGTTGTAAAAGCTTTTTGCTGATTGGCTTTGATGCTGTCTTCTATAGCCTTGAGTTGTTAAGTAGAAAAGTGCTATAACCACTAGAGCAAAAGCTAATTGGAAAGGGATAGCAAAGGAGATGGCAAGAAACAAAAAGGCAGAAGTCAGTATTTTTCTCGTAACTTGAGACGACAAAAGGCTAGACGTTTGTAGTTTGGCATCAAAAGCAGAGACATAGTTCCACATGCATCCCAGTGTAGTAATTATAGCTTCAAGCAAGTAATTTGTTAAAACTGTGATTCCCACTGCAACGCATACGAACACGCCCCCGAGAAACCACATATGGCCTAGTTCCAATCCCAAGAAGAACTGATTTCTCCTAGTGTTTGTGAAAATACTTGACGGTCCATCTCCAGATATGAAATCCATTCCTGGTTCAATGGTGTATAAAATATCCCTGACGAAAGAAAATCTTAAAAAGAACGGAACAACTGTAACAAAAAGAAGCGAGGGGAAAAACAGCTGGGCCAAGAATTCATAGAGCGCATCGCTAAACTTGATAAAGACATCGGTTTTCGAGTAAATTCTGTATTGAATTCCGAGAACCATTGAGATTATTGCAATAGGGAAGACAACAATGGCGGACCTGTAGTGGAGAACCAACTTACCCAAGCTTCCAATCATGTCTAATTTCAGAACGACTTCAAAATCTTGAGTTGCCGATCCGTCCGACCAAAGTTGAAGATGAAGATTATGGTAGTAATGACTCTTTTGACCAAAATAAAATAGATTTCCTTCAAAGTCTCCGTCATATTCTCTGATTCCAAATGGCGAAAATGGAGCAACACCGAAAAAGCTAATATCAATAGTTGAATTATTTTTGAGATCCATGTAGTATCGTGAATCGTAACTTTCTCCAGAATACTGGCGAATAAAAGTAGGAAAAATTTCGTTGTGTACATTGTTGTGCTTGATTTCCGCTTGGAACGTCAACAAACTGCTCCAAATGGAAGTGTAGGAAATGTCAACCATGACTGGTTTTGAGTGAGGTAGAACAACAGACACTCCTTTGAAAAAATCAATGATAGGGTTGGCGACAACGATGCTAGATGATGACTTGGTATCAAACTTGGCAATAGCAAACGAATCGGGTTTGTGAACATTGTCGTTCACCAAAGCAATCAAATCATAGTTGCTCAGTTGAGAAGCATCGTACTGGACGAAAGAAAGGTGATCGTAATCATTGGAGCTGCATGTACCCAAAGAAGCGTCGCATTTGTATGGAGAAGGCAGCTTGGAAAAATCTGAGCCAAGGTTTCTGCATAGAAGCCCAACATCCTTGGATGAGTCTCGAAGGTCATGGTTGTCGGTAAGATCAATAATTTTGAGTTCAGCATCCGAGATCTGAGATTCAGTGTGCGGGTACCTGCAAGCTAAGACATATATTCCGGACTGGGCAGACAATTCTGAGGAAGCCAAGTTGGCGTTGGTTAGCAGAGAGAAAAACAGATTGTGGTGAACGTCTGGTGAAATCGGAATGAGTTGAGTGTTTCCAAGCAGCTCTGAGAAGTCACTGATGGTAACGTGTTCACTGAACGGAGTAGTGGCTTTGGCGATGTCGTGAAGCCATAGTAATGTGTCAGGGGGCTGCAGATCAGGTGGTACGTAAGTCTCGTTTTTAAGCTTTTCTGCACCTTTGATGGCAGGCTGAAACTTCATCTCCAAGTAATTTGGTGACGAGCCCATATCAAAGCCACCCAGGAAATGCTTTCTGAAAATCGCCATCCGCTGCGCCAACGGTTTTGTTTTTGAAGGAGTACTGGGATCGGCTATGTCACGGATGGCTGAGGCAAACACCTGTCTGAACTGGTCGCACCAGACGATAGCCTGGTGATCGATGCCAGACCATACATGAGGAATAGAGTTTGAATGAGCGGTAAAGCCATTGGATGGCGGGACAAACGAAGAAACACCAGCAGATTCTGAGCTAATCATGTTGTCCAGACTTCCTCCCGCAATCGAAACGAGACTGACTGGTGCTAACGGGTTTCTACCAATGAAATCTTGGGAAAATGATTGTTCCCAATAGCGGTTAACCATTTCGTAAACACCAACAATCTCGCGGTCAAACGAGACTGGCGCGACTGTGTGGGGCGCCGAAAGAGTAAATATCGTATTGACAGATCCTTTTCTGTAATTGCCTAGCGTGAGCATGGTTCGTGCGACGACACCGCCCATGGAATGGCCAATGAGAATCACAGAAGTCGGCAAAACTGCGTTGGTATTCTTTTGGTGACGACTGGCGTAGAGAGAGAGGATATGGGCCACTGCATCGTTGAGGTACTCGGCCTGGTCATAGAGCGACTTACCATGAAATGCAGTGAGATCTTCCTTAAAATCTACAGTGAAATAATCAAACTGGATCTTGTGATTTTCGGTGTTCCTTAATGGGAAAACTTTTGCATGGGTGTGGCTCATGTTTGAACTGGCTGCGGCTAGAGCTCGAACTTGACGAAAACTTCCTGCGTTTCCAGGAATAAAAATGACCGGGATCCCTGTAGAGTCGAATTCCGGATCAAAATGTTGCTCGCGATAGAGATGAAGCGAATATTTAGAAGATAAGCGGGTATAGTTGAATGACGAGATGGGTACAAATGTCGGTGTCATATATGACATTCTGCAGTTTTTAGGTTCAACGTGTAGATGGGCGAACGAAAGACATGATGCAGATAAAAATATTAAGGTAAAAAGGCCGAAGACAATGTAGATTGGAATTGCGAGCCATGGTTTGCGTAAATTTATCGCGTGTGAGGACGACAATGGTGGTGGAGCACTGCTAGACAGCTGTGCAGGTATATTCAGGGGTGGAAGCAGAGATTCTTGCTGGCGACGTCGCGACTTGTCTGCCATGTATAGGTTGTAACTTGGGTCGGGGGGACTTTTTACTTTGAAAAAAGTTCCAATTTCCGAGACATGATGATAATTTGAGTCAGGCTAAAAAAGAAGCAGAGTGTTAGGAGAAAATCAATTCTTACAGGCACACAAATCGGTGTGATGATGGCGATTACTAGAGGACCTGTCAAAAGAAAAGAAACAGAAGTAATACGTACATCCATTTGAAAGACATAACCGTCAAGGAGGATTCAAGGCAGCTAGGTATAGAGAGAGAGCGGTCGAGTGGACGGATTAGAATATGGCGCTGTAAGCTGACGAAAGACGGTGTATTGGTGTCACTGAAAGCGCTTAGTTTACGAGTGGTTGACAGAAGAAAGTAGACGCAAGAAATGATTGTGTTTAGCAGCTTGAAACCATTCTAACCGGCTGGGCGGACAGATCGAGTGAATGGGTTTTTACAGGAGCGTTGGGTGAATTCAGCGACGAGGTCGAAAGAATGCCGAGTCGAGATATGAGCGAGAGCGTATGGTCGAGGAGCGGACGATTGAAGTAGGGCTTTTGCTGTGCGGAAAGTGAAAAGGAACAGGGCCTACTTGTGATTATTGTGCTTGTGAGGGTAGACGTGTGTGTTCAGGATCGCGAGGACAACGGACGAGGAGGAAGCGAGAAACGACTGTCAAGAGGACCGGTGAACGAGAAGGATCTGGCGATGGACGGAAAGCGGAAGAAGAGAAAGAAAGAAAGAAAGAAGAAGAAGAAGAAAAAAAGAGAGAGGAAACACAAAAGCTGCGAGGCAGGAAAAAAAAAAAAAAAATTATGATAATATATTATTATTATAGTCGACAAAGCGTGTATCAAATGGGTGAGGGCCCAAAACAGTAACGGTAGCTCCACTCGACAACATCAGAAAAAATTTGAAATCGTTTCACCGCGAATGGCTGCTGTTTGGCGGGCCCGACGCTTGAGCAGGACGCGTGCGTGTGCGATCTCGAACAGGGTTAGATCGTCGTCGATGCTGAAGCTGCTGAAGCTGCTCCTTTTGGGATTGCCTTTTGGGCAAAGACCGAGGAACCGGTGGGAAACTGGTCGTGATCGGTGCTTGGACTTCTTCTTGCCTTGGTCGACCGTTGCCTGTCAAAGTCAAGACCGATGTGGTCAAGGACATCAGACGGTGATTTATTTGTAGTAAAAGCTTTTAGACGCTGTTAATGCTGATGGCGTGGGTGCTAACATTTACGGTAGCTCTGGAACTACACCATGAAAGGGATTGCGAATAAGATATCTACTCATGATAAATACGAGCTTGGTCAGGCTCGAGTCATATGGAATAATTCGTCAACAAAGTTGGCTGCTATGTACAATGTCACTATATACCCAGCTGTTGCAATGCCTACAGACACACACACACACTCGCATAAGCAGAGTTATCATCATTATCGTCATCATTACTGTCTGAACCATCTCTATCCGCGCAAGTTACCAGACTTCTTAACAGTTTGTGACTTGAACTTGTCACTGACACTGGGTCCGCGCTTGACAAAGACACGCTCGTTAGCCATCTTGCGCTCGTGCTCAGCCTTGGCCTTGGCCTCAATCTCTTGCTCACGAGCCATCTTCTCAGCACGCTCCTTAGCCTTCTCAAAGGTTTGCTTGATGGTCTGGAACGCAGACAGGTTCTCGGTATTGGGGTCGATGACAGGTGCAACAATGGGATGCAGTCCAAGAACCTCACGAGCCTTGGGGGATCTCAGCAGCATAGTTTGGCCAACAGAGATGACAGAGTTGGTAGCAAAGTACAAACATGTGGCAGCAGGGACACCCATAGTCAAGGGAACGGCAATGAAAGGCATGTATGTAAAGATCTTCTTCATACCAGGAGACATGGGACTGGCACCGGTCTCACCACCCATTCTAATAGTAAAAGAATAGATGACAGCAGTGATAACTTGGAGACCGAGGAAGGGATCAGGAATAGTGAGGTTGGCGAACCAGGCAAGACCACCAGTACTCAAACCAAACACATCAGCAGCACACATTCTGTTAAGACCAGAGAAAATACCAATGAAAAACGGAATACCGAGCATGGGCATCATCAGGAAACGGGTCTTGACACCGCTCTTCTCCATGAGCTTCTTACGGGCAATCAGCATCTTTTGGCCTTCAATGGGATCGTCAACAGTGGTGTAAGCCTTGGTGAGCTTGTTCAACTCAGGCTTGATCGCAGTCATACGGGCACTGTGATCAGAAGCCTTGATATAAAGAGGAAGCAGCAATGCACGGAACCCAACAGTGACAGCCATAATACTACCCCACCATGGAAGACCCGAATAAACATGCATGATCTCGAAAATGTGTTGGAAAAAGTCGGGAGGCCAGTACCAGGACTGAGCCAATCCAAGCGACTGAAAGTACCCGATTTGATCGGTAGCGACCACAGCCTTGACAGCTTCTGTCACTTCGGCAGCCTTTTCAACAGCAATTTGGCCGATTTCCGTCTTGATTTCGGAAGAACCAGTCGAATTGAATCTTTGAGAGTAAACAAAAGGTGTAGGTGCTGCTCGGAGAAAGCTTGGTCCGAGTCCGGTCTTCAAGACGGTAGAACGAGCTGATGCCTGAGGGTTGTTAGTTATTCCGCCCAAAGCAAAGTCTCCGTTGAAAAACACTTACTCTTATCGCCATTCGGCTCGCGTTCAACCCAATCATTTTGTGTGTTTGAGATGACAATGACAGGGGTTCTCGATTCGAGTGCGTGTGGAGGAATGAAACAATCTGGAAAATTTGATTTTGCTTGAGGAAAAACAGTATCACGTAATTGCTTAGCTCAGCAGAGACATGATACTAGTTTTGCTGGAAAATGCTTCGAGATCGTGATCCAACAGCGACGATACCTTCAACGCTCATTTTGATATATTCTCCTTAGCACAATGACCTATCGCACTCGTGCGTCTTCTTGGCTATGTGTATCTCCACATCTTTTGCTGCGACCCCGGCCCCTGTGTCGGCACCTCACCACTAGACCGTCCAATGATTTGCCGCGACCTTCACTACAGCACTCAAGAGCACCCGACAATAAACCGCGTGCTGATCGCTCAGAGCAATGGATTGCCAATAGATATAAGAAGATGTCAGACGCAAAGCTGTACTCAAAGCTCTTTAGTTTCATAAAAGCGTTTGTGGATCTTCGAGTTCAGCTTAGTGACAAGATATTATTCAAGTTTCTTACAACTGTGCGCGAAACCTCCAAAGATGATGTTTTGTTAGAAAAGGCTCTAAAGATAACAGAAGGGATGTTGAGAATGACGAAAGGCAATCCTCTTTGGCTCATCAACGAGATTTCCGATATCGTTACTTCAACTGGCAATCCAGTTGCTCGTTACGCCTGGCTCTCACAGCTTGGCGCTTTCCAGAAAGAAAATCCCGACATCGTTGCCAGCAAGGAAGTCATTGCATATGCTGCCAGTGATGAAATAGAACTGGCCATACAAAAAGTGATGCAAGCCCATTCGGTTGGCATTGGCTTGGATTCTGGCGCCTACGAGTTCCTAGTTCACATTCTTCTAGAGCAAGGCGAAATCGACATTTCACTTCAGCTATTAAAGCAAGTTTATGAGAATGAAACAAATAACACTATTTATACTCGCTGCTGGGGACATTTCATAGCCAAAGCTACACAGCTTAGACATTACGCTGCGCTGGACTGGGCTCTCAAAACCGGTATTGCTCAGGGCGCGATCCATCCTGGAGATGCAGTACTATACACAATGATAGAGCTGGGACTGCAAAATCGCAACAAAAACATGGCAACGTACGGGGTCAAACAGCTATGTCTCAGAGGTTTGTATTTGGATCCGTTTGTTATGACTTCTGCACTTTTGATTCACTCGACACCAGACGGTACGGATGTGCTGATGAACTTAATTCTCGCATTGGGGAAACACGCCAGTCAGATCAAAATACGAGATCTTGGCGAACTAACTTCCATGCTTGCCAGCGATTTGAATCTGGTATCCGCATTGGCCAAGAAAACCGCCGACGAAATTAAAAACGATGATCCAAATCAAAAGAACGCATTGACGCTGCTAATGAACATTCTTGTAGCAGGGGCTCTCGAGTCTGGCAATCAAGAATACGCTACTGGGTTGCTTCAGGAGCTCATCAATGCTGGTATCACAGTAAGCCAGGAAACTTATTTTGTTCAACTCGAAATGTATATCCTGCAAAGTAATTCTTATGCTTTGGAGAGTTTGTATCTTGAGTACGTTCCTTCGATCATCGAGCCAAGTGTCATAGTAAATGAAGCGCTTTTGCTAGCATTTGTCAAGCTGGGCGACGCCAGGAGAGCCTCTGAATGGCTTGAGAGATTCTCAGCTACCAATTGCAAACCCAGAGCGCGTGTAGCCAAGCTGATCAGCGAGCTCTAATAGACATCCTTTGCATACGTCTTTCTCTTTTGTAAATACTAATAAAATAAGCCCTTGAAATCTAGTTTAAAATGCCTTTAAATGGGACCAAACCTTGACCCAAATTTTAATACCGAACAAGCCAAAAGTAAACAACAACACAAAAAAGTTACTTGCACGCTCATGCTTTCTTCATAACCTTTATTTGCACAACTTGCAAACACCTCTTCCATGAATACAGCAAAGGATTCGTTCATCTCTGTTACAGGTAAATAACATTTCTCCAATGAATTTTCAATTTTTTCTTTGATCAGTTACTAACGTGTCTCATTTGCGCTTTAGTGAGAGTACGACCTTTCACAAGCGAGGAGTCTAGTCAGCTTCAGCATGTTTCGCATGATCCGTTGTTTCTCGGAGACGGCAATCTCGCCAGCTCGCGGCCGGCAACTCGTCTAGCACATCGTGGAGGTATAAGAAAGGTTATCAATGTAGTTGATGACAAAATGCTCATTTTCGATCCTCCTGACGCCGACATTGTATCACTGGATAAAAGACGATCCGGTATCGCCAACTCAAATGCTACACGTATCAGAGAGCACAGATTTGTATTCGACAGGCTGTTTGACGAGGAGGCATCACAAAAAGAAGTTTACACAAACACTACAAGACCTTTGCTCGATTCTGTACTAGACGGATACAATGCCACGGTTTTTGCTTACGGCGCTACCGGCTGTGGAAAAACTCATACTATTAGCGGCACCCCACAAGCCCCTGGCATCATATTTCTTACTATGAAGGAGCTTTTCGAGAAAATCGGAGACGTCAGAGACACCAAACATGTTGAAGTTTCACTTTCATATCTGGAGATCTACAACGAATCAATCAAAGATTTACTCGAGCCCAGCACCAAAGTATTGTCTCTTCGCGAAGATTTAGACCATAGAATTTCAGTCTCGAATTTAAGTACGCATAAGCCCAACGATGTCGATGAGGTCATGGATATGATTCTCAAGGGCAACCAAAACCGCACAATATCTCCCACAGAAGCCAATGCCACATCATCTCGGTCTCATGCTGTGCTTCAGATCAACATTGTTCAAAAATCAAGAACGGCTGATATCTCGGAAGCACATACGTTTGCTACACTTTCTATCATTGATCTCGCAGGAAGCGAACGTGCTTCTGCCACTAAAAACAGAGGTGAGCGACTTTTAGAGGGAGCAAACATCAACAAATCGTTGCTGGCTCTAGGCAACTGCATCAACGCGCTCTGTGATCCCCGGAAACACAATCATGTTCCTTATCGAGATTCCAAACTTACTCGGCTACTAAAGTTTTCGCTTGGGGGAAACTGTAAAACTGTAATGATAGTTTGTGTGAGTCCATCCAGTCGCCATTACGATGAGACACTGAACACACTCAAATATGCTGATAGAGCCAAAAAGATCAAAACAAAAGTCATCAGAAACGAACATAATCTGGATAGACATGTTGGGTCTTACTTGAAGATGATTACCGAACAAAAGGCTGAAATTGAAGAGCTGAGAACTCGGGAGTCAAAGGCAATTAACATTGCGCTAGCACGAGCGGAGAAAAATCGTCTGAATTGTCAAAATGTATTAGAGGACACTCTTATGAGTTTGGGGCATACTTTCGAGAAAACAAATTCAATCAGAGTACAGACTACTAGCGTGTTAAACCGGATGAAACTTGTGATTTCTCAAATTTCACAACTAGAAATTATTATTGAAACTTACCAAGAATCTACCGATAATGTTTCATCCGAATTCATGAATGGCATTGATAATTGTTTATCAAAGTTAAAAACCGAAAGAGAGCAATTGGAAAAGTCATTTATTTCAATGTCGCAAGATCAACAGATCATTGAGTCTACCATAACAATGCTTTTAAAGCAGTTGGAGAATACATCTGGGTTCACAGAGGCCGACAGAATTTCATTCACAGCGCAAGCCGACGCGATGAAATACAAGGCGGAGCTGGAAATTTATAAAGAGCTTGCAAAAGATACATTCAGCAATACAAGGATTTTACAAGAGTTCTCGCTTGTTGCTTTCGCATTATTGGCAGAGCTTGACAATCCTCAAGAAAAATTTGCCAGAATTTGCAATGATGATTTTTTCAAAGGACTTTTACAAACCGAAGATGAGATTGAAAGCTCCGATTTATCAGAATTGTTGAGTAACACGCTAAAAATAACTCCAGAAGTGTTGGAACCTGTATACAAGAAAGAGCCAATAGTGGAAAAGTCTATTCCAGCAGTTTCAGAAGAACCTTTGGTAGTTGGTAATACTCGACGACTATCGAACATTAGCAACACGCGGCGACGAGCTAAACAACAGGTGGTGCTTGTGAAATCGTCAATCAAGAGTTTAAAGCAAGCGGCGCATAGAGTACGATGGGAAAATGGACAGATCAAGCTTTCCCCTTCATCTGACGTTGCACGAGGAGCGGAACGACAGCCGAATCGAGTCAAAACATCAAACAGCCCCCCATCCCCGAATTTGACACAAGTTTCGCATACCGATTATTCAGGATCTGAAACTGATGGTAACAGCGATACTGAAGAAAATCCACAACAATTACAGGTTCAGAAACAGTCGCAGGTGTCGCAACTGCAACAACCGCTACGAAGACGACAGGCTGGTAGACACACTCCCCTACTGTCTGGATCCGGACTACAGGAACCGTCAGTATTCTCTTCTCCCGCATATGCCAGATCTGCTACATCTTTGCACCGCTCCAATTCTTTGATCACGCCCTCTAGCACTAAGCGATCGCAGTCTACATCGCCCAAAAATAGAGAAAGACAAGCCTCGCAACTCCGAGGTACACCGTCTTCGTTAGCACCATCAACTGGTCCCAGCACTGGCTCGTTACGCAAAGTATCAGCACCTGTAACTCCTTTCACTCGTAGACCAAATTCAATGATACTAAGTGGACCTGCGAGACTGGCTCTTCCGACCGCATCCAGTGCTAATAAACAAAAATCTAAACCGTTTACCTAAGATTATTTTCCTGTATCCATCAAACAAGTATCGTAATGAATAGAATCTATAATTCATGTGAGTTTTGTACACAGAATATATACTCGTATATTAAATTCTTCATTTGCCAACATACATATACTGTTTGGTAATTTCTGAAATACTATTTTAGAAGCAAAAAAGGTAGAAATACAATAATAATCATTAATAATAATATGACCCAAAAATAAATAAATAAATAATATTAGTCAAGAAAAAACAGATAGTAAATCGTAAATTCATCAGGTGTCACGTCAATCTCCTTTGAATCATGAACAAGACAACTTTGTAGCAATGCTAATAGTAGCAATACTAATCGAATCGGATAAACGACACGTACAGAAAAGAGTTCCATGGCCTTTGTTACTTTGGCTCAACAAGGCAACTCCTTCTCCACAGTCCGTTACGATCGTTCTTCGTCCACTCAAAAGACCGTTTCATTTCCAAAGCTAACCACTTTTTAAGCTCCTCGCATTCAACAATTCTGTATTTGGTCTGAAACGATATCAGATCACCAATGATACGCGCAGTTCTCTCGTACCGATCAAAGTTTATTACCATCTTACTGTCTAGGACACGATGAGTAGAATTGCCTTCATTGACGAAAGTCAGATCAGTCAAGTAAAGACCAAGGTATGGAATGGTAGGGACCTCATTTTGTCTAAGCATAGCTCGATAACTACCGTAGTTCTTCTCCATGCTCATTGTTTGACGAAGCATGCTATAAATCTGGTGGTACCTAGGAGACAGCAGCTCCCAAGTACGTTTTAGTCGAACAATATTAACCGACTGTAATGCAGATATGATAGTCATTAAAGAATTAAAGTTGCGATACAAGTGTAGTTGCTCACAGATTTTGAGCCAGTGCTTCAAAATGGTTTTCCGCGCTTTAGTTGTATCAGCACTTAATATCGAATCGCCCACATACGATGATAAGTGATTAGAAGCCTCGGTCATTTCAATGATATTTGGCGCCAGATTCAGATGTCGCTTTTTTGATGAAAAGTTCAGATCCAATAGCTCACCAACTTCAATTTGACAGAAAGTCTTACTGTCCATAACGCAAAGCTGTCTTGCTACATCGGCGGGCTCTATGTCGACAATGCTCAAGTTGTTCATAGTCGCTAATGATACGTTCTTTACGATTCTCAATGAACTCCACGTAGTGTTGGTGGTAACCGACTTTGTGTCGTCGTCACCGACTACTTCTTCCGCATGTGCTTCTGTTATCTTGACCAAGGTTGATAACACATGTTTGTTGATAGTGGGCTGTATAAACGGAGATTGCGAATACTCTAAGGCTTTGCTGTGCTTCACATCATTACCTGGTATAGGTATTTCGCGTTTCACAATTTGACCCTGATCCGACTCTTGCACTCGCTGAGCAAGACCATTTATCACAGTTTTGGCGTTAGGGACGTCATGGAAAGACTTACTGGTGAATAACAAAATTGTGGGGAGGACGGCTTTATCTGTTTGATGATTCCAATAACTCTCCATCCAACGCTTAAACACGGTATACACCGCAGTTCTTTGTGTAATCAAGTCTTCCATTCCTTGTGCATCTAAAGTGGTTTCGTTGGCGTCGGCGTTGTATACTCGCATAAGCTGCGCAGTCAGCTCTTCAGGGGAACTAAACTGTCGAAATGTAAGAAAGAAAGTTGCAACAAATAAAGGGTTCCAATCGTTGCAATACTCTATCAGCTTACTCACCAAAGCCTCAATTGTGCCACCTCTGATTCGGCCCGTTTCGTCCTGAATGAGCTGTTCTTTCAAAACTGCGTAGTCTTCGTCTTCCGTTTGAATAACTGCATTAGACGGGGTGATGTCCTCGGGTGCAAAGTCGTTTGTCAAAGGCGACATAACTGGAATTTGCGGCAGTTCTCGGCTAGCGATAATCCCATTCGAAAAGTCAGGATACTCTCTCGACTTGGGTAGTACGAAATCGCCTATTTTGTCTAGTATGTGTCTGCATCTAGCCACACATTCGCCTGAAATATTTGCACAGTCCGTAGCAATTTTGATCAATTTTTGAGACTCGTCCTTAGGTAACTCCGTGTCGTCAACGCTGCTTGTTCCCGAAACTACTTCTCGTGCAGCTGTAACTAGATTTCGTATCTGAGAAAAAAGTCTATCTTTTGAATCTTCGAGATCTCTATTTCTCGGAAGAGACCGCGAGCTAATGCTTTCCACAGTGGCTAACAACTCCCTACATGCAAGCATAGATTTTCTCGTGTTGATTAGGATTTGGGTTGAAGCTGCCTGATTCGTCTCTATAACTGTCATTCTATGAATAAAGTTTCCCAGATATGCTGTAAGGGCGTCGTTAACCTCGCTCAATCGTTGACGTGCAAACGGGGGCTGGGCGTGGAAAATGACAGAGTCTCGATTACCTCGGGTGGTTGTTGTCGATGATTCATCTTGTGATGAAACGGTTTGTTCTTGTATTGTCTCAACCGGGGGTCTAAATGTAGAGTAGATTGGATCCACCGAAGAAGGTTTAGATAGATCTTGACTAGAGGAGCTAGCATCTATAGTCCAGATATCTAGGAAAATCACAGCACGAGATACAATTTTATAGCTTCCAGTTATAAGGCGTTGTATATTTGTAATGTCCGAGCTATCTCTGTATTGCTTAGCAAGGGATACCAAGATTGCAAGCTCGGCTAATAGAATCTTGCGAAATTTCCTGATGCTTTGAGACCCCTTAACGATAGGCGTGTCTCGTGTCAGAGTTCCACATCCCTCTAGTAGACTCCTGACACCAGCTACTATGCTTGTGACGCATGATTGTGAAAAGGTGAATTCGTTTGATCCTTCGATTGGGACAGACTTTGGGTTGAGAGAGAAGCTTAAAACTGCCGATAGTAGCGGCACAACTTTGTCCTCGGAATAGGATAAAAAGTAGTTTGTAGGGATCCAACCTCTAACTCCTGTCGACAAAATTGTAGCGTCGCCCCACCCAGACGCGTGAAACGTGTGTAGTAAAACCAACTCGGATTCTTGAAAAGAAAGGCATATTGCTGCTGGATTTTCGCCCTCTGTATTGGATAGCGAAGATGCATCGAAGGGATGTAGTGCTCGCAGAAAAGGTGACCCAAATTCAGGCTGCCTTCTGTCAAACACACTCATAGAGGCACGGGGCTTCAACAGCTTGTCGGGAATTTTCAGGGGCCCCCGGCTTGTGCTCACACCACCATCGTTGCTGCTACTGATGCTGCTGACGAGTTCATCGCTTTTGAACGCAGGTATGCTAGGTTTGCGATGAGGGTTGAGAGTGTTGGTCTTGAATTCGTAGTTGAGGTTTGGCACAGATGCGTTACGTTTGACCTTGTTGGTTTGAAAGTATCCGAGGCTTCGAGGATCAGCGCTCAAGCCCGGAGTATTAGGAGCGTTATCTAGAACCGACATCTGTTTCCATCGCTGGTTAGAAGAATGGAGTAAAACCAAAATGTACAAAGAAAAGAAAAAAAATAAAAAGAAAGAGAAAATAAAAGAGTATCTGCCACAGAAAAATCAGGTCGCCAGCCTATTTACATACCAAACAAGTGTTTTTAGAAAGCAAAGTTCACCTCGGAAGTAAGTTCGCCACTGAAAAAGGTACTTGCGGGAGCGTATGGTTTGAGATTGGGCCCAGTCAGAGCGGTAACGGAAGATGTCGATGGTAGTCAAGTGAATATGGGGGTCGATCGAGTGACTTGACAAAAGTATAAAGCAATGTACGTTTGCTTGGAGTTGAAAAAACGCAGGATAAGCAGACAGGCGAGATGGAGATCTGAATTGCAGCTCTGCAAAAGGTAGCTACAGGTTGGCACGATAAGTTTGAGTCAACAGGTTTATGAATTTTTATTAGCAAACTCTCTTTGTGTAAGGTGTGTAGTTTAGTCAAGGCGTGAGACCTAATTCCCGATCCACCGAGCAATGAATTTCACCGAAAGTTCGCTGTTGAGATCTGTGTTGGTGTTAGGATTTATGTGGGGCCCTCTCGACTTTGGCGCGTCATGTAAGCCCCAAAATATGTCATGATTGTACCGTATTGTCTTCGCCCAATACGAAACGAAAAATAGCGAGATAAAGGAAGACTGGGGAACACTACATCACATTTAGGCTATGCAAACCAGTGTGTAAATTAAAAATAAAGGGCCGAGCAGGGAATTGAACCCTGGACCACTCGCATACGATTGAAGAATAATATTACAACAGCCCAAAGCGAGTATCATACTACTAGACCACACGGCCACTATAAAATTTTAATATGGCTGCTCATGTATACCGATACACTGATTGGAATAAATCTATTTTTTGCAAAGCTTTTTCGGACTCTGAGCTTAAAGAGATTTTTTCTTGCCCAAATCTCAGATTAAGCCATATATTTTTTGCTTTTGTATTACAGGAAATTGTTTCATATTGAGCATTGTTGATGGATTTTCATGTTTGGTGATCTCGAAATTGATTCAGACTACAATTGAATTGATAGCAATAGTTAAAATAGGCTGGTGCTCATCTACAGAGGCGCAACCCGGAATTGCATAACTGAACCTTATTAGGGCTTAAAACCAGAAAACCCTCTACTTTCAACAGGCGATAATACTTAGAGATATATGTTTTTATAGATAAACTACATATCATTGAGCGTTTTCACCTCTTCTCTTTCCAAAAATATATGAGTGATTCTATAAAAACATATATCTTTAGGTATTATCGTCTGTTAAAAGTAGAGGGTTTTCTGGTTTTAAGCCCTAATAAGGTTCAGTTATGCAATTCCGGGTTGCGCCTCTGTATCATTGTATCACGTTGCACTCTTCTATTTTGTATTTCTGTTGTTAAAAAAATAGTCTTTTAGAGAGCAGCATAGAACCCTGCAATCTAAGCAACAATAGTTAGAGTATCATTTTTCGATGTACGACAACAGCCACACGACAATAATAAAATGAAAGGCAGATAAAGCTTTGTCGGCATTGGTCCTACGTAAGGCAAGAGTTATATGGAGAAAAGAATTTGATTTTAGATAATAAGCAAAAAAAAAACATGACTAGTAAACTGTTCTGAAGATCGATAGATTATGGGTTTATTGGCATCCTAATCAAAAATAACAACAAACATCTAAAAAAGTTGTGATTTAGTATGTGGCCATCTCGAAACAGGTAAGCATACTACAAACAAATATTATTTATATGCGACAGAATGCAAAATACTGTGGAAAAACCGAGAATAGCTCAGCTTCTAGATTTGACTTGAGGTTGGAAAAGGTTTGGTATAAATGATCGAGTTCCAAGATTTTATCTTCTTTTCTTTTACTTGGTTGATGGTTCGGTTGTTATGAACAGCTTAAAAGGCTTGTTATGTATTGCATGCTATATCAAATTCACTAGCCTCATATATGATAAATATCATTTTTTATGTAGTAACGAACATGAGGAACTCGGGATCACTGAGTAGTTAACGTCCTATACGCACTGAGACCGCCACTTTGATATTATTATTCATGAAATACGCATCAAATGTCTCTTTTTAAGTCTATCTTATGTAGAATATGTCATATAACTTAAATTTACAATTGGTATAGGCTGTATAAAGTAGTATAGAATACTATACAAATATATCATGAACAGTAAACAGATTTCAACAATTATTTCCTGTCCCTCAAAGAAGTCATCATTGATTCACTGATCTGTGTAGTTACATAATGTTAGATGCCTAGTTGGGACATTCAATTTTTTTTCAACTCCCAACTTGAACTTCTTAAACCCAGCTGAAATATAATTTTTCACATTTCTAGTACTTTCTTTCTACATAGCAATTCAAAAGTTTTGAATACAAATCCAGCACATAATACACAACATGAATACAAGCGGTCACAAGCCTACATTTAGAGTCATTACAGGATCTTACTCGCACAACCTGTTATGTCTCTCGTTGACCCTATATCCCAAGGTCGAATCCGCGTCTACTGAATCGGAAACTACTACTAAAGACGACGACAAGTCTGATGTCGAAGAGGATGCCAAAGACGATGCTAAGGATGATGCCTCCGAAGAAAAGGCTAAAGACACCAAGCTGAACAACGCTATTTTCACTCCTATTTTCCATTTCACACCACATTCCCAGTCTATTCGGTGCCTCGCCCAATCCAAGCGTCACTTAGTATCTGGTGCCAACGACGAACATATCAGAATTTACGATCTCCAACAACGTAAAGAGCTTGGCACCCTTCTTCACCACGATGGCAACATCAATGCCCTTGAGTTTTCTCCTGACGGGAAATGGCTACTCAGTGGCTCTTCTGACGGAAAGATTTCTATATGGAGAACTAAGGATTGGGAAGTTCTGGGTGAGGTCAAGGGTCCTGGTGTGCTTGATTTAAGTGTCCACCCCTCTGGAAGAATCGCAATTAGCGTAGGAGACGACAATTCGCTGAGATTGTGGAACCTGATGACTGCTAAGAAGGCTAGTGCTTTGAAACTCAACAAACGCGAACACGGCCAGCTTTTGAAGTGCTCTTGGGCTGGTAAGGACGGTGAATACTTTGTCCTAGGATTTGACCGTAAACTCGTCATGTACTCTATTGAGACCTCAAAGCCCGTCGGTCGTATTATGAAGCTGAACTCTAGCATCCAAAACATGATTGTTCACACTATCAAAGACGTTCAATACGTTGTCACCTCTTTATCAAACGGAACCATTGTCTTTGTTCCAGTCGATGAGTTTGTCAATGACTCTGAAGAAGAGATGACAGTTACCACACTTCCTGAATCCGCATTCACTCTTGTTGGTCACGGTATCAGAGTCAAGGACTTTTCGTTCTTCAACTACAAGCCTACTGGCGTCCAGTACATGACTTCCGTTTCTTCAGATGGTAACATTGTTGTCTGGGATCTCCACGCCCGAGACCAAGTTGCCGTTTACAACACTGGTGACAGACTCAACTGTTGTGTAATGGTTTCTGAAGATGTCGAGAGATACCAAAAGAGAAAGATTGAAGACGCGGTGGTTTCTGAAGCCGAGGAAACCGAATACGAATCAGAGGCTGAAGAGAAGCCTGTGAAGAGACAAAGAAAAAGAGGCAACAAGGGTAAAAACCAAGCAAAGAAAGCAAAACTTACAATTGAATATAGTTGATTTTACATAGACTAAACTACTTTTTTTTTGTTGACACATTTTCTTCTAAATCGTAGGACATTTGCGGTCAGTTGGATCCTTTCCATATGAAATAGTCCAACCATTGTAGTTTTTAGCCAACATGCCGTCGATTTGTCTCTCAAACAACTTTTTAGTTCTGATTGCACATCTAACATCTGCAAACTGGATTGAAATTGAGACTATAGGAGCGATAAGAGGACAAACTGCAATAATTACACCGTACTTTGAAAAATCTTTTTTAATTTTATCAATAGACATGTTTAGTTGAACATTGTAATGTTTGAGTTTAATGCCCACTTCACTGTTAGTAAGACTGTTTGGTTTTCTCATTAATGTCAAACATCGTCTGGCTCCGTTATAGACCATTTCATCATGAATCATTTTGGGCAAAGTGTAAATGTTTGCAATTCCTGCGTTAGCCCAGTGAGGATAGTATGCTTGCCCATTTACCAGAAACCGGCCGGTCTTGGTAAAATTGTAGAATGCCCTAGCGTCTTTAGCTTGGAAGAAATGTGCTTGAATAATTCTGATATTGGAATCGTCATCAGATACGTAGACTACTTTTTCCAGGGGTCCTCCGTGTAGTTGAGAGATCACTGAATTGAGCCCAACAGATGACGATAACTTGTCAAAACATAAAATTCTGTCAGATTTTGCAGATGAAATTTCGCTGCTAAGTGGATTAATAACATCAGATAGAGAAGATCTATTAAAACTTAGAAGCTGGTTGATAGAAATCGACTCTGGTGCATTCATGCTCTGCTGGTGCAACAAAGAGCTAGCATTCTGTTGTTGTTGTTGTTGTTGTTGTTGTTGTTGTTGTTGTTGTTGTTGTTGTTGCAGTTGAAGTTGGGAATTCAAACACCTCTTGCATGTTCCTTTTGGAGGTTCCGAGCGTTGGAAAAACCAATTTGAATGAGATTTGGCTTCGCAGTTGCATGTTTCAGCCTGATGCGCAATATTAGATGTCTTTTCTAAAAGGTATCTGGAAGACGAGCGACGTCTAGTAGAACCAACCATATTTAATGCAAATCTATAAAAAGCCAAAAATGAAGCAACTCGACAATGCTTTGCGGTAAGTGGAAGCGGTCAGATATAGCAAAGAAAGGTCCAAAAAATACATGGATAGCTATTTTATGTTGGATTTTGTGATTGATGTTTGTTTCTATGGTAATTGTGCCACAACGGGCATGTTGACTAACTAAGTAGATGTGTGAGCAGAACCAAGATGTATGGCAATTTTTCTGCCCAGACAGGAAATTTCAATTCTACAAAGTGGAAATACCAAATATGTAGCTATCGGGAATTGTCCTGTATTTGTGTCACACATGCGAAAAGCAATACAGGTCCTACTAAATTCTATAAATAATATTATTATGGTTCAGTTATGATACTTGGCTACAGCCCTGCAAAATTTTAATTCAGCTTGGTATGTCAATTGTACTCTGCCTCTATGGTTGTGTGGAATTGGTCTCTTAATGAAGGGCCAATTCAAAAGACAGTGAATAGAAGCAAACCACTGGAGCTGTGTATCGCTCTACTGGAATGGCTCATTGTGGAGTTTAATTTGTAGATACGATAGGAAATATCATTCTGGTGCGTTTGTTTGAAGTGTGATTGATGAATCTATTTGGTTTGTCCGGTATCAAGCATTAGCATGGAATCGTATCATCAACTTAAAGAAGATTGTGTCATCTCGGTACACTCTAACCAAATTCTTCTAAATCAATTTGAGAAATTGGCATTGACTGATACTCATCATTCATTTAATGCCAGTACCGGCATTACTGATAATAGTGAAAAGCGGTAATTGTGCTGGTCTCAGCATTTCGAGAACAAATTGGTTCTCCACAAAAATTAGATATTTTTGATTGCAATAATCTTTTCTTAATGATTTTGATTACTTTATAATTAGTTGAAATTCATTTTCAAGTGAAGATTCCTGTATAGTTCTTTACGTGCTAAGCCGATGTTGAATGAATGCCTTTAGTACAAACGCACATACCCCAGATGAACATTTAAACTTCCCCATCAGCATTCATAACTAAAATACTAAAACAGCATGGTCTTCAAAGTTGCCCGAATCAAGCAACCGCAGCCCAATCTCCGGATGTTTCTTCAGATGCATTTGAAACACTGGCTCCGCAAAGCTTGTCTAGTCTGACCTCAGGTACAAAATCATATGATTCTAGTGATTGACCGACTGCCTTTTGTTTATATCGCGATGTAGACTACTGTCTGAACAAACAGATTTCTTGTACTGGAAACTACAACTGACCAGAAAGTAAATGCAAGCCATTACTCTAAATTCACCAGGCCATTGGTTTGATGATATTTTTGTTTTCCTTGGTTGTATATATCACTCTTCATGTCCAATGGAAATCACGCTTTTTAAACATGATAATCTGGAAATAAACATTGAAAAGATTACTATACTGAACAAACGCAACGGTGTATAGCGGGATTCAACGATTGTGATTTGAAAAGCGGCGAGATAATGGCCCACTGTTTTGTCCGATGAATTCAATTGCTCATTATTCAAAGTCCTCTCATCATTCATGAAGCAAATCACTACAAACCTCATAATTCTCCTTCTCGATACCATCCGCATCGTCCATTTCCGGTATTTCCTCTTTGCTTTGCTTTCCTATTTTCTCTGCGGAATCACGCTGACTCAGCTTAGATTTACTTTTTATCTTTGCTTTGAGTTCGAGTGCCCGCCGCATTGAACAGAAGGAAAGCAAAAGAGTAAAAATTAAAGTTAAACACACATACAAAATTTCCTTTTATTCCATTTCTGTGTACACTTTCAATTGCAGAAAAAACTCGTTTCTTCTCTTTCTTTTCCTTCTTCTTTGTACACTCCTCCACCACTTTTTGCCGCCCTCTGTTATCATCATCATCATCATTGTTTTTATAACTGTTGTCAACAGCCCTCGATCCCCGTTGTAGATCTTTGTTTTTGGTGCTTGAAAATGGGAGAGAATGACACTTTCTCTAAACCTCTAATGACCCCGAATGATTCAAATGTTGACTCAAATATTGCTGCCGTGCCATCAGCCACCGCCGCCAGTGCTGCTCTTCCCGCGACTCCTTCAATCACCACTCCATCATCGATGACTACAGTTCCAGACGCCAGTTCAGCAGCTGTTGATACCGACACCGATGCCCACATCTTCCAGTTGCCCAGGTCCAAGCCATCGAAACTGCAGCAACAGCTTCTCCACCAGAGCAAAAGCGGTAGTGCTAATAATAGCCACCACCACTTCAACCATCCCGATAACATCTACCTGCTCAACCAACAATTGCCCAGGACTGCGGGTCTGACTGGGGAGCAGCAGCAGCTTGCAGAAGCGTCAAAGATGAAACTCAAACTCAACATTCCCAATAGCCCCGACGTGACACCGCTGCCTAGTCCTTTGACGACTGCAGATATCAACAACTGTAGCTCTACAAAACTGTACTATCCAAACGAGTTTCGAGTCTCAAGCGCTACAGCTCTTCACAATAGCACGAATAGACGGGTCGTCAGTGAGTATACGCCTGTGTCTACTGCGAGACAAGTCAACAATCCCACGGCTTCGAACAAGGCAAGGCCTTATGAGCCCCCTCCTGTCCACAATTTACATCTGCATACTCATCATTTTAATAATTCTAATAATAATACTCATCCTCACACCAACAACATCCCCGCCACACCAAACAACAACAACAACAACCCCTCCAACTCTCCTGAAGATCAAACTACTCTAGAAATTCAGAAACGGCGACAACCACGCCAAACGGAAGAAGAACAGCGGTCAGTTTCGTCTGGACAGCAACCCTCTCCCAAAGCAATCCACCGTGAATATCACCATCTTCTCCCACAGGAAACCGAAACGTTGTACGAAGCAACCGACTCTAACAACGAAAAGCTGTACTACAAGGCGATCAAGCCGCTAGGAGTGGGCGCGTTTTCGCAGGTTTTCCTGGCGCACAAAGTCGCCTTGTCCAGCGCGTTTGCTATGGAAACAGAGATAATTTGCCCCACGGGGATTCCAGAAGGCATTGATGTTGCAAACTCATCCATCAAGTCGAGCAGCAGCAACCCCGAGATCACCAAAGACATGCAGCTGTACGCGCTGAAACTGGTGGACTTGACCAACGCGGATCGCAGAATGCACGGCTCGCTGTCTCGCGAGATCCAAATCCTCAAGTCGCTATCGCACCCCAACCTTATCCGTCTGCACGCCTACAAGCTGGATGTGCACGCGTTGATGGTGCTGACATATACGCCTGGAGGAGACCTTTTTGATTTCATTGCGCAGTACCGGAAACAAATGAGTCTTGATCTGTTGCGGCGGATATTTGGCGATGTGCTGAGAGCGGTGGCGTTTCTGCATACGCACTATGTTGTGCACAGAGACATCAAGCTTGAAAACGTGCTGCTGAGAATCTCGGCGCCTGAAATTCTAAGCCTGTCATATGACTATCCGGAGCCCATTGCGGTGCTGACAGATTTGGGACTGGCACGGAAAACAGTGGAGGGCGAGCTACTGGTGACACGATGCGGGTCAGAGGATTACGTACCGCCTGAGCTGCTGATGGGCCAGAAGTACGATGGGCGTCAAACCGACTCGTGGGCTATGGGTGTGCTGTTGTATGCCATGATGGAGGGACGGCTGCCCTTTGATCCGCCCAACGGCAGGGGGAAAGTGGCACACCGAATTGCACGAGTGGAATGGGGCTGGAGAGAGATGCGAAAGTATAATAAAAACAATACCATCAACAGTGCTAATAATGATGGAAAAGATGACGTCGAGGATGCGGATGTTGTTGAAGGGTATCGAAAGGGAATGAAGATTGTTGAGTCCTGTTTGCAGAAACGAGATGTTCGAGCGCGAGCAGTTGATTTAGTGCATAACGACTGGGTCAAGTTGGAAGTTCCATTTGAAGGTGAGGCTCAGAACATGGGATGGGATGATTTGGTGAGCGAGTAACAACAAACTAAAGTGTGGAGAATGAAACAAAGGAAAGAAAACATATAGAGCAGAAAAAGTGATAGATATGTGGTGATCATGTATATTTTTTTTAATTATTGGGGTTTTCACTTGTTGAAGTAGAGATTGGGGATTGTAGGTTTGTGGATACATTGAGCAAAGTTGCGCTTTGACATGGATGAAGGTTGAAAAGAGTGTTTGTAGTTGCGTTGCGTTGCTGAATTATGTGATCATTTAGAATTGCATTTTGAGTGTATTGGACGACAAAGCAAGTTTAGTTCTGATGATAATCTAGAATCCAGATCCAAACCGTATTTCTGGAGTAGAAATAATCCGGGGACGCAATAGCGAATACAAATGTCCTTGATGAACCCTGTCGTGTGGCGAATCTCCGCCATCTATCTCCCCCAGGATTTTTATTTTGTCTTGTTCTGGGGGAGGAGATTTTTCAAGAATAAATTTAGTCGGAGACCGATGTTTGTCAGGTCCAAATCGTCGTAACCGTGTGCCCGAAACGGAGCTTTGTGAACCCGCTTATTTTGGAAACAGGGTTTTGAATTTTTTGATTTTGTTGGAGAAATAAATGGTGAGATCACATACAGGCGAAAAATGCGGGACAGGTTCAGGGACGCAACTCTAAGCGTGCGATCCGCAAAAAGAGAGAAAGAGACGGTGATCTGGGCATCACACTATCCAACAGAGAGCTCTCGGCAAGTAGGGCCTTGGGTATACATCTCCAAGAAACCTCGCCAAGTTGAAGTGTAGGTCATAGCCTGCAACTATTATGCTTCATTAACTTAAATGCCCTTGCTTGGGGTTATAATGGTCTTGGGGATTATTTCATCATAAATCCTCTCCGAAAGCTACTTTTATTAAAGTGGCTTTCAATTCTGCCGTTTTTCTTCCTTTTCTCTCTTCTTCATTCATTCATTCATTCCAATATTCATTATTGTATTTCTTTAATCATGACTTCTATCGCTGATCCAGTTCTCTACGACGAGCAGACACTGCCGTCGTACTCGTTCAACTCGCAAATCCACACAATCCCATACGACAACAACCTCCCCAATAGGAAAAAGCTGCTCTCGTCAGTCACCTCATCGTCTTCGGCATCCGCCGCCCATACCACCACCACCAAACCCAAGGGATCACTACGCATCAAGCTCCATCATCCACAGCAGTACTACCAGCAAGGCCATCTCATTTCTGGCGAACTGCTCTACACCCCTCCGCCGCTGTCCCCGGTCACTCATCACAACCTCAACGTATCTGAAATCCTTATAACTTTAGAAGGCACAGAACAAACAAATATACAATACTCTTGGAACTATACCTCGGTCACAAAGCGACCGGTCGTGATAGGCCAGTTCCGGCCACAGCCGTCTGAGATCCAGGACCTAAAAGTGGTCACTCCGCTCGTCGGCGAGGCCAAGGGGTTGGTGTACTGCTTCCCATTCACACTACAGATCGACGAGTACATGGAAGACCGGTCGTGTCGCCATGAGCACGACGAGCATCTCAAAATCCCGCCAAGTATAGGAAGCCCTACCTACTTGAACTCTTCTGATCTAGAGCTGCCAGGCCGCGTGGGCGCCATATTCTACCACCTGAGAGCCGAGATCAAAGTATCCGCTGCTTCAGAACCGTCTTCATCCTCTGAACTATGGACATCGCCGCCGCACCCATCATTATCATCATCATCACCGTCAACCTCCGCGGCCTCGGCCTCGGCCTCCTCTGATAACGACTCCGACGGTCCCGATACCTACAGCACCACTATTGTGCAACCAGTTAGGCTAAAACCCAACTATGCGCCTACCGTGAACGAGTTTGAAAAACAAATCTACCGGTTCGAGCATTACCCCAAACCGCCGTTTACGCCATCGCTATCGATATTTTCCAAAAAACGCGCGTTTTCAGTATCGTCTGCGTCAACCTCCAATCCTTTCAAGCAACGTAATGGGTTGCCTATAACTCCGCCGGCGTCGCCACCCAAGCCCGGGTTTTGCGAGGGTTCAAACAATAACACCAGTTCTGCTGCTGTTACTACGACGGCGGCGGCGGTTGACGAGCCAGCGATCATCACTATTGACCCGCGGGCCTCGACTGGTCTTGTGATTGGACAGACAACGGATATTTTGCTAAAGCTTGAGCTGCCCAATCGGCCCAAATTCCCGCGTCTCTCGGCGATAACCTCGACCTTGCTTTCGATAACGACGCTTTCCAGCATTCCGCTGGCCGCGACCTCGCCAGACTCGCCCAACCCCACTTTGGAGCCGCACAGTGTTACCCAGAAATACAAACTTGGCACCAAGACCCTAGCGAAGCGGCGAGGCAGTAGCAGCAGCATTGGCAGTTCTAGTAACTATGGCGGCGAGGAAGATGAGTCAACGGTCCTGGTTGCAATCAAGATCCCCAGTGATCCGCATATCGTGCCTTCGTTCCAGGCGTGCTTTACGGTTAGAGAGTATGTGCTGAAAATGAAACTGGAGTTTGGCGATGGGTCAAAGACGAGTGTCGAAGTTCCTGTGACTTTGGTCAGCGAGGACTATCATGAGTCTGTGCATCTTGCGCCCCCGAAATACGTTCCGACCATTTAGAAAATATGCTAGAGTAACTATTTATCCTTTTTTAATGAGTATACGAAATTTAAACAATTATAACTGTCATTGTTTATTCCAAAGATTGTCTGATCTACAGTCATAATCGATAATGTATACACACTAAACCTGGTTAGGACAATCACAAGCTACATAGCGCAGACATTGTCACGAATCCCGCCACTTTTTCGAGTGTACATATGGGAAATCTTGCCTTCCAAGGGCGCAAGGGAAAAGGTGTTTGGGGGAGCATAAAGAAAAGTGCCTGACTATAATTTACATTGGCATGAATGAAAACAAAGAGTGCTTTTGGATGAAGTATTCAATGAATACAGAAGGGATTCGACTGGGTCTGAATACATATTTCATTTAGTGAAATATTACGAAACCTGTTCAGTGTTTAGTAACGATTTTGATTTAAACAATAAGGGCTAATCGATTGTACACATCGCATTACCCCGGGGTACCCCCCAACCCACACACGATTCTTGCCCCCCAACCCATCCTCAATCATGTTACCCATACACACATACATGTACGCAATCTTATCCAGATACGCACGCACATCCCACACAATCTTATCCAACCTTATTCCATTACTAGCATAAAAGCACTCTCAAGAAATAGTCTTTCATTGTCACACGATAGGAAAAATATGGACTTCATCTTGATAGGTCTTTTTTTGTTTGGTTATACGGCCAATCATGGAACTACACATTGTATGTAGTACACACTGTTTATTTCGCCGCTTGCGTGCTTGAACAAAAGAATGGTTTCTGATTGGTATGATACACATTCACTTCCAAATCTAGACAACAAACTAAAGTTCAAGTAATGTAGTATAAGTACTATTTCTCATCGCGTAACTCAAAGTTCCCAAAAAGTATAGCTTAAAGTATATATCACAAGCCTGATATGATAATTATCTAATCTGGGTCCCAGAAAAAAAAACACAAGTCTTGGCTCAAAACACGTGGTGTGGCGCATCACACATGTACTGGGGGAAAGACAAAACACGTTTTTTTTTTTTTTTAGCCCTGTGTACACATTCCCGCCTTGCTCGTTTTTCACTGTACACTGATCACAACATGATCACGTTGTAAGCACAAACACACTGCAAAAATACGTGTGTAAATGTGTGAGAGGGAAAGAAGACCAAGATCGGAAGTGCGAGCCCTGTCCCCATGCACATCGGTTGAGTGGGGCGCACAGAGCGGCCCGGCAACGGCGGCGGTTTGTGAAAATTGTTTTGCGAAGGACCCGGGCACAGGATTCCGGTGGTGGTTTAGGCACTCCAGCTCCAGAAGTGCGACTCGGGGACTGACCTGACAGGGGTGTATGAAGCAGTGTGGAATACATGTAATTACATATTTGAACATGGGCACAAATACACACACAAAGTGTCGATTATTATGATCAAGCTGCGGTTGAGGAAAAGTCCCGAGAAAATAAACACGGGTTTTCAATTGGAAAAGAGGGTCCTTCCGCGGAACGGGGGCCGTTGATTCTTGTGGTTTTTAAGGGGCCCGTCGGGAACCGGCGAGAGAAATACAAATAATGAAAAAAAAAAGTTCAAAAGCAAGAATCATCAAGAAAAACAAAGAGTGTTGTATGTGAATGAAACGGTTTATTTGTTTTACTGGCAGCGGCTAACTGTCCAGAATCAGAAATGGCGGACTCGGGCAATGTGTACAAAGACAAGTTTGCGTAGTGTGTATCTCTAGAATTACTGCATTTTCACAGAATGAAGTGGAAGAGTCATTAGTTATGGGTGTTGCTAAACTACAGCAAATAGGTAATTCATTGTTTTGAATGAAATGGAATGGACCATGTACACACTTGGGGTTGAAGCGTGACCCTATGCTTTGGTGAAGCATTTCTAGGCCCGGTTCGCGTCGGTTACTGCGGATTCCGGTCACAAATGCTGATGTGTTTGTATCCAGGAGGAAAGCGTATGGACCGAGTCAAGTTGTCAAAGATTACACTTGGGCAAAGTGGACTGGGTCATTTCTCAGTGGTTCCAGTTGCACATTCAAGGCCATGTTCACACCATCAAGAGCCCACATCACTAGAAAATACTGAGTTGGACATTATCAACACACAAATTATTCAATAGTCTCATGAACCAAGTGCTATAATCAATTTCAGTCTAAAAACACATTATAGTGTTGTGTTATAGATCAAGAGATCTGTGTGGTAACTATAAATAACCAGGATCGAGAATCAGCCCGATGTATCAAAAAAACCAAAATAACGTGAGTGAATTTGTTCATGATTGTACAATGTTTGAAAAGAAGTTACGAAAAGAACTGGCGCCGTGTGTATAATCAAAAGAATTCTACAATCACAAACGGACTCAACAGGCGTTGCAGTACTGCTGTTGTACAGCAATACACTAAGTCAAATTCGCAAGTACATGGATTATCCTTTCACAATGAATTAGGAAAATTTCTCTGAAATATCAATTGATGATTGGACAAAATACACCAAGCAGGGATAAGATCGAATGCATTTATTTTTATTTTTATTTTTTTTTTGGCAAAACTTTTCATCACCTCAAATAGGCAAGTCACAAATGTACCAGCAAGCAAAATCATTGGAGCGCTAAGATGGGTACACAATTTTGCGACTATTTACTTGAGAGAATTTCAAGCACGAAACTGGCATCTGTGATATTCATATAGTGTACCGTAAAGTACATTTTGAAATCAATTCATATCTAGAGTGTAGTTTGGTCACGAGAATTACATATTAAAGAGATTGGTAAGTTGTAGAAAGTCGGTAATGCACATATCTCGACACCAATAAAAGAACGCGTGAACAATTGATACCCTCTCCAAATTAAACATTTGCTCACCACTTTGACCAACTACTCAAGCCGCTCACCACACCTCCACACCCGCCCCCAAACCACCTCTTTCACAATACAGTTCACTTGCTCAAGATCTCGCGCTCGCTTTTGCCTTGGCATCTGCAACCCAACCCGTGCCCCCTGCCGGAGTACACACTGTCCACACACAAACCCAAGCCGGCCACGACTTGGCTGCTGTATACAGTTCCCAACCTCTAATTGACGAGATGCGCCGTGCCGGACTCGTCCAGATGGTAGAGACCAAGTCGACCCGAGAACCTGAACGGCCCGGTACCTCCGCGGGCGCGGCTGACGGGGCGGTCAATGCGGGAAGGGGGCCGCCCAGGCCAGTCGGTCCGCCGACGTGGTTCTGAACTCGGTTATTAGTTCCGGGGGGAGACCAACGTTGCCAATGCTGCTGCCAATGCAGAACCAGAACCAGGTTCTTTCAAGTGACCCCGAATCGATGATGGCGGACTTTGCGGCTCGTGCACTGATGGAGTACATTTCTTGCGCGCTTCTGAGTCCAGCGCTGATCCCAACCCGGTCCCTACTGAGCCAGAAGCTTGCCAAAAGGCCTTTTGGCCCAGTGATCCAGTTGCTTTGGGTCGCTCGCGAGAGTATCCCTTCATACCCGTCTGCCGAAACAGCTGCTCTTTGAACTTGTGCACTACATCTCAACATGACAGCAAGCCGACGGACACTTTGATCGTGCAATTGGCAAACGAGTCTGTCGCTGTGTCTGAAGAGTCCTCTCGTCAGATCGCTGCTGCTGACGTAGCGCCGCTGTTCAGGTGTATGTCCACGGAGTAGCGTCCAAGAGCATTGCGGCAATACGTCAGTGACTCAGGCAAGTTGGATTCGCAGTGCGCGGGTCTACGCCATAGCACGTCAATTCGGAAGATTCCCTGCTAGTCAGATCCCGCAACCTCCTTTTCCTCTCATTGGCTCACTTTTTTCGCCAAACGCAAAGTGTCTGAACTACCAACTGGCATCTGCCCTGACACCATTGTACTCTGAACTCTACACTGTCTACACGCCAAAGCAAACAATTTATCCAACGACGAAAACGGAGTGTTTGATTACATGAAACCGCTGTGTCGAAATTCGCAATTGCTGTGTACACATTGACCAGATGACTCTGTGTGTACATAATGCTGGAGCTAAGGCAGGACAGGGCTTTGAAAATAGAGTCCAAAAATAAACTTGTAAAAAAAAAAAAAAAAGTGAAAAGGCTCAGCCGTGCGCTTAGCCCGGTGCTGAACCCGGCTACCTTTTATTCTACTACATGGTGCCAAGCTTCTATAACCTGAAGGCTAGCGGTTTTTAAAGATTGAATAACAAACCTAATTGCGAATAATGATACAATAAAGTATTTTTATTTTTATTGTTTATTATTGTTTGTTTCTCCGGTGTGGCTTCAGAAAAGGGAAATATACAAAAGAATGAGTCGAGCGGAGTGAAGTGCCAGTGTCCGGCTGGTTCAGGCAAAAGGCACAAAGTTCCTTCAACAGCCGGGGCCACACATGAAAAGCAAGGGCTGGGTTTAACCAGTTGATTTTTTTTAGCGGATCCAATCACCATTGAATAAAATAAAAGAATTATCATGGTTTTTAGTTGAACTCGGTGACAAATTTGACTCATGAACCAAAGAGACTCTGGCTATGAAAAGGGCCCCACTGGTTTTGCGATTTCCAAATCAAAAGTTGCGTGCTTGGAACCGTGTTTACAGTTTGTTTTGAAGCGGGACAAAAGAAAAACGGAAAAAAAATTTAGAAAAAAAAAAAAAAAAAAAAAAAAAAAAAAAAAAAAAAACCTTAAATCAAACAAACGTGGGAAAAGTTGCTATGGGAAGGAGCGCGCTTGAAAACTGGGTGCGCCTTGTGGACCGCCTCTCTCTCCTACCCTTAGCTGAAGATCTCGCTGCTCACAGTTTCCTTACACTGATGCCCTTCTAAACCTGCCGGACTTGCCCTGCAAAGTGATTCATCTGGATCATTCATATAATACATTTATAGAAAAATAAATAAAAAATTAATCATTATAATCCGAAAAGGCGCTCAGGGATGAGAGTATCAACAAGGTGTCATATCGTCGTTTAAATGCGTCGGATCCCTCTGAGTCTTGTGTATATAAACACCAGTCCATATCCGCCTAGATAATCAGCAATCACAACAATCAGCAATCGTCCATGGGCTAAGTTTCTCAAAACCACTCTTATCTTCTTCCTTCCCTTGATCATATCAACAATGTCCACTGCTCAGCACTGTCCACTGCCCTCCTACTCGTTCTCAGAACACATTCAAACCGTCCCGCAGCAGGCACAGGCCTCCCGCTCAGAACGCGCTGCTCCAGCCACCGGATCAGCATCGCTCTCGCGGCCAAGCGCGCTCCAGGGCAAGCTCCATTTCGAGCTCAACAACTCTCCGTCGTACGTGTTCTCGCCAGGCCAATTGGTCTCAGGCACTCTGCACTTCACGCCGCCCACCTCCCACTCTAGCATGACAGCCACGCCGCACCGGCTCGTGATCAAAGAGATCTCTGTCACCCTCGACGGAGTCGAGCAAACCGATCTGTCTGAATCTTGGAGCTACAGAACTGTTACTTCCAGAAAGCTGGTCCTGGCAAAGTTCAACCCACAGCCCTCGGAGCTTGAAGACTTGGTCCTGGAAACTTCTCAGCCTCACGGGCTCACTACTACCGGATCTGCTACTCAACCATCTACTTATGCAATTCCCTTTGCGATGCAAATCGCTGACTTCCTGGACCCGGAGGCATGCGAGGACAACGTCGACACACACTACTTGATCCCGCCTAGTCTGGGCCAGCCCGACTACCTCAACAGCCCCGAGTGCGATGTCCCTGGCCGTGTCGCCAGCATTGTCTACTACCTTCGCGCCAGCGTCACCGTCGAGCGTCTAGACGACTCCGTCCCCACCTCGTCCTCCTCGTCCACCTCCAGTCTCAACTCCAAACCCATCAAAACATTCATCCAAAAACTCGTCCACGTCGTGCCAAACTACGAAGTCAACTTCTCACTCTTTGACAAAGAATCGTTCCTATTTGTGCACCAGTTCGGTCCTCCCACCTCCACTCCTCGTGCACTCTCTTCGTTCACCGCATGGCGCAAAGCCAGGAAAGCCCGTAAAGAGTCGCGCACAGCAGACGCCCTTTCTCCAGCCACCGGGCCCAAAGTCGAGATCTCCATATACAATCCTTGCAATGTGCCTTTCGTCCCAGGCCAAGACGGATACATTACTCTTTCCTTAGCATACTCTGGTTCCGACTCGGCGCGTCGCCCGGCCGTAGAGTCCATTACCTCGACGCTTCTTGCCATCACCGAGTGTTCCAGCACGCCAACCACGCCCAGCTCCGAGCCAGGCACCAAAGTTGTCGACAAGCTGTGGACCAGCAAAAAGCAGCACTCTTTCGAGGTCCAGCACGACAAGGTGATCCTGCCCATCTCTGTCCCGCAAACCCGCAAAGTCGTTCCATCCTTCGAGTCCTGCTACGTTGCCAGACGGTACATGGTCAACTTGCAAATCAGGTTTGCAGACGGCAGCAGGTGCTCTGCAGAAGTGCCGGTCAAAATCGGCGGCGCTCAAGATCTGGACCTACCTCCTCCAGTCTACTCCGAGTAATCTCAAAAGTTTTTTGTCTTTTCCTTTTTTTTTATTTAACTATCCCTAATATCTTAATTATTTATTTCATGTGTGTATATACAAAAGTTGATTAATTCTATCTGTGTGTTTTTTTTCTTTATACAGTGATTTCCAGTAAATGAATGGCAATGCTTGATAACTCAAAAAAACTAGTTCAATAACGTTAGAACAGACCGTTGAACGCACTAAATCCCGGGAATAAAAATACCGCTTTTGGCGCACGCTGATCACAGCCATTCTACTATAATATCGAAGGTACGGTCCAGTGGGCATAACGGGGGGAAAAAAAGAAGGAAGAAATAGCCACTTTTTTCTAGTATTCGGGAATTCGCCAGATAAAAATAAAAAAACTGGTTAGTTTAACGGGTATTAAAGCTCATCCCAAATCAGGTATTCGAGCCTTATACATGCGTTTGTAACCGAGCTGCTGCTGCTGTACAGTTCCGAATCCGATTTCAAGGTCAGAAGAGGTTTTTGGAGGATTGGACCAAAGAAACAATGAATGTAGGTTAATTCTATTGATAGATACACACTCGACAAGAGCCGGTGAACCGCTTAAAATAAAGAATAAGAAGAAAAGAAATAAACGCTCACTTTACACTCTCCGTACTTCTCGGTTATAGACTGTGTTTGAACGATACGGCCGTGCGAGGCATCACAAGCGTGGTCCGAGTGCAACGGCAATCAGGTTATTCTGCTTCGTTTCTTTCTTTCCAAACTTTTTGAGAATGGTTTCCGGGGTCGAAAAAAAAAAAAAGGCACTCGGCAAATTGTAGCAACGGATATCAAAGGATAAACAAAAGTAGCATTTTTCCCCCCGGGGGGTTGGATCAAACTCAAACTCCGCATCACGAGTGTTGTGTGTACACTGGAGCACTATAAGTCTTGTGATCTGATCTGGATAGTCAGTCTCTAACAGAATAAAGAAATACAAAGCAATTTTCATCATCTCTCGTTTATTGAAAACATAGTCAAGAAAACTGTCGTCAAACGGCGTGGGGATCGTTAATACTTCAAACTTAGACTAATGCGGCTGTATCAAGGTGAAAACTGACTTTATGTTCCATAGCCGAGCCAAAAATGATACAGTTGGGTCTGAAGGCGAGAACTGCGAGCAAAGTGTGAATGGGTACTTGCTTTTGTAGATGAAAACAAATCAAAACAAACTTGCCTAATTGGTTTGTCGTGTCTGTAAACGGACTTTGTGTGACAAACATTGAAGCTGAGTTAAAAACAAACAAATGCTACGAATAGATTGGGAGATTATGAGTAGATACGTTGCGACAATCGGAAGTACTGATGATGATAATCTGTGTATTGTCCCTATGTCTCGGGATTATACACAATATATCTCTAAATAAAATAACGATATATAAAACAGACATAACAGAAGACATTTATATCATTTGCTTATCTCATAGAAGGTTGACGAAGTAACATCCCGCAGGAAGCGTTCCAGGTTTTCAGTGTTCGATGGCGCCAAATTCTTCATAGTCGTAACTATGTGCAAAGGGAAAACAATCGGAAGTACTGAAAAAAAGCGAGAATAGTTTGGGAGGCCAACTGGGAATCGTTAAACAGACTTTAAAGAAAATCAACGACATTTAATAGAGCAAAAGATATTGAGAAACGTTACAAGCGGGTTCAAGACTCAAAATCTTTCCCACTATCAAATCAGGACTGAAATAAGCACATTACTGCATCTGTTCTTATAATGATTCAGTAACTCTAAAAAGCTGTCAAAAGTTTTTCCGAGTTCCTAAAAAATCAGCCTGAAATACTAGCCTTATTTATTCTCAGATCTCGCTTTGTGAATGGCTATGATCATAAAGTATATGAATTTATCAGTTTGCAAAAAATTACTCTGTCAATTGTCATGAAACGAATCAAATATATCCTGATACTCTTGTTTTGTACAGAAAAATTCTATTTGAATGCATTTTGTCTATGATCTCAAAGCGTAAAGAAGGTTAAGTGATCGTTATTGGTACAAATTCGAAAAATACATGGTTGGAATAATACAATAGTGAATAATCCAATATGGTTGAGTTCGTGATTTTTTTTGATCTACATATTATACAAGAGAAATCATTCAATACACTTTGAAAATTTGGTATACCAGTGTTACAGCTAGGGAGTATTTTATTAGTGGCATCAAGACTGACGGTCAACTCTTTGCAAAAGCTTACATGTATATCATCGACAAAAGTCCAGCCACATTGCCAAGTCAGTTCTTTGAGCAAACCAAAACCCATATCAGATAAAAAGCCATTAAATTTTCTTTCAGGTACGTATCCACCAATTCCAAAATGTCTAAACTGACAGTCAATTCAAACTAACCTCAAACTAGCGTCAATGACAGTCGTTGCCTGCCAACATCTAGATTTGAATTAGTTATGACCTCTAAATCAAAATTCAATCATTACTGCTAGGAATAAACTGAGATGACTTTTTGCCGCCTGAATGAAGGGGAAATGGCGCATCTGTACATTTTTCAGTCATTCCCAACTATATACATACTTAGTGTCGCTTTTCTACTCTGCTCATTCATTCTTTACTGTAAAAATGCAATCATGGTGATGTTTCGCACAAAAGACTTTTTGTTTCTACAAATGAACATTTCTATTACTACATCTACAAAAGTCGTCTATGGACATTTTTACAGTATAACACCGGCTAGACTCTAAATCTGATGATAATTGATCGATATTTTAAATGCTCAACTGAATACAAAAGATCAGCAGTGATACTTTGAAATGTGATGAAATCAGATTTTATTCATGGTCATTATAAAATTGGGCTTGTACTCAATTACTTGTCTTGACCTTGAGGTATAACTGCCTGTGACTATCGGACAACTTATTTTCAAATTCCTTAATATACGCAATCAAACTTCTTTTTCATGAAGCATTTGGCCCCATTTGAATTTCAAAAATGCTAAATTGCATCAAGGCATCTACTTTATCAATCTTTATAGGATAAAACAGAAGGAAATGTCTTCTACTGTGTCTACATTACAGAATAGGCTATTGTCAGCAACTCGTTTCTGCTGTACAGAATTTATCACATCTAGACCCCTGACAAATCGACATCTTCATCTTTGCCATTTTATTTGTCAATCGCAAAACTACCCATGGTCTATTATCTTCTTTGCCTTACTGCCCGTTGTCCGAATACTTCTTGACCTGCTACTTAGTTGCAAAATGAATTCATGCATTGACGTCACGCAGAAAATAACCTCGCATGTAACTCAACCCTAAATCCCGTTGAGCATAAAATCGTCACACAAATTCACCGCACCAAACTGTTAGCGAAAAATCGTCATGTACACATTAGCCGCATAAAATCAAGTCTACCCCTCCAGTTTATGCCATTGTAATCCCCCCAACCACCTCAAACAGGCCCGCTTTTTGTATTACACTTTCTCACGTTTTCTACACATAATCCATCATCGCCATTCAAGACTTCAATAAGCTAAACAATAGATTTTCTAATCCTTCTTTTCACTTTTAAACTTAATCGAAACGGTTGATGTATTCTAAAGCATTTTCCTATTTTTTTTTCTTTTTTTGTTTTAGTTCGCCTGCTTGATCTATATAAATACCTTCTTGTGTTTTGAAAACAAATCTATACACACACATGAAGCTCGTTGTAGTTTCTTAATCCAGAACTAGTAACTGATTGATGGTTTTGGAAAACTCATTCGCTGTGTTTTCAACAATGGCATCATCTCCAACAGTCGCGGTGGCCCAGGCAAACGTCAAGACCAAAGGTCCACCTCTGTAGGAAACGGCACTACACAAAATAGGAGGGCCTTCAGAACTGATGCCCTGAATGAATGTAAAATCAGAAACCTGCCACTTGCTAGACTCGTCTGGCAATCCACGAGTAATAAATACAGAAGACACTTCTAATGAGAATGTTCTGGCCTCTCCGATCCGCCGTTGATACAGTTCCTTTTGATCGCCGGCCATGGATACAAACTCGTCGTAAGCGTCTTGAGTACCCCGCTCATTGTATCCTTTGATCACTGATGACATGGTTCTGGCGCTCTCCCAAAGAGCAGGAATTGTGCGCGCGCCGGATTCTACCGGTATACTAGAGACAAAGTCGCCATATGGCACATTGCCATACTTATTATCTGGGTTGACCCAAGGTCTCGTGTTCCTGGGAATTGTTGCCGTGGCCTTGACGTACTTGCCTGAGAAAAAGCGTTGTAATGAGTACAGAATTACTGACGTGATCAATGGAGTAAGCGAGGTGCCGTGCTCTTTGGTCTTGATCAGGAGTTTTCTCAAATCCTCGTCACTGATCTCTTTTTTAATACACTTGGTCAGGTAGGGCTCAGTAGCAGATGTATCGCCGACAGGGGTGCCGGCCCAAAATGCGACGCCAGCATCCTTGGGAGGCGTGAACCCTTTGACTACGCCCTTCAGTGGCAGGTCCAGTCCCATCAGTTCTTCCAACGACGGAACCAATTCCACCTTTTCGGAAATGACCACAATGGGGTCCGAATCCTCTTGCTCAGATTCGAGATTGTGCACTAGCTGCAGCAAAAAGTCTTGTGCTGCAGTGCCGTCAAACAGTGAATGATGGAAAAAGAAGTTCAATCTGACACTGCCGTTTGACAATGCAGTTACCCATAGTCTCCAGCCAGGGACCTTATCCAGTTTGGCCAGTTTGGACGATGTCATTTTCAGCACAGAGTCCTGCATGTCCTGCTTGTTTTCAAACGTTTTGAACTCAATGACCTGCGATAGGTCAACGCTTTCAGCCACCACCTTGTAATAGATTCCCTCCTCTTGATTGAATTGTAAAAGAGATGCCAGTGCAGGGTGTTGGGCAATAATAGGTTTGACGGCGGAGTATACCTCACCACTTGTAATTTTGGTCTTGTTTGGGTGAGAAACGGTGACGCCAAAGTCAATGGTCATGTAAATGTTTAAATCATGTCTGAATGCAGATGATGCCTCTGCAATGCTTAACGGACGCTTGCTCATTGTAATTCTTGATTTTGAGTTCGTGCCCTGAAGAAGTAGCAATCAATGTTTTCTAAGAATGAAAGTCGAAGTAGAAATGCAAGTAAAAAAGAAGAAGGAAAAAGAACAAGAAAAAAGTTCCACCAAGTGCAGTTGAAACGCAGAAAATGAAGAACAAAAAAAGTCAAATAAAATAAAATAAAACCCTAATTTACACAGTATATCAAGAACCTACATCTTTACCACGGTTCTGTCTTGTTTGTTCCTATGCAATTGACATTTGCCTACCCATATACAAGCGTATATACCCGGCATTTGAGAGATTCCATGGAATTAAATAGACCTATTGTTCGGCACATAGTTCCTGGATCTTAGCGTTGATGAGTTTATGCATCTCGGTCACGATCTCATCAGACACAACCTCTGTAGACCAAACAACCGACATTTTGAGCCCGCCATTGACTTGTGAAATTGCACTGCAAGTCAAAGGTCCGCCTTCGGATGTCGAGCCTTGCACGAATGCAACGTCCTTGAGCGCCCAGGGATGAGTCTGCTCCTTCAACAGAACTGTCGAGACTTCCATAGAACTCCAACGCTTCATGCCAGGTCTGTTTTGGTAGTAATTTCGGTGATTGCCTGATCTGATCTCATACTCTTCAATCGAATCGGCTGCGCCTCTGGAAAACGTGTCAAGAACAGTGCCCTTGATGCTCTTTGCGAGATCCCAAGTGTTGGAGACGCCACGATCGGTGGTCAATGGAATACTAGACACAAAATGACCCATTTCCTCGTCCAAATTCACAAGAGGACGCAGATTACGAGGAATTGTAGTCTTCAGCACGTCGTACTCAGCGCCACTGTTGATCAATGCTGAGTCAAGCGATTGGATAGCCAGTGCAACTAATAGAGTTGTCAGAGAAGCGCCATGCTGACGACACAGCTTGACCAACTTCTTGACGTTTTCTTTATCAATGTTTACAAATAGACATTTGGTCAGAATAGCAGTATCCATGATGTCAAGCACCTTTTCTCCGGTCCAAGATCCTGGTTCGGGCGATACTAAGGGCTTGATAGTCCTAAGGTCCACCTTATGATTAAGAAGGTCATCAACCGAACCATACAACTCCATATCTTGGGGTACTTGGAAAATAGGATTAGTGTCTTTTGGCAAATTTTCGTTCAAATGGTCAGCGAACTCGGTCAAGAAGATTCCGGCACTGGTACCGTCGAACAGCGTGTGGTGGAAAATGTAGCTGATTCTACTGACACCGTTGATCTCGGTCACCCAGAGTCTCCAAGGAGGAATCGATTCAATGTCTGTAAACCTTGTAGAAAGCTGCTTACAAACACTCAAATCTAGTTCTTCAACACTGCTCATTTTTTTGAACTCCACAACCTTTGAGAGATCCACCTCATCCAAAAGCTTGATTTTGTACAAATCGTCAGAGTCAGAGTAGGTGATCACGGCGCTCAGAGCATTGTGTCTGTGAAGCATTTTTTTGAGTACTGGGTACACCATCCCAGGGTCTAGCTTGGCATGGTCAAAAGTTGCGCTGAAAGCCACTGCGATATAGATGTTGTAATCGTGTCTGTACGCATTCGACACTTCAATCAAGCCTAAATCCCGTTCTTTGAGCATTGTTTCAGTCACTAGATATCACAAATGGTATTCCTATACAAGTGGACAGCAGAAGTGCGAGTGAATGTGAGATATACAGAAGTAAAAGTGTAAAAGAGAAACGGGTAAAGAATGACTCGAAATTTCAAGCGACCTCCAATTGCTGTAAAGTTAAGCGCATTGGTAGACAACACCCATCTAATCAGTGGGCTTTCCCCAATGTGTACCTGTACTCGAGTTCCCAACACTGGCCGATGCACATCTCTGCTTGTGTACTGGAATCACCATCGCCAAGTTCGGCGGTTTTCACGGCCACAGTATGTGAACAAGGCGATAGAAGATTAACTGATTGGTGGACAGCAGTCAATCGCAGCTGACCACAAGAGCTACATTTGTTGCTTGTGATTCGGTCTCCATATTGCGAGATGTACAGTTCAATGACCGGAACCTACAACTCGATCTATTACACGGATCCCAGTATCGGTTCTGTCATTGACCCGGGTTCTACCGCTCATAGAGCCCGGGTATGCCAATCAGTGTATACATACTTATCGGCACACGCCACTACATCCCAGAAACCAGTAGTCGCTATACTCGGGTCCACGCCAAAAAATGGGCACGTCAACTGACCTTTCTGCCTTATGATCCAAGTCGCAAGTGCCTAATTTACCCTACTTGGTGTATACCTCGTCTCTCTCATAGTACGGCGATTTCACCTTTTCATCTTAACACATAGCCAACACACAACGAACGAACGACAAGGCCAACAATGAGCTCTTGGAAACCTGTAAGTTTGCAGAAAACTGCCGTGACGCATCTTCAATGCGCCAATGCTAACATGTTGCTGCCGCTGCTGCTGCTACTGCCGCGGTGGGTATCTAGGAAATGGTTCAGTTAGGTTAGTTTTTCATAGTCAACGTTTGGGGTACAACCAATTTCTTAGTGACTGACCTGCGATTTCAATGAATATAGACAGCAGTGAATACATCTTCGACGAAAATGGCGGAAGAGGAACACCTGCGTCTACGTTTTTTAAGAGGTTTGCTTCTTTCAAAGGCACAGATCCCGATGGAAAGTAAGTATACTTCTGGCTTTGCTATGTGGCTTGTATGGAATAAACAGCTAATAGCCTGGATATAGGAAAACGGTCAACAATGAGCCCGATCAAAAGGTGATTGGTGCTGCATATTCACACACCGATGCACTACGAATGGAACAGCTTTCTCTGTCCGGCCAATCGTCGCAAGATACTCTTGACCCTGCAGCTCTAAAGGTTCGAAACAAGCATTTTGATATGGACGACGACTGGGATGCAAATGTGGAGCGCGATCTGGTCCAAAATAAAGCTGTACAGAAATCAATTGAAAACGTTGCTGGAAAGCTCACTCGACAGAGCTCCTATACTCAAGAAGCAGCTCCTAGCAGCCCCAGCTATGTAAACCCCAGCACCACAGACATACCGGACAATTCGAGAACTGGTTTGAAAGAAAATTATGAAAAACTAATTAAAGATCCCTCTAACGCCATTAATGCAGTCACACAATCGTCTGCACGAATCACAAAGTTTAAAAAAATCTTGCATGCTACAAACACCGACATGAACGAGCTCAAAAAGTTGGCGTGGTCTGGAGTGCCTTATGAATTACGACCTATTTCATGGCAGTTACTGTTGGGGTACATTCCACCCAACGCCGAACGTCGTGTCTCAACACTGGCAAGAAAGCGCAAAGAATACATAGACGGAGTCAGCCAAGTGTTCAGTAGTGGGTTAGACCAAACCATGTGGCATCAAATCTCTATTGATGTTCCAAGAACCAACCCTCATATCAAGCTTTATGGGTTTTACGCTACGCAACGGGCGTTGGAGCGCATTCTGTATCTTTGGGCAATTAGACACCCAGCTAGTGGGTACGTACAGGGCATCAATGATCTAGCTACACCATTCTTTCAGACGTTTTTGTCAGCATTCATAGATGGAGAGCCTGAGACCTTTGATCCAGGAGAGCTGCCCAAGCAGGTATTAGACACAGTAGAAGCCGATACATATTGGTGCTTGACCAAGCTGCTGGATGGCATTCAAGACAACTATATCCACGCGCAACCAGGGATTGTGCGTCAGGTAAATGAGCTAAAGGATCTGACACAGAGAATTGATCAAAAACTTGCTCTACACTTGCAATCAGAAAATGTCGAATTCATGCAATTTAGCTTCAGATGGATGAACTGTCTTCTTATGCGAGAAGTCAGCGTAAAGAACACAATCCGAATGTGGGACACCTACATGGCCGAGGGCCCGAATGGCTTTTCAGAATTTCATGTTTATGTCTGTGCAGCGTTCTTGGTCAAATGGTCAAGCAAAATTCAGGAGATGGACTTTCAAGAAATTATGATGCTTTTACAAGCTCTTCCCACTAAAGATTGGGGCCAAAAGGACATTGAGCTGTTGCTGAGTGAGGCGTTTATGTGGCAGTCGTTATTCAAAAATGCTTCAGCACATCTACGCTGATAAATCGCTTCCTCTTTGGTGTACAGATAAATATAAACACAAATCAAACAAACGTACATAAGAACCAATGCGATTTTCTGTGAAATGAGTTGATTGAGTTAGTGTATAAAAAACGATATCAAAGATGAATGACTATAATGGCGATTAAATCCAACCGGTACTGAAAATGACATCAAAAGAAGAGGTTGTCAATTTGTGATTGAACATTCCATCTCTTTCTACCTCTCAAAGAGCACCAGCACTGGATCTCATACCCCTCGTCGACCTTTTGGTATCGGTAACATTCTCCATAATAGTAGCGTAGACAACATGTTTGTATTGAGGTGATTCAGGTTTCTTTTGAACGCCTTTCAAGACAAGTTGCTAGATAAATCAATATGTAAGTTGCTGGAGAGGGTGGGTGATGTTGATGAGTAAGTTGAAGTTTTTACAATGATATCGTTGTTTCAGTCTATACTCTTATTATGATCATACTCAGTTATTTGAGCCAAAACTTTTGGGCATGCCTAAGGTGACAATTAGCATTTGAATCGTCAATGGCGGAAAACACTACTAAATGCATACTTGATCGCAGAGTCTGTGTCGAAATGGACTATAGTTTGGTTGGTAAAGAAAAAAGTGCGCTATAAAGCAATATATAGAACATACAGATGTACATGACATCTTACTGAAATCCGAAACTTTGCTATCTGATAAGGCTGTCATTTTGGTATTAATTAGAATATAAAATAGTGTATGCGTGATGTGGGTTTTGAGACAATCCAGACTTGGTGAAGGAAGGTGTTTGAATTGTGTTTTGCCTGGTTATTCAGTGGAGGAATGCCGCAGATTGCTCAAAAGAGACATTAAACATATTCACTCCTGCGTAGTTGATTGCAATTTGTGATAGCATGGTAATTCAAGGACAAGCAGTATTCAAAAGCTGATATACACATTTGGATGCGTGCAAGGTTCTGATCAGAATATATAGGGACATGATTCTATGGATGTGAACCAGACGTAGGGACAATACAAGGTCTGGTCCATGTGTATTGGGTCGAGTACAATAAACAGCACATTTAGTGGTTTGAGCGAGGGCTGATCAAAAAATCAAGAAATTGCATTGTAACAAACAAAATCCTTTAGATTATCAGAAAATTCGAATATTGAGCATTGGCCAACTATATTGGATCTGATTTTATAACCGAGACCTAATGTAATAGAAAAATATGAGGCAAGTCAAAGCGCAGATCTCAAATACAAACAAGATCTAGATTGATCAAGCCGATCTCAAAGTTCTCATACTTGACAGTTATACAAGGCTTGCACTATTTGGATCATCTCAAATCGACAAATTTCCAAGTATCTATTCAACTAGTTGCACAGAATCAGGAATGAGCCCAACCAGGTAACAAACTATCGGTTAATCGATTGTATTCAAAGTGCACTCAAGGTGTAGCTATTTATGGAGAGGTGACCAGCAGCTCAATGAACAGATGATGAAGTTTTTAGCTCATCCACCTGATACACAATAGCAAGCCAATATAATCAGATTCACTTGGTGCTAATCAAACCGGGCTCTACTATTTGGCTGCAGGTTCACGATGGTCCATGACAATGATTGGCAAAAAATACGTCCAATACAAACATGTGTATGATCCAACTAGAGGTATCACTTGTGTCAACTTCATCGTCAATTCTGAATCTGTCTCAATTTTTCCTTGTTCAAAGCTTTTTTTCAGATGCCTTTAGTTTACTTTAAAAATCAGGCTTTGAGAGCATTTGGTTATTTACCAAACAATTCGCATTCTGCAATTGTCGTTGCCAGCACTACTGTCACCAATGAAACCGCCGTCGATATCCTAAGCGCCGTTTTTTTTCGATTTCAAAAATCGGCCTGTTTTGCAGTACACTAAACGCCCTTTGTCGTACCCATACGTGTCTGGGTAGAATCAAACTTTAAAATTTGGCCCTCCGCCTTACCTACCCTAATTTCAAACTCTTACACAAATCTGCATATTATTATATAAATACACTCGAGACTCCCTTGTTAGTATTTTTCCCTCCGGCAATTATATTATACACACAGGGATAATCATTCACAATGTCATTTCATACTCTGAAACACGACTTGAAAAAAACATTCAAGGAAAACCTTTCAACGTCGGAAGGTATTAATCCAAAGAATTTCATCAAAGGTGTAGCTTCATCTTTTGGTAATTTCGGTGACAGAGTCACTAATTCAAACCATCGACACGACGAAGCCCACGAGCAAGCCGAAGACGCTTTACGTGAAGAAGAAAAAGAACGAAACAGATTCAAGTCTTTCCAGCCTCCAATTGATAACAACGACTTCAAATGGTTTGTAGGGGGTCATGACTACATGGCTGCCGCTGCTCAGGCCATCGAAGAAGCAACTTACGAAATCCTCATTCTGGATTGGTGGCTGAACCCTGAACTGTACATGATCAGACCAGGATTTCTACACGAAAAGTGGAGATTGGATAGACTGCTAGCCCGTGCTGCCGAACGTGGTTGTGATGTAAGAATCATCATGTACAAGGAAGTCGAAAAAGCGCTGGTGCTGAAGTCAATCCACTCAAAACACGTTTTGGAAAAGTTACATCCCAATATCAAAGTTATGCGACATCCCGACCACACTGCCTTGGAAGGTATGAGTGTGACTTTGTTTTGGGCTCATCACGAAAAACTGCTTTTGGTAGATAGAAGAAAAGCTTTCATGGGTGGTATCGATTTGTGTTACGGCAGATGGGACATGAATTATCATCCCATTGCCGATTTTCACCCGGATTTAAAAGACGCCGAGGTATATGCTGGCCAGGAATACAACAACGTCCGTATTCAAGATTTCAATGACGTTGACAGACCATTTAATGACGGTATTGATAGATCAGTGCTGCCCAGAATGGGTTGGCACGATGTCGCATTGCAAATCACTGGACCTGTTTGTGTTTCACTTGAGAGACATTTCATTGAAAGATGGGAATTCTTGCGAATTTTCAAGTATTTGAGTCGTCCAAAGTATATCCCTATGGAAATTGGGGTTATCGAGCACGAGCCCATCAAGAAACGTGATCATTTGGACGAAGTGAAAGAAAAGCTTCGTTTGACCAAACTTCGCGACAAATTCGATGATCGGTTTGACAATAATGACGATGAGGAATACATCGATCCTCACAGGGAATTCGATGTCCAGTATGCAGTTCCCCAAGATGATGAAGCAAGAAAAATCTTTTTACCTGCTCCAGAAAATCCGGAATCTTTTACTGGACCGGTCAGAGCCCAACTATGTAGAAGTATTTCAGATTGGAGCCACGGATTCTTAGTTGAGTCATCTATTCAAAATGCGTATTGCGAGATGATCCTCAGAGCCAAGCACTCTGTCTATATGGAAAACCAGTTCTTTATCGCTGGAAGCGAAGAAATGCCCGATGCCAAGTTCCACAACTTGGTTGGAGATGCAATTGTCAAACGTATTTTGCAAGCAGCCTACAACGGTCAAAAATTCAGAGTTATTGTGGTTATTCCCGCAATTCCAGGATTCCCGGGTGACATTAAGGGAGACGAAGCCATCGGTATTCGTGCCATTATGAATTTCCAGTTTTTGTCTATTGATAGAGGTGGATTTTCCATCCGTGAGAGAATTCGCGCTGCAGGATTCAACCCCGATGATTACATTCAATTCTTCCATCTTCGAAGCTATGATCGTATTTTACCCAAGCCCGATGCCGAATCTTTCAAAGCCGTGCCATACGATGAAACTTCTAACAAGAAGATTGACCGTACCGAAAGGTACCGAGAGTACGTTTTAAACGGAATTCAAAACGGAAAGAAGGATACTATTGCAGACCTGGCAATGCAAGGAGCCGCACCTGTATCTCAGCAAGGCTGGAACTTTAAAGAAAACGAAGCAGAGCATATAGTGTCTGAGTTGCTTTACATTCATTCTAAGCTCATTATCATCGACGACTCAACAGTGCTGTGTGGTAGTGCTAATATCAATGATCGAAGTCTGGCTGGCGACCACGATAGTGAAATTTGCGTTGTGGTAGAAGAACCGCTTAATTGGGACAGTTACGTCAACGGTAATCCCGATAAGGTCTCACGCTCCGCGTCTTCTATGCGTCGTCAATTAATTAGAAAACATCTTGGTTTGGTACACCCGCAAACTCTATTGGATGACTTGGAGCCTCGCGAGTCATTCCGACCTGCCATGTCTCCTCTCCCCGCTCCATACGAGTACGATTTTGGCTCTGAGGCTGATCAGTTTGTGGAAGACCCATTGTCCGATGAGCTCTGGGATTATATGCGCAAGGTTGCCGAAACTAATCAACAAGTTTTCGAAGAGTTGTTTCACTGTTACCCAACCAATCAAGTCAAAAACTGGACTGATTATGATGCGTATGTTCAGGAAGTATCATCGCCTTGCCATGTTGTTAAAAAGTACATCAACGATCCGCAAACTGTTAAAGGATTGCTGGATGGTGTTAGAGGCACATTGGTCCCTATGCCTCATGAATTTTTGATTGAAGAAAAGGAACTGGTGAAGAAGGGTATTCAGTACAATGACTTTGTGTCAGATCTCTATGCCTAAGACTGGCTCAGATATTTTATACAGTTTTTATTAGAATTTTCAAATTTAATTTTCTTAATATATTATATTGATAGTTTGTGATGATTTCGCTTAAATCTGATAAGTAACAGATAACAGGTTTATTATGGTTTATTATACTTTTAGACAAGCTGCTAGACATGCTTACATAGATTTGGTTGTACAGTCGATGAGTACACTTTCGCATAGGCACTTCGAAAAAACAACGACTATTGGGTTGCGTACGATGCTGAGTTGAGTAGAGCAGCGACGTGTAACAAGTGATAATTATTAATTAATGAAGATCAAACATTGATAGAGACAGACAGGTTGAATAAAAGATTCATTTCCACACATGTTTATCAATCTCAAAGCCATGTCTACGCTTGCTACATCTGACAGCAGTAACCAATCAATACAATAATTGAAGTATTTGAATAAATTTTGAGGGCTGATTCCTCAAAATGATCATGATTACAGTTGAAAATTTTTCATGATTTTGGTGTCTTGTGAATTCGCTAAGTTGTTCGTTGTAAAGACATTAAGAAGCCATTTGATTGTAAGCTCTACAATGTACACACAGTTCCTTCAAATCCTCTTGAACATTATGAAATGCTTTGATATAGTTCCCGATAGATCACACGTAATCAGCGTATCAGTACACTTTGATGAAAACTTGCAAAATTTGAGTTACAATTCTGCTACCGTAAAATTCTTTTGGTTCACTGACAAGACGAGGTAAATGAACTACATCTTTTGAAAAATATAAAGTTACCCATAGTAAAATCTCGAGTTTACTATGGTAGAATAAAGTTCAAAAAAATCAAATCACATCTTTTGGTTCCTAAAGCTCACCAATCATATCAAGGCTACATAGACGAGCGGTAATATATGGCAAAACCAAACAGACGCTAAAAGATGCGTTTGATGTTCAATAATGATTCTTTTGCTCTGTAAATGTCTTAGCTCTTGGTCAATTTGCTACATAAATCAATTTGTTTTCTGGTATATTTTTTTTTAATTACTATCCGCATCACCATGTACAGCTTTTCGTCTTAAATCAGTAATGTCTATGCCAGTATTTGATGACTATTTAAAGTATGAAATGTGTTCAGCTATTCCCGCGTATGAAGTTCCTGAGCTATGGAGTGTGGTGGTTTCCAACTCATCGAAGGCTGAAAATGAAACACCGATTGCCAAGCTCGAGTTTTGGTATGGTGTTTACAATAACAAAACGTATTGTCGACATACTTGCCCGTTACGTGGCCACCATCAAGACAAAAAATTTGAAAGCGGAAGATTTCATGTAATTTTCCTTGATGAGAATGTAGCCATAAATGAAGGTCGTCGAATCTGCAAACATGGCACATCATCCTCCGAGCGCGAAGACCGTATAAAAGAGTTTGTTGAACTGTATATTCAAAAACACAACGGTGAGGCTCCTACAAAACAACGAATCGCAGAACATCTTAATGTTACAATATCTACGTTAGATCATCAACAGATTGATGGCCTATCTCCCGGGAAATATCTGAAGTATCAAGAGTCCTGCTATTTTTATAGTCGAATACTACGTTCTAAACCAGAAAATTGATCAGTCACAATAGGGATTTTTGACAATGTCATACGTGATAAATTATACACAGTGCTGATCACAGCCAGTCGTTTAGTTGCATTCTTTACAGCAAAGTATCTTTGGCATATAAATCGTCAGATCTAGCACCAAGACATACTTAGGTTACAGGTATTTCATCTTATTTGATCTAAGCATAATTTTAGTAATGCCTACGATTGTTGATAGACCACTATTTAAATGAAAACTAATAATGCAATATTTCTACTTTTTGTTGCAACGCATATTCGAATCAATTTAAGTTACTCTGTTTGCTATCGTGATAATTTGTAATTCACAATAATTTCAAGATATGGTGCTACACAGCCAAGTCTTATAATTTGTTTAATTGAGTTGTCTCAATTTTCCTATTTTTTACTCTCGAAAAATGATTTCATATAAAAAGTGTTGTAACACTGCTAACTTCAGTGACCATTTACGCTCAAAATTTTATGGTTTTTCTTTTCAGAAATGAGCGTCCGGGTGACTCGAAAGTTGATATTAAAGAACTTAGAACGAGTTCAAGCATAAAAACTGTTCAGTGATCGAAGAATGTGTACTCTCGACCACCGTTCTAAAAATGAGAAAGTATGGTGATATTCCTGATAATTATAAACAGAAATTACATAGTGAGTTCTAATACATTATGGTTTCACGGGGCGAAAGTAGTAATTTTAAGTAAAGTACTCAAAAAGATATGCAAAATGGACTATTCCTTACGTAGCTTTTGTCATGTTCACCTCGACGACGTCTTGCAAGTCTAGGAAAACATTAACTTCTTACTAGAATTTGACAGATATAGCAACAAATGACTTAACAGAGTGACACGTCTTAAGTAGAGCCTAGGGGAAGCGCCGTACAGATCCAATGTGTTGGCTGTAGCTTGCCGGTTCTTCTATGAAGGTTGGATAAAACCTCTTGTCAATACTTGTTTCTTGTTTGAGCAATGATATGATTATTGTTGAAAGCATAATATTAGTTTCAATGGCAATTTTCACTCATCATTAGGAATAGTATAGCTAAAACTTGAGCAACTGATGAATCTTTACACAGAATAACTATAAACATACAGGGCTTCCGGTTTTGCTTCTGTTTGCTCAATACCTGAAGTCCTCACATCATCACATTCCGACCCTACTATTCATAGCTCTAGTTTACAAAGAGCCAACCGAAATTTGTTATATAGATATGGGTCTATTATTCTATCAGATACATGAAAAACGGAAGCTTTTTAAAAGGTAAAAATATCTCAAATTGACATGTCCATGACAAAGAATATTATAATAATATAATAAGTAAAATTGGATCATAGACACGGTTAAATATTCCTGCTTCCTGACGTTTCAAAAATATTTTGATCATGCTGTTCGAGTGTAGTTTTCTCGTTAATTTATTTCCTGGAATTGGCAGATGGGGTTATCAAGTCAATTTGACCAAGTACGTATTAAAAATGGAGTTGAAAAACGTTGTACATCGTTAGCCGCATTCACTTGATGGTGTTTTCGGCAAGTTGAAGCCTATGGCGTTATCTTTACGTTGCCTTTCAATTATGTTATCAGAAGCAAATGAAGCAAAGTACCAAAAAGTCTCGGCAACGGGGAATTGAACCCCGGTCCCCCGCGTGCTGCTTTATAGAAAGCTGATGACAGGCGGAAATTCTAGCCACTAAACTATTGCCGACTTATTTTTTTCAAATTTTAGATGTAGATTAACAGCTACTAAACTGATTCATATGTTAGTCAATCACGTCAAAATACGTGATAATGGCAAAATATTACATTGGAGAATACGTGGGTGTCGATTCCGCAAATTATTACAAATATTTGGACAAGATCAATCACTTACGGGCTCAAACAGCATAATTGGCAATTGCAAAGAGTTGAGCAACAAAATTTTGTTACAACAAATCTAAGGCGAAATACCATAAAAAACTATAACGTTGTGAAGTTGCAAGTGTTGAATTGGTGATAAAAGCAGTTCTGTTTAGCAATTTTTCTACTGATTCCATTGCTTACAGAATCATCATTTTACCGAGCTTGGCCCTTGAAATTACTTTATTCCCCATCACACAGTTCGAGAGATATTGCAAGTGATTTACTCGCCATTGATGTCTAAGAAACCCGTAAGAATACGTGACCGCTGAAGTGTTGAAAAAGAAGTACTTCTGAGATCTTTATGAGATTATAAACAGGATTAAATGTTGAACTCTGATGTCTGTATTATTTAGTAAACACTGTATGATTTGTATTCAATTTTTTTAATCAAGTTATATGCAACACATGTTCGTATACTGTCTAAACGATACGATAATATGAACAATATACGGATAGGAAGCATTATTACTTTGTTATCGGGCTTTGGACTCTGTTATAGGAATCAATAACAGGTACATAAGATGCTTGATTTGAAAGCGTTTTGAACACCTAAGGGCTTTGCGCAAACGATTGATAGTTATCAGTTTTCCATTGAATATACTTCAAATAATTTTCTGATTGCCAGGTGAACATAAGAATACATTATTCGTTGAATAGGCATTCGCATTTATATACCCATGGGCCTTAAACGAGACATACACTGGCTATCTATTCCAAAGTGAATTGTAGGGCAAGGTCACCTCCACAACTTTAGCCTCACTTGTTTATAAGTGTATAAATACTCGGCCAAATCTTTATTTTCCAGAGATTTTTTTCTCAAAAGTAGTTGACTAGTTTTTACAAATCATACACATTATGAGCATTGCACCTGAAGTAAAATCGTGGTTGGATAAAACTGAGGATCCCGGTCTCACCCCTTCCGGGGACGATTACATCCCCGCAGCTACTGTCAAAGATCTTATTCTCAGCTCGGCTCCAGATTTTGCGCTTATCGACTTGAGAAAAAACGATTTTGTTGGAGGAAAAATCATAGGAGCACTCAATCTACCTGCCCAAGGCATTGAAAACTCAATTGAGTATCTATACAACTTGTATAAGGCTGCTGGAAAAAACAAGATTATTGTGTATTGCCGCAGTTCAAGAGATAGAGCTACTAGAGTTTGGGGCTGGTTTAAGAAATTGGCTCAAGAGAAGAATGACAAGGACTTTGAAGCATACATTTTGACAGGAGGATTCACGGGTTGGGTGGCACAAGGCCAAGAATACATTGATCTGGTTGACGATTATGTTCCTCAGAATTAAAACACAAACCGCCAATGCGTCCTACGGCAATCTGATACCAGTCAAGTTTATAACTGCAACATATTGCGTTCAAATCTGAGCTCTCAAAGCCACTCTATCACAAAATAGTCATCAAACGAAACATATGAGTTTTTCTATAACCATTGATAACTTTTTATATACGTTAGCTCTATATCCTATCAATTGACTTTCACAGTTGCATCCTGTACTTGAACAATGGAAGATTGTAAAACGTTTGCTAATCCGTGAAATCACCATTTAGAGTTAATAAGAGGACCACCAAGCTGGATAGAATTGTGTGTGCTTTACGAGGTTACGAAATACGCATCAGTTTTTATGTAAGGGATCATTCAATATCATGATGTATTGAGGCCAATGCCAACTTTGTCAATAAGTATCCGGTATTTTTTATTTTATTGTGACTGATGCTGAAAATTCACTAATTATGCCCCATACAACATGCTCTTTATTGGCAAAAATCTCGATTTTACAACAAACCTGAAAAAACAATATGGCAAATGTGTAATTGATATTGACAATTTTATTGAAGAGCTTTCAAATGTTTTTGACGAGTTTTGTGCTATAACACCAATTCTATATAATACACTTTGACTATGCGATTAGCAAATGATAAAATGATGAGAGAGTTGACTGGTGAGGGGCCCTAATCCTGTACCTCTAGCTTTGGCTTTTTTTTTTTTTGAACACAAACCAGTGTATTAGGCCCAACCCTGCATTCATCGATGTCAACAGCTCAATGCGCGTGCGACACCTCTTTAAACAAAGATTTGCATAAATACGCTGGTTCGGACCTTCCGGAAAATATGCTTTTATTTAGTTTTAATTCGAGGACTTTCTGTGTCTGACCCAGTGGTTTTAATTACTGGATCAACTCTTGAAAAACCAAATGAGTATTTCGAATACACCAAGGCCGTTTGGCACAGTTAGATTTGGATTACAAATATTTTGCAGATTATCTCGTAATCAAAATTTAAATTTTGGCCGAATTAACAACGAGCTAAGATCTCTGGTAATGATGCTTTCCAGTACACTATTTTTCAAATCTAGATTTGGATTTTTCACAGCTGCAACTGCGAGCTGCTATTTCGGACACAATGAGCCCTTCAGCTGAAATCCAGGATACTGTAAGTTTTCTGTAATGTTGATATCTCGTTGCAGTGTTGCTAATTGTAACCAGGTATTTGACCGACTGTACGACTCGCATAAAGAGAAGGAGCAGACAGCTCCTTCCAGCGATGAACTTAAACGACTAGAAGAAGAACAACTCACGACTATGGAATTTTTCAACGATGTGCTATCGAGAAATTCTACGAGACATGTGAATATCCAAAGCATCACTGTAAAAGGTGGCGGAAACACGAGAAACTCATTTTTGAAAGCTCAATTAGAGCCATTGCTGGAGACTTCTGGTAAAGACCTCAGAACAGTAGTCCAAGCATTTGACAACACCCATAAAGCGCTTTCATCGTTTGGAATTTATAATCATATTTCATTTCATTTAGATGAAGCCCCTAAATCGATTTTTGCCCCATTCGGATCAAAGGACCTTGATATTAATGCGACCTTACATCTCAACTCGGCCAAACGATTTATTGCAAAGACTGGTACAGATTTGGGAAATGGTGAAGGTAACGGTTACGCCAATTTCATGGTAAAATCACTATTCGGAGGTGCTGAAGTGATATCTTTTGATGCTACCATTGGAACTAGAACTAGGTCATCTTATCTGCTTAATTTCACATCACCCTTAAATAATTCTTCTAGATTCCGCTACGAGTTGTTGGGATATGTGTCGTCACGAAAAATCCCATGGGCTTCTCATGAACAAGTGATTAAGGGGTTGTCTGCAAAAATAAAATCTAGCAGTGAATTTGAGGCCGGTTACGAAGCGTTACTACGCACGGTGTGCGCTGTATCTCCAAACGCAAGTGATTCGGTATTGCAAATGGCGGGAGATAGTGTCAAAACAAGCATATTTTGGTCGTTTAATAGAGACACTCGTAACAACAATCTACTTGCATCCAATGGCTATTATTTCAAAGTTGGCCAAGAAATGGCTGGTTTGTTGGGCAAAGAAAACGGAGATTTACCGTTTGTGAAAGGAACCGTGGAAGCTCAGATTGCCAAAGGCTTCAATTTTAACAAACCTCAAGAAGTCTTCAGCTCTACAGTAAGAAAATATATTGCTGATCAAAAAAGTCTTTTTGATAGCATCGATGATGTGGTTTTCAATTACACAATGAAATCGGGTATTATGTGGGCACATACTGGCAAATCCCATATCATGGACCGATTTTTTTTGGGTGGTTCAAATGACGTGAGAGGATTCTATTTGAATGGACTTGGTCCTAGAGATGGCCGTGATTCCGTTGGAGGAGAAATATATTTGGCGCAGGGTTTAAGTATGTTTACCAGAATTCCTAAACTCACTGCACCCGATAGTTGTCTTAGATTCCATACTTTCCTTAATGGAGGATCATTATTGGCGCTTGACCACAACAATGTCAAAGGCACTATCCATGAGATGATTACTAGACCATCCGTTTCTGCAGGCTTTGGGCTGGCTTACAGACACCCTGCAGCAAGATTTGAACTTAACCTGACTTTTCCATTAGTTGCTAGAGAAAATGAAGGTACAAGGAAAGGACTACAATTTGGTGTGGGCTTATCATATCTGTAAATAATTTTTTTGTAAAAACATGTTATACAATTGGTCATTCATTTTGACAAGATTGCGGGTAGTAGCTGCTAAGTAGAAACGACTGATATTTCGTGTTACGAAAACCAATCTCGGTGATCAGTGATCCATTTGGTGTGTGCCATAATGGCATATGAAATTATGATAGTTTCAATTTCGTATCCACTAGCGTCTTGTTCAGGAGGGATTGTGTATTCAACAGTCAGCATATAACCCGACTCAGTGTGAGTCGAAAAGTATGCCTCGTCGTCAATAGTCATCGTTGAATAGTCTCTAGAACGTAAAATGCGGAATCGAAATCTATTCTAATAGTTTATGCGGGGCATAGTTGTCACGATGTGGGCACTCAAAAGAAAAAGTTTAAGTTGGATCAATGTAAATAAAGCCAATTTGTATTGAAAAGCCCAGGAATTTATTTTGCATCTACTCCCAAACACTGATCTATCCAACATTTTCTACAGAATGAGCTCACAATCTGCTGCAACCACACGAAACCCCATTGTCTTCTTTGATGTAAGTGTAGGGATTTGGGCTTGCTGCTATATTTGGTTTTCTAACTTTAGTTGTTAGGTGGCGCTCGGAAGTGAGTATCTCTATTGACAGGTTCATCGCCAGCACCTTTATTAACCATCCCATTAAGGCCAAAAGCTAGGAAGAGTGAAGATTGAGCTTTTCGCCGACAAGTTGCCAAAGTATGTGATGTTTCATCAGTTGAATCAGATTAGTTGTACTAATATCCATTGTGTAGGACTGCTGAGAACTTTCGTCAGTTTTGTACCGGGGAATACAAAGTCAACACAGTTCCCCAGGGATACAAAGGGAGTAAATTTCATCGCGTAATCAAGGACTTTATGGTATGAACTCTTCAATTTACGCAGGGAATCAAACTAACAATACAAATTTTAGATTCAAGGTGGTGATTTCATCAAAGGCAACGGAACAGGAAGCTTGTCGATCTATGGTAGCAGCATGTTTCCAGATGAAGGATTTCCTTACAAGCGTAAGCATGAGTTTTGATTGTATATTTTTCATGAATCTATCTACTAACAATTGAGCGTTAGACGAAGAATTTTCCGTGTCCATGGCCAATTCTGGCCCCAACACTAATGGGTGCCAGTTTTTCATTTGCTGCACAAAGACAAGCCATCTCGATGGCAAACATGTAGTATTTGGTAAGGTCATTGAGGGTCATGATATCGTCCGAAAAATGGAGTTTGTCAAGACTGGAGAAAATGACAGACCATATCCTCATGATTTGACCATAATCGAGTGTGGAGAAATGTAAGTCTACATTCTCTTTTACAAACACCAAGTTCCAGCTTTTTCAGAAGTCTTCTTTCATCAACGTCTTGGTGGAAATGATCTTGATCCTTACAAAGAGCACTTACATAACAAGCTAAGTACTGGCATGGTAGCCTGACACTGAATTCTATATTATCATCACATTTGTCGAGACTACACTTACAACAGTCATGTTCCCGGGGTTCCGTGACCTAACCCTTTGAGCCATCGTATATCTTCCATTTTCCTGAAGCCTTACAGGGATTTGCTTTATCACAGGCACACTCATTCAAAAGTTATAATGAGTAAGACTAATAGCGGTGACTGTGATAATAGCAACTGCAAGTCAGTTAGCAAAAATTCCCCTTCAATAAGTAAACCTAGTGGCAACCAGTCGTCAATGTCAGAAAAGAAGAATAGCAGTAATAACGGTAACAGCAGCAAAACTGCTGTACCTGAAACTCAACTCCAAAAAGATAATTTTGACCCAGTAAGTGTATCTGCTACAAGTCGTGCTTCCAAAAGACCGGTCACTCCTATCAATGTGAAATCTACAAGTGCCATGAAAATTCCCGAGGTCAAGAATTTTACTTTTCAACCTTCATATAACTTGACATCACAGGAAAATGTTCTACCTTGTGGAGAAGAATCTAAAATCGAAACTACACCTATTTTGGACGACTTGGAAGAATTCAGTAACAGTATGAAACATATTGATTCAACAGTATTGCGCTTGAAATCGCGAATATTGAACTTCTCTATTGCAGTAGAAGCTAAGTCAACTCAATTGATAACTTTACAAAAAGAAATGGATGATTGCAAAACTAAATTTGCTTTGACAAAGGCTGAAACAGAAAAATTAATGGAAATTAACGAAAATCTCAAGTGCTCAAATAAACAACTCAAAGCTGACAATGCATCGAATCTAGCATTGATACAAGAACATGAAACAAAGATTGCAAATTTTATGCCAAATTTAAGTATAAGCAATAGCTCTCAAAATATGCCTGATAAAACTCCAGATATTTTGGTGAAATCTGAAGAAAATGAGTCTTTAGATTTAGAGCATCTACACAATATAGTTGATCCACAAACTTTAAAACTTAAACGAGTTGAGAAAGAACTTGCAGAAAAAACCAAGCTTATTGACTACCTAAATGAGAAATTAGATGCTGCAGAGTTGACAAACAGGAATTTCATGGTCAAGTGCAAAGCTGAGAAAGAAGAATCGCTTGAAAATATTGAAAATATTAAAAAGCATTGTTTCGAAACTATATCTAGGCAGTGTAAGGTGATTGAGTCATTGATGGTAGATCTCCAAAGTAGTAGAGAGAACCTAGAAAAACAGATTGGAAATGATCATGTGTCTAGTGAGGAGGACGAAGCTGAAGGCACCAAGATAGCTAAAAGTGAACAGGCAAAAAAGTTTCCGAGAAAAGAAAATCCATCAAAAGAGAACAAAATTAACATGAACAAGGCTACTTCAGCAAATGACAAACGAGAAGCAATACAAAACGACATAACCGAAAAAAATGCAAATGGAAATGCTAAACAGAACACAAAAGATGGGAAAGGCCACCTAACAAAGGATGCAAAGAAAAAAGTTGAGTTTGTTGATCCCAAAAACCCTGAAGATCATAGAGATGAGAAGACTTTGCAAGAGCTAGAAGGCTTTGATTTGCCGGAAAAAAAATACTTTCAAATTAAGAATAACGGTTTCCGTGTTGCCAGAGATCTAAACATAATTTATTCTGTTTTAGGTATGAAACCGCGGGACTTAGCTGAGTTGTATATATCCGACGACAAGTCCCAGATAAACGTTGATCCCCTCCTGATTCTGCATGATGAATTGAACGATATTATTCCTCAATTACGGGAACTACAAATGCAAGCTGGCAATTCTTCTTGTAAAGAAACAACCGAATTGAGAGATAAACTTGAAGCAAAGATGGAAGCTGTGGAATACTTGAAAAATCGAGAAAAAGAGCTCCTACAAAAATTGGAATCACTCAAAAATGATGATACTGTGAAGGCAGATAATGTAGCCAATAGTGCTACTTCAGAAGAGATTCAATTTTTTACGTTGCTTGAGAACTTCAACCCAGATGTGAAGGATAAGTATGCACAATTAGGCTTAGCGGGATTACTGAAAAATGCAATCGAATCTGGCTGTAAAAAATCTGATTTACTAGTCATTTACAAACTTTTACACGAAGAGACTCAAGTGCTTCAAAAGTGTAAATCAAAATGCGCACATCTCCAAAAAGCAGCAAAAAAATTGAGCGTTTTCAAGTCTCGAAATATCAAAAAACTTCCTATCGAAAAAAGTTTACACAAACGAAGTAAAAGACGGGAAAACAACATGGCTATTGTCGAAATAAATAGGTTGTGTCTAGGCATAGATAGCGATGCTTTGATCGATGATGTTGTCAAAGAAGTGAAGAAATATCTACACAAAAACGGAGTGATGACAGAATCTCTCAAGTATATTTACGAAAACATCATGATTGTGCGAACAACCAAGTCTTTTCAGGACTTACCCAAAAAAGTGATGAGTTTCATATTTAAAAGCCAGTCAGTTTCTTTTAAGCACATATCGGTGTGGCATCAGCTGGTTGTACATGGAGTTCCTATAGACAAGAACATATCCATTTTTGATAACATCTTGGATTTATATCACAGATTAAGAGACCAATCCACAGTTGGAGCTTACTCCAATACAATCGCCTGTCTGCCTAGACTCATTAATCCATACGAGTTTTACACAAGTCGCGAAAATGCTACTGCCTCATTTATTCTATGCTATTCTTCTCAAGAGATTTATGAACATGCTTTGAAAAATGGAATCTCTACATGGCAAAGCAAAAAAGCACTGATAACAGAGCCTGTGACTGGATATATGAGAAATCCGTTCAATCAAATTGGATTCAACCTGCAGTTTGATACTTTTAAACAGATCTTTATGGCTAGAAGTCGCAGTCATTTTCTTTAGGCAGCATGCTTCTTGTGTACGGAGATTCATAAGGCAATGTAAGTAAATTGATACATAAATGAACATAATATTGCAAGATTGTAGGTGTACAATCAATACAAAACTTACTTGATAATAATATTATTATCACGTTGTCGTAGGAATTATGACAAAAGCCGCGAGTAGTTTCAACCACTCTGAGTTTATGCAGCGCTCCCTACTGTAACGCGACTGTTGTTATCAACTAATTTTCTATTATTTTATATCTTTACTACTATGAATACTGGGTTTACATAGCGTTTTTCTTTTAGAAAGTAACCTTCAATTCAAGTGATATTTTGTACACTAAGGTGAAAATCTGACTCTCTCTGAGTAATGCTAGTCACCGAAACCGTTCCCTTGTGAACATAACTCAAGCCAAATTCCCAACCTTAACCTTTCACCAAATCACTCCCAAACATCCCAACAACCAAACCCCTAATTTCATTCACCAGCGTTCTATTGAACGCTCATGTCTACTCCATTCCGCTACAATGTATGTATAATATTATATTTCTTTCCCAATTGATCAAAACTCACTTGGCATTGTAACTGTTTGCAGCAGTAACATCGCGGCAAATCATGGCATCTAATCCATATACAAATTGTAGTGAAATGAGTAAAGATAACTGTTTTGTACGAAGTAGATGCAAGAAAATGAGAGATTGGCTGATTGATTGATCGGGGTTGATTAGATAAAAAGGTTTAGTTGAAGATTTTGATCAAACTATGTTAACAGGGGAACAGTTTTGATGGCTAGCGTTATTCAAAAAGAATTAAGCCATTAAAGACTTTTGTTGTGCTTTTTACAACAATAGAAATGTACAATAACCGCTCAATCTTGGAATTACTGCTGTGTAGCTCGTTTTAATTCATGCTTTTTTAAAAACAGAAACATGTATACAGTATAATACTATAATAATAATTTTTTTAGAAGTACTACTGTCTATCATGATCATTATCTAAAAAGTGATACGAGTTATCACGTTTATTGTCTGATCACTTGTTTTTCAATCATCACCCATGAGAAAATAGAAATTGTCTTGTCGTATGAAAATTTGTACTTTAATCTATACTGCGTATGAAATTCACTTGAATTTATCAATATCTAGAATACTTGAAAGTATAAAATGGTGTATGAGAAAGCGCAAAACTTTAAGTCACAACAAGTAAAGCTTAGATTCACAATCCACAAAACATGAGCACAAAGTCTATACTGTAGTCGATAAAGTTACGCACACACACTCAATCAAAATCTTTACACTCAGTGAAAATACCAATCTAAAATGTAGCATTAAAGATCTAGGAAAGTTTCAGTATCATACCTTTTTTATATATCTATGACAAGTATTCTAATTATTTATCATTTTAAGAACTGCATTCACATTAAAGTGCTTTTTAATTGGTTTTTTTGTCTGGAGCTTTTTAGCAAGCTCAAATAGATGCAATGTCCAACTTATTGATCGTGGAGGACTAGTACAAATTGTCATATTCTAATGAGAGGTGAAGATTAGAGCAAGTTTCGTGACGTAACTAAATATAAAATACAATTATTTCTGGCAAAACTATTTAAGATTAAGTAGGACAAGCTGTTCAAATCAAATCTCATTTGCGTTTTGTTTACTTACTTTAAACATGATAACATGTTTTGGTTTTTTGACTGTTTAAATCGAAAATCAATGCAAGCCTTTATCTCAGATCACTCTAAAACCGTCATATTAAACAACACCTCATCAGCAAGAATTCATCTTCACTATATAAATTGACTGTATTCTATCTATTCATGTATAGATTTTTATTCTGTTACTCTTTGACTTCCTTAAGTAGTTTTAACACAAAATGTCTACAAAAAATAAAAAAGACGAAGTGATAGTAACCATTTGTGAAAAACAATCAGTTACATCAAAAGAAGAAGAATATGATATCAAAGTCAAACTCGGTAAAACCCCCAATTTTGGAGATAAGGATCCTTCAAGTGATTATCTGTATCTTAAATATTGTGAGATGACCTATAAAGAAGCCGTGGAAACTTTAGTTTCTGCAATCGAATACCACGATAATGATATTAATTTTCCAATGAGTACGATGGACCATATAAAAGATCTGGTACTGAAACATAGAGAACTTGACTCATTTGAAATGAAACTTGTGCAAGAGACAAAAATTCAAGCTGTTCTCATTGCACATCACTCTCCTTATCCAGAAGTCAGAGCTGTTGCTACTCCTTATGACGACAATCAAGAACTTTGTGCAACAATTAGAGCTTTCTTTTTAGGTTTTGTATGGACCATTATTGGGACTGGCTTAAATCAGTTTTTCAATCCGCGTCAGCCACCGATCGATTTATCTTCAGGAATCTTACAAATCTTGGTTCTTCCTTGTGGAAGAGCCATGGAGTTTTTGCCTGATTGGGGCATTACAATCAAAGGTAAACGACACTCATTGAACCCGGGCCCTTGGACATTTAAAGAGCAAATGCTAGCTTCTATTATATTAAATGTGTCTAACGGAGGAGCACTTATCGCAACTTTTAATATCATGGCACAAAAGCTCCCAATATTTTATGGTAATCAATGGGCCAATTTGGGATACCAATTTCTTTTGATTCTTTCTACTCAGTTTTCTAGTTATGGATTCGCAGGGCTTGTGCGAAAAATAAGCATTTATCCAGTTAGAGCACTTTATCCTATCATTCTACCTACAATTGCGCTAAATAAAGCTTTAGTGGACCGAGAAGCTACTACCAACGTACATGGGTGGACAATAACACGATATCGTTTATTTGTATATGTCTTCATAGGTGCGTTTGTCTACTTTTGGATTCCAAATTATCTATTCACATCCACTAGTATGTTCAATTGGATCACTTGGTTTGCCCCAAACAATTTTGATTTAGCCACAGTTACAGGCACAATATCGGGATTGGGTCTTAATCCCGTACCAACTTTGGATTGGACTTTGATCAATTTCTGGTTTCCAATGCAAATGCCATTTTTATCTCAGTTGAACGGATATATAGGTGCGTTGTTTGCTGGTGTAATAGTAATTCCAGCTATATACTATTCAAATTATCAGTGGACATCGTATCTTCCCATCAATACCAACACACTATTTACAAACACTGGGGAACCATATGACGTTAAACAAATTTTGACCAATGGCCTTTTGGATGTCACTAAATATGAAAAGTATTCTCCACCATTCTATACCGCAGGAAATCTTGTGGCATATGGTGGATTTTTCATTTTGTATCCGTTCGCAACTATTTATACTTTGGCAAATGAATGGAAGAGTATTGTGACGGCTTTTCAAGGTATTTGGGATACCTTCAGACATCCCAAAATTTCTAATTATGCACGAAACAGCGATAATTTTAGCTCTATGATGTCCAAGTATCAAGAAGTACCAGATTGGTGGTTTTTAATGATGCTGGTATTTTCTGTAGGATGTGGAATTGCTTGTGTGACTATTTATCCTACAAATACCCCTATATGGGGAATTTTGTGTGCCATGGGACTCAATTTTATTTTGCTGATACCTATAACAATCATATACTCTACTTCGGGATTTCAATTTGGTTTAAATGTGTTGATGGAGCTGATATTTGGCTCTATTTTCCCAGGAAATGGCTATGTTCTAATGATTCTCAAGGCTTATGGGTATAATATTGACTGTCAGGCACAAAGCTATGTTACAGATCAAAAAATGGGGCACTATACCAAAATTCCTCCTCGAGCTATGTTTTTTGGACAATTAATTTCTACATTTTTGCAGGTGCTCGTTACAGTTGGAGTTCTCAACTGGCAAATGGAAGGAGTCAGAGACATTTGCACCATTCGACAGACTGAAAAGTTTACTTGTCCAAGTGCTAATTCGTTTTTCTCGTCAAGTGTTGTATGGGGAGTACTTGGTCCAAAAAGAGTATTTAAAACATTATACCCAGTTCTCCCTTGGCTTTTTCTATTTGGTACAATCATGCCTTTTGTTTTTCTCGTTCTTAGACGGCGTTTTCCACGACCAATGTATTACGTCCAGCCTATTTTGATTATAGGAGGATTCTCAGCTTATGCACCATTCAACTTGGCATACATCACCCCTAGTCTTTATGTCTCTTGGTTTTTCATGTCATACTTGAAAACTCGATACCTTAAGTGGTGGGAAAAGTACCATTACATTGTAGCATCTTCTCTTCAGGCAGGAGTAGCAGCTGGGGCAATAATCATTTTTTTTGCTGTTCAGTATCACCCAGTTCATTTAAATTGGTGGGGCAACACAGTAGCATTTTCGGGTGCCGATGCGCAAGGAGGAGCAAGATTACCCGTACCGGAAAATCCAGGATATTTTGGACCATTGAAAGGGCGCTACCCTTGAGCTACTGCCATACTTTCGAGTCCTATAACATTTGTACCCAAGTCATTATATAGGCGTAAGCAAACAAAAATTGTGCGTTTTTATATTCTCATCACTTTCCAGCTGAAAATTGTTAAAAGCAAGTTCAAAAGACAAAGAATAAATCTCAAAGTACATGCAAATGGCATTAATTGTCGATTGTAATCCAAGCGTAAAAAAGGTTATTATGCCTAAGGACAATGTCTCAGACTGGAGTTGAATGCATTGGCGTTAAATTGTCAGCTAGTAGCATGGAAGTTCTGACAATGCCGCAGATCTCGATGATGGAAAGTCATGACTTCATATTTTAGAAGCACTGATGCCTTAATAATCTTATTTCAATTTGGTTATCCACGAGTACCGAAACCCCAGAACCTTCAAGTTACACTTCGCACTGTGAGCATCCAAGTGTCGATGTAGGTTCGGCGCTCCACCATTATCTGTCTTTGATGCATTTAAGAGCCAGTGACCTGAAACTGAGCACTGCTTGAAGCCTCGTAAGCATTCAAAGGTGGATCCCCTTTTTTCGAATTCTCATTTAGTTTCTGGCCTTCTAGTCTTTCAATAAGATCTCTTCATAAATAAAAAAACTCAATACTTTTGGACCTGTTCATAATATACATAACGGTATGCGCGCTCGGTCCTTCTTTCAAATCATCTTGTAAACAATTTTTGTAGCTCTAACAGTCTCACCGAGAACAAAAGCTGTGGCTAATGGGTCAGCATGCAGGAAAATGCATTAGGAAGATGTATTGTGGTTTGTAGGAGTAACGTCTGGTAAAATACATTAACTTAGAATTGTCTACCCATTTTACCCCTTCTGTAACACAAACCCTTCTTTTCTCCAACACTTTTTGTTGATTTTGCGTGCTGTCTACACTTATCTATCGCTACGCTTAAAAGTAAACGCCCAACCGTGTCCAAATGGATTATGACCAGAGCTTCAAAGGTCTGCACGTCGAGTATGTGCTGGCTGCTGAATTTGATATTGATTCAGGACCTACTGTACGCTACCAATACCCAACGGCAATTCAAGGAGACAAAACGCTTCTAGCGGAACTCATGCTACCAGATCAATCGCATGTTCGAACAGAAGACTGGACTATATTTCTCCTATATCGTCGGCATAATCGATCTAAGCTTGTCTACCATATTGAAAACGAAACAGAGAAAAGCCGAGCTGAAAAACTGTATGTTTTGAACTTGGTAAACACGAAATTCGACAAAGATGTCAAGCGAGGAGCAGTAGTCAAAGCCATGTGCCTTGTGACCCCTTATCCATTCTTTCACGTATTCAAGCCGCTCTTAATGCTAGCCCTAGACGAATATTTTCGAAATCCTACCATAGACAGCATACGCTCATTGTACAACTCAATCAACTCAATCGATATGTCGGGTATTCCTAAGTTAAATTTCTTAGAACGGCAGATACTTGCAGCTTCGGACCGTTTAGACATGTTTATCGAGAAGTTTGAAATGGACCCTCATTTGAGTATGAGTAGTTCGCCAACCTTGGCTTCAATTACGTCTGACAGAAGTAGTTCATACTTTATTGACTTGAAAAGCCGTGCCCAAATCAAGCGGAATCTAAACCAAAACACGCATTTCTATGAAACCAAAGTAAACTTTAACAATATGAAAATTCCTATCAAGATCCCTGTTGGAATCAATCCCGAGTCTGTCGGAGACTTTTCTATGATAAATCTAGTGTCAACGTTCCTAAATATGAAGGACCCGTGTCAAGTGCTTCATCCAGAACTAACTATATATGGGCCCACAACACCACCATTACTTATTTTGATCAACGCACTTTTAACACAAAAACGGATACTGTTTGTAGGTCTCAATAGACCATCTAGCGAGGTTTCTGATAGAGTACTTGCGGCGTGCTCGCTGGCTAGTGGCGGAGTATTGCGATCATTTGTTACCAACGCGTTTCCATACACAGATTTGAGTAAAGTTGATGATCTACTTAATTCAAAAGGATACATTGCTGGGGTTAAAAACCCTGCATTTGGTCATCATCCTTCTTGGTGGGATCTTTTTGTTGATTTAGAGACTGGTACGCTGAAAATCTCAAGTTCCATTGGCACTCCGGCGCCTCAAGTCTCGTCCAAACATAGTCAACCGTTAAACGCCAATATCACCATGAATCCTCAGGATGCTTTGCTTATATCGGATTTAACTTCAATGATTATGGATCACTATGCCGAATCTTCGATAAGAGCTAGATGTCGTGATTATATCAAACGATTTATTCGAATATCGATTAGCTACGAAGAGTACAAATATGGTAGAACTAGTTTATGGCCGTCAGTTACCGATCCAGTTTATAATGTTGTACCTGGATATGGATACACATGGGCCAGTGAGGCTCAAAAGCTAGCGGACTTCACTTGCTACTCGCCTGTCATAGAAGGATGGAGGTCTTCCCGAAGCTATAGATATTACTTAGAAGATCGTGCGTTGTTATGGCCAAAATCACCCAAAAGTGTGTTTGACTTTGATTACTATTTGGACAAACTGCGGTATCAAAGACTAACAATGGAAGACTCAGCTTTTATCTATACTGCAATTTCCAATCATGTACGCGACGATAGAGACACTCTGTGGCTTTTGACGGCGTCAAACATCAAAACATTGTTTTACATTGCATACGGTTTATTCCACAGAAGTGTGCAGGTCAGAGTTTCTGTAGCAAGATTAATTCATAGAATCGCTACTCACTCGGCTGGAAGACACTTCTACGAAAGCATGAGCGAGTACTACAAAATGGCTTATCGAAGGATTTATCAGTTCGATATGGAGAAGACTCTTTCTTACTCTAGCAGTGTCACAGCTGTTGGCTCTTAACTATTCCAGGTTCTGATTTAACTTTATTTATTTATTCTTCTAATATTCCATTTCTCTTAATAAAAGATCTTATAGTGAAGTCAGGTTTACATCTTGACTTTACCTTGTTTGCAAGATTGGTCATCTGAAACATGGTTACAAACATAAAGGTATGAGACGAAAAGAGTATAGAAAAGGTTTAGATACCCCTGTGGTTACTCAAGCAGACGTTGCCAATATTGTGGTATAGCTTGATTATCGATTTAGTGATTTTAGTGTGTAAAATGATAGTACATAATGCGATTGATGAACTAATAAGCCATTAAGCTAAGTAACCAAAATCTTCATTAAACCTTTACATATCCATTGATAACTGTATCCTTAAAAAATTTTGAAGTTTCGTCTTAATCATACTCACGAATCATAAACCCTATGCCCCATAAACGACATTATGAGCACTTTTCATATTCTGATCATCATTGGTCACATTGACTACAATGTTGTCAAGTCTATTAAGAATAATGAATTTTCGAAATACTTCTGTTTCATATAGTGACTCAACAGTACCGTTAGTGCTTCTAGAGTAGTCGCAATCGCTGACCTTTTCTATGGTTTTTGAAGGTAATCTTAATATGAAGGCCTGGCATTGAAGCTCCAAAAACAGGTTTCCTAGTTCAATCGCTTGCCACTTTGGGTTTATTCATTGAGTATCATCTCGAAGTTGGGATAAATCAACTTCTGGATTGTATTTCTCGACAATCTATTGTTGAAAAAATTCGTGAATTGACTAACTTTAAAAGTGAATTTTGGGACCTGCTTAGAGTACTATTTCTAGCACTTAGTTTGAGATTTGGCCTTCAGTGATTGATCCATGAGAACATCATAAGTTTTGGGTGTGAATGACACAGATTAGTTTAGACACAAAATCTGCGAAAGTTGGTTGTCGACTGGCAGACTGTTAAATCCTGTTGTTGGTGTATGTCTGACAACAGCGCGTGCAGCATATATCGAAGTATCTCGCGCGGCGGCTCCGGCGATACCAAGTTTTGCAAGGCCCAAAAGCTTCATTTTGGACCATTCAGACGACAATCTTCGAGGTTTAAATTTTGTACAGAGACAAATACATTGGATATGCAATTATTGTTGATGTTGAATTTCAATGTTGCGTAGGGTAATCGCATGCCGCTACCTGATAAAAATCGAAGAATCGCTGAATGCTTACTTCTCGTTGTCTCCGCATTTGTACATGCTCCACACCTTATTCAAGAGCAATTGTACAGCGACCTTCCTCGAAAGAAAACTACAGAAATGTCCACTGCAGTACAAGTCATTGCTAACGAGGAGCAAGTCCGCAGGTTGGAAGAACACATTGGAGTCATTCGCACCGAAGCAGTAGCAATGCGCAAGTGCCTTAAAGCCAACCGTCTTTTGGAGGCTTTTAAACATGCCTCGCAATTTCTCGGCGAACTACGAACATCTTTTTTGACACCAAAACAATATTATGAACTTTATGTGATCATCTACGACGAACTCAACTTTCTCAGCGAGCAGCTCAAAATCAAAAAGAATCTTTCCGATTTATATGAATTAGTCCAATATGCTGGTATGTTTTCTCCAACTGTGATTATGACCCCAGATCCTAATTATTGAATAGGTAACATTTTACCCAGACTCTACTTAATGATAACTGTTGGAACAGTCTATATCTCTACCAAAGACGCACCAGTAGTAGAAGTCCTGAATGATCTAATTGATATGACCAAGGGCGTGCAACATCCTCTAAGAGGTCTTTTTCTAAGATACTTTTTGGCCCAAAGAACGTATGTTTATTTGCCCAGTGATATCTCCAATGTAGAGCTAAAAAACTCTGTAATTGGGTTTATCATGGAAAATTTCACCGAGATGAATCGACTCTGGATCAGATTACAGCACGAAGGCCACTCAAGAGAACGCGGAAAACGATATAAAGAGCGACAAGAACTACAGATTCTTATTGCGTCAAATCTAGTTCGTCTTTCAGAACTTGAATTGACTCTCGAAGATAAAAAGAGAATAATTGAAAATGTGCTTGAACAAGTTGTCAAATGCAGAGATCCACTTGCACAAGAATATCTGTTGGATGTTGTGTTTCAGTTGTTTGATATTCTGCCTCACATCGATCCTTTACTGCAGGTCATCAGCCATTTGACAGACTATACTAATGTGAAAATCATTGTGCTCGCGCTGTTTGAAAAATTGAAGGAGAGCAATGACAAAAAACTTTTTACAGCCTTATGGTCCTCGGTCGGCAATTTAATTGAAAATCGAAGAGAGCTTACACTTTCAGACTCTATTGATCTTTGCTCTGGCGTAGCAAATCTCTCGCTAAAGAACTATAATAATCTTGACACGATCCTGAAGTTTGTACATGACAAGGTGGAAACAACAAACTCGACATTATACACATTAGAGGTTATTGAAAGTACAGCCAACCTTTTATTGCTTCTTGTTAATGAATCCGATGTCCTTCAAGTAAAAAGTTTTAACGACCTTCTCCGCATTTTACCACTTAAACTCCAGCGGAAAATCATTGTGGAGTATCTGGATAAGCTTGTGCACAGTCGCGTTAATCTGAAAGACGTTGAAGCAGTATATAAAATCTTTTCGGTTGTGATCGACCCATATGCAGAACAGTCCGAAAAGGTTTCGAGTGGGATTGCTAAACCACCGATTGATGACAACCATAGTGACCAGATTTCTTCGGCAAATCTTGTTATTCAAAATAATCTAGCTAAAATAGCTCAACTAATTCCTTCTAATATTAAAGAACTCGAAGCAGCAAAATTTTATCTTAAAAAAAGCTTTCGCCCCGTAACTTATCCAGCTTTGGCGTACAGGGCATTGCACTCTATTAAGAATATACCAAAAGATTGCAAAACTGACCTTCTCGAGTTTGCGAACACCGTTGCAAACGAAGCTGATTCACCCAGTAAGTCTTTCACAATTTTTCTTTCGGCTGCTCAAATTGCCGATCAGGAGAACTTATCAAGTCGATCATATGACTTTTATGTATCTGCAATGACTGCTTATGAAGAAAATATCATGGACTTCGAATCGCTATGCTCTTTGATAAACTCATTGTACAATAGCAAATCTATCAAATTAGAGGATATGGATACTTTGACAAGAAAATGTGTGGTGTATGGAAACAAGCTATTGAAGAAACAAGAAAAGTGTCAATCATTATTAAGCTCAACACATTTGATTGGTAGAGTAGACAAACTAAAAATTCAAGAAACGCTAGAAAAAGCCATAAAAATTGCTGAATCATCGGCAGATAATGTGGCTGGCGGGTTTATGTTGCTCGATATTCTTGATAAGTCGATTTGGTACTTTGAGCATGACTTAATCAAATCTGATTTTGTCAACACTCTCATTGCAAATTTCAAGGGGAAGTCTTTTAAGCAAGAACTCATAATTATCAGATTTAAACACATCCTAGAGTTTCTCAAAAGACAGAAAGACGATAGATACAAAAAGCTGAAACTATAATGTATGCCATTAACATCAAATACAATTTTCGGCATATCTTTGATAGCTGACTTGAAGAGAAAGTGTAAATGCAATTGATGAACTTGAATTGAGAATTCAGATAAATATTATGTACAACTATTTGTTTCAAGAAACTATTGAGAGGCCCGCTTAATGAGCTCATTTTTAACAAAGTCTAAGCTGTTTACAATGCCTAAGCCCCAAGATCTCAATTGAACTACTGGCCCAAAGTCAGTAGAGTAAAGCTTGTGCAACTTATCAACAACACCCAACTTCATATGATTTTCAAAGTAACGATCAGCCACGAACGGTTCAAGAGCCAACTGAGATCCAATATCCAAGCCTCTATTAACTGCAACAGAGAGAGCATCAGTCAGGGCTTGAACATCTTGTTGGCCCATATTGAGACCTTGACCTGCAAGTGGATGGGTTGTATGTGCAGCATCACCGACCAGAGCAACTCTATCACTAATGTAAGTATCAGCATGTTGCATACGAAGGGGAAATGCAGCACGAGACTTAGGAATCACTTCTTCAATATAAAGTGGCTCATAAGACTCATCTACATGAGTATTTTCAAGACGCCACTCAAGTTCATCTTCTGTGATAGATTCTGGATGATGGAGCAAGTATTGAATATCGACAGGTGAAAGTCTGAAAGCAGCATTGACTAATATCGCAAATTGTTCTTCGGTTATTGTTCGAAGAATCTGTGCCATCTCCGGTGTACAAGACCAAACCAAAGATGCGTATCCATCGGGCAGAGGAAGAAGGGCGACAGGACCTGTAGGCAAAAATCGCTGAAATGCCAAGTTTCTCAAATCTTCGGCTTCGAGTTTCAACGTAGCTACAAAACCAAATCTATTGTAAGCCCACCCGCGTGCCTCAATCTTTGCATACTTTCTGGCTGGAGAGTTGGCACCATCGGCTCCCACAATAAGTCTGGCTTGAATGGATTCGCCAGAATCTAACGAAATAGTAGGCCATTCCTCACCAACTTGACGAGATATGTTGCTGACCTTGGTTTTATCCAACAATCTTACGTTGCCTATTTTATCTGCCTGGTGTTGTTTGATAGTTTCCAGTAATCCCCATTGAATGTTCCTATTCTCAATCATGTAGGCCATCTCAGACCAAGCATCAAACTCAATTCCTTGTCCACTAACACCATCCCAAACCCTCATGCCTTCGTAGGGCATAACTCGCTCAGTAGCAATATTATCCCAAGCCTTGATCTCTTTCAAAAACGAAACAGATCTGGGTGTCAAACTTACTACTCTGTTATCAAAATCTTCGGGCCCAGGAGGACTCCATGAATTACCTTCTATCAAAACCGTTTTCAAGCTGCGGGTCTCTGGCTTTGCGGCCAGCGCTGAGGCCAAAGTCAACCCTGCTGGGCCGCCTCCTATGATAGCAATATCATACTGATTCTCAGTGTACTTTGAATCACTGTAAAGCCGGGAAATCCCGGCGCGAATGGGAAACGAATTCAGAGTGCGTGCGAGCTTTGTTGTGTATCTGAGAGTCAATCTATTCATAACTGCACATATGCTTTGCGAGATATTCTAGATCAAAAGGTTTGAAAAGAAAAAAGTCAGACTTCACCATAGTAGTGTTTTGAAATATGTCATGTGATAGCTCAGCATTTTCGTAAGCTCTGGATCTGCAATATTTTCGGTTATTTCTGTGTAATCCCTATCATGTACATTATAATAATTTTCGTCCATTGTAGTCACCCTCATAATAGTAAGAATTCAGAAACAATGATATTATGCAATGCTGTATTAAATTAAATAAAATGCCAAGGTGATGATAAACATATAAATATATGGGCTTTGTACTCTGAACGGTTAATGATCAAAAAGGACTACGAATGGAGAGTTTACAATTCATGACTGCTCTCAACCGGAAATGGTATCCAGATATTTGACATGGCAACAGATGCAATGATTTCAGACTTCATACGTAGTTCATTTTGGACGATGAACATTCGGGACACAAAAACCATCCAGAATACAAAGCCTGTATCGTCTGTTTATGTGTTTTCCCATCTGCCACTACCCATTCACACTGTTAAGCTTTCACCCTTGGCTGTAAGCTCGTTGATCTCATGCAATGGCTTAAGATCTGGTTTGTAACCAGTGGCTGTCGGATCAGATTCTAGGGACTTCTCTACTACCTGGACCAATTGACTGTATAATCTGCCTTTTTCTTTTGTCCAATCTAGTTCCTCATAGACTCTGGCACACTCATCCAAGCATACTTCAACTTCTGAAGCTTTGTCTCCCCATTCGCGTGCAGCTACTAGATTCCAAAAACTGCGTTTCCTGCGTCCTTTACTGGCGTATCCCACCCGCTCTAATATCAGTGGTAACGTAACAGATCCAACATAATTATCGATTTGAATACGCAACAACCATTTAGAAATTATGTGAGAAAACGCAGTAGGGTTATTAACCAAAAGCTGTTCACAAGCCAGTAGAATGGATCTCAAAGCATACAATGGTAAAGAGCTTCTTGTTGCATAGTTATACGTCGAGGAGTCAAGCATTGCTTCAATTTGTTCTGATCGGACAGAATTGTTAGACATTAGAGAGCTCAACAGACACATTTCCTGAGAACTTGCCAAATAGGCCCACGCCTTGTCGTTCGTATGATCTTTTTTCAGAATATCATAAACATTGTATGCAAATGTGTAATCTCGCAGCATGAATGAATAATCTGCAAGTCTCCGTAGCTGCAATTCAGACGAATCTATTTGATATTTATCGTCATAAAAGGTGCTGGTTGATTTGCTGCTCCCTCCTGAAAAATACTTGCCAAAAATTCGATTTGTAATACCCCTTCGGGACTGATAAACCTCTGACCATGTATCGATGCTCCTTTGCATAAACGGGATGACGCTTTGGCGAACCATTTCACCTACTAAATTTCCAATTGCCCCTTCCTCAGCAATCTTTACAAAATGACAATGTAGTCCAAAGTGTCGCTTCATTTTCTCAAATAACTTCAAACTTTCGTTGATGTCGGTATCAGGATCGTGTATCAAAACATAATATCTAAGATACTCTTTGTTGACATAATCAGGAGTTTCGTTTGTAATTTTGTAGAGTTTGCTCAATGAGTCTGTAGGTGTGTCATTTCTTGAAGACGTCGCAATAATGCCAGCTACAGGATGCGCAAATGTCTCGAACGCAGTAACTGGAAAATTACCGATCAGAGACTCTAAAATTCCTAAATAGGCTCTTTCATGACCGTCTTTTAGCAGTATCTCAACATTTTTGTCAATTGATTCTTTGGTATAGTGAGCCGTACTTGCTTCAAGTGGAGGGACAAATTTGACTGCAAAATCATCTACAGTTGAATCCTTTATTTTTATCCGACCATCAAGCTTTTTACCATGAGGTTTAAGCAATTCCAGAAGAGTTGGTGCGCCAAATGAATTACAAATATCATTGACATCTGCAGATGAAGTAACTGAAATATGAGGTACAAATGATTGCAAAACCAGTTTTTTGTGGTCTAGTGGCGTCTCGGGCATGGTTAAAACTGTATACAATGTCGATTGACTGTAGCCTGAAGGCAAAATGGACACATGATTCAAATACAAACTAAAGCTTATGTGGGTTCGGGTTGAGTCCTGTCATTTAGAATTTATGTCTAAAACGTTTGATTTATCTTACCCCATACTTTGTAAATCTTTTCAGATAAGAGCGAGACAATATTTTTTGTGATGCCTGGTCCAAGCTAATCTGACATCAATTTTTTTTATTGAATATTCAAGTACAATTATTTTGAGTGGTATTTTTGTTAATCAAGACAAATGGCTGCTAACTTCTACATAACCATTATTAACTAGATTCATGCCTCTCCATGACCCTTTAATCGTTGTGAATGTTGCGGTTTTAATGACCCCTTTCGCTGTTGAAACTTCTAAAAATGAAGGGCACCCGACATACTTCTTTTTTTCCCCTAAGAGTGGTGCTTTTCAGTTTGTTTAGATGAATTTTCAACAGTATTTCTTCTTTGTCAATATTGAAGGCATTTTGGGAGAAGTAGAATTGTGTTTTTGTAGTAGAAAGATCACAAATCTTGTAACTCATTGCGTTCATGTTTTCATAATACATCAAAACTCTGCTAGGGTACACAACTTCACAAAACGATTTTAAAACTTCTACATCAAAAAGATTTGATGAATGCCCAAATGCAATGCTTAAGAGGTCATCGTCTAAGAAAAACGTTGAAACGCTTCTAGGTCTTGTGTGATTGCAAGAGGCCTTTTGACTTCTATATCTGTTTGAAAGATTTGAGCCAAATACTTTCCAGTGAAATCGCACAACTACAGTTTGCTCACATTGAACAAACTCGGAAATCCTTTTCAAAATTTGCAGGTCGATGGTGTTTCCACCAGTGTGTGTCAAAATTATCTGTTTAAATGTTTTAGAACAAATCACATCTTTAAGACTTAGCAATTTGAAGTCAAAAGCTAACTTGTTCTGAGATAGACGTTCTGCATCCAGCATGGAGACATCTATAGCCTTGTTATAAGCTTGTTGATCGCTCAAATCTAGTAGAGTCAATTGATCAAGAAGAGGTCTCAAGTAACTCAATAGTAGGAAGGGGTTTCCCCATAAATGCAGGGTCTTGAGACAAAAGGTTTTAAAGCCAGTGATAAACTCGGCTTGATTTGCTAATTTATCTGTTGAAAAATCGCCAATAATCTTTAGAGTATGTAGAGATTTGAATGAATTTGTTCGAATATCAACATATTCAATAGAAAACTCAACAATGCTTAAAATACCAATATTTGAAAAAACATATGAATTGCATAAGTTCAGATCTTTGTGCGTAATTGTAAGATTTGTGATGCTTTCTTTAGTACTGGCATGTCTGAGACTTTCATACCTTAGCAATCGGTGTTCAAATAAAACTTGATTGTTTGATGGCTTAAAGACTTTATAGATACTATCATCATTAGGTGATATACTCAACTTATCAGAACTAGTGACACATGTGAACTCATGAATGCTCATATAGACATTGTATCTACTTTGGCTGGTTAATTTGGAAAAAACATTCATGATTTTTGTTTCAGATCCAGTATTAATATCCAACCAAACATCCAGTTTTTCCCACCGAAATTCTTCAATTTTTTGCGCAATCATTATATAAGTGTTGAAGTTTGTGGGCTTGACAATAATTGATTCCAGTAATGGGAGGTAATCTGGGCTCAAAATCTCAAAATCTTTGTTTTTAAAGTATGGCTTAGAGATAGGAGCCTGATCAAGAATAAGCGTCTTAACAAACTTCGACATTTTTGAATTTTCGAGAGTACGCATCATGGATTCTGTGCTTTCTGACATTATTTTTTTGAAAATAAACCATTCGTCTAACTTCAGAGTGTCATACAGCGTGGGCCCTAGTTTTGAGTAAAGTTCCTTGTTTAAAACCATCAAAGGTAGGATATTTCTTGACTTTTTCCATGACTTATTTTCCCATTTTACCCAGCGGACCCCGTGTGAAGGAATAATCAAAAATTCCAAGATAATCAGCCATATTTCTAAAGGCAGGTCCAATAATCCTGGGAGCTCTGATGATTTGCTGTGGCATTTTGATTGAGCATCAATCATTATTTGAAAAATACTTTAGAGCAGTTTACAGACAGTGATATTGATAAATGAGATGAGCAGTATCTGAAAATCGATTGATATAGCTATTTATAAACCATTCACTAAAATTGCCACTTCTCTTAAGAAATAGTACTAATGTATTGTCTTGGTTAAATTTGTTTTGGGTATAGATGATTTTATCATATTGCTCCGAGTTGTTTGATATTTCCTACTTGTAATATGATTTGGCTTAGAGTGATCATTGATTGTTCACAATTTCAATTTACTAGAATGCTACATAGATATTAGTATTCCTCTACAATCCTTTGGGTTTCTTTACGGCAATAGCGTTATTCAGAAATCATTTGATCTTCCAAAATCAGCTTGCAGTAAACATCACAATACATAAGTTTGGCTAACCCAATTGTTTGCTTCTGGCACAAAAAGCATGATTTTTAATCGTCACAGTCTTTTGGAGGTTATGATAATATATCTGACCAATCAGATGAGCAAAGTAAATTGTATAGACGCCACTATGCTATCCGAGCATATCTTTAACAGGACAATCTTTCGGACCTCAACAAGTCATAAAATGAGCTTCTAGTACAAAACAATATTAATATTAAAAGCGATTCTAAAAATAAAACAAGATACAAATGTTGATCTATCTGTGTATGCTATATTTTGCGAGACCCATATGAGGTGTTCAAAGTCTGGCTATAGTCCTGAGGTTTCTGATGCCAAAATCATTTCTTAATTTATTTGCTTTATGAGACTTGTATAATATTGAAGAGCCCAATACGTACAGTATGTCACGCTTGCACTCAAGCCGCGCCTTCTATTCTAGAGTCCCAAGGAAGGGTAATCCAATTGTGCCTCAGAACTACAAACAATTACATCTGTGGCGGAAGCTGGCGTGTCCTCCAAAGCAACAACTTCAGGACTTCGCGACCAGAAAACTATCTACAAACACCTCAACATCTCTAGCTCAGACAGTCGACGACCGTCAGCTGTCATCACCCCAAACCACAGAACTTCATCAACGTGTGCTTAGAGCACTCTACCTACGTGCTTACGCTTCGCCTTCACCTGAACCCAGTTTAGCTTCCTTAGACAGGTTCATTCGGTATGACTAGCCAAAGCGCTCCTATTTAACTTGACTTTGTACTGACCCTTAGTTAAGAAATAATCCCTGTTCTGTAAATACTTAGTTCTCTATCGTAATTGTAGCCCGCAGACTAGCACCACTTTGACACTCTAAATTTGAAAAGAATCTCAAGTGTAGTCAAGCGTTTAGCGTATTCGTTTGTAAGTAATTTTCAATGTCAAAAGAACTCACCATCTCTAGTGGTCAATCATTCAATTGTTTGATACTCTCAAATTTTGGTCAAAAAGTGCTAAAAAAACTCAAAATACTGTAGCAGAATGAGAAGACATATGTGCTATGATATAGTGCTGGTAACAGGAGGAAAGATATCAAGCTAAAGTATACATTTTGGGTTCCTTGGAGGAAGGGTTGAGATGGAAACTGTACGTGAAGCAGACGTGTATATGCGTACACACTGTTTTGTAGTAATTATGTGGATAGAGATTCGGTATTTTAGTAAGATGCTTCAATTACAACTTTCAATCGTTTATGAAATTCTTCTTTACATCAACAGTCAGATCTCATAATATGATGTTTGTGATATTTAACAGTGTGTGTTGAATAGTATGAAAAAATAAAAGTAGATCCAATTTTTCTTCAAATGACTGTAGCTACTGTTGTAGGTTTGGAAACATATTAGTAGGCGATTGAGTAGTTTTGGGTGTGCGCAGTTTCTTGTTCGTGATTTCACACTTTTCGTGAATATTTTGTCAAAATCTTTTATTTCTCAAACATACTTTGTACAATCTAAAAACATAAGGTATCACGCTTGCACTTAGTGGCAGAAGCTTGCTAATAATTTTCTGCCATTGAATGTAGATACAATATTTCGCATCTGAAACCATATAGCACGAATAAATTGGGAGTATTATCAACGCGTTAAAGTAAAGTACACATGTTCCAAAGTTGGTGACCAACGTTGCATTCTTATACAGTACATATCCGTCATTTAAACTTCGGTCCTCGAGGACGTACAATGTGTAAAAACTTGCGGGGCTTTTTACAAAACATGTACATGCCCAGATATTGCTTGCATACGCATCTAACATAATTTCTAGTTATTCCATCACTAATTTGGTAACTACAACTGTAAGAAATCAAGGATTAATTTAATTGTTCCGGAAGTGCTGTGCTTGAAATTTACCAACTCAATTGTGTAAAAAGATCAAATATTGACTGGTACAAAACAATCCTCGTTTTGAAACTAAGAATCTGGCTTCATCTATAGTATTCTCAGAAATAAAGCCTTCCGATCTGCTACCTTGAATACATCTTGATTAAAATGGTTGGGTAATCGAGATTATAAGTGGCCCAGTCACAGAGCTGGTGCTTACATGACTCCTATACGATATTAGGAAGATTTACGTCACTAAATTTAGGCTTTCTTTCAGTCCACTGGCTGATACGAAGTTTTTGAATATAAAATAGTTGAGAACTTCAGCAAGAAGCCCTACTACAAAAACAGTGAATTGTATTCCATTGGTACTTGTAACTATGCATAATTAAGAGAATGATTAATCAGTTTGTAGTCTTGATATGTTTGTTTGTTTGGTACATCACTTTATATGATTCAAAAGGTTTTATTTGGAATGCCTATAGAATCATTTGTTAGGAGGTTGTTCAAATTCTTTTGTCAAATACAACAAAAGACTTTTTGTAGATATCAGTCTTTGGCCTTTGCCAAAATTGACTTGAATCCATACTCTTTAGCATGCAACACCTTCATCCTAATCTTGTCGTACCCCATACAATTCGGGGTCGCACCCGCAGTTTTTTTGCGCAAACACATCACCAGGATCTTCGAAGATTTCAACTGTGGGGAGAACTTGAACTGAGAATGACGCATTCAATGTAATTCTAAATGAAATCATCAAAATCTGCTACAGTACACAGTGCCGTACTCTGCAGTCCTTGCTGTCAAATTCTCCTCGAGTCACCGCAACATGTACTTGATACGGGATACAGATTCACGCCTTGTTCGATAGAATAAGAGTGTAGAGCATTAAAGAAAGTCATGGCCATCTGCTCGCAATCTTTACATATCACTCTCTGACTGCATATCTTTTTACTTCTAATACAAGAGATACTAGAAACGTTTGTATAAGGATGGGATAGAGTAAGTTGGTGTAACTTTGAGCTTTAGCCTTTACCTTAAATATAAACAAACAAGCAACAGAAAAAAGAAAAAAAAGCAAGTTCATTGTACATAACATGGCTTGTGTTCACGATGGTCACTGACGTGGTTGAAGGTGTCAGAGGCGGTTCAATAATTGAAGATGATGACCGTCCGCACGCCGTTAGATGAGAGCCGTTACCTCCAAAATTATCCCAAGCTATTCATTTATGAGGGTCAGTTTGATAATGGTCGACTCTAGAACTAGGACGATATGGTACTCTTATTATCAACAGCAGCGGAGTTGTCTGGATCTACATCACAGATTCATCAGATTCAAATGGAAAAAAGGAATTGTCTTTGTCCATTTTTCGTGGAGACCCACCAAAGTCTTTGATCCAAGCCATACACAAGTAAGGTTTGTGAACACGGAAAAATATTGTCTCTGAGCCAGTGGGCATGAATCATGCCAACACAAGCTATGAATGGATTTCTGAGAATACTGCGGAATCACTAAAGCAAGACTATAAACGCCGTTAATTTAAGATGAAAAAGAAGGATTTGATGTCTTTTAGCAAGTGATTTTGTCACAACACGAGTAACCGCTGTCACTAAAAGGCCAACTGCATGAACAGCGACATCATAATAATAATGTATATTCTCTGACGCAATTTATGACAAACATCTTTCAATTTTCTGTGGTTTTCGTACACATCTGGCCTCGGATAAATATATTTCCATTTCAGGTAAAACTAACTTTAATCTCATAGATCTGGTGTACAGTACATCTCCCCCAGACTTGTGTTGCCAAGTCAACACAGGCACATCTGATAATTTATTTTTTAGCCCGTTTTCCAGTTTCGAGAAATAGCTGAAATTCACTTCAATCATGAAAGTTATAAATAAACAAGAAATTCTCAGTCTGCTCTGACGCAAACCTAATTGTCCAAAGCAGTTTTAAGTTCATATACTATCGTCGGCCAAACATCAACATCAATTTTTCTAAAATGTGGAAAGTGTACAATCCATATTTGCTGGCAAGCATCGCAACTATCGGTGGTCTGCTGTTCGGTTTCGATATCTCATCAGTGTCTGCGTTTGTAGACCAAGAACATTACCTCAAATACTTTCACCATCCTTCATCTATTGCGCAGGGAGGAATCACGGCTGCCATGGCCGGTGGCTCTTTTGTGACCTCTTTGATTTGTGGTTTCTTTGTGGACAAGTTAGGAAGAAAACCTGTAATTCAAATTGCAGCACTATTCTGGATTATTGGGTGTGCAATTCAATCCTCAGCACAAAATGTGGCTCAGTTGATTTGTGGTCGTCTGATTGCCGGCTTTGGTGTTGGTTTTGCGTCTGGAACTGTCCCCGTCTACATTTCAGAGCTGGCCCCGAAAAAGATTAGAGGTAGACTCGGCGGGTTGTTCCAATGGGCTGTTACATGGGGTATTATGATTATGTTTTACATTGGTTACGGATGCTCGTTTATCAACGGTACTGGATCTTTCAGAGTTGCATGGGGTATTATGATTATCCCGGGATTGCTTTTATTCTTTGGTACTTTCATTCTTGCTGAGAGTCCCAGATGGTTGGCCAAAGAAGGCAGATGGGAGGAGGCAATTGAGATTATTTCAAAAGTTCAAGGTAACGGCAAGCTAGACCATCCCGATGTTGCACTTGAAATTGAAGAAATCCGTGAGGCACTTGAAATTGAAAGAAACAGTGCTACCTATGCCGACTTATTCAGAAAAGACTCAATCCTGAGAACTTCTGTTGGTATCTCAGCCCAGATTTGGCAACAACTTACTGGTATGAACGTCATGATGTACTACATTGTCTACATGTTTAAGATGGCAGGCTATGAAGGCAACACAGTTCTTGTTTCTTCCTCTATTCAGTTTATTATCAATGTTGTCATGACAGTTCCTGCGCTCTTGTTCATTGATCGATGGGGTCGCCGACCTCTTCTTATGGCTGGATCAATGCTTATGGGTCTTTGGCTTTTGATCACAGTCATTCTACTAGGCAAATTCTCTGTTCCGCTTACCGGCGTTTCAGATGATGACTTGGTCCGTATCACTGTTCACAACTCTTCTGCTTCCAAAGCCATCATTTCCGTTTCATACTTGTTTGTGGCCACATTTGCTCCTACATGGGGTCCAGGTATTTGGTTGTACTGTTCTGAGATTTTCCCTAATCACCAGCGTGGTCGTGCAAGTGGTCTTGCTGCTTCAGCAAACTGGATTTTCAATTTTGCTTTGGCAATGTTTGTTCCTACTGCATTCAAAAATATCACATGGAAAACATATATCATCTTTCTGGTATTTTGTGTTGCCATGACTGTTCACGTATACTTTTTGTTTCCTGAGACAAAGGGCAAGGCTTTGGAAGAGATTGAAATGATGTGGAATGCTAAGATCCCTGCCTGGAGAACAGCATCATGGGTTCCCGATACTCCTGTTTCGCGTCAAATGTTCCAAGATTCCAAGCGGGATCAAGAAAATCGACATCTTGAGAAGGCATCGATGGAAAATGAGATATCTCAAACTCAGCCTTCCGTATAAAATCCATTTGTTCAATACATAACAAAAAGTTGTATTTATGTTTTGGATGCTCTAAATATTTTTCTCCGTTCTATAGATTTATATTTACGGTACTTTGTTTCTAATAAAACTCGATTGACGGTTGTTATGATACATGTTAATCTTTTTTAGAACAAACCAGAATGCAGTTGTTTTTTGAAATATCATAAATTAAAATCACATTGATTTCAAAAACTTGCCAAATTTCAATAGTAACTTCCTTGTATTTAGCTCGTCGAATAGCAATCATGGCTACTAATTAAATAATTCTGACTTGAATAAAAGTTACAATGCCTCCGGAATTTATTATAAACGATAAATTGCATATGTCAATTAGCTTATTTAAGTGAAACTGCCCGTTAAACATTCTTTAAGCATTTTGATGCAGGTAAGGCGAAAGTTTCATTTTTTTCTCAGAAAAGTTGACATGGTGAGAAAACAATCTTTTGATTTCATTTGTCAACGCAATTCAGTATGTCCATCAAAATATGATTCTTACCATCATGAAAAAAGCTTAGAAAACCTGCTTTCAACTTTTTCATGTAGCTGTAGTCAACTATTCTTGCACGCCGTTTTGTGAGTAACCCCGAACTAACTACAACTTTTAGAAGCTTTTGAAACTAGCTTTTATGCGAAAAAAATTATCTTCAAATTTACTATTATTTTTCCCGTTAGTATAGCCTTCTCACTCAGTTTAAAGATTTGAACTCACACTTGCCATACAGAAAACTGGCCTTACGTTTAGCCGTGCACTTTTTTCAGCTACAAGTCTCAATACCTATTGTTCATCTCCCAGGCTACAAAACCCTTACAATCAGCTTTTCTGTGATTGGCTACCAAGCCCCTGCCCTGAAATGAGTCAATATGCTCCGGCATCGGACATTAAGGCCGGTTATCAGGCAGATACATGTACTGCTATCAAAGTATACGCATTCAAACACGACATGACAAAGTTGAAATCTTTTGAGCTTAAATCGTGAAATTTTTCACTCTTTCTTCCTTCTCCATCATCAAAATCCTATTTTGAGTAGCACAAAGAATGTCGAGAATTACCACAGTCAAACAATTTGCCCGGACACTGGCGACGTCTGCATCGGCCGATGTGCCTCGTGAGTTTGTATCACGTACTCCACCATATCCCAAGCTTTTGGAGAAGCTGGGGTCAGTTAAGAAGATTTTGAATCAGCAACCACTGACGCTTGCCGAAAAGATTCTTTACTCGCATTTGGTCAATCCTGCGGAAAGTTTGACCAGCAGCTCTTCTAGCAACATCCGTGGTCAAGCATACCTTAAGCTCAACCCGGATCGTGTCGCTATGCAAGATGCGTCTGCCCAAATGGCATTGCTTCAGTTCATGACATGTGGTATGAAGGAAACAGCTGTCCCTGCAAGTATTCACTGTGATCACTTAATTGTGGGTCAAAAGGGTGCTGATGAGGATCTGCCCAAGTCTATTGCAACCAACAAGGAAGTCTTTGATTTCCTTCAATCCTGCGGTACCAAGTATGGTATTCAATTCTGGGGTCCTGGCTCTGGTATTATCCATCAAATTGTTCTTGAGAATTTTTCTGTTCCTGGTCTCATGATGCTCGGTACCGACTCACATACTCCTAATGCCGGTGGTCTTGGTGCTATCGCCATTGGTGTTGGTGGTGCTGACGCTGTCGATGCTCTTACTGGAACTCCTTGGGAACTCAAGGCTCCCAAGGTTTTGGGTGTCAAGCTTACTGGACAACTCAGCGGCTGGTCTGCTCCTAAAGATGTCATTACTCACCTTGCTGGAAAGCTCACTGTTCGCGGTGGTACTGGATACATTATCGAATACTTTGGTGAAGGTGTTAAGACTCTTTCTGCAACTGGTATGGCTACCATTTGTAACATGGGCGCCGAACTCGGTGCAACCACCTCCACCTTCCCTTTCACAGACAGTATGAAGAGATACCTCGAGGCTACTCACAGAGCTCCTATTGCTGCTGCTGTCGAGCAAGTTCACAAGCAAACCGGATTTTTGGCCGCTGACGAGGGTGCTCAATACGATGAAGTTGTCGAAATTGATTTGTCTTCTCTTGAGCCTACAGTTAACGGTCCTTTCACTCCCGATCTTGCAACTCCTGTTTCCAAGTTTGCCGAACAAGCAAAGGCCAACAACTGGCCACAAGATATCTCTGCTGGTTTGATTGGTTCTTGTACTAACTCTTCGTACCAAGACATGACTCGTGCTGCTTCAATTATCTCTGAGGCTAGTGCTAACGGTCTCAAGCCCAAGATTCCTTTCTTTGTCACACCTGGTTCCGAGCAGATCAGAGCTACTATTGAGCGTGACGGCCTCACCAAAATCTTCGAAGATGCTGGTGCCAAGATTCTTTCTAACGCTTGCGGACCTTGTATCGGTCAATGGAACAGATCTGAAGAAAGTCTATACAAAAACTCTAGTGAAAAGGAACCTGCCAACTCGATCTTCACTTCTTTCAACAGAAATTTCCGTGCCAGAAACGACGGTAACCCCAACACATTCAACTTCTTGACTTCGCCCGAAATTGTTACCGCCATGATCTACGCCGGTAACACCAACTTCAACCCCATGACCGACTCCATCAAGCTCGATAACGGTAAAGAGTTCAAGTTTTCTCCTCCTCCTGCCGCCATCGAGCTGCCCAAGAAGGAGAACGGTGGTTTCACCAAGGGCCCTAACTCTGAGTTCTACCCTGAGACTGATCCTAAGCCCGTTCCTGAGCACGAAGTCGCTGTGTCTCCCACTTCCGACCGTCTGGCTCTGCTGGAACCTTTTGAGCCTTTCGATGGCCAAGAGATCAAGGCAACTGTCTTGCTCAAGGTCGAAGGTAAATGTACCACTGATCACATCTCTGCCGCCGGTGTCTGGCTCAAGTACAAGGGACATTTGGAGAACATTTCCAACAACACTTTGATTGGTGCCCAGAACAAGGAAAACGGTAAAGTCAACGTTGTCGAGGACTTTGACGGTGCTGAGATGGGTATCCCCGAGCTCATGATCAAATGGAAGGAAGAACAACGTCCTTGGATCGTTGTTGCTGAGCACAACTACGGTGAGGGTTCTGCCCGTGAGCACGCTGCTCTTTCTCCCCGTTTCCTCGGTGGTAAAATCGTTCTTGTCAAGTCGTTTGCCCGTATCCACGAGACAAACCTTAAGAAACAAGGTATTTTGCCCTTGACTTTTGCCAACGAAAAAGATTACGACCGCATTTCTTCCAAGGATACAATCGAGACTGTTGACTTGCTTGACATGCTTAGCAAGAACGGCAACAATGGTGGAGAACTTACCATCAAGGTTACTAAGCCCTCCGGCGAGTCTTTCGAAATCGTCACCAAGCACACCATGTCCAAGGATCAAGTCGACTTCTTCAACGCTGGTAGCGCTATCAACTTCATTGGAAATCAAAAGAAATAGACTGGTTTCTATAAAATTTAAAATATAATATCATCATGCACATCAAAATTTATGTATAAATAATATAATTTTTTTTTCTACGACTTTCCGCTTAAAAAAACTAACAAAAGCACTAATGAAACCTATTATTCTATGTACCAAATAAACTGTGTTTTTGCGTTATACGATTTAAACCGTTATACTAAAAAAATCAAATTGTCAATGAACTCATTATTTAATTCTACAAGTCTCCAGAAAGAACAGCTTCCACAACATAGTTGATGTAATCTCTCTTTGCTGTCAGCTTGACTCCAAACTTATGCTCTAGTTGGATTCTAATACTCTTCTTTGTGACTTGCATCAGATCAGCATCCTTGAGAATCTCTCTAATCTCCGCAGTGAGTGCCTCATCAGAAGGCATAGAAGCGTTAGGATCAATGTCTGTCTTCATTGAGTACACACTCTTGGCCAGAACATTTTGTGAAGATTGCCCGCTGAAACTCTCGCCATCTCCATTAAGCGTAGGCGTAGATTCATTGATAGTGTATTGATGATTCCAAGCTTCGGTCTGGTATTCGCTCCATCTTTGCATAGGAATTTCAGATGGATCAAATTTACCTTCAGTCGTCATGATAATCTTCTTACCCTTGTCACCAACGACAACACGAGTATTACCCCACGAGAAATCATCCATATGCCAGAACGAATACAGAGGGACTGCAAGTGAGAAAATAGGAAGACCGATCAGGTAGAAGATCATCCAACCAATCATCTCCCACTTTCTTCTCAAAATGAAAATGAACGATTGTAAACCGTACACAGCAACCAACAGAATAATAGAAGTGATAGGAATGTTGTCGGGTCTCGAACCAATCAGGTAGAACAAATACACCAAGTAACCAAGAGTAACTGGCTGAACGATAGTAGAAAGCAGATCCAGCATGACAATGAATCTCATACTGAAACAACAGAAACCACACAATTGAGTAAGAGGGACCAATTCAAACAGGTTATGAACTGTCGAGTTAATCCATCTTCTTCTCTGTGACAAGAAAACGCTCCAAGTATCAGGGCAATGGTCCAGGCATGTGCAACTCTTAAAAATTTGGTTTTGTACATGGAGTTGTGTTTCAACATAAGAGTGGTCAAATAACGATCTTCACCTAAATGCAACAGATTCTTCATGTGCAATGTATCAACACGGTTCTCAGCATAGTCTCTCACAATAGGATGAGAAACGAAAACAGGCTTACCGCTTCCAGGCAAGTACAAACGGTACATTGTGAAACAACCGGGTAAACAGGTGACGGAACCAAACAGAGATTCGAATGCTTTGGCGAGATTATGTGAAATATAGTATTCATAAACTTGCATCATGGTGATAATCGAGTGACGAGCATTGGAAAGACCGGTTTCACCACACAAAGCTTGAACCTTATTGTTGTTGTTAAGCGCGGAAATCATTTGCGCGGCAGATTCTTGACTGACCATAGTATCGGCATCGACTTGCAGCAAGTACTCGTAGTAAGCAGGGTTGACACCAATGACGTTTTGAATTTGATGATACAGTTCCAGTTCAAAGGGGTTCATGGGAAGATTGTAGTGGACTCGGTTTAAGAATCTCATCAACATCATTTGGGAGTCACGTTTACCACGATTACCAGGTTTGTTGATTTCAGTAGGCTTACCGACCTTGACCATAACAATATAGGGAACAATGTGTCCTTGAACCTCGTACAAACCAGAGTATGTCTTAGCCATGTTATGCTGTTGCTGACCCTCACCAAGAGCTTCACAAGACAAAGCGGGAGGGTTCATTTCGCGAGAAGCGCCGAGAATGTCTAAAACAATTCTGGGTGTGGGTCTATCGTTACCAGCACCAACAATCATACCATCACAAATAATGACCAAAAGCTTTCTCTTGTCGTCGTACTTGGTTCCAGCCAACGAGTCAATAGCTCTTCTAAGTGACTCTTCGTCTTCGGTATATGCGGGGACTTGCATGATGACAAAGTTATCCAAATCTTCAGGATGTGCTTTCTTGCTGAATTGCAAAGCAGCAACGAACTTGACCAACATGACAGTAACAAGGAAAATAGAAATGGCAAGTAGAAAGTAACGTGCAAACACACATCGAACGGAATCTCTTGTATCAACCTTACCAATCATGAAAACGTTATTCAGGCATCGCATCATTCTTGATTTGGCAGCAGCAGTGAGTGGAAGGTTATTAAATGACTTTGTGATATCTTTACCGTTAAAGGACTGGAACAAAGTCATCACGCCTTGATCCATAAACTGTCTGTTGACATTGTCGGGAGGAGTTTGTCCAGGGCCTACTTTAACAGAAATCTCACCTGCCAAGTACGATGTGACATCATAAAGAATTCCGTCAATGTAGCCAACAACTCTCTTTTTATCATTGACCAGCGCCTTGATGTGTTTTCTGGTGTATCCCATGTAGGAGGTTTTATAGTTAGACTTCAGCACCATCATCTGCTCCATATACCAATCAGGTCTTGAATCGTTCAAAAACGATCTGAAATCATGATATTGGCCATTGGGATCAGTGTTGTTCGCAGGACCGTATACAAGAGATGGATCAATAGATCCCTCAGTACCACTACACACAGCAGAAAGCTGAATAGGGAACAAGCCAGTCATGTCTTTGGCACCATAATCCAGAATGCTTTTTGTGGGAACGATTGATGGGTAATGACTAGGAGCAAACTTTGTCAAGTCAAAAATGTATCCTCTGATGACACCGTAAGTTTTTTCTGGATTGTTATTAAATGAATAACCAGTAAGTTCTTCTGGGGTCAAAACGTTCTGGGTAGGACAAACCAAAATAGGGAAACCGACAAGGAACAGAACGACAGCGGCACAACTTAACCAAATCAAGAAATTGATAGCCAACTTTTCTCTCCATGCAATTCTGACATCTTTTCTCGGCATTCGTCCAAGTTTTTTAATGAAGAAATCCGGAATCCACCAAGTCAACATCCAGACAATCGACATCCAGATTTTTCTGGCTCTTGTGAGCTTTACAACGTCAACTTGGTCATCAGCGCCTTCACCAACATCTTTAGCGTGAATGAATGCTTCTTTGGAAACAGATTTCGAATCATTAAATCTAAACATATCTCCGCCTGTTGCTCCAAGTGATTTGGTATCTGCGTCAAAGTAGTAGCCGTCGCCACCGGTTTCTCCGTAAGGCACATATGGACTTCCAGCGTCTTGGTATTTTCTATTTGCTGTTTCCACAAAAGACATGTTGGGATCAACTAGTTGAAGCCAAGCATTTTCGGATAAAAACACACCAGAAAGACCATATCGTGCGTCTCGTTCGGACCATCCTCGTCCTTGAATAAGTCTGATAGCTTGGTCTCTCTCACTGACACCGGGCTCTTCTAGAGCGCCATCTGCGTGAGCATACCTGATGAACTGGTTAAACGGTAAGAAGATAGAAAAGTCAGTACGCTTGATACGCTGGGCAATTTCAGGAATTCCAAAAGCTTTGATCTGCTGTCTTACGCATCGCGCGTCAATGTTTTTAGTTTGGCGTCTGTCATTGGGTTTGAGACATAGCACAAAGTAGGGGTTTGCCCCTTCAAAAGAGTCGATCAAATTATCAATAGCTGTGACAAATTGACCACATGCATTTGCTTTTGATGACGCCTTCTTCTTGCTTTTCTTGTTTGGGGAAGCAGTGACACTGTTTCCTCGTCGAACTGTTGATGGGGCACGAAGGGGTTTTGAAGAGAGGTGTGCTCTGACAACATCTGAGCCGTACTTGGAATCAACAACAGCACTTGAGCTGAAAACGGCCTGTAGGAAATCAGACGAGGAGGAGGAAGTAAAGAGATTGATGATGTCGCCTGAGATGACGTCGGAATTAGACGCAAGGAAGCCTTCGTCGACGACATACTCGACTTCACCAGAGAAATGGCGAACAGTGAAAGATCTCTTTGAAGACACTGCATCAAGAGAGGGGTTTTGGTCGTACCTCTTTCTAAATGTCTCCATCAGCTGTGATTCATCCTTTTCCCTGCGAGAGTAGTCGTCAATAACAGAAAGAGCGCCCAACGAATGTCGGAAAAGAGTTCTAACAGTATCGGAGTTGTCAAAGTATTCAGAAACGGGAGCGGTGACTTCTTCACTGACAAATTTCTCGACGGGGTTCTCAAAGTAGGATCTCAGCAAGTAATTGTAGAGAATTTCGTTTGCCGAGTTGTGCAGAAGTTTGTCGATAGTGGGGACGGAAGATGAAGTAGTGAAACCTGGGAAGTCTACGACAGAAATAGTGTTGTCGACCATTGAGTGCGAGCCGGTTTGGTTGATTGCGTTTCTATCTTGCGAGAGGTTTGAGTTGATTTGCTCCATGATCCACATGAAAAGCATGGTGTATAGGACTCTAGCAAGTTCGTCTGCATTTTCTCTAGCTCCCTTTTGATCCAACACAAGGGTGACTCTGTCATGCTTGATGTATACGGTTTTGTAGCTGAGAGCGTTTTCCAGTAAGTTTGATCTGACACCAAGGAAGCTGGCAATGTATTCTAGTGTTTCAACGTTGTCAACGAGTGTGGAAGGGCCCGAAGTGCCATCTGAGCCGGTGGATCTGAAAGATAGTTGACCAATATGGATGATGGCAGCCAAAACTTGACAAATATTTGCAATATCTGCTCTTGAAAATTCTAATGCTTTTAGTGAGCTTTTTAGCTGTGAAAATTTCAATTTGTCGTCTATAGCGGTTCTGAATTGGGCATGGTGGCCGAGGTATCTGTATTTTGCTGAGTGAAGTTCTTGTAAGGCCAAATGTTCTCTTTCGGAGTCGGCGACACCAGCAATCAGGTAGTAAAAGACGTGAAAGTTACGCTCGGCCGTTGGGACCTTTGTAATACGGGCTCTTTCTAATCTGTAGTCGAGGATGTTGGCGCCAATGAGTGTGGCATCGAGGCCGTATTGAAGTTCTAAAACATGGCCGGCTCTCGAGGCTTTGAGAGATGTCATAGATTTTGTAGTGGTGAAAGCAGCGAATACATTATCTGCGTGTTTAATTTTTGTCGAGAGTGGGTTGTTTGATAGTGCTGTATTTTTGAAAAAAAAGAAAAAAGAAAGAAGCAACAGTTAGTACGAATCGCGAACAGGGCATGACAAGGGATGCAAAGCATGAGGGAATAGCATACTTAGAAGGTGCGAGACTAGACAGTCGCGAAACTCGGTTTTACCAGAACCGGTTTCACCGAGGAAGATGAGTGCCTGATTTTCACCACGTTTCACCAAACGGTTGTAGATCCTGGCGGCAAAGTCTTTGAAAACCATTTCTTGGTTGACATCCAGGGGCTCATTGGTGTTTAATGCAACAAGGGTACCTGTGGAGACGGTGATGTAGGGCATGCCCTGAAGAAAACGGGAGGCGACATGAGAGGTGATGTTGTGATCTGTGAGGGAAGCCAGAGGCAGCAGCGTGATGTCGCTGGTTAGTGCTTGATGGCTCATGGCGACGGAGGATCGATGAGACAAAAAGGGCTGGCCGTGCAGGAAAAAAGACGGTGTGCAGTGGTAGCGCAGAGGACAAGAGGGTCTGCAATGTCCGAGGTGCTGGAGAAGAAGTGGAAGGGAAGAAGAAGAGAATTAAGACAGAACAGCGTATTCAAATCACGGAAATCCCAAGGGACATAAACAATGGGCGAGGCAAAGACATGTTTTATTATTAGCAGGGGCCGAGTCGCCGCAGGGAGAAAAAAAAAAAAAAAAAAAAAAAAACAATACAAAACGCTGTGCAAAAAGCGCCAGTGTTAAAAATAGAATGTACGTAAATATAAGGTAAAAAGACTGCGTATATTTGGGGATGGAGCACGTAGTTTTCAGCATGTAAGAATGTGAAACATGGAGTACTTAAGCAATGTGTCAAAATAATGTCAGCAGCTTACTTCACTTCTGCGTAATTATTATTATATAATGCTTATTCAGTTTGTTCCCTTTTCACAAGTCGCGTGATCTCAACCTTACATAATCCTTCCCCCAGCCTTTAGTGTGGTTTCTCCAGGGTTTGGCCTTTTTCGTCTCCAGCCCAGAACCCTCCGCACCTGCCCGTCCTCTTTCTCCACTGCTGCCCAATGCCCACTGTGCGCTGCTACTACTGGCGCTAGCAACAAAACTTTTTTCTGCCACCCTTTTCTCTTCCTTCTCCCATACCACCCTTTTCTCTCCTGCTCTCCTCCTCCTTCGTTTTCCCGCCAAACCCTTCCCACTCACATACAAACACCAGATCGCCATGGGCCAAATTCTATCAGTGCCAGTCACCGAAAAGGTAGGTCAATCGTTCTCCCGTTGCTTTTAATCACCGCCGTCATGGCTGGCCGGCCTCTAAGTTACGCCAAAAATAGGAAATATGAATAATTAACTGATTCCTGATCACTTGTTGGTCTGACTGATGGCGCCATGTCCGGCTTTCCAGCTTTAATTGATGAAAGATTGAAAAATTAACTTTGTCGGGCTTCTGCCGCTTCTTGTTTATCTAGGAAACCGATTCGGGTCATAACGACCAATTCGCCTACGCCGTCTCCTCCATGCAAGGATGGAGAGTTTCTATGGAAGACGCCCACTCCTGCATCTACTCTTTGTCCCCCGACGACAAGCAAGTCGACTCCGGATCTTTCCCTATAGCATCCTTTTTCGGTGTCTTCGATGGCCATGGAGGCAGAAAAGCCTCGATCTTTGCCAGCAAAAACCTCCACAAAATCCTCGCTGCACAAGACTCTTTCACTAACGGCGAGTACGAAAAGGCCCTCAAAGACAGTTTCTTATCAACCGATACAGCCCTTTTACAAGATCCGGATTTCAAAAACGACCCTTCCGGATGTACAGCTACAACTGCTTTATTGACAAAGGACAAGATCTTCGTTGCCAACGCCGGTGACTCCAGAACCGTCTTGGGTGTCAGAGGTACCGCCAAACCCTTATCGTTTGATCACAAGCCCCAATCTGAGGGTGAGAAAGCTAGAATTTGCAGTGCTGGTGGCTTTGTCGAGGACAATAGAGTCAATGGCAACTTGGCTCTTTCCAGAGCTATTGGCGACTTTGGATTCAAGACTAACCCTTCGTTGCCCCCAGAGGAGCAAGTTGTCACCGTCATGCCCGATGTCATGGAGCACCAGATCAAGCCTGATGACGACGAGTTCTTGGTTCTTGCCTGCGATGGTATCTGGGACTGTATGGAATCACAAGAGGTTGTTGAGTTTGTTAGGAGAGGTATTGCCGAGGGTCAAGAATTGGAATACATTTGTCAGAACATCATGGATCACTGCTTAGCACCTGAATCAGACATGTCAGGTATTGGCTGTGACAACATGACCATCATGATTGTCGGTCTGCTCAACGGCAAGACTGTTTCAGAGTGGTACGAACTGATCAAGAACAGAGTTGAAAAAGGTGACGGCCCCGTCGCTCCCGTCGAGCTTGCTGATCCCAAGTCTAAAAGCGCGCTTTTTGACAGCAAGTCTGGTGCCGCCAACGGATCAAGAGGCGCTGAAAATGCTGAGGAAGATGACGCGCAATCGCCGACCGCTTTATATTTGCAGCGTCTGCTAGAGCTGAACGGTCTCAGCGGTCCTGATAACTCTGCATTCCTTAAAACTGGTCTTGGTGAAATGCTCATGAAACTGTCTGGAGGATCAATCCAAGTTGGACAAGATGGCGACGACGAAGAATCTTCTGTTGCAGAGGTTGAAGAAATCTCTGATGAAATTGAAGTCAAGGCCGACGACGAGCCTGAAGCAGATGCCGCCCCCAGCAAGCCTCAAGCTGCTGCCGAAACAGAGTCCAAACCTGTCAAGCATGATTCAAAAGAGTAGTGTTTAGTCAAGTTTTTTTCAAAGCATATCTCTCAATGAATTTATGGGTTATTATTTTTTTATTAATATTATTATATATAGTTGTATCTTTATGTCCCCTTTTTGTTATTACAGTGCTTTAATGACCTAATTCTCTTAATGTGTGTTTTTTTGTTATTGTTTTTGTTTCCCCAATTTGTTTAAGATGTTTTGTTCGTGAGTCTTTCAGTGTTTATAGTACATAATCCTTGTCCGTCATTTTACTCCGCATAAGCATAACTCTTTATCAATTGTTGGAATATATAGTAGAAAGTATTTATAGCAAAATATAATATTGCTTATTGTTTATTCTATACAGATTAGGCCTGATTTTCGTTGACTTTACTTGAATTAGATTGAACTTTGAAAAGTTTACACATCAAACCCAGCGTTGGACAACAACAGCACCGCCAATACCAGCTTCCTTAATTGACATTTCTTTATTCTCCAGTTTTTTCATAGGGAAAGTAGTTTGCAAGCAGTAGGCTCTGCCATTCGACTCGTGGACCGCGTCAACAAAGTCATAAATTTGCTGGACAGGGCCGCTACTGACAAATCTGCGGCGGTGACGGCTACCGTCTGCAAGCTGGACTTGGATCGTTGTGTCAGAGTTTTCGGATTCTTCGGGTAACTTTGATTTTGTGCTCTCGGCTGGCTCAGGCTTGCTTGCTGAAGTTGCGGTTGAAGAACTTGGTTGTGCCCTGCTACTGCTGCTAGAAACAACATCCGCACCTGGAGCGCCTAATCTGTTACCATGGCCGTGGAATCCTCCAACAACCTTTGGCTTTTTGTAGTCCTCGTCTAGCTTCTTTGACAGATGAACATCGACAGATTGACCCATTTCTACGTTCAAAATAGCCATTGGGGCTCTGCCTTGCTCAATTGCCTGTAAAAATGGCAGATTCTGGGGATCGTCGTATCTATAAAGAGGGCCGTCTTCAACCGAAAATCCGTCACGCCAGAATGTCAATCGTCTAGTGACACGGGCCAAAGGACGGTTCAACACTCCGGTTCCGGGAGCGGGGATAGCGGTCTCCCCAGGAGCGCCGAGTCGGTATCCAGTACCGGAGAAGGCAGGAGGCTCGTCTTCCTCATCCGACTCTTCTGGCTCGTGGCCGCGCTCGGCCTGTTCCTGTGAACGACGAATAATATCATCAACCAATTTGTTTCCTGACTTCATGGTATCTTGACGGTCTTTAGGCGGCTTGTGTACAGCAAGAGCGGATTTTTCGCCACCAGTAAACCAGTCTTTCTCGTCTTCGTCGTCGTTGCCATTGTGGGAACGCGAAGGTCCAGCACCAGAACCAGAAATATCAGACAGTGTGGCGAATCGGCGGTTCGACGACGAACCCTGTCCAACGGGAGTGTGAGATCTACTGGGACCAGTCGACACTGGCTTCGACGACGGTGCTGACGGGATAGCTGCTTCGTTGGTAAGATGGTCAATAGAATCATTTAAATCCCAGTTACTCTGCTCCAAAGCCTGTCTGGCCAAGGGCTCGGGAATGTTCATCATTTCCACCAATTGCTTGATTTTATCGAGTTGATCGGACATTTTTAGCTGCTTAGTATCTGTTTCAAAGCTTGGCTGGTGGGACTTTCGTAATTGATTCGGAAATAGTAGATGGCAAGTGAGGTTGCAGAGGCAAAGAGTTCAAGACCAATTCTTGAAAGGCTTTATATCGGAACTAGCAAGAACAAAGTTGACTGGAATTACATCTATGATGACTAATATGTACACAATACTATTGTTGTATGGGCTCAAACCGCTGCAAGTATAAAGTCAACAACGACAATATATGAATTGACTATTTTATATTGAATATATCGCGGGAACATTTCTAGGAGTAAGCGAATTTGCATGCAAGAAAGATTATTCCACTGCTGCTTTTTCGAATTCTGTATTAAAAAATGGATGCCTGAAACCATTTGATTTGGTAACTTCGAAATGCTCATAAACGTTATTGCTGCAATACAAGAAACCATCAACACACAAGAAACAAAGCTTACGAATACATTCATCACTGGTCACATTGCCGCATTCTTCAGATCGCGAGAACATTATTTTTCTTGTATCGGTAAATGAGCGAAGGTGCACGATTCCATCAAAACTCAATTGGTGCCCAACTTCATTGGTCTTTTTCAACACCATAAAGTCTCAAGTATCTAAATCAACATCAGTTGTCGTTGTGTCAGTTCGTTTGATATAACCAATAATTCGGGCAATACAATTTAACATTGTATTACAGACACAGGTTAGGCATTAAATTTCTCTAACGTGGGTTCCACTGTATGATCGTTGATCTGGATATTTTCACAGGCTATATAATCATCACTACCACTCCCAAAATATTGCATGGTTTTATCTGTTTTTTTGACTCCTAAATAACATATTTATCAAGTTCAGACTCTACTCTGAAATGCTTTGTTTCTGTGAGTAAGAAATATACACCGGACTTGGACTAACAAGTGATAAACGAGTGCCTGCATAAATCGTAGATCGTCAAATTAAAAGTGCCAAAAGATCTTGTTCACGTGATATACTATCTCCCAACACAAAATAGCCTTGCATCGCGCACAAATAACTGGTCACCTTCTGTCACAAATACGTTCAAAGTCTTTACACATTTTCAAAATCTCGCAATTCATGGCTCACCATCTATTACATAAATTCATAATACAAACACAACGCCAAATTACGTGGATATTGGTTCAATCGCAGCCGTTTATAATAATAAGGCTAACATTTCTTCGTCCTTCATACCGTCGTGTGCAGCATTTGGATCGCTTTCCCAGCCGACAAGTCTCTGTAACTCACTGTGATCTGCAAAAATAGCACTCAGGCTCTCCAGTTCTTGCTCACCCAAAGAATTGACCATTGGTCGAGCACTGTTGGGCTGAGGCAAGTACTCCATAGGAGCCTGTGTGGGTATCTTACCAGCTTTGCATCCCATGACCAGCGCCTCTCTAGCAACACCAACTCCTCGAAGTCTCGCAAGCCAGCCTTTACCAGAAGGTCTGCGCAGAGACAGTGAAAACAACCGCTCCGCGACAGGGCCCAATGTAGGGTACGATTTACGATCGTACCACGCATGGTCATCAGCAACGTACCTCCAATAGTCTGTTGTGAGTCTCATACATATATCGTTAGTTGCACCTAAAGATTTCAACATGCTGTTCAAAAATGTCAGAATATTTGTATGTGTGACAGAGCTGAATTTTGGATGGAACTTTGGATCCAAAAGCGCAGCACATTGAAGAACAGGACGTGTGATGTGATTATCTTTGGCTTTTGTTAACAAAGGCAGTAACGCTTTATAGTCTTTTTGCAAGAGGTATTGAGGAGCAGCAAAGACACCATTGATGATTTTCAAAAAGTGAACAAACGGATCAGCCAAATCAATAGAAGGGGACTGAAATGCTGCAACTGCATTGGCAATAGGTTCGGCAATGGTCAAACAGTCTTGGAAATCCTTCCAGAAAGTTTCGTTTCTATTGGGAATGAGATCTTTATTTTGCAAAACCGTTTTGATCACATTGACTAACTCAAGGAGCTCGTCTTTCTCGCGAGGACCTTGTTCAATGAAATTAGAGGACTCAAGAATCTGCAAGGCAGCCGCATAAACTTCACGAGCATGTCGCGATACTAAAATTTCATACCCCATGCGACCCAGAAGATCGCCCATGTCGGACATTTCAATCACCCAGGGATAGTGGCTACGAATAGAATTGGCAAAGTCTCGCATCAATCTGTCCTCTTCAGAAGGAATAATCAATCCGACCATTTTCTTTTGGGGGATCGCAAGCAGGACCGCTAGCACGCGGTCGTAGAGCTGACTACCCGTTGTATTGGGACCACCATACAACAAATCCAACAAATGTGCTTCTCCGGTAGGGAGAACCGCATGAACTGCAAAAGTGCGTTCTGATTCAGAAGTTGTCCAGTCGTCGACCCTGATAGTCAAAGTCTTGGCTTGTGCAAGAGACTTTTCTGTCGATGCAATTCCCAAAGCTGCGTAGTTAACCAAGATTTTGTGGACAAAGTCTTGTGAGGAAACGGTTTCAAAATCAGGGTTCAGGTATTTGACAAAATCTTTAAACTCAGGCGAATCCAGCGTCTCCAGCGGAATCCCAGAAGTTGCAAACAAAAATTGCGCGAGCTTGTGCACAGCTACCTCTGCCGAAATTTGTTTGTTAGTTGCAGATAAAGTACCGATAGGTAAAGAGATCTGAGGCTGAACAATCTTTTTTTGCTTTTTCCGTTCAGGCCCCATATCAACCACTGGGGTAATATTCGACGGTGCAGGTGGTGCAGGAGTTTGCATTCCATTGGGGTTCATAGGGGAAGCGTTTGGCGTCGCCTTTCTGCGAGGAGCAGATCCAGGCTGTTCTAATTGGTTGATCAATTCTGGATTTCTCACGGCAACATCACATTCCAAATAATGATCCTTCATTGTTTCATTGGCGCGAGCACGGACGACCGCACCACAATATTTGCACTGCGCTTTGTGATTCTCAAGTGCGATAAAATGAGTCCATACCATATTTTTTTTCCGACCACGGTTCGACGCGCGAGGAGGTGCGAGCGCGAGCCCCGACGGAGCGATAGTCGACGGAGGCGAGTTGTTCATAAGTTGTTGAAAATGCAAAATGGTGAATCAGTCTCTTTGCGCGTGTCTCCAATATATAGTTATATATTGCAGAAACTCGTGTAATATTTGCTAATGTGTTTGTGGTGTTTGTATGTGTTTGTACGTGATACAAGCGCGCGTAAAATTCAGGTTTTGGCGTATGTAGATCGAGAGAATAAACGCGGCTTTGCACAAATTCGTGGGTTTTCAAGCAAGTTTATGGCGGAGCAGAAAGTTGTCAAAACTGTGTCACCAGGGAAGGATTTTTTGAAATTGTTTTGCAGACAGGTGGGAAAACGCAAAAAAGTTTTTGTGCATTTTAATTGGCGCTCCACGCAGGTTTCAAATGGTGCGCAAAAGCTTGTCTGCTGAGGCCCAAGAATAAAACAAGAGCTTCAACAGAAGCTTTGTTGGCGATTTCAAGCTGCGATAAGGTCACTTTGACAGTGTCTGGCAAAAGGACTATAGGCGGAGGCAGGTCAGATAATCAAGATGCAAAACTACGGGTTGCGACAAATATCAATTTGTGTCCGAAACCACTTTTATGGTAACAAAGTCGTTCCACCGGCCAGAACAAGGCTCCATCTGAATCAAATGCAAAATTCAGAAACAACCAAAATTTTGCACAATACTCTAGGCAACGACCCACAAAACAATCGAGAAGTGACTACTTGATCTGTGGTCCGGCGTTACAAACAGGTGGACAATATTTCTGGTTTTGAGCCAAAATTAAGAAGCAGTCTAGCGATGACAAAAATACCTCTTTTCATTTGATAATAGTACCCACATATTATTATCATTTGCCAGGGTCTCCAGATGTATCGATTTGTACACTACGTTGTTATCTTCAAAAATCCAGTCGCAATCCAGGCAACAGACACGTATAGTAGAAAAGCACTGAAAAACATTATCAATAAAAACATCATTAAAGTCGAAATACATAAAGAAAAAGGTTCATTTATAACAAATTTAGCATCTTCTACCATTTAGCAACCATAACCTAACTAACAAGCAAAAACAAATTTTTGAAAAGAATTAACAGGATAGTAACAAACATAACACAAAAGACAAAATACAATTATCAGACTTCTTAGGAACTTCGTAAGAACTGAGATTCATTAAAGGGGCCAGAGAATGCATTGTGCGATCATAAAAAGTAATCAAGCTTTTTGCCTCCAGCTCCGCCTTCATCTAAACCGTTACTCACGGCGTTGAAAATCATAAACTCGGGATTGAGTGTCTCGTCAACCTTCATGACACTCGCAACATTACCACATCGATAGCAGTAATTGGGGGCACTCCATACTGTGACGACGTTCTTCTGTTTAAAATGAAATTTGAAACCTTCCATGACCAATTGATGGGCGCGCGCGATAAGACTCAGACCATTGAGATGATTGAACTCATTGACTACGGACGATCCGAAAATCCATCCCGCACCTCTAGGAGACACAGCCCACCCTTCTTCCGCGTCGTCTGGATCAGACCAAACAAGATCGCAAAAACCGCCTTCGTGCGGGATCTCTTGTGCTCTAGAAAGAACTCGGATTTGATCCAGCATTCGGATCTCTGGACTTAAACCTCCGTGAATGCAAAGAATCTTTCCGTCAATAATGGCGGCAAGACTCAGGAAGTCAAACACTTGACAGCAGAACTTCCACACAGTGGTAGTTCCGTACTTGTTCAAACACTCTTCGTAGAATCCGTAAACTTGTGTGATTTGACGAGATTCGTGATTTCCTCTTACCAAGGTGATTCGTTGGGGATATTTGACCTTTAACACCATCAACAATGTAATGGTCTCAATGCTAAAGAATCCTCTATCGACAAAGTCGCCCAAAAAGATGTAGTTGACTTGATCTGGCATTCCGCCACTAATTCTAAACAGTTCCAGCAGATCATGGAATTGGCCGTGGATGTCACCACACACTGTAACCGGACTGCTGACCGGTTGGATATTACTCTCTTCCATCAACAGCTCCTTCACCCGCTCGCAAAGGATTTTCATGTCATTTTCAGGAAGAAACTTGTTTTTAAGAACCTCTTCAAGCCATACGTCAGGATTTCGTTCCGTCATTGTTTTCTAGTTTAACTGTATTGATCAATAGATTAATGTGATTTTGCGAAAGAATTGCATGAGACGGAAAAAGGCAGAAAAGCTAAACAAAATGAGATATTCGTCCAGCCCTTCGTTCTGAAAACTACGCGCGAACCCTTGCACACAAACACAGACAGTGGGCAGGTTGGCAATACAATTGATTGTTCGCCCAAAGGCAAAACAGGTCAGGTGTCTTATGCATAAACAGATAGCTGGATTTTGAAACATGTGACATATTGTGCGCTTAAGTAATAGAATATAAGACATGTGATATAAGATATATGCCTTCAAGCTAAGATACTGGTAAATGAAACTCTCCTGATAAAGGCCGCTCATTCAGTAGTTGAAGATGGTCGTCCTGCTCAACAGTCATCTCTACATCATCATCATTCTCCTCGTTATCATCGGTTTCAGAATTCAACTAGTAAACGACCAAGGGCAAAACGGCCGTCCTCTATAAAAGACATTTCTACATCGTCATCCTCGTCATTTTCATCGGTTTCAGAATTTAATGTTTCCTCGGTTGGGACGTCTTCAAGCACCATGTTATCAAAACTTTTGGTCGGGTCCAGCTGCTGAAGACGATTCTGGACATATTTCAAGTTTACTGCTAATCCTTGGTACTTAACGAGCAAAACAACAAATGCCTCTGGATAATATTGCTTTTGAGATAAGACGTGAATAATGTTCATAAAAAATGGTGTAATAACAGGAACATCGCCTGGGCTGGCTGCCGTTATGTTCCGTTTGATATTGTTGATGAGATTATATCTCAATGCTTTCATATTTGATAGGTTGCCTGATTCCACCAAGGTCGATGATCTTAAAAGCAAGTCCAGCTTATCTGAATCATCTGGCTTTTGGATCTTGATCACATCGCTCAGTTTCATCTTTGCCAAAGTGTCAATATTGGAAGGATCTTCTAGAATCGATTCTAGTTGAGCCTCAAGATACTTTTGTGCTAGTTTCAGTTTTTTGATGTTGTTCCTCATTCTGCGATAAGGATAGCACTTGAGAACTTGACGTCGTTTTCTCAACTTTTTAGTTGCTTTGTTGTAAGCAATATCAAGCACATAGTAACTGGGGTCGCTATCCATGGCAATGTAGTGTTGGAGTGGAGCATTGTAGCTGACTGTCATGGTAGGAGCAACGTTCTCCTCCGTATCTGTAAAATCTGGGGTAAAAAGGTCATCTTCGCCAGATTCAGAAAGATCTTTTACTAAAACAAATGAACTACTCATTGACATGATTTGATATGAACTGAAGATAAAGCTAGATGGTTAAACAAAACTGGTGGCAAATAATGTAAAAAAGGATGTCAATTATGTGCGAAGGAGGAGGAAAGAAGTCAAACATTAATTGCCACAGTGCAATTTATCTTGAGTTAAAACAAACTTTGTTTTGATATCAAACTGTATTTTAAAAGCTATCAATCTAAGGGTAGATAAAGCTTAAACTTCCATGAGAAATCATGATTTCACAACTAATCAGTCTAATTAATATATGATTCTATAGAGATTCCCATAACATCAATTGTTTGTTTTCTACATGATATCAATCTTGAAATGCTTGTTGGCGAAGAACATATGGGTCTCTGGATATCCATTTTATGTGCTATTGAGACTAGGAAACGTATTTCACATATTTGTTAGCACTATTGTACGAGGGACCTGTATCCAAGCTCCGGATCTTAAACTAAACTAAAAGAGAATACCATTTATTACAGATATATCAAGTTACGTCGTACATATCAAGAGGGAAATAGCATTACATCTGCAATCAACGATTAGTCAATTGAAATGACAACCCAAAAATCGAGGCCAATTCAATAGATCTTCCTGAATAAGTAAAAAGTCGGCAATAGCTTGCAGCGTGAAAGATGCTCATTTTGTCTAATTTTATACTGAAACACAGTGGTCACCAGTTGTATCGCAAGGTTTTGTGTCTCGTCTCCCACAAATACTAATGATTGAGTGTTGTCACATGCATTAAACGGACTTGATATTCTGTATCGCCAGAATCCAAACCTCATACAAATACAGTCTGAGGGAAAACAAAACCATGCGATTTGACTGGTGATTGCTGTATATAGTAAACTATTTGAACAACGCAATTTCAGCTTTAGATTTACATATCTAATGAAGACGCTTAGTAGCATGGTGTAATCTAGATTGACTGGCAGATAAAATGGTATGAAAACCTTTGTCATAAAAATTGGAAGATTTTTTGGTGCTTGATTTTTAGACTGTATACAAAAACCCTGAATCTCTCTGCAATAATGATTTAGTATCTTTATTGGACGCGGTAGCACGCGAGCTCCTGTTCATACATTCAGGTACCAATATATTGTTTTAAACCAAATTATTTGAAAATCCTCCACTGAAAGATGCTGCTTATAGAAGCAAATGTTAGTGCCAGAGATTTTTTGCCACTATCGCCAAAGGTGTAACTGAAACCAATCTCTTGATGTTAATCCTGATGCGTTAGGAATTACCAGTGGCGAACACGGTTCAAAAATCATTTTGAGGAAAGAAACAGCAGAGCTAGTTATTTTCATATACAGTTGCTCACAATCGATACGAAAACATTCATCAACTTTGAAATGTAACGGACAACGAATTTTTGAAAAAAGAATATCGTATTGAAAGGAGAAGTTGATACTTCTAATAAAAACGTTGAAAATTTTCGTATTTCTAACCGCACATCCTCCACGAGTTATAGAAATTCTCCAGCTCTGAAAAATTTCATGTGTTTTGTAAATTGAACAGTCGAGACTTACACAGTACATGATATAGAGATTAGAAAAGCAAACCATATCAACCAGATATTTATATGCTAAGATTTAGTTTGAAGTTACTGTTTGATGCTCTGTGAGATTGACAATAGAAAACTTGACTGTATAGTAAGGTCTCACTTATCCGCTTGAATCCGACGCGTTTTTTATTAGTCTAAGTGTTTTTGCTTTGATGTATGTACATGGCCTCTACAGCCTTGGATAAAATCCGATGCATCTATGAGATCTCCTTGCATATGACAATTTGAGATATCAGTTTCAGTTGCTTAAATGGTATACGGAGCTATGCCAATGTTGCTGGTATATCTACTTTTGATGCTTCTAGAAGCAACTTCAAAATGGTTGAGTGAAATTACGTTTCGGTGCATCCATGAAAAAGTACTGTTTATCTATTGTGTATAAGCTCATTTCAACCTCTAATTTGCACCTTTTCTATATTATTGACTTAGCTTACGTTCAGCCGCAATTTCAAATTGTTATAAACACTATTTGAAATTGATAAGAGTATCTGAATCAATATCTTAAAGGTTTACTCTATAGATCCTAAGAGTCTGATAGGCTCTCTCAATGAGCAACTTTTCTTATTTCGATGCAAATTTTTCATTTATAATCCACATGAAAAGTCTCAATTTGTCCTAGAATTGTTAATAACTTTTGATCCTATAATATCTTTCAATATTCTTTTACATTTGTTCAAAATACATAGGTGCGATTAAACCAAAAATCTGTATCATTATAAATTATGACTTCTATCAATAAATTTGATCAAAATTCAAGTGCAGCAAAGCCGGTGTCACAAAACGATCAATTCAAATCATCTTTTTCATCAAACTCATTTCCTAAAAAAGAACTCACATTTGATACCATGATGTCACTCAGCAAAAATCCGGTATATGTTTCTTCTTGGAGTGGAGCCTGCTCAATGCGCCATTTACATAGAAAGAGTTGGAAAGAAGATTTTATACAGCATAACGTTCATGTCAAAAAAGGCTCTACTGAAGTACCATGGAAAAAAGATATCAACGTTTTGATATTTGCCAAGAATGATTTAACAAAATCTCGAAACGGTTATGCAAACGTTGCTTTGAAACTTCGAAAAATTGGGTACAATGCTCGTATGTATTTATACGATCTGGAAAGTATTGAGCTTGACAGTATCAGCCCGAACACATTGCAAAGTACAGCAAAAAAAATCGTGTACTACGATGATCAGTCTTATAAACTTTATGAACACACTCCGAAATTTTTGGATTATGTCTCCTGCAACCTGTTTCTTTTGGATTACACATCCGGAGATGACTTTTGCCATATGCTGTGGCTGGAAAAGTACCTGTCAATCAAGAAGTATACCACATTCAGCTTTTCTGAATTTCGAAAGTGGGACAGAAGGCCAGTATATAGAATGTATACAGATGGTCTACTTACCAGGGATATGCCTGTTTCAAGAACATATTTTGAAAAAAGTCTCTTAACCAGCGACGAACTTTTAACGGAAGACTGTGTGTTGGAAGATATCATGGATCTCTTTGAATACCGTGCTGCCCAGAATCTGAAGCACCTAGGAGGATTGCTGGATTTATCGCAGTTTCCATTCAGAAGTCGCTTTAGTCGCTTTACACAAAATATTCTGAAATCTATTGTTAGCATAGGGAGGTTTATTTTTATGTTTGCTTTGGCTGTCTTTGTGATTACCTCCATTTCAAATGAATTAACTATTACAACACCATTTCTATGGAATGGATTTACTTATACTTTAACATGGGCAATATTCTAGGGGGCTATTATCTACAAAATTCTACATGTAATTAAACAAAGTATTGCCATTGTTTTGGAGTATCCAGACCTCATTTGATATGAATCTATATTATTATGATCAACAACTATTCACATAGCCTTTAATTATATTCAAATATCTGGTAGCTAACAATGTTAAATGACAACAAATGGGTAAATTTCATTTGATAGTGACTTTTTCAAGTTTGTTGAATCACTATGCTTTTTTATGGATCAGTAAGTGTGCTTTGATTATAGGGTTCATTTCGTCAAATACAGAATTTGTGCTCTGATGGCCAATTTTTTGAATACTTTACTATATGTGGAGACTCTAGTAGACTTGTTAACGTATTGGAAACTTGATAATGACTCACTGTTGAGAAATTTGATACTTTGAACATGAACTAATTAAAGCAATGTTTGTTTTTGTATGATGATTATGTATCTGATAATCTGTAAAATAGTGGTTCCCAAAATACTTGTCAAAAACAGAGGAGGACAATGATCTACAAAGAAGGGGAAAAAGCATATTATTGATAGAGTATTTGACACATATCATATACATATTCAAATTGAAATGGCGATCAAAGCGCTTTGCAAAGCGCCAGAGAACGTACTATATACAATAGTATAAATCTTCTATTCGGAAACTTCTTTTTCTAAAGTATTCAACCTTCCATGTTAGAAGCGGAATGCGTTTCAAAAACAATAATAGATGGCTCGACCCCTAATCTTTCCAGGGTGTACAATTTGCTAGCTATAATCTCGTGACTTCCAAAAACTTGACATGTAGTATAATATTTCTTGAAAATCACCAACTAGTGCCTAAAACCCGTTCTTTGATGATTTTTTGGCAAGTTTGCGTATTCACGCGTTTCACATCAAGTCTAGCGAAATGAAATTGAATTTTTAATCGCAAAATTGCAATCAAGATGACATTTTCCAACGTACATAATAATATTTAAATGGCAAAGCTTCTAATCAGTTTGAAAAATGACACGTCTATCAATACCAACCGCTTCAGCCATTTAACTTTGATCTTTCGAGATTTTGATTGGTGTAAAACTTGATTTTTTTAGCTATCAAGATAGCGTGTCATTTGATGACCTGCATTGGGGTCTACTAGCACTACTCTATGTTAGCGCCTCGACGGCACAAATAGTCAGATGTATTGGTTGCTTTCGACTTGCGCTTTTGCAAGCCTGGTACATATTTGATGCTTCCCATTCAGTGATATGAAGATTTAGAGAAGTATCAAATGTCAAATAGGCTGGTGAGAACGAAACCGACGGCCAAAGTCAGTTACCATCCACCTTGAAAGTGTTGTTTCCCGTGCTTTCTTCTAGACCACAGTACGATTTATGCACAGTTTGCAAACCACGTGGTTATCCATTATGCTAACAGTTTAGCTTAATTCCTGATTTGCATTTCCTCTTTCAGAGCGCACAATCAATTTGTTCGGGCTATTGTTTCGGTCATTGAACGTAAGCACAATTGTAGTATGGAGTACGGCGCGCCAACAGAGCCAAGCATCAACACCAGTGCAGTAAAAATAACAAGTCAAAGCTTGACAGTCCACACGAACCAAGCCCACTAGAATACATAGCAGTATACACTACAGGATCATCTTTGTCCGGCGAGTAAGAGTGTCGATGTCAGGAGGCACGAGCTAACAGCAGTTTGTGCTTTGTTTGGGGCTTGCCGAAACCTTGTGAGCTTGAAAAAATTTTAGCCCAAAAATAACAATAAAAAACAAAAAACGTAACTTGAATCTGGCATTGTTCAATTAGAAATTCATGCTTCAGTCGCGGTTAGGCGCTATTTCTGGATACAAATGTCTGGATGGTGATATTGGTGCATCTATGGTATATTCATGAGACCATGTTGCACTGAAGAAATCGTGTACAACCGATCAGAGCCGGTGATGGATTTAAAAGGAATGGAAGTTTCGGAATAATCAGTTGAAACGGCTGACGTACAGGTGGAAGGTGAGTTGATGTTTGGTACAACCCGAGTGCTTCGTTGTTGCCAAGGTTCGGGTTGGACTTACAATGAGTGATTTGTTTGTTTGTTTTTTTTTGACTGGTTGACTATTGAATATTTTGTTTTACGGTGTTTGGCGACATAAATTTAGTGGGTGATCTCTGCGTTAGCATAATATTATGATCTTGTCTTCTACGCCGTACATGTCTATCAATAGTTTGAGTTGGCAGTGAGTTCAGTTAAGTCAGCCAACAATTTTAAGAACACTGTGGTATTGAGGTTGCATGGCTACTTGAATCATTGCAACAGCGGAAATACACTTGTTTTTATCAATCTAACTCGCTAAAGTTTTAGAAGCATTTTTTGATTCTTAAACGTGCCGTAATCGCAAATCTTACATCTGTGTGGATTTGTTTAAAAACGGGTGGATATCGAAGACAAGTAGGCATGATGTGATAGTTTATTGTATTTTCAAATGACATCTGGTCAAGCATGTCCAGTTAGTTTTCATTCCCCTGCTGCAACGCAAAACAGAATCAATGTCAAACATCAGATATCAACCCATAACTGGAACTGATCTTTATATCAGCGGGTTTGATATCACAGTAGACGATTGATTTGACTACTTCCAATCGTATGTTCTTGTAGTCATTATCCCAAATATTAAGTCTGTAACCCATACCTGTTGATCTGCGAATTAATTTCATAAATACGCACTGGACATTAATAAATACTCCATAGAACGCAAAAATAATATCATTTTCAATATTGTACAAATCAAGTTATAATTTGTTGGAAAAATTCTGGACTCAGTTTTGGAATGCTCTGTGCTTTCACGATCCTATTTCTCAAATCAAAAATATGCCAACAAGTCCCACACAATCAACGGCTTTTCATGTAAATCACCAAACTCAATTCCTAAATTAAACTATAATTTTGTTCCTAGAAAACCGCTTTTTAAACTGCCGTGAAAGTTCTTCGCTAATGCAAGACTCTTTCTTGTCTAGAAAAACTCGGTTCTTTACCAACACGACCCTATTTTAAAACAAAAAAATCAATTCTAGCGAGACTAATTTCTACAAATCATTAAAAACACATGCTAGCTTTTTACATTTTTGACCCAAGAGATGAGATCATTCGTTCAATCTTTTTGATGCTAACCTCCAACTGATCCAGTCTTCTCGAAACTCTTTCATCTTCGTCGTCATCGTCTTCGTCTTCGTCACTGTCAACTGGCGTTCTTCTTCTTTTTGGTTTGCCTAGCTTCTCAAACATCGAAGTCGGTGAATTAGGCACATTGGAATATAACCTGCGTCTGAATTTAATTGGGTTTGAAATTCCACCCCCAATCGCCATTTCATGTATTGGCGCTGGGTCCTCTGAGTAATCTGTGTCATTGAGGTATTGCGATGGCATCTTAGGTACACTGGTAGTATAGATGTTGCTAGGTTTGTGTGCCTTGTAAGCTGGAAAAGGTCGTTCGTCATCGTATTCGGGTTCCGGTTCAGAGTCCGCTTCACGCTCTGGATCAGAGTAAAAAAACTTCATGGCAGGCCACTGGTTCATTGTCCCGTATTGAGACAAATTGCCAGTCTGTTCTGTGCTTTCGTCGTTGGTATCAGGAATCGAATATGATGACTTGGTTCCTTCATTATATGGCCGTTGAAATACCTCATCCAGTAAGTCTTCATTGTTGATTTTTGGTTCTGGCCTGATGACTCGTTTTTTGCGTTGCTTTGGTGCAATATAAATTTGCCTTTGCATAACATACTTTTTACGTTCAGCAAGAGTCGCTTCCTCGTGTTTTTTCTTGGCCACTTGCAGTCGGAGTACTAGTTTTTCATAAATGTAAATAGCAATCAAAATTGGAAAGTGTGTGGCTTTAATTATCCACCGGTTCAGAACCAAAAACTTTTGGAATGGAATAAAGTAAATCAACGGTCTTACTATCCATTCCAGCAAATTTAGTGGAGGTGTATATGCAAATAATGAGGAAGACTCAGCCTTTATCATTGAAATTGTGTTGACGGCAAACAAAAATCGATGCTCTTCTGTTGCATTTGCTACTACCTCTGCAAATGAGTTTGTCAGAACCGTGATGAGAATGGTAACAATTAAGAAATTGCAAATGAACATGAATAGCACCAAAACGCTTCTACCAATAACTGAATAAAAGCCCCAAGAGTTCCATACGGCAGGTGAAAAGCCAAAGAAAATTTGTAACAAATCATAAGCAACCTTTTCTGCTGAGAATACGTCTCTGGCAAATGCAGTAGTAAAAGCGACCCAGAACCCTGAACAACACAAACAAATAACAAACATAGCCTGGATAGAGTCAATAATCATTCTACGCGCTGAGATGATCAAGCGAGAAAATGTGGGATAATTATCCAGAAAACTAAACATTCTTGGAAACAAAAAGATTGAGCCAGTTGCTAATAAGTCATAAGCAGTGCGAAGGCAGAACAGATGATAACTGTGATAGTCGTTTGCTGCAAACCAGAAACACAATAACCTAAAAACGACATACAATACAATCATTAAGAAAATGATAATGTCAAACATGTTCCATAGAGATGCAACATAGAGAGATATGCCGGCGTCATTAAAGGCAACAATTTCATCTAGAACAAATCCCATGCCCCATACCCAGAACACACACTCCAATGTACTAAACTCTTTTTTCCTAGTGGTCAGTACACCGACATAAAGAGTCAGTAACACCACAAAAGAAATCATATTCACTAGATGCCGATATTTGGGGACTCTCAGTCTCGATAGTTTGATAGGACTTGCGTCTTCATAATGGTACCTGACACCGGGACCCCTTCTTCTGGTAACAAGATAATCGCTGGTCAAATTCTTTGATCTGTGCAGTTTGTGGACACTCGACTGAAATAAGATGGAACCGTTCCAGATTTCTTGCAGAACAGAGTGGACTAGAGGATAGGCCAAAAAGTTTTTGGCTTCAGCGATAATGGCAACTTCTAGTGCAGATATTCTTTGCCATCTGGGAACAGGACTTTTCAGTTCGCTACCGTCGGATAGAGGATAAAAGTCGTAGGTTAATGCATTGATAAGACTTTCTTTATCGGAATATTCTTTGAGTAGTTTTGTAGCGACGATCCCACAGACCGTTGATCTGGTGTTCATTGTGCTGGCCATGGCAACGTCTTTGTCAGCCTCTTTAGCGAACTGCAACATGTTGGCCAGCAATGCATATATGGTCCCTGGAGACAAGTCTTGTTTTAGATCTTTGATGATGGGCTTGATTAGAAAAGAGTTGACTTGTGGTGATTTCAGCTGTTCAGTAGTCAGACTTGTGTCTACCTTGGCATTCATTAGATCAGCTATTGCCAATGCCAGCGAGTATATAGGAACAGAGTCCAAGGGCGATGCTGCGTGGACTGGCAACAACGGAGTGCATTCTGAAACCATTTTTTTATGTTGAGATGGCGATAACAGAGACTGAAGGGGTTGTTGGGTACTGATCAATCATGATAACTGGCAAAAACGAGAAAAAGAGGAGGAGGAAGAAGAATCAGAGACAATGGATATGTGAGATATAAAATAGTTATAAAAGCATGGGACTCTCAGATAGAGCCTATTGCTTTATATATTGTTTGTTTTTTTTCATTTCAGCGTGCAAAATTTAAGCTCTGTTTGGGACCACTAAAAAAGTGGTAGATTACGCGTAGTTGATGTCATCAGGGCACCGCTAGTGTGTACTAGAGACAAACGGGCAACTTCAATCAGATTGTGTTATTTGTGCGGTTAAGCAGAGTTTAATCCAAAGCTATGGTTCGCAATTGATTGTGTTTTTTGGCAAAAAAAACACGTTTGGACAGTCTCAATTGGCTAAATTAATCGATTTACCAACACCAAAACCAGACTCTATGAAGCTCGTTTTCAGCGCTAGAAATTCCACGTTGTGAAGACAGAGCCAGTACTCAGCTAAATCATCAGACACAAACATTTTGAGATCAAGCTCTTATCTCTTGACCAGTGAATAGCGTCTACATAACCTCACATTAACTAGTTCCTAACCGCGTTTGATGCTAGGCCTTTGGCTTTGGCGTCGGCTCTTGTTGTGTCCATAGCAGCCGCATGCGTCTCAATACGGCTAAGTGTGCTCCTCCTGTTAGCCCTGTCTTTTATGAGTGTTTGGAGAGTCCAAGACAACTTTTAAGACAACCACGTTTCGTAGCTTATTTTATACCAAATCAAATCACTGGCACCAACAACAACGACAACAAAAAAACGCTTCATTCAAGTGCATATGTAAATCTTATAGAGGTGCCCAAATCAACAGTTACAACCACTCTTATCAACTGGTCCATCAGCATTCAGGTCGACACGTCCGCCTCCACCGCTATTGCTGCCGCCATTCACATTGGAGTTCGCACCATCGTTACCAGCTCCGCTGCCACCAGTCCGCTTATCTTCGGGGATCTTTTGTGCAATACCCATAAACACATCCTTTACATTCAGCCCGGTCTTAGCAGAGGTCTCAAAGAACAACAGTCCTTCGTCGTTCGCCAACTGCCGGCCCTCTGCCTCAGATACCATTCTTCTGACAGTTTCTTCGTCGTTGTCCTCATCGTCGTCTTCATCATCATCTCCATCGTTGTCGTCTTTACTATCAACCAAGTCGACCTTGTTCCCCACTAACGCTATAATCATGGCTCCTTTTCCCTGTGCCTTGAGTTCATTGACCCATTGTCTGGCCTTGACAAAACTATTCGCCTTGGCCACGTCGTAAACTACTACAGCGGCCCCTGCGTTTCTGTAATACATGGGAGCAAGTGCTGCAAACCGTTCTTGTCCAGCAGTGTCCCAAATCTCAAACTTGACTGTTTTACCTCCGGGCAATGTGCACTTTTGTGTCAAAAAAGCGGCTCCGATAGTCGGCTCTTTGTTGCTTTGGAAATCATTTGAGACGAATCGTAGTACTAGCGATGACTTTCCCACGGCAGCTTCACCAAGCAGAACTAGTTTCAGCGATGTTTGTTTAGGTGGAGGATCCATCTTGTGTATTTGTGTGTATGTGCGGTGTTTCTGTATGGGAGATAAGGGGTTATGTGCGTGTCTGAATTTAGATTTATGTTTGGAGTAATAGTATGTGCTCGATTCTAGAGTTGTTTGTCCAATGAAAGTATTCCGGCTACTATTACTTGGGTTTGTTTCTTGTTGTTGGCAGTGTTGTAGTCGGTGTCAGTACTTCAAAACGCGTTAGAGGTGGTTTAGAGAGTTTTGCTGCTGGGAAAAGAGAGGGAGAGAGAGAAAAGTGGCAAACAAAAGCCACCAGGACCACATCGCCAAGTGGTTAGGGTCGGGTCCGAGATATCACGAACCCTGGGGTTGGGCCGCCATGGTGGTTTCAAACACACCGCGGTGAGCATAGTTTTATAGAATGTCGTTCTTATAATTAAACCATGTTGATTTAATAATCATATTTGCTAATTGGCTTTAGATATGTATATATTAATCTGTGCAACAATTTACAACTTGTGCGAAACAATGACCTGAGATGCTTCCCATTTGTCATTTGGTGCAAGCTTGTGGTACTTGCTCACAGTGCCAGCTTCAATACAAAGCATTTGGTGAAACCCATCCTTGGGGGTAAAGTCGGCCATACCACCAGCCTTTTCGGTCCAAGGATTCCAAACAACAACATCGTCAAGATTTTGACGCTCAACAGTAATAAGAGGGCCCTTGGTTTGATCCTTAATAATAACATCAGTTTCAGCGCAAGTGTATACACGGTCAACCTCCTTTTTGATCTCAACTTCGGTTTGAACTTCGGTATAATCGCTCTTGGACATCTTGTCAGCTACAGCAGCACCATCTAAGCCTTGAACGGTGGTGTTTTCAATCTCGTTAACACGGAAGTAAGTATGGAACAACCAGTTGAATTCAAAGTCCTTGCTGTCAGTGTTCTCAACAGAAATACCAGTTTTCAGTTTGTTTCCATCCAGCTTGACACTAAAAATCAGAGTGAACTCGTATGGCCAAGCAGTTTTCATCTTTTCATCAGTGACGTTTTCAGGACCCAGTCCAAATTGAATCTCGTTCTCATTAGTAGCTCCCAAAAACTCCCATGTAGATACACGGGCGAATCCATGTTGTACAAAGCCCTTATCAGCTAATTCTTTAGGAGGAGGTCCGAAAACGGGGAAGACTAATGGAATACCACCACGAACTGCCTTGGTTCCGTCCAGCTTTGCGTTGTCAGAAACCCAAAGCTGTTCTTTTCCGTCAACCTTCCAGGAGATGACAGTAGCTCCGTAGAGAAGAATTGTAACTGATGACTTGCCATCAGCAGAGCTAAGAATAACTTTATCGTCGGTTTGATCAATTGGCATTGTATTTTAGTTTTTATTCCAAGTAGTGAGATGTGGAGACGATTGCAAAAATGGAGAAGAACTGAAACATTGAAGTGTACAGACTCCGCTGGCCTTCAATAAACAACGGTTTGCTCTCAGCCGCATTGCCCCTAACCCGTACTAGAGGAGCACACGTTTTTTGTTCCTACCCGGGACTGTACCAATGTGAATCGCGACTTGTTCCTAAAGACTCACAAAAATGTGTCGGTTCGATTCTCCTAGTACCGTGTATTTTTGTAGCCTCTCGAAGTATTCATCAACATGATTTGTATTGTTTACAGTATTTTCATTTGTTTGGAGATGAGGATGGAAAAAAATGAAAATAAAAATAGTTGCAAAGAAAAACTCCCAATATTCATCACAGTAACCCCGTCCTGCTATATATTCATCAATGGCTTCTTTAAAAATTCTTGTGTTTGGAAATGTAGACACCACGCTGTCTAAAGCCATCGAAAAGCTCAATGCTTTGACCAAATCTAAAAACGGACCTTTTGATGAAGTTATTTTGATTGCTTCTAAGGCTGTTCTAAAACAAACTGAGACTTTTGAAAATCTAAAGTCGGGTGCTTTGACATTGGAGACTAAGGTCAGTTTGATCGTACTAGACGAGGTTGAACAAGAACTAGACCTGGAAGGAGTTGACAAGCTTAAGGTGCTGTATGCTAGTGGAAAATTGAATTTGGTTTCAGGATTGAAAATTGAGTGGATGATAAGTCCTTATTCTAGCGACGGCACTAGTACTCCGGATATATTCATCACCAAAGATGCGCCTGATTCTTCAGACATGAAGTCGCTGTTAAATACAAAATTGATCCCAAAGTATCATTTCATGTCTAACAAAGACGCAAAGTTTCAAGAAGCTCTACCATACAAGACAACTCTCGACGCAGAAGATCCTATTGTATCACGGTACATTTCGCTCGGCGAATTCGGATCGTCTAATCGTTGGTACTATGCCTTCAACGTCAATACCGATCGCTCGGCTTCCGTCGCTATTCCTGACAACGCCATTGAAAATCCGTATCAAAACCAACCGAAGCGATCCCGGACCACTGACGAATCTGAGCAAGCCATTATAGAATCTGATTCTAAAAGGCCTAAACGTGTAGAGCGTGCCCCCGTTGATCCCACTTCTTGTTTCATGTGTTTGTCAAATGCAGACTTCAAGGCTCATCTTGTTCTTTCAATTGCTAGTCACTCGTATCTTTCGCTTGCTAAAGGTCCTATTATTCCACAGCGACATGTCCTGATTGCTCCGATTGCGCATGTTGCTGCATTCACACCTGGCTCCCCAGATTTTGCAGCATACGAATTAGAACGGTCGAAATACATTTTGTCATTACACGCCATGTTCAACGCAGCAGAGCCAACTACAACAGTGGTTTATGAAATCAATAAAGCGTCAGGAGTCCATCTCAATACTCAAGTCATTGGAATCCCTGGAAACCGCACTGATGATCTACGTGGTCGTTTGTTTGGTCAAGCCAAAGCCAATAGAATGTACGCTGAAGCGCGTGAAATCAAAGATACTGAATCAGAATACTTCAGATTCCAAAGCTTCCCTCCTCCTTTGACAGAAGATGAAAAGTCTGGCCAGACTGTACCCGAGGCCTCGGAAGGTCCAACTGAAAACCAGAATCCTGGTCAAGACGAGGAAAAGCCTAAATCCTATGTTATTTCTTTGTCAGACGGAAAGTACTTTGATTTCCAGTTTGGTCGTAAAGTAGTTGCCAATGTTCTTGGAGCACGAAGCCGAATTGAATGGCGCTCTTGTGTCCAGTCTGAAAAAGAGGAAAAGCTAGACGCGTCTGAATTCAAGTCGCAATATAAAAATTATGATTTCACGTTATAGACAGTATTTAATTTGGTTGCCAATGAAATTTGAATTTATCTGATGTTTGGTCTGGATTTTCAGTGATGGTGAAGTTACAAAATGTGCCAATATGGCGATGATATTGAAAAATCATGCGAGTATAGATGTAACCTAATAAATTCGAATATCTCAAATGTTTGCGTTATAAGTTTAGGATACAAAAGTTCTGGCTTTATGCTAAATGCTATATCATAGTCTAATTAAGAGCTGATTCATAATTAAATAGTATCGAAAGTTCAGACAATATCCTGTTTATTGTCCCTATATCGAGAAATTACGGAAGCATAGTCTATAAATTATAATTAAATTGTGATTGTTGAATATACAAATACTAAAAGTACACTCCATTGACATAGCAGGAGGTATTTAGATTTCTTGTGAAAAATGACAAAATAGAGATCTTTATGCATGCTAAATTACATTAAACAATTATTGCCATGTGCAAAGGGAGAATTGGAATACATAACTTGTGATTTGGACCCAGCATACAACGCACAATAGAATTTTTACAAGCTGCTTTGGTAGACTACTCGTCAACAAAGTCTTTGCAATAAAAATTGTAAGGTCTTTCTCATTGCTCTCAAAATTTTCCGGATATCATGTAGGAGTTAGAGCTTAAGTTTCTTTGAGTATTTTTTTTGTAAAAGTGCGCTAAGTTGCATGTAAAACGATTTTTTACAAATCACTCTCAACAGTTTTCAGGTAGCCATACACACACAATTGTGACTTTTCTTGATATTTTTCTAGTTCCAAATGAGTCTGACAATACTTTTATGGTCCAATTGTATTTGTAAAAGGCTACTGACAATGCGCCAGTCACTCTCACTATGAGAACCTTCGTTGAATTAGACTATATACACTTCGTTCTCCACAACTATCCCTCTTATATTTGTAGATCTGTTTCATAGTGGATGCATTGTCCAAAATCAAAGTCAGAAACCCGACGAGCTGTTCTGAAGAAAATTAATAGTGCGAGAGTATAGGAAGCGTGGTAGTGTTTTTAAATAATTATAATAGTGTTGCAAATGAACTCTGGCCTTGGCTTGTGTCAAGCCAGACCTATAGTTTTAGCTATAACGGCTGTACTACCTGTTAAAGTAGACTTCTATTTAACCTAAAGCCTTTTCACTATTATTTTCCTAATAAGAAAGAATTTAGTATTAACTGCACATATTGTCATCCAAAAATTTAGAGACGATTATCCATAAAGATTGGTTGAATTGCTCATAAAAGTATAATAATCATACATAAGGATCCGAGCCCAGTTTAGGATTACCCAAGACGTTAGGGCGATCCGAATGGACGTCAGCCTCTTTCGGAAAGCTCAAGTCTTGCCTGGCCTATCTAGTTCAACTGAAATAGACTATGTTTTCTAAAAGACAATGTTCTTTGTGAATAGCAATATTTTCAAAAATTAACAAAGTGAACTCTGGAAAGCTAGATCATTTCTACGACTACAAGGTATCAAAAAGAAAAACTAAAACATAGGTGAAGCCAAGTTTCATAAGTAGTAAAAGAAATCAAATTTGCTTGTGTCTTTTACAAATCAATAACGGTTCGATGGTCTAGTCGGTTATGGCATCTGCTTAACACGCAGAACGTCCCCAGTTCGATCCTGGGTCGAATCATTTTTTTGCTTCTGACACACTTGTTTTGATCGAATATCTACGATATCTTGTCAATATAATAGATTCAAATACGAATTTGGTGTACGAAATTTAGTATAGACAAGATCCACATTGATTTTGATCTTAAACACCTTTGTACTTTGTGCAATACTGCCTGGTTCCTTACAAACACGCAAAACTGCGAATCAGAGATCAATTGTCGGTCTGCCAAATATCCTTACTCTGCTGATCTACAATCTTCATGTTTTCTGCGACTTTGTCCAGCTTTTCTATCGTGTTGTTGACATGGGTGTAGACATTGCTGAAATGCTGCTGACTGAACAGATTGTTTCGAATGGCATCAACGTCGTTTTGACTGAAAAAAAAAAGTTAGACGGTGACTAAAAATGACTTATTGAGCTGGTGAGACTTACTCCCAAACGGACTTGTAGGAGTCCTGCTCCTGATTGGGTTTGTTGGCTGACATGGCGGCAACCAGTTCGCTTTGAGCATCACGCAGATCCTTAAGGGCTTGGGCGTGAGACTCGCCGAAAAAGCTCTTGTTGGTCTCAGCTTGTTGAGCGATAGTCTCGGTTTCATTCAAAATGTCCATTTCCGACCACAACCGGTCGTGCTCATCGACTACGGGTTTGACCGAGGGGATATTGTCCGACATTGTGGGAAAAGAATCAGCCTTTGATAAGTGAGCGTGCTAGCAAGAAGGTTTGTGTTGTGCGAGTAGCAGCAGTATAGTTGGGGAAAAGACGAGGAGTAGGGTTCCTAGCCCTCGACGTGGCCGTTTTCACCTATTTCAATAAGTGGGCCAGTTTTTCCTTTTTTGACTGAATACGGAATTTTTGACTTTGTTGGCCAGCTCCATCGTCGTCATGCTCATCACCATATTCATGACCATACCTATTGGTGCTGGCGCAGTCAATAAAACTAAAGTCCAGGGTCCTGTGTGTTTTTGATGCTACTGCTATGCTCACTACTAAGAACTAATACTCCTACAAAACACATAATAAGTCAATCGAGATTATTAATGGGTTGTTTCTCGCCTACAGTTATGCACTGGCACACTTGTATGGAGCTTTTGAACAAAATCACAAGTTTGCCAGTGACGGCCTCGGAGAAACAGGATAGCAATGGTAGTACTGAAGAACTCGACGTTTTCACATGAAGGTCGACTCAGAATTTTAAATACGCGGAAAATTGACATTGTCGTCGACGTCGTGCATGTCGGAAGTCTCCCCAAACGAATGAGCTCATCTGCAAGGACTCCATCTCATTTGGCTTAAAAGCCAAAAGACCCCGCCAAGTGCCAGACCCTTTGACAGTCGACGGTCACTGGCTTGTGTTGTTTGACTGGCTGTTCCTTGCCAAAATTCTTCGAGGTTGCGTTTTCATGGCCTGACAATTTAACATAGTATTTGGCCGGTAATCCGCCTCCGAAAAGCACTGTTTTGCTTCCAAACTACAACTTGTTCATTCTATGCTTGTATGAGCTTTTCTTTATCAGGCTTTTTTAAACAGATCACACCACGGAAAAACAATGGAGGCAAAAAATAAAAAAAAACTCTTGGTTATGAGCGACATATGATTGCGGTTCTCGTTGGGGCTACAACGCAACCTGTTGTAGCTGTTTACGTAGGACCCGAGAGCATTCATCTCGATGATCACGCAAAACAAGGTTTCTTTGAGACTGGGGAGAAGGTCTTGATCAAAAGAAATAGCATTTAGGATTTAGGATATATAACACAATACAAAAATATATGCCTTGTGTATTATAGGATGCTATCAGCAGTCAAATGGCTTGTATAGTCACGTGACCGAGATAACTGGACGAAACTTCAGGCGTAACGGGAAAATTTTCCAAATTCCAGCATATCACCACCATCCTTTTTACCTCTCTTGCTACCCCGACGACACGGCAGTCACGACGATGATGATGATGATTCGACAAACTATTTCACGTGGTGCGCAATTAGGCGTTGCGGCTCGATCCAGTATTTTGGCGGCGCGGAACAAGAGTAGCATGGCGATTGCTACCAACACTACAGAAGGTTTGCAGCAAACCGTAGACAACAGCCCCAACTACAATCCTGCACATCTATACCCTTCCAGTGGGTCATTTGTGCAATCAGACACACAAGCCACAGCAGCAACAGGACGACCTGTTCCATTGAACGTACTTATGAACAACTATGCGCCGCTGCGTTACAAGCCTGAGGACCCCGAGCGGGAGTTGGTGTGTGAATTGCAAGCTCGTAGTTTCGACACTGAAGATTTGGACTTTTTCATGGACTTTGCTCTCCGTGCGGCGTTTTACTTGAAATTGCCGGTGACTGGGGTTGCCCGTTTGCCCACTCGCAGAGAGAGATGGACTGTAATCAGATCGCCGTTCGTTCACGCCAAATCAAAGGAAAATTTCGAGCGTCGCACACACAAGCGCATGCTCAAGGTATACGATGCCAACCCAGAAGTCGTTGAAATGTGGTTGTCTACTTTGAGGAAGCATGCTATGCCTGGTGTAGGTATGAAGGCCCATGTCTTTACATTTGAGGAGGTGGAAAGTTTGACTGAATCAGCTAAGAACTCGGCATCGGATTCTACTCACTTTGGCAACTCTGCAAACAGAGATGTTGCTGAAGCTGTTGTCGAATTGCTGAAAGATCCTGTGTTTAAGCCTTTGCTTGATCAATCAAAGAAAGACACCAGCGAAGGTGCTCCCGAGAACGCCATCAAGGAGTAATTCGACCTTTATTTTAAAAAGAAAAATGTGTACATACGAATCAAAAGAATGAAACTTGAACAATAGCCGGGCTTGGTATACCTAAAAGCAATATTTGGCTAAAACAATATTCTAGGGTCTTGTAAATAATACTGTTATTAGATTGAATATTGTAATGCATGTTGTAGATAGACTTGACCTTTCGTGTACTTCGTAGCTGTGAGTTTTGTCCAATCAAAATAAATTAAATGCCTAAAATGGAAATTTACAGACAATAATTTCAACACAACTCATTGAAATAAACAGAGCTAAAAAAAATTCAGAAGCAACAAGTAATTAATTAGAATAGCAATATAAATATTTTAAATAGGGAAGTAATAGGTATATATAGAGAAGCGGGCTAAAGTTATTAGCAAAGGAGTTGATTGATTTTCATCGGTTTGGGAGCCAGCAGAGAGACAGGCGATGATGATGGAGTGCTGCCCAAAGGTGGAAGAACCACTACTTTGTCTTGGTTTGCGCCCACATTAAGACGCTCATGACCATCCCATCTCCACACATTGCCCTCGGAGTTGTAACTGCGATTGTTGCTCTTAAGAAAGCTGGGCAAATGGGGGAGGGAAATTGGGGAGGAGGCTTTGGTGCTAGAAGGAGACGAAGAAGCAGCAGCAGAGGCCAGATTGTGAAGAGACTCCGAGGCCTGAAGAATTTGAAACAATTCAAGAGGCTCATCATGACCATCATCGCTACTATGCTCACTCAGACTCAGTCTGGGAAGTGTGCTGATACTTTCAACACCATCGAAATAGGATAAGTCGCATGATGGTTGCGCCCGAGGCGAAGCATATGATAAAGGAGGGGTGTTGTCAGGAGAAAACGGACGTGGTTGCTGCGACTCGCTCTTAGTACGTTTCTTTGGTGATTGCGGAGATTGGCGGTACATATCATCAAGATATTTCGTATACGAATCAGCAACAGCAGATGTAGAAGAATTCTTGGAAGAAGCCATATCGGTATCATGAAAAGATCTCTTGCGGGAACGACGACGAGAGCGTCTATCAATTAGACGTAGTTGTAGGATACCGAATCCAGGAGACTCTGGTGCTAGACACTCATCCGGAAATTCTGAGCCAAACAATGGGACCAGAGTATATCTGATGTGATAACAAGTGCGGACTGCTAGAGCGCGGGCAATATCATAGGGAACCCAGGTACCTTGAATCTTGAGATATCCGCCACGTACTCTGCGGATAACAGGTTGTAGCTGGGGCTCATTTTCGACGAGCTTGACAATATCAGCTTTATTGTTTCCAATGGCCTTCCAGATACCAGTAAGGTGTACATAACCGGTGTGATAGTCCCAGATAACATGGTGATCATTAACACTGTACTCATAGGTAGTCAAAAAGTTACGCGGATCAACTGATGTTGCATATTTTTTCATCTCAATATTAGCAGCCGCTGGAACTTGTTTAAGTTGTTCTGGCGGAGCCTGAGCAAGCAGGTCTGCAGGAACCAGGCGCACAGGATAGTTTATTTGAAAACTGTGGTCTGGAGCATGAATGTCTTTTTTAAGTTTGGAGGAAGGAATTGAGTCGGAGACTTTGGAGCGGTGGTGAAGAGTGGAAGATCCAATATTGGACGCAGTAGAAGATGCGCCTGAGGTATTAGATGATTGTGGCGGCTTGGGGGAAATGGCCAGTAGTGGCGGTTTTATCGGGGTATTTGTGGTGGAGCCGGTGACACTAGACGTCATAGAATTGTTGTGTCGCATGGGGCTGTGAAACAGCTTAGGTAGCTTGTTGTTGTTTTCAGTCAAACGACTTCTGGCGAGTAGGCTAAGCGGTGGTCTTGGAGGCATGGCTGATAGTATAGTATATGAATGTATATGTCAGGGATGATCAACTAAACGGATAGAATAGATAAGCAACAATGTGCACTGAGCCTTGGGATTTGTCTTTTGTATTGAAGTTTCTTTGGGAGTAGGGTTAGATTAAATTTGGATTTTGGATAATCAACTGAATATACGGGGATTATATATATTGATTGAACTTGATTCAATTGATGATTGAAATTTAAGATGGGAATTTGATTAATGGACTGATTTCGGTGCCTGATTCGAAAACCACCTGAGCCAACGTTAAAAAAGAAAAATAAGAGTGGCCCATTTTAGACTATAGAAAGCCGTTGACCCTTTTGTTGGGAGGAATAAGGTATTTTAGCGCCAAAACAGGAACAAGGCTCGAGCAAATGGCCCGTTTGTTTTAGTCGGTTGTATTCGGGCACGTAGAGTCCGAGAAGAATGTCTCTAGTCGTATAATTTGTTGTCAAATGATACATAGGGGTAGTGGGATTAGACTGTGTTGGAGTTCGGAAAAACAGGGGAAAAAAAAGGCAAGACTCAATGATGAATGGGGGTTAGATCTTAGTACATATGGACGTTTTCAGGTGAACGTTATGTTGATAAAGAACAACTCCCATAGGTGAAGAGAAACCCGAAGAACCCACCGCGAGACAACGAAAAGACTGTAAAACCACTGAATACAGTACCATCCGAGGTTCTGCGACCAAATTCTGGTTTTTCCTATTTGAACGAATTACAAAAAAAGAAACAAAAAAGCACCAGAAAAAATGATCCGATGATTTTTGGAATATTTTCTATGAAGGGCTTGTGTACTTTTACTACTATAACCTATATGTGCGGATATGTGTTGAGTCAGGTATAAGCCCATCTCGTCACCACGAAATGCAATGCTAATTGATTCGGCCAATAATGATGCAGGAATTTGTAGTTTGAAATGCTCAAGAACATTGTCGAAATTTGTTACAGAACTGTTGGATTAAGACTGAGCCCTGTTTTTGGCTCAAACAAGAAATTTTAGAAGGTTGATAATAAATCATGCAAGCCATTTTAGCTCTTTGCTGGGGATTTCTGATAATTGGGACTTCTAGCCCAGCAAAAGCAGAGAAGCAAAGATGATTTACCATTTGGAAATTGTTGAAAGAAGAAATCTATCTAGCAATAGGCATTTCATCATTTCACAATGCAATTCTTACACAAACGCAAGAATTGAAGAATGAGCTTTACTATGAATACTTTAAATCAAATCACGAAAGTTCACTTGAACAATCAATATTACATGTGCTGGATACATTTGAATCACATTCAAAAAAAAAGTGTACAATGCATATACTATACATATCTAAGGCTTAATTGTCTAAGGAAAAGATACAGTTTTTCAGGGTTCTAATTGACTTTTCGTTTGTCAAATGACAACATCTAAAATTCCTCGAGAACCATCGAAAGAGCCTTTGCTCGTGCTTAAACTTATCAATTACAGCCAATGATTTTCTCTCTATTGAACCTATAAAATCCTACTTTTTAACCCAGAATGACCTTTTTGTTGACTCCATCTCATATTCATATCTCCATTTAATCAACTTTTAAGACCCAAATTGCGCGTTTTAAGATCATTGAATTGTAAAAAATATATGCCAACTATTTTTCATTTTTAAACTGTGTCCCAGCAATCAAACACCAAAGCTCTTATTCAGTCACTTTATATGCGCTGTCTGTTTTTTAGTTTGGAATCGTTATTTCTATTATTTTATCACTCTTTTGAGTGATAATTTAGAGTAACACATGTCTTTGTCAAACTCAGGGGGTGGCAGAGAGATGCATTCTGAGAAGATGCGCTTCAAGTGTTGAAATCGTTCCATTGTTTATTAAATATTTGAAACAAGCACGTTGATTAGATTGATATGCGGCTTTACATCTTGTGTTGTATATACTTTATCTTCTTCCTAGTTATATTCCCGTTCCAAGTAACGTTGATGTCTAAATAGTCATCACTTGTTTTACGGAACTGACCAACAAAAAGAGAATTAATCAAGTAAACACCCAGTTTTAATGCAAAAAATTGACACCTGTGGGATTCGAACCCACGCCTCTTACGAGATCCGAATGCACTGCAATCAGTGGAAGACTACTCTTGAGTCGGACGCCTTAGACCAACTCGGCCAAAGTGTCTTGATGACTTTATCAAGCGTTCCTAAAATATCTAAACACTTGAAGCATTTGTGCAAATTGCAACAACCTAGGTCTATTATACACTTGAATACCTTATTTTGCTTATAAGAGACGATCTTATCTGAATGATGTTTTTTCTAATGCGTTATCAAGAAAGTGTACAGCACAAAAGTAAAATATTCCAACTGTCACTAGTATCAACGCTGTAATATATTTAAATCCAGGTTAAATTATTTTTGTTGTTAGTGTTTTTTCAGCAATTCCGGATTGTGACATACACTTTCTAGGCAGTTTGCGATCATTCATAATCTGTAAAATGTACTGTCTTGATCTCACTGCAGGTCATGAAGCAATTATATGGGGAGCACGTTGAGAGCGCTGATTTTTAAGATTTTATGGAAAATACGAACAATGAAATACGGGTGTTTCAAATATACCCAGTTATATTTACATAATATTCTAAAGTCTTATGAAGTGCGGAATCATAAACAGATCATCTTTACCAAACTCATACGTAATAGATAGAGTGTCTAAAAGCAGTGATCTATAGACAAATACACAGGGCTCTTAATATACAACTCAACTCTCTACAAATCTGTAGGGTCTTTTCCTGTTTGTTCTTTTGTCAAATGCTTTTACTGAGCTTAGCGTATTGATTAGCTTTATTACTGAGGTAGCCGCTGTGAAACAGGAGTTGATATTTGTATTGTTTTCCTGTCGTATCGATTTTCTTTCATTATTTAACGTGGCACAAACATCTGAATGCATATGAATATAATAATATTATGTATGAGGGTAGCTATAATATTTTGTGATATTCATTTGATATTTATTTGGTTTTGAGAATTCACAGTTTTTAACAAGGAGTCTTTAGTTTGTTAGCTACTAGCTTTCTATAATATGTGGACGAGGCCTTCATTGTTTTTGGTACCTCAAATTCTGATTTGTGTGCTGTTCACTCTCCAGTAGTAAATGTTTTCATCAATAGCCCTATTATCACTAGAATCTGCCTAATATGTGTGTCGAGCTGACAGCTATAAAGATCCCGATAAGTTGATATTCACAGTGTCTTGCAATATTTTGGATTTCAGCGACCTAACACAACTTCAATTACATTAGTTTTTAAAGACTGTAAGAGATGTGCTAAACAGTCTTTAGTAAAAATTTAAGGTATCATAATACTTTTGTCTAGAATATTGAAGATTGATACCAAACTATAGCTTCTTATCCAACGCCATTGAACCAACTCCGCGTTTATCAGTATGCGATTCAGTGAGGTCAATGATAATATATTTTCAATTTTTACTCACTTTTAGTCTCAACGCCTAAGAAATGGGCATTGCTGTATTTCAAATTCCAATCTTGCGTAGCCATTAGATATGAAAAAGTCTTTCAACGACAGCTCTAGATCGTGGTACGATAATATTCTCAAACAATATCATCATATGACATTTTCATACTCATTCAATAACATAATACCATTGAACTTGAAAAAATAAAGTGGTTATGCTCTGATATTAGACTATCACCAGTATCAACTTTGGCAATTCCAACCTGGCTGCTAGAAAACTATACAAAACTTCTATATACTTCATATACCAGTTAGAATAATACACGTTTTGTTTCCACAATATCTTAAAATGCCTAAAGCCCGCTTCAGATTCACGAATTACCAAAGTCTAGACGATTGAAGTACTTGTCTGCAGCATCGAATCAAACTGCCAAAATCAGCAAACACGTCCGATGAGTGTTTAGTTGCGGTGTTGTAAAATCATGTAAGGGGCCGTGGGTATGAGAGGTACAACTTGAAATTTGGACCATGAACTTGCTTTAGTTCGATACTTGACCCTCTTTGCCTACTAAAACGGTGGCTGAGTCTGAAACAAACGATTGGGAATAGCAGGCTCCAGCGTGTTTAAGCGAGTTTGTGTTATTTATGAGCGCGCGAGTCAGCCAATTGCGCCAAAACTATATCTGATGCTAAGTCTAGCGGATCCCAAAAAGAACTGATATGTACCAGTTGTTGCACCGCCGTTGTACAAGGGCTATATCAGGTCATTGCTATCATCATCACCGTTGTCATTGTCATTGCCATTGTTGCTGTCATGTTTTAGGTACAATTGAGCAGAATCAAGAGCTTTAACCACTTTTCACCAGTATCAAAATGTATTTGCCAGTTCAAAAAATTCACTTGGCCACATTGTTTGTCCGTTTAGGCTTCACGTCGCGTTTTTTCTATAGTGAAATGCAGCGACAGGAGCAGCTCAAAAGTTTCATTGCGCATTCTTCTTATCTAGACTACCTGAAGTCGGTTATGAACGATATCTACACTGAAGCCACCTGTAAATTTTGTTTTTTGAACTTGGATCCTTGGATTCAAACTAATACGATTTCTGAGCAAAACAGAACAAAATCTTTTTAGACTGGATCAATCAGACCACTTCGAGCTTTACCAACAAAAAAGACAAAAACGTTGAAACAGAGCGCTTTCTTAGGTCTGAGATAGCATTCGTATTGCAAAACTAGACAAACGCGGCATTTCACAATGCGGAAGACACCCTAAGGGGCTAATCGGAAACGAAAAGTAAATTACCGCAGATCCGCAAATAGCAGCTGCCTTGTTTGTCTTTGATGATTGGCAGAGGATTCATGTTTATCTACAGTATGTTGCGCTTTCGTGGGCGACCCCGATGAGGATGATATCATGGCACGGCTTAGAATTGAGAGGTTTGAGCACCAACATGCTAATCAAACAGCGAGCTGGGTGGAATTCAAACGGATTATTTGGATATCTTAAGTTCAGTAATGTCGATTACTGAATTTACAAGGCATAGCTGCTTTCTTTGTCGTCGAGAAACGGGACTAGGATGTATCACTGTGTACAGCATGGAGCAATTGAGTTTCTGTCTGCTGATTGAGGATCTTTTGTTTACCAAAAAAAAGACTGATAGACCAGTTTACGATTTCAAGATATAAAAGTTCATGTTTACGTTGGATCGTCTAGATTTAACGTTGTTTTGAGCGTTCTGTCAACCAGCAGCGGACAGCATTCAAGTCAAGGATACTAACACACTGCTTTGAATGTGCAACAGGGTTCTGATCGTGGCTTTTCGTCTATAATCGAAACACACAAATGATTTACAGATCTGAAATACAAAACAGATCCTGGAAGAACTGTTACCATAAAAAAAAAAGAGAGTAGCACAGATGCGGAAATACAGAAAACAGACAGTAGCAAAATCAATGAGTTCCTGGATTGCTTTATCTCTGCTTTCAGGGCACCTGTAAAAAAAATTCTTTCATGATCTAGACAAAAGATTGTTCTGTGAACAATTATTTGAACGAAAGAAATCAGATTTGGAAATATTGCCTTTTTTTTGCGAAATGGTTCATGGTTCTCTCCTACAGTTTTCACTTCTACACTATTACAATATCCGGATGTTATGAAAGCATGCTTTGTTCTGTATCTTTCAAGCTATCCTACAAAAAACTGCAGCTGCACACTATTGCTCTGACACTCTTTGGACATACAAAAAGTGACACCTGTGGGATTCGAACCCACGCCTCTTACGAGATCCGAATGCACTGCAATCAGTGAAAGATTACTCTTGAGTCGGACGCCTTAGACCAACTCGGCCAAAGTGTCTTGATAACTTTATGTAGCGCCCATAGATTATTGGAACCCAGTTAATAACAAATCATCAGATTGATCCATTGTTTTTTTGCAAACAAATCTGAATCATTTTGACAATTTAACTCTTCGATTTCAAAACATACTTTTACTTAAATCGAATTCTTCAAATATTCAAGATATTTGCGAAAAGAGAACAAGCAGAAAAGTAAATTTTATGTTTTGATAGTATTTATAACCAAACAAATAACAAATGCTACATCTCTTTGATTAATTGTCCCATTATGATTCTTAACTTTCATTTGCATACCACACCCCACTCTTGCTGTCAGATTGTCATTTGAATACTTTTCTCTTTTATTTTTATCCAGCCAAATTATAGATTTATTCACACAAGTGCCAATTTCCTATCCTCTTCATCTTTTGAACTCACTGCGAACTTGTTCAACTCGTTTCTCATATATCTGTACATCAAGTTACCCTCCACACGCGTCAGTTTTACTCAATTCGGCTTACTTTTGACCGATTTCCCAATTCGTCTTTTTCCACACTCCCACTTTAGTTTTTCTCCTTTCGCATTTCTCTCTCTTTTGACCTTCCTCACACAGATCTCACACATACGCGTAGTAATACAGATCTTTACACCAGATGTTTCGCGACAAGGCAGGAAAAAACCATTCAATCACTTCGTTTTTTGGGTCTTCACAAAAGTCAGCCAGCAAGAGTCAGAATGATGATAAGTCAAATTCAGTTCAAAACGATCACAGCCTGGCCAGGAGTCTGAATCAGTCGTCAAGATCGGCGCTGAATAAGGGAACTCAAAAGAATGACGATGTGATGGTCACAGCTGTTAGAACGAGTAGTATGAACTCCAACTATGGGAAATTAAGCATGTCCAACCGTCCCTGGATGTCTCAACAACAAGGACCATTCGAAGAAGTCAGTTTAGAGGATGTATTTTCCGACGAGGCCGATAAAGAGTATTTCAGCGAAGCAAAGTACATGAGACAACCAGCATTGAAAAAAGCGCTGGACGAGACTAATTCATTACGTGCACAACGATCGTCTTCTACAGGACCAGTCTCAGCTACCAGAAGTTCTTCTACATTTTCCACAAACTACTACAAACGCCCACACGAGGATCAATCAAGCGAGCCCCCACCCCGGGTTCTGCCATGGAGCTCAAAGAAACAGAAAACCAGTCACCAGGCATCAGCAATCGTAGCTGTCAACATGTCTGGAATCGAATTTACTAAGAAAACACTAAACTTTGCAGCCAGATCGGCCACCCCTGCAGCTCGGATGCCGTCAAGACAGAGCTTGAATCAAAAAGCTCAGCCAGGCGTATCGTCGGCAGCTGAAGCTCCAATAGAACTGAGTGACGAGCAGAAAAAAGTGATGAAGTTAGTGATGAATGGCACGAGCCTGTTTTTCACTGGTGCTGCAGGAACTGGTAAATCCGTGCTTCTACGAGAAATTATTAAACAGTTGACAAGACGCTATAGTCCAGATAGCGTTGCTGTGACAGCGTCAACCGGTCTTGCCGCTTTGAACATTGGAGGTGAAACACTTCATCGGTTTGCAGGGATCGGTCTTGGTAAAGCTGATACCAAAGCGCTTGTTGATATGGTCAAGAAACGACAAGAGAGAGCGAACAAATGGAGACGATGCAAGATCTTGATCATTGATGAGATTTCAATGGTCGACGGGTTGCTGCTGGATAAGTTGGATAAAGTTGGACGAGAAGTCAGAAATATTAGACACACACCATTTGGCGGGATACAAGTGGTCATGACTGGCGACTTTTTTCAACTTCCGCCGGTGGACGATAGCTCTAAAGGATTTGGAAGTGGCGCTAAATCGATATACGCGTTTGAGTCAAATGTTTGGAAAGAAATGCTTGATACAACGGTTGTTTTGACCCAAGTGTTTAGACAACAGGGTGATAATAAGTTGATTGAGATCTTGAATGCTATGCGGCTGAACAAGTTGACTCCGGCCATGATTACAGAGCTGTTTAAACTGAAGCGTAAAGTGACGTACACGGACTCTATTGAGCCCACAGAACTGTATCCGACAAGGTACGAGGTAAATATGGCGAACCGCGCTCGGTTACAGTCGTTGAAGGGGTGTACACATGTTTACAAAACCAACGATACGTTCCAGGAGAATTTGATCCATGCGGCCGGAATGAGTAAAGAACAGATTCAGAAAATGCTGGACAACAATACACTTGCGGCGGAGGAGGTGCACTTGCGACATGACTCGCAGGTGATGCTGATTAGAAATAGGGATAACGGCCTTGTCAACGGATCTGTGGGAAAGGTGATTGCGTTTTTGTCAACAGCAGAGTACGCGGAGCTGGCGAGTCTCACGGTCGATGTACCGTTCCCGACGGTTGATCCCAAGAACCCAAGCGCCGCAGAGGAAAAGTACAAGGAGGCGATCAACGAGATAGCGCACGGGCTGGAGGCCAGCCGAGATGCGTCGTCGGCGTTTGAACCCGAGACTTTGAACGCGGTCGGGACCAAGACGCACCACTGTTTGAACGAGCACATCCAGTACCCCGTAGTCCAGTTCAGTGGCTTTGGCGGGCTGGAGCTGATCAAGCCTGAAGCGTTTGAAATCACAAACAAACAAAACGTGATTGCGAGACGGTATCAAATCCCTTTGATCCTGTCGTGGGCCATGTCGGTGCACAAAGCGCAGGGCCAGACTCTGCAAAGGGTAAGAGTTAATTTGGAAAAGACGTTTGAGAATGGTCAGGCCTATGTGGCGGTCTCGCGTGCGACCTCTGCAGACTGTCTTGAAATCATCAATTTCCATCCAAACAAGGTCCGAGCCGAGCAGAAAGTGGTTGATTTCTACAAGACCCTTGTTGATTTAAACCAAGACCAAGCAGAGACCAAAGCACAACCAGAACAACCGAAACAGGAAGTCGACCGGTTTAAAGAGTTTGATGAAGAAGGGTTTATTTAGATTTTTTAGTAGTCGCAATATACACGTCTTTACAAGTTCATCATGGTACCTGTTCTTGATCTTGATACAGATCTCGGGTTCCTCGAAGAACATGTCTTCTACCAGCCCTAACGTCTTTACCCATTCTAGCCCTACCCCAACCCCGCCCAGTATAAATATCTTGTTCACCCACCTTTATTTCTTTTCTCTTCTTTTTCTTTTTTCTTCTTCATTGTGCGGCATCCTAGGCAATTCCGTGTTGCTTGTCCTCTACTTAATTCCTACTGGGGGAACAAGCGTCATGCCTTTGGACAGAGTAAAGGCATCTAGCAAGTGCCTGTCATGCTTGTCTTAGCGCCCTTTATCGTGTGTGTCGTGTGCTTTCTAGCGTGCCCTGTTGCCCTTGCAAGTGACAGGATGGACCATGCGAGGGTTGGTGAATCATACATTTAGTCTTTTGTATATATTTATTTAAAGAATCAAAAAAAGTTGCATTTTGAAACTTTTTCTACTGCTTTGGCAAACTGGATCAACTTCGTCAACTTGTATATTTCAGAGTTACTTCATCTATAATGTGTATTAAGGATAGAAAAATGTGATTTTATAAGGATGTGCGCGTCTATTGAATGCTTCTGAAAAAGTCCATACAAGCGGTGAACACGACCAACAAGATACCACCACCGGGTCCCAATCTCAGAACCTTGGGCATGAATCCCTTGTACAAAGCGCCGAAACCTTCCTCCTTGAACACGGTGCCAACACCAGGAATGGTCCAGTTGTACTTGGGGACGACACCAGCGACCTTTGTTGTGCTTTGGATTCTACTCTTGACGACATCGAAGGGAGTGTTGATCATGGTACCAACGGTACCACCAATGGTACCGGAGATAAGATCGTTTCTGATTTTCTCGCTGTTGTTGTTGGCCTTGGGCATCATTTCACGGACAGAGTAAATAACACCAAAGTAACCGGCGTTCCAGGAAATGTGACGCCAGAGAGTGGCCTCGAGACCGTTGTAGAGAGCAAGAGGACCTTCTTCCTTGACAATGGCCTTGACAACTTGGCCCATTCCAGTGTACTTGGAAGTCTTATCCTGGAGACGGATCTTGACCAGCTCAAAGGGAACAACGACAAAAGATTCGGTGGCACCGGCAGTAGCACCAGTGAGAATGGCCAAGGGCTGGTTCATGGTAGTGACGCCAAAAGCGCTTCTGTAGAACTCACCCCATTTGTCGTTTGCAGCGAACTTGGTAGCACTGATGAATGAGTTAGCGCGTTAATGTGGAGAAACAAAGTGAAAAATAAGTACATACCGCTTAGGGGCCTCCATGAGAATAGGGGCGCTGATGCCTCTGTAGAGTCTGCTGAAACTGTGGATATAGATGTGTTAGAATGGAATTGAGATCAGATACTGGAAAAGAGATAAGACGTACCCTTCTTGCTTGACGATCTTGGTGAAACAGTCAAGCATGTTTTTGTAGCCCTCGCCGGGGCCAGAGGAGACCTGGAGTTGCATACGGGTCTTGACAACATCCAAAGGATACATGACCAGGATCTTTATTCATGAAGCGACCAGTTAGTGACCAAACTCAACTCAAACACGTAGGAGGAAGATTCAGGACTCACCTCGGAGATACCGGCGACCGCACCAGACAGGAATTGGTAAGTGAAGGGAAGAGGCTCTGTTCAGTCAAACAAACCTAGTTAGCATGTGCCTACAAAAAAAAACGGCGTCTACGCGTCAATGGGAATTGAGCACTTACTTTGGTCCGACGACATTATGATACTGCGCTTACTGAGGCTGGTAGAAGGGTCTGTCGATAAAAACGAGAAGGTTTATGGAATCGAATGATTGTGAAAGAAGAAGAAAAGAAGAAAGAAAAAGAGAGAAGAAGGAAAGGAAAGGAAAGCAAAAATGGAAGAAAGGGAAAAGTTTTGGAGGAGTTTTTCGGGCAGTGAGGAGAACTCTGTTTAGTCACCACCGTTCTCCCGCACTGTTTTTTATATTTTATTTGATTGATTCCACTGAGAAACCCGGTTGTCTGTCCCGTTAAACACGAAGAAGAAGTACCGGCCACGGGTCTTTGTGCCAAGCCCGGTCGACCCGGTCTGCTTCGTGTCCCGACCTGTTTTTGAGTCCCGGATCCCGCTCAGAAACAGCGTTTTGTGTCTGCCAGTGTCCAACAGATAAAAGCAGCGTTTTCCTCCCGAGGCCGGTTTTTTTCCTGTTTTTGGTTCGCACCTCGAAGAAAAAGAACCCAAAACAAATCCCCCACTGTCCCGGTATCGGGTCCCTTACCAATTGCTCTTGAATCAAAAAAGCATCTCGTACGATCAGAGATATCCACACTAAATGACAACAACAACATAATATTATTATCAATACCTATACGTTACTACTTAGTATATCGGACACGGGGCGCTGGCTACTGCTCCAATGCAAACCCTTTGCTCCACAGTTCGCGGCTCTTCTTGAGAGAATAGCTCATCGTGTCTTCAGCAAACCCATCAGGATCGCCTGTTTTCAATTGAGCAATCAACGGCTCCAGCGTTACCAAGTTGATTTTGGTTGCACGCTTGGTTGATACGCATGACGCGAAAATGGAAGTGATAGTAACTTGACTGGTAGCTCACAAGCAACGGCAGTTCAGACTTGTCAACGCCGTGCTTGATCTTGACGATATCGCGGACTCAACCGTAGATCGACTCGAGTATAGAAACAAGAAAAATTCCATTTCAGATTCGGACAGCAGCACAAACCCCTCGGTCCGCAGCACCACACGGTCAGCATCAGCTCCACGATGCAGGACGTTTCGCACCCATTGCAGTAGTGATCCTTGCATTGTTTTGATGAAGGGCAGCGTGACCTTGGTCGCTGACGAGTTCGTCAGATCCGCTACGTCCTTACACTCCAACAAACCCTCCACGGTCTTGCTGGTAAAAGACGAGTCAATGCCAAAGTCGACCTTTTTCCAAAACCATGATTGTGGCCTACTTCTGAACCCAGCCCAGCAAGGTGATTGTCTCACTCTTCAAATCTGGCTTGCTTCGTTAATCATGTACTCAATCTCGCTAGCAGTCAACTGACCTGCCGGTGTTGAGCGTCAATACGTATTGAAACTGCAAAACAAGTCTGTTCATTATTGAATGCTTTGGATGTGGGGAAAAGCACAAAAAGTCTTCTTTAAACTCAACAGCAACCATTAGAACATGCTCATTGGAGACTGCAGGTTTCTTCATTAAAATACTGATATTAATTTATGATTCAATACACACTTATAGTAGACATTATACAATCTAATCATCAAGAGCAACAGGCTCAATGTTCCAAATACCCTCGGCGTACTCGTCAATGGCTCTGTCAGAAGAGAAGAAACCCATTCTGGAAACAGCTCTGATGGTCTTCTCAGCCCAGGCATCCTTGTCCTTGTAGGCCTCCTCGACTTGCTTTTGGGCATCGAGGTAGCTGGAGAAGTCGTCAGAAACCAAGTAGTAGTCAGAACCGTTGTTGCCAATAGAGTTGACAAGTCCACCGTAAATGTTGGCGTCGCCAAACATGCCAGATTCAATGGCGTCAAAGACCTTCTTCAACTCGGGGTTCAAGTTGGGGTGTCCGAATCTGTGCGAGTGACGAATGTCCTCAACGTCTTCAGCCAAGTGACCAAACAAGAAAATGTTGGACTCGCCAATCTCACGGGTGATTTCAATGTTGGCACCGTCAACAGTACCAATAATCAAACCACCATTAAGAACAAACTTCATGTTGGAGGTACCAGAAGCCTCGGTACCGGCAGTAGAAATGTGATGAGAGATATCAGAGGCAGGGATAATGATCTCGGCCTTGGAGACGTTGTAGTCTTCGACAAAGACAACCTTGAACAAGTCGCCAATCTCGGGGTCGTTGTTGACAACCTCGCCAACAGCGTTGATAAGTTTGATGATGGTCTTGGCCATGTAGTAACCAGGAGCAGACTTACCACCAAAGAGAGTCACACGCTTGACGTGCTTCTTGCGCTCTTCGGGAGAAAGAGACTTGAGCTCGAGGTATCTGTGAATGGCAGAGAAAATGTTCATTTGTTGACGCTTGTACTCGTGGATTCTCTTGACTTGAATGTCAAAGAGAGCAGTGGGGTCTAGCTCAATACCAGATTGAGACTTGACAAGAGCAGCAAGCTTGGCCTTGTTGGCAGTCTTGATATCGTTCCATCTCTTGTGGAAGGCCTTATCAGTAGCGTACTTCTCAATGCCCTTGAGCTTGGTGAGGTCGCTGAGGTAGGTGTAGTCACCGAGCTTTTCGGCGATAAGAGCAGACAACTCGGGGTTGGCTTGGTGCAACCATCTTCTGGGAGTGATACCGTTGGTGACGTTAGTGAACTTGTCAATACCGTAGATCTTGACAAAGTCCTTGAAAATGGTGGTTCTGATAAGCTCAGAGTGCAGCTCGGCAACACCGTTGACCTTGTGGGAACCGACAATAGCAAGGTAGGCCATTCTGACTTGACGAGGGTTGGACTCCTCAATCAAAGAGACACGGGAAATGAGTTCAGGGTCATTGGGGAAAGCAGCCTCGACGCTCTGCAAGAATCTGAGATTGATTTCGTAAATGAGCTCCAAGTGACGGGGGAGCAAGTTGCCAACGAGCTCAACAGGCCACTTCTCAAGGGCCTCAGGGAGGACAGTATGGTTGGTGTAGCCAAAGGTTTGGGTGACAATCTCCCAAGCCTCGTCGTACTCGAGGTTCTCTCTGTCCAAGAAGATTCTGAGCAACTCGACGACGGCAAGGGTGGGATGGGTGTCGTTAAGCTGGATGGCAATTTGGTCAGAGAACTCTCTCCAAGGACGACGAGACTTTTTGAAACGACGAACAATATCAGAGAGGGAGGCAGCGACCCAAAAGTATTGCTGCTTGAGACGAAGCTCCTTACCAGAGTAGAAGTTGTCATTGGGGTAGAGGACAGCGGAAATAGTTTCAGCCTTTTGTTGCTCTTGGACGGACTGGTCGTAGGCGCCCTCGTTGAACTTGGCAAAGTCAAACTCGGTGTTGGGCTTAGAGGACCAGAGACGCAGGTTGTTGACGTTCTTTGTGCCGTAACCGGGAACGGGGAAATCGTAGGGAACAGCCTTGACAAGGTCGCCGCCTTCCCAGACCTTTCTGGTTACGCCATTGTCATCAATGTACTTTCTGACGTAACCGTAGAACATGATGTCAATGGAGATTTCAAGTCTGGGGATTTCCCAAGGGTTGTTGAAAGTGAGCCAGTAGTCAGGTTGCTCGACTTGGTAGCCGTCGACAATCTTTTGCTTGAAGATACCGTATTGGTAACGGAGACCGTAACCCCAACCAGGGTAGTTGAGAGAAGACAAACTGTCAATGAAACAGGCAGCAAGACGACCAAGACCACCGTTTCCGAGAGCGGCATCAGACTCTTGCTCAATGAGGTCTTCGAGTCTGAAACCAAAGTCAGCGGTACCTTCCTTAGCAACGTCCTTGATGCCGAGATTGAGCATGGCGTTGTCCATGGCTCTGCCCATGAGGAACTCAAGGGAGAGGTAGTAAATTCTCTTGGGATCTCTGATGGTGTGCTTTTGTTGGGTCTTGTTCCAGGCGACAATAAGTCTGTCTCTGATAGCTTGGGAAGCGGCTTGGTAGGCAGCGAGTTCGTCGCAGTTGTAGAGAGATCTGGCCAAAGTAGTTTCAACGTGACGGACAAACTCTGATTGGAAGCCCTCCTTGGAGCTGAACTCGCCAATGGCAAACTTCTTCCACTTGTTGCGGTGCTCAACGGGAATGACAGAGTCAATTGCCTTGAGCTCGCGGGGAGTGAAACCAGTGAAGGTACGCTTGTGGCGAGGACGGTAGTTAGGATCGGCAGGGCCGTCCATTGAGAAGGGTGCTGAGTAGCTCATAGCTGATGATGGACTGGGAATGGGTGGGATGGAGGATGGAGGATGGAGGAGGAGATGGAGGAGGAGATGGAGGAAAGCGAGAAATGCGGGCAGATATAAATGTTTGGGGTTTCAGCAGCGGAAAAATTACATAGTTTTTGAGTAACAAACAGGGACACATTGATATTATTGAGGGAAAAAAAAAGGCAGCAGCAAAAGCAATTATTAAGGTTATTGCACAGTCGTCGTTGGCAGGGATCTCTGAGGCCTTTGACGAAGCTCCGGGTCCCGGGCAGCGGCACCGGATGTGTCCCGGGACAGGCGCCGTCGGGCAATTGACTCGACCGGGTGCGATTGATTCGGGTGCTCGTCGGTGCCCGGTGCTTGCGAATACAAAGAGACATGAAAAGAGAGAAGAAACAGTTCAGTTCAGTTGAAATTGCAAACGCACGTTGCGTGATCCTCGTTGTCTTCTTCGTCCTCCGCGTCGTCGTCTGCCGCAAAAAAAACATATATCAAAAAAAGGTTTTTTGGCGTTGTGTTTTCTGGGAAATGCCAATTCGAGCCGGAGACTGCCCGATTGGGAGGATGATAAGATGCTTTTGCGGTTTATCAGTGCTCTGCCGCCGTCTTCTACATGTACGTCGCTTTCCGTATTCTACAGGTTCCCAACCGGGACAGAGCAGCATTCGCAGCAGGGTTTCACATGCTCTCAAATACACACAGCCCTAGTCGCTCACTCGTGGGTCCAATCTAAGCTAGATACCGTATTCCTAGATCTGGATTTACCCCAGTCTTTGCCAAACTTTATCATGTATTCCGCAGTCTGTCCTGTTTCCCTTTCTAGTATTTCCCGCTTCATCTAGCCCTCAGCAGCTGCGATTGCTACCCTGGAAAGAGCGATCGCAATCTTCACCAGATCTTTGAAGCACGCTCTGTTGACTTTTGTTCTGTTGAGCAGGCCCAAACCAGCCAACAACCCGCACTGCTACACTGGGCTAGGGTGCATCACCTGATATACACTTGATACTAAACACATATTATATACTACAAAGCACTTGGTACTTATCACATACTATACATCAACGCCACGCCTTGCTGTGAGACCCGCATCATCTTTATCTGATTCAAACAAAACCTTCTCTTCCTCCCTTTATCGCATTTGCTCGAATCACCCTCGGTTCAAATCACCACGCATCCATTCCACCGCCATCCCTATCACTACTACCAGAACCTTCTCCAACTAAATGGCTAATCCAAGGCTTAAAAGAGTGTTTCAGCTGTTCTGGGACTCTGAACCTTCGCACTCCGATCTTGAAAACGAAATCGTCTGCTTGGGAATACGCTACGATCCCGTCGCCGCGGCGCCTACCACAAACACTGGCTCTCCCCACACTTCTGCTGCTACTGTGCTCCAGCACTCGCAGCCCGACCAGACTCAAGCTGCTGCCAACAACTCGTCCACGCCTTCTTGGCCGCCGCAGTTCCTCAACGACCTCGAGTCCAGAATATGGCTCACCTACCGCACTAACTTTCAAGTCATTCCAAAGGCAAAAGAAGGGCCATCGCCCATCGGGTTTCTCAGCGGCGTGTTCAAGTCTGGCATCGACCTGTCTGGATTCACCTCCGACGTCGGATGGGGATGCATGATTCGTACCGGCCAGTGCCTGCTTGCAAACTCTCTGCTCACCACTCGACTTGGAAGAGCCTACCGCGTCGCGGACTCAAACAACGACGAGGAGAAAGAAATCATCTGCTTGTTTGCTGATACTCCAAGCGCGCCGTACTCGGTGCATCGGTTTGTGGCTCACGGAGAGGCGCGATGTGGCAAACTCCCTGGTGAGTGGTTCGGCCCGTCAGCAGCCGCCAGCAGCATCCAAGCACTGCTCAAGCAATCAGACAACAACGAAGAGCTTGGCGTCTACATATCTCACGGTTCAGACGTCTACGAGTCAGAGTTCCTCCGCACCGCACAACCCCACGGGCCCTCTGCAAAGTTCCGACCGACTTTGATTCTCCTGGGTCTCAGACTGGGCATAGACAACGTCAACGAGCTGTACTGGGACTCGCTCAAACAGTTTCTCTCGTGTAAACAAGCCGTGGGCATTGCTGGCGGCAGACCCTCTTCCTCGCACTACTTCTATGCCTACCAGGGCGACCAGCTGTTCTATCTCGATCCGCACTTCCCGCGCCCAGCCCTCACCACCACCACCGCCGCCGACCTGTCCAAAGAAGACTACCAGTCTGTTCACACCACACGCATTCGCAAACTGCACCTGAAAGAAATGGACCCCAGCATGCTGGTCGGTATTCTGATCAAAGACGAAACCGACTGGCAAGACTGGCAGTGCGCCGTCAAATCAAACAAAGCCGTGCAAATTTCGAAATCGCCGCCAATCCTGATGCGCCGCTCCTCGCTCTCCACCGGCAGCGACGACGAAGAAGGGTTTATTGACGTGGTCTTTGACCCAGACAGAACCGGTGTCGACGACGACGATGTCCCACCAGACATGGAGGATCTGGAATCAGATTCCATCAAAGAAACAAACGACGGCTACGACTCGTGCCACGTCGAAAACTCGACTGAAATCATGGTCGATTCAGAAGATAATATTTTCCTCATGGAGCAGGACTCGTCCTCGCAGCTCGTCATCTCCACCATCCCGGCAGATAACTCGCCTATAGAACAACTCCAATCTTACCAAGAAATACCATCACCCGAGCCGTCCCCCGCCGCCGCTGTCACATCTTCCTCCGCCATCTCCTCGCCTGTCGCCGTTCCATGCTCTTTATCCTCGCTTGGATCGAAAACATATCAGGAAGTGACAATGGGCAGCATTCCAGAAAGCTATCAGGAAGTGTTACTAAGTAGCGGCACGAGCACCGGTGGCGCGCCTGAAAGTTTCCAGTTTGTGAATTCGACAGGTCTAGCAAACTTCCCAGAGAGTTATCAGGAAATTAACAAGTATGGACTCATAACCTCTGTACCTGTTCCCAGAAGAAGATCAGAAGGCCCAGAAGACTGGGAGCTTATGCGGTGATCATGATATGCTTGCATGATATAGAGTTATTGGAAATTCTTTGGCGGTTCGTTCTTTTCTATTTTATAATTCATAATGCATTCATTATATTTATTTTCTCTATCGTCACCAAAAAGTAAAATAAAAACCTTTGATTTATATAAACATCTAATATATTCACATCTTGGCCTTGACATGTGTCTTTAAACTATTTCGCGTCGCCTTTTCGTTCACGCGTACTTGGCCTGACGATTCTTCGGTTTTGTTTTCGCCGAAAAATACAACAGTGACTGTCAAATCGTCTCTGTAGTTACGCGAGACTGGCGAGGGAATACTGACCAGTACTGAGAGCTGTTCAAGGTCGCCGCCGCCTAGCGCGTTACGGATCAAATGCGTTGAGACATTGTCATCTGCGACGGTGAAGTGTGGCTCAGGAGCACCGGGACGGCGTCGGATCGTTTGTTTCTGGGCTTCAGGGTGCGGCGTCATATCCTTGACGCGAACACCAGTGTTGGCCTTGTTGGTCCGCACAACAGTTCCTTCAAGTACAGATGATGCATCAGCGTTATGAGACTCGCCGCTGCCAAATACTCTGCTCCACAACGTGTTGCCACCCGAATTGAAAGACGGCAAATAAGAAGGTTCCTTGGCCGCCATCCACTCAACAACCAGCCCCACAATCTCCTCATTTGAGAGCAACTCGTACAATCCGTCAGACGCAATGACCAAAAAGTCACCGTTCTCTGGCTGGATTTTTGTCGTCGTAATCACCGGGCGCGCAGTAACGTATGGTGGGGTCTTAAGTTCTTGCGGGGCGTAGTTCGCTGCTAAACGGTCCTGAATCGCTCGGCTCCATTTGTACCTTGCGTCGCCAAACGCACGCGTGGGCTCCAAGCTACCAAGAACTCTGCCTCTGCGAATCACTCTGCCTTCCTCACCGGGATGCTCAAGCTCCATACGCTTGGCTTCGGCTTCGTTGCTGCCGGTTTGGTCAATAGAGAGCGCAGTGGCGGACCAGCTACCGTCGGTGGAGTTGCAAGAGCCAAGCACTGCGCGCGAGTCACCAGTCACGGCCACACGCAGGTCTTGCGAGTAAGAGTCGTAGAACGCAAGCAATCCACAGGAGCCAGACAAAGCGGGACCAAGAATTTCAGCAGCTCCGGGCTTTGAAGGATTAGCAAAGAATTTTTCAACGCTCTGATTGACAATTTCATCATCTAGCTTGACAAATCCAGTCTCAATTGCACGGTCTATAGTTTCGGGGTCAGGAACCACGCGGACCGATTCGTCCTCAGTGTCTTTGACGTAAACATGGTCGAGCTCACTAAGAACCGATGTGACAAGTTCGTCACGTAGCTTGGCACTAGTAGTCCATCCACTATGTCCATCGAAAACACCCCAGAACATCCAGTCGCTGACACCATCTTGCAATGGGACCTGTACGATTTTCTCAGATCGGTCGTCTTCAATCGGAGCGTTACTCGGAAGCTGCGCAACGTCGTAACGCAAAACTCCCTTGCCGCGGTCAAGCAGGTAGCTTTCCTCCAGGTCTCTTAGTCTTGACGAGACCTGCTCGACCGACATGAGTGTAATGCGCTGCGATTCCTCGGCGTCGTTGCGCACCGCTGACGAGGTGAACGGCGCTGTGCCGGATCTGAATTTCATTAAACCAGGGCCATACCAAAGCCCGCCGCCAGCAAGCAACAGTGAAGATACTGCCACGGCTGCGCTCAATCGATGTGTTCCTCTCATATCTGTAGTACTATTTGTTGATGGGATTCTGTTCAGAGGTCTTTGGGAGAAGGAGGAGAACGAGGCGTTGAAATCTGACAAGTGCTTGGGAAAGGATGTACCGCGAGATGGGAAATGTCGCTGCGACGAAAGCTGTGCTGTCCAACGTGTAACACGACTAGTAACTCGAAGCATTTAATCAAATAGGTCAAGTCGCTGAAAAGTGTAGAACTTGCTACAAGAATATCAGTGGGAAAGAGAATGAGTGTGCGGGAAAAGAGGGAAAGGGAGAAAACAAGGTTTAAAAAAATTGGACTGGCTGTGCTAAAAGATCTCCCAGCGTTTTCCTTATTTATGGTTCGTTATTGACGTTCAGCTTCGAGTAGAAATGGAGAGATTGGGATTTGGAAACTGAATCAAGTGATGTTGGGTTATTGAATCGGAATTACCACTGAGAGTGAAAAGTGTTCAGTGAGGCAGTGAGATGTCTGCAGTTTAACGAATCTATGTATAGTGATCTGATATTTGCTGCTTTGAATGTCAAACATAAATCTTGTTTACTAGTCGAGCCAACCTCAGAAAATGCTGAATATTGCAAAGTGCTGTACAAAGCGGTTGAAAGTTTGAAATAGGCTGTTAATGAATTATACTTCTTGAATCAAGATGCTAACACACTAAGTACATATCAAAATATCACTTTTCGTGGATCTGATCATCTCGCAAAAGGCCTAAATCAAGTATTATTCTCAAAATCACTCTAGAGGCAACTTATTCCAAACATTTTTTAATTGCTATTATTCGAGTCTACAGTTAACCTTCAATCATAATGTTTTCAGTTAAAATCATATCAATTCACAAATTTTTAACCTAGTTTCAAAGTCGTGAGGAAAATTGCTTCTATCAAACAAGTGCTCATTGAGAGAAATCTTCAACTATATAACGTGGATAATTTGATTAAAATCTACAATAATTAACAACATCAACATAAAAAAATGAAACTAAACGAGATATCACAAAAACTGACTCTACAAATTGGATTAAAGCTCGATCACCGAAACCGCTTGTATTCTAAAACAGACTCCGAACATTCTTATCTTTTCCCTTGCCATACCAGCACTCAAGGAGAATATCCTACTTTGGATTTGCAATGCTTTACTGTGTCTTGTCTAAATGTTCTAAAAGCGCTGCATGAGTCTCTTGAATACTTCGACTCGATACATGGCATGCTACCTGCAAAAGCACGCAAGTACGTGAAAGTGCTTAACGCGTCGAAGTATACCAAACACGGACACTTTCTCGATAACATTGCCGGAGACTATCTAGGACTGACAAAAGTCATACTGGGAGGAAATGTCAACCCAGAGTTGTTTTCTACAGTAGCAGAGCAGCTGGCGGATCCGGAGAGTGAGCTCAAAATTGAAGTTGCACTTGTTTGCTTTACATCTTTATATTATGCAAGAAAATTTCCTGCACTTTGTGAAAAAGTCAAGACGTTGGTGCTTTTACAAAACATAATAACCGATCAATTTTTCATTCCACATTTATCTCCGGAGGGCTGTCATCTTACAATGTTTTCACAAATAGAGACTCTTTGTATTTTAGGAGATCGCATGAAAATGAGAAGAAACAACAGAATTCCGCTCTCAGTAAGCATTCTACCAAACAGCTCTTTGGTAACACTGAAAAATATTATTTTCTACCCAGATGTGCACTTCGCTTTGAGTACAATAGACCGCCCAAATGTACCCTACGATATTTATTCAAGAGACATAGACAAGGCTGAACCTTTCAACAGCCTTAATCAGATAGCAGGAAATAAGACTATGATGAGCAAGTTTTTATGCGAGCAGGGCAACTCTGATATCAAACATATTTCTTTTTGGAACAAAGGATCGGAAATCAAACGTATTGATTTTAATGGATTAGTTAATGTTACGAGTATTGCTTTCACAACGTTCTCATATTATGATGATTCTGTGCTTAATCGTCTAATACACCATTGCCCAAATTTGTGCGAAATCAAAGTCATTCCACACGATTTCCATTTTGATATCGATTCGGTATACAAAAATGTAGCCGAAATGCCAAAAGTCAAGATTTTGGAGGTACAACCAATTCATTCCAATACTACCCTCTTTGACAAATACCTAGAACATTTTGCTACCAAGCGAATTTATTCTGGGCTTTCCAAGTTGATTTTGCACGGAACATCAGAATCAGTTATAAATGCAAACTACTTATATCTTTTTGCTTTATTCAACGGTTTATGCGAGTTAGAACTCAAATTGCCTTGTATGAAGATTGCCAATTCAAAATTCTCTTTTGCCGGTTTTTATGACTATTGTTTTTCTTATCCAGTTTGGTTATTATATTCTAGGGCTCAATATAAAATTGTTACCGAATATGGTGATATAAGCCTTGGTCGAATGCGCGACAATTTCCGAGCGCTACCAAAAATCGACTTAGGGTGCATCACTGCCATTATTGAGCCTAAAACCTGGGGTCAATACACAAATAGTATGAGATACCAAAGCCCAGAAGCTTATATCAAATCAATCTCGTATGGAAAACCTGGTTCATCACCAAAAATTCACACTCACCAACCAGGATTCGAGGAAAAAGTAAACTTATTTTTAGACGCCTTTACTACTCCAGATTGCAATTTTCCAACAGTTTATACATTTAAAGTAAACTGCAAAGCGCTGAGCAAAAAGTTTGGCAAAGCATATTTTGATTTATGAAATAGCCAAAAAATGCAAGGCTAATTTAGTAGAAAATGTGTACGGCTCAATTGAATAGTTTTAGTTCAGCAGTTTGTGTTTTTGATGTAACAATATAATCTCAATTCATACCATATTTTGACTTGAAAAAAGATCTCTGGCTGTTTGATCAAACCGTTTCTAGCTTCAGGGTTATTTTAGAATATCAAACGTGCTCAGATTACAATCCATTCCACTAATTCTTGTGCATGGCAAATCTCAGCTTCATTATGAAAAGTTCAAGAACAAGGCAGTTTTTTTTTAGTCATACATAACTTGCAGGGTACTTTCTATAAACACTTGGGGTATTCAAAGCAATGCATATATATTAATCTATACTACAGGGACTTGTAAATTAATGAGGAAAGACTATCAAGAAATGATTTCTTAGTAGTACTATTCGAATTTAGACTCTTGATAAAAAATCACTTGTAGCATTTAAATTTTGCATGTATGCTTCGTACTTCCTTGTAGTAATATCAGACGAAATGAGATAGTAGTTCATTCATTACCCCCTTGCCTTGGAAATATACAAGATATGTCTTCGAACAAAATAAACATATACCAAACATACACAATAAAAAATTGATCCGTTTGTTTGTCGTACCGTTTTTTTTACATTATGGAGAACTTAAATTTTGGGTTATAGTAGAAGGAAAAAAAACTGTACAGATCGAAATTTTGGATCTATATATGGAATAGGCATGTAACTCAAGCTTCAAGACTCTCTTGCTCAAGCCGCAAAGAGTAAGCGTGCTGGTGAGTCCAAGATCATTACCGCCCGTGCAGAGGTTGAGAGTGCCAAACTCATGAGACGTGCTGCCGATGTCTTGGCTTCAAAGGCCGCCATGCAAATCAGATACCTTGAAGCTATGCAACAAATGGCAAAGACCTCAAATTCAAAGGTTATTTTCATGCATTCTGCAAACGGACTGGAAAACATCGCCGCATCTATAGACGTTGAAGGAAACCATCCTTCTCACCTTGGTTCTATCCAGCACAAAGACCAGATCATTTTTCAGCAAATGGCTATCAATGAGATTAACCAGTAATTAGAAATCACTTTTAGGTGCTATTAACCAATACTTTATCATTCCTCGTTTTTTGCTATCGTTCATTAATTAGTTTTACATGTATTGTTTTTATGATAATTCTTAAAATAAAATGAAGTTTGTATTGTGTTACAATGTAATTGACATTGGCATCGTAGTTATGATAGGTTCACTCCCAAATGTTGATACAAAACATGAGACTCCAAAACTCGGAATACGACAACATGCTACAATCAATTCAAATTTGCTAAAGCTACAGCTTGATCTGCTGTACAATCAATCAAAGTCTGTACCAACTGCAGCCGTTACAAACAGTTCCGCATAGTCAGTATCGGTTACTCCAACATTATTCCACAACGGCGTACTAGATATCTCATTTTCCAGAATCAAATCTTCAAATACAGAAATACCCAAGTCTTCAGCTCCAGCGGCAGATTCATCATGAGTTATAATCGGGGACTTTTCTTGTTTGTCACTGCTTTCACCAGAAACAGCAAAAGCTCCAATCAAATCGTTAAACTTTTCAGAGTGTGTTTTGCATAGTTCTTCCAGTTCACCAAGCTCGTTGTCTAGTAGTGTTGTGTTACTACCAAATAAATCATACAATAGTTCAAAAATCTCGGGAACAGTCATAAGCTTTTTGAAAAACTCGGTGTCTAAGCTTCTTTTCGACTCCGTCGCTGTGAGATATAAATCCATCACTTTCTTTTTTTTCTCAAGTCTGATCTCTTCATCTTCAGGCATTTCTGTGACTTTCAAAGCGGGGCAGATAGTCCGAGGAGTACGCGGATCTGACTGACAAACAGAACTGTGAGGTCTGTTCTTATAGCCATTGCCATTGCCGAAATCAAATGTATTTAATATAGGATCCATATTTAAGTTCAATTTTCAAAAAATAAAACCGACTAGTCAAATCAGGCGTATTGCGAGTTTCGACCTATTGCTAGTATGTAGACGAGTAAATAAAGAAAAGTGGCTAGTGTAATTGACAATTAGCTAAAATACTGATCGAATTCTCGCGAAAACAAAACTAGCGTGTTGTTACAGACTCAAAGTATATGTGATACATCCTCGCTATTTACACATCAAATGAATCTTCTGTGGGTTGCTCAAATGAAAGAGTCAAAGTTTTAAAAAGTTCACAATAACCTTGGCTGAGGAAAAATGCAGGTACCCAAAAGCTCACAAATCATGTCAGGCGTGACTTGTTGCAAGACAAAATTGTCGGCCGCAAGTCTATTCTTTAGAGGAAATCAGTCAATACAGAGAGAAAAGAGAGGGAAACGTGAATAAGATACTATATACAGCTGAACAAAGAAAACCGAACGAAGCAAATACTAAAATCTGGGTCTGGTTCGGAGAGCTTCGATCAGTTTTTTCAAATAGTTTAAACGTTTAAAGAATCTTCAACAACTGCTCATTCCTTTTGAATAGAAGACTTTATAACCATTTACCATTTTTGAATATTTTTATCGTAGCACTAAATAATATCAAATCTTAGTAAGCGATCTTTTACCAAAACTATCAATTTATTAAGATTCTACTTAATTTGGAGGCGAGATTACTAGTTACCATTGTGCCAATATATCTAATATCGTATTGTCTTGCAAATGGTACATGAACTTGATGTAATTTGTCGTACAACAGTCTGTGATCCTGAAGTATATAGAAGGCTGAATAATGTGACAAATCTATAGCATACCCAGTAACGATATGATTTCGATTCAAACAATAAATCAGTGATTTTGAGTACAAGCCATTTTATTTACTTATAAAATTACATTTTTGTAAATCAGGGATTTTGTCTGGCTATAAACTTGGTATCGGCTTTCGCACTCGGCATTTTTAAACACAGACACCTACCAGACATTTTATGACTTATACCCTATGTGCATATCTGGTATCAGGTGACATGAAGATTACAACTTTTTTCGAGACGTATTTTAATGAATCGCCAACCCCTTCAGAGTTCCTGTGTGAATGAAAACATGATACGCTGATAGCGCATCATGAACCCATCAATATGCTACGACTTGAGCAATACACAGTGTAGTGCGATTACAACTCTATCCTCTTTGCAAACAATCTCACAGCGCGATGCCACGCGAAGCCAAACAATCATTAATGTGATTTACGTTGGGTTAGATTTGGATACACCTGGTATTAGGACTGTTGAAGCACTGCTGCTTGGATTCAAGTCGCTATGGCTTGACCTGTACTGGAACGAGGAGACTTTTCGGTGGGAAGGCCTAGAGATGCTGAAAGAAATCAGCGAGCTTGTCAGTAGTACAGGAAGCAAGTTTGCCGCAAGTGTGATGCATCTGTTTATTCGACTACATTCAAGGAACATTGAAAAGGCAAATCAAGGAAAGCATATTCCTGTGGGAAATAGACTATCATCGATTGTGACAGATACTTTTGGCTCCGCTATTTACACACCGGCTGATTTGAGTGAGGACAGACGAAATGGCAACACTTTTTCACAGTCTATAGCCATACCAGATTCCACAAATGGGTTTCCACTGGTATCACATTTTTTAGACGATTTAGACAAGCGAGTCATTGTTACAGTATCAAACGCGTCGCTATCATGGCAATCGTCGTATACTTTACAAACACTTACAAGTGACCTTGGATCCATATTCATGATATCGTACGGAAACACTTCCTTTGATCAGTCTATAACCACCCGCTCTCTTGATGCGACAGTTGAACAAGTGACCAATACAACAGAAGGTCCAAGGTGCTTAGAGACTAGAGAACTACCGTCTGCGTATCCAAATACACTAAACATTGTTTTAGACTCAGAAAACGATCCGTTCACTCCATCCACCATTTCAGATTACGTCGCGTGTGGTAAAATTCCCATGATTAAAGCTTCTGTTGAACACAATATTACAGATTTGATCCCACTGGCCAAAAGCGCTATTTGGAGCTGGAATCCTAATGAACCTAACACGACGTATTCTGATAACAGGTGTGCAGTGCTGGATGTGGAAGGATGGAGAGTTGCCAATTGTTCGGAAAGTCATCGTACTCTATGTTCTTACGTTATCCCAGAAGACGATTCAATATCTGTTGCACGGAAACGACAATTGCTGAACTCTTTTGAAATAGGAAAAAACTCAACATATGCCAATGCCGGATCGTCATGTCCGCAAAGGAAACAGGGATTGAAGATGAAGTTTGGAATTCCGGCTTCAGCCGTTGAAAACACAGCTGCCCAATTTCTGATTGAGGATACTCCGGGTATTGAATATCCTGTCTGGATCGATTTCAATTCTTTAGCAGTAAGAGACTGTTGGGTAACAGGCGGGCCCAACGCCAAGTGTCCTTATGATCCTCGCGATTGGAATAGAAACAAAGTTGCTTTGCTGACTATTGCGGTGACTGTATCGTTCTTTGTTATTGTGATGATATTCTTTTTGAATTGGCAAAAACATCCGGTTCGAAGCAATGAGAAGAAATGGAAAAAGCTGGTTGCCAAATTCAGAGATCGTCAGTATGAAGGAGTTCCGGCTTGATAATAACGATAACAGTAGCCTATTAGATAGTTTTTATTTACCGCTGTTAATTTATACACCTTTTTTAGTAGATTTTAATGTATAATTGTTTTGCAATTTCAATATAAAAACTCTTAGAAAAGTTCGATCTACAATAGAAAAGTTGTGAACTAATGCCAATTTTGTGAATTTTCCCAAATGCAAACCAATGTAGAAAAAGATACACCTATATGGAATACATTTTGCTTGATTGAAATTTTAATATCAGTCTCTTTCATATCAAACTATTGAAAACTAGTCTATCCAGATGATTGCCACTAAAATACACACAGCTTAAAATTCACCAGAATTCGGTTTGCTAGTGTAGATGACGAAATCCATGGTTAGGTTTGATCTTTAAATCTTGATTACCTGCATGAATTATCTGTAATGAAATATCTCTAATACGCTTCATGGGTCAAAAACGAGTGCTACTCCAAAGACAGATTGACAGCAGTGGAAACCGAACTATGTACTGAGTGTATAGCGGATTTTTATCCCAAATCTGCAAACTCGGGGCTTTAGTTCTGCTGATAGCGCAAATATGATTCTTATCTAAGACAGATACGAGATGAGTCCGTTGTTTACAAAGATACTCAGTGAGATTAAAGATATGAGATCATTAACTTCTGACGCTCACCATTACGATACAAAGCGTTTAGAAACAAAGGTTTACTAGATATAATGACATTAAACTACAGAAGGTCTATGAATGAAGATTAACAAAACGTTCGACAGTTGACTGTACAATCTAACTCGAATCTGAGTTTTGAGTTCAAGTTCTTGAAGATCTAGCGCATCAAACTGAACAGTAACACCTGTTACAAAGATTGCTGAAAAAAAGAGGACTAGAGCAACAAGGCGATCAAGGCTTGGCTATAGTGTTTGGTTTTAACATTGGAACCATTGATACACATTAATGATAAACCAAAGAGTCTAGGATAGAATCCGGTATCCTTTGTGTTATGTACAGCTGTAATTCAAAGTTCTCGGTAAAACGGTTTAAAGTTGCGTCAAAGTTTTGAGCCTACCAGAATAACGAAAAGCGTGATCACCGTGGCTTACCATCTAAATCTCCACCGGTTCATCCTACAACAGCTGTAAAAAATACAAAGTCTCAACGTACCACGAAAAGCATAGTAGAGACATAAAATACAAATACGATTGTAATTGTACGTGGTAGTTGGATTCAAAACCCATTTTGTAGTATTGCATTTGGTCATTTTAGCGGAACAGTTGCAATTCGGATTAATATAAATCTGAGACCGTTTACAAGCAAGACATTTTTCGAAACGTATTTTGTGCCGCTCGGTGATGTTGTAGTTGCTACTATTCATTTTTATAGGAGACTCAATACGCTTTTGAAATTCTAAAGAGTAAAACAGTAGGTCAAATACCTGACGGACAAAAGAGTTGGGCAGATTAACTTTCTTGGTTCAACTACATCAGATTGATACCTAGTCGGCTTTGACTTTGCAGATAAAAAGACACGCCAGGTAATTATTAGATGTCAAAAAATAAATCAGATCACTAGCCTTATGTCTATCTGACTTTTCTTTGAACATGGTCACGCCTATAAAGATTTTGGCGCTTTCAAATACTGAGAAACCATAAATAGTTACCACAAGAAGATACATTGCCAATCTTTAAGAGGTTAACATATGAATCAAATGTCTCCTGCTAAGTCTGTTTTATAGACATACCTATACTTTGAAATATTCCGAGACATGGGAATAATGAATGAACTACCATCATCACAAAGATGCGCCGCCCAAGTCAAAAGTTTGAAGTATGATTTGTAGTTTGAAACATTAGATCTGGTCGCGATCCGAATTAAATTTTGGTCTGTCAGACTTTTATTATTGTCTCGATTCGATCCCGAATAGGCTACAAACTATCCGATCTGCACAAAATGTTTCACATAAAGAGAGTAGTAACATTTCATCTGATAATATTCATATATTTTATAGACCTATTAGGATCAACAGAGAATCAACTTGTACCCGCACGTCTCATCATTTTTAATACAATCCTGATTGAATTGCATGTGTTTTATTACTCTTTGGTTACTCACAGTGGCAATGTTTCTAGATTGGGCTATTTTAGCGAGTAAAGTTGTTCCGAGCTGATCTTGCTTTTCACTTTGGTAGTTGTGTGCTTTTGTAATTGATTGTACAGTTTGCGGGATAAGCTCGCTGCCACCATGTATTTGAAAATACAGATTGAAGTCTATGACAATTGTTACAAGGCCGCTAGTATCAATAGGAGCAGAAGGTTAAGCGCATCTCGGCAAATCATATGTAACAACCTATTGGTAACTCTTTTGTTGAACAATATTTTTAAAAACTTGTTAGATTTACTAGTCAACGTTTTTGGATTGTGTTTAAATATAAAAACCTACTTGTCTACAAGTCAAAACTTCCATATTTCCAATTTGTATACTATCCAAGCCAAGCTACCAGAAATAATCCAAGCATAAGCCATCTTTATCTTTTACAAGTGACTGTTTTGACACTGTCTGCTACAACTCTGAATCCCCCAAAAGTGACTCCAGTATATGAGCAAAAAACATGTAATTGTGTCAAAAAGCGGTGGAGGGAACAAATCTACATTTAGAAAATGAGACATGAATTGGAGAAAATTGGAAAAAAAGTCAAGTTTTGGTAATAAATGGCCGCAATTGTTCATGTTATTGCCCAATTTGTTGGCAAGATGGAAACATTTATTTTTATTGCCTCGGAATCTTTTGCAGTTTTTGTCGCTGGATTTTGGGGCAGATGTTGACTGTTTATACTAGTTCTCATGTGTCACAGCGTCTGCGATTAAAATCAAAATTATTTTGCCAAACGTCATGAACTGATACAACAGTATTTTCTCTTGCGAATGGCTTAGGTTTTTCATAGTTGCGCTAACCTTCACCAGCTTTTTCCCTGTTATGTTCTACGGCAAAATTGAGACCCATCAACGCCTCGACATGCAATAGCATCAACCGGGTTCAAAATCTTTCATTTGTATCCAAAGGCAGTGATTTGGTACGTCTATACCTTGTTGACATCTTTCAGGAACTTACTAGGCACATTAGTTTTTCAGTTAGTCAATTCATGTCTACCAATATTCCTACTGACAGTCTCACTGAAGTTTTTTGACCTGCACAGAGGCGGATACTCAGGTACAAATAAGAATACACAAACCATTGTGACAAAAAGTGCTGAACAAATTTTGATGGCCATATTAGTATACACGAAGTACCAATGACATATATTCTATTCAACTCTTTTAATATTGATCCATCTTTCTGAGTCCATTCAAAGATTTCTCTTCACTTGATCTAGCAAAGAGATCAATTCAAAATCTTTTTCAGGTAAACGAAATCACAAATTTCACGTTTGGAAAAAAGAGCCAAATAGCCCTTACCCTATTATCTAACAATTTTTTCTCTTCTAATTCATCACAACACGCACGCGGCCGTGTATGTTTATCCATAATTGAATCGACTACAAAACACAGTATACATATTATAAACAGACAACAAAATGGACGACAGTGAACTACAAGCGATCAGACAAGCCCGTATGGCGGAGCTGCAGAAGAACAATGGATCCGGTGCGCCTAAGGGATCCAGTGGTTCCAGCGGAGATCAAAATGCCAGGTGCGTTGTTTTGGGATGGCTATGAACAATGAGATTTTCATGATGGGGATATAGAGGCTAACTGTGGTTTGGACAGAGCTGCACAGGAAGACGATATGAGAGCTAGTATGGTGAGTTTTGATTGGTGTTGTTGAGATGGATTGGTTTGTATCTAACGAATGTGTGGATAGCTTGCCCAAGTGCTTACACCTGAAGCAAGAGAGCGTCTTGCGAGAATCCGGATTGTGCGAGTCGACAGAGCCAGAAAGTAAGTATCTCTTTATCTGATAGAGTCTCTGTGTATGCGTGGTGTCACCGTAGCGGCCGTCCACGGCAATGAACGGCTTCTCCGGTGAAGACGCAGAAGAGTACGTTTTGGTGCAGAGTTCTTGAGGACTGACTGGGAAATTCTTTTGCCCCTTTTTACAGTGTGGAAGATCTGCTGATGCGGATGGCAAGGAGCGGGCAGATCCAGAAGAAGGTGACGGAGTCCGAGCTTATTTCGCTGCTTGACCAGCTGTCGCAGCAGGAAAGCAAGGCCAACAAGACCAAGATTGTGGTGAGTGTTGATTCAGTGTTTTTTTTTCTTCATGGTTGTGTGTATCTAACAAAAGAGAATAGTTTGAGAGAAAGAATACCAATTTGGACGATGAGGACGACGACGATTTCTTTGATTAGATGTTTGGATTGATGTTATATTTGTTTGTAATGTAATGTACACTTATTTTGATGGTGGAATTTTGCAATGTCATTTTTAAAGCACCGTAATGCGGATCAGACAAAGACACCCGAGTAGACCTGTTGATACTTGTGCCATTGCGGGATCAGGACCTGGTGGAGATGTCGTAGACCCAAGCTTGCCGGATCGCGAACAGGACGCATGGGCATCCGAGACAACTGTGTTTTGCGCAAAGCAGAGGTGGGCGATGCGGTGGGCGCAGGTTTTGGTCTCTGCTTTCATGTGTGTGTTTGTGTACATAATAAGAAAACCGCCAGTCAATGTGTCGATTACCGACTCAGACCCGCAAGCGCTGAATCGTGGAGTTTCGTCGATAACCTTTCAAAAACCCTGTCTGTTTCTCGGAGGTGGTGTCAAATTGGCCAGATCCAGCTCAGTTGTTCATGCGCCGACGCCGACGACAAAAGACAAACAGTGGCTGTTGTTGTTGTTGGGAGCCTTTTTCGATTGTTTTTCCCCACAAAATCACATTTGTTTTTTTCTTCTTCGTTGGATTATTTTTGGGGCTCGAACACGAAAAAAGAACCCTTTTTTTTATTTCAGAAAAAAAGGAACAAGACAAAAAGCAATTTGCTCTAGTCACACATTGTTTTTCCTGTTCCACATGTAAATCGCATTTATCCCTCCTCTTTCAGAGAAAAGAACGAGCATGTTTCTATTTGGGATTTATTTGTTCTCGATGAGTTTTGGAATGTAAATATAAAATACCCCGGAATTCTCCAAGTCTCTGAATATTTTCTTTCATTACTATTTTCTTTTCTAATACTTTTACCCCAGATCATTATTGTTTTTTCTATTAGTTTTTTTGCATCGTTACCTCTATTCCATAAATACAATCATTGCTTCAGCTTTTACAACATGCCTGCCCGCCGTCAATCATCAGTAGGCAGCTCGCCTTCGTCGTCGCCAGACTGCAAGCCCCAACTCCGTCCCAACCTTCCCGCTGGCCGCAAAAAGGTCTCACAAGCATGCGACCACTGCCGTGGCAAAAAGGTAAATAAATGTACTCCTCTTGTATTCACATGATCGTAGACCTTGACTAACTCTGATACCCCCACAAACAAACAGATCAAATGCGATTTCAACCCAGACAACGGAAACGAGTCCTGCGAAACATGCAAACGCCAAAACATCTTTTGCACTTTTGTAAGAATCCCATACAAACGCGGCCCACAAAAGGGGTCGCGCAGAAAGAGACCTGCCACGTCTAGAACCACAGAAGAAGACGGCGACGGTCACGACAAGAGCTCAGACTCTAGTCCTGTGCTGCTCCCGGATACTCCTCTGCATTCGGGCTCAACTCCAATCATGCATCGTCCGGCCGGCCGCTACTCCGTTGCCGAGATCGTCAACCCTTTCGACCACAGCCCCTCCTCCTCCTCCTCCTCCTCCTCTTTTCTCCACAACCCTCGTGCCCGCATCAACTCCACACCCAACATCCAGCTCAGTCCGCTTCTCAACCACGACAACAACAACAACAACAACAATGACAGCATCCCACCCGTGCTCCCGCCCATTTCGTTCATCACCAGCTGCATCAACACTCCTCCCTCGGTCCAGATGAAACTGCCAGAAATCAAACAGCGCTCCTACTCGGCGCCCAGCACGTTTTCCATCGAGCGCCGCACAGCAGAGTACAAGGTCTACGAGTCGTACTTGGCACAAATGCATGGCTGCTTGCCGCTTCTGCCCGGGGCCCGGTCGGAACTCGACTTTGTGTTGGACTCGGCTAATGGGATTTTCCGCGAAACCGTGTTTGCGGCGCTGGCCATGGCGCTGGCGCAGAAGAGCGACAAGGAATGTATCAAGCGGGTCAACGACACACTCGACTTTATCCAGCGTATGGACCGCAAGTCCGATCAAACGGTGCTGATCTCGGTCGTGCTCAAAGTGCTTTGCTTCCTGGCTACCAACTCGTCTGGCTGGCTCCAGTCGGCCATCACCACTTCGTATGCTCGTAGTTTACACCAGTCGCCGACCAGAACACACAGAAACCTGTTTTCTGTTTTGGTGCTGCTTGATATTTTGGACAGCTGCTCTAAACACACTGCCACAAGCTTGATTGGATACTTTGACCCTAGCATTTTTGCCAACCGCAAAGACGTGGCGATCATAGAGGCCATAAGAGAACAGCGATGGGAAGCGTTGGCCAGAGTGACTCCAACCAGCAACGACCCCTCGTTAACCCGACTTTTGTACAACTGCGCGCTTCTCCAGTCGCAACCACGCATACAAACGGTCTACGAGACGCTTGCTCTTGTTTCCGAAACAAATCTTCAAAAGACTCCGCTGTTCACGCTGACGTTCCATCTCATTCTCAACACGGCATTGCGTTTGCCGCCGCCACCAAGTCCTTTATTCTACCAGTACATTTCTGGGTTTGCTGCGAGGTTTGACTCGCTTCAAGCGGACCCTTCGTTGGCCACGGTGCTGAACGCTTTGCGGCCTGGGACTGTAATGGACCAGGTTTTGGAGTCAAACACGCCGCTCAGAGTGCAGTCTCCTTCGCTGCCGCCGCCCACTAGAAACGCTAGTATTGAGCGGTTCCAGGGGCCGTCTTTGTAGAAGCAGAACTATTTATATTTTCATTGTCGGCATCATTCATGACCAAGCAGAACAAGTGTGTTACCGTTTGACTTGGAGTAATTATCTAATTATCATTATCATTATAATACTAATTCATTTTTTTATTTATACTCTTTTGTGTACAGTTTAGGATGATCAAGGATGGAAGGTTTCTTGGTAACTGTGACTGGTTTTCATGTGCATTATTGTTGTAGTGCTCGGTACATGTCTCACGTCTAGTTTGAGTTTAATCAGTATTTGTAGATGATGTTTTTCGAGCAACTCGTGAACTTGTCTAAGCAGTGATCGGTAGTTTCAAAGTCTCAGTCTGCCTGTCAATCATACAAAAACGTATATCCCTGTCTTCCTCAAGAATCCTCTTTTCTAGACGACGATAATTATGGGAACGCAGCTACTTGTGTTTCGATGCCTTGGCCGAGGACAAGAACCAGGCTTTCTTTTAGACAGAAATACAATCTGTATAGTGGTCCTGGAACAACTTTTTATATGGGAGCTGCTGCGGAGACATTAACGAAAAAACAAAACAGACATGACCAGGTTTGGTTTGCTTTGGATTTGGAGGAAAAAGAGGAGTACACACAGCGGAACAACAAAAAAAAAAGGAGAAATAGGAAAAGAATAGTGTCACGATGGGAGTAGAAGTTCGGGTTTGGACTGGGCTAGCAAAGGGACTGGTGAACTGGGAGTACAGCCAGGAGATGTTATTCAAGACGAGTAGGATAACGATATACTCAATTACGAACTTGTCTGAATGGCATTGTTGGTTGGTTTTTTCAAGGGCCGTTGAAGGAAACAGGAAACGCAAGACAATGCTGAGGAGGATGTACAGTGATAAGATGGGTGTATAGGGCAGGCGACCTGGGGATGGGAATGTGGGGATGATTGGAGTGCAAAAGAGTGTATCATCATCAACATTTTCAACCCTTTTCAACATCACCAATAGTCGTTGTCAATTCAAAACCTGCGATTCAAGTACGCACTGCTAATGAACTGGCCCCAATTACTCATCTAAATCACCATATCGTACACATTGACTTTGCTCCTTGCTCTCATTCATTCATTCATACGTTGTTTTTGTTTTTCCATTTGTTTTTTTTATTCCGAGCCCTACCTGTCTCGTCACATGCCCAATTATCCCGGATCATACACAAACACGATCTGCAAGACTTCTCTTTTCTGTTTTCACAATTCCGCATTCAGAAAAGAAAACTTATTCGTGTACACTCACGAGAACTGTAGAAAGTAAAAGCCTGGTTTTGTAGTTCTCGTCCTTGCCGTTTTGGCCTTTCAAAAATGACAACAACACGGCTTTGTGACATTTTTTAAGAATTGTGGGGGAAACAGGAAAATAACGAGCGAGAGCCGTGGAGAAATTCAAAAAAAAGTCCGGGGTAAACTGCTCAGCCGTTTGCTTCCCAAAACCTTGAGTTTTTTTCTTTCTTTTCACTTTCTCGTTATCTTTTGGAAAGTGCGCGACGGCGGCGGCGGCTATTCCCTGCCTCCAGCGGCTATTGTCCTGTACTCTCCAAAATGCATTGAACGAGATATACATACCCACTGGTCTGCTCCGAGGTCTTCAATGACACAGAAGGAACTCCCCCCATTTCCACATCGCCATGTCCCATACTCAAACAGAACTGGCCAGTGCTGAACCTGCTCTCAAAACAACACTGGCATCTTTTGATACCGCCCCATGCGCTTCTGGTGCCTCTGGTGCCTTTGCTGCTGTCCGACACCGCGTCGACAGCGTCCACTGCCTCGACCCGTCTTTTACTGCTATTGAAGAGCCCTACCCGGAAGGCGGGAAAACCGCGTGGCGCGTAGTCCTGGCCTGCTTCCTCGGGCTCTTCGCCACAACCGGAACCATCAACTCCATCGGCGCCGTCCAAGCCTACATCTCCACGCACCAGCTCGCCGCCCTGTCCGAGTCACAAGTCGCATGGGTGTTCTCCATCATGGTCTTCCTCAGCTACGTGCTCACAGGCGTGTCCGGGCCGCTGTTCGACGCCTACGGCCCGGCAGTGCTGGGAACCGCCGGTTCGCTGCTGTTCGTGCTGGGCATCATGGCAGCCAGCGTCGCGACTCGGTATATTCATTTCGTGCTTAGTCTCGGCGTGTGCTCCGGGACCGGCCTCGGACTCGTGCTCAGCCCGCTGTTCACGGTCATTGGGCACTGGTTCGATCTCAAACGCGCAACTGCAACAGGCACTGCGACAATCGGTGCCAGTCTGGGCGGCGTGGTGTATCCAATCATGCTCCGCCGCTTTTACAATACTATCGGGTTTGGCTGGGCGGTCAGGATCATGGGGTTCATCTGCTTGACCTGTTTGACTGCTTCTATCCCGCTTATGAAGACCCGCATCGAGCGTAAACCGTTCGAGCTCAGCGTGCGTAGCTTTGTAGATATCAGTTCTCTTGCCGATAAACGGTTCCTGTGGCTTATTATCGCTAATTTTCTTGTCGAGCTTCCTATCGTCATTGGCCTGACCTATTTGGCGGCATACGCGCTAGCACACGACATTTCGCAGACTCTGGCGTACACTTTGCTCACGGTGCTCAGTGCCACAGGGGTTCTAGGCCGGTACTTCACCGGGCTCATGGCAGACCGGTTCGGCCGGTTCAACACCATAATCGTGCTTTCCGCGTTTGCCGCAGTAACTGTCCTGCTTATCTGGCTTCCCTTTGGCCACTCGCCTGTCGGCATCACTGTGTTTGCTGCGCTGCACGGGTACTCCAACGGCGCCATTTTCTCGCTGGCGCCGGTGTGCTGTAGTCAAATTTGTCGGACTGAGCAGTACGGCAAGCGGTATGGGACAATGTTTTTCTTTGCGGCGTTTGGGATTTTGTTAGGGGTTCCTGTGTCTGGAGCGTTGATCCGGGATGGTGGAAGGAACTATACGTACTTGGTGGTGTTTACAGGGTTGTTGTATGTTGCTGCTACTGTCTCGTTTGTTGTGTCAAGATACTATAATGTAGGACTCAGGTGGTGCAAGGTGTAAGCAGGAGCTGATCATAGTTTTATTCAATTTTATTTTTAAAAAAGCATGAACGAAACCAGGATGCAAATATAACATATTATTCTAACTATGTTCAGGTATTTGTATTTCACTGTAATGATTAATCAACAAATTGAAATCAAAAGTTCCTTGAATTTTATAGTTGAAACGCATTATTTAATGACCAAGTTTAGCAAGACCAAATACAACACACCGGAGTCCCGATTTCAATGAAGCAATGATATTGAAAATGAGATATGTTCTTGCATCATGTTCATGACTTGTAGTACTTTGTAATTCTTTATTGGTTACATCTCAAACAGTCTATAGGAGATCAAAAATACGCACTAACAATGCGTTAGGTTCAGCCAAGTTGTAGGTTTAGTAATTCAAGTCTAATCGTTCCACTTGTGCAACTCAATACACTTCACCAACTCTGCTTGGTGACTCTGTTACGAATGCGTGGAAATAAATGATCGTGTTTGGTGTAAACACTTGCCTGTTTGGGAGTTTGTAAACCACAATTTGACAAATCAAAATTCAATGTTTAAAGTCTATTGAAACTTGAAATAATCATCATTACTTACATCCATCTACCAAGTGTAGAGTGTACTTAAGACACAGTTGGAAACTTTTTATATGCAACTAATTGCTACGGCTAAAAATTAATGATTTTAAACAACGAAAGGACAGTGACATACATTGGGACATTTGCACAGTTTATTGAAAAACTTGTTCAATCCAAATATTGATTTTATAGCAAATGGAAAAACCAGTGATAGAAGAAAAAGACAGTAATCAGAATTATACCAGATTTAAAGAAGAACGGCCAGTCCAGCAGCCACGGCAATAGCACCAGCAACAGAGTACTGGGCACCTCCATTGACCTGAGGGATCTCAGTAGGCTGGGGTTCAGGCTTGGTCATGGTCGCTGTACAAACAGTGTTGTTTTCGGGTTTGGTGGTGGGATAAGTGGGTTTAGGACTAGGAGTTGAGAAAAGTTCAGAACTGGATGAAGATGTGGATTCAGAACTAGGCTTGGAGCTGGAAACAGGCTTAGGCTGAGGTTTTGTCTCGGACGTGACTTGAGGCTGAGAAGCAGATTCAGACGTAGCTTGGAAATGAGACACCACATCCGAAGTAACTTGAGATAGAGCACCAGGTTTGGCACCAGTAGGCACAGTAGAAAAGCCACAAGTCCCCAGCGCACCCGTCAGGTACTTCCCGTAGTACTCCCACAACTGCCACCCGCAATCCAGACAGGCAGGAGCGCCCTGCGCAAACGCAGATCCGGGCGAGCAAAGACACTGCTTGTCGCCTGGAGCACAGTCCTTGGCGGCAAGAATCAGGTTGCCGCAGTGCTCGTGGCATTCGTAAGAAGCTTCTGGCAGCTGCGCGAGGGCCTCTGGGAATGCAAACGCGTTGACAGATGCTGCGAGGAGAATGGCGGCGGAAATGTAGGATTTGGTGTGCATTATGAGGAAATGTTGAGACGGGTTTTGACGTTTAGTTCAGATAGATGAAGCTGAAAGTTATAGAAAAAAGTCAATTGGTTGTGTCTTTTATAGAGATATTTATACTCTTATTTGTATAAGTACTTTGGGCTAAGATGATGTTGGATATGTAATTTTTGTATTGTTTCACGGTTAACTTATCCGTTAATGAAGTACTCAACGGTGAAGCTTGAAGATACAACCACTTCCTTTCTATTGTGTTTTTCCTGGTTTTTCAACAGTGTCAAATCAAAACAACAATTTGATACAACAGCATATCCTAATCAGAGACTCATCGAGATCTAGCATCTTCATTACTATGAGACGGTGAACAGTTCATCAACCAATCAGACGGAACCAGCCAAACGGGATATTGAATTCTTATTTCCCATACATTTCTGCTAGATTCAAAAATGGGCTGACGGGATCTACTTTGAATACCGCGCAACATTGCAGTTGCCGCTGGTTTTCAATCTTGTAAATGCACTTACAATTCTAGAGATATTATATGCAAGGTCCCTCAAGACATGTACACAACAATGAAAAATAAACAATCAGCATTCAAAACCTTCAAATACTTCTTTGCACTTTCAAAGAAACCATGGCTAGTATCCTATTGTTTTTCCAGCGTGAGTTGTTTTCATGTATCGTAGAAATAGTACAATGAATCGGAGCTTCAAAGTCACTCAATCCCTAGTCAACTGGTATATTTCACGGGTCTGAAGATGCATAGATGCACATTGGATCTTCACTGCCCTTGTATGTATAGAGCCGTGTATGTGAATTTGTATTTCTCCCAACCGTTATTGCCTCAACCAAATGGTGTACATCTCTCACAAGGAAACAGGTTGAAAAATTAACGAAAAAAATGCGTAGATCATAGCAAACTCCCTACCAAGTCAAATTCGAATCAGCGTCCTTTATTCACTTTAGCCTCTCTTTTCATTATTTCAAGCATGTAAATTCAATTCATGCTTTCGATTGAGAGGCATTTCTGAATCGGGCAGCGTTCATTCACCTTTATTGTATCAAATATATAACACATAAATCTCAATCACGCTTTAAAAAACCCTCTTAAGTATTGTATATTGAAATAATTATATTTAACAACTGACAAAGAACGTTCTGCAACCTACATGTGTATTCTGACTGGTTGTATGTCAAGTTGAAAAAAAATATTTGAAAAATCAAAAAAGTATGATCCAGCCGAGGTTCGAACTCGGGACCTCTTCGGTACATGTTCATTGTAATGTGAACGAAGTGTGATAAACCGCTACACCACTAGACCAAAATTTTGATTTTTTGTGCGCGATAGCTTACATAATTGCCTGACAAAATTATAATCATAAACGAAACAAAACGCATAATCAAAGCCATTTGAATCTGGCTATGACACATGATTTGATATTATGATTTTAGCCTACTTTTTGATTTCTGGAAAAATAGAGATGATTGAATCATCACTTTCTCTTTTGATAGATCTGCTCTGAAATATAATCTTTTTGGCTCTATAAGCTGATATTATAGACTATAATATTAATTTTGTGTTTCATAAGCTTCTATGAATATAATTTGGTTATTGCTTCTATATAAGCCTATCAAACTTTGATATTCAATAATATGCTATCAAAAACATCAATTTGATATAACTAATAGCCAACTATATATATTTAGGATTCATATTCACCTTTGGTATCATGTTTTTGACCCTCATTACTGTTACCTTTGCTTTGAGCATCCTTCTTATCATCCTTGGGTAAAAACTTGTCGTCATAGATTTGAATATAGGCATCAAGCTGAGAAGTGTTTGCACGGTACTGTTGAGCGGCGGCGGAAAAAGTCTTGAGAGCAGTAGACAAAGCGTAACGCATAGAGTTTTCCCCCATGTCTTCAACGGTTCCAACGGTTTGAACCAAAAAGCTGCCCAAAGAGTTGGTGACGGTTTTGACAAAAGGGCCGGTGATGAAATCACCAACGTAGTCGGAGTAGCCATCAGTGAAAACAGACATTTCATCAGTTAGAGTCTTTGCAGCGCCGACCATCTCGTTCAAAAATCCGGGAATGAAAGTACCCAACTGCTTTACGTGTGTTCTAGCATCATGTTCATCAAGAGCTTGAATGGTTTGCGCAACGGTTCTTTGTCTGGAAGCGAAAGCCTTGGCAGCACTTTTTAGTTTGTCTGGAGCAGCAGAGGAGTCAATAGCCATAACTGCGGGAGCTTTCATCAGTCCCATAAATGCTGGAACAGCAGGTACCAATAGTTTACCAGGAGCAGGTTTGGAGTGATCATTTTCGTTAGCAGAAGCAACATGACTGTACTCGTCATTCACATTGTCATTGGGGTATGGCGATGCTGCCACTAAAGATGCCACGAAAAAAGCAGAAATAACTTTAGCATTAACCATATTGTATATTTTCAAGTAAACTCGGAATCTAAGTGACGAGAAAAAGACAAGAAGTGTCCCGTTTCACAGGACTTGTGCAAGTTAAATACTATTTACATCACGTATGGTTGTTTGATCTCGGCCGATTCTCGAAGCTTGTGTATAGTCAATGCTGATTTTATACATATTGATTTAATCATGATAAAACATTAAATTCAATTAACTTGAAATTCACAAGTTGATGCGTCGTTTTCTCAATCTACAAACGTAAGGATTTGGATCATTGTAGGAATCTAAGCTCAGCTGCAGAATAAATTGGATAAAGCTGTCAAATATCTCCTACTACATGATTTTCAACCTCTTTTACTATGTGTGAAAACATGTCTGCGGGAACTCGGTATCGCTAATTGGCTGTTCATTTTAGAAACTATTATTGAACACCAATAACCGATTTATTGATCATCAAAAAACCTTGACAAGTTTTATATGAGTTATTTGCTCGTCCCCTTTACAAGCATTTGCATAGAAATTCATTGTAAATGAAATTTGTAAGTGCTTAATTTGAATCAAGCTTTTAGTGATATGCGTTTGGGAATTTCAATGCTGGAATCGGCATTTAATCGAAAAGGTCGGCGTGCTTCAATTCTATATTATATTTTCCCAGGCGAGACGCACTCTATTGCCATTTAGGGTCTACAAACGCGCGATTGGATATCTGGTATTCTTTTCAAATGTCATCTAGTTTTAAGTTCTGTGTTGAAGAAATGCAATTACAAGTCGTGTGTAATGTGTACTTTACTTAAGTATCGAGATCTTTTCAATAGGTCTGTTAAGAGTGTTCTCAGCCTCCTTCCGTATTCACCATTCTCATCTTACCGTTATCTCTCTCGGATCTTTCTACTTTTTATCCAAGATATTTCCAGTTTGAAATTTTTATTTCTTCTGCTGCTCAACATTCTACAAGTGTTTTTGTTTCATAAATTTCAAAGAAATTTGTACAGTAAATTATTCTAATCAAAAAAACTATCAACTATTCCACATATCACTTTTTAAATTGCCGGTTCATAGAGCTCGCCTTACTTTTGAATATTATCTTTGTCTTTCAACTACACAACTTATACTTCTTCTACTGAAATGCTATTTCACAAATAATACTAGACTTGAGCTTATTGAGCACAATCTTTTCTCTCTCCTTTTCAACACCATTCCTTCTCTGACTTCGAATGGCATCGCATTGATTTCTTTTGAGAGTTTTTAGATAGAACGGATATTACATAATCATCAATATTTTGAACATTTTGGTAGTTCAAATTCGTTTCAATTTCTATGAAAGCTGTCAAATATTAAACATTGTCAATTTAATTCAACTGTTCAAGTCGAATGCTGGCCTCAAATACAATGTGAAAATACTTGTAACTTGTGCTTTGTAACCTTACACTTGTACTCTCACCCTTACCCCATCTCGATAACTGATTGACATCCGGGTCAGGGACCGATTACGGGTCCAACAAAAGCATCAAGTCTCTATCGTCATGTAGCCCCTCTCTAAAACCTCCGTCGATAAGAAGTGCCAATACCGCTATTTTGTCCATTTCAGTCGATGGCCTTTGATTGTTTTTGTTGTTGAAAAAGCGTGCTTAGGCGATAACAATAATACAGTTCTCGCTCTGGATTACTCGTTCCAATTTCAAAGGACTCCAAAGGACTCCAAAGGACTCGAAGGGCTGAAGACCCAGGCAAAGCCCAAACGCCAAACTCGGTCTCTTTTTCAATCTAACAAGCCTCGTATGGGGAAAATGAAAAATTGGGCGGTGATCTTCAAAGATGAGAGAACGCGAGATCGCTGCTGGCGGCACGCAAACGTAAACGGTCGGCGCGAACAATTGCCATTACTCATGAAACTCTTGGAAGACGCAAGCATGATTCTACCGACCTTTTCCTGCTTTAAATACTCCTCGATATTTTGTTTGATATTCAAACATTGTTTTTTTCTTTCCTACTATTTTCTTTAGCATTCATTTGATTCAATTCTGGTTAAAACTTGTACAATTTCAACACTTACAATGACGGAAATCAATTTCTTCAAAGGCCATCCCACAAACAATCTGCTTCCGGTTAAGGAGATTCTACAAGCAACGCAATCTCTGCTAACAAGAGACCGTCCTTCAGATGATAATGAAGATGACAGACATCCATTGACATATGGGTCTGATCCGGGATCTAAGCACGTTCGGGAAGTAATTGCCAAGTGGAGCAACAAGGCGCACGGAGAAGAAAAGTATGGCCAGGTTGATCCGGACAGTATCAATTTGACAAACGGAGCCAGTTACGGAGCGGCAAATGCTCTCTTGCGATGTGCCGACGCTCATTCATACACCAAACGAGTTTTTATAGTTAGCCCGACTTATTTTCTGATTAGCGACGTATTCACTGATGCAGGATTCCACGACATGATCTCAGCTGTCAAAGAAGATCCAGAAACCGGACTAGACTTTGAATCGTTGGAAAGAGAACTGATTGAGTACTCCAAGGATGCACCCGTTGGAGTTGAAACCAATGACAAAAAGATCTACAGATTTATCATGTACCTTGTCCCTACATACTCGAATCCTTCGGCATCGACAATGTCTCTTGAACATCGAATCAAGCTTATTGACCTCGCTCGTAAATACGATATGCTCCTTCTCTGCGACGATGTGTACGATCTTTTACAATTTAACTCTCCCAAACCAATTCCTCCACGACTTGTCACGCTTGATCGCCAAACTTGCACATCTGCCTACGGAAACACTCTTTCCAATCTTACCTTTTCCAAGCTTGTGGGCCCGGGTCTACGTGTTGGATGGCAAGAATCAGCAACTACTAAACTAGCCGTAAGCCTATCTCAAGCGGGCGCTGTCAAGTCTGGCGGAACCCCGGCCCATCTCAACACCATGATTGTCGGCGAGCTCATTGAACTTGGTCTCATGGAGCCCATTCTTGGACTGCTAAGCCGCGTATACGGTGAGCGCGCCCTGGTGTTTAAAAACGCTTGCGAGAAATACCTACCAGAGGGAACAAAAGTTTACGGTGGTGATGGAGGTTACTTTTTCTGGGTAGTGACCCCTGCTAACATTGATGCTGCTCAAGTTGCAGCTGAGTGTAAAAAGCGTGGAGTAATTCTTGCAAATGGCAGCAATTTTGAGGTTTTGAATAATTCTTTGGGTTGGGGTGCACAATGCCAGCGTCTTTCCATTTCATTCCTTAGTGGTGAGGACATTAACCGAGGTGTTGAGATCTGGGGCCAGGTCTGCAAAGAGCTGGCCAAGTAGCTATAGAGTTTAGGACCGTAATGCTACTTAAATTATAATGTAATTTTTGTATGGATCTTAACAGGGTCCAAAGACACATGATCGCTTCACATTAAAATGTGCTAAAACCGCAGATTAAACTTTGAGATCACATCAACAAAAGATCATCTTCTCGTATAGACTTAATGGCATGAGCATGAAAGTTGAAACTGACTTTGTGTTTATATTCAAGTATATGGTAAAAATCTGTGTACAATCTTTGATTGAACATCATATATAACAAAGCTTTCATTTCTCTATCAAATTTTGTAAATTTATGCGCAAGTCGTGCGGAAAAATAAATAAAGGTCGTGAGTTTGTTCAAAAAAAAAAAAATGAAAAACCAACAAATTGCAACAAGAATCAATAAATTCTTGCTGGTTCGAACAAACATATATTACAGTTGCAATTGTTTGAATCATACTTTGGAACATAAAACGAATCAACTCGTTTCTGATATGGCTGCTGTTTTTTCTGATTCTGGATGCGTGAGGCTATAGTGTCTATACCCGGGAGGATGGTGGGTGACTGGCTCATGTGTGGTGTGTACCTTGGGGTAGCAATAGCAGGGTTGGGCGAAACCGGTGACAACGGGTACCGGCTAGTCCGCTCGACAGCAAACTGATCGTAAAAGTCTTTAAACATCTGCCAGTTGTGATAGTCGCCAGCAGTTACAGGCAGCAGTGACCATTTCATGGCACGTAGCCAGTTTTGTTCCAACGCGCATAACTCATTTACAGGTATTTGCGAAGCCTCGCTCCAAGATGCATTTGTGAATGTGTTGTCATCGTAGAACTTGTTGGCCAGCATCATGGCTCCTACTAAGCCCTTGTATGTGAAGTGAATCTGCGAAGTGTCATCAGGAAAGTCACCCACGAACCAACGATTGAAAAGATAGAGAAGCGCTAGCAATACAGTGGACTTTGGCAAACGGGTAGCGTTCAGGACGTGAGCAGTGAAGGTCGCAAACTCTCTGGAAAATCTCGGTGCCGGTCGCATAGCATCTGGGCACATGAGAGTAATCACAACATGAGACACATAGTCGGCCATAATCATTGTATCGTAGTCGATAGAACTAGTGACGCCGCCACTTGTGACAGAAGGTACTACGCAAGCGGGTCTGGTGTTGGAACGCATCATCGAAGCTGTAACCAAAGGCGATAGCGAAGGTAGTTCACGACCTGCTGAAGACCGAATACACGAGTACTGCGCTCCGTATCTTGAGGCTTGCGAAGCATATTCTGTAGTCTGATACGGCGGAGTCGACAAGTAAGAGGTGGACATCGTGACGAAACGACTTAGTGAAAAGCCCGTCCTATCAAAGCTGTCTATCTGGAATTCACGTTGTTATTGAAGCACAGAACCCGCAGTGCTATGTGGCCCAGGAACAACTGTGAAAAATAAATGGTTGTTACAAGGAAACTGAAAGTGAAGCGGAGGAATGACGCAGGGACGGTTTGCAACGAGTGAGACGACAAGCGAGACGACTGAGTGAAACTGGAGAGAGGTTAGAAGATGGTGACAGCAGCAAAGAAAATGGAAAAAAGAGATTATAATGTCCGAAAGGTCTTTTTATATACAAGTTTACCACACATGAAGCGGTCGGCTATGATTTTGACCACGCTTTTAGCGTTATGATTGATCACGTGGTGTGGATATGATAGCCACTGCTTGTCTTGCTGCTGCTTTCACTACGACGAGTGTAATTACGCTTTGCATCGCATGTTGTGTCAAGGCTACTATGAAGACAGTTGTATATTGAGGATGGAGGTTACGCAAGTAGAAATTGGCCGAGTGACTGAAGGGTGGCATGAAACTATTGAAAAGGTTTCTGCTACTCAGCGCTTAAAAGCGGTTACAAGACTGGCTGTTGAGACTGTTCAATTTGAATTCTAAAACCACTTTGAGAAGACATGTACACACACTTTTGACAGTTGAAACCCTGATAGTTGTAGGGGTCCCTTTGCGAGGAAAGTTGCTGGTTGGCATCTCGTATGGCTGAGGCCACCCATCACCGTGTAGATTTCGTGTGTGATTGCCCGATGTTTGAGAACGAATGCATATCTTGGGTTTTCAGGAGGTTGTCTTCTTTGCAAGTACTGTAATACACGTAGCAAGTACCCCAATAGCGTTCAAAGGTTAACTTAACTTGCACCATCGCTATTCAGGAAACTCCTTTTTTTCTGTGCTTCTTGGTTCGGAAGCTGCGTGGCTGCGCTAGCCGCTCAACAGAAGGATGAGTCGGACCCAGCTTTGTACTCACGCCAAACCAGCGTTTCCATTGATTGAACGATGCCTCTTTGGTGATACTGCCAGGACGCAAAAGAGCTCGCAACAATATGGCCACATTGTGCTTCTTGATAAATTAGCTGACGCCAAACAGATTCTATTTAATTACTGCTTATTCTGGTGGATATCTGGGTAGCATGAAACTCTCAATCCAACTCGGAATATGCCTTACAACGACTTGGAGGGACAGCTGTACAACCTTTATCCACCCATATTCCGCTCAACTGCTGAAAAGCTCTTCATCTTGATGATAAAAGATGACGACTTCAAGTCCATCGGTTGCCAATAGTCCGCGTTTCAAACTGCACTATACTCTAAAATAGACGACTGGTGTAGCATAAAGTGCAAAGGTTTGCGTAATCTTCCAAGTGGAAAACTAAACCCAAACGTATAATTGCCAGCTTTGCTAACAGGCCACAGCCTTAACTGGGCAATGCAACTTGCAATATCTTTGAAGATGTACACAACAGTAACAACTTTGAAATACTTTTGTCATCTCACCGCAAATTATCTAAATGGAATGAACAAACCATCTACATTCTTCTATGCACTGACAGAAGTGAAATTTCATAACAATGTATTTCTAATATCACTGTTCGTAGAGAGTTCATTACAAATATAAAGACGGGTTACACAAATTGTTAAATTCATTATTCGTTTCTTACTCTTGATGGCGGACCAAGCACCTTCCTCCGCGGCGACATGATTTCACGAGCTTTGTCAAGGCTGTCTAGATCAGAGACTGCGGCATGGTTGACCTGTGGAATCAATGGGGTGTTTACAAGTGACATTCGCGAATTTCCGGTGCTTTTCCGTCGTAAGTCGCCTCGCACTCCAAAATGACTGATTTTACGCTCAGGAACATTTTCTCTGCTAGTTATAGGATGACTGAGAGGCGTACTGGACATGGGAAATGCATTCTCCATATTAATAGGAGGTGTAACAGATGTCGAGAATGTCGAGAATGTAGATAACTGTGGAGGCGTAGGTAATAATTCGGTTTCTTTAGATATGGGTGAATCTGACTTCAGCGGTGTCGTCGGAGATCCCATTGAAATGTCGCTATCATTTTCCCATCGCACACGTTTCGCAGCTCGAAGCTGTTTTCGCACTGGTGATCTTACTGTTGTGACATTCTTGCGCGCAGGCCTCCGCACCATGTTCTTTGCTGTTCCCGAGACCCCCATCAATGACAGGCGCTTGGCAGCTGATGCAACAGCTCTATTTGAATTCCCTTGTGATAACGAGGATGCTAGAGGCTTTTTAGTTTGTGCGTTGTCATTGTTCATATTAATAGAAAGCTTTCTTTTGAGCCCAAGACTACTGCCATGATTGAAACCGTTTCCGCTGTTAACCTCTTGATTACCCAGACTAATGACCTTGTCGATCAAGAGCATCAGTTCTTGCGAAAATTCATCTGGATCATTTATCGAACTGATGCTCCCGTAAAATGCTTCAGTAAATGGTCGGAGTAACGCCACGGATCGAAAAGTATCTGATTCTTGTGATTTCCATAACTGCTCTGAATATCGTAATCGTAAAGCGTCGGCGTGTGCTTTGAACGCCATTTTGTGAAATTCCCTGATTCCTGGAGTATCTTCAATATTGCGGCTTAAAATCGAAATACTAGATTCAAGCGTTTTTTGATGGTTCATTACGTATTTCTCTAATAGCATCCGCTCATGTTTCAACCGTTCGACAGCCTGGTTGATACCCGCCATTAGTTGCTCAGACTCTGGATGAGACAAAAGCAAATTCTCAATTTGATGTAGTTGATCCATGAGGCTTTTGATAACAGTTGTACTTTTATCGGGTACTTCGTTAACTACCTTGTTGTACGATGCCTCAAGATGTTCTACAGCATCATGTAAAATTCTCAAGCATTTATTATTTGCATTTTCAGATTGCGCCAACGCCATCGAGATAGCTTTGTTTTCCCGCCGACGTAGATCTTCTATTTCGGCACGCTGTTCTTTTATCATCTTCAGATACGAGCCGACGTGACGATTGAGACTGTGTTCATTGCGGGTGATTTTTGTTTTGATTTTCTTTGCCCGATCTGCGTATTTTAGCGTATTTAGAGTCTCGTCGTAATGACGACTAGACGGACTAACACAGACAATCATGACAGTTTTACAGTTCCCACCAAGTGAAAATTTCAGCAACCGTGTTAGCTTGGAGTCGCGATAGGGAACGTGATTTCGACGTTTTGGATCGCACAATGCATTAATACAATTGCCCAGAGCGAGAAGCGATTTGTTGATGTTGGCTCCTTCAAACAGTCTATCTCCTCTATTCTTGGTCGCCGATGCACGCTCGCTTCCTGCCAGATCAATGATTGATAACGTTGCAAAAGTCTGTGATTCGGATAATGATGCAGACCGACCTTTCTGAACAACATTGATTTGTAGAACGGCATGTGATCTTGAAGATGTCGCATTTGCTTCAGTGGGTGAAACTGTTCGATTTTTGTTGCCGCAGAGAATCATATCCATGACTTGCTCTACATTTTCCGGTCTGTGGGTGCTAAGGTTTGATACCGTGATTTTTTGGTCGGAATCTTCTCGTAGACTTAATGACTTGTTGCTGGGTTCAAGCAAGTCTTTGATCGTTTCATTGTAGATTTCGAGATACGATAGTGTTGTTTCTATTTGCTTTTCGTTCTGGAGGTCATCTATCCTCTCAAAAAGCTTTTCCATAGTTAGGAAAATAATCCCCGGTGCTTGTGGAGTTCCGCTAATTGTGTGAGTTTTACCACATCCTGTCGCGCCGTAAGCAAACACCGTAGCATGATAGCCGTCTAACACAGAATCCAGCAACGGCCTCGTAGTATTGTTGAATACCTCCTCCTGACCTGCGTTTTCGTCAAACAGTCGATCAAACACAAATCGGTGTTCTCTAATGCGCCCGCTCCCCGAGTTTCGTTTGATCGCAGCTAGAGGATCTGTCATAACTGGTGGATTGAAAATAAGCATTTTATCGTCGACTACGTTCAGCACCTTTCGGATCCCCGCATTAGCACCCATTCTTGAGATCCCGCTCTGAGCCGCCAGACTTCCGTTCCCCATGAAGAGCGGTTCTTCCGTTTCATGTTGCAAGTTTGTCAGCTCATTCTCCGTGAAAGGTCTAACGCGAACAGTAACTGAAATTGATGATTCTTTTGCTGTACTCATCAGATAAGCACAATTTCAGTAAAGCGATAAGTCACAGTTTGCCCGCAATGATATAAGTGTTGTGCAAATATGTACTGGAGGAAAAGTGTTTTTTTTTAACAAAAAAGCTGATTGTGATCTCTGTGTCTTGGTCTATTGGGAACAAAAATGTGTGTATATGAGCGTGTGTTTGGTATGAAGAAATGTTTGTTTATGCCTCGTTTTAGGATTTAAAGTGTGGGTTTCCATGGCAACTTAAAGGCAAATGTAGGATATTTCAAGTGCTATATACTATATCCATGCACGGCTGTGCGTTTTCCAAATGACAATTTGTGGTAGAATCAAGACAGTTTTCTAGCAAGAAAACACTGCCGGATAGGTCAGTTTGTAGATGTGTGCTGTCTGAATAACCTAAACGTTTGGATCAAAAAGTGGGCAGCAATAAGTACTGTTATGCAATTTATTCGTGAACTTTGGACAAAAAAAATATACCATAGTGAACTTGTTCTTTGAGCAATTCAACCGTTTTGGGGTTTTGTCATTGCAATTTGTCTAAAGTTGTAATAAAAATCAAGCGCGATACCCAAGTTGGGTTTTGATGAGATTTTACAACTGAAATACGATAATATACAGCCGAATTGATAGCCAAACAAAGCAAAAAGTTTTGGATATTATACATTCAGCTCAGGACCTCCAAGCAACTAAACTGAATATTAGCAACGATAGGAATAATTTGAATATAGTCAGTTTAACTAGTCAAGACGTGTATAACAAACATAAGGTAAACTACATCTATGACCGCTATTACATTTCAGCTATAGTTTAGATGTGTAATAAACATAACGTAGACTATATTCATTCATGTTCTTGATCCAGATGTCCATGCTTGGAATTGTCACTCATTTCATTTTAGTTTTTGCTTTAAATGGTAGATGTTACATTTGTCAAAGTGTTAAGAGAAACTACAACAGTCTCATAGTGAGCACACTGCTCACTGTCAATGTCAGAAATCTGACAAACTGTTTTGATAAGATGTATCATTATGACAAAGCAGGAGGCGCGGTATTGTTGCGAATGAACTCATCCATCGCTCTAAAACTAAAGCTATAATATTCTATAAAAATCCTTTTTCGGGATGAATCAGATTTTAATTTGATAAATCTCATTCAACGTGGTGTAAAGACTCCACAGTTAACTCTTTATCATGCATAATTAACTTAATCGGATTATTTTTATATGGAATATTGTTTTGATCCTGAACTAGTACCAATGAATGTCTTCATGAATTCCTTTCAATTTCGAATTTTAAAAATAGCGGATTTAGCTCAGTTGGGAGAGCGCCAGACTGAAGTTGAAAATCAGTCTTGTAATCTGGAGGTCCTGTGTTCGATCCACAGAATTCGCAGCTTTTTTGCATGCAATATAAAGTGACGAAAGAGTATACGCTTTGACAAGTACCACGGATAGATTTGTAAAAGAACGATTATGATAGTATTTTTTGTTAAATGTTTTTTATAGTATTTGATAAAATAGTACACTAAGTGCTAATTGAATATTATATTTTCTTGTGTTTTTAATACTATGAAGCTTCTATAGCTTGTTTGGTTTTAAAAGCGATTGCAAGATATAAAGTGAACAATCGTAGCACAGATATTGAAGAAAATTCATCTCTTTGTATATTGATACACACAGGTCTATAGCACTCTTTTGAAATGCTTTGCAATGTTTGTTTTGAGCAGAATAATCACATTTTTCAATCCAGATACTTAGCGGGTCATACTAAAGCTGTCATTCTATTAACTGATTGTATCTTACACAGGATCCGAATCAACATGGATCCCAGACTCAGTTTACATATTATTATAGTCATGATCTGGTAGACTTTAACGTTATTGAAATCTAAATGTTTTCACTCACGTTGAGACAATTGATTGATTGATTTTCATTGGATAAATATATAATGGAGTATAAGGTCAGTCTTTATGTTCGGTATATATTACAATCTGTCATGTTCGCGTTCTTTGTACATTACGTGGCAGTGTAATTTCTAGATACAAGGCCAATAAGCAGAAACGTATCTTATACGCCAATAGGATCATAAGACATATTAGAATTTACTGCAATCTTACACCTGCACTTCCCCCAATCTTTCCTTCGCCATCACCAAACATGCTTTTTTCAAGCTTCTTTCTCTCTTCTTCATCTCTTTTCAATTGTTTTTCTACCCTGCTTTTACCAGGACCCTTTCCATGAAACTGATGTGACAAATGTTTGTATGCTTCTTTTGTCGACAAGACACGACCTGAATCATCACGATACTGGATATTGACCTCTGGTTTGTAGTTGACCAAGTTACCGTTACGAGAATATTCAGGAACGAGCTTAGGTGCTGAAGGTCTTTTGTTGCCTTCTATCACACCATAGCTTTTTAGCAGCTTGAGAGTATTGGCGAGACCTCCTGACACTCTCAGCTCCTCCGGAGCTATTTCTGCAGCCGATAGACCAGACTTCTCAAGTGCTTCTGTTTCCTCAGTTTCTTCGATCACAACAGCGCCATGATCATGGAGTTGTGTCAGTTGCTCCTTCTTCTCCCCCGCTTCATTTTGCGCTTGTTGCTTAATCACGGTCAAAAAGTCTGTCGTAGAACTTATAACCATTCCATTATTGATATTAGGTGCAATTTCCTCATCCTCGTCATTGTTGATTTCTTCTGCTAGCTCTTGTGGTGTTAAAAGCTTTGCTTTCTTCATTTGAGTTTTTTGTGATTTTCTTCTGTTCTCGCTAAGAGATCGCTGAATATCAAAATCATCATCAATTAGTTCAATGTCGTCTTCATCATCCACATACTTTCTTTTAGCTGATACAGCCTTGGCTTTCATCTTTTTCGGCTTTTTGAACTTGGCAGGCTTTGCTTCAACATAATCTCCTCCTAAAACTCCTGTAATATTTCCAGAATCAAAACCTTTCACAATTGCCTGGACGTCGAAATCTATCGAATCTCGGGTTGCATTTCTCTCCTTTTCGCTTTCATGTTCTTTGATTTCTACTTTTTGTAACACTGAAGCTCCGTCCAACGTGAATCCTTGATCTTTGCTGATTTCTTGGTCGCCATCTACGTAGTCATACTTTGAAAGAACTCCACTGCTTACACCCAAATCGTCATCCTGCAAATATTTCCCCTTCTTAGCTTTCAGTTTATCTTTTAAATTTTTCTTTTCGACCAACTCACTTGATTCTAATTCGATCTGTCCATCTTCGTCTAGTACTGATGTGTCTTTTAACGTTAAAATAACATCTCCTACTTGGCCTTGAATATCACTCATATCGTGCGCCACCTTGATTCCTTTCAGATCTTCAGCGCCATACTGCTGTTTAGGTGCTTTTGCTTCGTGCTTTTGGTCTGTTTGAGGAGCGGCACTTTGTTTCTTTTTGAGATTGGCTAGCCACGATTTTGTACTACTGCTTCCGCCGTCGCCCAAAGCACTACCTTTCAATTTTATAGACTCGTTATCATCGTTTTCTTCCTTCTTGACTGTATCTGGCTTCACATCATTACTAGCAACCTTTTCCTGTGTAGAGTTAGAATCACTCGCTGAAACATCCGCAGGAATAGGAATGGGTTTCAAACCAAGGGATATACGAATTTTATTGGTTTCTTCTAACGAAATCTCTTGTTTGCTGGACATTGTTGCAACTGAATGTGTTGTATCGGCAGTAAAAGTTTTCTGGCTGCTATTGCAATAGAAGATTAAGCAACGATTTTCTATTATTAGGGTTAGGTGTTTGCTATTAGAAAGGCAAGCTATTCGCTCTTAATACACCAGACATGCCTTACAATATTACTTAAAGAACAATCATAATTTGTACACTCGCCCTTGATTTATTATTAATTGTTGTGCCAGTCGCTGCATTTTTAATGAGAATTTCATTGATATAACAGTGCTATCATTGTCTCCAAATAATTTTGCCACTACCAGAATCAGACTGTATCATTCTCCAAGAATGGTGATGCTGAAAGTTTTTTGACCAAGGATGGTAGCTTCCAATTCACTTTGGCTAAGCCAAGAACGTATCTGCTAAAACTTGGGTCTATACACTACTAGATTCTAAAATATACGGACACAGAGTCATTGTTAGACGTGACAATCCTGTTAAGATCAACAAAGCGCTTTTTGGGCACGATTGGGTTTCTGATGTTGGTTCTATTGTTGATTATCCACTTATAGTAAATCCAGTCTAGAAGAAGTATCTTCAGGAATGTGATACTATCAATTTTATTTCAATGAAAAAGAATTTGATGGTTTTAATACTTATATTTCTTGTATTTAACTTTTACAGGCCCAAATTACTAGAATGCTTTGATTCTGTCACTTTTGCAGACATTTAAACTCCCCAAAGTACTTTTCAAAGACAACAGCGGAGCGTAGAGAAAAAAACCGTCAATATCAACAAATCTGCTTTCAGAACTAAACAAGTGAGAGCAAAAGCTCAAAAGAAAAAAAATAAGATAAAATAATAAAAAAAATCATATTTCTCTAAAACAAAAACTAAGACCGGGAATATTTGTTAAAATTATCATGTGTTTTTGTATGCAAAATTGTAGACTCATGTTAAGTTACGTATAAAAGGTTTGGCTGAAATTATCTATCCCATCGAGAACGTTTTGCTTTTCTACTGTCAGCTTCTTTTTCAACGCCTTCCTCTTTAAACTCTCTCTTTCGGGACTCTGCACTGATCAAGTCGCTAAGGTCACTTTGAAATTTTTCTGCGACGTCGTCTTCTTGTTCTACCTTTATTTGAGGTTCTGAACTCTCAGATTTACCTTCTGTAGGAATTGCGTAAGTAGTTTGGCTTCCCATAAAACCGCCTGAAGTATTCTTTTGCTCGAGAACGTGGAAAAGCTTTTTACTAGGGTCTTTGCGTAACTCAAACACTGGTTCTTCTTGATTGTTATTCAAAGTAGCATTTGCCGATCCATTTTCAATCTCAATTGTTTCCGATTTTTCTTCATGTTCTTCATCGCCATTTTCATTCTCTTCGTCGACTTCGTCTTTGTCTTCATCTTCATCCTCTTCCTCATCCTCAGATTCTTCCACCAACGCCTGACCCCATCTCTGTTTTTCAATAGGGGCCCCTCTAATAGTCTTCTGACTTGCTTCGTTAATACCGTATAAATCACCATACAGAGGTTTACCGTTATCGTCGAGCGCAGGTTTGCCGTATCCACCCGGTTGAAATCCCCATTGCGCACCTGGAGGAATAGGAGCGTTGAGACCAGGAATCTTCAGGCCAGGATAGCTTGGAGGAGGACCATATCTTTGCATGTTCAACAACCAAGGAGGCGGTGCATTGGGTGGAATATTTAAAGCTTCTGATAAAGCTTTGGATAACTTTCCAGCCCTGAATCGCGAATAGTCCTTCTCTTCCTCCTTGTTTTCGTAATACACAATACCAAGTTTGTACATCTTAGGCTCTTTTTGAAATTTGAAAAAAGCGTCATGTAGCTTTTGGTAGTCAATATCGAATTTTCCAAGCTTGGGCTGAACTCTGTCCCTAGTCGTTTGTCTCAAAGTTCTTGAATCTTCGTTTTCAATACTGCGCATTTCCATGATACCTGTTGCTTTGATATAATCTGGAAGATCGAACGATGGTTTTTTTACTCCGCGTTTTCCGGATAAATATTCGCTTTTGTTTTGCCAATGATCTGGCACTGGAACAATATTCTTTTGACTTTTGATGTTGACCAACAGTTTAGGATCTGGCGCATCGGCATCATACCATTCAACAAGCTCCGGATGTGCGGCTATTGTCTTTAATTGTGCAAGAGGAATTTTGTTCATCAGCTTTAACTTCTTTTTACTGTATCCGTTCTCGGGCGGATTATCCTTCTTTTCGCTTGCTAAATCCGGATCGTCATCGTGATGTAAAAATGTGTGATTTTCTTCGTTCTCTTCTTCGTTATTCAAAGACTCTTGATCTACACCCTGAAATCTGGAAAAGACATTTTTAAACGCTTGAAATTGATTGTCTTCGAGAATATCATGCACGTCTTCTACAATAATCTCTATTCTTGATTCCGGCTCGCTAGGTACCGATACCACTGGCTCTGTGTTTTTCTCAGATTCCTTAGCTGAAGCGGGCTCATTACTTTGCAGCTTTTTAAGTCTTGCCTGCTCTCTACGCCACTGATTCTTTGATTTTTTCTTGTTATCGGCCATTTTGCGGTGATGTAGAGCGTTAAAATGCGGTTGAGGCAGATGTGCTGAAATAACTGAGATGAATATTTCATCTAAGCTTGGGAAGTTTTGGGGGATGATTCCATGATATTCTCTCGTGACTATATTTACTCGGGAAAAGTAATTAGCCAGAGACTGTGGGCTTTATGGACTCAAATTCAAAGAATATCCTGAACTTTGGCATTGTTTGCTAAAACACACATTTCAATACCACAATGACTAGCTATGAAATTTAACTGACCAAGTCTAAATTTCTACATTGATTGGTATTTGGTGAATCATTTGTATTGTTTGTGATTCTGGGAAACAAAAGTAACATCTGAACTTTGGGTTCTTCATTTTCTCATACCTTTATTTTTCAGTACATGCCCTGGCTAAACAAAAACATTAATCTACTTGGGCAATCAGTCACCCTAGAAGCCTTGCTACTAGTGCTAGTAGTTTCGGTACTACTTGGGTATATTATTCGGAAACTAACGATATTTCTACTATTCAACAGTATTGTTACGGTGGTTTTTGTCGGCGGATGTGTTTCAACAATATTATTTTACAATCCAAAACGTCCAAAAAAACGAAGTCTTAAAGATGTTCTGACGCCGTTGATGATCGAGATATCGGACGAGATTGCTGCTGAAAGCCTACTGGGGTCTGTGAGTAAGTTTCCTGTCTATCCTCAGTCTTTCTTTGTGTCAAAGTCTTTGGATCAGTTGATTGAATATGCAATCAGAGACTTTGTTGTATCTTGGTATCAGAATATTTCTACAAACAATGAATTTCCAGAAAACGTTGATTCCACCATTCGGCTGGCATTGAAGCGACTGATAGAAAAACTTGGTAGAGTGGAATGGTCAGACTTTCTGGTTACTAAGTTGATACCAATAATTACAGACCATTTCAAAAACTTTGTTAATGCTGAAACAGCTGTGAGAGAACGTTCAATGGGACGCGAACTCACAGATCCTCAAGAGTTTCAGTTGGCAGTTGCCAATCAGTATTGTCATGGCCGGATACATCCCGCAATTTCGAAGTACTCTGATTCACGCAAAACCTGGTTGAGAAATGTAGTCGCTACAAAACTAGTTCCCAATATCATGGATTCTGAATCAAAAGTTGTTAGACACCTGGTCAGAGATATTCTAGCTTGTTCAGTAATGCTCTCCGTTACTACAATGTTGTCGGAGCCGGACTATTGGAACAATATGATAGTAAACCTGTTTGGACAGACTTTACAAGATCGACGAAAAGTCGAAAAGCTAATGAAAGCACTCAATGAGCATGCTGTATCCAATGTTAAACTAGGGCCTAAAGCTGATCAAGCTGCATACGATAAGTTCCTGAAAAACATATACAAAACCCAGTCAATTGCTGAAGCTCGCCAAATCCGCTATTACATCTCGGTACAATTACAACGAAACTCGAAAACAAAAGATTCAAATAGCAATCTTGAATATATAAAGCGATTGATGTTTGCAAAGACAGCTACCGAGAAACAAATTGCAAAACTGTGTGGAAACAAAGTCGAATCATCGGTAAGCGGTATGACTACGGATACACGTGAAAATTACACACTGAAAGATATTTTAGGTGATCCTGCCTGTGCCGTTTATTTTATGGAATTCTTGGATCAGAGCAGGAGAACTATGCTTGTGCAATTTTGGCTTACAGTAAACAGTCTGACCGATCCTTTACAGCAGCACGAAGCAGTCACACTGACTGACAATGATCTCAAACAGATGTACACTACTTATTTTTCAGGTGCCATGTCTTATGTGAGTCCTGAAGCTAAGGAGGCTGTAAAGAAGTACTTGTTGAGTGGCGAAAGTTATGAAGAGGCTAAATCTGCTGTTTTGGATACACAGGCTGCAGTGTACAAAGCTATGGAAAGTAAAGACCTGGTGAAATTTAAAAAATCAGATCTATTTCTCAAGTTTTTGGCTTTGAACAGGACCACTTTGAATAGCGAAGAGAAGAGCAATGTTGATGAATTACAATTAGACACTTTAGAGTATCGAGAGCCCTCCGCAGCTGCCATTGAGGCGGCTTTTAATAACATTATGGGAGACACCACTAGCAAGGCAATTACAGATGATAAAAAGGCTAGTCAGGACAGTCTTTTTGGATCTGAGAGCAATTCAGATGACGACCAGGAAGACCAAGCCCCTGTAACAAGCGATACAGAAGAGCTTCATTTAGCCGCTCCTGGAGATTTGAGTTTGACGGAAGCAATAAGCATTTTGACATCAGAAATTGAGGTTTTATATCGTCAAGAAGCAGTCCTTGAACCACTTCTTCGAAAAGCTGAATTAACAAACAATATAGGTAATACGCGGATTTTACGAAAGTCGAAAGGTAGCTTGGAACGAGAAATTCAAAGAAAAGAATTGCAAAGACAGCAGTATATTGTGCAAGAAAGCGATAGTAGTTTGTACAATAGGTCGAACATACAGATAAAGTCATACATGAGCTCATCCGATGGAGGCGGTCACTACATGCTATATATTATTGAAGTCGAAAGATTGGATCCTGAAGGAAATGTATCCGCTGGATGGGTTGTAGCCCGTCGATACAATCAGTTTTTTCAACTTCATAAGCATCTACGGGTTACCTTTCCTCAAGTCCGCAAACTCGATTTCCCCAAAAAGGGTGTGGTGCTAAAATTTCAACACAAGTCATTTGTAGACGCCCGCAAAGTTGCATTGCAGAAGTACCTTAGAGAATTACTGAAAATTCCAGACGTCTGCCGAAGCAAGGCTTTTAGAGTGTTTTTGTCATCAGAGACTTTCTCTGTTGATTCGCTATCTAGCTCGCCAGGTGGCGGCGCGACTTCTGGATCTACTGCAGGGTCAGGAGACGAGGCCGAAGATGAAATAGATATGAGTCAGAGCATCATAATTGACGCTGAAGAACTTGATTCAGCAAGGCCATTTATTCAGCCAATCTGTGATTTGTTTATTCAGCTATTTGGTTTTGACTGTGGAAATAACTGGCTCCGCGGACGAGCAGTAGTATTGGTTGTGCAGCAGCTACTAGGAGGTACTATTGAGAAAAAAATTCGAGAGTATGTTTCCAGTTTCACGAGTGAACAAACGGTTTCGGGAATAATTGAGAAGGTTACAGAGTCGGTCTGGCCAAATGGCGAAATGAGGCCGGCTTCAGTGCCTCGTACCAAATCAGAAAAATTAAAATGTAAACACGATGCTGAAATGATTGTTCACGCATTGATTCGAGACGTTTCTGTAAAGATCGTGGGCAGCTCGAGTTCAAGGTATGCAAGTACCCACGTTTTTAGAATGATACAGAACGAAATGTTGAATGCACACTTGGTATACACATTGCTAGATGTGATTCTTGAAGAAATGTTTGAGTCTCAAAAATGTACGCAGTGACTTAGAGGATAATAATGAATATATCCAAATGAATTATGCCTAATAATGATAACTATATAAAATGAACTGATTATGATGATCTGAGTTTGATCAAAGAGACCAATGTGCAATGATTACCTTGTTGACAAAAGGGGGAAGTAGTTTAGGTGTTGTCATCTCTTCGTCAACTTTTCTGATCTTCTAGGCACTTCAAATCTATCCAAAGATATTAGAGCGTTAATTCAGTTTTTTAATTGACATCTATTTTCTTCATGTTCATTCATCGACTAGTGTTAATAATAATATGTAAGTTGCCAACATCAAATCTACCTTGTTCTTTATTATTAGCGACAAAAATTTTAAAAAGAATAATATGTAGATATCCAGAATCGTAATATTATTATTAATTTGAAGCAAAAAGATGAACCAAGGATCTGTAGTTGAAATACTCTTCTAGCTTTGACTATATACACATCGAGACAATATTTCGGCAGAATTATGTATCAGTGAGTCATTGAAAATAAATTACAGGGCTCGGTATACACACATTTGCCATAACAAGAGCCTCAGAGCGCCTTAATTACCCGTTGGACTCCGTGGGGAGAATAGATAAGCATAGATACACATCAGCCGTACTAACATTGATCCTTTTACCAACTTTGTTGTTGTTTCCGCCAACGAGCTCAAGTACCGTGGATTTCCAGAAAGTCGTAGCAAACAGACCTTGTTCACAACGATCAATCACTAAAGCTTATTGGAAAGTATAAAGCCAAATTAAAAGATTGAAGAGTATCTAGGGTCATTTGCAAAATGTAAGGAATGCTACTCAGGAACTTGAATAGATCTTGGAATTGAAGAGATGGTAGGGGCGGGAACACTAAAAACGCAAACTCAAACTAAACGAATGATACATTTCCAGATATCTGAAAAGTCGCTGGCAATCCAGTTTTATCAAAAGTACGGTAGTTCACAAAGTATTCAAATTTTGTGTACATTCATGTAAACTTTTGTTAAGCTATTGAAATCATTTATCAGCGGTAAAACTACCTGCAATTAGTCCTTGGTATACTTGTATATAGTCCAAGGCACTTTTTTCAAATCGTTTTCATAAAGTGCCATAGAGTATCCGTACCAAGACGCACGATATTTTTTATTATATGGACACCCAAGCAGGTTGGTCAATTCGCGAAGTGGAGTCGTAGAGTCAACTAAAAAGTTTTCAAATGTCAAATTCCGTTCAAAGGACTCTGAAACTTCAAGCTGTGGGTTACTTGCAAAAATCTCCATCCATTTCATATACCACGAGTAGTAAAACGCAGCCTTGTACACGCTGTCACCATACGCTGGAATATAATGCATAATGTCTTTCTCAAATTCCAAATGCAATGCTTGAGGTATGAATTGAACGTTTGTAAGAGCATTGCTGGTATATTCAAGGTGATTCATACAAGATGTTGATTTCTCATTGATCTCATTGGGATTGCTTTCATAGACACTTGATATGTACACTGTTTGATACTGGGATAATAGCTGAGGCATGTTGCAATTCCAAACAAAATCGCTAGGATTGTCGCTGGCGGAATTGAGCTGGTCAGTTAAATTTTCGCAAAACCAAGCATTTAGCTTTGTCATGAGGATACATTCGTATATCTCATCAACATCTTTCAGGCATTTGCATTCATGAATTTTCTCTAGCAAATTGTCCTGAATAGCACAACGAATGTTTCGATTGTCAATAGCATCTAAAAGTGAACATTTCAGCATTTTCAAATATTCGCAATTATTTTCTTCGTCCAAGGCGTCTTTGTCACGTATGTACGGGGCTCTGGATGAAGCTTCGTCGTCTTGGGTAACCACAGAAATTTCAGCTAGATCAATGCTCTTAATATACCTGATGTTTCTAAAGCTAGAGTATAAAATATCGTCAGTGCTAGAAAGCATTGAAAATAAGTCTTTTGCAAGTTTTGTATAGCTGGAACATTTGTCTAGAGCTTCTACACCCTCTTTCATGTACTTGGTAAGTATTCCAATCACAAAATTAGTATCTTTTGAGTCAGCTTTGAATTCAAATCTAAAAAGGTTTGGAAAGGTTTCAGCAAAAATTTCATCTAGCGTTTTTATCAATATTGAATCTTTGTTCTTTGTTTTAACTGCGGTTTTCCACAATATTGCGCTGTATTTTGAATAATATGTTAAACAAGATGTCAATTTGTGTGTAGTTTGAGTCAGTTCTTGTTGAGTATTGGTAGTGGCATTAGAATTGGATGACAAATGGCTTTTATCTACACTGGTCTGATTTTTAACTGTATCATTGGTAGTTGATTTGGTTGTGCTAGTATGACCAGAACTCGATTCGCTCACATTAGATGATTGGTGTTCACTAGAATTTGCAACGTTATTTGCACGGGCTGATGAGTCAGAACTATGTGCTTTGTTTGAAGAGTTGGTTGAGGTACTATTTGAAGAACCAGCTTCATTTTCTCCAACCGGTTTGCAATTGAGAGATGTTCCCGTTGAAGTCATAATATGTGGTTTATTGATTAGCTTTCAATAGAAATGAATCTTAAACAACCGCGACGACTAAATAGTTCCCAAGATGAAAGCAAGAATATAGGCACAACTGAGGCATAACTGCTCATTTATTAGTTAAATAACGAACTTTCAACAAGCAACTTTTTCGACATCTACAGCTATATGTAAATTTTTGCATTCTCATTATAAAGCTTCTCATACAAATCTAGTAGTATATTTGTACGAAGATTTTTATAGTGATCCCAAAAAATGTCGAGACAAAAGTCACACAAAAAACCCTGGGAGATCTGTATAAGAACCTTTAAAATGAGAATGCAAAAATTTACATATACAGCTATACTTCTACTCCTCTGTATTATTTTCCGAAGATCCTCTCCGTAGCATTTGACTTTTAAGTTTGTTCGATAAAATTATGGCACAAGCTATCAGGGAGCTCATTTACCAGGTTCGTTAAACTGTGCGCTCTCAAAAAACAAGGATTGAAGTGTTGTAGCGCTGTGGCTAGTTAGAGAGTTTGTTGTTTATAGAGCGGGTTTGTCAGTAGACAGAGTAAGTACCAACTGAAAGATATTGGCGGATAGAATACTGAACAAGAGTGCTTGAATTAAACTATGTACAGAACAAAATATAAAAGTATAGGAAAGAAACGGAAAACTTACAGAATCTGAAATGATAATCAAGAAATTGGGATGAAGTTCCTGGGAGTGATTATTACCCATGGATGTAACAAAAAATAAATAAGGATTAGTGCAAGTGTGAAACATTAGGGATTAGTTAGAGCTCAAAGAGAGGAGAATGTTGTGATCGAGACTTAACGTATAGAAGTCTCGGCACAACAGTGTGACACCAGTATTGCTTTTAGAACAGAATGCTACTTATTTTGGCAGGATAACTCAATCACCATGGCTACAATAAACTGGTAATACCACTGTCCTGTTCAAGTCAGGGAATTACAAAGCATTGGCAGAACTGATTTTATCCGTATTTTTGAACTAGCATTTTGTTTTGCCAAAATGACACATTTCTCAAAACAATTCATGATAATACTTTTGGGCAAGATACACATTCTGAACACCTTCAGTTACCTGGTTCACTGCTTGCTACAAATCCCAGTGAAGTCGCCATCAACAAGTGAAATTAAAAATTGGATTGGTAATAATTCTTGATCCCGTCAGCCCCGTTTGTCCAAATACGTGTATTGGGGTGAAAGTTGAGCAGCAATGCAGAGACATTTTGTAGTTAAGGTTAGGTTGCCGAATGAGACAGATCTCAACGTCACAGCTTCTAAAGATACATTTTGTAATAGGTTTATGTTTGAAGTCTAATGTCATACTTTGAAGAACAAAAAAATGGAAATAAATGTAAAAGCCCATGATGATAAAAATGGTAGGTAAAGAATGATAAATCCCCATATTCATATGTTCATGGTTAATGATATTTTTAGAACTGGATTCTGATGGTAGTTCGTATCTGAATGTTTTCTTTGATGTTACACAAGAGTTTAAGCTTGAGTAATTTTAGAAAAACCAGTTTGTTTGCGGACAGCGTATATTGCGATCCTGATTTAATAATTCTTCGTTATTTTTAGCAAATTCTAATGCAGCTGAAAACATTTAAAACTTTTTGATCAACCTATCTATCATTATAGAACCATTCATGTGCTGATTGAGTGAAAGAAAAAAATGGACACTGTATGTTATCAATTTTTTTGATTTGTAAGTGATGTGGACAATGCCGAGTATTGAAAGATTTATTTGAATTTGTAATGTGCTGTGGACAATGATGAGTATGGGAAGATTTAGTTGGATTTTGAAAGGTTTTGTGTTGTTTTACTTGATTCAATAGTTTATTATGTTTTTAACAATCAGGATATCAGCTCATTTTTTAGACAATCAAATACATTTTGATCACACCAAGCTTTAGCATTGCATGCTAAAAACAGTTTACAATTCTATGTCTTTCAAAAAAGGCTTTTTCAGCAAGTACTGCTTTCTATGAGCTATCCATGCTTTAATTATAAAGATAACATCGAATGTCCAAATTTTAAGATTGTACCAAGGATCATCGTCTACTGTATTCTTTGCTGGTCGCAAGCACGGTGGGCACTATTTCTGGCGTTGTATGAACAGTATTGCTTTAAAATACCCTTATTAATTCTCAACAATTGGAGTGATGATTTTTGGTAAGTTGCAAGCATCATGAATATTTTTTAGTAGATTCTCTAAATTGACACTCAACACATTTATGGAAGTCGTTCACATTCCATGCTCATCGCTGAATTTAGTCCGAGTAATAGTTTGAAGAGTACATAAGATGAACGACATATGTTATTCGACAACATAATACTACCTGGATCTTTGAAATATAAATTCAGATCGAGTAGTAAAGACAATTAAAACTGTTGGGTTTAAGCAAATACACCTACTCCTGTAACTGTATCGAGTATGTGCTATTGTGATTGGTCAATTACAAGGGACTGCCTATTATAGGTAACCATCGAATACGTACTAATAACAAGAAGATTGTGGAATCAAGACCTGGTAACATAACAATACTTATTCATCTATCCGCTGTTGAGTTGTGCTATGGTGCGTTGATACAAGTCATAATCTGCGTGTTTGTAGATTATCATGAAACAAATACAATAGAATTGCCAGACTGTCAAGCTTGTTGATAGCATTCTCAACAAAAGACGCTACAAGATGTTGATATAGTTTAACAAAACATGTTCCTCGGCAATTCTGAGCGTGGTTCATTGCATCAAGGAAGTAATCAAGAAATCATTATTAATACACTACCAACGAGAATTTAATATTAAATACTCGAAACAGGACTTTTCCGGTTAAACGGATAGCTGTTCTCTCTTCGAGCCACAAAGTTTACTAACTGATTGGCTATTAAGCACGGAAAACAAACAACCATTTAAACTCAACAACTGTTTCTAGCACTTTGTAATGAACAGTTGGCCGTATCTGTGTATACATTCGTTTACTCGAACTGGTGAAAATAAGGAGGTTTTTTTGTTTGGTTGTTTGTTTTTTTTGGTGGGAGATTTTCTGTTGTGTATTTTGGTGAATCATTACCAAGCAGGCATTGGGAGAAATCGCAGCGTTTCTCTGATGTCAGATCCAACAAACCTCCAGTTACCGTCCAAAACTCCGTCCTCTACTACTACTACTACAAACCATGTGCCCGGGGCCAACAGAAAATCTATGAACCAGGGTTGCATACATGGCTTTAGGACAATTGATGATTCATATTGAGTCAACAGAGCTCCTGATCATATCATGTCTTTATTGTTTAGGCTGCTTGTTTTAAAGCCGTAAAGCGTTGACAGGTGGTATAGATTGACGGGCTAGTAAAAACGAGTCAGCCGTGCGGACCCGCGTATTTATGTCTGGATATGCACAGTACCGTACCTGATTGCTTTTAAGGCTTGCGGCGTTAACACGAGCGGTCTTCCTCTTTCAGCGGAATTAAACAGTGGAAATAGACACAAAACTCACTGTTAAACTCCATTGCATCATCATCTATCGCGATTTTACTATGAGAAAAACGCGTAAAAGGTACTGTATCCAGTGCCAGCCATAACAAGAAAACACCCTGGTTGAACGCGACATTACAAATCAAACCATTTACAAAGCAAACCTGTTTCCATTGCTGAACGCGGGAAACGTATCAAAAAACGAAAAAAACGCCAATTTGAAACTGATGTTTTCCACTGCGATAATGTACTCAGATGTACTTCAGTTAGCGCACGTTTTGCGCGATGTCACAGTCATCCGCCCATGGTTTCTTGAGTTTCTAATCCTCGACGGTTGGGTTATCTTGGAGACAACAAAAACATCTGTTGGACTGCTAACCTCCTTCTTGCTGATCTCTCCATCACACTGTTTACTAATGTCGATGATTTCTAATACAACCAACAAGTCCTCTGTACCTCAAGTATATAAGTACTTTAATGCATCCCCTTAAACTCTCTTTATCTCTACACTATTCAACAACATCTTCAACAAAGCAATCATGGATACTATCAAGAACAGTGGCTTAGGCTCAACCATCCGCCTTCTTACTCGAGGCAAGCTCTTCACACACAGAGAATACAAACCTGACTTTGTGGTCCCTGAAAGATACTACAACACCACACCTTCCACCAAATCCCTCTCAATCTGCGCGGAAAGCGGCACCACCGAGTCCTCTGTTGAAAAAGACGAAGAAGACCAATGCTACACCACACCAGTCGACCCGGAAAAGACCTCCGGCTCGCACATCCTGGTAGACTGGTATGGCGATGATGACACAGATAACCCGCAAAACTGGTCGTTTTTCAAAAAGGCATGGATCATGGCATCGATCTCAATTCTCACTACTTTCATTTATATGGGAGCAGCAATGTATACCCCAGGTATCCCGGATATTATGGAGGAGTTCAACTGCTCGGCTAGAAAGGCGACTTTACCACTGACGGTGTTTATCGTCGGTTACGGTATTGGTCCCATGGTTCTGTCGCCGTTGTCTGAGCATGCACCCTTGGGCAGAAACCCTTTATATTTAGTCACTCTGTTACTGTATGTCTTGTTTCAGCTTCCTACTGCCAAATCCACCTCTATCAATGAACTCATTGGCCTCAGATTCTTGTCGGGTATTGTGGCTTCGCCGGCTCTTTCCACTGGCGGTGCTACAATCGGTGATATTTTCCCCATCAACAAGTTGTACCTTGGTTTGCTTCTCTGGGGAGTTTCCGCCTGCTGCGGACCCACGCTCGGACCTTTGCTTGGCGGTATTATTGTGCAGCTCATTGACTGGAGATGGACATTCTGGATCATGGCCATGGTCTCTGCCGGTGTTTTTGTGATTCTGTACGTGCTGCTCCCGGAAACCAACGCTGCGACCATTCTGCACAAACGTGCTGTGAGACTGCGTAAAATCACTGGTAACCAATTCATCATGTCGCCTTATGAAGTCGATCGACTCGAGCACCCCAGATCGTTCAACACTATTTTGATTGAAACTTTCTGGCGACCCATCTACATTGCGTTCCGCGAGCCTATTGTGTTTTTTATGAACCTTTACTGTGCTTTTATCTACATTATCATGAACTCGTGGTTTGAAGCGTTTCCCATTGTGTTTACAGAAATGTACGGATTCAACCAGATTGAAACCGGTCTCACCTACCTGTCTGCTATCGTGGGTGCCTCAATCGGTGGAGTTTTCTATCTGATTGTGTTCAAATACCAAGTCTTTGGCTCTAGAGAAAACCCTCCCATGGAGCGCTTCTTGATTTCTGGCATGTACGGATCAATCTTGATTCCCATTGGTCTGTTTGTGTTTAGTTGGTCCAGCACTCTATCTGCTCATTGGATTGGCCCTGTCATTGGCGCTGCCATCTTTCTCAGCGGTGGAATCATGACGTTCCAAGCCATTTTCAGTTACCTGGGCCGAGCATTCCCTCGTTACCTAGCCAGTGTGTTTGCCGGCAACTGTTTGTTCCGCTCGTGGCTCGCCGGCACGTTCCCGCTCTTTGTCGCTGATCTATTCCACAACCTCAGCGGTGATGGCAAGTTCCCAGTTGGCGCAGGTGGATCTGTTCTCGGTGCAATTGGTATTTTGATGATTCCAATTCCATTCGTGTTTTTCAAGTATGGTGTCAAGATCAGAGGTAGATCCAAGTTTGCCAATTAATTTTTATATATTATATATTTATTAGTGTTTATCGTAAGTAAGTAAGTTTCTAATTCACTGCTCATTATTAGTTTATTTTTGGCGGCGTCTGAAACTGCCATTTGAATCAATTTTATTTTGTTTGCATCAGATCTTTCTTTATGTTCCGCTTTCTTTCAGTTCCTACGCCATCTTGTACGGTGGAGTAACAAGTGCCTGTATTGAATCGGACAATTTTATGCCATGTTCCTTTTCAAAATTGTACTTCGCGTCCCGCTTGTATGTACATTCAAATTGCCACACGCCATAAACGGGATTACATCATGTCTTCAATCGCCTTTTCCGTTTCTTGCAGGTCTCACAGCGCCTGCGCGAACTTTAGCGTCGAGCCCACCACCGTTGCTCATTATAATTATACGCAGATACCATCCGGGCTGCGACCAGAACCCTTCACAAACCACGAAGGTCTCTAAAGACGACGCTTGCAATGATCTTACACTTGTGCACATGTCAGCTTTTCATGTAACACCACGATTCTTGCATACACGATAAATCGATATTGCAATCACGGAAAGATCTTGACCGCGAACGCATCGCCAAAACACAATGAAATTGGATTAATGATTTTGGAGTGCGTGATGACGGCTTGTGAACCATTCACGCCTGAAGATGGGTGGTATTGACTGTAAATTGACTGCCACCATGTTTCTTCCATTAATAGCACTGGTTTGTGGGCCGGCCATTGACATGAATTTGTAGATGTGTGTACACCTACGACTAGCGCCGCACACAGATCTACCATCCGGTTGAGACCCAGCAGCAGATTGACTCTCAAGCTCATTCTTGTTTCTCATTTACTGCACGCGCGCTTTACAGCCACAAATACACAAAGAAACACTTCTGCGGGAAATGGATTTAGCAATCGAGTTCTTGTAACTGCTAAAGAATGAGTACAAAGTCATAAAATCTCTTGCCAGTATCTTCAAATCGTTGTGGCGCTTAAATCACGATTCTGATAGTATTTTCAAGCTGCTCTATCACTAAGCTCAGTCTGCCTCAAGCAATAGGACCTAAGCTTCAAGAACTATGGCTTCGCTACCAACTTACATCTGCGTCAGCAACTACATCGAGCTGCATTCATTGCGCACGTTAACTATGTTTTGCTTTCTGTTGTTCTCTGTTATCAGTTTCCTGGTTTCTCAATTCTGAATCTGACAGTTCTCTGATGCGCAAAAGCGTACTGCTACTGTATGATGTTGATGGCGATGGCGCTTGGGTTGCCGCGCAAAATTGTAAAAATCAAGATCCAATGGCTTGATCATGAATTGGCTAGGGTAACTAATCAATAACAAAAATAATCTGTTATAAAATGATGCCAGCCATAGGGGATGGTTATGAAGAGTTTTTGCTTAACACGAAGTTTTGGTTTGAAAGACAGTGGCATGTAAACATGTGAGTCTAATGAGTGAGATGCTACTGTGTGTATGTGCAAAAAGAATTGGTGATTTTTTTCATGTCCAATTGAGCAAAGGTTGAGGATGCGTCACAGAGGGAAAGAGTTGAGTTTGGAGGGAAAAGGTCTGTGAAGCTGTGATTGTGATACAAATGGGGAATTTTATGGTGCGCAAGATCGAAACGGTATTTTTCTGTAGTAACTGTTCTTTAATAAAATTTGACTCGAAATGAAGTTGAGATCACACGATTAAAGAACTTCAAAATTTTATTAGAAGTCTTGCAAGTGTCAGTTGAAAATGAATGCAAATCAGTATAGACAAAAATGAGTTTAGAGGAAACAGCGTTAAACGGTTTTTGAGTGCGATTCGCTAACGAAGCAGTATTTGATCATATATTTGGAACAATCCGTCCAATCCTTGAGATGTGTACAAAAACATGACTCATCACCTCCTGTATCACCTGTCTAGAGCGGCGTTGAGCGGTCATTTTCAAGTATCTTTAAGCCCTGTCATCCTCTTTTAATCTCTCCTTGATAACGGCCTTTAATTGTTCCCGTGGTTTCTATTTTTAACAATCGAAATTGAAAAATCGACGTTTTTACAAATGCAAGCAAAAAAGAAATGAAAAGTACGTGTTTCTGATTTCACGTGCACAACACGTGTACACACATGTATGCTTGTATGCGTGAGCAGTGCTTAAGACATGTACAGACCAAAACTGCCTGATTCTTGAACAAAAAAATGGCAGACTTCTCACCAAGACCCAAAAAATTCAGCATTCAAAGGACTTGTTCTTTAATAATCTTGGTGATATGTAGCTAACAAAACTAGAAAAAGATACAAACAGGATTTGCCAACATTCCAGCCCAAAGTCTGCGCTTTTATTCTATTGTATTTTGGTAAATGTAATGGCTTCTATGCGTGGAGAATGTAGTTATATTTAGAAATTGACAAGCCCGTTTTTTATTTTTTTTTTTTCATTTCAGTCTGGACAACAAAAAATAATGGTCAACCATCGTGTTCTGTATTTGTTTTTGTTTTTGTTTTTTTTTTATTTATCTGATGGACTTGTGTATTTTGTAAACCCATCAGCACAAAATATGCAATAATCAAAAATCCACGAATTTCCGCTTGACACTCCAAGCCCGGGTGGCAGTGAACCATTGGGCACTTTATATTCCGTAATTCAGCTTAAATGTAAGTCTCGTGCGTTCTAAATACTTTTTGATGGACTCATGAGAAACAAAAAGACAGCCAGCTTCATTTCAATGATCACCATTTTTCCAAAAAAAAAATTATTAAACTAGATATTTCATCCGTTTGGAATCAAAGATTGCCGAATTCACTTCTTTTCCCGATGTGAAAATCATACACAAGAATAAATTTATCACACGTTACACCTGCTCCGAAAAATGCACTTAGCCGTCTCCCCATCCCAATCCCACGGCTTTTTCCTCCACACAATCCGTCTTTTATTCTTGTTTCTTTTGGGCAAATGTACAATTCAAGTGACCATGATTGTGTATTAAAAAGATAAATATAGCACAGATGGCTGTTTTTGCTTTTAAAGAAAATCAAAAGCACAGTAGTTATAGTTGAAAAGTATTGTGATGATGAAAAAATTCAGCATGAATCGTGAATTTTCATGCGGATTGACACAAAAAACACGAAATAAACACGCAAAATATCTCTTGATTTAAACTCAAACAAAAACTATTCAAGCTTTCGATCATGTATGTATAAGTCACGTGAACTCTACATTGGCAACAAGCCGTTGTAGTATAGTGGTTAGTACACTTCGTTGTGGCCGAAGAAACCTCAGTTCGATTCTGGGCAACGGCAATTACTTTTTTTTTTGATTTGTCTTCTCATTGCTCACAATTGTTGTGGAGAATGATTAAAACGTTTCACGCATCTCGTGATATTTGCTGATATAGACTCATTGACATGATAATAATTTTGAATTTAAGCATAATTGAGTTCACAATGTATGCGTGGAAAATGTGCCCAGTTGATCAGTGTATTGATTCAAAACATGGGGACGAATGCAATGGTGTATCTAAAGAATACCAGTCTTTAGGTAAACGTCGATCATAATATCGATTCGTTATTGTTTTGTGTACATGTGTGTACATAACCAAATCTTTTGTAACAAGTGATTTTATCTGAACCAGAGGCCTTGAATAAAGAGACAAGACTAGTCTTGAAGCTTTAAACTTTAGTTGGTCACACGATCAACCAAATATCAATCCACCCGTGTGTCCTCCTCCGTCAAAACAAGTTTGTATTTCTCTGTTGCACTTGATCAAAAGCATACACACCCAACACATCATCGAACTGTATGTGTGTAAAAGAATCAAAACCACATCATGCAATGTTTTGCTAACGTGACCCTAAACTCAAGTCCCGGGTGTACACATGTGTGTATGTACGCGAGTTCTTTGGGATGATTTTTCGTGAAGATCACTCGCAAAAGTGGTGATAAGCATCATTCTTTAAATCGACCCGCCAGAGAGCCTACACTTTCCAGTAAAAAAGAAACCAGCACAGATTTTTCTTGTCTGGTTGCTGTACACAAACAGGAGAACATGTGAGCAGCAAATGAGTCTTAGACCGTGATAGGTTCACAAATCGCTTTTTCCAGTATCATCTTCATCATTAGGTCTCCCCATTGTGTGTCTGACTCCGCGCGTAAGCGAGCAGCCGTATTTTTCAAGTACACATCAGTCAAATCACGTTGTACGGCTGTGCCACAATTGTGAAGCCCTGATTCTTGCGTACACGTTGATATGTACAGACGCTCTCCCTCAGGAGCATCGGGGCAGCGGCGCGTATATACACATGTCAGCATTTGATCGAGAGCGCAAAGCGCGGTGCAAGTTTTTGGTGAATGCAAATTGTTGTGACCAGTTTGTGATTTTAGAATCTCCAAAAAGATAACATCATTCAACTGACGGAGCAGACTTAATTTCCCAGGAAATCTGGAAGTAGACTCCAATCATTTCTATCGTTTTTCTTTTCCAACCTAGATTGGCGATGCCAGTTACGCTCCTGATTAACGTAGACTTAATGGTGAAGACTTCAAAATTGTCGACAACTGTGTAGTTCACGACAGGAACCAGCAATTAAGAATACAGCTCAATGTCTCACATGTCCAGACAACCCCTTTTCATTGTTTACACTTTGCAAATTAACAATACCGGTTTTCCTTGGACATTTTTTCTCATTGTTCTTGCCATGTTCGACTTCAATTTCATTTTACATACACGATTTGATTCAGAATTGTACGAAATGCATACAGACACATGAATCTATTTGCACCCTGGCTGAGCCATGCCGTGCATAAAAGTGCAAACACCCAGAATTGCTATATATACAGTCAAAATGCAATGAAAATTATGCGCCAACATTTGTACATGCAACAGCAAAACTCTGATAGTGTATTAAATGTCACATAATTGTTGCATAAATATACACGTATTCGCACAAAATATTTTTATGCTCGGTACATTTTGGCCCGTTGCAATGTACACACAGCTCTTTTTACTTTTTACTTTTTTTGACACTTTTCTTTTTTTTTGATATATCTTTTAAGCTTTCTTTGCATTTTTTTCTTTTTCTCAACTCGGTCTTAGTGCATTAGCCTAGATGCATGGTACCCGTTACACAGTCTGAAATTTTTTTGGGGGGCAAAGGAAGTGGGTTTATATATAGGCCCAAGGCTAAGAGGGAAGAAGAATGTATATATGGGGGATTGTGTGCTCTGACTTTTTCAAAAAAAATCTTTTTTCTTTCTTTCAATTGTAAATCAAAAAATCATACACTCGAATTGCACAAATCTTACACAACTATTCTACTGCTACTTTGCGAAATACACACAGCATCACTTTGATTAACCAACATCTACAATGACAAAACAAGGAATCACTCTTGCATCAGGACCCTGCTCGCCAGCGTCGACTATCCATTTGGCAACCCCAGAATGGGCCATTTCCGATCTCAAACTACGAGCATACCTGTCCAGGTTCACCGGGCCTTTATCTGGATCCTCGTCGTCTTCGTCTGCGATTATCAAGAAAAACAACAACAAGAAAATGGGCGTCAGAAGAGAGCAAAAGTCAATGTACATTTCGTTCCCTGCATTTGCGGAACAGGACGATGTCGTGGCGCATCCCTCGGTGCGGGTTTAGAAACAGACCACGAAACTCCGACTCTCTCTCTTTCTTTTTCACGACTTCAAATGACTATTTAACGACCTTCACAAGACTTCAATCGCTTGTTATACCACTTTTGCATCTCTTTATTAATTTATTCTCGCTTTGTAGCATTCGCATCTCTATTATATACGTTTGTATAATATCAAGACACTAATTATTTACACTTACGTTTTGTTACTCCTGCGTTCTACATCGATTTCATACCTGGATGCGTACTTACTGGTCAGATTTCCGATTTGTCTATAGACTTTTCAATACATCCAAATCTTACCTCAAACTTCTGCTTGAGAGCTAAAAAAAAAAAAAATGACATGCTTTTTCTTTGTGTTGGGATCTTTGAGCATTCTGTTGTGTCTTAAGCTCCGTCTCAGGCATTTTCTACACTACTCTCTTCTATAAAGAACGTGAATACAACTTACAGGGGGAGCTAATAGTGCGTGACAAACTCGATATGTTCCTTGCGAGGGACCCCGACATGTACAGTAGAGTCTTTTGAACGTTTCACATAATCGGTAGCTTCTGCTGAACGGTGAAATGGCTTTTACAGATACTCTTGGAGTGGAGTTTGGAGGAATCAATGCCTGACAAACGTGTCGCTATACAGAACAGGAGAATTTGTTCAGTGGACGAGGTGTCTAGAGGATCTCCGGGTGTCGACGAGCCGAGGCAGTCGCAACTCGAATCGGAGGTCCTGGTTTGGACGCCTGCCATCGGGATCAGTGTGGGTCTTGAAGGGGGAGCTGCCTGGTCACTGCTCCCGCGCTTCTTCCCCAAGCTCTTTGAAAGTACATCCTCGTCATTACCTTTCGTTGATACATTCAGAAAGCTTGCGTTTTTTCCATCGCAGGGAATAGGGGATTTCAGGGAAAGGTTCACGATATGTACACAACGGATACTGTCAGGGTAACTCGATCGTGAAAAAAATACACCCATGAAAGTCAAGATGTGGCGTTGCAAGTGTATCAAAAGTCAAAGCTGAATTGTGATACAGGGACTATGTTTAGTCGACAGTAAGTCATAATTACGATATCGATAGTTGGCGTCAAACAATTGGATATCTGGAATGAAATCAAATTAATAGAAAATTGTAATATAACTAGTGCTCTGTTATCAGGTATAAATGAAATATGATATTTTCATTTGCATCCATCAGATTACACAGGATAGATATTTGATTACAAATTTATCAAACTACCTGTAGCCGATAGGATTCGAGATCCTACGATATGCACGATTATCTAGGTCAATGCTTTTACTATATCCAATTCGTCAAGATGTTGGCAACCTTTTACAAAATAGTTTCAAGCGCGTCACACACAGGTCCTGTCCCCAAGCTCACGATGTACTTTGTTGTATAAAGAAGGTCCTATATGGCTTTTAACGAGATTTGTCCTCCAAAACATCACCCCGGATTCGGATTATGTGTATGTATGTGTAGCAGCATGTATTTTGTTTGCTAGTCTTTGGCGATTGAGAGATAGCCGACATGATAGGTATCCTTGATGTTTGTTCTTACGGTGTTGTGTTGCGTTAGCGATTGTTTTGAGATGTGAATCAAAGACTGTCCACTTTTTTTCTGGTGAATTGTTTAAAACTTTTGAAAAGACCAGCCATGATCACGATGGGCCAAACTGGCTAAACTGTTTATACGTATATTTCAAAGCCAGTTTGCAAAAAGTCCATGGTGCTTGTGTACACGATATTATACGAATCATTTTTAATATTTCTTCAGACAATGATATCATTCTGGAGCGGTCATGAACCCTCAAGATGTACACACAACGGCGTTTGAGTCAGACCGCAGATACATCTCTGTCTATGCGAAATGTGGTTTTCGATTTACAGAATTCTTTTGAGGTAGAACTGACACGCTCTGATACTTGGGGTGTGATCTAAAACAAACGAGGTTTATGAGGATGTTGTTTGAAGCGAAAAGAAGCCAGAATACAGTTCATCTCATTCAAAGAAACACACTGTGAGTCCCAAAGGGTCTGAAGGGGACCAGACGCGTTCGCATCATGTACTTTTACCCAAAACGGGCAATTGTGCTCCACAAGCACCCATTCCGCCGCTGCTGTCTCCTTATGAATACACAATAAGCCTCTCAGGCATAAATTGAAACCACCACACAAAAAAAAAAGGTTTCTCGGCAGTTTTTCTTGACACACTTGTATAATGGCCAGCAGCAGCAGCAGCAGCAACAGCAACTGCAGAAAACAAACGGGGTTTTTTCCGGTTTTGTCAAATGCGAATGTGTGTAACCTGGTGATGGTGATGACCAAGTGTATGGCGTGTGAATTGATGAGGTTGCGTTTTTTGTGATGGCAAATGGTCTCATGAAAAAGAATGATACATTTCTGACAGCAGAAATTGCAGGAATTGGATTACAGTGGTCAAGATAATTTTTGTTGATTTCGTGTTTGCACAAAATGCCCACCTGTTTAAAACATTTATTGAGCTCTTGTCTCTATCGATTTCCTATCAGCCCTTCTATCAGCTCTTTTATCTGCTCTCCTTCATTGTCATCTCCCCGGATACAAACTGTAATACACACATCCACTACTACTACTCCTTCTCACAAAGCAGCCCGCTTTTCATTGCTTGCTCAATCCTCATCTTTTGATCCTCATTCTGTGTAAATCTGAACAATTATGTATTCTTGCCTGTGTCCATTTTAAAAAAAAAAGCGTCCCAGATCTTGAACCGTACACTTCCTAATTGGGCGTTTATACAGGCTTTAAAGAATAAACCTTAAACCCAAAAATTATCAAAAAAAAAAAAAAAATCTCCACTCTGGAAAAACGCCAAAGGCACATTGCGATCGAGAAAATAGTATAATTTCACATGCTAAGCTTGTTTCTGGAAATTTACGTGCTGGATTCAGAAAAGGCATTTGCTATGTGTTACAGTGCGTGTACACATCAAGCAGCACAAAATCGAGATGTAACTAGGCAAGATTGATAAATTGAAGAAATAGTTCATGGAGAGATCTTGATGATACATAAAATAAGTGTAGATCTGTGGAGTGGGTAGTGTTGGATTGGACTTTGCACAAAGCCATTTTTTGACACACAACGGATTCCGGATTAAGAGACGTGGATACATGTTCACAGTGGGCTTTGTTGTGCTCTCGGTGAAGCGTTAGGCGCGTTTGAATCGGGTTACAACTTAAGTTGGAATCTTGGGTCAACAAACGAACGAAAAAGGGCACTAGTTTGGCTTAATAAAATTGTCTTTCTTATAAAGCAATCGTGTATAAAATCTGGTACACGCTTGTCTGTCAAAGCAAATCTCTTGCAGAACAAGTTCAGTCCAGAAAGCATGTGTGCGTACAACAGTACATCTGAATCGGATTATCGTACACAACAGAAAGGAAATAAAAAGAGCAGCCTTTGGAAAACAAGTGATTTGGATACACGCAAGAGAATTAATATTTGGTCTTGTTGCATCCGCCATCCCATGTCTGGCGTGAAGGCGAGTGTACAACCAGCAACAACTGAAGGTTTCTACACTATGAAGGTCTGCAATACATGTAAATAAAGTGATAAGAGGCTTTTCTTGAGAATGCCCGTCTACATGCACGGCGGACCAGCGCCTGGTTTTGTTGGTGTTCAAACGGTAACAGCCCGACTTATTCGTGAACGGCAAAAAAAATCGTACTTGTGAAAAGGGTTTATTATGATATACCGTTCTTCTATTAAAGGGGTACAGCGTGTAAGGGCGTGGAAGACAGGCGTTTAAGAATTTGGGCCATTGAATTTACACATGAGCAATGGGTGAGGAATCGAGTAGTATCACTGTCATTGCAGCTGCGATTCGGGAGCCATGGATATTATGGCTGAGGAACTTTGTTACTTCAAAACAGCGTATTAATGGTGTACACAACGAACCTCAATTAAATTTGTGTTCAAAGACCAGGGCCGTCTTTTCTTGGTATAATCTGAATACAACAATAAATGGATCAAGATGGAGTTGCTTCTAAATTCTTCTGTCTTCTCCTCTTTTCACCCGTTCTTTATAAGAGATTGGCACTTGAGGAAAGTTTAGGGTTTTAAAAACCTTTATTCTCCGACTCTTGTCCTCATGTAACGTCGTATCACGATCAACTTGAGACTCATAACTGATTATCGAGAGCTGTACATAACTCAGTGAGATAATATTGTGTAAGGTTTGCAAGAGCTCGAGGATATGGCGAGAACGCTGCACAATAAAAGAAGAGCTCGCGATTTGGATACAAAACATGAATTGATTTTGTGTCAAAAATATTGGCACATTGCTACATGGATGTTTTTGACTAGACGTTGAAAGATGCAATGTAGTACTAACTAAAATCAAAAAATACATGACTCGCTATAGATTGAGTATTAAAGTTGAAAACAATGTAGTAGTTTTTTCGTTGTTTGATTACTATATTTCAAGGGTTCATGGAAAGGATTCAGTTCTTGTTTATGAAGAATAGCCAATATAAATGCGTTGTATACTTGGAAAAGAAAAATTTCTATCGGAGAAAAACACTCATGTTGCACACTTGCCAGTCTGTGTATCAAAAATGAATACAGTTTTTCTTAGTGACAATAACAAATTTGAATCGATTTAGGCAGTGTATGTGAGCAGTGACTTCGACCCTACATGTATCAATCGAGTCTTAATAAAGCATTGTGGTTAAACTAGTCTACGATATCGTTGCATACGCTTTGTGGGAACTGGCCAGTCCTTTTTTCAACGGGCATTGAAAATATTTAATCAAGAATTGTTTTCAATACAAACACAAAGCTGTAGCATAATTATTGGCATGTCACGGCACACTGCAGATCATTCAAAGCAAAAGTGTTCTTTTGCAATGCATTTTGGGAACCATTACTCGTGATTTGGATGTCCTTTATGATACTGCAGTAGTTGGTTCAATCTAACTCAGAATTATATGTGTGCTATTGGATACTGAAGCTTTTTCCATATAAAAATCAAATCAACATGGAGCAAAAAAGTCGACTAGAAAAAAGATGGTTACTAAACACTGGTCTCGACAATCAAAACGCCAAACCTAAGCTTCCTTTGTATATGATGATAATCTGTTTATTGTCCCTATGTCTCGGGATGACGACACAATATATCTTTAAATAAAATAACTATATATAAAACAGGCATAACAGAAGACATTTAATTCATTTGCTTATCTCATAGAAGATTGACAAAGTAACGTCCCGCAGGAAGCGTTTTAGGTTTTCAGTGTTCGATGGCGCCAAATTCTTCATAGTCGTAACTATGTGCAAAGGGAAATCTGGGAGACAGAAAGCTGATGATCAGAACCAACCTTTGATGCACAGCAAAATCTTTGCAGGCTGCTAATGGTTAGCGAACCATCATAAAAGTAATGCGGTAGCGCTTTCATGAACGCGATCACCGCTTCCAGACCTTCCTTGGAATCAAGTAGGATCCGGATATTGAGCTCGCTTGTTGTTTTCTTCAGTATTCTGCGCTCTGCTGTGTACAGAGTGCATTCCTTCAGAATGTGTTCCACCGTTTCCAGTTGACCACATTGACAGTTGTAACTTCTTTCAGTGTTTTTGATTGTCTGGAAGTATTTACCAATACGACCGTGACCTGTTCGCAATTGGAACAGTTTACTAACAGTATGTCTGGGTTTCTTGGCCATTAATACCTTCATTGGGTTACGGTATCGATCTCCATACAATTCTCTTCTTGTGCAAGAATAGTACTGCCGGAGCTCACCTTCTATTTCGTAGTCTTTTTGCCATATAGCCTTTGCCCCTTTGACTACTTTAACCTGTTAAAATTTTATATTTAGAACAAATCAACCGTCTTGAATTCTTCTATGTAGCTCAATCAAGTTATATTGGCAAATTCATCGAATTTTGATGAAAGACTCCGATACGGATCTCTGAGTTATCTTTGGTAATAATTTGATCATTTTGCTTTAGTCTTATGAGAGTTAACCGTCAATTGTAGAAAACGAACAACAAAATAAAAGCAGACCAACAATAAAACTGCACTCAATTCTCTATTTATACTTTGATGTATTTGTAAAACAAACAACAACTACAAGGCCCATCATACGACTTCATTCAGCAACATCTCATCACGATCCAATCCATATTCCTTAAGTAGCCAAGTTTTCTCAATCAGGAAACCCTTCAAGTACGTGGAGAACCTTCTAGTACATATAGCATACACGTGACCTTACTGTACAATTCCATATTTCAATAAAACCCACGTTCTTGCTGCAACATTCTATTTCCTCACCATTGTTTTATCATCAATCGCCACACAATGACTACATCATTTCACAACCCTGAAGGTAAGCTATTCGAAATATTCAATTGAACCTTTCTGAATTGAAGTACTAACTTGACTCTTGTTGAAGTTCTCTGGGCTCAACGCTCCAACGCTGACGTCGCTGAGAAGAACGTCATCTACATGACTATCTCCGTCATGGATTCTGATGAGCCTACTTTCGAATTGACTCCTTCTACTATCCACTACCATGCCAAGACCAGCGAGAACACCTACGATCTGAAGCTTGACTTGTTTGCCGATATCGATCCTGCCAACTCGCACTTCACACACACACCCCAAGGAACTACCGCCGTTATCCGTAAGGCCGAGCCACAAGCCGACTACTGGCCTCGTCTGACCAAGGAAAAGAAGAAGTACTTTTTCATCAAGACCGATTTCGACAAGTGGGTCGACGAAGATGAACAAGAAGATGCAGAAGAGCCCGACGCCGGGTTTGGCGGTGCCGGCGACTTTGATCTCGGCGGACTTGGAGGCGGAAACAGTGGAAACGAGCTTTTGGAATCCCTGAGAGCCGACGCCAGCGCCAGTGGAAAGAACCTCGACGACTTTGCCAAACAGTATGGTATGCAAATGGGGGAGGAGAACGATGAAGATGACGACGAAGAAAACGATCCCGAAATCAAGTCTACCGTTAATGATGTTCTCAGTTAATTTTTTATAACGACCGGTAAAATAATTGATTAGAATACAATATACACAGCATTGTTGTAAATCTTGAATTAAACTATAATATATTTCATTTAAAAAATAGATATCAATTCTTCCAGTTATCTGTGCCAATAATTCAGGAATGGTTTGTGTTGATTTAACTGTTTCCGCAGGCTTGAAAAGCAAAAAGAATACATTGTTCTAAAAAAATCTCGGCAACGGGGAATTGAACCCCGGTCCCCCGCGTGCTGCTCAAGATGGAACTTGTGACAGGCGGAAATTCTAGCCACTAAACTATTGCCGATTTTTTATTTCAAAATTTTGACTGTAATTTATCACGGGACTAACTATTATCATTATCTAAGCATATAGCAATTTTATGTCAGCATTTGACTGCTACATTGTGTCCTTACACGTCAATGTGTACCTTCCCTCAACTTCAATAAACCATCTTTTCTTGACATATCTGATAGTCTCAGTATATTCGACCTAGCAGAACCATGCCCACAGCCCAAGAAATTCGCGAGAGACGTCAAGCCAGAATCAAAAATGGCGGACGAAACAGACTGGAACAAATTACAAAAACAGCAATTCCTGATGATGCTACTGCTTCATACAAAGGTAAGAATATTACGTGAATTAAGATCCAATCGCTGCTCTAACACATATATACCAGATCATGTAGTTGTTGCAGAAAAAAAACAGGTTGAAGAATCTTTTGACGATCCCGAAAGCGACATTATTGAAATTGTTCGTACAGATAAACAGAATACATCACAGTACCCAGCTGGCTTTGATCTCCAAGAAGATGATGTGTCCCCGGAGTTTGCTAATGATCCTTTATTCAAGTTACTAAAAGAACTTGGTTCCACAGCCGAAAATGGTGGCGACATGAAAGCCGACTTTGATCCTTCTTCATTGTTTGCAAACTTTCCAGGTATGGGAAACTTCCCTGCTGGCGACGGTGCTGCTTTTCCACCAGCTCCCGTCGCCAACCGTAACACTATGGCCACAGATCTGGTTTGGACTCTCGTTCACTTCTTTTCCCATTTGTTCCTTGCATTCTACGTCGGACTTCACAGCAGTTCTGGATTTGTCTACAATGACGAAAAGGATATTTTGGCATCTTCTGAAATTGTTTCTTCCCGTTTGTTCCTGTACTTTGCCACGCTACAATTGATCCTGCAATCAGCTCGTTTCTTCATGGAAACTCATGTTCCTCCTCCTCCTTCAATGATGATAACTGTTGTGTCTATGCTTCCACATCCTTTCTCTCAATATATTCTTACTGGCTTGAGATACGTAAGAATTGGAAAGACAGTGCTTCAAGACTTTTGTGTGCTGGTATTCGTTGTCGGTATTGCTAGCTATTTCCGTTAACAGTCTTCCGACTAAAATCCTTCTCATTAGTCAAGATTAATTCTGGATATTATTCGGATTTCCAAATTATAAACCAAAAGTAACTACGTAATAAAAAATTGTTTAGCATTGTTTATGAATATCTATTGACAAAACGGCTTGTTAACTCAATTGTACTTGGTTGCCTGGAAATAGCCCTTTTTTCCCATTGATTCTTCCAGCCCACCAACTTTCTGTGTCACTGCGCATTAATTGTTCGACAACTTGACCTGTCTTCAAAATCAGATCTCCCATAGACTGCGGTGTATAGTTATAAAGCGCTACAAATGTTTCAGAATTAGAATCTTGAGGTGCTGGAATTGGAAGTGGGCGAGGTTTTGCAGATCCTTTGACTTGATGAGCACTCAGGACCGATAGAGAGGAACTAGTATGTTTGACTTCCAATGATCGCTGATCATCCAAAGAGCTGTTTGACTAGTTTCATGAAGAGTTTTCATATACTGTTTTAAAACCAGTGTTACAGTTGATCTTTTCTAGATTAGTCTTGATGTTGTCAAGTCTGAATTTTGTAACCCCTAGCGCGTCTACTTGCTCTTTTATTGGATTGAATTGGCGTTTCCAGTCAAATCCAACATCAAAGTTATTGATACATTTAACTGAGTGCTAGGTGAAATTTCTTACTTTTGGGTGTACATCATGTAATACATAATATGCTGCCCATATTAAACGACGCAAAACACGCTGCTAGCAAAGTGTTGTGAAATCAAAGAGATGATATTGGGAAGGTCTCGCTTAAACATATAATTGTAGTATTTAAACTCGTAATCAGCAATTTTCAAATTGTTTCAAGCGGTCATTTGGGTTCTCTCTGCGTTACTGAGTTGTGACTTTTCGATAAATCGTTTAAGGTCAAATATCCTGCGCGCCCGCTTGGCCGTTACCCGACGGATCAAAGTCAACTGGGACACAAGTGTTTGAACCGACAAAGCGACTTTGTTCAAGTGCTCTATTTCCAAAGAAATGGCAGTTTGAACACTGGCTATAGTATTGTTATATTTTTCGATTCGAGCGGTGCTGACCTCGGAGTCGCAGTACACTTCCTTTAGACATGCTGCTAGACTGCTTTGGTATACAAAAAGCTCGGCCAGCGAGTGTATAAAGTTTCTAAGTGATCTGGATAAAATCATGGTTTGCTTTTCAAGATATGTATACTGTTTTTCAAGATATGTATACTGTTTTTCAAGATATGTATACTGTTTTTCAAGATCAGTATATACTGGATTATTTTCAATGCGCTTTAGGGTCTGTGAATAGAGCTAGTAGGTTTTACATTGGAAGAAACCAACAGCCATACAATGTTGTGTTTATGTTTAATATTATGAGGAGTCTAAAAAATGCTGTAGTTAACTTGAACCAAACGAAAACGTTTAAGATCAAACATACTCTTGCAACAGATTTTGTAAACCCTTTCCAACTCATGGTGTATGCAAAATGATGAAAATGCAGATATTATTATGAATGTATTTAAGCAAGCCGTGATGCAAAAACATGGAATTTGTATTGATGATGATAAAAAGGAGGAAATAAATACACTCAAAATGCATTTTCAAAATTTAAAACGTTGGAATCCACATTCATGAACCCTTTGAGTGTCAAAAGACATTGAACTTACGAAACTGCCGTTTGTTCATCTCAGTTGCGAAGACGAAAAAGAGGTGTCACAAACTTCCCAAAACAAAACGCAGGTGTTTAAGTCGGGGTTCCCATTTCTGGCTATTTGTCACCGTTCTAAATTTCTTGCTCTGCTCTGTATATTTTTTTTTTATCTATCCGCGGCTATCTGAGAATTCGTGGTCTTTTTCCTACTTTCAAACTACTCTCAACAGAACCAATTGAACCTTTTTACCTATGAGTATTGCCCCAGTGAAAGAACGACCTTTGAGTTCGTTTGAAGCATCCTTTGCTTGGCGTCATGACCTTGATATCTATCTCGCATGTTTCGTCGGTGCGACCTTGAACCATCCAGACTCGATTTCACTTACCCCAGAGGATGTCTACGGCGCTTTAAAGCCAATGATGTCCAAACATACTGCACTTTCATCCGTGCTTAGGTTTGAAAACGGCAGATACCATATGGTGATTGCAAAAGAAATTGATCTTTCAAAGCTTGTTGTATTCCGTTCGCCAGAAGACGCCAAGAACAACAAGAAGCTCACTGAAGAACGTATGTCAACAAAGCTGGATGGCGTATTGGATGATGTTCCTGGTTGGAGACTTTGGATTACTCCTGTTGACGGAAAATACCTTATTCAATTCTTCTTTCATCATTCTTTTGTTGACGGTACGTCTTCCAAGAACTTCATTCTGCAATTTGCCCAGAATCTCAACAGCAGTTACGGAAAATCGGATAACATTCTCGTACTACCCGAGTCCGCATCACTGCTCCCTTCTTTAGAAACCCTTCTTGACTTAGAGCTTCCATTCACCGGGGATATTAAAGGATTTGACGCACCAGCTGATTCCAACATCACGTTTTGGTCTGGAACTCCTGTTGTAGATGTCTCCAAAAATGGTCCTCACTACACTGAATCAATATACAAAACCATTGACACTAAAGATATCAAACTCTTGGCTACTAAGGCAAAAGAGCATGGCGCATCTATTTCCACTATTTTGACTGCAACGGCTCTTTACGCCTTACAGAAATCAATTCCAAAACCATTCCCTAAAGCTCTTGCTACACTGCCACGGAATTTACGACCCTGGATCAACAAAGACAACAAGCTAGGTGAAGATCCATTTGGCGTATTTATTTCAAGTATTTCGGTAGAAAGCGCTGCTGCTTCTGAGTCTGAGCTATGGGAATCCGCCAAAATTATGAAAGAGGTCATTCAATCATATAATGCTCGTGGTGTTTCTGATACGCATAACGACTTTATCCCTCTTGCCGGCGATCTTGAAAAGCTGTATCGAGACAGAGTAGGCGGCTTGAGAACATACACTTTAGAACTCTCCTATCTCTACATTTCAGACCCACCAACAGGCAAGCACGAATGGCATTTGAGCGATCTCAACTTTGCACAAGGCATGTCCTCAGAAGGGCCTCCTATCTACTGCAACGCAATTTCGCACCACGGAGGACCTTTAACTATCAGCTTTGTTTGGGCTACAGAAACAGTAGGCGATGATAAAATCATGGTCAATATGGCAGATACTTTTGAAAAAACAATTAATAGTTTATTGAGTTAGACTACATAGACATAGAGCGAAAAATTTTATTTGACTTGTTGACGACTTGAAATAACGTTCTGTAGAGAAACTAACCTTCAAGCTAAAAAATCCCACATGAATTTTCACAATTTGTCACTTAAAACAAGAACTCTCGAATTTCTCAAAATAAAACTATCAATCTTTTGGACGGTTAGTGTAGTGGTTATCATCCTTGCCTTCCAAGCAAGGGACAGGGGTTCGATTCTCCTACCGTTCAAGCTAATTTATTTTTTGCTAATGATACAATAAATAAGCAAAAAGACTGCACGGGTCTTCTCCCAAAACAGAAAATCAAAAATTTGACAGCCATTTTAATCACGACTTCTCAACAAACAATCCTTTCTAAAATCATATTATACGTACTAGTGTTCTTCTATATTGGATTTCAGAAGTAAAAAAACAAAATAAATACGAGTTCTAGAAAGATTGCTTGTTGAGAAGTCGTGATTAAAATGGCTGTCAAATTTTTGATTTTCTGTTTTGGGAGAAGACCCGTGCAGTCTTTTTGCTTATTTATTGTATGAGAACTGCTTCAGATAGAATAGATTGTGATTAGTGCTTGAGCTGGAGTGCTGAAATACTAGAAGATGTGATCGTCAAATTAATGCGTTACAATAGCCAGTAAACGTACCTGACTAGTTCGGCGAAATCATTAATTCTAATTGCAACTTCAATAACAATGTGTACTACTGCTATTGATTGAAATCTGTGCTCTATGGAAAGGAAATGAATTTCTTCAGTAAAATAATATTATTATGTACACGATCATATTGCAACTGACCAAAATATACTAAACAAAAATTTACACAAATTTATGTGTCAATGAATAAATATGCAAATCATCAGTTTTCTTTATTGGCCTCAACCAATCCCACACTCTCATCTAACACATCAGTTCCCTTTCTCCACATGTACAGTTGAACATCGCTGGGAACCTGACTTCGTGCACTCAGGAACCGCATTTTCCAGGCTTCTACTCGTTTGTCCATAACATCTGCAAACTCAAAGCTATCCTGCGATGAAGACTGAACAATAGGTTGAATAACTGAGCGTTGTGGTAATGGCGGCGGCGGTGGAAGGTGCTCGATGGGGATATCTGTGTGACCTAAATGATCGTTGGTCGACACAAAAGAGTGAGTTGAAGGCGTGGATGAGCTCGATGGACGTGGCGGAAGAGGGGGGGCGGCTGATGACTGGTGATCCAGACTTGATTGATTATGAAGATGAGCTGGCTTGGGAGGCAATGCTGGTTTGAAGCTGTCCGATATTGGGGGTTGAGTAGAAGGCTGATCACGAGTCACCAATGGAGACGTTGTAGTCGAATCGTCGATCTCACGAGATGCTGGTGGACGAGGGGGGATTTTTGGAGGCTGGTCAGCGATATCACAAAGCGATGTAGTGCTTGAGGTCTGGCTTTGCGTTTCGTGTACATGATTATTTTTACGGCACTGATATTCTGTCAAAAAGAATCTGTCATTTAGAGGTAGCGTCACGTCGCGAATATAGATTGCAAGCACTTGATTTGAGTACCTTCGGGCAATATCAATATATGCTTCCAGATCGCCTTCCCCTGAATCACCCACCAGAATGAATTTTCGATGTGGGAAATCATTCAAGATCTTGGATAAATTGATTCGTTTTTTCTCTGCAGCGGGTTCAAACAAGCCATTGAAAATGCCCGAGTATTCTTTCAGGTGCATTGATCCACGGGGAAAGTTGGAATTGCGAATGTATTCAGAGATTGTTGGAAAAAGTTGCCATGGAGAGTTTGATACATAGTGAAATTGCACTCCCATGTTGTAAAGTTTATGATACCATTGTTGTACACCCTCAATGGCGATTTTCTCGTAGTCATGAACAAAAACATTACGAAACAGGTCGCGCTTGTTTCCAAGGATTCCAGTGTTTTTGATTGTGTCATCCAAATCAGAGATCACAGAGATACCGGTGGGAGGTACGTAGATTACCTCTTCGAAGACAACTAGCGTGTCGTGTGCTTGAACTGACACAACAGATGGCTTTTTCTCAAGTTTGATCCTTGTACTAAATCTTCCGGATGGTTCGGTAAGGGCTGTAAATTCTTTCATTGAGTTGGCTGATAAGTCAGTGAGACCGCTGAATGTAATCTTGATCTTGCGGTACGAGACAGGTCTGGTGAGGAATGGAGCTAGTCGTGCTTTAAGCGTTTCTTCTTGTGAGTATGTTGAAAGATTGCTAGACGCTCTTCCCGGTGGCTCTTTTACTGCCTGTGCTACAAATCCATCCTCTTCGAGATCGGACATGGAATTGAGGTTTTCATGTTTGGAAGAAACTGTGTTAGTATCGTAGTCTTTGTCTGGGTGGTAGTACAAATCTGATGATTTGACACCGGCAATTTTTCTAGCAGTGGCTAAGACCATTCTGCTCTTTCGATTGGGCACACCAGGCAGATTAAGGCAGCCTTTGATATCGACTTCGTACATTCCGTCGTCAGTCTGCCTGCAGTAGGAAGGATATACCGTCAAAACCTCTTCGTTTGAAGGTGGCGTTTCTTCTGCAACCATCTGCTTCATGATATCTTCATTGGGTGCAGAGGCGGCGTGCCCAACAGAGATGATCCGGGAGATATCACGACCGTATGAGTTTACTGCGTTTTTGGCTGCAATTGTGTTCACGTAGTTTGAAGCCTTGAGTTTAAGCGAGCTGAACGCCGTTCGGACCTCGTCGCTCATTTTGATTCCTTGTCGATGCTGTTTGCGGGCGAAGAAGAGTAGACGAAAGATGTTGGAACTACCGCGTGGGTTCTGTTGATGGGCTATAATCTGAGCCTTGTATTTGTTGCGAGAGAAGAATGGTAGTCGCATCGGTGGGTATATAATATTTATGAATCTTTTTGTTTTTCAGTTCAAATGAAAGAAAGTGAGGGTTTTTCCAGATGGAAACCTTGGATTGTTTTCAAGTCGGGGTATGACGTTGGGTAGTTTACTTTTTCAGAGAAAGTCTAAAACTGGCAGTGGCTGAGGTAGAGACTTTGAATAATCGTTGTTTGAAATTTTTGAAGTAAAATTTGCTGAGGGAAGAAGAAGAATAAGAAGAGAAGAGGGAATATTATGAGAAGAAGTAGAAGTTTGACAAACTATGGATTCGCTGGGGTCCTCACGCGAGTGCGAAACGTTGGGGCCAATGAGCAACTGACGTGACCATGCATATCGGATGCTCGGAGTAAGAGCGACGCAAGCCCTCATCGCTAGTATCTTTATTATTGTCAATGTTTTCGATAACCTGACTAGCAAGCCTTGTTACCAGGATATCTAGATCCAGAAGAAAGGTCAGTGCAACATTCGGTAAAGGAACTTGTAGTGGCGGTCGCGATCACGATTTGTGGACGTGCAATAAAATGCCCCAGAATCGTTTTCATACCTTTTGCTGCAGTAGCAGTCCATGATCCCAAAGGTACACCAGATACACACCCCTGGTGTATCTACTTCGGCATATTCGAGATCCACAGATGCTCCGTTGCAATCGGGCGTCGAATGAAAGCTTTTGAACTGCGGTGCTGGCGCCGTTGGGATCAAGCGCTGCGTTCGCCACCGCCGCGTATGTTTGAGCTGAGCCTCACAGACCATCCGCCCACTTCAAACCGTTCCGACCCAGACAAAAACATTCACAAACAATATTTGAATGCTCTTCAATAGTGTCGTTTGGTATTGTGAAGCGCAGAATAGCTCTGCTCTCACTCCTTTTCAATGCCTCAAAAATAGAACTTGACTGGAAAACAATCAACAATAAAAACAAGACTTTTCCAGGCGGCGTTTCAGTTCGTTTTGCTGTTCACGCGCACTTGGCACTAATTAGCACTAATTTCACAAAAGCGTCAGCCGCACGGCCCTGAGCGATCAAGCAGAGCCCTCAATGCAATACCCCAATCCGCCCATTACCAGCTACGACCGTGGAGCTCATAGTAGCACTGAATTAGAATCCTTCAGAGACCGTTGAGAGACCCAGATCAATGTCAAAGACTGCCCAAAACGGCTTTCAGACTCTTATCCTGCGACCGTTAAATTAGTAACCATAAAATGTCTTGAATGATCAGCTCAAACGCGTTTTCAGTGGGTCTCCTGTCCAACCTACTCTGAGCGCGCACTTGTTATTGTTTTTGGTTTCACTATTTATATTTATGTTTGATTGTTTTCTTCTTTCTGACACCTCCATTTCAACCGCCTTATCTCGCAGAACTCATTCGCTGTTCGAATTCTCTGTACGCGCCTTTCTGATCAACTTCTTGTCTCACAGTCCATCGCTCCTTCCTTCGCCTTGTCGCCTCTTCTCACATCTCATAGCTCATCACACACTGATCTCACAATGTCCGCCAGCGACTCCTCTTCGCCCGCTTCTCCCTCTATCTCATCTGAAATGGGTGGTGCCAACATCACAATCCGATCTATTGTCACCACAAAAGAGGCCGGCACCATTATTGGCAAATCTGGCCAGTCTATTTCCGACATTCGCAAAGCTTCATCGGTAAACGCTGGCGTGTCTCCAAGCGCAGAAGACAGTCCTGATCGTGTGCTTTCCGTCACCGGTTCCCTACAAAATGTTGCAGAAGCCTATTTTCTAATTGCGAAATCTCTAGTGGAGTCTGAAGTCGTATCTACGGATTACCCATTTGCTTTGATTTCGAAACCGCCGCAAGGCATTGTTACTCTGCGTCTACTGGTATCGCACCTGCAAATGGGCGCCGTGATTGGAAAAAAGGGTCACAAAATTAAAACACTACAGGAGAAAAACAAAGTGCGAATGGTCGCCGCTAAAGACATTTTGCCTCAATCTAGCGAGAGGATCGTCGAAATCCAAGGCCGCCCTGATGGACTGCGACACGCCGTCTTTGAGATAGGATGTTCTTTACTAGAAGACGAGGAACACGCAAAGGGCACTATTCTGTATTTGCCACGGTTCAGACCACTTCCGGAAATTGTCAAAGAAACCGTTGAAGTGAAGAGCGAGTTTGTTGGTGCAATTATTGGTAGAAATGGAACAAAAATTTCCAAAATTCGTTCTTTCAGTGGATCCAACATTTCTATTGAAAATCCAGTTGAAGGTGCTGAAATGCGTGTTTTTACCATAACAGGGACAAAAGACGCTAATAAAGAAGCAATCAGATTGTTGGAGCGAGAGATTGAAAAGTTGAAATAGACTTTTCAGTTGGCCGTATTTCTATGTTTGGCAATAAATCTGGTGTCGTGTTATTTGCTCGGCTTTTGGATGATTATTATTTATTCTATTTTTGTATTTCCGATCTTTATAATTAAAGGTACATGCATATACCGCTTTAATATAAAATGATGTATTTAGTCTATGTATGATATTTTTCAACAGCACAAACCAACGAATAAGAGTAGATTCAGTACGAAAGAAAAATCATCATTGAAATACATTTCAAGTGCGTTAGTTCAATAGATCTGTAGCATCAAATCAAAACCAGATATTTTTGGCCAATAACATTGTGATTTGATGACTATTTAATAATATAAATTGATAGTTTAACTGATCAGATGAACGCAAATATTAGATATAGTATGTGTGGGATAAGTTAGTATTTATTCAAATCATGTAACAGTGTCTTTGAAACTAATTTTTGAAAACCATCAGACTAAAAATAACTTATTATTTTCTAGGATAAATGCAATAATATTCAAGAGGAAAATGTTGTTCGGAAATGATTGTAATACAAATAGCAGAAATGTTTTGATAAATGTAGAAAGTGTAATGAAATTCAAAAAATTGTCATTAAAAATTACTGGCTAGTATCGTGAAACACTTTTGATGCAATCTTCTAGACCGCTCTATGCACATTCTTCTTCTATCTCACGCCCGCGACCTGAACATAATAATTTCATTTCTCTATGATAGCATATATGACAGATCAATTTTCCCTTCAGTACATAAAGTTTGTTCTTGGTCTCACCCTTAAAATCTGCAATATGTCATTTAATGCAATGGAAACATGATCGATGAGAAAGGTCCTTGAAGAGTGTCAGATCTGCAGCACAGACAGATTTTTCATGTATTACATTTATAAAAAATCAGCAGTTTTTTGCCTGTTTAGATGTGGTTTTATTATCAGTGTTGGAGCTCAAATTTTTGCTCAAAAGGCTGTATTGAACACTACGCGAGGTGTTGATATTCAATTACCGAAAACAATTGAAGTTTGTTAATATGTATTCTTTTCGATCTATTCGATGTGTACAATGCAGAGTCAACAAATAATTAGGCTGTTCACAGTGATATAATTCAAACTTTGGCTGTATTTGTGTAACACTTTTGGATCCATAAGACAAGGCCATACTATTTCTGCAAACAAATGAACCAGCTTATAGTGGCCCTGAACTAAGCGAGAATCAAAGTTGGAAGTTTGGTGACTTTACACAGACTTTTCTCTAGGCATTTTTCCTTCAAAAAATGAAATGAAGAAAACGACCGGTCAAATGCGCAATAGTTATTGAAGCTAGAATACCAAAACAATTGGAGGTTTTGATAGAATTGATGATGCTGGTTCCTATTTGGCCGAAACACAGCAAAACCTAAAAGATCATAAACGATCTTGAATATTTCAGTGGGAGGATTGATGCATTCCAAAAAATCATGGGGTTTGCAGCAGATACCAGTATCAAGTCAGGATCTACCGCTGTAGGTTCCCGAGTGTTACGGAACATGTATGTGGAGTACAGTGGTGGGAACTATATCCGCAAATGGAAGATCACAGAACAGAGTTACAGCCAACCACAATACAGAATTTGAAAACCGTTCAGCCTCGACAACACAACCAGAAACAGAAGAACATACAAACTGGCCAAACAGCAGAATGCCATCTTTTAATACTAAGAGACAATCGAGTCAAGCGTTACTCTAAGCTGAAACTTGAAGCGTTGTCACAGACAGGACAGGAATGAGATTAGACATGATTGACAGAGTAGAATATTGATTCACGTATCCCACTGAAAACGCTTCTCCAAGATCACATTTGCATCATCCAAAATCACCTTATAATCGGTATTGCTCTGTTTGTTGATTATAGTGGTATGTTTTGGCGGCAATTGCCTGATTTTAAGGTACAGCTGCGGGAGTATCACAAAAAGCCCAAAACAGGCTAATTAGCCGGGTAATTTGTGATGGTCGCTCGGCCATTTATAGTTCGCCTTTTCTGGCATTCTTTTGACCATCCAACAATCACTAAAGTTCTATAACACCAATGTTCAAGTATACCAGGCTTGCCGTGAAACTCACTGCTGCTGCTACTGCAGCCGGTGCAGCTGGTTACTACTTTTATGCTCGTGATGCTCGGGCTGGAATCCACCAATACGTCTTGACCCCTGCTGTCCGTGCTATGTTTGACGGTGAACAAGCCCACAAGTTAACCGTTGAGATGTTGAAGTACCCCAAGTTGGCGCCTTGTGTACCCGCTAATTGGGATGAGGTTCATGATCCAGCTGGTCTGATGCGGGTCAAGTTGTTTGCCAACTCCAAGAACAAAAAGGTGAAGGCTGTTGAGCTTTCAAATCCCGTCGGAATTGCTGCAGGTTTCGACAAGAACGCTGATACCATTGACTCTTTGTACGGATTGGGATTCTCATGTGTTGAGGTTGGCTCGGTTACTCCTCTGCCACAAGAAGGTAATCCCAAGCCCAGAGTGTTTAGATTGCCTAAAGATCAAGCTGTAATTAACAGATACGGATTCAACTCAGTAGGCCATCTGGAAGTTTTGGCCCGTCTCCGCATGCGCGAGACCAACCGTAATTCTACTGATAACTTTGCTGGTGCCCCCATGAAAGCGCTAGCCGTCAATCTGGGTAAGAACAAAACCGGTGACGAAGTTGAGGACTACGTCAAGGGTGTCGAAAGATTGGGTCCCCATGCTGATATTTTGGTTGTCAATGTGTCAAGTCCCAACACCCCGGGTCTTCGTGACTTGCAGTCTGAGGAAAAGTTGACCAACTTGCTTAAAACTGTTGTTGCTACCAGAGACGCCATCCCCGCCGAAACTTTGCCTCCTGTTGTTGTCAAGATCGCTCCCGATTTGACCGGTCCTGAAATCGAATCCATTGCTTCTGCTGTCAAGAAGTCTGAGGTTGATGGTGTCATTGTCTCCAACACCACTATTCAACGCCCCGAAAACTTGCGCACTGAAGACAAGTCTCTCATCAGCCAAACCGGCGGTCTATCTGGTCCCCCTGTGAAACCCTACGCCATTAAAGCTCTTACCGCTTTAAGAAAGGAGCTCGGCAATGACATCACAATTATTGGTGCTGGCGGTATTTCCGATGGACAAGACGCTTTGGATTTTGCCAAAGCCGGTGCTGACTATGTTCAACTATACACATCTCTTGTTTACAAGGGGGCTGGCGTTGTTGTTCAAATCAAAGAGGGTATTCTCAAAGGACTTGACGGTAAGAAGTGGTCCGATGTCAAGAAAGACTAGTCATATATACGAATTTTGAGTACATGTTTTAGAAGTGTAAATATAAAAATGCATTATTATTGTTGTTACTTTGCTTCCTGTCAAAATATAAATCACGATATATAATAGTATAATGTTCATGGCTATTATTGGGCCAGCGTCTATGAAAGTTATTTCTGTGGACTCTCGTCGTCGCTGTCAATGTCAAAACTATCTCTGTCAGGAGAATCCGACAAAGGTACTGGCTGATTTTCAAGCTCAACATAGCTTTCGGCGTTTTCACGTTCCACTCGTTCAATAGTTCTAATGTAAATAATGTATGCTGTCAGACTTCCAAAGCCTACGGCCATTACAATAGACAAGATATTGAGAACCTTCTCTGTGGTTCCGGAGTCCTCGTTTAAGCGGACAAGACGATCACCAACAAAAATGTGCATAAATAGCTTTGGAGTAGTGATAGCGGTAGCTACTGCAAATTTCCACAGCGGGATAGATGGAATAGATGCAAGGGCGCCGTTTGATAGGGAATAAGGTAATGGACATAAGCGAATCAAAATCAGCAATACAAGCCCGTCCTCAGACATGGTGCTGGTGAGAGCACGGAACTTTGGGTTTGTAGCGAGACGTTGCGATTGACTCTGAGCAAAGTACCGGCTGAGCAGAAATCCAATTGAAGATCCAATTACTGTGGCTATAGCCAGAAGCGGCCAGCCTTTGAATCCATATGCCATTCCGCACAGCGAGGACGTCATGGAATATCCTATAAACGGTGGGATCGAAACCACTACAACCATACCGAATATAATGAGTGGGCCGTATTTTGATTCCTTGATAGTATCAGAAAATGCCACTACCAGTGCGAGAAATTGATTATGAAAAACAATAGCTGCTGTCACAAGCGCAAGCACCATCAATCCGCCAACCCAGATCAACGCTCTTCGCGTCCGCGATTGACGATTGTAAAACGTAGTGGCGGCTGAAAATGACGATTCAATTCCGGATCGGGTGTCATTTATAAGCCGGGCAAACCTTGGATGCTGTTGAAACCATTGATGTGATTCAGGACGGAGAACAGTGCTGATATTGGCGAGCGGCATTCTGAGAAAAAATTATGAGAATGATGAGGAAGAAGAAGAGAAGGGGTAACGGCCCACTGCGTCAAAGATGATATGTCAACTGAGTTAAGGAGAGAAAAAGCTCAAAAAGTGGATAGATTTCATACTTTAAGCAAGTGGGAGGAAAGAAACGTGGTGGGAGCGAAGCTGAGGTTAAATAGGTCTTCAGGGTCCGTTCATTTAACTGATTTCAGGCAAAGATGCCTTAGCACCAGCAGCTAGCTGATTTAAAATTTACAAACGTGTGATATAACGGGAGATTGAAATGTTTTCAGTATCAGCGGACTGATGGTGCGATCTGAAACCGTTGATATGGTCTCGAATGGGCAATGGGAATCGGTTTGACTGCAATGGAAATCCCATTGAAGCTGAAAACCCAGAAATTTGTTCAACATATCGGCAACCATCAGGATTTTTTTGTGAATATAAACTTTCTCATAATTCCTGGATTTTGGTCAATTGTGCCAAACTTCTTACTCGGTTGCCTCAACGCAGGTGCCTGGCGGTACCTATGTATTGTCTCACACTTACAAGCGTTATGACTTGGTACTTGCAATGACACCATTAAATTTCACACATTTGTGCCTACTTTTCGGTTCCAACCACAAATGTACACCTTTTCCTTCGGTCTTCGTTTCTTTAGAACCTTTTCCCAATCTACAGTTCTTCGTTCCGTTATATCGTTTGAGCATCAATGAATTCGATATTAACTTTGATTATTCTCTGCGTGCTGATGGCAGTTTCGTAAGTACTTGCGTTGACAACTCTATCGAATTCTTTTTGAGCTTTATGCTTCATTTTTCAGTCATCTTCTAACATGTCAAACAATAGCTGCTATGCTGCGGGTATAGCTCCTTTGCTGATCCCGCTATCACAGGAAAAGATTCGAATGATTGGATTGTTAGGTACAGGGATCCTGCTGAGCACTGCTCTACTGGTCATCATACCCGAGGGTATTGACACTCTATATTCGACATCATCAGAAAATGCCCGAGTTCAAGTAGGCCTGGCGCTATTATTCGGATTCTCCTTCATGTTCTTAGTTGACAATCTGCCTAAAATCTCATTTTCCTCGTCAAATCAAAGCTTTTTACCGGTTTCTGTTGATATGGCTTCATTCCGCGCCTCCGCCCCTGGCTCCACAAACCCCAACTTGGAAGGTTCCGACCCACACTTACGGGAAGGTAACGATAGCACACACAGTACTTCTCTCGGACTTATTATACACGCAGTCGCAGATGGAATCGCACTGGGAGCGTCCATTGCGACTAAGAACAGTGCTTTGGAGGCTTTGGTTTTTCTTGCAATTATGGTTCACAAAGCGCCGGCTGCGTTTGGACTTTCGGCAGTTTTACAAGCTTCGACAACACATAGTCGGGCCAAAAGAGTACTTGCGACATTTGCGCTGGCCGCGCCAGTAGGAGCAATTGTAACATATGCCATTATCTCGTTTTTGGGGGCTAGCGACTTGGGCTTGATTGAGTGGTGGACAGGTATTTTACTGCTGGTCAGCGGAGGTACTTTCTTGTACGTTGCTGTGCATGTAATGCAAGAGGGATCGGAGATATCAAATCCAACTGAACTGGCTGTATCTGTATTAGGAATGGCCCTTCCGCTTGTTACCTTGTTGATCCAGCACGACGACTAAGGAATGAATTGAATTAAGAAAAACAGTTTGTTGAAATTCTTTTGTTGAATCAAGGAGAAACGCGAATGCTTCCTATACGATTTGCAACATAGATTTGCAATTAAATTGAGAATGATAGAATATAAACTATATTGTGGACACTGTTTTGTCAGAGTTGTACTTCTCAAACTTTTGCAATCGATTTAGATTTAGACAAACGAATTTGTAGCTAAAGCTGGAAGTTTATGATGATGCAAAATACAATATACGATTAGATAACAAAATAAAAAATACATGATAATATTCTTACATTTTGGGACCGCTATAAAGAATACAGAGAGCTATACCAATTGATTTCAATTACATCTTACGAGAAATATTCTTTGTGTACGACTGAAATATGATTGATTGCAATTCGTTTTTATTTGCAAGAATGTTTAATCGTTTTTTTTATTTGCCAGCTTGTAGAGTCAAAAATTTAATAATGGGACATATTTACTTCTGAACCCCCATTTAAGACTTCAAACATTATCCCTCTCCCAATTTTGAAATTCTCTGTTATTTACACCATTTGGCCTATTTGTAAATAAACCGCACCCACGTTTTGGCTCAGTTATATTTCACCCCCAAAAGCCTAGCTCATGAAAAGGAGTAATATATAGTCGAGATACCACGAAATGTTGGCATCTGAGTATCATGATATGAGGCTACAATATTCTCCAAGTTATATATGTTTGTTCTACATTTTGGTCTCTGGAATTGAAATCTATTGGAATTGAAATCTATTAGAATATAATTTATTATATTATATATATGCTAAATTTTCTTGCTAATGCGAATGATGTTCAGAAACACATGATCTGTTCACTTATGTTTGTTTGATAGTGATACTTGTTATGCTCGATAATACTTTATGTAGATTTCATTGTCTTTAGCTGAATCTGGATCTGTAATTAAACATCGTCGGGGTTCAGTAATTACAAATTAATTCCATGCTATTTATGGCGTATTGTACCATGATTTGAAAACTTATAAATGGAAGCATCTTTATCTAAGATTAAAGAAGATAGCATACATTCGCAGAAGAAGAGCTAGGGGTTCTTTATAAGCTAGCCACAATCTATAAACCGACGTGCATTTTGTAAGTGAGGATGCCTTATTATTTATATTATAGAAGATCAGTTATTATCAAGTGTGATAGTTTGCAATTACTATTAAATTCCAAGTGCAAATCATTAAATTACGAATCATTAAAGGTCTCTTCGTGAACTACCAAGTAATAATACTTGTATCCTGAAAGATATCACTTAATTTTCGCAAGACGAAAAGGGAAGTACTGTTGAAATATCAAAAATAGGTGTGATTAATAAAGTTCAAAATTGAATGGGATTGAAATATACGGGTGTAGCTATAGGAGGGTTGATCAATATACGACAAAAATGACCAAAAAAAGTATGTACCAAAAATGGGGGAGGAGAAGCTTAAAAGGACACATTTGGGTGCATTCTATGCGGTGGCTCTTTAATAATGTATACTAAATTTGATCAGTTGTTTCGTACAATCCTTAACAAATACAAAATAGTAGATGAAATATCACAAATCAAAGTTAAAGGAGTAATTCAGCTCTCACACCATTAACTCTTGAACTTCACATTTTGTTTAATTACTTGTGTTCGAATTTTCACCTATTCTCGTGAACATTTATTCCATAGACCGCACGACCCTACATGCGTTACTGATTTTAGTCTACATTTGGCAGCTAACCCTTACCCGGAACAGTTGAAATATTATTACCCAAAACAATTCCATCTCCCAATATGATCACCACTCAATTTTTTTTCACAAAGTCCGATCCAATCATAAATACAAGACTTAAATATGCTTGTGTCGAGGACAGCTAAACAATGCCTGAGAGTTCCGGCTCGTTCTTTCAGTACAAAGGTGATAGCGAGGAAGGCAAATGAAGACTGGGACTTTTTACTGTCAAACCTCTCGTCTTCAGACAAGTCTAGTTCTACGCCATCTTCAACAACTACACAAAATGCCGACGAATTATTCGATCTCAAAACTGTGCCTGACGATCTCTATGCTACACCATCTAATCTCAAAATCCACGAAAACTCGCCAGGACTGCAAAAAGTTGAATTTCTCGGAACCCCTGCCAGCGAAGAAGAAATCAAAGTAAAGGGTGTTGATAGTTCCGTATTCAAACCCAGAAGCAAAATGGGATCCGCCGAATCGACAAAAAAAGAACGGGCAATTTTCAGTGATATTTTTGCCAGTATTCTTAGCAGAAATCATACCGGAGCACCTTCTAATCGGGCTGGCAGTAAAAAATCTGAAACTGCTTCAAAAAACGGATACAGCAGTCAAATGCAGGCTTTTTTCGATAGCGAAATGGGAGATGCTATGAAAGGTAGCGGAGTTGGTGTGCTCAAACAAGATGTTCGCAAAATGCCTCTTAGTATGTCTAGTTTGTTTCTCCATGAAACATCTGCCAGTTCTTCCGGTAAATCTTCTGCAACTTCATCACTGAATTCCTCCACCGCATCTCCCTTTTTGGACAAAAACCAGGCTGCATCTGTTGCAGAGATTGTTGAAAAATATTCTCCTATTATCACTCATATTGAAGAAGGCTTTGAAACAGATATTGAGCTTTACGAATTTTACAGATCTAAAATCTTATCCGCTCAAATTATCAATACTCCATTGTCAGAAATGACAGAATCTTCAATAACCGTTGAAAATCTTGACAAAATCCATGCACGAGCTATTCCGATCCTGCTCAACACAACACTCAGAGCTCTTGCAAAACTATACTTGTCACCAAATCTAGCGTTTTCCCTTTTCACTACTTGTAAAGCCAAAAGTCTTGAGTACTACGTAGTGGCATGTACGCTACCGGTCTACGTTACGATCATGGAAATCAACTGGAAACATTACCGCTCGCTTAGCACGCTCGAAAACCAAATCTCGGAAATCGATATTAACGGTCTAGTCATTCCTGGTTCAAATGGCTTAGACGCGCTCGTCAATCTGCTTCAAGACGTCAATCAGTACACACTAGATCAAAGGTCCAAATCCAGCTGGACTTGGTCACAAGAAGACGAAGAACGTATTTCCAATATCAGGCAATTCCGCGTCAAGATTCTGGAGACGAGAATCGATACTCACAGCTCATCAAACTCTAATCTTCTGAAATCACTCATTGATATTAGCCCACACTAGCATTTCTAACTGTAACGATCCGGGAAGAAAAACAACAATTGTATATAAATAAACTTATAAAAACGTATCTATAGATTGATTAATGTGTATGAGTCTTGGTATTCAGGGTTCGTTTCAGCCGGCCTAACCGTTCGTGTTCGTCGTCCAGCATTCTCCAGGCTGGGAGGTACTGACTATCGTTAACTTTAAGCTTGGGGTTCAGGATGGTCAAATCGCAATCGCCAATCGAGGTGTACCCCATCTCATAAAGTTTGCAAAGATTGATGTCCTGGCTCCGCAGTAATGTCCAGACGTTTCTGAGATTCCAGTTGACCAAGGGCTGAATACGCATGATCCTCGGCCAGTCGCCGTCCGTCGGCTCGCACTCTTTTAGATCCGAGCCGACAGGTACATCTGATAATCGTGTTCCCAGCAAAATGGCATCTACTTCGCTGTGATGAGTCAGATACGCTTGAAGTCCGCTTTTCATGTCGTGTGTCGGTGATGTCCAAATATCCAGCTCGTACTGCTCTTTTGTGTATCCCAGGAACTCCGTCACCTGAGGAAACGGATGTGGGGTGGGAAAGTAGATGCACTGGATTTTGTCGCCGTACTTCTGTTGCTGCTCGTAACACACATATCCTAACAGAAGTAATAGAACCAGACAGTCTTTTCCGCCGTTGAAACTCAGCACTTGATGCTTAAATCGTGTCTGGGTTTCTGCAATAAGTCGAAGTGAATCTCGGATACGCGCCTGTGTCTCACGCACGTTCACCTCCGTGAACAGTTCTGGATCTCGCGCTGCCAGTGCCTCTGGGTTCACGCTTAAAAAATGTGCCACAACTGAGTGGCAATACTGGATCCCTGTTAAATTGGCCATATTTTAAAAAAGACTTGACAATATTTGAACGGTAATGAATGATGCTTATAGTAAGAAGTAAAAATAAAAGGAAAGTTTGGAAGGCTGATATTTTCATGCCCTTTTTTATTTTAAGGTGCATCGGATTTGTCTCCGATTAGATTAAAGTCACATGATCTCACGGCTCCCGCAAATTGCAATTTTCCTGATCCGAGGCGAGCGCTGCCCCACATTTACAATTGCACTTGTTTCCATTCGGTTGTGTATTTACACATGTCTAAATACCATGTCTATCTGCTCTTTTTCCTTTGATATTACTAGTACTACTACTACTCCCAGCGGCACTTACAAGAACAGTCGGGAACCGCACATTCTTCGTGTTTGCCGAACCATTCACGAGCGTGCTCAGCGTGCATGCCGTGCTGGCAGCTCAGACAAAACGTGAACCACCGGTCGTTCCCGCTGTTACGCCAGTTCTCAGTAAACGGGATCAGACACACCGCGCACCGCGGCATCGAGTGTTTACAGTGCGGGCAACGGCCATTGACGTTCGCCGAGGGCAGAATCTGTTTGTTGCAAGCATTGCAACACAAAATCACTTGAGGTGGTATCGAAAGCGAGCTTTGAACAGACACAACGGTCGAAGATGAAGGGACAGGATTGTCTATAGCTGTGGATGTTGCAACTGTGCGGGATCGAGAGTAAACATCAAACATTGCGCGCACACCAAATAGCTTCCAGTGATGAAGAAGCTCGCGATACGGTAAAGTCCATTGTGGATCATTTGTAATTAGCGCTGCGGTCTGTACATCTCCCGTCTTGTCCACATATGACTGGATCAAGGCATGACCCAGTTGCGATTTAGTGCCTGTCAAGATGATTCCATCTAAATCGCCAGCTCTAACAACGGTTTGAGCCAAATGGCTCAAATAGTTGGACAGTTTGTTGTCGTCGAAAAAACGAAGTGCAATTCCAAGGCGCTCGTGTAAAGGCAAATGACAGGTGTCTAGCACATCCAACCATTCCGGATCAGAAACATAAGCAAAAATAGCTTGAGAGTACGGGTTCTCCAGATCATCTGCCAATCTTCGACAGATTTCTTTGGATGTTGAAGAAGGATTACCTGACAGTGCAGCACACATCAGCAAATGAGTTTCCGAATCAGATTGACGTAGTGCCTTTACGGCTCGATTCATATTGCCATGGAATAGCGCCAATCCCGCAGCTTTCTCGTATTGCTCCAGCTCCTCTAATTCCACAATCTTTTCTTCCAGTTGATCTAGATCATAGGTCCACCCACTGACTTTCAAGCAAATCTGCCGTAAAGCACGTTTTGTCTCATTCATTGAGATGAATTGTGTAAATATAAGTTTGCTATTTAGATCCCTTGTATCTGGAATCGTAGAGCTTCTCCAAATATTTAGCACACCATCATGATAAATTTCTCTCGACGAGGCTAGCTGTAGCCATCTCCATACTACCCTCAGTGTCTCACGATTTGGATGCGTGTTTGGACTGATGAAAATATCTCTGTTAAATTCGGGATCAGTTCCATATCCCTTTATTGCCAGTTGTCGCATAGTAGTGGAAATATCCTGAGCCAAAACGGTGGCCGGATCAAGAAGATATTCTGAACTAGCTGGACCAGGTTCCAAAAATTCTTCCATGGTATCAGTGGTAAACTGAGAATCTGCTCTAGACTTTGGCGCAAAGTAGGCTTTGTCGAATTGGGGAACCAAAAGAGACACAGTGTCCGGATCCGCAGCTGAAAATGTATTATTGACATCAAATCTAATAGATGAAGGGCAGTCTTTGGCATTTGTCCTAAATATTTCGCCTGATTGACTGATGCAAACAAAACTGACGTTTTTAGGTCTTTTGAGATCTTTCACATAGTCAAAGCAGACCACTTTATCCGATTTAGAATCGTCATCGGTACTGACATGATGATCTGTAGATGTTTGAGTGACTGACTTGACAAACATGTATTCTTTCTCTGGCACGTATCCGTTTTGCCATCGTTTCAGTACACCATCTTGTAATACACTAAACTCATTTCTGCGAGTAGCTGATAATCTGATTTTCAACGTATGACTCTTCTTGCCTTCACCTAAAGGATTCAAAACAAGCAACGGTTCAGTTTTCATCTTTAAGTTTCTTCGATCCCAAAATGATACTGATCCATCCTCTGCCGCTGCAAGAAAACAGTTTTCGTTCAGCGGATCAAACACAATGTTATTGACGTATTTTGTTGCCAGCTGGGCGGATTCGCCTACACCGAATTTGTATTTGTCCAATCGTAAATCGACCTCTTTGAGCATCTTGTAGCCACCGCAGATAAGGCTTTGCGGGTTATTTGGGACAAATGCCAACGAGTTCACAACGTCACCAGCAAACGACTGATACTTGGGCTGCCGAAGATCATGCGAAATGTCAAAGATTTGAAGACTGAAATCGTTTCTGACTTTTTCGAACCCAATGGCCAAATGATTGTCGGAATTGAAAGCTAGCGCGTTACACGGACGAGGGTTTGATGTTGGAATGGTACTTGACGGCTGACCGTGGTTCATAAGATCAAAGATATGGACGTATCCCGACATTAGGCCAGCAGCCGCAAGTCCTAAATACATGTTAGACAGACAACAAACAATAAACCCAGTTTGACGAACCTTCTTGCTTTGGCGAGTACCCGTATGATAATATAGACTCATAGCTTTTCGCCGACCGTTTGGTCAAATTGTAGCTGCCATCCTGGTACTCTGATATGTATAGCCCAATTTCATCGCGTCTCGGTGACACATAGACAAACGACTGAATGTTATCGTGACTCCATTCGTAAGGGTGAATAACGCTGGCTGCCATTTTCGAGAGAAAGCGAGCAAATGTGTGGAGTATCTAAGATTGTTCGTCGTGAATAAGAAATGAGAGTGATCTGTAACCTAACCCTTTTGACACTCCAGATCTATCTTGGATCGCCAATACCTAGTTAGCACACTACGCACGAGTATATTATTAAATAGATCTCGTGAAAAACAATATTTCAATGATTTCTATTTACAGATATTTATAATTACTCAGACTTAACCTCGTCCTTGGCCTCAGAAGGATCTAATTGTTTGCGTCTCTCCTCCATGGTCAGGTACAAGTGTTGACCAGCAGTCTCCAAAGTTCTGACCAATCCAGCACCACCGAGAATGTTCAAAACACCCAAAAGTTGTCCTCTGAGCTCTGCCAAGTTAGGCAACTTCTTGAACTCATTGACTTCAGGCACCGACATGACCTTATTGTCTACCATAGATCCCAGCAAGATCAAGTTGTTTCTACTTTTGTCGACGATTTTAATGACTTGCTCAACCTTCTTGGGGTCGAGATCAGAAAATGAAATAATGGCGGAAGGACCGGAGAAAAGAGTCAATAATGGGTGAGCGTTTTTGCGGAACTCTTTGTTGGCCTCTACACTAGCGGGGTCTTGATGTTCTTGACCTCTCAATGCGACTTTGAAAAGACGCGAGCGTGTGACAGTGAGATTTCCGCCGGCCTTCTTGATTTGTGCACGCAGGTTGTTGTTATCGGCTTTGATCAGATTATTGTGGTGTAAAACAAGAAGCACTGGCGAGGTCTTGATAATGTGTGAGTATGTGTCGACAAGATAAGTCTTTCTGGAATCAAGCGGCTTGACGGTTTGGCGAACAATCTCTTTGATAGGCTTGGCTTGGGTAGCATATGATCTGACAGCGCGAAACGCCACCGCGAACTTTTGAACAGTTTGGCCAAACATTGTGTGTAGGCTATATAAAGCTCTTGTTGAGTGATGCTGCTGGTGATTGGCAGGGATGGGAACAGCAGGAAGTAGCCAAAACAGTTGAAATTTTTCAGAGTGCGCTCGCGCGAGAGCACTGCCCCAACCCTTAAATTTTTCAGTAATCTCGACAAAAAAAAGCTTGGATTTAGGTTGTTGATGATCGTTGACAAGATTCGTTGACTTCAAAGGAAAAGGAACAAAATGTTGAAAAGCTTAGCTGCCGTTCGCCGGTACTCTACGCAGTCGAAGAAGGATTTGGCGCACTCGTTTGCGGCCACTTTGACGCTTCCCAAAACTGAGTTTCCTAACAGATCTGGCAAGAACATTGCGGAGTTGACTACTAAGGTTTCTGATGAACTTTACGACTGGCAGTCAAAGTCATCGGAGTTGAAAGAGTTGTCGATTTTCCATGATGGTCCTCCATTTGCCAATGCAAGTCTGCATTTGGGTCATGCCTTGAACAAAATTACAAAAGATATTATCAACCGGTACAACTTGCTCAAGGGTAAAAAGATCCAGTATCGACCGGGTTGGGATTGTCATGGATTGCCAATTGAGCTGAAGGCATTACAAACTCTTTCGGAAAAGGCCAAAAAGGATGTTGCCACTGTTTTGTCGGCGACTGAAATTCGTAGCATTGCAAAGAATCATGCACTTGACGCAATTGAGGATCAGAAAAAGTCATTTAAACGATACGCTGTTATGGGTGATTGGGACAACTTCTATGCGACCATTCAACGGGATTACGAAACAAGACAGCTGAAAGTGTTCAAAGAAATGTTTCACAAGGGATACATTACGAGAAAAAACAAGCCAGTGTACTGGGGAACTGAGACTAGAACTGCATTGGCAGAAGCAGAGTTGGAGTACAACGACAACCACAAGAGTACTGCTTCCTACGTCAAATTTCCTTTAAAGAGTGCTAGTTCGTCGTTGCGGAGTATCCTGAATAAGCACAATATCGACGAGAGCCAGGTTTCATTGTTAATCTGGACTACCACCCCTTGGACCCTTGCGTCCAACAAAGCCGTTGCTATTAATGAGGAAATGAACTACACTCTACTTCAATCACCTGCTCATGGGTATCTTGTAGTAGCCACCGAACTAGCAGAGAAGTCAAAGCTTGATGACATGACTATTCTTGAATCTGTAGTTTTTGCGGGCTCAGATTTGGTTGAGTCGAAGTATACCAATCCTGTCGACAACAGCGATCACGCATACCCCGTGTTACCTGCTAACTACGTAACGTCGACCGTCGGTACTGGTTTGGTTCATACTGCTCCAGGACACGGATTCGACGATTACCTTTTATGCAAGGCTCATGGCATTGATCCGTACTCGCCAGTTGACGGCGAAGGTAAATACACCAGTGATTTACCTGCTGGATGTGAAGAGCTTGTTGGCAAGTTTGTGCTTGGCGCTGGTCAAAAGTCCATGATTGAGATTCTGAAAGCAAAGAATGTGCTGGTAGACAGTAACCCCAACTTTCGCCACAAATATCCTTACGACTGGAGATCCAAGAAGCCGATCATTATCCGGGCCACTCCACAATGGTTTGCCAATATTGATGAGATCAAATCACACGCACTTGAGGCTTTGAAAGATGTTAATTTTTACCCAGTCCAAGGCCGTAATCGGTTGGAAGCGTTTACTGCGTCTCGATCCGAATGGTGTATTTCCAGACAGAGAGTATGGGGTGTGCCTATTCCGGCCATTTACTTGAAGGATACTCAAGAACCCATTACCGATGTCAAGACAATGGATTACATTATCAGCAAGATTTCAGAGTTGGGAACTGATGAATGGTTTGTTGACGAGACGGATGTTTCTAGATGGCTGCCTGCTGAGTACAACGGCGAGCTTTATTACAAGTCTAGAGATACTATGGATGTTTGGTTTGACAGTGGTACCAGTTGGACCATGTTGCCTGAGAGAGACGGAAACAAAATTGCGGACTATTACTTAGAAGGCAGCGACCAACATCGTGGATGGTTCCAGTCCTCTCTTCTTACCAAGATTGCGGAGACCCCTGCTAACAAGGAATACACGGCGCCATTTAAACAAGTGATTACACATGGGTTCACTCTAGATACCAAGGGTAAGAAGATGTCCAAGTCACTTGGAAATGTGATTTCCCCGGATGCGGTGATTGAAGGCCAAAAGGGTAAATGGCCGCCTTTAGGAGTTGACGGTCTCAGACTGTGGGTTGCATCTTCTGATTACACAAAAGACGTGATGGTTGGCCCACAAGCATTGAAGAACGTTGCAGAGAACCTTAAGAAGCTCCGTATCACGCTGCGATTCTTGCTGGGCGCCTTGTCTGGATACAAACCCGAGGGCGGTTCTCAGATTGGCTACGATGCACTACAGCCTATTGACAAGATGGCTCTGCATCAGCTCAAGAAGGCTGCGGATACTGTCCGAGAGCAGTACGCGAACTTTGAGTTCAACCGCGTTGTTCAAACCATCAACCATCACACAAACACGCATTTGTCAGCATTCTACTTTGACATTATCAAGGACAGACTGTACGCGTCGTTGCCGGATAGTGTCGAGCGCCGAGCAGCGCAGTTCGTTTTGCACGAGATCACGCGTGTTTATTTGTCAATTTTGTCGCCAATTACGCCATTGCTGACCCAAGAAGCCTGGAACTTTTTGCCGTTTTCAGAAACCGTTGATTCACCTTTCAAGCGCGGATGGGTGGAGCTGCCTGGGCACTATGCCAGCGAGACGATTGAACAGGAGAGCAAGACTCTTGAGAAGCTGCAATCGGTGGTGAACCAGGCCATTGAGAAGGGACGCACAGATAAAAAGATTACAAGTTCGCTTTCCTGTGATGTGCAGCTTGAGTTTGATCCGGCTGTTTCAAACGAGTTGGTCGCGTTTATTCAAAAGTATGAAAAGTATTTGGCAGAGTTTTTCATCTGCTCGCAGGTAAGCATCAACGAAAAGTCTGAGAAGGCAGTCGAGTGGTGCTACGAGAGTGAGGGAAATGGCATTGTAGTCAAAGCGGTGCCGACTTTGCATCACAAGTGTCCCCGATGCTGGCAGTACACTGCGCTAGTCGAAGACGAGCTCTGCCACCGATGCGACGAGGTCGTCAAGAACTTGTAGAGAGTTGTGTAAATAAAACTTTGTAAATAATAACCAAACTATCATTGAATATGTCATTATCACTCATAAAAGTGCAATTTAAAAGCATGCTTAGGTGGAGAGGCTGGTAAACCTGGGGAATCCTGTTGGCCATCAATTTGTGGGAGACCAGTATCCGTACGGTACCAATGCTATCGATAGCCAGCTACATCCCCGCCATGATCACAAGCAAAGATGTGCGATTCCATCAGCCCTGCCTTCATTTCTCATTTTACTTGCCGTTGAATCTTTTCGAGGGTGGTTTAGCGCTAGTCTAATTAGAAACACCACCAAGTGTATAGAGTTCCGCAATACCGCATTACAGATTTAGAGTAATTTCCTGTTTCGGATATGGCGAACAGAACAAGACATTGTCTTGTTTGGGCATTATAATTAATGAGATTGGTGTATTGTAAACTGCAAAACAAGAATTATGGACCGGACACTGCCGATACTCCTGAATCAACAGCGGAATCCGAGTTCCTATATGGCTTCAATGGCAAATTAGCAGTTTTGTAAACGAGGTTCAATTTGGTGATCTTGCCTGGCAATGCTTGAGCATAAAGTACAATGAAGGATCACGCAAATGCTACTGCTTCTTGCTGCACTATGGGCCGCGGCGAGTATGCAAACGGCTGGTTTCAGTTTGACCGAAACACACGCCAGGGAAAAAGGGTCTGTTGATCGATTGGCGCGATAGGGTTCAAGCCACAATCTTGATACTGGCTGAATAAAGAGCAACAAATGTAGATTGGAGGGGAAGCAGTTTACAGAAGTGACGCGTCAAAACAGAAAATCAAGCAAGCTTAGCAATGAAAAAAATAATAAGCAACTGGTGATTTTGATATTGAAGCTGGATTATAAAAATTATGGTTATTTTTGTATGAGGATTTTGAATAAATATGCTAAAGGAATAGAGAACAATGCAATATATAATGTGGGCTTTTAGACAAGGTTGTTTAGGCAACTTGAGTCTTCTGCTGCTTTCTTTGGAATTGAGCAAACTTTGAAGTCTCATGAATGCCACACTCGGTCTTGGCCTTGCCCTTCCATCTGCCTGCGCGCTCATCCTCGCCCTCCTTGACCGGCACAGTCGAGTGGTAATCACCAATTGATCTGTATCCCTGGTCGAGCAGAATGTTGTACGGCACATTGTTCAGTTTGATGTACTTTTTGACATCGTCAAAGGTCCAGTTGGCCAATGGGTTGATTTTAATAAGCCCGTCTTCCTCGACTTGGACAATGGGAATGTTACCGCGTTGTCCACCCTGAGACCGACGACGGCCGGTGAAGACTGCGGCAACGCCAAGTTCGTCGTAAGCGCGTTGAGCAGGTTCGACCTTTACTAAGTAATCGTAGTACAACTCGTTTGTCTCCCATAGCTTTTCGCCATACTCTTCAACAAACTCTTGCTCAGTTGCCACGCCAAATGGCTTGTAAACATGCAAGTTCACGTTCTTGTACTTCTCCTTGACCTCGTCAACCAGAGCCAGGGTCTCTTTGAAGTGGTGCAGAGTGTCTAGGAAAATGAGTTCTACTGGTGGGTACTCTGGGCCCAGCTTGGACACCATGTCGTTGATGACGAGCCCGGTGAGCCCGAATGCTGTGGTTTGGAAAAGGTCGGGAATGGTCAAAATTGCCCATTTGAGAACAGCTTGTGGCTCTAAATCACCCAGCTTGGAGTTGATGTGCTTTAGCTGTTCTTGTGTAAACACAACTTTAGAAGGTCCTTGGGTCATTTTGTAGTAATTTTTTTTATTGTCGATTAAATGAGAATATAATATTAACTGATGAAGATGTATTCTATCTACTCCAACGAAGATTCCTCGTCACTTTTATATAAAAATTCTGCGCACTCTTATTTTGAGCCAAACAGCTCTGATTCGTATGGAATAAATCAAATATGAAATTTTCAAGCAAAATGGCATAAATTCACATGATTTTCGTATGTGTCAGTTGTGTGTATTAATAAAAAATATCTGATTTGTAAAAACGGCAATTACTAATTAGTCTGACTCAAGTCGTGCCGCAAATGTTTCAATTAGGAATTCACCTAATATATCGAGAAGCTATTCCGCTACACTCCCAACATGGCACCTTCTACATCTATACACAGGGTACTAGGGTTACTGGAGGATCGCAAACTACTGAAAAACGGATGCAACTGTCTACCAGCCAACCCATATACACATCACTACTCATTACTATACCAAACACACAGTCACGTCAATTGCACAATGATGTCTCGATACATTGCCAAAAGAGCCTTTTCCACCACTTTGCGCCGCTTGGCCAAGGGCGATAGCTCCACAATTGACTACTACAAGCTACCACCTACCAACTACGTTCCCGTTGACGACGGTCCCGAGGTCAAGATCCCCATTTTACCTGACAACTACCATACTTCGGTGCACGATGATGTGTCTGCCAAGATTGAAGAGACCAAGAAAAAGCCAACCGCCAAATATAACGAGCCATTGGTCTCAGAGGTTTCTGATCAAGGTACTACCTCTATCATGGCCGATGCCGACGTGTTAGGAACCGTCAACGCCGGAGGTCCTGCTAAAGAGATCCCTGCTGAGTTCCGCTCTACCACTAGCACTGGCGATGACAGCAAAGGTGATGTGGACGCGTACGAGTTTGTCGAATTCAAGGAAGGCGACAAAGTAACCTTATGGTCGCTTTTCGGTGCTGTTGCTACATGGTGGACCCTTGCCAATCTATTTGAGAAGAAGGCAGAGAGATCTGAGAAGAAGGCCGAACACTGATATTCTTTCAAATCTTGTTTTTTGTTAATAGAGTGTAATATAATTCGATACCGCGACCATAATTCTATGAAACTAGCAACCTGGTTTGTTCTTTTGAATGTTGTAGATCTGTCCAATCAATTACGCTGAGCTCAACGCAAATACACATCTGCAATTGTTGATCCATTGGCGCAAAAGATGGCTTAAAATTAAACGCTCAACCACATTGCTACCTCACTAGACCTTTCTTACTCTTCAATATCATAAACACATGAACACCACAGGGCCTACATGTTGAAGACATTCATATACCCCAGGTTCATCAATGTAACCTACCTCTGACATTTCCACAATGTTTCATTTTTAGCTTATGTAAGTATCCAAGCAGTTGCGCGCACCTATTCTTGAGCTCATAAGCACAGCCTTGCCGTAGTTTCTTCACTGTTTGAGTGCGTATCTTGCTTGTCCAGGAAAAATAAGCCAAGCAGTTACGCGCCTATTCCAGACACATCGGGCAGAAAAAGTGTCTGTATTTGACTTTACTTTAAGTTGATATTCCAATCACTATAGTAGTTGTGCCATGTAAAATGTCACTTATCATAACCAAACGCGAGTTTGACTAGAGATTGTATAAATTCAGGTCTGTGATAAATTGTTTGTATTTATTGACAAAAAAATAAAAGTGCATGGCTCCTGAAGCTTTATTGGCATAGTGCCAGGCACCCTGCTTTTGAAATATTCTATTGCTTAATGAAGTAAGTGTATACAGAAGCGATAAAAGTATTGATTACCGTATACATGTCTGCATTTCACTGGCGATTCTAATTGATAACGACAAAAATCTCAATCATCAGTTTCTATACTGATCCCATGTAAATTGAAAACTGATTGTTAGCAAGCACCGTTTACATCTAGACAACTGCCCACAACAAAATACGATACAAAATTGATAAAATTATTACTGTATAGACTCAAGGGTTGTCATAACATTGTTCGAGCAGCACAAGCATTGACAAGTCTTGACATGGAATCATATTACAGTTTGCAGCCGTTTGGTGTTTGACGTGTCCCTTGATGTCCTTGTCTCATTCGCAACCGCGTGAAAGACAATGGCCTTTTTTCAAAAACACTACTTTGTTTAATGGGAATTAGTGATCTTCTAGGCTTGCTGAGCCTATACTTCACAACTTGTTTTACAATCTATTTTTTGTTGCTTCATTAGCGCGCTTGTCTTTGAGCAGTCCTCCTTCAATGCTTCAAATTTTATGCGTCTGCGCGCTGCAAAATAAACATATAAAAACAGGATCTCACAGTGTGCACGAGGTAAGGTACCCCCAAACGTGCTTAGCAATGTTCATCGGACACCGAAAAAGGGAGCCAATGATTTACATTCAGTATAGTTGAATAATGAAATAAAACTCATGTACTATCAGGTTGAGTAAGGCCAGTATTTGAATCATATAAGTACACTGTTGGATCGTGCGCCAACGCATTTTCCTTCCTTTTTTTGCATTTGTGTCCGTTGACTTGAACCATTTATCTACTCAATATCACAATGAAGTTATCCTCTGTTGCTTTTACTGCTCTGGCATCTATTTCTTGCGCTTTCCGAGTTAATGTTCCCTTTGAAATCATCACTGTCCGTTACAGATCCAGTGTCCAACAACAATGTCGTTCTAAGTGGCCCCGGTTCCTTCACCGGTGTTTTCCAAGACAATAACCGCATCAAGATTGGTGAATAGTTTTTAACCATCAATGGCGTCTATTTAGAGCTCTCCAACTCTGGCTCCAAGTTTGGCACTGACAGCGCCAACCATCTCACTTACAACGACAAAAAGTTCTCTGCTCGTCCTGTAGTTGGCAGCCAAACCCACCAGTGTATTCTATTATCGTTGGTGGTGACTTAACCTCAGCTGATTTCTCAATTGTCCCTACAGTCTTTTACAGCGTAGAATAATCAAGACGACTTTGACACCAACAAACAATAGCTACCTTTTTTTCTTACCATGTAGTAACACTAGATACACCCTTTTGATAACTCATATTCATTCTTACGACACCGTTTATTACAACTCGATTCTGTCTATAATTAGACCGACAACAATTCAAAACAGCCGATTTGAAGCTTGTAAATGCCTATAGCGGTTGGAGAATTGAGCTGTTGGTAATTAAATCAAGTGTACCGAGGATGAATCGTCCACTATCGCTTTCATTTTTAAAATGTTTATTGTTAAAAAAATAAAAGAGCAGTGAATAATCAACACTCTGGAGAATAGCCACCACATGAAGTTGATATCTACTGAAGTGCGCGTGTCTTTGCTGCTTCTACAATTCAGATCAAACATAACGTACCTTTACTGTATCCAATTCGGAATAAATCATCGCCATCCACGCCTTTATTCTAGTGTGCTAACTAAATCCCTGCTCTTCCAGAAAAATACAAAATCGACACATTTCTCTTTAAAGGAGAAACGCATATTTTACAAGTCAGTTAATCCAAGTCGTAAATTTCAGGCAAACTCCGAAAGTACACATTTTCTCATGACATCACTGTGCATCCGCACTCTCTCCACGCTGAGCCCTTTTTCCGGGGAGATCGCAGGCGGTAGCAATACAGACCCCAAAAAAGGCACCGAATCAAATACCATCACCATCATGAATATCCTTAATATAAATTTAAAGTTACAATAATAGAATCATAGGTACATACATCAATACACCCTTGTACAAGAAGAAAATACCGCGGCGTTCACAGGTACGGCGATGTGACGAAATAGTGGTCTCGAGTGAAAAGTTGCCGTGCAAAAACATGCTCTGCCCTGATCGTATAGGAATGACGATGTTGCATGAATAGGTTTCGGAGATGGCTAAGAATAACATCATTGACAGTGATACATTGAAAGACTTTTTCCAAGTATAAATAGCAAGACAAATTCCAGGATCAATAAGATTTTGTTCATCATCAAACACTTTCAATCAAACAATCTACTACTACTACAAACCAAGCAATCTACTAAACACAACCAAACATCACAATGCAATTCTCTACTGTTTTCCTTGCTGCTCTTGCCTCAGTCTCCACCGCCTACCAAGTCGGTGTGCCTTTCGGTCTCGTTGCCATTCGCTCGGGATCTGAGGTCCAGAACTCTGCATTCACTCTCCAAAACAACAAGGTCGTTCTCAACGGCCCCGGTTCCTTCACCGGTGTTTTCCAAGACGACGGCCGTATCAAGGTCGGCGACAAGTACCTGACTGTCAACGGTGTCTCTTTGGAGCTTACTGACACCGGTTCCACTTTCAGCGACGACGGATCTGACCATCTCAAGTACGGTGACAGCGGGTTCACTGCTCGCAAATTGCTCGGAAGCAAGGGCAACCAATACGGAGTCTTGGTGGGTGCGCACTCTGCTTCTGTTGACATCCCCATTGCAGCCAGAATCTTCTACACCTCCAACTAAAAAGAGGATCATTTGCCGAGTGTGAGCTAAGCCATGGCTCATTTGTAATGATCAAATTATTTATTGTTTCATAAAGTTATATTGAAATCCATGTTTTATTCAAAATTTTTTGTTGTATATCAATGCTACTGTGTGGCTGAGTCTCCGAAGTGTCAAATTCATTGCAGTGTTTATTCCGAGACTTTTCAATGCCCACCGAGCATAAAATTTACAATGTTTATGCACAGCCGCGCCAGTTTATCATTAGCTAAATTTAGGTGCACATTTGTGAAAAAAATATTATTATTATTATTGTATTCTATCTTATTTTCTAGAATTTCAGTATGATTTGAAATTTTATTTTCTTACGGAATTGTAGTACATGATCTGAAACATTGAACTTCAGTGAAGAACTGGAACAAATGGATTTATTTGATTCAAGTATGTAGTTTTCACTAATTTTATGGTCAGCAATAATGTACTTGTACAATTTTTTTTATATCAAATCCGTCTATTATGTTTACGAATATACACGTAAGCTTCTACAATACTGCTATAAATTTAGACATGAACAAAACAACTTCATTATAAACCACTCGTACAAATTTATTTTCGTTATTTCTTGGTTAAATATTCACAATCAAGATTCTCAAAACAAATCAAACAAACCACATTTTCCCGAAGTTTTATTTAAAGTCCAAATTTGCAATCTTCAAGAGAAAATTGATTTGTATATTTTGAAATCTAACTCAAGTGAGCAGCCGATACTGTATGTATAACGCAAGTCACAACAATGCTTTTGCTTGGTGAGTAACTGTTTGTGCGCTTTTCAAGCCTTTTTCTCGTACGCTGATTTATGAACTCAGTGAACGCTATGGCAACTCTGTTCAGGCTAAAATATACATTTGTACACGGATGAATTGCGTGGCTGATTTGTTGATTTTCGTGTGGCTCTGATGTGCTTTCAAAAGATGTGTACATTTCGATAATATTATTATGTGTACAGTTCTATGCGTTGCCATCACCATACACTGCTTCAAAAATAAATACATTTCTGGGGAATCCGTGTGGGGGGACAAACGCCAGTGACGGAATATAATTACCCTGCTGTGTGTACCTGTGCCGTACACAGAAATGCTACTATAATTAAGCACTGTCTTTTGTACACAATACACACCCGTGTGGGTGGGCTCAGTGTGCATGCAATAGTATCCGGCTATCGGGTAGGTACATGTGTATACAGAAAATACCGTGCATGTTTGTATATTGTTGCTAAAAACTGATTCATTTGAATCACCGTCATGCTTTTACCAACTGTCGTAGTCAGGTGTTATTAATTTGTCATAGATGATGGTGATACACATGAATCAGGCGCATATAAGTATCAGCAGAGATCTCAGTTCAAGCTGAAGTTTTGAATCATCAATCAAACTTACTCTACACAACCAATCCAAACTTACTACACATCTACAACATATCTACAATGAAGTTCTCTACTATTTGCCTCGCTGGTCTTGCCTCCGTCTCATCCGCCTTTCAAATCGGTGTACCCTTTGGCGTCATGGCTATCCGCACTGGCACCCCGATCCAACACCACACTTTCACAGTTGAAAACAATAAAGTAGTTTTCAATGGCGGAACCGACTTTGTTGGTGTCTTTGACAACAAGGGCCGCATCAAGGTCAACGATGGAAAGTACCTCGCCCGCAACGGAACGTCGTTGATTCTTGCTGACAAGGCAACTATTTTCAGCGATGATGGCTTAGACTACCTCACTTATGGCGACTACGCGTTCTCTGCTCGTCCTTTGGTTGGAAGCAAGAACGGACAATTTGCTGTTCTGAGCGGCGAGTACGCTGCTAAGAACGACATTCCATTTGATGCCAGAATCGTTTACGCCGATTACTAGACATTTGCTTCGCCGCCAGGAATAAAGGGCCTTGATGACGACTAATATATTCATTACATACACTTTTCACGTTGCTTTTACTCATTCATTTATTTATTACATAGTTTTTATACTGAACAATACAGTTATACGCATATTTTCGTGTTTCAAAGTTTTATACGTTTTTATCTTGCAAAAAGCCGATATATTAAATACAATTACCTTTCAATCTGAACAATCTCAGAACTTAAAAGTATGCATTCTATTGCAACCATGATCAGAATGAACTGTACAGATTGTATTCAGCAAATGCACCGCAAAAGGGGTCTAAATAGCACCAAAAGCTATCAAAAATTATCAACATCTTCAGAACATACTTTTGGATAGCCTCACGGGATATATTTCCTTTTATTATAATTCCAGTGAGCAAACCTCACACTGATCTTAAAAACATAGCCTTCAAGATTGTTTACCTGACTGCTTTTCGTACTCTATTGTATTTTACTTTGTTCTAACCCTGTGGGGATATACATTGGTGAATTTCTGTATACGCACGCCACACTGTAGCAACCATATAAAAAGCTAGTTGCATTTGGTTTTAAAATGTTTGGGACCGATGACGCAGCTTAAAGGAATTGGGGCTGGAGAGAATGGCACATTGAGAGTTTCAAAAGCCGTGTGGTCAAATGCCAGAAAGTTCAGAGTTTAAAAATCGTATTGCACAACCACAAATGAACACTGGATGTATATGTGTGGAACGTGGAGTATGGTGATACTACATTCAAAGCCTAACTGCCCAAATAACCACAAATTTGGGACTGTTTTAGAAGACGCCGACGACACCAAAAAGCTATGTGCAATGCTCAATGACATGCGCGGCGTAACGAGCCCAGTACTCACGTATTCCTACAAAAACAAAACATTGAATAACTGTGAAGTGTCTTGTTAAAATTTCAGTAGCTTCCATGTATGTTTCGCAAAGTCCCATATTGAGAAGGAAAGTTACATTGTACTTGAGCATTCCAATAGGAAAGAGCTAGTATTAGCGGCTTGTAGATGGACAGGAACCTTGTCTAGACAAAAGACTAAAAAGACACAAATCAGAGCTTTGGTACAAACTGAATATGCACATTTGCTGCAGGTTTCAAAAGGTTTTATGGAAACTTGCGAGAAAGTTTAGAAGTGGTGTGAGCGCCGTGTAGGCTATGATAGCAGATGAATATGTTGCTTGGTCTTGTTTTTGATCTGTGGTAGTTGTTGGTGTTTTTATGAGAGAAAAATTGTACCCCATTATCTATGTGCGCACAGACATAAAGATTTCGCCTAATGCCAGAATCTTCTACACTTCCAGCTAGAAAGGATCATAAGTCTATGTTTCTGCTTGAGTTTTTGTTGTATAATGTCGATGCTACTGTGTGGCTGATTATCCGAAGTGTCAAACGCATTGCAGTGGTTATCCAGAGACATTTAAACGCCTACAGATCATAAAATTACGATGTGCCTGTACACAGCCGCGCCAGATCATTATCGGCTAAATTCAGATGCACATTTGTGAAAAATATCATTATTATTCTACTTTATTTTTCAAGTGTTCAATATGGCCTGGAGTTTTGTGTACTCACAGTCATTGAGCTTCAGTAATAAATCTGTATAAATAAAATTTACTGATCCAAGCATTTTGTTTTCGATACTACCATAAGCAGCAATAATGTATACACTCGTACAAGTTAATTTCCAATGTTTCTTGTTCAAGTATCCGCAGTCAAGATTCTCATGACAAATCAAACAAACCACATTTTTCTCAAATGTCACTCAGAGTCCAAACCTACAATTTTCAGGAGAACATTAAATTGTTATTTTGAATCTAATTCAGGTGAGCAGCCCATACTGTATATAACGCAAATCACAACAATGCTTTTGCTGGAAAAATAACAATTTGTGCACTTTACAAGCCACTTTTCCGTATGATGCTTGTGTGTTCACTGATTTATGAGCTCAGTCAAAGCTATGACAGCTCTGTTCAGGCTGTAAAATATATTCACGCAAGTTAGATTACGTAGTTGAGCCGTTTGTTTTCGTGTACCCCTGACGTGCTTTCAAGAGATGTCCATATACAGTTCTGTAAGTTGCCATCACCATGTACTATCACAGAAATAACAGTTACTAGAGAATACGTGCAAGGAGAGGAGAAGGGGAAGAGCGTTAGTGACGGAATATAGCTATCCAGTCGCATGCCACAGAGCGTTTTTGCTATGTCTGTCCCGCACGCAGAAACGCTACTATAATTACGCACTTATCCCAACGTCTGTGTGAGTGGACTCGGTATGCAATTGAATTTGGCTTTCGGATGTATGTATCAAAATATTGTGCATAATTGTGTACATTCTGTTGATAAAAACTAATTCTTTTAAACCACCGTCATGCTCTTACCAGCTGTCGTAGTCAGATGTCGTCAGTTTATCATGGATGAAAGTACATGGATTGGCTGCATATAAGTATCAGCAGAGATCTCAGTTCAAGCTGAAGTTTTGAATCATCAATCAAACTTACTCTACACAACCAATTCAAACTCACTACTCATCTAACAACATATCCACAATCCACAATGAAGCTCTCTGCTATTTGCCTCGCTGGTCTTGCCTCCGTCTCATCCGCCTTTCAAATCGGAGTCCCCTTTGGCTCCATGGCTGTCCGCACCGGCACCGTGATCCAGCACTACGCTTTCGTTGTTGAAAATGACAAAGTAGTTTTCAACGGTGGCACCGACTTTGTTGGTGTCTTTGACAACAAGGGCCGCATCAAAGTCAACGATGGAAAATACCTCGCTCGCAACGGGACTACTTTGATTCTTGCTGACAAAGGGACTGTCTTCAGTGACGATGGCTTTGATTATCTTACTTATGGAGAGTACACATTCTCTGCTCGTCCATTGGCTGGAAGCAAGAACGGACAATTTGCAATTTTGAGTGGAGAGTACGCTGCTGAGCACGACATCCCGTTTGATGCCAGAATCGTTTACGCCGACTACTAGACATTTCGTTTGATGCTAGAAAGAAAAAAATAGGTTCGATGAAGATCGATTTACTCTTGTCACGTTGCATTTATGTTTTCATTTAATCATATAACTTTCATTCTATTGAACAATACAATCATTCATATATTTTACAAGTTTCAAATTTGTATACATTTATATTTAGTAAAAATGCCATACACTGACTAGAATTATTGTCTTGACATGCTGTCTGGGCAATTACTATCCTTACTAATCTTGAGACTGGAAGACAATTGATTTTATTGAATATGACATTAAATGGAGCTGCACAGATCACATTTAACAATTGCATTGCAAAGAGGAGCTACAATATTATCACAGATCACCAAAAACTACAAAAAGTTATCAACTTTTTTAGAGCACACCTCTGGATAGCCTCTCGAGATATTTTCATTCCCATAGATTTTTCTGGAAGCAAACCTTACACTCATTTTATATAACAAAGCTTTGAGTTTGGTTGCCTGACTTCTTTATATTTTACCATTTTCCAACTTCATAGAACTGCGTACCGATGAATCGATATACTCACACAATACTATCAAATATACAGAGTGCTTGCTGTAGTTGAATTTAAGATGTTTGGATCCAATGACGCAGCTCAGGGGATTGGTGCTGAAAAGGTTAGCACACAGAACCCTCAAAAAGCCGTATGATCAAATGTCATGAAAAGTTCAAAATAGAAATCCGTATTGAACAGCTACACTGGTACACAAGACCACTGGATATCTGTGTATTGTGGAGAGCAATGCCGTATTCTGCAAAGCCCGACTGCCCAAATATCCACAAACGTAGGACTGTTTTAAAAGACGCCGGCGACGCCTAAAAGCTATGCGCAATGCTCAATGCCCTACGCGGCATAACAAACACAGTATCCACGTTATTAGTCCAAAGACCCCTGAATGGCTGTAATAACTACAAATAAATCTGAGTCATTTCCATAATGTAACGCAGAGTCTCATGTCAAAAAGCGTTGCCCTGTACCTAAGCATTCTGTTAAGAGAGCTGGTATCAGCGGGCTGTAGTTGGGCGAAAACATGCCCAGAAAGGAAGCTAAAAAAAAGCACAGACCAAAGTTATGGTGAACTGAATAATATGCACATTTGCTGCAAGTCTCAATAGGTTTTATGGAAACTTGCGAGAAGGTTGAGAAGCAGATGTAAGCGCCGTACAGGTCAATAGAATATGAAGATGTTGCTTAATCTTATTTTTTCTATCTGTGGTAGATTTATGAATCTTATATTGTCATGGTAGATGTTGATGTTGTTATGGCAGAAGAACTGTACCCCATTGACTATGTTTCCAGACATTGTGATTGAGCCAATTCGTAGGTTTTGATATAAATAGGATCCGAAATTTGGAGTTCATGATTGTTTGATCCCTACAACTATCTGTTTTGCCAAAGAGCTACACAATAAATACTGTACAATGCAATTCTCTAGTCTTGCCCTTACTGCTCTTGCCTCTGTGGCTACTGCCTACCAAGCCGGCATTCCCTTTGGCATTATTGCAATTCGTCCAGGCTCCGTTATCCAAAACTCTCCATTTACTCTTGAAAACCAAAAGGTTGTGTTCAACGGCGCTCACACCTTCATGGGTGTCTTTCAGTCGGATGGCCGCATCAAGGTAGGCGACAAGTACCTGACTGTCAACGGAGTTTCTTTGGATCTCACTGATAATGGGTCAATCTTTGGCGATGATAGCAGTAACCACTTGACATACAACAACAAGGCATTTACTGCTTTGCCCTTACTTGGAAGCAAGAACGGGCTTTACTCGGTTGAAGTTGGTGGTGACTTTACTTCTGCCGCTATCACATTTTCTCCCAGAATTCAGTACTACACCAACAACTAAAAACTAGTTTAGTTAACAACAAATAAAACGTATTTGATTCTTTGTAACACAATTCATTATTTGTTTTCAATGTATCAAAAATCAATTTGCAAAAGTTAGAACCCCAAATCCAATACGAAAATCTTTAGTTTACAAATGTCATGTTGTAAATCAACAAGTGGTTTGGGCTGTCAAAAGTTACGCTTGGCACTGTTAAGATAAGCACTCGAGAGAAGCAAGATCAGATTTTGAATGAAATAATGTCAATGGGTCGAGTTTATGATCTGTTAGATTATCTCAGAAATATGTCATCAACTATTGTCTCTATTGCACGTCTGATCATCATGATAATAACCATCCCTGTCAAAGTTTCATTTGGCTTGATAGAGGACAATGACATTGTTTTGTTTAATGCTTTTCTAGTTGCCATCGGTGTAATCCTGAAGAAGCATTTGGTCGTGATAGATTGCTTACAAATGGAACTAAATACAACGCAGTCGTTGAAAAGCATTTTAGAGCTGGCAAATACTGAGCCGGGTTTCTCTACAGACGCCAAAGATAAATTAGAATACAACATACAAAAGATTTGTAATATCACGACACAAGGAGAGCCCACTCTAGTGGTGCTATCAAGTCTATTCTCAGACTCCATGGCTTATTTTTCACATTTTTATAAATACTTATGCAAGTAAATTCATTTATCTTGATCACTCTAGCCCAACACTGAGATGTTTCGTTTTTAACAATAGGCTCTATGCTGTTAACGGCGTTTAATATATAACCCAATGTCTTGGGACTTTCTAATTTGAATGTGTTTCATCGATGAGACTAAACCAGATGTTGGTGAAAAGTACGATGTAGTCGTTGATCATTTAATATAAACTAAGGTCTATTTCCCAAAATCAACTAAGCTTTCCATGGAGTTGGCTACTCCCAAAATTTTGCTTAGTTCAACTAAATCTTACTAATTTCAACCAGTAGCAACCGTGTAATTGAAGAAAAGTCCAGCAACTCCGCTGTCTGAATGAAAGTGTGTTGTTTGCCGTTCTTTTGCATCAGCGTTCTTTTTTAATCCCCGTAATTGTGATGTCATGTAAATACAAAGGCTGATTGCCGTGCAATAATCACAAACTATCACAAATACATGCAGAGGGCCAAGAACATGTAATAACAGACCGCAACTCTATGAAGTGGGTTGAACAAGGTGGAGGAAATTTGTATTTTTTTTTCATCTCCGTGTATTCTTAGAATCAAGTGCATACATGCGTCACCGGACTATTCTGGAGAATCGTCAGTTTACAGTAATTCAATGGCAGTTGCCACCAAGATGAGTTGATTCTAGTTGTGACTAGGTATAACTTATGATTGGTGTTCAATTTACCAGCTATAGAGGCTTTTATCATTGCAAGTGTTATTGTCTTTCTTCTTCAAACAGTCCAAATTTTGCTCTTGTAATTCGGCGAATCAAGACTGACAATTTTGTGTACAAATCATTCAATCTTCATCAGCCAATATGTCGTTCAACTTCAATTTCTATACTATTGATACACAAACCACTTTAATCAATCCTTCTTTCATAACTATTGTCCACGTTTTGTCCATAGCCTCCCTGCCAGAACAGTATCCGAGGCTGTCTTGAAAACACTCGTTGCCGTTGTCGCCGCGCTAGTATTTTTCTGTGACGTCATTATGCAGCTAGCCTCTGCAATCGCCCGTTCCCCATGATCTCTTTCTATTGGCGGAAAGAGCTTCTAGTGAAAGTCCATTCAGGTACAAGTTCAAGAACAAGCAATTTCGTACTTTGTGGGATCTTGTTCACTAGTTACAAAATTAGAACTCTGGGGAGTGGGGGTGAAAAAGTTGGGCTATAGTTCCAGAATAGTTACAATTGTATGTGTATTCGCCGTGTGCCTGCTTCTAATTATACAACATCCAAGATCACATCCATTTGCGTAGCCTTCACGAAAAATGCCAATTGTGAATTGCTTCATGACGTTGATGAGCATTAAATATCGTTGATGATGTGGATGTAGTTGTGCATGTCATTGTGAGTTGAATGAAGTATAAATAACCAGGTAAGTCCTAATTTCATTTGGATTTTGTTCATCATCAAACACTTTCAATCAAACAATCCACTACTACAAATCAAACAATCTACTAAACACAACCAAACATCACAATGCAATTCTCTACTGTTTTCCTCGCTGCTCTTGCCTCAGTCTCCACCGCCTACCAAGTCGGTGTCCCCTTTGGCATCATTTCCATTAGATCTGGCTCCATGATTCAAAACTCTCCTTGGGGCCTTTCAGGTGACAAAGTTGTTCTTCAAGGAAACGACTACCTTACTGGTGTTTTTGAAGAAGATGGCCGCATCAAGGTTGGCGACAAGTATCTGACTGTCAACGGTGTCTCTTTGGAACTTTCTGACTGCGGTTCTGTTTTCAGTGACGATGGTGTTGACCACTTGACTTACAACCAACAGGGATTCTACGCTGTTCCTATGGTCGGCAGCACTAATGGTAGATACTCTGTTCAAGTTGGTGGAGATACCTCTTCCGCTGATATTCCCTTCGCTCCTAGAATCTGGTACAACACAAACTAAAGAGAGTTTTTTTAGTGACTGATCTTTCATAACGACTAATTTATTTTTTCATATAACGCTTCTGTATTCAATTTACTATATTATTATTATTCATTATTCTTTTCCAAGTGCCTAACAATCCAACAAAAACACTTGATCTCATTGATTAATCAGGCATCGATTTTTTTAACCAGTGCTCAAGCTGATACCAAGCCAGCCAAACGTATAAAATATTTGTTCACAATTCTATTAAATTACTCCAAACCCGATTTGACCCCAATAGCATTTTTTGTCTATCACGTGTACAGATCTCCCAACTGATTTTACTTCTCCCAATTGTCAAACATTTTTCCATTTAACTTGGACAAAATCTCCACAATATCAAAATCAATCAGAATGCCTCCTAAATCCAAAGCCGGCTTGAATACACCAACTAAAAGCTCTGGTTCCTCGGGAACTGGGACGGGTTTTTCTAAAACCAGCTCCTCGGCATCTACTGTTGCCGCTGCTAAACCGCCCAAACCATTGATTGCTCGACCTACACCAATAGAGGTGAGACTGAAAAACGTCGTCAAAGTTTACACTTCTCTCGAGACTCTAAGAGCTTGGGGCATGGCGAATGGAGATGTTGTTATTATAAGAAAAGCAGACGGAGCCGAAAAGAAAGGTATTGCTGTTATGATTACTCCTGAAAATGTCAATGACGGAGAAATTCTGATAAACGACAAATTGAGAAGATTGCTGGGGTGTTTGATTGGTGATAGAATCGAACTAGTTAAAATGAAATCCCGACTTGACATTGCGGATAAAGTTGTGGTTGCAACAAAGTTAAGTCCGGAAACTGCCAAAGACGTTGTTGAAAGATCGCTGGATGAAATGGGAATATTGATTCCGGGAATGGAATTCGACAATAATTTGATCACAGACACTGGTAATTTGATTGATATTGAAAAACTCACACTTTCAGATATCCCAAGTAGTACCAATGAATTACTCTTGTTACCAGCATTTATTTACGACAAGGAGAAAACCGAAATACAATTAACAGACAATTTCAAAGTTAACGCCAATCTGATTCCACAAACCTCATACTCGAGTATTGGCGGATTGAGCAAACAGATCAATTTACTTAAGGCAAAAATTGAATTACCGCTACATAGACCATCACTTTTCCAAAGATTCGGAATGTCACCCGACAGAGGATTCTTGCTGCATGGACCACCCGGAACAGGTAAAACTATGCTTTTGAGGGCAGTAGCCGCCGAAACTAATGCTCATGTACTGACCATTAACGGTCCTTCTATTGTGTCCAAATACTTGGGGGAAACCGAATCAGCGTTAAGAAATGTGTTTAGCGAGGCACTGCAATACCAGCCTGCAATTATTTTTATCGACGAAATCGACGCATTGGTACCCAAGCGAGACAGCGATGAATCTGGTGAAGCAGAGTCTAGAGTTGTTTCTACGTTGCTGACCCTAATGGATGGTATGGGAGTAGGGGGTAAAGTGGTAGTCATTGGTGCTACGAACAGACCTAATTCAATTGATCCGGCTCTAAGAAGACCTGGTCGGTTTGGTCAAGAACTGGAAATTGGAATTCCAGATGCTGAGGGTAGATTGGACATTTTGAATTTGATGATCAAAGACATGCCTCATACATTACCTAAGGAGAACATCGAGTACCTCGCCGCCAATACGCATGGATATGTAGGTGCCGATCTTGTCGCGCTGTGCAGAGACGCCGTTCTGAGCTCAATTCAGCGTGGCTTGGAAGCCAACTTGGATGAATCCGAAATGTTTGTGGACCTCTCGGATATCCAAAAAGCACTATTAGACATCAGACCCTCTGCTATGAGAGAAATATTTTTGGAAACACCAAATGTCAAATGGACCGATATTGGAGGACAGGAAGACGTGAAACAGAAGCTAAAAGAAACAATCGAATGGCCTCTTTCTCATCCAGACACATTCAAGCGGTTGGGTGTGCAACCACCTAAGGGGATTTTGCTATACGGGCCTCCCGGTTGCTCCAAAACCTTGACAGCAAAGGCATTAGCTACTGAAGCCGGACTCAACTTTTTGGCTGTTAAAGGGCCCGAATTGTTTAATAAATTTGTTGGTGAAAGTGAACGGGCTGTTCGTGAGATCTTCCGGAAAGCTAGATCTGCATCGCCTTCTATCATTTTCTTCGACGAAATTGATGCGTTGAGTTCGACACGCGGTGAAGGCGAAGCTGGTAATGATAGAGTCTTGACTTCATTGCTGAACGAAATGGACGGTATTGAGTCATTAGTTGGCGTAACGATTCTGGCCGCGACAAACCGACCCGAAGTTATTGACCCGGCGTTAATGCGACCCGGTAGACTAGATAGATTAGTCTATGTGGCACCGCCAAACCAAGAAGCAAGATTGAAGATTCTACAGATCCAGGCTAAGAAAATGACGCTAGCCGCTGATGTTTCGTTAGAGCATCTGGCTGCTCAAACTGATGGGTGTTCTGGTGCCGAAATGGTGGCATTATGTCAAGAAGCTGGGCTGAGCGCTATGAACGAGAGCTTAGAAATTGAAAGCGTATGCAAGCGACACTTTGACACAGTACTGAAGACATTGAAACGGGGTATCACTAAGGAGATGATTGATCATTACGAAAAGTTTAGCAAGGAAGGAATGAAGGAGTAAGCATTACCATGATTCCTCCCAAGGTGTGTGATTGCGTATAACTAGCATTTAATTTTTGATGGTTTAGATTAGATATCAAAACTCAAATAATCGAAAGGCTGAAACACGTTATTTAGAATTTCAGCGCACTGTTGCTTCAGTAAACTTATTGACCCGTCTCATAAGCTTCTCGATCACCAAGTATCCTAATCGAACTCGTGTTTTGTTTTAATTGTGGACGATTCTGTTTACAAAAAAAACTTCCAAAACCCCTTCTCAGGGGTAACTATAGCATAAACATGAACTTCAAAGCTTGTAGGGCTCAATGTATAAAAAGAGAAATAAATAAACTAACAAAAATATGTCCAATGCTCTTTTCTTCCTGATTTATCCATTCTTAGTATCAAAACCCATCCACTCCAATTATCATATTTTAAGCGCTTTTCAAACACACATCAAGAAAGCATTTGCTCCAATTCGATTGGTAAAACTTAGGTATATCATCAGTTGATCACTGAGAATCAGAAAATGCCTCCGGTTGACGACGACATCATTTCGCGACATTTGGAGGCAAACACCTTGGAAGAGCTATTACATGTTTCATTGTCAAATCCGCGTACACGGCCATGCCATCGATGCCACGACGAGTTCCAGGTCTTGAATCAGCAACTAAAGACAACAGCGGAAGTGGGACAAGCCCTGCTTGAACGATACAATGTGCTCAAAAGCGCCATGAATTACGAAAAACGAGCAAAAGAGCGAGCGGAAAGTTTGGCAAAAGACTGCGAATTAAAAACTGAGAAGTACACCAGCGAGTTGGAGCTGGCAGCTAAAGAAAAAGCTAAGTATTTGTCGAGATTCAACCAACTGGAGCGCAAGTATTTACAGCTTGAGGATGATTATCAAGCCCTAGAGAACCAAATAGATAATTCAAAGAGCACAGAAGTAGATGATTTGCGAATCAAAGTAGCTTCCTTGAAAGCTGAGAATTTGGATCTCCATTCCTCCGTTCTGTATAGTCAGGAGGAGGTGCTCTGTTTAAAAAACGAACTCCATAAGCTTCGTACCAGCGATAAACAAATCCACTATCATTACCATTTCGATCCAACAGAAGATAATTATCCAAATACAAGAGGAATAAGAAAACCAATTTCGCAGGACTCAGAACTAAATACTACCACGACAATTTTTGAAGAAGACGAAAGCGATGATGAAGACGACAACTCTACCTCGAATTACACCAACTATAAACGATGTCATAGCTCAGATAGCTTGTGCACAACACTTGATATTCCCAGCTACAAACCGTTGACTTCGATCTGTGTTTCTGCAGAATCCACAGTTTATCCGACACCAGTGTTTTCAGTTCCTAAGATAAAAGATCACAAGGCCATAAAATTGTTTCTTGAAAGCATACCTTCTAAAACACGAGCACCATCCTGGTCTTTTCTATCGTTTGGCGACAAATCGACTACCACCAATGTAGTAGTCCTGTCACAGGAACCCGACTTGGCGCCTAGTTTTGACAACATCAGAAAGACATCGTTGCCTAGTACGTTTATTTCGAAACCCATCATCGAAGAGACGCGATTTAAAGAGTATTCGTTTAGCAAACAACATCAGCTACGAATGCTCTAGACACAATGCCTATACCCTTTTTTACAACTATTTATTATCCACATACATAATTGTTTAATTTCAATGACTTTTTTCTTTTTTCTTTATCAGTTGTACGCACAGTCCCTTGATGGCTAAGGATCTAGGTTATCTACCAGAACTATTATATCTTATTTGACCCTCGCGATTAAAGACGCAAGTCAAAGGGCTTAAATGCGCGTGCCTTTAGCATTTCGTTCTCCGGGAATTGACTGGTTTTTGGGCATTTTACGTTCACTTTAGTTTGCTACCTACTTCTGTAGCCAATGATGATTTCCAAAACCTTGAGATTTCCTGCCAAAATCGTTTCAGTTGCCTCTTTTCTAAGACACTTTTCGAGATTGCATCCCACAATGGCCCCCAAGTCGGTACGTTTCAGTTGTCAGTCTTGATGCAAGTAAAGAACATTACTAATACCAGCAGATCTTTACCGAAAACGCTCCTCCTCCCATCGGGCCCTACAGTCAAGCCGTCAAAGCCAACGGGTTTCTTTTCGTCTCAGGGCAGGTGCCCAAGAAGCTCTCTGGCGAAATTATCAGAGGCGATATTCAAGAACAGGCCAAGCAGACTCTGATTAACCTCAAAAATGTTGTTGAAGCAGCCAACGTCAAGTGGGAAAGCGTTGTCAAAGTCAACGTTTTCCTGACTGATATCAACGACTTCAGCAAGGTCAACGAGGTCTACGGCGAGTTCTTCAAGGACTTTCACCCGGCCAGATCTTGTGTTCAAGTCGCTGCCCTACCTGGTGCCGTCAACATTGAAATTGAGGCTATTGCCTTAGCTCCGGAGACTGCCAAACTCTAAGAATTCTTTCGTATCGAATAACAAATACTTTCTGTAATATGAAGCCACCAGTTCCACTTGGTGATATCATGTCTAATCCTCGTCATCTCGTAGCTCGCGGCAGTTGTAAATGTGGGTGGGACACCCTAACCCATTGATTATGCACTATCGATTCTGGCGTAAGGAGTTTTGCCATTGATCAAATAAATTCGTTTCTCTTCATTCTATCAAGTCCCTTCTATTTTGGATCCCCATCATCAAAAATGGCATCTCCATGGATGCCCAAAAACATACAAAAGCGAGTCTTCCGCTATCTACTGTCCAAGCTATCACTGTTTACTTCGATCGACCTCGACAATCTGGAGGTCACGCTAGGATCGAGCTCGCATGTGTCGCTGGCAGATGTGGAGCTGGATACTGATAAATTATCTGAACTCATGACCGGGTTGTTTGTCCGGCATGGAGATATCAAAACTGTCAAAGTGGCACTGAGTATCAGTGGCGTGAAGCTAACCGGAGATGGAGTATATCTTGTTGTCAAGATAGGGAAAAAGAGCGAGTTCAGCGAAATTTTGCAGCGTACAACGGCGGATCTGGCAGAGAGCATAGTGATGCCAGAGGACGAAGGCATAGGAATCGACTTCTCGGGTATGGTAACTAAGGTGGTTGATACGGCGTTGTCGCAACTAGAAATCGATTTCCAAAACATAACTGTGAAAGTGATAATGGACAACGACGACGAAGAATTACAGATAGAGCTCGCAGTTCAGCATATCAAATTTATTACGGGGAGCAACGGGGTGCGACAGTTTTCAATTGGGGAAATTGAATGCAGTTTGATTAAAGAGGAAGAAAGCCCGAAATTATTCAAATCAACTTACGAGGATCCGGATTTTTTTAAAAATCAAGTCAACATGATGAAGTCGTCACATTTGATGGAAAGTATGATGTTTGACCATGAAGCCAGTATGTATATGAGTGCTGTCGTAGAGCATTCTCATCCCCGCATTTTCTGGGTTGAGGGTCTTGATCTTCAGTTTACCACTCTAAAAATGTCTGATTTGGTAGTCCACGCAACTAAGGTTTACGCTTCTCTCAAAGATCTTCCAACAGTGCTTGAACCTTTGCTCCAAATCATTCAGTCACATACTACTCCAACTTCGACCTCGCTACAGCAATCGGTAATTGAACAGGAACTCGAGTTAGAGCTTGAAAATGAAAAAGGGTTTGGTTTAGAGTCAATTGAAATTGATCGATTTGAACTATCTACCTCCACGCCTTTGCTTGAGCACGGGACCCATCAAGATAACATTCGGCTTTCACTCGATAACTTTCAGTACCACCGGTATGAATTGTCGCACAAAATAGAGATTTCGAGTATCAAAATTGTTGGCAACGAAGATAAGCCAATTCTCAAGTTTGAGTCGACAGCCAATCAAAAAGATCTTACTTTTCATATCTCTGATGCTTGCAAGGTTATGATGCCAAACACCTCTTCAATAGATATCAGCGTAAAAGAGATCCTGGATTTACAAAACATGTTTGATACTTTCAGCCCAGTTCTGAACTTGCTGTCAAGTAGCAAACCTCTAGAGCCCACCAAGGCCGAGTCAAGTACAGCTATGATTGGGCAAACAAGTGCTTTTGATATAAAGGTGACGGTAGACACTAAAGTGATCAACATGACGATATTCCCAATCCTGCTGGACTCGAATAATATTGCATTTAGTCCGCAAGTGACGATTCAACTTTCAGAACACGAAAATAATATTGTGCTAAAAAAGCTATCCTACAAATATAGCGTTGGGCAACTTCACATCATGTCTATCAACTGCCAGGCTCAACTAGACCATATTTTGTCACTGGTAGATGAATTACAATTGATATTAAGCTCTAAATCACAAAGTAAGCATTCAGCAAAGATGTCACCGCGCAGGATTACTTTTGACAATACTTTGTTCGAGCTAAAAGCCGCATATGTTGGTTTACAGCTTGGCTTCCCAGGAAAATTACAAAAAATGGACTTTGATTTGATTGATCTGTCTACCACGCTAAAGACATCAGGGAAAACAATTGTGACTCTCGGTAATGTGCATGCTGTGAGAGATATGAGAGATATTGATAGTCGTATTGGTCATCTTTCATTGATTAGAAAAATAAATGATAAAAAAGTAAGTGTTAATGATGCATCATGTGAATCGGTATACTAACAGTTCAAAGGATAAAACAGTACTTGAAGTTGAAGCTGATAGTGACAGCAACGTCAAGATCAGGGTTTCAAGTTTGCAGCTAGAATACAATGTTCAATTCCTGGAACTACTAGACAAAAACGAATCTGGTTCTACTTCAAATAGTCAAAGGAGTTCTAGTCAGTTTATGAAAATTCCGATTACATTTACAGACTGTGTTTTGGGATTATCTCCATTACACCTACCCTCACATGCATGTCTTCTTATTCACAGTGGGATGGGTGTACTCAGTTTTGAAAAGGCGCTAGCAGTCAAGGTTCACATTGATAAGTCATCTCTGCTGATGATTGATGACAAAAGGTCGCTACTACCAGTGAATGAGCAACGAGAAAACGCCAAACATGACCTAGCGCTGCAATACATTTCCCAAGGATATGTCTCATTGGCAATTATAACTAGAGTTCAGACTGCTTTGAAAATAGAAGACAATGCAATCAAAGTGGGTGTAGAAATTGGAAATGTTTACATGAAGTCGTGTGCTGACTCTACGCACTCTTTGATCCAGGTGATAAACGATTTGAAACCAACAGTGGAGCCAACCCCTAATGATATCAAATACAAAACTAAATTACCGGAGCCTATTGATTTGTGGAGCGGTATTGATAAAATGACATTAGAAGAGAAGTCTGATACTGTTGACGAAACCAGTATTCAGCCTATTCAGCTGGATTTTGTGGAAAGCTATTATGGTGGAGGAACTAAGTCCACAAGTTCCGTGAATACTAGTTATTCTAACACCGACCTACTTTTAGAAGAAGATTTGAGTGTTGTAGTTGCCAAAAATAGTAGCCTACCTGCTAATAGCTACGACAGTGACAGCAATGTTTTTATTGATAGTGCTCAAGACGAAACAACAGTACGTTTTTTGGACACAGAGTTGAACTTTGAAGAAGACCATTTTCAAAAGAAAAATGAGCCCTTTGTCAAACTAAGATCAGCACCAATAGTTGTGGATTTCAATGTAATTGAATTTACATGGGATCTACATGACGGATATGATTGGGACTATACTCGAGATATTATTACAAAGGCTGTAAACAGAGTTGGATACGAAGCTGAGGAAATCCGCAAAATCCAAGACGAGGAAGAAGACGTGTTGGACAATGCAATTGACACTACTGAAGAAGGCGAGGATCTGGTAGCTGATGTTTTGTTTAACTCAATATACATCTCCATGTCGACACATCAAGACTCTGATCAATTACGACATATGATCAACAGAGACATCAATGACGAAGACGACGATACTAGTATTATATCTATTGATAAGGAAACGTCAGGTAATCCTCTAAAGGCACTAAAATTGAAAAGGTCTAAGCAACATAAGGTTAAGATACACCTTAGCAGTATACACGGTACCATGTCAATTTACTCAAATATTAACGATGTTACCGAAAATCCAGTTCTTAACAAGCTTGATATCAAAGTTACAGATGCAGAAATTTTGGACAATGTCACGACATCCACATGGAACAAGTTTTTGACATACATGCGTAGCCAGGGTGAGCGCGAAGAAGGGGCAAGTATGTTTCATATCATCATGGAGAACGTGAAACCGGTAAAGGATATTCCCACTTCCGAAATTGTACTGAATGTTTTTGTGCTTCCGCTGAGACTACACGTTGACCAGGATACAGTTGATTTTATTACTCGATTTTTCGAATTTCAGGATGACAGATTCGACTGTTTGATAGCAAACTTACAAGATGAGATTCCTTTTATTCAGAAAGCTGATATTCGGGCAGTCAAGGTAAAGCTAGACTACAAACCAAAGAAAGTAGATTACGCTGGATTGCGATCCGGACACACAACGGAATTCATGAATTTCTTTATTTTAGACGAAGCTGAAATTGTGTTGAACCACGTCAAATTGTACGGAATTTCGGGATTTCCCAAGCTGTCAGAAAAGTTGAATAGTATTTGGATGCCTGATGTCCGGAACAATCAACTTGGCGATGTTCTCGCCGGATTAGCACCGGTCCGATCGATTATTCGGTTAGGATCAGGGATCAGAGATCTAGTAGTGGTACCAGTCAAAGAGTTTCAAAAGGATGGGCGTGTTGTTCGATCAATCAAAAAAGGTGCTGTTCAGTTTGCCAAAAACACCACGTCGGAACTCATCAAGTTTGGAGCCAAGCTTGCAGCAGGCACCCAAACTATTCTAGAGTCTGCAGTGCCACCACCTCCAAGCGAGTCATTTTATGACAGTGATGATGACGAAACCATGGAGCCACAAACAAAACTCAGCCTCTACGCAAACCAGCCACTGACCATCTCGCAAGGCATTTCTAGCGCTTACACCAGCCTGAATCGCAACCTGGGATTTGCGCGTAATGCCATTGGCAATGTGTCCAGTGCAAAAGACATGATTCGAGCGGCGCCTGTAGTGGTGATCAGACCAATGATAGGAGCTACAGAAGCAGTAACCCGGACACTTCTGGGCGTAACAAACCAAATTGAACCAGACCGTGTTAAAATGGTTCAAGAGAAGTACAAATCAGGTAGGTAATGGAACTTACTTAATGGCTAGCAAGTAGATGAATTTGATGAATAATGAAAGCTTCACCTTATATCTTAAATGTAGATAAGATCAAGTTTTACTCAACATAAGCATTTGGAGTTGAAGTCAAAATGATACCTGTCCATGACTAATTAGTTTAGCAAAACATGAAAGCATTTAAATCTTAAAGATTGTATTTAATCTAATTGAACATTACAAAAATTATGTTTATTTTCTCCTTCACACTCCCCCACCCAGTATCCAGAGCTGCTTCCCACCTTTAAGAAGAAAGAAGTCAAGCTGACTAGAATCGCGACATCAAAAATTATAAAGCCCGGCAGTCCTTAAGGAAGGCCGGCAAACCCTCACCCAGAGGTTAAAAACCCGGTGCTGCGCTGTGCAATGCAAACACCATAGGGATTCCAGGTTTGGCTCCGTGGACTATTTGAGCTCCATGGAACGCTTCGAGGTAAGTATGAAGAAAAAAAAAGAAGGGGAAGTATTGAAGGGGGTAGAAGAGATATTTATACCTTTTAAGTTTAGGCTTAGGGTACTGAGGGACGCTATGCTGTAAAGAAGAGAAGTATGCGTAGGGCAGGCGAGACGGGTAACCTGAAGTAAGCTGGAGATGAAAGGCATTTGATAGTCGGCACCGCACTGTAGAAGCTGATGCAAAGCAAAGCAAGCAATCTGGTATCTGCAAACAGAGGATGATTGATTAAACCCGGTTAATAGTCTTCCCGTTGGATCTCGTGTTGATGTTTGATATATGGAAAAGTTTCGGAGATATACGCGTAAACGCCGACATCCTATTATCAAACACAAGATGCAGCGTAATTACTCTAGATAAAGCGGAAATACCGTCGGCGTTAAGTTGATGCCGACGGATAAGCCATAGTATACAGCTACTATCGCTTTGAAAGTCGATCAATATATAGATCAAGCATTTTCGCATCTTTGTATCTTCTTCTTCTCTACTTTACAATCGCTTCTGATAAAAACGAAATATACAAGATACCAATTTTAACCATGTCTTCAAAATCCAAATTGAAAGTTTTTTCAGGAGTCTTCGCGCACTCTGTCAGTCAAACCAATCTTGAAATCATGCCTCATGCCTCTGTTGGTGTTCGGGAAAGCGACGGTACTATTATGTTTGTCGATAAGCACACAAACAATGGTGTTCAAGCTGCGATTGCCAATGGTTATGAAGAAAAGGACATTACATTTATTGAAAAGACAGATGGATCTAATGGGACACAATTTTTCTTTCCTGGCTTCTTTGATACTCATATCCATGCCTCTCAGTATCCCAATAACGGCATCTTTGGTAAATCAACTCTTCTCGACTGGCTAGACACGTACACTTTTCCATTGGAGTCGTCGTTCACAAATCTGGATAAAGCCAAACAAATTTATTCAAAAGTGATTGATAGAACTCTTAGTAACGGTACTACTACGGCTGCATACTACGCTACCATCCACGTTGAAGCTACCAAAATTCTTGCTGATTTAGCTCTATCCAAAGGTCAACGTGCATATGTTGGAAGAGTTTGTATGAACCAAAACTCACCAGATTTCTATACTGACGAGAGCGAAGAAGCGTCTTACAACAATGACGTGAAAGTCATTGATTATATCAAATCAAAAGATCCCAAATACGAGATAATCAGTCCAATATTGACACCCAGATTCGCCCCGACCTGTACGCATCATAGCATGTCTCGCATGGCAGAGCTGATGAAACAAGAAAACATTCCTCTTCAAACTCATATTTCAGAAAATGTGAATGAAATCAAATGGGTTGCAGAGCTATTTCCTCAGTGCAAATCATACACAGATGTTTACGATTCAGCAGGAGTTTTAACCAAAAAGACAATTCTTGCTCACGCAATTCACCTTTCTGAAGAGGAACTTGAAACAATTAAAGAAAGGGATTCCGGCATTTCGCACTGTCCTATTTCTAACTCGTCCATTACTTCTGGCCAGGCACATATTAGAGAATACCTCAATCGAGGCTTGAAGATTGGTCTAGGTACTGATTGCAGTGGCGGATTCTCCCCTTCCATTTTGGAAACAGCCAGACACGCATTGCTTGTTTCCCGACACTTGTGCATGGAAACTGGAAACGAATCTGACAAACTTAGTGTCGAAGAAGTTCTTTACCTGAGTACTCTGGGAGGAGCAAAGGTATGTGATGTGGAAGAGAAATTGGGTAACTTTTTAGTTGGTAAAAAGTTCGACGCTCAGCTGATCGACCTCGAATCAAGAGGATCATCCATTGACGTTTTTGATTGGCAGAGACTTAAACCTGAAGAAAACGATCTGAAGAAATTTGATGATCTACTGAACAAATGGGTATTTAATGGTGATGATAGAAACACAGCTAAAGTGTTTGTAAATGGTAACACTGTTTTTGTTAGAAAGTAGATGGCCAATGCTGCTCTAGTATATGTTAAATCAGATAGAATTATTTTATTAGATTGAAAGCTTCAAAACTACAATTTGCATGTAAGAAATTCTGAATGTTATACTGCTAAATTATTTGATTGTTTGTAGATGTAGGCAAACGAAGTGAAACGCGAAACATTACACTTATCTGTACGCGATTTAAACGCGTGTTTTGCTCCCAAAACAGAAATCCTGGATATGTGTACATTCAGCACGTGAACAATTAAAACAATACGCAAAAGGATCCTTCTCTCGCTTACTCAACTCTGCAAACATCATATACCGCCTTCTCTAGTAAGAAATTCAAAGCCACATCTTTAGCCTTCTTTTGGCGAGTGACGATTGAGAAGAAAGGACTTCATATACAAGAAGATGTCGAAACACATAGCTGTATATGGAAAGGCTCGAAACACGAAGCAAGACGCGTCATCCTCGTAGATTAAAAACAACACACCTTTAATTGGCAATGATGATGATGATCGAGTGTTTGGCAACTCGATCTTTGGTCAAGGATCTGCCACGCCTACTAAAATCCATTCATTCAGCACGGAGCTATTGACCACTTTTCAACTGACTTCTTGGCTCAAGTTAGCTCAAATACTGGAACAGCTTGACAAAGATGAATAAGATCCATAGGACAACAACTTGGAAGCAGACACGAAGGCAACAAAATATTTATGGAAAAGTTCAAAGCAACTTTCTTTTCGGCAATTAAGAATAAAAGCGATACTGTGCCAAATGGTACATTTATACAAAGGTATTCATGAAAAGTAAATTTGGGATTAGAGAGGAAAGCTTGGATATGCATGAAGTATTTAAAAATGGAAAACTTGGTACTACAAAGCAAGTTAAAACCCTGAGCTTCATAATAAACAACCAGTTACAAGTCCTCTAACGGCACGACGTTGTCGAAAGGCGATTTCTTTGGTTCTAATTCAGAAGGCAAATTCTTTGTCAACAAAGATATCCAACAAAATTATCATATCTTATCGCAAACCGATCCACAGAAAGCAGAGCCCGATGCTCTTCTCAAAGCGATCCCGAAGGTGAAGAATTGATCAATAAAAAGCATCATTCTCAGAAAGCAAAAAAAGCACGTTTATATTTTTCGTTATTTGCATAATACTGTAGGTGTACAGATGTACATCAATAGCAGCTCAGCAAATGGATATCACAAAAGGTTTATTAATAGGCTAGTTGTTGAACACGCGAAATCAATGCGAAAGAAATCCGTCGATCCATTCAGTAAAGTCATATTCCGTGATACAGCTTCCAATTTGACCAAATGCAAGGCTGCAATCAGCTTTAACATGAAGCAATCATTTGCTCGAACTGACGTTAGGCATTTAAAAGAACTAACAATTGTAGTGAAAGAAAGACGTAAGATGAATTTGGTAGAACACAAAAGCGGTAATTTTAGCCAGCATCCATATATCTATCCCGGATTCCCATAAGAATTTTGATAAAAAATCTAGATTCATTGTCGTCAATAATTGATTGTTGGGTAAAGTACTAATTTTGAGCAAAGATGCAAACAGGATTTAAAATGATTAACTTTGAATGCATTAAATGTCAGCCGCCAAATATGATTCAAAATTCATATTTGAGTAGTTTGGCGTTTTGGACGATCCTCGGTACAATCACTCCAAAATATTTAGGTAATTAAATACTAATGGTACTTGGACGTTAGAATATCCATAATCATAACCTGTCATGTATCACAAGCGTTTATCTAAGTGATATTCGATCATGTTACATGAGCGATCTTCCATTATAAAACAATTATGAATTAAGATATTAGTGAATAGATACAATACAGGTGAATGTCATATGATTTTCCTCAGAACTTGATATGGCAAGGTCGATTAAGGCCATCCGCAAAAGTAGCGTCACTATTTTTTTCGGGTCTATAAAAATTCACTGCCTGTCTCGGGGTTTAAATTTTTTTGAAAGCAATTCAAAACCAACCGGAATATGTTGATAAAAGGGGGTTGATGAATGATAGGGTTTGCTACTTATGAATTCAAGTTGAGCTTTTTTACTGGCAAGGTCAAGGCTTATCAAATAATACAGTTTCGAGCACTGAACCATCACTGCTACTGCAATATCTAAATAAAGTTTCAGCGGCTTGACTACCGTTTTTTGTAACGTTGTGTATATCAAGATTTGAAAAAGGTACTGCTTGACTGAAACATACCCAAAGCAGAGCTATGAATTTGATATCAAATATCTTCTATAAGAAGGATAATTTCGGGATATTAAGCTGATGAGTTGGGGCAGACTAGATATCAAACAATCTTGTATCTTCGGAATCAGTTATTAAAGTGTGTACTGAAGCTGAAAGACTTCTATCTTCGGGCTAATCTGAATCATACATTAATAATTTTGTGTAACTGAATATTAAATTAATCGGGTTCTGCTTTAAGACAGTCATGTTGTCATTCCGATCTAGGAAAAAGCATGATATAAAGTCGTATTTTCACTGTAGTCAGTGATTCTTTCAGTTATTGACTAGATTTTTTTCAAATGTTGATTTGAAAATCGCCTCAAAGCTTAATTACAACTTGCAGTTCTGCATTAAAAGGTAAAATAACGAAATCTAGATGCTATCAAGCATGATAACCTTAAGTCTTTGAAGTTTCCCTGCTATTGAAAAACACATGCATCAAAACGTTGCTCAATCACCGGCGGGATACACAACAAAGTCCGTTGCTATTGCTCAACGGTGTTCAGCATTAAATGAATTCTGTGCTGTTATCAGATATGTCATGTACTAGTTAGGACTACAATATTTATGTATACTGTATAACAAAACATTTATGAGCTTCGTGGGGTCACATGGACACTCGAGATGACCAGGGAGCCTGATAAAATCAGAAAACAATTCCAGGTGTGCCATGTGTCGTGCCATACGAGCTTCTACATACTGCTTTTTGACGCATGTTATATTGACGGATTCTTTGTAGCAATGATTTACAATTAATCAATTTGATATGCCTGCTACGAGAAGAAAGGCAGCAATTTGAGTTTGACTTTGCACAAAATCCCTTTTCCTTTTGCAATGTACAAGGTACTGATGTATAAACAATACTTTGCTCATTTGTTTTCAAGCCGATAACCGGACTATTGCTGCTGTCAATGAGTTTCACAACGAAAATCAACGACTACACGACACACATGTGGATAGTACATAAACGGTGCTAGATGGTGTTTATTTTTAACGAATAGGTTTTGATGAATTTAGTCCTATAAAATAGGTTTATTGCAAAAACGTTGTAAGTTTTGATCAGTTACTGTTAAAAAACCAGATGATCTATTAAATTATTCAACTAGATTGAGGACAATTGAGAAAGTAGAACTCATGGAGCGAGAAGCACAGCATCGTCATCTGGCAATACACATCAAGTTTTTTCAACGGTATGTGCTGATTGCGTTGGTTGTAGATAAAATAGAGTTTGAGACTGTAACGAATTGTCAAACTCTAAAACAGATTGTGTAAAGTTATACAAGTGGATTGGTCCTTCCCGAATCGGACAGAAGAGCAAAGTTCATAAAAACCTACCCTGTTTGGCATGTGTATCTCAATCACGTTGCAACAGATTGTATCCCACGTTCTAATCAATAGCTACCCAATTGTATACGCAGAATGTCTAGTGAACCGAATTTCCAATAAATTTAAATTTTTGAAACCAACTTTTGAAATCACAGCTTCGTTATTTTTGATTCCATCTTGAAGAGCTGTTTAGGTGAATCAAATCTCGAATCAAAGCAGAATGTTATTTTATGTATCATAATGTGCATTTTTTGGTGAAGAATTTGCTGCAGTGACGGCTATCATCCAACTGTGATCTGTCATGTTTCCATTTGGCAAACGAGGACCGCGGTTTTCAGGTTGCATTTTTCATAATTATCACAAGTTCGGGTATTAATTACGGTCTTCAACAACGAAATCTAGCAGCAATGGTATGGCAAAGTGAAACACATAGCATATAACTATACATACCGACCTGCAATAAATACCCAAAAAGCGACATATTTAGGCGATCTAAAACATTTTCAGTAGATCGCCGCGCACCAGATTCTTCAAAAAAGATTGGATGATGACTTATGTTTACGTTCTTGTCCCACAGATGACTAAAAAAACGTGAAAAGACGTTTGATAATTTGTTTTATTAAAGCTCATTCTATCCAATTGGCAGTGATTTTGGTCTCAAACAGTTTTTTTTTCTCTGAAAATTACAAATACGGATGAGCACCATATGCATATAATGCGTTGCAAACAATACAATCAAATAGCAATTTTTTTATAGTATTAAAAAATAAATCGTATGACGAGAGATTGCATTCATACTTCAATGCTATTGTTGGAAAATTGGATTGTGAAAAGAACAAACAGTTTCGGGCTTGCAGCTCTTGATATTACCACTTCGAGTGCAACACCAATTTTAAAGAGTTTTCAGTCCAATACCGCATCACAATTATGTATTTGGTACTTTAAAGTAAAAGTGTCTTTTTCCAGTGGTAAACAAAAGTCCGGTACCAATAATGTATAGTAGCGTCGGCGCCATACTTATTCTTTGTAAGATTTAGGATACAACTGAAGTCAATCGAATTTTTTTGAGATCCTTGATACTTCCATTTCCGGTATATTACAAATTAAGAAGCCTAGGTCCGGCGCTGCTCCTAAATTGGCTGGAATGTATAAAAGTTTTTATTTCTGCTTTGTTTTTTCTGTATTGTAACAAATCGTTTGTTTGGTGACACGACGCTCTGCACGTCTAAATAATTAGTTTGAAGTGTGTACAAATGTTAAGCTTTTAAATGATTTATGGTAATTTCGGTTGATCAGTATACACATGGCCCAACTGTTGAAAAAAACCCAATCTATTCATCCTTTGTAAATGTTCTAGCATTCTATACCGTAACGAACCCAGCCTTATTAATATCCCCAATTCTATGAGCTGTTTTAATGCAAGCGAGGCAATATTTGACTTGATTGCTCTAATTCGTCTACTTAAATTAGTGGGTTTATTTGGAACGAAAATTATGCTCTTATTTACTTTGACTGTATATAACAGTCATTGACATTGAGAGATACCTTAAGCTATGATCGCAGGTTTGAGAAAGCATGATTGGTTTCATAGACGATGTAATTCCTAAAATTCAGCTATAGAAGCCTCGAATTTTGCATGACTGGGGACAACTTAGTGTTTATCGAGTAAAACTGCACTGTATGAATATTTTCGTCTATCCCAACTACGCCTGGCATGTAAATGCTTGACTAAGCGGGCTATTAGGTAAGTGAGAACTAGGTATCAATGTCGCAACAGAAACGGAGAATCTCGTCGCTAATGGCTCTGACAGTTGGTGTAAATCCTCCGTATGTATTTAGAAATCCTCATAAAATCAATTAGACTTAGAAACAGGAAAGTGTCTCAGTAATGATTGTCAATCTGAGAATTAATCATTAAGCCTTAATGGGCAAGCAACTCGTACTTCAGATAACTTTTCAGCATACTCCAACTTTGATGAATGAAAAGTAATTTAATAGGCTTTGCAAATATGTATTTCTGTTTGTAAAAAATTTAACAAAACCGTTATAGGGTATGTCATGATACATTATAACAAAGGCAGCTGAAGCTCTTGATGCTGTTTATCTCTTGATGTGACACGCAGGATTATCACATATACAAACAAAAGATATTCAGACTATGTTGAATAATATGATTTCGAACCAATATGTTGATTAACTCAATACTGCCATTGAACTAAATCATAGTCTCGCATTTCCTGTTTTTCTTCAAAACCTTTCAAAACTTTTTCGAAATGGAAATCTGGACAAAGTTCATATACCCAACCGTCAAAATTATAAAGATACAAAACATAATGTATCTACGTTTCTTTTTCGATGATACGAGTTAAAAATCTTAAACATCAAATTTAGTAAAATTATCCTATCAGGGAAGCTAGCATAAAAGCTTTTAGGGAAATCATAATACTTATTCTGACTTTGATAATACCTGTTTTCACTTTGATCATGAGCAGGGTACTGATCCCATTATAATAGCAAAAGGTCAACTATGTTGAACAATATTATGTATCTACAAATCAATAGTATGGTAGTCCCATTGATCAGAAATAGGCAAAATATCATTCTGTCCTTGTTATTAACCAACCTGCTAAACTAATCGTTACTTTGATCGTATCTCATATCGGCCCACAAATCATAGAGCTATGTAATCATCCTAATTTGGAAACTAACAAAGTATTTATATACACTAGATAGAGACTATAGCATCTACCAACATCCCGCATTGGTCAGAAGAAATGCCCAAAAAGTTGTAAAAAAATTCTACGAGAAATTGGAGTTCGTTAATATATAATTATAATGTAAAAACCCAACTTGTTGAGTATTTAAGGCAACATTCAATACATAATTATTGGATGATACAGATTCTACTATGTGTAGGCTTTTCAAGTCTGAAATAGTTCACAATTGAAGATTAAACATCAACACTCCGCAGAGCAGTGTTGCGAATTCAGAGGAGCAACACAAAAACATGGCCAATATTCATTGCAAAGCGTTTAGCTGGCAGTGTTGAATGATATATTTTTTCAAGGTTCTCATGCCTCAATGAGCAAAACCAAATAGGATGTTTGTGAATTATGTGTCACTATCGTTTGATCGAAGTAAACCTGAAAGATACCATCACAGAATAAACAGTGGTTTATTTCACTCTCAAGAGTTTGAAAATGATTAGCATGTTATTTGTTTAATCAAACCAAAGTAGAAAGCAGACGCCATAGTCGTCAGAATTATTGAAGAAACTTTGCTACAGCGACTCCAGCAAATAATTGGACAATTAGTGAACCAAATAGTATGTCAGGCAAAACCTTCTCAACGAAAAGCGTCACCACAGATACTACAGAAAAACTTTTTACATCTATAGAATCGACTCCTCTTAAGCGTATTGAAAATGCATGGGCTTCCAGAAGTAGGAACAAAGAGTCTGAAATGGTTGATGAGCTTTACATAGAAGATGCTGTTGAGAGAAAAAGTTAAATAATCATTCAACAAAATGACATTTGACAACTCTGATATAGTCTCCGATCAAGTTATTGCAATCAGTAGTCAGCCTCAACGAGAAAACAATTGTACAAAATGCTGAAAAATGTGATTTTTGCTTTTTGCAAAAGTCGTTGATAAACTTCACTGGTCCAAAATCTATGTAAAAATGTGTTTTAAGCTTTGTCAAGAGATGGATCAAAATATTTATGAAAAAGACATTGTACCTAAAAAAGTGGTGATAAAGCTAACCGAGTAGAGTTGGTTAGAATCTTTCTTGTCAATCGATGTCAATAGGAGTTTGAAGCAGGTTAAAGTGACAAGCTTCCTACAAATAAAGACGGATCTATCATGGATACTGAAATAATGTCTGGTGAATATTACGAAGCTGCTGCAGCTAAAAGAAAGGATCTTAGTTCAATTCGCTTTACCAGAGAGCTGTATATGCGTGAATTGATAACTGCTAGCAATATTGTGAAATGCTTTGACAGATTATTGGATGATCCAAAGCCTAGTAAAGAGTGTATTGAATCCGTTTGCAAGTCAATTACAACGGTCAGTACTATTTTTGAAAAGGATGTTAAGACAAGAGAAATCTATTATGAGACAGACCTTATGGTTCCCTCAAAAAAATTTCAGAAATTCCTATTCTTGCCAGTCAATTCCGATTTATGGTTTTGAACGTGATTGATCTGCAAAAAAATAATGAGTTGACAAAAAGGCTGAAGATAAAGGGTTAAAATCGATTACTGAGATTTATGAAACCGCAAGACAAGAACATATTCCCCAAGAAATACGACAAATGACTATATTATAAGTTCCGATACTGAACAACTGAAAAACATGTCTAACAATGGAACTATATATGAAAACTCTTATGGCAACAACCATCTTCACAACAATAGCGACAGCCTTGGAACCGGTTATAAAATTAGTTGTGAAAAGGTACGATCTAATCTAAAAACGAGAATAATGCACAGAATCAAACTCATTACAGTAATCGGCGCAAAAGTGAATCATTGAACTGCAGAGAATTCTCTAAACTGGAAAATCTTCAGGCATTGGTGACTATTATCACTAGTAAACACAAATCATTGTTGACTTCACCGCTCAGAACTCTGCCAACTAAAAGTTTGACACCAATGTGTTCGTTTTTTGCACAAAAGCAAATACAACCAAATCATCTAGGATCAACAAAGCCTAGAGTTCACTGTTTGCAGCTTTAGAAGTACCAGATAAGTGATTGTATAGTTGGAATTATACAATGGTAAATGAACGAAAAGAGTAAAGATTAAGTATGTAATATCAATAATTAATTTCAAAGTAAAAACACATTGATTCTTGACTTTCTGTATTAGTTGCACACTAATTTTCGTTTTCCCGAGATCTCATAAGTCTTGAAGAGCTATTATCAGACTCAATGGAGCTGTTGTCCAGTCCAGTTTTAGAAGAGGCTTTGAACTTTTGCGCGAATCTTCTGCCTACGTGAATCCTATGTTTTTTCATTTCACAATCTCTAACCAGCACTTCATCATCTTCATTTTCCTCTTGATCCCGTAGATGATTTACTCTAGCCTGCTCAGCTTCCTCTTCTTCTGTATCTATATCCTCGTATTCGTCGTCGTTTTCTCTAGAATCGGTGGTGATGGTAGTTGGTATACGGGGAGACTCTTGAATAGGAAGAACAGGTTTGCTGTTCACAAATATTGAAGAGGGTCTCCACACTATAGATGTTGAGCGCTGTAATGATTTTGGTAACGGTTTAGCAATTGAAGAAACACGGGACTGAGCAGTAATTCTAGGGACCGGCTCATTAGAAACCAGCTCTTGAGGAGGCAGTGGAGGTTTTTCTGCTAGAAAGGCATTTGAAGGGTGAACCTGGGGTATCGGAGAGGAAATATTAGGGAGCGATGATATTCTGCGAGAAGGTAGTCTGTTCTCGAAAAGTCGTGGATATCTTGAAGCCCTTACAATATTAATCGATCTTTGTCGGGACTCAGACGAATCATGTAAAGCTGTATAATTAGGTTAAAGTCAGGTCAAGAACACTGAACAAGAACACATACTGATACCGTTAACTTCAGCAACTTTTTTACGAACCGACAGGTCACCGCCTTCCCAGAAGCGTTTTCTGATTTCTTCAGCCTGATCATCGCCCGCGTGCCTGGCGAACCCCGCGCACGCTAAGACCAATCCCAGATCAAGTGCAATCATACAAATTGATTGTGCCATTGTCACTAAACACAGTATGATATCTCTACCCACAAAAACGCATTTTGTGGAAGCTAGATATAAAAATTGATTAGTTCGTTCTTTTCTTTTCAATGATCTATCGGCTGCTGCAGAATCAGGCGTGTTATTTGCAGAGTTTGTAGAGGATGTCCTAGGAGGAGACATGATTTATACACGGAATGCAAATAGACTGCTTACAGGCATGCAAATATAAAAAAGATTGAAATCATAAAATTCTTTCGTTATATTACAAAAACAACATATGGATATCTTTTGATATGGTTTGAGGTTGTGACAACGCGAGTGTCACAAATACAAGGAGAGCTTGAAGTTGTTGTAAACAATATACAAAAAAATGATACTCCGAAGCAGGGAATCGAACCCTGATTTGCCCGGTGAGAGCGGACCGTGATAGCCATTACACTACATCGGATATTTTTAATAAAAATTTTGATGCTAGATTATGATCTCAGTACAAAATCGACTTGCATATCAGCTTAGACGTTTCGTTGAGCATATATTTGGTCTTTGCACCAAATATTTACAGCATTAGATTGAGTTGACATTTACACTTCTAATGATTATTATATATTTTATTTCGTGCAAAAGCTACTTCTGAGTGTATACTTTGGGGTAATTGCTCCACATTTAGAATGGGACCGGGTCAGCAGTTCTTTGTTAGTCGTTTGTGCGCCATTGCCAACATTCCACCAGAACCCCTAAACAAGATCTTTTGTTTTGTTTTGTTTCCGATCTGGCTCTGCCTCGTCTTTGAACAGCCTGACGCGCTGCGCACCAGTCCCAACCACAATTGCTTGGAAGATGGTCTCGCAGGCCAAACCGTCGACGGAGTCTGCGATTTTCGAGGTTGATCAATCGTGCTCGGGGGCTCAAAAAACGAGTGGCTATGCCACCACTGTTTTATGTTTGTGAGAAATAAAAGAAAAATCCGCCTTAATCCGCCTGTGGGATTATTATGCGGGTGGGTTTTGTGAACAGAATGCTCCATCAAATTTCCCATATAAAACAATCAAAAACTTTCTTCTATTTTTTTTCTCTTTCTCCCGTTTCTGCTCTCCAATTGCTTGTGCGTTTTTGACTTTGTGATACACTCTCGAAAACCTGTCACCAGAGTCTTTTCAATTAAAGTCATTCAAACGCGTTTTTCGCAGTACCGAGATACACTTCATTCATTGTCACAATTACCACTATTCAAAATGGCTCCTAACGAAACAACCCCTTTAATCAACCGTTTGCTTCGCGCAAGATCGGCCGTGACCAGACCCGTCCGAACGGTTTCGTCAAAGTCGTATGCAGTTTTGACCTCGTCTCCCGTCAACATCCTCCTGATCATGGTCCCGCTAGGTCTTCTTGCTCCTTCCTTGGGATGGAGCTCAACCGTTATTTTCACCCTGAACTTTCTCGCCATTATCCCTCTGGCCGGTCTCTTGTCGTTTGCTACTGAAGAAATCAGTGAGCATGTTGGTGAAACTTTGGGTGGTTTGCTCAATGCTACCTTTGGTAACGCTGTTGAATTGATTGTCGCCGTTGTTGCTTTGTTCAAGGGAGAAATCAGAATTGTTCAAGCTTCCATGCTCGGTTCTATTCTCTCCAACATCCTGCTGGTTATGGGATGCTGTTTCGTGGCTGGCGGATACAATCGGGTGCAACAGAAATTTAACCAGACTGTTGCTCAAACTATGGCTTCTTTGATGTCTCTTAGTGTTCTTTCCTTTTTGATCCCTGCTGCGTTCAATGCTGGTTTCCCCGGCGAGTTCAACAACGTTTTGGCCGTTTCCAGAGGCGCTGCTATCGTTCTCTTGTTCATTTACGTTTTCTACCTTTACTTCCAACTCTACACCCACGCGGACTACTTCGAGCAACAAAACGCTCAAGGATCTGAAGACGACTCTGAGCCCATCCAAACCGACTCTTACACAAACCCCAACGAGCAACCTACCATTGTCCACGAGAGCAGCTCTTTGCTCAACACTTGGGAGGCTTTGCTTCTTTTGGCCATTGTCACCGTTATTGTTTCCTTCTGCGCAGACTACCTTGTTTCCAGTATCGATGATCTCGTTGCCTCTACCGGTATCTCCAAGACCTTTGTCGGTTTAATCCTGGTCCCCATTGTCGGTAACGCTGCCGAGCATGTTACTGCTGTTGTTGTTGCCATGAAGGATAAGATGGACTTGGCTGTTGGTGTCGCAATTGGCTCGTCTATGCAGATTGCACTTTTCCTGACTCCTTTCTTGGTCATCTTGGGTTGGATTATTGGACAGCCCATGTCTCTTTTGTTCAGCACCTTTGAGACTTGTGTCTTATTTGTGTCTGTTATGATTTTGACCTACATTGTGGCTGATGGTGAGAGTAACTGGCTCGAGGGTACCATGTTGATTGGTACTTACTTGATTATTGCTTTGGCATTCCTCTTCACTCCTTAATTTTCTCGCGTTCAAACGCAACATGCTAATTAGTAATATTATAATTTACCAAACAAGTCTACGCTTGTTCATTAATATATATCAAAGCTATTTTTATTTATACATTAGATATCAGATATTGCAGACATCTGCCATGAAATTTTGACAGTATAAATTCATTGCAATTACAGTTGCAACGACAGTATCTTTGATGGTCCCTTGGCCAAAGACCCCATAATTTGCCATTATGGGCTCAGCACTTGATTCAATGTTTGCCTACTACGCCTCGTTTCCTGCGCTTCTGACTTGTGTCTTACTTCTAACGCCGCACCGGCCCCCATAAGCACTAGACCGTCTTTTGATCCAGACTTTTTAGGACATTTTTTTTTACAGATTCTGGATTTATCTGTCTTAGCAATCATCTATCGTCGTCAGGCACATTAATCGCTATCAACAAGGAATTGGATCCATTAAACTATTTTTCACAGATACTAATAAAGAACAAGCGAAGTCAATACAATGTCTTCCCAAGCGCCATTGTCATCAACTCCGGCCAAGCATAAAATAGCTATTTCAAAATCTCCTAGCTTCATCAAGAAGCCTCCTCCAGGATTTCAAATTCTTCCAATTGTTCGAGGCCTCCAGCTCACTGTACTTGGAGTGATACGCGCAGTGCGAAATCCCAATCTGCTACACCTCAAAGAAGATTACAAACAACGCTTGATCCTAGCGTTTATTCTTTCACTGGCAGTGCAATTCTCAAATATTAGGAAATGGGATATCGAGCCTCTGCTGGGCCCGTTTGTGTGGAAAAACGTTTACCCAGACTGTGTTCAATTTTTGGATCAAGATTATGCTTCTCGACACCCAGAGGCTGATGGGAGCGAAGCATACATGCCAGGATGGAATTCAGCGCAGGGCGGCGGCAACAATCGCGAACGTGAGCGACAGCGACGAAGATGGATCAAACTTGTTGTTTTGAAATTGGTGCTATGGAAGTTCAGATGGTTGGCCCCGTTTCACGCATTCTACGGTTTCCAAGGAGTGGCTGGAACTTACGCTTCAATCGTGGTATTCGGCTTGGGCTACTCCTTCCTAGACCAGCACACAATGTCAATTTTCCTCGCTACTTTCTGGGGCGGCAGACGACTAGTTCGTGAACTGCTTGGTCCATTTTTCTCCAAGGCTCCTCTAGACCGCGAGCAAAGAGAGAAGTGGTTTAGACTGCGAGAAGGCATTATGTTTGGATTTGGGTGCGGCTTCTACTGGGCGACCAAGCTGCCTTTGATCGGTATCATCATGTACGGTATTGCTGAGGCAAGCGCTGCGTACTTGGTGACAAAGGTCAGCGATCCGTTGCCTGTTGATCACAAACAGTATCCGCAATGGGTCGACAGAGAGCTTCAGTGGACTCAAAAGGACGTTTTACAAGACGACCGAGATCACGTTCATCGCGTGCCTGGCTAACCCATCGTCCCTGAACGGCCCGCCACAATCCCCGGCGGCTTCAAGTCGCAGTTCTGACATCTCTTGTATAATCCATCTATCGATTGTAACTATCTAAAGTAATCCAGGAAGGTTTTGTCTTGTTCATTCGCTTCGCTGCAGTCTCTGTGACGTACAAACGTATTATTGTTATACGGTTAGGGTACTGTGCGTTGGCATTTGCGGAGTCTCTTAGCCCTTGTGGTAACAAAACCTATTTTTCCCTCTCCTTTTTTTTCCATTCCCTTCCCTCTTTTCATTATTCTGCTGATACTCTGCTTTTTTGGACTATATATACGTCTATAGCCCTTTGAGACATATACCCGGCGAGCTCAGCATACCACATTAGTCTTTGAAAATGTCATCGGGATTACAACGCAGAAGAGTGACAGGTGCGGCAACAGGTGGTGCCAGCACGCCAGATACCAACTCTTCGGTTTCAGCAGGAGCAGCTGGGCAACAATCCGTCAGCAGCAACATGGACAGCTCGAACTCCGACCGACGAATTGCTTACGATCCACAGGATATCAATTCCACAAAAGAAGAGCAGAAACAGCCCCGACTCACACTCATGGAGGAAATTTTATTGCTCGGCATTAAAGACAAGCAGGGATACCTGTCGTTTTGGAACGATAACATTTCATATGCGCTAAGAGGCGCCATCATTATGGAGCTAGCATTCCGTGGGAAGATTGCAATGGTAAACGACATAAATCGCAGACGGTTCCCGTTACAAGATCGATATATCGAGGTAATCAACGACAAGCTCACCGGCGAGGCGCTTTTGGACGAAACAATCAAGATTATGAAGACCTCTGAGCCGCTTTCCGTGTCTACGTGGATCGACTATCTTTCCGGCGAAACATGGAACCTGACTAAAATTTCGTATCAACTGAAACAAGTCCGTGAGCGACTGGCCAAGGGTCTTGTCGACAAGGGCATTTTGCGCACCGAAAAGCGCAACTTCTTTCTTTTTGACATGGCCACGCACCCTCTAGCAGACACCGCTGCAAAAGACGAAATCAAGCGCCGCGTTATCTCGTTTCTAACCGCCAGAACCATTGTTCTGCCTAACTCGCCCTTACTCCCCGACAACGTTCCTCACCGGTACTTGCGATCCATTGCCGTCGTCGCCGGCGCATACGCCGCAAACGTGCTGGAAAACGTCCTTACTAATCTGTCCTACGACGCAAGAGACCAAGCGTTTGGCCGCGCAGACGAACTAATAAGCGAATACTCGGAATGGCCTTTCGCCGGTAACAAAGGAAGTAACGGCGGATTGGGAGGCGCCGGAATCAACCTTGCAGCTGAAATTTCAAACGAGATGGAGGCTAATGGTGATAAGGAACTACAAATTGAAATTATTCCTGCAGTGTAAGTATTATTCGTTCTGTTTTCATCGACCATTTACTAACTCAACTTTTTCAGATTGTCCGTTTACGCTAAACTAGATTCTATTCTTTAATGACGAGCCCTAGAAATATCTACCATCTTTTGTCCCCATATAACTCTGTTCATTGCTTGCTCTTTTTTATTTCTCGTTCTCATGACCATACTATAAATACACATTTTTTGTTCGCTGTTTACAAATAATTATCTTATTTAAAAAAGTTATGGATACAAATATGCTACACAAGTTGTGCTTGTGTATTTTTTCATCTAAAGAAAAATCAAAGATAAGTAAGTGCGTCTGGATCATGGACCACCCAGCTACTCACTTCTCCGATCATATAAGCTCTTAAATAGACAAGGAAATAAGGCGACATCGATGCTTCCGTATCTTTGTACTCGTAGACTTCACACCGGTCGACAAACAAAACGGGTTCAACGTTATACTTGCAGCACTGACTGCAGTGAAAATCGCGAATGTACACTCAGTAGTCGAAGCTGACTTGCCCGCGATGGAAAGAGATGGCGTGAAAGATGTTCTTGAATTTAGTGGAGGCTGCGAACTGGGTAGAGATGAGCAATTAGAGGTGGTCAAGACATGTTGTAACGTCAAGGATCTCGTTGTTTAAAGCGGCAATGTGTGTGCTTAGAAGGCCGAGGGTCGACGGGTCGGCCGATGAAATTGAGTCCGGGGACTGTGACTGTGAAAGCAGCCAGTCCCGTGTACCAGTGAGCAATTCTCTGATCGTCAGCTTTTAAGATTGTCTTTCCGTGAGTTTGGCCAAGCGCGTCTCCAACCTCGCAGCTTCTTGCTGCCATTGATCAACCTGCCTACGTTTGCGCAGTATTCCAGAGTCAGCAGTATCTATATACCGGTCGTTGTAAATGAACTCGTCGAGCCTCAGTTCGGCGTTCAACTTGAACGCAAGGTTACGCGACCGATCAAATTGGACCCTTTGCACCTGGATCTGGAAAACTGGCGGCAGCCGCGCGATTGAAACGCTGCGGCGTATGCGGCCGCTCACTTTGTCTTCATTTTCTTCGTATTTTTCAAGCTAGAAAAAGTCCTCGCTGAAGTACACATATAGGGCATCGTACAAATCGCGCCCGCCACTGGCTACGCCTACAAACAGACTTTAGAACCATTCCAGCTTTTCGCGTCGTCATTTTCGCAAGCCCCCGCTTTCAGGTTCAAGGACTTGTTTGGTTTGTTCGTAGAACAGTGACTTGACGAAACCCAGCTGCTCGCCATTGCCATTTTCGTGGCCATTACTGCCACCATCACTGTCGCCGTTGTCGTGGCCATTACTGCCATCATCACTGTCGCCGTTGTCGTGGCCATTACTGCCACCATCACGGTCGCCATTGTCGTGGCCGTCGTTGTCGGGGTCGAACGTCGCTTCGAGTTAAAACAGAATATTGCCCATGCCCTCGGCGACATCTTGGTAAAACGCCGTATCAATTTTAGTGCTGAGTTTAGTGGTCACTTCGGATACAGATACCTTGATCTTTTTAACGTCTGAATCGCCAGACTCCGCATCATCAAACGAAACTGGCGTGAGAGCTTCTTTCACTTCACCAACCTCTATCCCCAACTGTGTTTCTAGTGCTGCTGGTTCTGGACCGGTTTCAAGACCATCGTCCGACGGCGGGACCTGCGCAAGGTATGCCCACTCTATTTCCTGTGTGACCAGATTCGGTCTCAGTAAGCCTTTTAAAAATGTTGCTCAACAGACAAACTCTTTTTATCTCTGGATCTCGGTGGCAGAGACCGCGCGTTCTCCCAAGCGTTTTTATGGTATTCCTAGTTTCCGAGTCAGCCAAATTACAATGGAACTGGCGTTCATATGAAGACAGGGGTTTAACAGAGTTACGCTGATTAATTACTTGTTGTCATAATGGCGTAATGGTAAAGTAGTACACATACTGCAGAAGCGAGTTCAGGTAGCAAGTATTGCCGATATTCTCTATCCCAACCGAATCCCTAATACATGCGGCTAGTTTTGGCACTCACAGGAACAATTTTCAGACTGTCCAGGTACTACACCAAGACCCTTAACGACCAACGCAGGATAATGATGCTATCCTGGACGTGATCGTTGACCGCCATAACTTGGTTACTACGCACAATCAACGCGTCAGTAGAAGACAGTCTATCAACTGCCAAAGTCAGATATGCCTGGTTCACCCAGACCATAGACAGGAACGGTTTGACCGCGTTGTTTGTACCGCTCAAACAACGCAGTAGTTCTTCCGTGCTTTGGACGTAGTGAACAACGTGACCTTAGCGCTGTCTAAGCCAAAGTCCAAGTAAATTGATGTGCGCCACCGACGGTGTTCCCCGTCGACTTTCCTCTGTCAACTTGAAGTATTTTGAATGCGTTTAGGATCTGGGTAAATGTCCAATCACGTATGTGCTCACTGACAATCCGCAAAGTTTCATCAGGGCCGCCTTTTCTGGGTGGTTCTTTTGTGTCAACATGAGGACCACTCATAAACACACTCAAACTCTCGAACGCGTTTCTGACCTCGCCCAAATCGACCATTCCCAAAGCCATGAGCTTCATGACCTTGATCTAGAGCTTGTTTAAAAGCAGATGCCATTTTCTTCAATGCCTCAAGAGAAAGGTATTGTGCGCATTTCCCATCATGAGCTCTGACAACGATCGCATCAAACACGCCGCTTAATATCCCCGGGTATTGCAATACGCCCCGTCCATATCTCGTCACAGATTCCAAGTGCTATTAGACCCAGTAGATCTGACGAAAATATCTGCTAATTAGTCGCAAACGCATCTGACGTCCTCATTCATTCTTCAAAACGATTTATGCAGTACCATTGTCAAATGTCCACCAACATCGCGGTACTCTAAGGACAGGAACCATACGTCGATTCTCAAATAAAACGCCTGAAACAATATGACTTCAATGCCTAACTTCAACTCGAACAGAAAACTGCCTACACTAAACTAATCAGGTTCCAGATCAGTCGGCAATCGGATAAGTTTCATGAGCAGCGCATAGCAATGTGCCGTCAAAAGCGGCCGCTCTAGTTTTTTTTTTTTTTTTTTTTTTTTTTTCCACTTATGAACAGCTTCTGATACCGTTTCACGATCGCAGTTTGGCCAAATGCGTCCCAGACCTTTTTTGGGACCACGCTGGGCGTCACCATTATCAACAACAGCGTTCCACCGGTAGTGCACCTGAGCCACGTCGCGCGCGACCCCCGATCGCAAAGCACGGTTGTTTTTTTCCAATTCTCTCGGCGGATATCCATAACCAAATGGAAATCGGACACGGCCTCAGCTGGGATCGCGCTGTTCAGTCGCAGCAGCACGTGAATCGCCATTTGATCTTGCAAATGAAAACATGCGCAGGATTGGGTGCGTGTCTAGTCAGTATAGACGAGGTTTCAATATTGAACGGTGAAAAGGTGTGCTTGCAATGTGTTCAAATTGCGGAAACACGAATCGTGTTGCCAGGATCTAGCTGGTAGCTTGAGATACGCCAAAACATCCCCCAGCAATCATGGCCCGAGCAGACCAAGCGGGTGCATACTGACCTCTGTCGTCGTCATCGTCGAGTGTGCCATTGTTATGTATCAAACGTAGAGTGAAAGATGCCCTGAGTGTAGCACCGCCGATCAGATACAGTTGGAAAAGATCAAAGTGTGCCACTGACCTTTAGAGATCTAAACCTCCGTTTTTTTTTGTTTTTTTTTGTTTCTGTTGCTCATCATTTAATATCCCGTGGGATGTCACGTGTGTATACACAGTTGATGAACAAGCAAAGTCATGATCCTGAGCATCAACTCAATTGAAGCAGTACCTGATATCAGAAGTAGAAACTGGTTGACACTTGCCTGGTACACTTTGGAGGAGTTGCAAGATTGCACTTATATAGATTTTTTTAAACACCCCCAACTAGTCGGCTTATCGATAAGCCAATCACCCAACACCGTACACTACAACTCCGCAAAATGGTTTTACTGTGGCGCTAGGACTGATCTGAGTGGTTCTTGTTTGGGAAGCGAGATTGTCAGTACAGACAGAGTAAGCAACAACTGAAACATATCGGCGTTGACAAAGTAGCATTTACTAAAAGATATTGGCGGATAGATAATGGACAAGAGTGCTTGGATTAAACTATGTGAAACAAAATACAAGAGTAGAGGGAAGAAACGAAATATTTATAAAATACGAGATGACGTTCAAGAAGAAATTGAAATGAGGTTCACAGGAATGATAATAATCCGTTGACGTAACAAAAGATAAACAAGGATTAATACTAGTATGAAACATCAGGGATTTGTTAGAGCTCAAAGAGCAGAGAACGTCGTGATGTAGACTCATGGTATAGAAGTCTCGGCACGACAATACAGGTGCCTTTTCCTAGATGATAAAAAACACTATTATGATATAAATTCCTATTTGACATTCATCTTATCCAAATCCTGTACCTCCGAGGTCTCCAAAAACCCCTTTTTGACCAGCTCGTCAACGGTCCACCGCCACGTCTTTTCGCACTCAACAGGATTCTTAGCGGCCTTGGCCGTTGGCGCAACATGAGGCCACGGGCGCCAGTACTCGCCGTTATACTTCTTTGTGTCCAGCTCCGCCAGCGCACAGTTCAACGAGGTATACGACCCTTCTTCGTTCGTGATGCCGCCCACATACTGAATCGCGGACGTGAGAACGGACATCCAGCCCATGTACGGCAGCTTTGTCAGGTGCGTGACCAGCTCGGTGTCAAGGCAAACACCAGGATGAACAGAGCTGAACAGCGGGCCGTCGGGGAACCTGAGTGCGAGCGCGCGCATGAACTGGATCGAAAAGGTCTTGGACGCGCCGTAGCGCAAAAGCCCCCAGATCCAGCCCGGGAAGTAGTTGAACGTCGTGGTGAAAGCTGTGCGGAAATAAACGGCGTGTCCGATCGAGGTGACGTTGATGACGCGCGGCGACGTGGTGCGGAGCAGGACGGGAAGAAGTTTGATTGTCAGCAGAGCCGGTGCAATGTGGTTGACTTGGTACTGGATGTCGTACCCGTCTTCGGTCAGTGTGACAGGCAATGCCATGACCCCGGCATTGTTGACAAGGATATCAATGCCATTGGACTCGGTGCGTTTCAGAATCTCAGCGGTTTCCTCGGTTTGTTTGAGACTGGCCAGGTTCAGCTGCACAAACATGGGCTTGCCTGTTGCAGATTTCGCAGATTGCAACTCTTTTTCCAAAGACGCAATGGCCTTCTGCGCGCGGGCCTCACTGCGGCACGCCAAGTACACGTCGTAGCCATGGAGCAGCAGGTGTTTGGTCGTGTAGTATCCGATTCCGGAGTTGGCGCCTGTCACGACTGCCACTTTGCGCGACTTGGCTGGGTCGTTGTAGGGAAGCGTTGCTGGATCAAACATTACGAAAGGAAAATAGAGATAAGAGATGCTCGAGGGATAAGAAAGAGAAATGAAACGAAGGTCCAAGGGCTTTATAATGGGACAGTGACGTTCTGAACCCTTGCCTTTGTACAGTGTTGATTTGTTGGAGAGTCACACACGAGATTTTTTTTTTCTCTTCTGATTCCTAGACCCCATATTATATATTCAGGACTCCAATCAATGCTTGCAAAACGAGTGCTTATCAGAAGGTTTTCGTCCAAACCGTACTTTGTCACGACTCCGATCTTCTATGTCAACGCCGCCCCGCACATTGGCCATTTGCACTCGATGGTGCTCGCAGACACCGCTGCCAAATGGCACGCCTGGTCATCGACAACACCATCGAAATCGTACCTGCTGACAGGAACAGACGAACACGGATTGAAAGTCCAGCAAGCAGCAGAAAAGGCTCAAGTACCCACTAGACCTTTTGTCGACGCCGCTGCACACAAGTTCCAGGCATTGGCGGACGCCGCAGGGATCAAGGCCGACCGGTTCATCCGCACAACCGACCCGGACCACCTCCAAGCCGCGCAGCAACTATGGACCATTCTCGAAAACAAGGGGTACATTTACAAGGGCGAGCACAGCGGATGGTACTGCGTCAGCGACGAAACGTTTTACCCTGAGGGACAAGTAAGCAAAGACCCGGAAACGGGCGCAATGGTGTCGACGGAGACAGGCAAGGCTGTGGAGTGGACGAGCGAAAGCAACTACTTTTTCGCGCTGTCAAAAGTGCAGCCGCAGCTGCTGGAATTCCTAAAGGCCAATCGCAGTTTCATTCTGCCCGAATCAAGGTATAACCAGATCGTCAAGGAGGTCAGTGAAGGACTCGAGGATCTGAGTGTGTCGCGGCCGGCGTCGCGGTGCAGCTGGGGGATCCCTGTGCCTGGCGACTCCAACCAGGTCATGTACGTCTGGCTCGACGCGCTGACCAACTACCTCACTGCATCGAAATACCTGACAAACAAGGATGAATCACTGTGGCCTGCAGATGTCCATGTTATCGGTAAAGACATTATCAGGTTTCACGCCGTTTACTGGCCGGCTTTCTTGCTCGCTGCCCAGATCGCGCCGCCCAAACAGCTCGTTGTGCACGCCCATTGGACCATGCAGGGCTCCAAAATGTCGAAATCGTTAGGCAACGTAGTTGATCCGATCGAGACAATGAAGCATTTCGGCGTGGACAGCGTCAAATACTTTTTGCTCAACGATTCTTACCTGTCCAAAGACTCTGACTACTCTAACGACCGCATCATGGAGCGCCATAACACCGCGTTGGTCAACAAGTACGGCAATCTCGTGGTCAGACTGTGCGGCAAGGCATTCAACATTTCGCGAGCGGTCTCACAGTTCTCGCCAGAGACAACAACCCCACAATCTGACCTGGCCAAACTGACCGACGCATTACTGGACAAGGTCCGTTCCCATATGGAGACTTTTTCCACGGCAGCCGCGCTCAGCGAGGTCCAATCCGTGATCACCGCCGCCAATCTTTATGTACAGGAGACCGAGCCGTGGACACTGAAGAAGGACCAGGCCAAGCAGGACCTGGTGATCCGCGAGGCGTGCGAGGCTGCGCGTGTGGCGTCGCTCGTGCTCAGACCGTTTGTCCCCGGGGTTGCGGACAGCATGCTGGACCGGATGGGAGTGAGTTCTGACCGCCGTGGCGTCGAGTGGGCCAGGTACGGCAAGGACAATGGGTACGGAGCAGGTGCCAATCGGAAAGGTGATTATCCGATCAGTATTATAGAGTAGAAGTGTGAATACGGTGTGTAAATACGGTTTTGTAAATATTAATAGATTGTACATTGCTACTAGTGAAAAGGCATGTTTTTCTATATTCTGATCTGAACCCGCCCTGAACAAGAGACAATTTACAGAAAGGGCGTTTGGATATATCATCATCACCGACCAAATCACCAGTTTTATAGTTTATGATTGTTTAGGGACATAAACCCGCGCGCGCACAAACATGTACAAACTGTAAACAAACAAACAATGGGGGAAAGTTTGGGGGGGGGGCGGCGGCGGCGGCGGTGCTGAGCCTCGCTACTGGATATCGGACCATGTTTTTTATTTCATTTTGAGTTGTATTTGTGTGGTTTTTGTATTTTGATTGAAAGACACAAGATGGAAATGGAGATGAAGATGTTGTTTGAGGTTGAGTAGATCTCTGTGAAATGTTGTTGATTAGTGGAATTTACAAGTTTTCTATAGACCGTTTTGTGTCTGGACCGCTGCTTCGAGACCTGTTCCAGACCAAAAGATTGACGAGTGCACACACTGCTTTCCAGAACCCAAACTCACCATTTCAAACATGTACACACATCAGCCAGCACAATCAATATACACATCTCGGCCGGGTCTTTTTGAGAAAGAAACCTGTTATTTTTTTGAGTTCTTTGCTCAGTTCGGACGCTTTATCATCAGTCTCAGTTTGCTTAGAAGTTCGAGAACCCATGAGGTGTGTGTTTGGGACAATACCATGTACAAGCAGTACTAAACAACTTACTTAATTAGGAAAGCGCGATCAACTAATTATGTCAACTTGCCCAGCCCAGAACTGCAATTGTCTAGATGTGTGTACATTATCCAAAACAGGCAAGTATCCTTTTTGTGTACTTTTTAATCCGAACCCGACCGCACGGTTGTGTACCTAGATCTTGGTCTCGACAGAGCATGACAGGACAGGACAGGACAGGACAGGAAAGGACAGGAGAGAGGGGGCGGGGCAGCAGCAGCAACCAGTGTCGATGCCTTTGCAATGTTCAAGCCCACACAAAACAACAAACAAAACGGTCTGGACACTCAAATTCACTGCCAAACAGCAACTACAAGTGTACACAGGTGATCGACATGCACAGCAGCAGCAGCAGCAGCATAAAAGTACTTGCCATGACGCATTGTTTTTATAGAAAACAAACAAACAAATAAATAAACAAACCAAGGGTCTGGATTGATTTCGTTTGGTGTGCCTGGTGTTGTGTCGATGCCGTTACAAAAGACTTTGACACTGGAGGCATCACAAACTGCCTAATTGGGATGATTTGAGTCTTGGAATTCTCCCAAATACTCACCACCTCTTCCAAATCACCATCATCACCTCAATACACACAACTCACAATGTCACACATCGACACGACGTTTCTACAGATCCTGCTGGCCCACCGGTCGCTCTCCGAATCAGCAGCGCTGACAATCTACACCCGGATCCTCGAGCTCTCCAATCAATCTGCCGCTGATGTGACAGGCACCGACTTGACTACCGTTTTGGAAGAGCTGAACCATAAACTGGCGTCGCTGGAGTACGAGATCAAGACGACGCACGACCAACAGACCGGCGAACGCATCTACACGTTCATCAATCTGCACGCGTCGGAGTCGACCAAGTTCGCGACGGATCTGGGGCTGGCCGACTTGGACATTATGAAAACCGTGCTGGACATCATCTACGATCCAGAGCATTTCCAGGAGCAGCAGCCCAGCAACTCGTCTCAGTCGGAACCCGCGGCCAAACTACGCGTTTATACTGCCTCTGCGCGCGAGATCGATGCTGCGACGACGACACCGCGCGTCGCCAACCTCGACAGCCTGGCCTCGCTCGTCGAGTCCGAGTGGCTGTCTGCGCTGGGCAACAACCAGTTCCAGCTGTCGCAGCGCGCGCTGGCAGAGCTCGACGCCTACATTGCAGAGACCTACGGCGAGGACGTGGAGCGGTGCGCCAGCTGCGCCGAGCTGTTCACAATGGGCAAAGCGTGTCCGCTGTGCAAGATGCGGGTGCACACGCCGTGCTTGGATATGTACAGACGACAGGTGCTCGATGGAAGGTGTGGCATGTGTCATGAACAGAGTCTAGATGAGCTGCTGAGTGTGTAGTAGTAACAATACATAATACATAATACATGAGATTCAACTGATTGATTAGTTTGGCGAGTCGGGAAGATTGATCTCCTGGAGCACATCGTAGACAATGTCCTCTGCGATCTGCTCGTCGTAGCGCTGCTGCACCGGCGCAATCTCGCCTGAGTCCAGCCCGTGTCGCAGCTCGTCCGGGACACACTCGAACCCGGGGCCAAAGTTGACCTCTGCCACGCCGCCCATGTACACGGACACCATCGGAAAGTACCCCAGCATCCCGTCGTCTGCCCCGAGCTCCTCTGCGTTCTTGCCCACCTGGTGCAGCCTCGAGTTCGGCGGCCAGAACGAGTTCAGCTCTTTAAAAGCAGCGCCCATCGCCCGCCCGTTCTTGTACACCTTCAACACGGACCCTTCCAGTTTCGCAATCTCTGTTTCGCTGCGCAGTTTCCGCCGCTTCCCGTCCTCGCCCACGCTCTTCAGCGGCACAATAAGCTCCTCCATCTCCTTCTCGGGCTCGTACTCCAAACACTCGAAATACATCCCGCCCTTGTACCGGATCGGCACCCGGTCCCTCAAAACCTCGCCGCCGCCCGTCCGCTCGCCGCCCGCCTGCTCCGGCAGCTCCAAATAGAACCCAATTACATCGCCCGTGCCAAACCCTTCTTCTTCGCCCTCGCCGTCGTCTTCACTGGTCATGAACCGCTTCGTCCGCGACAGGTGCACACTCGCCCCGTTCACGTCCCGGACACCGTACCCGTACGCATCGTACCCGACCGGCGCCTGCAACGACGCCTCTCGCCGCGCCACACCCAGCCTCACATGCGCCTTCGACCCAGCCTCGTTGGCCCTCACAACCTTCACCTCCCAAAAGTACCGCCCGCACCGCATCCCCACCTCCGCCCGCACACTCGTGTACCCCTCCATCCCGCCGCACCCGGCGCGGCACCCGCTCCCCTCCACATCCAGCGCCACGCTCTGCGCCCGGTCAAACACGCTCAGCCGCGGCCCGTACGGCGGCGCCTCCACACAAGTGTACTTCAGCCGCGGGAACAGCAAAGGGTTCACAAAACACGAAAGGTACTTGAACCCGCGCCGGTTCTGGGGGAGATCAGGCACCATTCGTAAATCACTAGGCAGACCAGGCGCAGCTGCGACCGTCGCTGGTACGCGCGGCTGTAACTGGTAGTCGCTGGCTTGAATCGGTGGGATCTGACTAGAGTCCATTGTTGTTGTTGTTGTAGTAGATGTTGATGATGATGTGTGAATGGTGTTGATTTGAAAAGTCAAGTGAAATTTGTTTAGGTCCTGAAATGCGTGTCATGTGATGTGTACGGCTGGTACGCGTCTTATTTCGCGTAATAACGCGTTTAAAGATTAGCTAATGGCTCTTTAAAGAAACAAAACAAACACAAAAGGATCCATTCTCCCGCAATACACACTTGGAACCAGCCAGCCAGTTAGTTACTTGTCTACACTACACTACTGTGTAACCGAAGCAGCCAATAAGCACAATCTATACATTTGCTCAACTGTAACAATACCCGTTGAAACTTTATGTACACAACTGTTGTTGTTGTTGTGTATCGCTACAACACACATGTCGTGATTTAAATCAAAAACGGTCTTTAAACAAAACTAAACAACATGGCCACTGTAACACTTGCTGATTGATAACTCGTAAAGAGTATAAAAGCCACCAAAATCACACCTCATCTTCATCACATGACATCACAAAAAAACACACTAAATTACACATCTACAAACATACATGATAATAATATCAACCTCTTACAAAGGAAGCTCAAAAGAAACATTCACATCAATCTCACGGGCCATCTTGACAACACGCGAAAGTTGGCACACCTTGCTGGCAGCCTCGTCCAAATCAACAAACGAGAAGATCTTGAGACCAGAGTTGTTCAACAGCTCTTGTGCCTCCTCGAAATTGGTACCTTGCAAACGGGCAACAATGGGAATGTTAATGTCCATGTGACGAGTCACAGCAATAAGACCCTTGGCAATGTTGTCGCATCGGACAATACCACCGAAAATGTTGACAAAGATAGCAGTGACCTTCTTGTCAGAGGTAATGAGCTCAAAAGCCTTCTCAATGGCCTTCTCGGTAGCACCACCACCGCAGTCAAGGAAGTTGGCGGGGTCACCACCGTTGAGCTTGATGATATCCATAGTGGCCATAGCAAGACCGGCACCGTTGACAAGACATCCGATAGAACCGTCAAGCTTGATAAAGTTCAAACCGTACTTGGCGGCCTCAATCTCTTGCGAGTCTTCTTGAGTCAAGTCTCTCCAGGACCAAACCTCTTCTTGTCTGAACGACGCATTGTCGTCGAAACCGAGCTTGGCGTCCATAGCAAGAACCTTGTTGTCAACAGTCTCGGAAAGAGGGTTGATCTCGATCTGAGTAGCATCCTTCTCGGTGAAAACCTTGTACAGGTTCTTGATGGTCTCAGCGGCTTCAGGAATAGCCTTGGTAGAAAAGTCAAGGGCCTTGGCGACATTGGTGGCAATCTCGTCAGTGACGCCTTGGTGGATGTCGACCTTGAAGGTCTTGATGGCATCAGGGGTCTCAGCAGCAACACCCTCAATGTCCATACCACCTTGCGAAGAAGCAACAATGATGGGGCCTTGGGTAGCACGGTCCATGAGAATGGCAACGTAGGCCTCTCTACGGACAAACTCACGCTCGACAATGTAGACGGCAGTGACCTCCTTACCAGCGGCACCGGTTTGCTTGGTGATGATCTTGTGGTGGAGCATTTGCTCGGCGTACATCTTAGCCTCCAAGGGAGAAGAAATGAGCTTGACACCACCCTTGAGACCAGAGTCAAAGTGGCCCTTACCTCTACCACCGGTAAGAGCTTGTGCCTTGATGACCATGTCCTCGGTACCAAGAGCCTTAGCGACGGACTGGGCGCCTTCAGGAGTAGTGGCGGCCTCACCGGCGGGAATGCCTACACCGTAAGACTTGAGCAGAGCAGCGGAGCGGAACTCGTGGAGCGAGAGCGCACGTTTTTGCTGTAGAGATTAGGGGTTAGATGATGATGATGCTGGCGATCGAGCAATTGAGTGTGGGATAAGGGGGGGAAAGGCATACCTGGAAAGAGACAGCGGGTCTCAATGATCGGACAATCTGGTTGCGAAGCATTGTGAATAGAGGATGATGGTATTAAGAAGAAGGGGGAAGTGAGATGAAGGAAGAAGAAGAAGAAGAAGAAGAAGAAGAAGAGGAGAGGAAGAAAAAAAATTAAAGAGAAAAAAGGCGAGTGGGACACTGGCAAAGAGACGAGGACAACCCCTCATAAAAGAAGCCTGTTGCTACTGCTGCGTTCTCGGTAGCCTGCTGCCATGCTCGGGAAAGCACCGCTGTCAATTGCACGGAAATCAGAAAAAAGGAGGGGTACTTTGTGTACACTTTGCTTTTGGCAAGGAAATTTAGGGGAAAAATGAAAAAAGGCTTGGAAGAAAGAGGTAATCGCTGAATCAGCATTATGTCAGAATGATTAGTAGACAATGACAGAGCACTTTTATGCTGAGATAATTATTAGCCGTATGTTACGTATACATATTATTATTATATTATAAATACTGACCAGAACAAACCCATTCAGCTCTGCGGCTTTTGGGTCTCCAGAGTCATTCTTCTTCTTGTGCTGCTGACTTGAGCTCTTCTTCGTCTTTGTTCGTTTCAAATGCAGGTTTGGTTAAAGACTCAATCGCACCTGGTACATCTCGGCCGGGTTTTGGTGTTGTTAATGAGCCATGTAGTGAGTTGGCAGGATGGAATGTTGAGGAACCGTCATTGCTGGCGGTAATGTAATTCGACTCGCCAGTCAGAGGCCCTGATGCCTGGTTCTCAACAGAGATGCTACTATGATTAGACCTCTTCATCAGCATGGCTCTGTCCTCTTGAGGGTTCAGCAGCGACTGCAAAGACGAGTTTGTGCTCACTGAAGCACAGCTGTTATGCCGCGACGAGCTGGTCACATAGCTGCTCAAACTGATGTTCCCACTAGTATGCCTGCGGGGCTCAACCAAGTGCAACATGCTGGGATCACCACCATGCGGCAGCCGTGAAGACGACGAGAGGCTGCCGTTACGAGTACTGCTGCCGCTACCACCGTTCCCAGCACTGATTGGCGGATGCTGGCCGCTGTTTCTGTGGACGTTGGCGATTTGCGGGAACGATCCAGGGCGCTGATCACGGGTGCGCGAGTCGTAGTATTGATCTGGATTCATTTGCGACAAAGACCGGTTCAAAGGCGTGATGCTGTTGTTGCGTCCGCTCTGGGTTTGTGACGGGATCGGCCCGCTGTGGCGATGTCGCGGCTGATGGCTGGTGGGAGCATGAGAAACAGGCGGGAATTGCGAGGGCGTAGAATTGACAAAGGGGTAATGAAAGTCGGGGGTCAGCTGAGAAGGCCCGGAAAGACGATGGCGCGTTCGGTCTTCAGGCTTGTGCCGAGCGTACTGAGGATCCTGTGGATGCGGAGGATGAGGAGGATGCGGAGGATGAGGAGGATGAGGAGGATGAGGAGGATCCGGAGGATGCGGAACATACTGTGGGTTGTGCAACGGAGTTTGATGATGGTGATCTTGCGAGGACCGAGGCCGGTTCAGTGCAGCGCCGACCTTGCTGTGCCCGCCGACGGGTCCCGGAGCCAGCGGGTCGTAAATCACCGAGTCCACGCGCCCGCGCGGCTGCTGTGGAGGCGCCGACGTCGGGCCCGCGTACGCGTGGAACGGGGCCACAGGCGGGGCCACCGGGAGCTGCGAAATGCTGAACTCCATCTCGCGCCGCAGATCGGACAGCTCCGGTGTCACGGGGAAAAGCTCAATGAACTTGATGCCGGTCCCGTGCAGGCTCCGGCACGCGTCCAAGAGGTAATTGTATTGTGAGAGAAGCACAGAGTTTGAGGCTCGAACACCAGAAACAATCTCCTCTAACGCTGCGATCCGGTCTTCGTGGTCGTCCGCCGAGAAAGACTCTTGGAAACGGGGGTTTAGAACTGGACTAGAAGGATTAGTGCGATGTTGATGTGCGGAGTACGCCATGGCTGGTTGATCTTGATGTTGCTGTGTTTGGAATGTAGAATAGCTTGCTTGTGTCGGTGGTAATTGCTGTTGATGAAGATGAAGAAGATGCGATGGTGATAAGTGTTGTTCATGCTGCTGCTGCTGCTGCTGCTGTTGGTATCGAATAGTGGGCCTCGACGTTCGACGCTTGATCCGTTTGATTGTTTCTATATCTCCACGCCGGAAGTGACGATGCTTGAACTCCCACACCGTGTCCGTCTGCTCCGCATCGTGCACATTTGTGTTCGAAGCGTCGTTGACCTTGTGGAAGCCGTACATGTTGAGCTGTCGCACAAAAGAGGACGCATTCGTGTGCTTGAAGTATCCGGCAAGCGCTCGAGAAAACCCTTCGCCAGGTGCAATGATGAACGAGGTCTGCGATGGTGCCCAGAATATCAGGTGGTCGATGGATTTATCTTCTAGCATGGAGTAGAGTTTCATTACAAACGCCGCCTGGTTCTTCTTTTCGACTGGTCGTTGTTCAGAGTCCGCCATGTTGATAATGCTTTCGAATGATGATGTTGATGTTGATGATGGTGATGATAATGTTGGTCGCTGTTGATCGACTGCGCAAAGGGTCGTTCTGCAATAAAAGTCTATTTGTATGGAAAGAAAATATTATATATGAGTGTCGTATGTATCACACGATGGTTTAAAGCTGCTTCGTTTCGATGGAGTTGCTGTCGATCGTGAATGTCTTCTTTCTACTTGTGTGGTTTACTGCTAGGATCCGGACGCACGCCAGTGCTTATATATAAAGAAGAAAACTCGCAGAATTGTGTAAAAGAAGAAGAAACAAATCTCGAAAAAAAAAAAAAAAAAAAAAAAAAGGTCACAAAGTTTTTTTTTGGCAAAAGAAGAAACGAAGCAATGAAAAGAAAATATACACAGATCAACTCAAGAAAGAAAGAGAAAAGATTAAATGTATTTTCTTTTTCTTTTTTCTGTCTGGCTTGTTAGCCGCTGATACGGAAACTTGCTTTTTGTGGATTGATTAGTTGAGAGTATACAATACGGGCAGTTGAACTGCCTATTACGGAGTATGCAATCAGCATTTTGTAAAAAGAAAAACCCTAGCAGTGGGTGTTGCGGGCTCAGTGTAGAGAAAGCGTTGATCGAACTTTCCAATTATGGTGCTGTACAATGCATTGGGCACGCTAGGGGCAAGCATATTGTTACTGTATATGACAAAGACTAGGTAGCTAGGAGTTGCCTGGTTAGGAAGTTATGTTTGTTTTGTTTCTGCTAAAGGGCTTTTGGAATACAGAAACAATTGACTGGCGGAACAAGTGAGAGTTTAAAAGATCCAAGGCTTGGCTCTTTTTACTATAATTCTGTTGTAAAGGAACATTTCGATGGCAAATCATCACTTGAGCGTTTTGAAAAGTTCTGCTACCTTGCGCTACCCAGCAATAACGATGAGTGCGAACTCTTGATTCTAGAGCGACATTATGCTGAAAGTTAGCAAAAGTGAATAATCAGCATGTGGTCAAAGGTTGTAGAAATATTGGTGAAGTTCATGGTTTGTTCTAGATGATTAGTCGAAAACTGACGGATTGAGTAGTAAATAATCGTGTATCGTATGCTGCGCAAAAGAAGTCAAAGGCATTTTCAATGGGTAGTTGGAGATTGGCTGGAGTCATGTCAATAATAGTCAGAATCATGCGGTTTGAAGTCCAAATGAAAAAATATACCGAGGTGTAAAAAAGCAAGACAATACATAGACCTGTTGATCTAATCAATAAAAGTATCACTGATCAGTCAGGATTGAAAATAGAAATTTCTATTCTGAAATTACAGATCATGCTAAGAGGTAATACCAAAGTATAACTTGTGAGTTTTGCCACGCCAATTATGAATATCAAACCGTACTCCACGTCTTTGTATTATTCCGAATAAACAAGCTAATATCTCTTGTATGTACACGATTGTATTCGGCATTGAGTCTCAGCGACCCAAATAGAAAGCTGTAGTTCCGCAAACCATGCACTAACGTATTGCCTAAATACCAAACAAGCATATTCTACAGTCGAAAATCTAAAGAATTAGTCAAATTTTCCAAAAAAAGAAAACTTATTCCAGGAATCAACGGTTAAGGACCCATTGTGATCAACCTTGTTGATATTTGCTAGATCTCATAATCATTTTGACATGTTTTTGCAAACAGTCCAGATTGCGTTACAATAAATTCGGTAGGGATGCAGCTGTATACACAACGTTTCCATCACTAACGTGTGGGGGTACACGCTAGCTAAGCTTAAGCGTATTCTGAAAAAAACAAAAAGTGCTTGGTGTTAGGGCTTTAATACCCAAGAAATCTCGGCACAAACATTGCGGTAAGAAACGCATTACACTTGAAGAGCGACAAAATAGAATGATTCCTGAGAAAACAAAGACTAGCGTATTCAAAAGCGTATAGTTGTTGCCATATATAGTTGAATTCAAACTGGGCAAGCATTTAGTCTGTGTGGTTTCTTTTGATAGTCTTGTGTATTCAGAAAAGTTCAAAAATCAGCTGGTTGCTATGATGTTTTCCAAAGCAAACAAATGTTGATGATGAACCTTCCAAATCTTCTTCCGTTCTGAAAGTGCAAATTTCTGGATTATAATGATAGCAACTATTTCTGACCCGACGCTGCACTTATATGTACCTGAAATAACAGTCAATTCTAATCAATGATATACCAAAGCCCAACAACAAGTTCCAGAACTCTGATATTTTCTTTGAAAACACACGATTTATGTATATTATCATTTTGATAGTTCACGAATTGATATGCTTATACAAATCGTGTGGCAATACTACTTTCTTATTGTCAAAATGTTGGTGGGTATGTTGGACACATATCGGGAAATTCAATTAGAACCGGTGCGCATTACTCCCAAATAATGAAACTCCCAATATTGGGACGGATTATGATTCATAATGTTGATATTGTTCCTGAACGCAAAATCTTGTGAAGCCAACGCCGACTTGACGTCTATCGCATTTTCACAGTAGCAAAAATCTCAAGTCTTGGAATATTGTGGTGCAAGGGCGAATTTGATCGGTTATTGTTTATGGGCTGTAATTGTTAGTAGATAAGTTTTAGTCTGCTGAAGAAGTTCCTCGATAAAGAGTATAGTCTTGATACCAGTCAGGGAACGCATCCCTCATGGAACAGAATTTACTTGGTTACACCTGCCGAAAATTTTGTAGAACAAAATGAACAAGTTTATTATCTAAATCTTGTCTATATACAAACTTACAAATATCAATCAAAAGATTTTAGCTGATAGATATCGAACAAGAAAGCTTGAATCATAGTATGTAGATCAAATTGTAATAATAGAAGAAACATGGAGAATACTAATAGAACCTTGAATAAGGATAATGAAATTAATTGAACAGAGGCTCATGAAAAATTGAAATACAGTTCAAGAGGAAACATATATGAGGCTCGTATGAATGATAATTACACACGGAAGTACAGAGCATGAGGAAGGATTGGTGCATGTACAGTCGTGATCACATTTAGTGCATAACCAACCTAATTAGGGCTTAAAACCAGAAAACCCTTTACTTTCAACAGGCCATAGTACTTGAAAGTATATGTTTTTATAGAACCACTTATATATTTTTGGAGATAGAAGAGGTGAAGGAGCTCAATGATATGTATTTTATGTAAATAAACTTGATTCACCAAGTTTTGGAAGAGACTACAAATGTATGTCTTTCCATATTGCTATATCTCATCATTTTCTCATACTACAAACCTTAATTTCAGTAGGTTTTATTTGAAGACATTTGTAGTCTCTTCCAAAACTTGGTGAATCAAGTTTATTTACATAAAATACATATCATTGAGCTCCTTCACCTCTTCTCTCTCCAAAAATATATAAGTGGTTCTATAAAAACATATACTTTCAAGTACTATGGCCTGTTGAAAGTAAAGGGTTTTCTGGTTTTAAGCCCTAATTAGGTTGGTTATGCACTAAATGTGATCACGACTGTATATGGGACCTTGGGAATTAGCCAAAGATTGAGAAGTACAGAGACTGTTGTGATCGAGACTTTAGGTATAGAGGTCTCTTCACGACTTTATGATTTGACTAACAAACCTTGGTTTACCAAATCATGACACTATTATCATGATCTCAGTTCTCTATAGCTAAATTCAAATATTACCCTTAGATAGCAGCACTTCGTATTCAGCGACAACTCAGTACTGAAAGCGTGAAAGAATCAACTATACCAAAGTGCAAAATCCTTTGTGACTAAATGCATCATTCGGCTATACACAAAAACCCTCACTATACTGAGTCAGATCGATCTCATTTTTTAATAAATACTTTGAGCTTAGACCCCAATTCTTTTAACTATACAAACTACGCACTGCTAAAACAATTTACATCATAATGCTGTTCGATCACTCAATTATGGGGTAGAATTTGGCAATTATAATAGTAGTATTTGCCGGTACACTGTTTGTTCAAACCCACCTTTGAAATCATCCGAAGCCCATGAAATCGTAAAGAACGGCTTATCACATAACAATGTAGAATAACTGTAAAGATCCAAGCAATTTGTGTACTGAGTTACATTCTCTTATCTAATGTAACACTTCATTTTTGTGCACTGAACCCCATAATAACCAATTCCCACCCGTATCAACTCGTCTTTTATCTTTGATAAGAACCAGGTTCATTGTATTATCTACACATTAATACACGGTTACACAAATTTATATTGGCTAGCTGAGCAGCAATTTGCTTACACCGCTATATATAGCTGAACGGGATCACCATTGTTTAGTCTCAACGCTGTTGGTTCCGTGATTTGTATTCCTGAAAATAAAAAGTATAAAACTTCTCGTGCAACAGCAACGCATATTATGTATTCTGTAAGGATTATTCGCATTTTTTTGAAGATTTTTTGTTCTTTTTTTTTTTTTTTTTGACTCATCATCACTTTATCTCAGTTCAAGATTATTCGACTTCCGCGAGAATCTTGACCTCTAGTATATACTTGCCTTCCTTGTACTCTTCTGAAGCCTTAAACGCCTTATCATAGACCCATCCCACGGTTCTGTTGCAGTAGTTGCACGAAATATCTCGAACAATAAAGTTGCCTGTTATCATTTCTCGTTTCACCGGGGATGCGTAGTTGACATTGACACTGTTTGCAGAATAAAAGCAGGTTAATAAAAAAAACCCCCCCATAAAAAACACAACAAAATCTATTTGAGGTCCCCGTATAAAGTTGAAAACCGTTTTGATTTTAGGGTGTGGTCTTCTATCTGCCGTTTAGAGCTGATGGTGGACCACACGGATCAATCATGGCTACAACCCCAAATAAAATACTGAAAACAAAAACAAGCACAGCAGGCGCTGTATGAGGTCTGCTATGATCGACTTACTTACACATTGTGAAATAGGTAGGCCTTGCCTAGTTGACCGCGAAACTCTTTGGAAATGATATCTTCTTTGAGAGAAAAATGCGTCTGGCAGTTTTTACAACCGTAAATGTGGGGGCTAGAAAAGTAAGTATTGAACTTCGCGCCCATTGCAAACGAATGAAGAGGCCTGAGATTTTGGGTTTGTAATTTTTAGTTTTCTTTATCAGAGCAAAGTGCGATTGTGTGTGTGGAGAGAGTAGGCGAGTTCTGAGCAAAGACAACAAAACAGAGTCGATTGACGAGACCCAGAGAACTTAATGAGCGTTGGAGTTATTAAAAAAGGGAAAAAAGAAGAAGAGGAAGAATCCCAATGGCAAATTTAAATATCTACAGAAAATAAACAAAAATTAAAAATAAAATACGCAGCAGAAGCAGCAGCAAAGAAGGAGAAAAGACATGAACCAAATGGAATTAAGCGTATATACCGAACATGCCTTCCCGTGACGACAGCGGCGGGGGCATAGCATGCTCTACACGCTACTTCAAAACCGTCAGTAAAATGATAAACACTAGCAGCAGGACCCCGATTGTCAACCAAGATCCGTTGCTCTTGACCTTCCTAGACACTTGATCTAGACGCTTTTTGGCGCTCGCCAGCCGTGACTGCGTGCCATCTGTCAACTCGTCCACCTCGTCCAACAGCTGCAAATGCCCGGCCAGCTCGTCGTTAATTTGTAAACTCAGCATGTGCTGTCGACTCACACTGCTGGCCAGGTTGTCGAGATGCGAGTCCTGATCTCTTATCAGTTGTTGCTGAAATCCATACTGCTCATTGTTTTGCATCGCTTCGGCTTGGGCTATCACACTGTTGTCCTCCGGATCGTCTTTGTATGGTGTCACAAATAGTTCATTGCGTTCTTGCTCTTGTTGCTGCTGCTGCTCAAAATCAAACCGCACTTGTTTCACTTTGCGTTCCGGAATCACGATTGTGAATTCGTTGCCGTCGGCAGCGCCGCCCCACTCCTTCACCAGCGAGTCGAACCGCTCCCGCATCTCATCCATGCTCTTGATTTCTTTATTCGTCAGCGGTTTATTGTCTTTGCATTCCAAAATCTCTTCGATAGTGTTTTTCATCTTTGTCAAATGACTCCGGATCTCGGTATCTTCATTTGTACTGGACACTCCCAACTCTTCAAGTCGTGCCCGATCTTCGAGACTTGTCTCAATCGACTCCGACAAAATCTTCAACTTCTTTAATTCTGTGTTCTTCATATTTGCTTCCGATTTGTGAATATCAAAACAATATGCTGCAACTTTGTATACTGGTGTGTCGGCTGTAAATTAGATTGTATCGGGATTTCTAAACCATAATGTATTGGAACTCGAATGAACTAATAAGGCTACAGAATCAAACTTAAACCCTGGCGCTCGTCGCCTGCGTCAGTATCACGTGAATATCCCATTTGATTAACTCGAAGTGTACACAGAGATCACGGAATACAAACCTGACGAGCGATTTGGGAACTATTTGTTGAGCTCACGTAAGAGGGCTTGGTGACAAAGTGTCATGAATCCACTAATGTAACAGCTCAGTGCGCAGATTTTTGACTGAAATGTTACTTGTGAGACATCATTACTTTTCGATCATCACCCATACAAAAACGTCTACTTCATTTATGAATAAACATCCACATATCAATGAACCTGCTCAATATAGTCCTCATTTCTCAGCGTCACACTCTTTGTCATTTCATTAATTTTGTAGATTTTTAACAAGTGGTTAGCAAATTCAAAAAATCATTTTCAAAAAAATAACATTAAAATGGCCAGCTCTTGTTCGCTGTATAATGTAATTAGCCATGATAGAAAAGTTCAAAAATCCAAAGCTGCATCAGTCTCGTCTTTCAAATACAGTGACGTAGGCTTGCAATAATGCAAGGCAAGAAAGAGCGCACAAAAAATCTTCAGTACTTTTCTAGGCAGACTATTGAAGGTAGGCTGGAAGACTTCATCTTTTATCATGATAAGATCAATCAACCGAGACGCGTTTTCTGGCGTCTCAATTGACCCCAGATCTTTCTTCAGTAGTTTGTCCAACAAATACACTTACCAAAGCCAATGTTTTTTGCGCAAAAAGTCAACACGAACCTGACTGGCTTCGACAGTATCAGCCATCCGGTTGTGTAACCCGTCTACTTACACGACTCGGGGCACTCAACTTTCTCAAACTTTTCAAAAAGGATTTTCTGAGACCGGGCGTTTCTCTTTGTATTTAGTGCTGATTGCACTTTTTGTTAAGTGATATTAACTGCCATTTTTATCTTCTTCAACATCCCGTTTGCATTGGTACTTTCCCGTGTGCCCAGCTTCAAGTTTTTCTGTACTCGAAAAAATATCCTTTTCTAGATCTGTCGCTTACTATTCTTTTTCTTGACACCCAGTCATGGTTTTCTCAATATATTGCTAAGCACCACACAATGTCTCCGTTGAAACAATGTGTCATTGTAGAAACAAATAGATTTGGCTCTGTACTATGGCAATTACAGATTTTTTTCTCAGAAACCTTCACATAACACTGCTTCGGTTTTTCTTATGTCTGTTAATTTGTGCGGTTGTTGGCTCGGCTTTGCCTTTCAAATCATTTGGACGACCAGCGGCTCTTTTGATTTCTACCTCAGACTAGCATCAAAATCCTCAAAATTCTGTTGTAATTCTAGTTTCTCACTATAGTAATATTCAAGTTAGCTATCCGCTTTCTTAAGTGTAGATGTGTAGCCAAAAATATTGTATTTTGCAGCCTTTTGGTTTGGGTTTGAATGTGTTTGGACGTTTTTCAAACCAAACCTTTTCAGGTCGATTTTGGCTAAATCTTTCGATACTCTGCGTAGCTGTTGTTATTCAATTCAGTCGATTCGGCTTGTCTTGCTTTGATTTTGACTCGATGGCTCAACCTCTTTTCAATGTATTTCAGTGCCCTTCTTCTGTTCTCCCTGCTTCCTGAAATCCTGATTCAGCAACATTTTATGTTGCTCAATTGCAGCTGTAAACCTGCGGATTAGATGTTGGAGATAGATTGACTATTGGGCTGAAAGCTTGTTTTTCAGTAGCATAAGACCATCAATCTCGTCTTATTTTTTTAGAATAAATTGTACATTTCTCATTTGACAACATCTAATTGGTTGCTTTTGCTTTTACAACTTCCATGTACTTGATTCAAGTTTTCTTTGCAGTCACAATCTTTTTTTGTATTTTGATAAACCGATAAAATTTCCCAAATTCTCAAGCCAGTAATCGTTGTTATAAGTCTCTGCTTTAGGTCTCATCTGTATGATACTTTCAACTTTGCCTTGTAAAATTAAAAATCATTTATACTCCAGATCAATTCTTTCCTCCTTCATCAATTGTGTCATAGTCGTATAATTACTTTCTTTGCCGCTAATATGATACTTTGACGATTCATTTTTGTATACCGATCTTGACACAATGAATTGACGTAGGTAGTATCATGGAAATTTGCAGGCCTATCAAGAGACCAAACTTACGCTGTGAAAAGGTCCAGTGATTCAGTCTTCAACATGACTCTCGAAACTATGCAGTACCAAACTAGCAATTCCATGCCTTGATTTTGGCAGCCGCAATTCTTTCAAATTTGCCTTTATTGATCTCATTAAACTTTTCAAAGATGTCACCTTCATCAGATCATTTTTTGGCGGCGCTATAGAGTACCCTTCCGCAATTGCTCTACGGCCTATGTTATTCTAGTGGTCCTGACTGAAAGTGAAAATCCAGTTCAAATGCTTTTCTATGATTCTTTTCATTTTTAAAATTGTTGTTTTCATCGCGTTCATCACCATTGTGTTTGTTTCCGCTGTCGTCGCTTGTATTTTCATCCTGGCAACAAGACCTCGTTAACATTTAGCAGTGTGTGTTTCAAAGGTTAGAACTCCTGTTTACCTACTACCAACGTCTCATTATCTACGGTTTCTTTCGCTTGATCTATGTCAACACCTTTGTTTTCATTCACTTTGCTTTGGTCACTTGCCAGCTCTTTTACATTATATTCTTCCATTTAGATTTAAACATCTTCCCCAGCAACCACTCTCTCATCGTCGTCTTCTTCTCCCACCAATCTCCTCACCCACATCCCCATTTTCCTTCCCTGTTTTGACCTTCATCAACTTCTCCCTTATCCTCTTTCTTTATTTTTATCTTCATACCTCACACTCTTTAAATTCTTGCCTATTTTGCCTTCCTTCACTGAACTAGGCAGTTCACTCCAGCCCTGGATCTTTATAATCTTCCCTGCCAATTCCTTCTGTAGCCTCGCCATGATCTGGATAATAGCGAGTTTTTTAAACTGTTGCCAGATCGAGACACCCTGTTACTCCTGTAACCACCCTTTTCATGACACATTTTACAACATGTTCACTTCAAATATTTACATTCATAATACAAAAACGGTTATAAAACAAGAAAAAAATTATAATATATATACACGGACTTTGATTAATTCTCAGCTTGCACTTGAGCAGCGGCTTCGGCTTCAAGCTCAGTCTTTTGCTGTTTCTTGTATGCTTCAAACTCTTTCAATCTTCTCTTGCGGCCCTTTTCGGCTGATTTGGACAAAACACCGGTGATCAAATCGGTTCCTCTGATGGAATCGTCGTTTGCGGGGATGGGGTATGTGACAAGAGAAGGCTCGGAATCGGTGTCAATGATACCAATGGTCGGCACGTTGGATTGAATACACTCGTACAGCGCTGTTCTGTTTTCTGTGGGGTTGAGAATGACGACCAAGTCGGGCTTGACAAGGGCGCGCTTGAGCTGTGGTGACAAGACACGGGAGGTAGGCTGATCGCCCATATCGACTTCTTGACGCTCCCAAGTGCCTGAAATCTCACGACAGTTGGTCAGAGTACCAGGGACCCAGCGGGTGTGAACGTAGTAGCCGTTGGCGCGGCGGGCGGCGATTTCGAGACTACGCTGTTGGCCCGGGCGGGTTCCGACAAACAGAATAAGGCCACCGACAGAGGCGATTTGCTCGACGACCTTGGCGGCACGGCGCAGGTGCACAATGGTTTGTTCCAGATCGATAATGTGAATGCCATCGCGCTCGCCGAAAATGTAGGGCTGTGTAGACGCGCGCAGCCATTTGGTCGAGTGTCCGAGGTGAAGGCCAGCAGCCAGCAGAGTGTTGAGTGTGGATTGTTCAATAGACTTGGGTTTCAACAAGTCCTCATGAGGGCGATACACGTCGCTGAGTTGTGTTCCTAATGTTCCGAGCAGCTTGGCTTGATGCATTCTTCTCAAGTACAGTTCTTGCGACGAGTAGGGCTGGTTGGATTCGGTTTTACGCAAATTGGGGAAAATCGACTTTTGGCCGGTCATGCTGGCTTGAAATTTTGATTTGGTGGATTTGCTACGGATAGGATTGAGTTCCGGGAAAACCGAGGCCAGGTTCGCATCTTTGACAAACTCGTTCATGAGCAGCTCGAATTCCTTATCGAGATCAGTGACGCTGCCCGCTTGCGATTGAGTGTAGGGTGTCGATTTGAGAGATTCGACAATGTACGAGGGCGAGGCTTGCAGCCTCTTTGCAGTCGAAGCAAACGAACGTTTGGCCGTGAACATGGTGGTTGATGGTGATGTTGGAGTAAAGGGAGAAGAGACCAGCTTAGAGAGGTGGATGGATGTGCAAGATGAAAAATTTCAGCCAATCAAGACGTGTAGAGAGGGTTAGGTTAGGGGTAAGGTGATTAGCCGTACGCGAATTTTCATCAAAAGGAAAGAATAATAAGACGTTGAAATTCATTAGTTTATATTGTGTATATACAGGAAGTAAGAGGGTTAATTTGATTGCTGGTCGACTCTGACAGAGTTGGAGTAGAGGGCTCTCCAGTACTCGGGAGTCTTGGACATTTGGGCGTGGGATTTGGCGGTGAGCAGAAGATCGTTATCGGAGTCAGATCTGATGATGGAACCAATGGACATGAAGAGACCGAAAGTGGCGGCGGAACCTGTCATGTATTGGCCGATGGTTCTGACGATACCGTTGGGGCCGGGGCCTTGTTGGAACACGGCTACGGAGCCGAACAAGAGACCGATGACACCGCCGACAGCAGTCTGTTACTGGGAGTTAGTTAAAGGGAACCCAGGGCTGAGAGGCAAACTATACTTACACCCATCATGGCGCCCATCTTGAACTTTTCCCAAGCAGAGGGTTCTTGGCCGTGGCCCATAGGAAATTGTTGAACAGGAGGCATTGTTATAGTAGACGGTGTGGGTTAATTTGTGTGAATTAGTGTGGTGATCGAGTAAGGGTGGGAGTACGAAACAGAAAGCATAGAAGAAATATTTAGAAAAGTTGGAGTGCATTCAAAGCATGTGGAGAGGCGGGAGATATAATGGGATTAGGTGTGCTAATTGCATCAGGGTAATTGGGAGATAAACAGGATTCACGTGACTTGCTATTGTATTCTTTTTGTTAGACGAAATTAAACAATTGCACGCATGAATCAAGGTAAAGATTGGCTGGGCTTTTGTGGGGTTGAAAATTTGATCCCTGAATTCATACAGAAAAGCCATGAAAGTTTTTTTTTTGGTGATTAGATTATTGAACAACATGATATTGTTAAAAATTGGAGACATTATCTGGTTGATATTGAATTCTTTGTTTTCTAAAAGGCCATGATAATTCAAGATTTTTGATAGCTGTGACCAAAAAATACATTGTTTTTGCTGAACCATTACTTGATCTCGATTCTGGACAAGCTAAAAAAAACTACTCTCAGTTTAGTTATATACTTGTGCAAACATAGTTCATGCAAATAGAAAGGTTTTTGAGCTGGGTGATGTTGGTTATTGTTAGACTTCTCTAAGACAGTTTTTGAGATCCAACGCGATGATTGTAAAAAAAAAAATAAAAAAATTCAGAGTTGAAAATGCATTCAAAATGTTCAATTGGATGTGATTCGTTTATTGCGTCAGTATTGAATTAGAGTGCCAATTCTTATTACATTATGAATTGGAAATATTAGAACTTTGAATGCAGTACAATCAGTCATACGAAAACATCAGTTAAACAAAAATCAAAACCTGAAGTGCTTTTAAATGTGCAAAGAGCCAGTGACTTCAATCTTTTTTTTTCGGAACTTCTTGATTGTTGAACAATGAAAACAGCTTTTGCCACATCAGCGGTTTGCGCGATAACTATAGATTTTGCGACAACTGTATAATAGTGATTGCGACATCTACCAATCAAACAGAAAGAATAGAAATAATGATTTTAGCTAGATACACTAGCCCGATTCTAGCCGGAGACACACAGTGAGCATTTTTGCATTATATTGCTACTGATAGATGTCCGAGCCTCGGACGCTAAATTAATCACAAGCTTCAGAGGTCCATATCAGACTTTGGTTGGGAACTGTTCAGATTGTGGAACCCTGAAAATGTTGAAAGGGTTCATGAACCCTTTTTGAAAAGGTCCTGGTCTAGACTTTGTATTTTGGTTACTATTTTGCAATTCCGACATTTTGCCGATTTGTGCCATTTCCCCAGAATATACATGGATCACAATCACACATTGTCCAACACTCTCTTAATTAACATAAACCCAACTCCATACCGTTTTTTTTCTTCTAGGGAGGCTGTGTAATTTTCATTTATAGCCAAGCAAAGTCTCAATAGCCTGGTTGTGCAAGCTTCCGGGTTCGATGACCCGAGTTGCTTGCAAAATCGCCATCCGCTAGGCAAATGATCCACGAAATAAAAAAAAATATAAGCGCGAGTGTCATTTGACAATCTTTGAATTCAAAATAACAATTATTTGTACTCGGATCTCGTTTAACCAGTCAACCGAGTCCAAAAAAAATAACAAGCCAAGGCTACCTACCCAACAAAGCGTTTAATACACATTTTATTTTCCCATAATTGGCTACCCTAAAACCAGATCATGAACCGTGGGGGCGCTGTTTTGAAGAAAATAGTGAAAACACAGTAAAACAACCCGTGGCCTTGAACAAAAAGTGACATTGTTCGTGATCACAAAACGTGAATATAAAAGTTTAGAATTATCTTTGTTGTTATCCGGGTATTTACTAATTCTGAAAATGTGTATAATCAAGTTTAGCACAATATTTCACAGCACATCACACTCCATGTAACTAGAACAACAGACCCAATGTAACTACAGCAACACATCCAATGTAACTACAACAACACATACACATTGTTATTTTACCACAAACTTGTTGTCACAACATTTCTCTCGGTTGCCACAATTGAATCTTTGCAAAGCGAGTTTTCCATTTTATGGGGGGTTCTTGTGTTGTTACAAAGCAAAAAAAGGTTTTTCCGAATATTTCACGGCTGTCAAAGCAAGGCTCACGATAATTACCAGGAACGGGAATTCCGGAAACAGCTACTAAAGTCTATCGGGATCATGGGGGAAAATACAAAAAATTATTTTGTTTTCTGATTTGGCAACGAGGCAGCTGTAACAACATAGTCACAGTTGGAACAACAACAAAAACTTTGTGTTATCGTGAATGTGGGGAAATTATCCGATTTTACCCCATGTTTTTTGTATTTGTTGTTTCTTTTTTTTATGTGCTAATTTGTGCTGGAATAATTGCCAATTTTTCTCAATTTTCCGAGGAATCAGAAAAAAAAAACTTTCTTTTTTCTATTTCTCCACATTACACAATTTTCTTTCTTCCTTTTTCTATATAATGAATGGGAACTTCCTTCTAGTTTATTTATTTTCATTCAAAATTTTTTCTCCATTTATATTATTATTTATTTTCCCTCTTTTCTATTTTACAAATTCGTATATACATTATTATTTATATCCATCATGTCAACAGTTTTAATATCATCATGGGAACCGTCTTGTAAAATGTCTAATAACGAATCACGACCGTCAATATCGGTGTCCGACACTGAGTCTGTTTCGTCCACCACCACATCCACATCCACATCCACAACCAACAACAACAACAAGAAACGAACAAAGATATCTAGAGCATGCGATGAATGCCGCCGCAAGAAAATCAAGTGCGACTCTACGGACTCCACTTCACAATGCACAAACTGTAAAAAGACCAACGAAAAGTGCCAATTTCACAGAGTGCCAATGAAAAGAGGACCTACAAAGGGATCGATCAGAAGAAACAGTGTGCACTCGCCGAAAATAGTACTTCAACAACCACAACCACAACCACAACTACAACTACAACTACAACAACATAGCCCCTCGTTTTCGCAACAACACCTCGCACCAACTGTCAACTCGTGCCCACGACAGCCATCAGACTTTGAAAAAGTCAGATTGCCTTCTATTGAATTCCTCACAAACCCTTTTTCATCCTCCTCCTACACCACTGCCACTCCTACAAAAGAACATCACCAAACAGACTCCAATCTGACAGCAGTCCTGACGGAAAACCTCAAAACCTACTACGCCACTGCACACCCTTTGCTGCGGCTGCTGCCAGACACCCCTGAGCAAGTCTCGCGCCTGCTGAGCGACACCTGCCCCGACGCAAAAGTGACGAAAATGTTTGTTGAGATCTGTAAGCTGGACAAAGTGCCCGACACAATCATGGGTCTTCTGGCCGGGCCTGGCAAAGACGTAGACACCGAAAGCGAGAAACACAAGTACTGGTACTGGACTGTAGTGGTGTTTGTGTTTGCTTTCCTTATCTCGAAGGAAAACATTTACTTGAGCAACTCGATCGGGTTGTTTTACGACAACACCGTGCCCGAGGACACGTTCGAGCCTGTGTCTCCGCTGTCGCACCGATCGCCATCGCCCTGCGAATCCAACGCTGCCATGTCCAACAGCATCACCGCGACGATGCGCCAAGAGCTTCTGAACGTGTTGGTTGTGCTTGACGTGCTCAACTCGAGCACGAAAAACATTCCGTTTTTGCTGAGCAACGTCGAGCGCTCGACTGGCCACCCAGTGATGACAGCAGTGTCTCTGCTCAAGCAAAAAGATCTGACGCAGCTGTGTCAGTTTGCAGACTCCAAGCCAGAACATGTCAAGATGTTTGTATACTTTTTGGCTATTCGTCTGATTCTTTCTTCTTCCTCCTCCTCTGTTTCTTTGCATTGCCCTCCATCTCCTTCTTCATCCTCTTTCTCAGCCACAACTATAACTATCCCCGGTGCCTCCTTAACTAGACAAGAGCCCGAGCTGGTGTTCTATTGCAATCTGCTGCTTTCGCATCTGCTCATTTTGCAGCAGCAGTCAAAAGTCAAGGCCAAAGACCAGATCATTCCGTTCTACCTTGAACTGCTCATTTCCAGCACTAGCATGATCACAAACAAGAACTCTCTGTTCACGCTGCTGCTGCAACTCAAGCAGATCCTCAACATGGCAGGCTCTGCCTACGCCTCGATTGTCCCGAGGTTAAGCAACGTCCTGACCAGTCACAGCCTGCTATTGCCCCCTTCTCCACCCGCTTCAAACGACACCAGTCTGCGCAACCTGGCCAGCCTGGCCGAAAAACTCTTGTAACGTGTATATAATGATTACTTTATTTATTGATGACGATAATGATGATGATGCCTTGTGCCTACTCTTTCTCTACAATTGCCAATCAACAACAACACAGTAGCAAACTAATTCCTTGAGTGGAAACGTAAATCTGAAAGGCCGTTCTTTTCCCGGGATAAGGCGAAAAAAAGAGCATAACAAAAGCACAAAGATATATACATTTTGTTCACGAATTTATGCTGATTTTATGCGCAGTATTTCTTTTATAAACACCCTCGAGAAACTGAGCACAAAAACGGAACAAACTGTAATCCAGGGTGACATGGACATGTACACACACTGTTCATGTGGTCAATCACAAACTACTTGTGATGAATGTGTGTGACCACGACTACTTTGTTGTCGTACAGTGTACGCATCATTGTGTTTGTGGCTGCATCAATACACAGTGAATGTAACAAAATGTTTATATCCAATCAACGCCAGACACCGTTCAATTATTGTCATTATTATTTCATTTCACATGCAACAAAGTGTGTGTGTTCAAGTGACACTTTTTTGGCAAATCAATAAAAAGAAATCCTCTACTTTGAGCTCTCTCTCTCGTAATGTGTACCAGTGATTTGGGTGGGTGTGTACACACATTACATCCAGTTGGTGCCCACTGTCGCAAAGATAACAACAACACAAATGTTGTGTGGATAGCAACACAGTCCATGTTGTTGTTTTTGTGTGAAAATTTAAATTTCATTACTTGTCTATTGTTGTTGTGGTTGTGGTTGCTACACTCTATTTTATGTCTTTATACACAATATCCTGTTTAATTTATCCGGGTATATACATTTGTGATATCGCAGACTCAATCGGGAAATCAAAAAATTCTTTTCGTTCCATTTCTCCACAAAAACCCCGTCTTTTTTTGTTTGTTTGTTTAATTTTCTCAAACGGTCCACTTTTCATCGGGACCAAAGATGATTTCGAAATCTTCTAATTTGCCGTTGAGATCCCCTTCGGTCTTGCAAACGCCGTTCTGGTCACGGGCCATGGTGGATCCGGCGAGAACGCGTTTGCGGTCCTGGATGCGGAGAATGCGTTCCTCGACAGAGCCAGCGACAATGTAGCGCACGACCTTGACTGGCCGGGTCTGGCCCATACGGTGAATACGGTCGACGGCCTGTGCCTCGATGGCGTAGGACCACCACGGGTCCATGAGGTACACGCACCACGCAGAGACAAGATTCAGGCCCACGCCGCCGGCTTTCAGGGAAATGAGCAGCACCACAGGCTCCGTATGGGCAGCCTGGAACTCGCTGAGCACGCGGCTGCGCTCGGCCTGCGAAAGCGTCCCGTCGAATCGCAGGATCCGGCCGTGCCCGGTCCCGCTCAAACTGGTTTCGAGAATGTCTAGGAACTGAGTGAACTGGCTGAACACCACACTTTTGACTAACGGGTCCTGCTGGCGCGCCGCACTCAGGTCTAGTCGCAGCTGCTCAATCTTGGCTGACTGCGTGAACCGGCCACGCCCGTCGCCCTCCTTCTTCTCCTTCTTCTTCTGCTGCTCGAGATGGTACCGGTAAGGCACAAGTCTGATGTTCCGCGCGTCGTTTCCATCGCCCATGTACTCCACAAGACTCAGCGTGTCCACAGAAACAGGCGCCATGCACATATGGCACTTGACCTCGTTGCCCTGCCGCGTCTGAAACTCAATGTGTGCCTGCAAACAAGGCAGACACGCCATATGCCAGCACTGTGTTACGGCCTGCACATCGCGCGGAATCCGGTCAGCCATGCAAATGGGACACTCGTTTGCAGCGCCGGTCAGAATCGTGTTCACCACCTCCATCCCGTACCGCTGCTGCAGATTGCTATCCTCGCGCTCTTCGCTGTCGTCATCTCCAGGCTCGTCTGCGGTCAGCCGCTTGATCAGCTCCTGCATTTCCTCGTCCATCGCCGCCACAGCAGGCCCAGTCGAGCCCGAAGCGTTCTCGTTGGCATCGCCTTGTGCAGTCTCATTCACATCGCCCTGTGCAAACAGCGCTTTGGTCAACAGTCTGGGATGGTCGCACGCCTGTCGAAGCCTTAGAATCTGCGTCATAATGGTCGAGTACGACTTCAGTGCAGTTCCGCGTGCCACAGAGTCGATGAACTCAGTCTTGGCCCGCACAAACACCCAATCGTAGAGCCGCTGCTCGTCCTCACTGAACTGCACTCGCTTAATCTCGACCACCTTCTCGGGCAGCTTGACCAGCGGCGTCCCGTCTGCTTGCTTCATGTCCTTGGTCCGCCGCAGCAGTATCGGCTCCATTACCGACTGCACCACGCTCACTGCTTTCTCGAAATCCTTGCTCATGAACGGCAGCGTAATAAACGTCTTCCAAAACGAAAAGTTGTTCCACGGCTCAATCCCCAAGAACTTTACTAGACTAAACAGATCCTCCAGCTTGTTGACAATCGGCGTGCCCGTCAGCGCCCACTTCCGCTCCGCTCGAACATCGCAGCACGCCCGCGCCGCCTTGGTCGCTCGGTTCTTGATCGTGTGCGCCTCGTCCAGAACCACTCTGTAGAATCGATTGCCGTACAAGTTGAACATTTTCAAGTCCGCATCGGTCTGCCACTCGTTGCCCAGCCGCCGCTGGTTCCGGAACTGAATGAGCAGGTTGTGCTCAGAAACAAGCGTGCCGTAGCTCGTAATCAGAACATGCGGAGCACGCGTCCGGGCGTCGGGCCCGCACAGCAGGCGCCGGAGGTTCAAAGACCCGGTAGTACTGGCTCCGTAGTAAATCAAAACTCGAAGGGTTCCCGACCGCGACGCAGCATAGCCCTCGCTTTCCCACTGCGATAACAACGACATTGGCGCCACCACCAGCGTAGTATACCGAGCGTAGTCCTCCTCTTGCTCTTCTCCTTCTTCTGTCAGAGCCTCCGGATTGTACCGGTTGGCATGGATCAGCGCCATAGTCGAAATCGTTTTACCCAGGCCCATTTCATCAGCCAAAATGCCGCCTCGCACAGACTTGCGCTGCTTCGGCTTGCTCAGAGACAGCTCCCCACTATACAAGTTAGCGTAGAACGATCCCGAATGCTCGTTTTCATTATCGTTGAGGCTCTCCGCATTTTGAACCTTGTTCCCACAGTCATCGACCAGATCGGGCTGTGCAGACTGGTCTGGCCAGCTAAACTCCTGCCATAACGGGTTCACTGTGTCCTCCATCTCGACCTGGTTTTCACGCGCAGCCATCCAGCTCAGACCCTTGCGCTGATACTTGCGGAGCTTCATAGCAAAGCTGCTCGGCGGGCTCTGCTCGCCGTCGTTGTCGTGGATCTTGTTAACGTTATTGTAAATAAAGTCCATTTGCGCCGCGTCGACCTCTTTCTCAGCTTCGGCAGCAGCAGCAGCAGGGTCGTCGGGATCTCCGTCAGCTCGATCATCAGACTGCTGTTCAGTCGAATTAGCCGCGTTCCCCACGATCTCGTTGGCCCGCTGAATTCTCCGCAATACATCTGACCCAGCTCCTCCGCCCTTTATATCCAAATCAGCCAGCAGTTTCACTAACCCTACCTGTTTCAACCGCATCAACTTCTCGTCGCTTGTCTCTGTCATTCCGATATCAAACCCTTTGCTAGAAATACCGGCCTTCATCGAAACCGGAACCACATCCATGCTCATGAACGCCTGTCGCTTCAGCCAGCAGTGCACCTGCACAACAACATAGTCGCCGACCCGTACGCGAGAATCGGCAAATATGCAAATAGCCTGGAAATGACAGATATCCAAATCCATGAGCACCGACCAGCACGCGCTGAACGATTCAGGCACTCGCGCAAACTCGCTTTGTGTCCTGGTGTTGAATATCCGGATAATCGAGTCATGCTTGTGGCTGCTGGACTTGCGGTGATGGTCTTCGCGAACAAACTGAAGAACGTCTTGAAATTGGACAATATCGGTACCACTACGTGTGCAGTATACTTCGGCCTGAAGACTGCCCAAGTATCTCTTGTCCCAGGTACACGACGTAGAGTTAGGCGTGTAAAATTTCGGAGTCGACGGTTTGGAAGTTGATGGTATGGAAGTTGACGGTTTTGGAGTCGATCCTCGCGAGGCCGAAAACGTTTTCTGAATAGTAGGTTTCGTTTTAGTCAACGGTTTCTGTGTGCTGAATGATTTGGGAATACTCGCTGGTTTTGGTTTCGGTGTTTGTGCTCGTACTTCGATTCCAACTTCCTCGATCTCCTGGTCATTGGTTGGCTCTGCGTAATGTCCGTTGGCCACTGCATCAAAATACATATTCACCGCTCGATCCAGCTCGCCATCGGCCTTGGTTTGTAAATCTTTTACGACAGAATCAGAAACTGGACCTACAATATCTCTTAGCGAAACGGCAAACGTTGATTCCAGAGACTCAGTGGCCTTGACAGTTTCGCGACCGGGGGCAACAGGATCAGTCTCTGCATCAGGATCAGACCGGAAAAACCTCAATCTCTTTTTCAAAGGCCGCTCTTGCGACTCAGAAGAGGACACATTGGACTCTTGTGAACGGTCGTTTTCATTGTCTGTCATACCTCTACTCTAAACGTGAAAAAAAAAATACGATACTCTTTAGAATTTAATCTAAACGTGCTGATGGGATTTTGGGTATAGGTTTCAACGTGAAAAATAAGAATTAAGAATTAGAATGGCTTGCGTCTGTAGATGTCTCGCGTAGGTTTATGAAATTTGACGTGTTGAATTATGTAAGCTGATTTCCCAATCGGTGCTTTCATGTTGATGAAAATGGGGTGTGAACGTAAAGGGCAATAAACAGAAGCTTGTGTAAGTAGTGAATCAATAGTTTAAACATGTGGAGTAAAACGTTAGTAAATAATTGAAAAAAGCTCGCTGTTTAGCATTGGATTAGTTTTGCTTTTGGAAACCCCCGAGTTTGAATGAGTATATCCAGGAGACTGTTTCCGTGTAAAAGTTTGAACAACTTGACTCCAGTGCTTTTTGTTTTAAAATCAACTATACTTTTGAAACATGTAGATCAGGATTAGTCTAAGTGTGAATTGCCAGCTTCTATGTGTTAATCTGCTAGTGAAATGTTACACAATCCAAAGCGAATTTGCCGATATGAAGAGCTGTAATGGCCGCTAGTTTGACAAGTATGGCTGTTTAGCTGTTGAACAATGCATTAAAGTTGTTTACGAAAGTGCCTACTCATCGTAAACCGAAGCGTTTTGAACTGACAAAACTTGCCTAAGAACTTTGCAAAAAATATGATTTTGCTTGACTTTTGATGAATATTTACAAGAGTCCGGGGTACAACCCTAAAACTTTTGATTTATGGATTTTAATCAATTACGTCTTAGTCGTTCCTTCATGGATTCATTTCTGATCTAGAGAGAAATGTTTATTGAATTTTTCAAAACTGGGATATGGCGAAAAGTATCAGAAGCAAAAAAAGCTCGATTCTTCAACACAGAGTGCCTTACATATATCAACCTTTCAAAATTAATTTTGTTAGACTTTTTATCAGAAGCAGTGTTTAGTTTTTCGTTGGCACAGAGTTTTACAATTACCAGGAGCAATATTTTATGCTTTATGCATCGAGACAAATTGTTTGTGAGCTATGGAGGTGATTCACGATAGTTTGTATTTGCCTTGATCAATACATTTTACCATTATTCAAAGTAGTGAAAACAAACTACTTGCGAGGAATTTTATAAATCAGCGTTAGGTGTAAATTTAAAGGCTGTTGGGAGTCAAGGTAAAGAAAGCATCAACTATCATGATGATATCATAAAAATGATACAAACGTAAAAATTGGATGCAAGATTTATCAATTACATTATTGAATCAAATTATGAAATAACATGTGCTAAAAGAAATTCTTAACCTTTACGGTATGCTTACGGATTACAGCTGTAGATTGCCCGTAACTTGGTAGATTTGAGCATTTAAATCTAAGGTAGATTACTGCCAACGAGTGATTACTAAAAACAATCCGACTATAACAAAATCTGCAATGTCATGATGCAGCATTTGTTTTCATATTTTTGAATACATTGTACAGACATGGCGTCTGTCTAGATCAAATATAGATTAAAAGCAGGATAGATTAAATTTTTGGCTTTAATTCAGAAACGTAGAGTGCACTAAAATATATTCATCTCACAATATCAAATAATGGTTTTGATATAAGTCTGCTCCCACAGCTATGCCGTTTTGCATAATGCTGTATTGTGTCGATAATATGTATGAAGTTATCAAAGTCCAATATATATAGTTAAATGGAATAAGCTGACCTCTGCAAGAAATAACCCTCAGCATGCGAAACAATTCGATGATTCTGACTGTTTGTTTATCAGTCGAATTATGATGATTCCCAGCCGAACACCGCGTGGTTTAGTGTTTTGGCACAGAGACTTGGTACAATAATCTTTATGACTTTGTAATACAAGCTTGAAAACTAGAACATTTGGTGCTGGAACTTTGCTTTCACGTTTCAAGCATCTTGTTGCTTGACTGGACTTTATTCAAAACCAATCTGTTAAAAATCTGATTTAAACTTTGCAATTAAAAATGTAATTGAGCAGATTAGACGAGAATCTACGTTTTTATTAAGCCAAGTCTCTAATACTGTTGTACCTGTTTGATATACCAGTTTCTTATATACAAAACGTATTCCATGCTTGATGCTGACAACCCGGCTTCAATCTGTAAATGTTCACCCATGTATCACTCAAAAATATACTTTAGGCTGTACGTTAGAGCACATCTCGTATAATATTTTTAATCTAATCACCTTTTTGCGCAATGCCTTTGGATATCATAGATTCCCCCTTCTTTGAACAATTCTCAATTGCATTTCAATCCATCTTCATGTCTTTGTAAGAACAGCTTTTACTCCTATTTTCCGCAGTTTTTCCTCGCTCGTATTCCTTTACTGCTGCGTATTTAGCGTAAATCTAGGTTTGATATCTTTACATCTGAAAGTGCTTCTCTGCATTGGCCCAACATTTTCTCGGCATTCCGAATATGGGTACACACAAATACAAAAACCCCGCAGCCCTAAGCGGGACATTTTCATGTGCTCTCGGACTCCATTTTTTTTTTTAATTTGCTTGTCATCATTATGTCACATTTTCCCAGCCACAATCGTTATCACCACCATGATTGCAAGATTAGTATATTAAAATAATACATACAAGTACATACAGCTATTCATATATACATATGCTTCATCGTAAATATAGTTTGAGTTTTACCTGATTACAGATTTCCTCTATTATTGATTCTTACTTTCATTTCATTCATATACACTGTTCTATCACTCGTAAAAAAGCCAATACAACAGATATTTTAGTCTATCAGTCTTGTTTGTGTTTTTTAGTTTCTTTTTTTGTTAATTAGAAATTGTCAATGCTTTATTTGTCTTTCTTCTCATCTTCGCAACTATCACTGGTTTCAGTTGTATCTCCTTCTTCCTCTTCAGACTCGTCGTCTGACCTGTCATCCTTCTTTTCTCCGCCCATAACCAATCTCACGGCCACACGTACGATCAAAAACATCCAGTATGCATTGACCAACTGTAGAGCCAACAAGAGACCAAAAGTGATGTACTGCGAGATCCAGCATTTGTACTGCTGAGTCTCCCAGTTCAACTCAAACGGACCAACCGTTGCAAACTCGGTCGCAATCGAGTACAAAATCCTGAGATTAAGATAGTGTCGAGTGTATGTCCACACACCTGCGAAAAAGATGAAAAAAGGCACTGCCAAATCTGAGCCCAAGTAGTTGAGAGTCTTGGAAATGGCCAAAAACAAATCTGAAATGTCCATTGTAATGTAGACAGCGAGTCCGATCCAGGTGAAATGGAATCTGTATGAAAGAAAAATCAGAGCCATGGTTACAATATGATGGAAGACTAGTTCATAAAAGTCCTTGCGAGGTTTTTCCAGCATTAGTGAGAGAACAATAGACTGCTGAGTCCAGAAACTGGCCTGCAAAAGATAAAACAGTTTAAATTCAAAGATGTGAGCACGATGAGGAAAATCAACGTAGAACGCCGTGGTATCAAAGTACCAAAGAGGGAGTTGATGCATGATGTATAGACCAAGCGGGCCGCTGATGCTGTAGTACACAATCGAGTAAGACTGCTCCATGAATCGCGAAATTTTTGATTTTTTCACGATTCCCATTCTGATAGCGAGTGGACGCAAGATGATCTGCATACAAAATTCGCGGAAAAATGTAAAAAAGACAATAAACATGATAACAAACAGAAAATCTTTTTTACCTTTGCCATACATGGTTTGGCCAGACGTCTCGTCGACGTATCTGTAACTAAGCTCAAAAAATGGGCGCATGAAATTCTGATCTGGAGCCATCATCTCGAGCCCATTGTACAGAGTGAAGCAAGATCCCAATGTCAATAGGGGAAGGAACCAAGTGTTTCTATATGCAAACTCTCTGAACCAGATCCAGACTAAGTTTTGCGAACGCTCCGACTTAGAGTTCAGAAACGCTGATTTCGAGGACGCGGCAGAAGTTGACGAGTGTGCTGAAGAAGATGAAGATGTCGATGTTGACGCTGCGTCTACTGATGTTTGGGAAAGTGCGCGAATACGTTTGCGAGATTCGCGTTCCTTGGAGTAGTTAACCGGCATGGTTGAGAGCGAAGGACCGGCGTTATCTCCTAGGCCGATGGTTCCTAAAGATGATCTTCGGCGTTGCCTTGTAGCCATTTGTAAAGAAGCTGTATAAGAAAGTGGTTGGATAGTGGGGTTTTCGAAAAAGAGGATTAAAGTGATGAAGTATAGAAGGTGTGAAAAAACTATAAAAACAAAAGGAATCCCAAGACCCAAAATATTAAGTCCGAATAAAAGAGCGACATGGACCTGGGTAGGGTTCGGGATATAGAAGGTATTATTCAAATATTAAGGGGGTGGGCCGTTAGACAAGTTTGAGTCGATAAGTCAGTGAAAAATAGGATCAACAATCAATTCAAAGTGCCCAGAAATGTAGTAATTCTATGCTTGATGTGGTACTTGCCTTGGCACTGTTTTGCAAATCAAGTTCAGACCCACTACTTTTGGGTAGAAAAAAAGATTAATGTACAGCCAAAAAGCTGCTGGATAGTCATGATGACATGAGGTTTTGATGAGTTAAGCATCCGATCTCATTTAGAGAATACATCATTGCTTGCTGTTCAGAATGCAAAGATTGACGTGAAAATCGATGATGTGAACTCTTTTTTTATTATTCCCACTTAAAGCCCCTCATTCTGATGCGCGTCTCCTGAATGAAGAAAAAATCAAAAAATCAAAAGGTCACTTTCGACAGTTTTTTTCAACCGGATTCGTCACTAGTTTTCAGTGCCGAATAATTTACTATCAAGCACCCGTGGCTACTAAATAATCCTGGTGTCCACGTATTGAAAGTTAACATTTCAGAATTCCAAAGAGCAAACAGAAAAGAGATTGTTGGCTTATTTTAAACCGTCAAATATGAGCAATTGATGTGTTCTTATCTGTCGTCTAGGTCTTTCATACATGTGTATCAAGCCATTCATTAATGTACCGGTTGCTGCTCAGTGTTTCGTCTTTACTTGATTTAAGCCAAGAAACCAAAGAAATCGGTAGTACTTCATGACTCTAAACTTTGGCTCAAATAAAGTCGTTTTTAAAAAATCAATCAGGCACAGCTGCACAGCCGTTCAGTTAAAAAAAAACTAAATTTCACCTTCTGCAATCTTGCTCCATGTGTATATCAATCAAATCAATATAAATCTCTGTATAAGTTTATGTAACCGTTTATATCTTGTATGACTCCATTAATTATCAGTATGTATTCTCATTTCGTTATTTGTTTCAATTTTTTTCTTGATTTTTCTTTACAAAATATTTTTAGAAAAAATGCAAAAAATCAATTTATTGCTTGGGTGTTGAAGGTCCTGGCGTTGATGGTCTCGACGACGATTGCTTTGGCGTCGGTTGCTTTGACACTGATTGCTTTGGCGTTGATAACCTAGGGGCCCATTCTGATGCTGGTGTAGAAGGCTCAGAAATCATTTGAACGTTTTCAACAGCTATTATCTCAGGCTCAGAATCGTCCGTGGCCTCCCGCTCTCTAGTGAGATTCTGAAGTATTTCAGAGCTTGACCCGAGCATGGCTGCATCCACAGGCTCTCCAAGCTCGTGTTGCATTTCTATAATAGTATCATTATTCGCAATTCCATGATCTTGGCCAGATCCAATAGATTGGTACTCTTCATTTTCATCATCAGTTTCGCTGGCCGCGTCTGGTACAAATTCGCTTTCAACAAAATCAGACTCGCCCTTGACGAACATGCCGCATCTGGCCCAAAACATTCGCTCTCGTAGCGCACAGCACTCTTCCCACGCTTTCAGGCCTTTGTCTAGTTTCCAGAATCCTGCTCTCAATCCACGCACAAACGATGTATAGTCACAAACAGTGCGGACCCGATTGAGACATTGGAAGCATAATGGATAGCCTGTCAAAGAATGTGATGGTGTACTGGAAGATGTAGGTGTTAGGGATTTTGGAGAGTCTTCCACATGCTGTTGTTGTTGCTGTTGTTGCAGTTCATTTTGTTCTTGTTTTGTAGTCTTTAAATTGTGTAGCCGGGCGTAAAGCAAATTGTCATCTCTCTTTTCACCACACAATGAACAAGAGCTACGCGTGGCAACGGGGACTCCTTCTTTCGAAACTAGCATAGCTGTGAATGTTTTACAATTCTGTATCAGATTACCACCGGATTTAGAGTCGATTCGAAGTTTGTAGTTTTCATTAGAAGCCGAGATGGGTTCGATGATGATTGAGCCATCAAGGATTCCAGACATGATGTTACGGCGTGACAGCCAAGAAAGTCCGGGAGCTGATTCGAGATGCAGAGTGGGTTCGATGTCGTCTGTGTAGGTTCTTTTAAAAAACTTAAAATCTTTAAGCGAACCCGACGACTGGAATCGTGAAGCAAGTCCGGTAGAGGTGTTAGGAGTCAGACTTACAGAAGAGCTGTTGGTATGCTGGTTGAATAGCTGTAGAAATTCTGTGTATGATTGCAAGTCATATCGAATAAAAGGTTTGGCAGGTGTGACTGTCAGATTGGCCATTGAGTGTACAGAGCTGTCCAAGGAAGTATCCTGCTGTTGTTGCAGAACGGTTTTCAGTCCATCCAGTTCTTCTTTCATGTTTTCAATTAATCCATCTCGCTCTATTAGCCTCAGTTCCATTCTTTTCTTCTCCATGTTGGCCTCTGCAACCATTCTGTTTGCTTCGTCAAAAAGACTACTTGTCAGTTCTTCAATTTCCGCTTTAAGTTTTTTGATTTCCTGCTCAGCTGTTTGGCGTTTTGTTCTTTCGTCTCTGAACTCCGAACCAGGAACAAGCTCTTTGTTTTTGATCTGATCTTCATATGCCATGTTTTCGCGTCGAGTCTTATCGAGGGTTCGCCGAACAATCTGTAACTGATCTTCCAAATCGGCCTGTTTATCGATCGCCTCCAAGAGCTTGGTGGAGAGCGATGTGACTTGAGAAGTCAGCATTGCGTCGGAGTTTTCGTCTGTCATTGGCGGCGGTATGTCGATGAGGATGTATGCGTGGTTGTGGGTAGATGATTGGGGGTAGGCAGGCAGTTGATATGCTTCTGGGCTGATCCAGATGTGTAAGTGTCGAGTTCACGCAGTGGTCGAAAGGGTTGAGACCGCAATGCAGCGCTAATTTCAAGGTTCTATAAGACAACGATATCCACGGCGTAGAAACGGTGTCTGAAGAAGGAGCAAGTGATTTTTTTTTCTTTGGTGTCTTTTTGGGGCCCCTTCTGTACACGCTTCTTCACAGCGCTGGCCAAATTTACGCCCACGCGCACCGATACAGTTTTTCTATGGCGAACTGAGAGCAGCGAGCTTAAGCATAAGCAGCCTGCTTAGGTAACGCTCATATCTGCTGTATATTAAAGTACGCGTGAGCCCTTGCCCTGTATGAGGACTTGCATGACCAGCCAACTTTGGAACTGCAGCATACAAAATGGACTCCACCAAATGCTTCTCTTCATATCGGTCCTCGAAACACCACATCGGGAGCCCGCCCATCCAACAACATCGCCAACCAACAACGCCAAAACCCGCCAGAATTTCGCACATCGTGTATCCAGGCTATCATTGCTGGATTTATACACCCCGTATTTACGCTTTCGGGAATATTTTTATTGGTACAAACGAATCTATTGTCACCAATACTCCAGGTATTCTTTATCAGGCGCTCGAACAGCATTCTGAATGCGCACATTCGTCTCTTTCTGATTCTTTATATCGTCAAATACCGTTCCAAAAAGCCAATCCAATACACACGTATAAGCGAGTATGACGGCGAATCCAATCTATTCGATAAACTTCAACCAAGACTACAGCTGTCTTTCGGTTGGTACCAAAAATGGATACAAAATCTTCAATTGCGATCCTTTTGGACGCTGTTTTAACGAAGGTATGTTTGGTCGCTGATATCGGCGCTGCGAGACTTTAGATACTGACTTTTATAAAGTTGACGGAGGCATTGCTATTGTGGAAATGCTCTTCTGCACTTCTTTAGTAGCACTAGTGGGAATTGGTGATCAACCTACTCTTTCGCCGAGACGTCTCAAAATTCTTAACACGAAAAGAAGTCTGCCAATCTGTGAATTAACATTCCCCACAGCAATTCTACGTGTTCTTCTTAACAGAAAACGACTAATTGTGCTGTTACAGGATCAAATCTACATCTACGACATCTCTAACATGCAATTACTACATACAATCGAAACCTCGCCGAACCCAGCGGCTATTGGAGCTCTTTCGCCCAATGCAGACTATTTGGCGTATCCAGGTCTAAACCCTGCGGAAGTAGTTATTTTTGACACCGACAAACTGGTCCCCGTCAACATCATTCCTGCACATAAATCCGCATTAGCACAGCTCACGTTCAACTCTGATGGAACGCTTCTTGCTACTGCTTCGGACAAGGGTACAATTATCAGAGTCTTTGCTGTTCCGTCAACTGCGAAACTGTATCAATTCAGACGAGGTACATATCCTACCCGAATTACGTCTCTGGCTTTTGACCTCTCCTCTACTCTGTTGGCATGTTCTGGTACTTCTACTGTCCACTTTTTTAAACTAAAGAAGTTCCAGGCCCCTCAGATGCTTCGTAGACTTCCTTCAGCAGTACAGGAAATGTGGGAACCGCAAAGAGACTTTGCCTTTGTCAAGGTTCAGGATGTTGTTAAGGTAGGATTTAGCAGAGACTCTAAACGGGCTTTTGTTGTGAATAGCGCAGGATTATTTTTACAATTTGTAGTCAACGACGAAGTTGGAGGAGCTTGTGATCTAGTTCAGCAATATTCGTTGTTAGATGATTGACGTACATAATGGTTAAATTATTGTCCTTTCAGCATATCCATTTTTTTCTGTCACAAATTTATAATTAATTTCATTCTTAACCTTTTTGTCCCTGGCCATAAATCTTACAATTTGATATAGCCTGTCAAATTTGTTGCAGTAAATATCACGAAAAAACGGACAGTTTCTTCAGCTCAAAACTAGCTGTGAGTCTCACTATGAAATGGTTGGACATGTGAGGCTCGATATATCGGGAATGACTTTTCAAGTAATGTTATTAGTACAGGATATAACGTCTCATCAAATTTGGCTTATAAATTTATACCATGGGCTCAGACTGCTTGACGAGTCTATAAACTTGTTATGCGCTTTGGCAGACATTGACATGAATCTTAATGAGAGCGGTTTACCTGTGTTCTGTCTACAGAACCGTAACACTGTGAAAGTGATGATAATTTAAGAACTACACTACATAGCAATATTGGAATGAATACTTTTTGTTTCCAATTTTATCAAAAAGCCCAAAGTTGTATCTGACTACTGGAATTTGCGAGAATTGTATTTGTACGGTTGGCTTCTTCATCAACTAAAAATATGAATTATGTGTATATACTATCTTGTGTGAGCTAATTATTGTTTTTTAAGAAAGAATTAGCACAAAATACTTTCCTAAAAAAATCAGATTAAAAGGCTTGATTTACTGCAAAAATCAAGCTTGAAAAATACTAAAACTAATCCCAGATTTGCTCAAAAACCACGAGTGAATAAGCTTATTTACAACATTTTTATTAACTTTGTCAAAGCATTTGCTTTCACTCAACTCGTTTTGCATTTATCTAACGCGGTAAAACTATAGCATTTTTAATTCTCTTATCTACCTGTCGCGTATTTAGCTTCAATGAGAAAAGTGTGTAGAATATATTTTTTAGTTCGTACGCTCTGGCAACTTAGTGTATAATGTAGATATCTACTAGGGATGATCTGTCGGTAGTGGAAGTAGATGCATTCTTGATATCCAGATGTTCTGATTCAGTCTCTACACCCAATTTAAAATATAACATATTTTGCTTTTGATACTATGATGTGTGATTGTTCGGTTTTATGGGTATATCTGTCAACATTTTCAAAATGAATAGTGATTAATTTGTTTTAAGCATTTTTGGTTCTGAAATTTCTAGGATTTTTGTTTGTGTTCCTACGCTTTATCTTTAGACTGAGGCTCTTATTGTAGTTTTGCTTGGATAATCGTTGAAGCTTCATCAAAATTTGAGAAGTACAAATGAATCGCTTGGGCTTGAAAATCAACAGCAACTCCTAAAATCCACCTGCTCTGGCATTGACCATTGCCTTGGAAAGCTCCAGTGGGAGCGATTCAAAATCCACCTTTCATATCTAAAAATATGGATGGAAAAGTAGAAACAGGATACTCCAATGCGTGTAAAAAGTGCATAAAAGGACGAAATTGAGCTTGGATGTGCGCAACTCCAGGAGCCGGCCGTTGTTGTTGTTGTTTGCCCAAAAGTGAAGAGGGCGCGTTGCTTGCAAGACAGTTTTGCGCAAACATATCATACAAACCCTCAATATCTTTATTTATTCTTTTGATAAACTTCTCGAACCCAGAATTCACGGAGTTGTTTAAATGTTTACCAAGATAATTGAAAATAGTTTTATCGAGCAGATCGTTCATAAACACATCAAAAATTATTCGATTCAGATATATGCTCTCATCACTAATATATTCAACAATTGTGTCCGAAATCTGTCTAGCAAATTTGCCTTTCATCTATGCGGAATTGGAGGCGACAAACGATGTACTAAATGGATTTGTCAAATCATTGGAGATTTTAGAAATGAGATCAGCAATACACGATTTGGCAAGTGTAATAAAACAGTCGCTAACCATGTCCCACGTAGAAATGACCTGATTACAGTTTTTTTGGAGACTAGCTAAGATGCTCTACCCGAGAGCACTTCGGCATAGTCGGCGGCTGTGATTTGATTGTTGGCCAATGCAATGATGTATTCGACCAGACCATCTGGAACATTTCCGTCCTCAATTTGCTTTGCAACTTGGGCCTGCATGTCTTCTTCACATGTTTGTTGTCTTGTTTTCAATATAGAGCCACATTCTTCGATGGCTCCGACTATAATCCTGGCTTGCCCGACTCTACGGCCACATCAATTTGCTGAGATAGCATGGTAAAAATAATTCGCTCTTCTCCCTGCATACCAAGATACTATTCTGCATCTATATCTGGTGATATTGCACTCTCAACAAATGATGAATGTTCTGCACCGGCAAAATTTGCGTACCATTAACTTCATCACAATACGATTAAGGTAATTGTCGTAGAGTTGTGATTCCTGGCCATTCAGCAGTTGAAATGATTGTAATTGCAACTTCGGTAAATCTAGTTCTTTGGTCAGTGTTGTATAATATTTGGCGACATAGTTTAATATCTTCAAAGTGTTAGTATGTTTGGATCTTTTGCTAGCATCTTGTTCAGCAAAACGTATAGCTATTTATGATAATACTCTGCATATCTGTCGTAAACATTTTATCTGGACCAAACACATTTTATTAACTCATCTCTAACTAAACCAAGATCTAAGTATATTCGAACCAACTTATCAGGAATGTTATCAAAATCGTCAGCACAAGCTTTCCAACATCCATCAAACAAAGCTACAATTTATTGATTCACAGCACTGAAAGTTTTGTTTAAGTGTTCTTAGCGAACTCTTGTACCCTCCATTTCAGCACTCAAATTCGTTTTTTCCTTAACTTCAACAACCTTAGCGACTCTGACTACCTGCCATCCTTGGCCCTCTTTCACTTTATCCAATGCTGATCCACCAACACCTTCTAGCACAAGTTTTTCAAAGTACGCCATTATTTTGTCAAGATTGGAAAAATGACGCTTCAACACTTCTTTTATCTTCCATCTCTTCTCTTGCTTGTTTAGCATGAGCTAATGCTTTTTCTTTAACATTTCATGACTCACTCAGCCCTATACTTGCCTTAAACAGATCGCCCTCTTGAATCTATGCTTTAATAAGAGTTAAATATTTTTCCAGGTTATTGAAGTTTTCAATAAATTTCTCGGTTTTGACAAAGTTTCTGTGAACTTTGGTAAGCTTATTGATCTTATCAAATCTAGGTACTGGATCAACAGGTGTCAGATTATAAGCAAGATGTGTTTTAACCGAAATGATAACTGGTTTTGTTTGAGTCAAAGTTAATAGTTAATTTAGAAGCAGTGTAATTTGTAGCTGAATATCCGTTCTTTGACGTGTGTCAACAGAGGCCTTTTCACGCTTTAGCTGGTTCTTTGAAGCCGAGACTCGTTCAAGATCTTGATTCTTATTGTTAGGCGCTACTTACTATAGAAGCTAACATCGCAATTTCCGCATACATTCTGATACCGTAGAAGCTCTGGTATCCTTGAAACAGTAAATTTGACATTGCTCTTTTAGAAACACCAGGTGTTACAAGAAATTGTGTGTTGCGTAAAACCAAGTCATCATGGAGAATCTGTGATGTACATTACCTATAGCTGGGTTAGGTTATTTGATAACCCCACGTTACTGAAAGTTACCTGCATGGTAAACAGCCTTTGAATTCGATAGCAATTGACTACTCTTTTTCATACTGACCGTTTAGCATTCACGATTAAAACTACTTTGTCATGTCTTCTGAACTTCGCCGACGAGTGCTATATCAATACAAAGAGCTCATTTATATGGGGAAGGATTATCCCGCAGGATACGATTTTTTTATTAAAAAACTGCGGGGGGCTTTCAAAGGCAAAAGCCAGTTGAGTGATTCAAAAGAAATTGAAAAGGCTCTGGCTCTTGGAGAATATGTCAAGAAAGGTACGTTTAGATATGTTCCATGATATCTTACAACTTTCATTAACTGTTGCTAGAATTGGTGGCGTTGTATTCACTAAAAAAGTACAGATTTTTGAAGAAGCATTATTATGACAATCGGTAGTGTTAAACGTCAAAATATTTCTTGCGTTTGGCTTTAAAATATTGAATCAGTACAAGGCATGATGATTCTTGACAACTAAAGTTCTTAAAGCTTTATCAATATCTCTCTCATATCTATTCATGCAGGTGTATATATGGGATCCATTTTTTTATTAGTTTTACTTGCACAAAATGTGGCAACACTACATGTCAGGTTTTATTCACAGCTCTAGACGATGCTGTAAAAAGTCTGTCCCCAATACCAATTGACAATTGCCCATGAATTAGTTTACGTTGTGATAACCAGGATCTCCTACATGGACTAGCACCGCAATATATCAAATATTCTATTAGTTTGTCATGCACGTTGAATTGATTTGACAAAAGCAATCAACTGCTGAGTTGACATTTAAAGTTCTATAGTGTCAGATCAAATTATAGCAAGTTTCTTAACGTTGAAAATAATATTATGATTAAGTGCCAAATATTATGCCAGGTGATGATAGTTACTTTGATTAATTTTTGAAATGTAACTTGTGTCAGCAGTGCTGTAGTGGCCACGACTCAATACGCGGGTTAGGGTGGCTTATATCCAAGAATCGCATTTTTACAGAGATCCCGTTTCGTGTTTCGATCTATCTTGCAATTGCCAATATTTGTTAATAATCAATCATGTTTGGACTAGGGCTTTTGTTTTATGGTAAGCATAGGCTCAAATTACACGAGTGATCTAATGTTCATGTTTGTTAACATCAAATACTTTTTACAGTGTCGGTCTTGCTACTGAATGCGGTGGCTATTCTGAGTGAAGATAGGTTCATCATGCGATTGATAGGAACCAACGTACAACAGGGATACAGTGCTCAAAGTTCACAAATCAACAGTGGAAACTCACTTGTGAATTTGATTCGATCTATCAGAACTGTTATGAGACGTGAGTAGATGGACTTTGCTATATTCCGAGGGTATTATTAACATGCAATCAATCATAGCGTTTCTTGTGGGGTGCAATATTTTCATTATAGCCTACGAACTATTATGGGGTTGAAGAATACATGAAGCATAGGATAAAGCTAGACAGCTAAACGATCTATCATAGGAGTTTTTTTTATTGAAATGGCATTTAAAAGTTGAGAACACTTTGTTTGATACAGACATAGCGAAAGGTCCACAAAAAGAACAAGTTGTTGGTGATCGCAAAACAGTATGGTACGTCAGGTCATTGTAGCTGCTTGATGTAGTGTTTCTTTTCCATTTTCTTGATAGCATGGTAGTTAATTAATAAAAGAAGTGTATTCAAGTTAAACAGACTTACGGTGGTATTGAGTTTTGTAATTAAATGTGGCAAATTGACGACTCTGATATCAATCAAATAAGAATACACTTCCTAATAACAATATGAATTAACAACTAAGAAAAATCAAATCTTCCAGCTTTGTTGTTATATTTCTATGCTATACGAATGACTGGTTTGTGTAATTTGGAATATTTGTTATGACAGAAAGAGAAATCTCAGAATGATACTGAATTTTCTCGACGTTTTTTCTCGAATGCTGTGCAGTAACTTATAGCGTGCACATATATGCTCTAGTGTACAGGTTGTGTATGCAGTCGTATGAAGCTTTTATCTTAAACACAAGATAAATCAATAGTTGTCCTTGGCCCTGAAATTTTAAGTATTCATGAATATACACGAGAGCCAGATTTAAAAACTCAAATTCATAATGCAAACATCTAGAACTATACATTATGAAATAGAAAACAAGTGTTTTTTTTTTTTTTTTTTTTTTTTTTTTTTTTTTTTTTTTTTGATTTAGTGCGCAGTTGCCATTTTTCCTGTAGTCTTTTCATGATTTGTTCCCAATATGTAAGAACAAAAGAATGACAGAACGAACTGGATGCCATTGAACTATCATGGACAAGTCACAAACGCTGTATTGATTTGAACAGCATATAGTTGCAGCTTCGATCATCAAATTTCAATCTATGAACTGGCAACAGTAGTTGATCTGACACATTCCATATTGCTCAAATCATCTGATATCGAATTGGTAAATAGTGCCGGTTTAATCAGTAAGCACCGGATCTGATTAGTATAGCGGAACTAAATAGAGCATAGTATATCTTGCTGGTCTCAAAAGAATACAGCTTTCATTTGTAGTAGAGGAAGAGTGGCACTAGACTGGTTGTTGAGTCAAATTATAGTCGGTGTCGCTGACTCCAGTATGTTGTTCATATCTCGAGAATATGCAATGATATCAATTAAACGAGTTCAAAGTACAATCGGTTTCTCACAGTTTTTCACAAGTGCAACTTTGGAAATTTGATTATGATCCACTAATTCGTAGAGTATTGCTTGTTGACAAGTGAGTCGGCGATGATGGCTAGTTGATGTTCGGTATCATTGAAACTGTCTGAGTTGTTTTATTGAATTCCTTATGATCTTCAGCAAAGGCAAAGTTGTTGTACACATGCGATAAAGCTATGTGTCGAGGTGGAAGTCTTTTAGGGGTGGTGGAAAAGAAGAACTTGAAAAAGAAATGCGATAATGTGCACTATCACATGATCAATGGAAGATTGAATTTTAGATTTGAATTTGAACAAGAAGACCGTCATTTTTTTTCAAACTTCCACTTGCCACATTCAATACTTACACCTCTTTGTTATAACCAAATCGTTAGTCAAAGCTACAGTTTTTGCTAGCTCACACGGATTAAGACAGGCAAAACAAACTGCTTTGGTATTGAAACTCATCATGCCTGCGAAGTATATCCTGCATACATTGTCGAAGAGCATGCTTTGATGCTACATTCGAAAATGTCAACAACTCATTTGATATCTGTGGTTGAATGATCACGATGTTAGCAAGATACTTTTTGATTCAGTAACAATGGTCATTGCTCTTATTGCTAAACGAGCAAGTGTGGTGATTGGACTATTGCGCTCTAACAACTTTATCACAATATTAATTTGGTAGACAGATATTGGTGATCGTGCCTGAACATCAAATGCACCTCAGCTATCCTAGATAACGTTGATGTCATCCGAAGCGGCTCTGCATGCAAATTATTCTAGACGAAATTTGCATTAAAATTGGCATAGACAATTTCTAGATTGTACCTCTGCTACAATCATTTTTAGTCGGATCGATGAAGTGCAACAAGAGTCCACAAATACAACAAGCTATAGGTGTATTATGGTATCGGTTATAGATAACTGTTTTTGGTATACTAGTGACGCAAACGACATGAGTAAAACCCGAAGAAGCTGGAGAGTACGTTTTGGTTTAATAAGTGAGCTTTGACACAGTATAAGAAATGCAATCGTGCCAGTTGTTCAAAAAAAACCAATTACTACAAAGTCCTTAAGTTTTGCCAATATCTGAAGTGCAGAGTTGTATAGTTAACTGCATTACATATACTTCACTGTCAAATAATTTTCATTACGAGTGTCCGCCATGTAATCTGCTTGTTAATTACAATTGATACATTTCCAAGGTTTGTATGTTAGTCTTATTCAAAAACAATAGAAAATCAGTGTCGAATCAAAACAATTAAACTTCACGCTGTATCTTACGAGGAAGTCAGTTATTGATCCTGTTTGTCGAGTACATAATGTGCTTATTTCAAAATGCGATAGCTAAGGACGCGCTCACAGTTATAATCAACTGTACAATGTTGTTTTTATATCACATTTCTTTTTGTGATCTATATAATTCCTTACTCGGAATTTGATTTGCTTAATAACAAATAGTGCGGCTGAACATTAACTGTAGTCTTACGTTTTTTACTCTCCAAATTTCTGATTCTTTTATGTTTGTTGATTTTGATTTTGATTTTGATGGTCTGAAATTATGAATTCAAGTTGTCTCTCAAATTTTCGTTTTGTTCAAATCCATCCATAAATTACGAAGAGTACACTGACCTATCAGAGTTCTTGTTCGATCTTTTCTTTTTCAAGAGCAGCACATACTGTATAGACTGCCGTTAAATACACATTTACTTCACAACCTCACATTCTCAGTATCATGTATCCGGGCCAACCTTCCAAAACCGAAGACCAATCAAACGTTTCGAAACATATGAGTCCAATAGGATGAACGGACTACCTCGAGTCGTACCTTTTTCATAGCAGCAATTCAATGCTTGTATTGGTTTCTAATAACTACACAGCTTTTAAATGTTTAAATGACTGTCGGCATTTCTCCAAGGCAGTTTAAGCTCAATAAAACGGTAATATCGCATCTGCAACTCATTCATCTGCACGAAGGCCACGATCCCATTTTGCTGGTATTCTTCTTTTGTAATGAAATTATTCTACAAGGTGTTCTATGAACACATTGCCACAAGTACAGTGCTACGAATACATAGTCCTCCAATTGTGCGACCTGGCAATTCTAGTTTGGCGTATTTACACAACCCGCTCTCTTTTGAAATATCCATTTGCGTATCATGAACTTCGAAGATCAGATGCTAGCACTTTGCTGGTACCATTCCTTGACATGTGCTTGAACACATATTCAGTTTATATTGCTAAAAGAGTAAATGAGACTAAACGAGATGAATCTACCATAGTTCTTGAAACAGTTTAACATGTCAATGACGGTGTCCGCAAAGCGTTGTTCAAAAATCCAATGTACTATCTGTGGCAAGCAAACATCCAGATGACTGTACTCGATATAGATGCTCGATAAAGCTCGCGTGAAGGAATTAAAAAAGCCAAACGCGTCAAATTATTATTCGGTTCTTGTTGATGATTCAAACACAACCATATGTGAATTTTCCAAACATACGCGTAAGATATGCAATCTGCAAATCCAGAGCATCAAACAAAAATCTAAAATGATTGACAATGTGAGTTTACAGAGCTCATGCTGCTAAATGAACCCTGTCTTGGACTGATCTCGACTGATGAGAATATTCTGCCAATTAGTGTTTTAGGCGGTCTCTGTCCTCATTTTCTTTGTTGTAGTCTTAGCAATAATCATCTTGTAAATTCATCGCGGTGATGGTCGATTAATTGATTTTTGCAGGAATCAAAATATCAAGGAGGTTCTGCAAAGAACCAAATCACAGTTGTAAAAACTCTTGGCTGCTAAAATAAAGTTTTTCTTGAGGTCCCGCCAGAAAAATGCTCATTTTTCTTCTGCTTCACTTCCATAATAAAACACACTCGCCATTTATTTACATCTCACATTGTTCTATAGTTTTATCAACAAGTTCCCCGAAACTCTCCACTTGCAAATCTCTAAAACTCAATGATCTAGCTAAAGTGTAATCCAGCGCATTGTTATATTGACACCACATCTAAAATAAGTATAAACTTGAAAGCTGAACTGCATGGCCAATGTCAATCAGTTTGAACTTTTGACAGATAGAATATAGCTTCTTACAATTGGCACGTTCATGTACTATCATAACCACTTCTTTTCTAAGAGTCCGAAAAACCCTTTAAAAATAGAAACACCTGTTCATGCTAACATCAATATAGTAGTCTATATACACAGTCTTTGATCTACGAACAGATTGGACTTATACGTCAAGAGGTTGTCTTTAATGCATTGTTTCATCGAGTGTCAAAAAAATTGTGTGATTTGATATATCTCCAGAATCTTTACTGAAACGAGGTTTCTCTAAGCTCTATTGCATTTGGAATTTTATATCTCATATATTGACCGTTACTCATTGCCACCAGAGCATTCAAAAACTTTGAATGTATATTGCGAGCGCGGACACTATCTGTGCTCTCCAAGAAACAGTTTATCAGATCACGATTGAAGACAATAACATCATTAATACTACATGTACAGATTCAAAAAAGTGTATTTTGAATCAAACAAAGATTTCGAAGTAACTCGAGCTTTTAAAAGAATCTTTACGCGGATTGGTTTGTGTACTTCTCTGCTCTTGATGTTTTTTTAGTGTACTTGCTGCTCTTGATGTTTTTTTGGTGTACTTGGCGCTGCTGATAATGCTGTACAAACCGTTGCAACACAGCAGTTTTGGGTCATCGGATCACCGTGAAAAAACATTCAAAAATACAACGAATGTAGCGCAACACACTGGGGCATATCTCCAGACCCTATTGCTTGACAACTCGAACTGTAGTCTCGAAGACTAGATATGTATCGTGAAGTTTCTGTGTCAAATCATTTTTCTACATAGCATATGTCGATTAGGCGACTAAAAGCTTCTAAGTTATCTGAACTATGCTTGCTAACTATCGTAACATCAACAAAGTATAGTTTTTCTTTTGAGTATAATTGCAGATTAGATGTAAGAGAATCGGATTGAAATAGGATGGAGATGGTAGAAAAGCAAGGATTACCCAAAACGGCATCCCCAACTTGAGCTAAACGAGCTCCAACATTAAGTCTGGATAATTAAAGCCAAGACATGTTTCTATATCATAGATGATTTCTGATTAATGTAGGGAGTAAGTTGGCAACACACATACTCACACACGCAATCTCTCCACGACATCTTTTAACCTTGATAGTCTCTGGTTGTGTAGCTGGACTGTAACTAAAGCAAAGAAACGCGTGTTACAGCAGTATGACGCTTAAAAGATGTCTTACTACCGTGATGTAGTCTAGTTCACTAGAGGGTGCTGTCCGTGCAGATACATCTGTTTCGTGAACAGTTTGTTCATTTTCGCAATCATTTTGTGACATCATAGAACTGGTAGTATGTGGCCGACACTTGACTGAATTTATCAACTTAATCAACTAGCAACGAAATAGAGGAAGATGAAGAGCTCAATACGTTTTTGGAAACGTATGTTGACCAAATAATACTGAACAAAAGAATTGCTGAATTGGGTGGAAACCGATATTCGACTTGGAGAAATTGTAGAAACAAAGACATAAATGCCAGTCATTTCTTTACACTTCAAAAAACGGTAATACCGAGATAATTGCTCATGACTCACACATGTTTGATCCTGGAGATTTCGGAGTTACTTTCCATGAATCGAGATAGTATTGTTCAGAATTGTGCCAGATTACTGCTTGCAAAAAGCGGATTTGACTTTGCAGTAAAATCATCACTTAAAGTAAATGGCGCATATCAGGTCGTTGAATTCATTTTGATCGGCAAGATCGGATCTAAAAACCATGACTGGAATTGAAAAATATTCACTTGCGGCCGAGACAAGTGTGAAGGGAAAAGTCTGTGATGAGTAGGTGGAGAAAGAAAGAAAGAAAATCAATGGTCTGTTGAAGGGTGTGAACAAAACCAGTCTATTTTGGGACAAACCAAAAATTTTATAGTTTGGTTGCAATGTATCGAGGCTGTTCCGTTTTCAAACTTCTACACAACCCACATTGAAACTCAAACGCATATTAAAAATTGAACGGTAAACATACTCTTCTCTATTTCACATTGATTTCTTCTTTACCTCTTATCTGAAGTGTCCGGAGTTGATGCCATAATCAAAAGAAGTGCATTGACAACTCGCAATAGTGAACAGTTGACTATTTACATCGGTTTGCACTCATCAGCACTATCACAGCATGTTGAAGCATACAACAACCTAGGAATAGATTTTGAAATGAGATATACACTGCAGTCACAGATTCTGTTCTTAGTGATTTCATTATCACTATAAGTGCTCACGGATACCGATGCAATACTCGTGGCCAGACGCCAGGTGTCAGCTTGCAAGTTAGCCGGTCCAGAAAAACGAATAGAAGCGACAACATTGCAAAACATCTAAACCTGCAAAATTGACCATATTTGAACACGAATACTAATCTACTCATGACCAATAGTTCATTTTTCGACTCAAGCAGCATCTTTGGCCTATCGATTTACAGCAAGATCGCAGATATTTACGCCTACCGATGCGTTATGTTTTGATTCGAGATTTTTGAATGCAAAGCCTCAAAAGCGTCGTCAATAAAACTGTAAAGTCTTTGTAGCACTCCGGGCATGAATCACCAACCCAACGATTGTTTTCTCTATAGTTTCATTCAGTTTTTTTTACGAAGCACTGGTCCGTTTACATCTAGTTTTAATTGATAGGATTGATTTCGATTTTCGAACTGCCTGAGCGATATTGTTAACAGTAAGACCTAAGCTCTCGAATTTTGGTTTGAACCGACGAATAGTTGTTGATGAGTTCAAATATCCGGTACCATCTAAAGATTATTGAAGGTATAAACGAAAATGTGATTGAAGTCTCGATATAAAAATTGATCCGCATTTTACTTGAGGTCTTCTAAATCAACATTATACTATTCTTTTCGACAGATGGTTTTAGTGAAACAGTAGTGTGATTTGAATTGTAGTTAACAATATATACAAACTATAAAGACTATAGAGCAATGGATATATTGATCCATAATTCAATCCCGAGTAAATGCGTTACACGAAAGCTATTTCAGAAGCCCCAACTAAATGTATGTAAATTGTCAACTAGATTGAACGTTTTCACGCATTCATGTTGCCAGCTTGATGTGATTATTGTTATCCGTTTATTGTATCTGTAACCTGAATCATGCCTTTCTACATCCACAAGACCAAAAGTCATATGGTTGATTAATTACATTGAGCTTCAAGTCGTAGATTATGATGGCATTGAATCGTAATTAGCGGGCTTTGAGCGCCAGCCGGTAGTTGGTTCAAACGGGAATATACTGCACAGATTGATTTGCTGAATGGCCATCGATTAGCTTCTTGCTTGCAGCTGTCTTATACGGGATTCATGTACAGTAAGTACTTCGTCAAAAATTGAAAAAGCAATGAACGTATTGATATCCACCAAATTTAGCAGTCAAAGCTCGTTCAATGTGCTGTGCCAGCTTGGTGAAACCAACTGCGTGACTTTTCAATTTGCACATAACAGTCACGATACAACTGAATGCCCATTGATTTCGACGGAGTATAAATCGTTTGTGTTTCTTGCAGTATATCGATCCGACCAACCACAAAAAACATCTGACTAGTCGAAGATTTTGATGAGACTCTGCTGCAAATCGGGTTCCGGTCGGTTAGTCTTGTCGCAGATTGTCTTTCGTAAAAAAACAAATGTATTGTTATGTAACCATCGCTCAGAACAAATAAAAAGGCCAAAGTCGTTTGAGTTAACAAAACATCTCGGAAATTGATAATTCGTTAAACGAATAGAGATTCGTGAGAGAGCGAAGTGAAGAAACTGTGCATTTTCAAGGGGTTGACGAAAAAGTAAGGAAAAAGAGTAAAACGGTGGTGAGCTGAATCAAAAGAAAACCAAAATCAATAAAATCGAGTTTGCAATGGTAAACCCATTTCCTAATTGGGACAATGTTGCTTTTTGGGATTTTCTCACACCCATTTTCAACACTTCTTTTTCAACACTGTTGATGAAACAAGTCAATATGCACATCTCTATTCTACACGACATGCTAGAAACCGAAATCTGATTCTGTTACGATCAAAATATCAGATCTGCTTTACCTATTACATTTCGACAGGCTGTTAACATTCAAACAAGCAGCACTACACATTTAGCTTGACAATTCTTTGACAGCACGACACGCCGTATTTAAACAAAAAAGAAAACAGATCAAGATATCATATGTCAATCTCAGCAGTCGCACATCTTATCGCTAGCACTATCGTTATCATCTTAATATACAAGCTGACATTGAGATGATAATCAGAACAGAGTATCAAGCTTGCCGGTCTGTTTTGTTGGTTGAAATACAAATAGAAGCATGTCAACGATTATTTTCAAATACTGCTTCTCTCAATGATCTTTGTATTTCAGTTAAACCGATTCTGTTATCGTAGATCTTAATCTATGACGCGTTACTAAATTGCCTATTGTGCATTAACTACGAGTTTTGCTTTTATCTCAGTCGTTTCCAGCTTTGTTCAGCACAGTGTCCTGCTTGGCTCTCTCAGATCACAGCGCTTTATGGCGTCATCAACTAAAGAATACAGATTAAAATCATAGCACTTACCTTCAAGGATTTTTTTACCTTGTCTGTAACGTGTCAGTATGAGAGTCGTTCAAATCTGCTGTAACGCCTTCGATATTGTTTTTACAAAACATATACACCTCTGTATCAATATTTTCTTTATTCAGTTCAACAGTATTTTTCTCACAATGAAAGATGTATTATAATGCAGCTATATTCTGTAAATTTGTAAAAAATTGATAATGCACATGTTGAAACGCATATGCTGTATATTATGAGCATCTGTACAAAGTTTTGTTTGAAATATAACACAAACCGAAGCACTTCCTTGTCTTTATTTTTTTTTTTTCTTAAATCAGCGTGAATATTTATGGAGTCTTTCATGAACTGTGTCTAACTTGAGAATTGAAAAACAAACGGGAGTGTAAATGGCGCGTTACAGAAAGTGTAGGCACATGTAATAGACGCTGTTAAGAGTCGATCAGCCTAGTGTTGCAGTTTCGATTCGTCCCTCAACACTCAAATGATGAACTAGCGAAGGTGGTCAATCTGACACATTTCAAGTTATCCAGAACACCTCATATATCAAAATAGAGTATACTGCATATTTGATCAGTGATATCCGCGCGTAGTTTGTGCAGTTGAACCAAATGAGAAATCTAGAGTACCGTTGATAGCAAAGAATTAAAAATTTTGGCTCGTCGAATTGGCAATGTGATACTGAGCTGAGTACTGGTTCAAATCATGATTGGCATCGCTCGGTGATATCTGCTATACTTGCCTCTAGAAATAATGAAGATATCAGTTAATCAAGTAATACACAAAACCAATCATTCAAAGCCCTTGACGTTGCATTTTTGTGAATTCAGTTGTGATCTCACTGACTTGTAAATTTCTGTTTGTAGAATAGTGTGTCGTCGTTTGTGACTAGCTGGTGTGTTGCACCATTGAACCTATCCAGGTTATTGTATTCAGATTGATTTTTCTAGTATTTCCCGATAGTTTTTGGAAATAAGAATGCTGATAGCATGCGATCAAACAAGGTGTAGAGATGTAAGTGTTTTGAAGGTGGTGGTGGTAAAAGAAAAAATAAAATAAAAAAAAGAAATGCGTCGATTTGATTTCATTTGATAGGTGCCAAATGGGATAGGGTTCAAAAAAAACAGCCATTTGTTTTTTTCAACTTCCGCTCGCATTATTCAGTATCATTACTATTCTACACTCCAACCAAACCAATGAACGAACCAACATATGTCTCTTGCTCACACAGTTTGCGACGAACAAAATACACTGCTATTTCATTGATACTCACTATATTCATGTGTTGTATCTTATAACCATTGCTGATAATCATGTTTTAATGGCACACCAAAATGCTAGAATACCATTTGACATCAGTTGTTGAAAGGTCGCGACAAACAGCAAGACATATTTCACCACAACGCTAGAAGACATCCTTACAATTGCCATACAAACCTTTCAGATGACCAAGCTACTGTGTTTCTGCAATGTTTTTACAATCCAATTACGTGTACGGGCACTGAGAATGGTAATAGTGGACGCGCGTCAAGCTTACAGAAAAGTCATCTAGAATAACTGAAAAAATTATTTAGATCAGCACAAACAGCTAAGCGTACGACTGTTACCGAATAGACTTCTCATTACACTCATCATAAGCAATATTTGAGCTATTTTTTATTACGATCAACTACAGATTGGTTTCACGATCTACAAGGAGAGTTCAAAAAGACAACAACTACATGGAGTAAGATGCGTCGCGATTCTTGAGACTAGTTTATACATATCCATTCACGGATCTCTACTAGCCTTTTGTATTTCAGCAATCACGAATAATCTTTTGGTGTACCAAAGATCGAAACGATATGGACAAGACAAGAATAAAACTTGAGAGAATGTTTTCTTGAAACACTGTTACAAGAAAAAGATTTTGTCAGGATTAAACACTCGATACCCCAGAGTCTATACTGTTCTTGAACGTCGAAAGAGTATAGCTTTACACACAATGGGTCGATGGCATTACATATTGACGCTGTCAAAATGCTTCTATCTTGGTTGGATCATGTATAATTCTTTATATATATTGAGATTAATTTATTTGTTAAATGGTATATGTCGGTTTTAAGATAGAAATGATGATAATGGAAGAGCTTTTTTCAAATTAAAGTAGTGAATCGACAAGTCGCATTAAAAGCAAGTCAAATATAGATTTTGGTAATTGAATTTAATGATTGGCTATAAATCGAGAAAAGCTGAAGTTACAGCATTGCCACTAGGAAAGTCAAATTTGATTCCTGGTTTAAAGCAAGTAGACATTTAATGTAAGCGAGTGTAGCAAAAATCAATAAACCAGTTTCCCATACTTTTGAGTATGGTATGAATTTTTGTACTGAAAACGCGTGTAATAGAGTCTGACAGCTATCAAATTTCGTTCACAGTGTTCTATTTCCAAGTCCAACTTTGCAAGAATAAGTTCTGGCAGTTGGAAGTAAAAATTACAGACTTTTAAAAATGTAACAAAGTAGTGATGAAGACTCGTAGAATGATGCTCAAGTTTTATTTTGACAAGTGTTGAGTATATCAAGCGCTGTTCATGCTGTATGGCGTGTACTACTGGCTTTGCTTCTGCAGTTTGCCTGTAAATGCCGACATGTGGGATTAATCAACCAAGGTGCAACTCTTACTTTATTCAGTAATGAATGCGAGTCGAGCGTTGAGACAGGCTTTTCGAGAAATACTGAATATTAAAATAATATTGAGTAGCGCGGTATTCAGCTAAACTTCAATAATTCAGATGTAAATGAGACCCTGTCATTGATAATTAGACACAGGATTTCGTGGGTCTGTAATGATCAAGCCCCAAGGAGCCATCTGTCGTAAATCTATGGCCGCAGATTATCATGGATTTATAATAATCAAATTCAAAGAAAATACTTTCCATAGATTGGAGATGTTTGACCAGCTTTGTATCGTAATTTTCAGTCAAATTTTGGTTTGCTTGATTTCATTGCAGGTTTGAGGCAAAAAGGAGCCTTAAAATTGGTGTTTGATCACTGAGTCAAACGGACAATTAATTGCAAGTCATTCAATTCATATTAATTGGCAAGATGTTGCTTTTGATTTTTAGAGATCCCCAAGATATAATAGCTTGAAAGTAAACGTGGTGTCAAAGGCAGAGTTAAATGGTTTTATTGGAAGCGGAGGAAAATGGCAATATTGACAATTCAATAAAACGAAAAAGTGAAACTCACAACAGGCCAAATTGATTTACTTTCGCTTTTTGTTTTTTTTCTAGTTTTAACCCAATAGTCAGTCTGATTTCACAACGGCAAACGCCATCTCAACCCACATCATCCTTCAGTTAATACTTCATAATATGAACGCCCAGTCGAGTTGCATCTGCAAACCCAACCTACTTTAAATGCTAGATCTCAGCACACCTTACCAAGGAATTTCACAGAAGCCAGTGCTGCACCAAGTAACCTGCATTAAATGCTAACTTCAGACAGATTATTCAAGTCTATAGAAGGAACACGTTTTTTCTGAAGATACAACTAGTTTGATCGAAATAGAATCAGATATCCAGATTTCATTCAATCCGCTGAAAGACTTCCCATGCTGATTCTACCAAAATTCACTTGATCTTTTATATAACCAACTATACACAGTTCTATTTGAACTGAAAGGCAAACCAATACTTTAAATTGACTTTGATATTTCATATACATCATGGGTATACACCAAAGCCCGGTCCAAAACGTTTAAATACATGCAAACTTCTTTGACTATATAGATAAATAAAGAGCAATTAGTTCTAAATTTCTCTTTTTTTAGGTTGTTAATTTGTTGCGCAGTCTTTTCATGTGTCGTTTCTAGTTCGTGAACAGAAAGAACAAACTGTGCAGCACCAGCGTTGTAGGCACATATCATGAAAGCTGTAAAGATTTGAGCAGTTCAGCGATGCTGTGTTGAGTCTCAAAATTTTGATTATGAACAGCCAGCGGTGATCGACTTGACCGAATGAATGGGGTTGACGTATGTAGCTCGTTTGATCAGCAGTTTCTATTTCTGCTCTGTACAGCCGAACTAAATGTTACTTCTGAACTATTGATGATCTTGAAGAGGTGCGTCATTTTTTTAGATCATTGACAAGATGACACTAAACGATTTGTCGGAATAAATCATGATTGGTGTTACCGGATCCAATCTGCTGCGTGTGTACTCAACAAACTATGACATTAAGTAAACAGGCAATAACTATCACTGATTTTTTTGAGTTTTTCGGATTGACTCTAAAATACTGATCATGATTCCACCCACTTGTGAGCTATCGCTTGTAGAATAGCGAGTCATTGTCTATGGCTAACTGGTGTTGATAGCTAGTAAAGCTCTCCAGGCTTTTGTATGAATAAAGATTTTCCCCACATCTACTGAAGTATTTTAGAAGAAACAAAGCTGATATACTTGCGACTGAACAAAGTAGTGAGATATGAGTATTTTGATGATGATTGTAGCACAAAAACCAAGATAAAGAAGAAGGAGAAAGTAGAAAGTAGAAAGTAGAAAGTAGAAAGTAGAAAGTAGAAAGTAGAAAGTAGAAAGTAGAAAGTAGAAAGTAGAAAGTAGAAAGTAGAAAGTAGAAAGTAGAAAGTAGAAAGTAGAAAGTAGAAAGTAGAAAGTAGAAAGTAGAAAGTAGAAAGTAGAAAGTAGAAAACAAATTCGTTGATCTGATTGATAGTAAACAAACAAAGTCGAATCGAAAAAACCGCTATTTTTAAACATACTTCCACTTCCAACCACCAATTTCATCACCTCTTCATTCTAACCAAACCATTCAACAAACCTACCCTTGTATTTTGTTTACTCAGATTGCGAAAATCAAAATACCTTGCCTTGGCAATATACTTCAAGCTTAGACAATATGCTCTGGAACTACTGTCGAATGTACGAGTGAAACGACAACATTGCTAGATATTTTCGTTGAAAGATCACGACCAGCAGCAAAATCCTCTTTTGCATAGTGTCGTAGTAACCACGACAAAAGCCGCAAGTGGTTTCAACCACTCTGCGTCTTTCCAGCGTTCCCTCCTAAAACGCGACTGTTGTTATCAACTAGTTTTCCACTATTTTATATCTTTATTTCTACTTCTATAGATACCGGATTCTCATCCCGTTTACCTTTTATAAAGTTACCTTCAATTCAATTTATATTTTGTACACAAAGTTGACAATCTGATCCCTTTCTAAATAACGCTGGTCACCTAGTCTGTTCCCCTGCGAACATAACTCAATCCAAACTTTCAACCTTTACCTTTCATCAAATCACTTCCAAACAACTTATCAACCAATCCCCTTATTTCCTCTCATCTGCGTTCTACCGAACGCCCATTTCTACCCCACTCCACTACAATTGCATTAGACATTTTCCCTTTGATCGACGAACGTGCAACAGAAGTAGCGGAGCTATTGCGTCCTAGCATCATTAGCCCAATCACGAAATGTGGACTGCCATAAAAATTGGCAATTTTGTCTGTAAAACAAATCAACCTCGACTACCCGGGAGAGGGCTTTGCTATCTGTAAAAGCGACCCGGTGTCCATTCTTTTAGCAAATGTGCTTTGTAGTAAACTCAGCATAAGTAATGATTGAGTTACAACATTCATTGATTAATTGGCTTGATGGCCAGCAAGAAGAATCTACGAAGATAAAAAATTATTGGAACAGATGCACAGATGTATTTTCCTAACTCTACAAAATATAGGCATTGCATCAACTAAACTGTCTGCTTAAGTATACTCGTAATTGATACGGCATTGGTGGAACACGAGGCAGCTGAAGGGTAAAGTATGTTTTAATTAAACGATGTTGGCACAGATACGAGATAGGCGATGGTGTCAGTATTGCATACTTGACAGCAGAAAGTCTACGTAGCTTGAAAATGTTGAAAGCACAAAACATTTCACCTAACAGATCGCCGACATTGAATAAACATCACAACCGATATAATTGTGTTGTAGATAAAGACCATGTAGTTCTCATATTCCTTGTGATTGATACGTTATCTAAGCTGCGTAAGTTGTTGACATGTAAGAGTACTGGAGAAGTACTGCTGAATTGAAGCAATTAATTGCTGCTTTGGATATCAATAGCAAGTAAGTTTGGATCCGGGTTGTCAAGTGTGAAGAGTTGATTTTAAGATGTGAAAAAGAAGCTGTAACTTCACTTCCGGTCGGGCTAGACATCTTACTAAAGGTAATTAAACTTTTGTTAAAAAATAGATGATTTGAAATTCAAAATGTCTGCTTGGCGAGAGCTTCAAAAGCCATGGATTCTTTTAAGTTCAAAAATCATGTAATAGCGTTTGATTGTCACCAAAAACCTCTTCATACAATTGTATTTTCGGTCGTTTTAAGACAATATCGAGATCTGCAACATATGTAGACATAGCAGTTGAAAATAGAAAGAGAGATTTAAAAAAATGAGATCAAATCAATAAAATTGGATGAAGAAGAAAGCTCTATATTCAAAGAAACACATCTTATTCATAATTGATAAATTAATGAGAACCACATATCAACTGAAACTGACACGTAGTAGCTTAGCACGCTTGTTATTAGTTTTTAACAAAGTCGACAACTGTTGATGTGTTAACAAATTTACTCATTCTTCTAAAAATATAAATTAGAAGTTTTTTCTAAAATATTGTCTAAGTCCGTATCAGATGTTTATTCAATTGTTCACATATTTGTCTCTTCTTTTTTGTTCAAGTCTTGTCTACAGCTTTTCTTGAATGACACCAGTTTAGCCTTTAATCAACATTTCTTTGGTAGTCTTCTCTTCTTCTTCTCTCATGCTATTCTCGTTGGATCACATATTACAGATTGATCAATGGTTTGTGTTGGCTTTCTTTTGATGCTAAAATGGTTACTTGGTAGAGCCAATGAAATTAGTATACAAAAAGTCTAGATGGGAAGACAGAGATGTATTTTTGCTTCTTTCTCAAGATTCATGGTTAGAGAGGAGTTTTGTCAGAAGCCTTGTTGAGAAATCAAAGCAAAGACAATCAACTGCACAGTCATCTCATGTTTCTGCGCCTACGTCTCACTTAATACTCTGTCTTCACCGACTGTTGTTCCTTTTAAATCTGATAATACAATCTGCTTCTGTAACTTTATCTGATATGCAAACGCCACTGAACTCACCTCGGTCATCTAGCGTTACCTCCGGTTTGTCAAATCTTCTAATAGTTCTGGCAGCTTATAACTACCAAACGCTCGTAATATGACTACCCCTTCAGCCCGTCAAATATCTCCTGTTCTTCTGGAGATTTTAGGCGATTTCAAGTTGCATTTGGCTTGATTTTTATTTCTTTCTTTGACCTTATTTGAAAACTCTCGATTCATATCACTAGCTTTTGTCGTCCAGGTTCCGATCATAAGGTAAACGATTAAGATTGAGTCAGGACCCGTGAGACTGGAGGTATAGATGGCAGTACCAAACGAACCGTTGGAAGTTTTCTGGTATAACCTATAGAGCAAGGTAAACCAATTGACTGCGACGCACAGTATGATAAACAGAATCACTAAGAGTAGAATTGTTTTAGTTTGTACATTATAAAAACACTACACTTTTCAAGACAACAGTATCCGCCAATGCTTTAAGTTACTTCTAGAAGCTTTTGTCGGCTCGTCTGATACTGCTTCCTATGAACCCCGCCGTGCAAATCTCGACTCAGTTATAATTATTTTTAAAGCCCTAAGCCATTCAGAGATTAACATTTAAAAGGTTTTGTGCAAAATTTTAATCTTTCTCGCCACTCAACCCTTGCTGGTGCTGATAAAGTTTTCTAATCAAAATGAATAGATTGCTGATCCCCATAATTCGTGATATTTAGCACAATGTCAAGATAAAGGGCCAAGTTGACAAAGAACTTCTTTAAGACTCTCGCTCAGCATACACATCCTTTTTTGCGTAATATCACAACCCTTCAAGTGTTGTCCTTCTTCTCCAAGCGCACTTATAGATTCCCCATTTGAACTCCCCACCATTAAAAGTCGCCAGTTTTACTGTGGTTTCTGTAAGTAACCGCGCTCTCACCCATGTCCCCAAAACATCTACAACCAAACTACAACAAACGATAAATTTTTTATCTGCGCTGCGCCACCATCAGCCTTTTCAGTATTTAAACACATATTTGCTAAACTATCAGCTCGCCATTGTTCTCTTAGTGACTCTTCCACCCCTTTTTTCATTACTTGGTCTCACAATACTGTCTCTGCACAATCATGGGTAAGAACTACAGGCCTGAAGATGACTATGAACCAAAAACTTCCAAATTCAAATTGAAATCCTTTACTAGGACGTTAAAGCAACTAAGTGCAATTTTCGTGAAAACTAGGTACGATTCTGCAAACCCGATATACATTATCTTTTCTAACATTGATTGGAAACATTTAATGTATGTATTCTTCATTCTACTCGGTATTATTGCTCCATTGACATAATATAATTGACTCCTACTTAAATTATACTACTTTCATCAAGGCTTTTTCATCTCACTGTAACACTGACCCTGCTTGTCTCAAAATTCCTCAAACTCAACAAACAAGTGACGTAGATCGTTGTTGTTCAGCTAAATAGATACCGATGGTCAATTTAACTTCAAACTGCTGCATCGGGCAACAAATCTATCTTCATTATATCTTGTCACAAATCTGTTGCTCCTGATTTCAGCATCTTTCAAATCAATCCAGTTGATTCTCTTGATAGCTGCTTTACAGTTAGACAAAAGCCAATAGCCAAATCTTCATGGAAGTCATCTATCTTATCATTCGGATAGCCCAGCTTCATCAAAGGTTCCCAGCCGAGCAATGAGTCTGTCCTCCTTCAATTTTTGATACTAAGTGGGACAAGTGGCAATCACCGTACCAAATCCTCAGACGGACAATGCTATAAACTGCTTCTCAGGCCCTTGACGAGAAAGAGTTGCTATAGCATACACAAACCTTCTTATCTAATATCACCGTGACAAAGTCAGCCTGGCCAAATCCTGAAACCCGCGGATCTGCCTCGGGATCACCGGTAAAAAACTATGATTTGCCTTGGGTCCATTTCCATAACAGTCTGTATTAAGCAATCATATCTATCTTCTTCTTATCACATTGCGAATCCAATACTCCTGAGTTCTACATTCCTCAAACTCATCCACCGGATGATACACAAAGGGGCGCCTTTCAGTCTAACAGATGTCAATATCCAAATCCTCTTTTATGACAAGACTTTGAAAAGCAGTAGACTTGTTGCTTGTTTAGATGCTTTTCATAAAGTTGGGCTAACTGAAAAACAAAATGGAAAGCATCAAACAGGATCAAATGGCAACTTTAGCTTTAAGTCATCTGACGAACGATGTAATGAGCTTGATGATAACAATATCCCGTAACAAAAATAGGGCCGATGTTCCAGCTGGTTTTAGATTCCTGTTCTACATAAACTTCTGTTCTAAATCCTATATACAACCAGTCACCAAAGCCCTCTCCGTTTACAACTCTTGTCAGTTTCCGCCTACACAATCGCTCTACGCAATGTTCTGCTATTTCAAGCCGCTCAACTTATGCCATCGTTATCAAGCTAAGCTTCTCAGGTATAGCTCTCCCGCTAAAAATTAAAATTCTCCACTGAGTTGTATTCCCTTTAGAGGTAAAATCTACCAGCTGTTGTGAGAAGGCGAGATCGAGATCAGTCATCAACACCAGTTCCCCTATAACTACGCATAGTTGCTAGTTTTGATGATAGATTAAATCTACTTGTTAGACCCTGTTCCATTAGACCCCGGCCTCATTATCAGTTTGTCCTTTCGTGTATGTGAACTCGGTACGTCACAGAAATCCATCACGTATAGAAGCTTGAGATAACTTTAATCAGAAATATTTTAATTGTTAAGCTTAAACTCAGCTCTTAGTAACCCATTCCATTGACATCCAGCTAATTCTGAATTTGCTTCTGCAGGAACTCCAATTTTAATCCTGAACACAACCAGTACCATAGCTCTCTCCTGTTGCCACTCTGGTCAATTTTTGCCTGCACAACTATTTACTCTTACAGGTATTTTAAGCCTACTAAACTTTACCAACTCAACCAACTTAACCAACTTAACCAACTTATGCTCCCCAAGTGTAATACTGCTTCATGAGGCACGACCCTCCAGGCTCCCAGAAATCTACGCATTAGTAACTAACGCCAATGTCAGATTAAATCTACCTGTTGTCACTGTCACCAAACTGCAGTCAAGCCTGACTCTGAGCCGTAGTTCTTTTTCTGAACCATTTCCCAGTTTGGTTCCATTTCCATAACACTTGTCACGCTTGTAGTCTGCGCGCTCCATCTAAGAGTTTCCCGATAGGGTAACTCTTAGTCTCGAGTATATAACTTCTAGTTGAGGTGGCGAATGGAGTTCTTCTTCTCACCATCACGATTATCAGTTACATTCTCAACACACTGCTCTCCTCGGACTTTAACGGCTGTCTTAGACGGGATCATTCGGTATGACTATCCACGGCATTCCACTCTAGACTTACTACATACTGACGTTTGGATACAGAAATATTCTAAGTCTTGGTTCTTAGACGTGTTTCACCCTAGCTAGCACACATAAAATAGGGCAAGCCCTGACAACACTCTGTTATAATAATCTACACCTTTAATACAAACCATTATCCAATCCCATTACTTCCCGATAGCCAATCTCTTCTTGGAACCATTCCAACGAACAACGTGTCTATCATTACTCAAAACTATATTCCCATTTCAATTATCGTGATGAGCCTGAAGAATCAACAGCCGATGTTCTTGGAAGTCTTCCAGCGAGCAACATGCTACGACCTCCAACCCACATCATCGATTCAACACACATGGC